>CM020029.1:12115000-13501666 GCA_009769605.1 Bucorvus abyssinicus
AGAAGGCATTTCTTCCCACACAGTAACACTGCAAATTTGGTTCCCATCAGGATTTTTTCTTTTCCCTGACCAATCCTAGCATTATAGGGCTAGATTTGGCACAACATGTTTGTACAGAAGTATTTCCGCGCTTGATTCAACTACAGCAAACAGAAACCTTTTTTTGACCTCCCCCCCCCCATATTAGTATAAACTCATCTTCCATTCTGGATACCATTCGTAACATATGAATGAGGGCAAAATCCTTCCCTTGTTCAGTCTACTGTACCTGCTTTCTGCACAAAGCATCAAGTCACTACAGGGTACAGAAAGGTAAGGGACAAGCAGCAGCTATGCTGCATTTAACTTTGTATTCAAGATGAAATGCAACTATGGGCAAAAGGCCATAATAAGATATAGTAAATGTTTATTCTTTTAATATTTGACTTACTCAAAGTGAAGAAATTCTGCTTCCTCTCTAGGAGCTGAAAGCATACACTCTCCCCCTGTATAAATATATAATATGTAGACAGGAGCGTCGTGCCTTTGAAGATAATTAGACAATGCTAATTGTAGGAAAATGTTTTAGACCAACACTAAATCATTCTGATGTTTTTAGTAAAACTTCAGTACCTGTGTAAACAAATGTGGTTTATTTTTTCTTTCTGCTTGAACTATTTTTTTATTTTAAAAATATTTGAAATAAAAATGGACTGAAGAAACCTTCCCACTAAGACAAAATTATGACAAATGTTTTGGAGATTATCAAAGCAAGAAAACAGTGGGTCATGCGACTCTTGTCAAACCTGACCTGGGAATGGAAGGACAGGTTCCCTGCAGGTGCGTATCCGCGGGGTTCAACAAACTTCAGCAGAGATGTTTCTATTTCTATCAATTAAAAATAGATCTGGAATTTCTTGAAGGTATAATAACCTCTGCAAAGACATTTTTTTGTAAATCTTATTTTTATGAGAGAACCTAATTATTACACTCTGCCAGATGTAGCAAGGCAGGCAGATGTGACCCCAAATTTTAGATGCATGAAAGCTGAATTCAATTACTAAGTATGATTTATGCTCCTCTTATCAGTATATTCACCACGTTATCTATGTACACATATATTTTAAAAATGGTAGGACTTAGACTGTAAGCGAGCTTTGAATTCCAAAGGGTATTTTCCTTACGGTTTCACCTTTGGTTTAGGTATATTATTCTGAACTTCCCCATTTAGTTTCATTGTGAAACACAAGAATTGTGGTTTCATTGCTTCATAACTCTGAGAAACTTCTCATATTGCAAGTCAAATGTCTTAATTTGAATTTAAAAGGGTTTAAAAATTAATTAGATACAATTAAGAAAATAATTTAACTATGCATGAAAGTAATGGATGAACATTTGTCACAACTGTCGACGGGGAAATCTTTTTCTCGTCTTAAATATCCACAGCTATGCATATGGGATGTTGCAAAAATGAGGCGAAAGTGGGTGGGTGGGGCATTAGACATAGGAATGATTGCATAACCTTTCTTAGCTTTGAAAGAGAGGATGGTACTTAAAAAAAAAGAAGAGGTTTATGGTGGCTAAAAGTGAAGAGAAATAGAAAGAATGAGATTTTCCTGTCTATATATAACACTACCAGACTCTTGTTTAAAAAAAAAAAAAAAAAGGCAAAGAAAGAAAAAAGGTGGCTTCCTCTGCACCACAGACTGTCATAAAATCCAAGTTTCAAGGAATAGACCATGCCTGAAACGAAGTTCAAACACAGACGGCTTCTAGCTACATGATATACTGTGAGTAAAGGTGTCTCCACCAGCACAGAAAATGCCAGGTGCCAAAACAATGGTATCAGAATGCTAAAATGATACACTCAGAAAAATATGGGAGGTTTGAAGCCTTTTTACAAGAAAGTTCCCCGTACATTATAAGTCTGGAATCTTTACTGTAATAGGGAAAAATAGAAGTGATAATTTCCATCCCTATTCCTCAGCTGTGCCTGTAATACTTTCAAAGCTCTTATTTTTTATTTTTTTTTAGACACTGTGGGGAGAAGATAGTGAATTTGCCCAAAAGAAAATTCAGATAAAGAGAAACTAAACTTACTCAGAGGCTAAAATTATTTAAAGCTATTAAGGATTAAGTTTTTCTTTATTCAAACAAGGGCTTGGCATCCAAGCGCCTTTAAAAATCTAGCCTAAGCGACTAGCCTTGGGTCATACAGAGACTGTAGCAGGACAGAAACTTAAGCCAGGATTCAGTCATCTGCTTTGCGTTCAGAGCAATTCCCACCTGCCTTATCCCTGTAAGCTTTCAGCTTCCCAGAGCTCCAATATGAAACAAAGACTAGAAGTATTTTTTTAGAGAAGGATTAGTAATACCAAATTTTCATGTAAATAGCCAGATTCAAAATTCTCCATTGCCGAAGCAAAGAAATTGCTGTAATGCATCAAGGGTTTCTTTTTATTTTTTTTTCCTCCCTTTTATTGGCGTGAGGGTTGTTTTTCTTTTACAGAGGAAAAGATGTGAATTTGAGTTTGAAATGACTAAGGAGTGGTAAGAGGGCGGGTATGACCCACTCCCATATTTTAAGCTGTCATGTTGTGCTACCAAGTGTGGGATCATGTCAGCTTGTGTCAGTCAAACTGTGTTGCAGCGCGTAAAGCAACGCAATAGACTGCCAGCCAGCTGTCCGTAATGCGTGACCGGCTAAAACAACGTTACAGGAAGCTTTAAAGGACAACCACAGTGCTTAGTGAGAAGACTTGAGGCAGTTAAATAGCTGCTTCCTAACGAGGGATGGAGCATGACAAACTCTTATCCTGGTTGCCTGGCAGAGTCAGGGAAAACAGATAGTTTTCCAGGCTGGGTTAGCAAGGGGCAGCAGGACCCACCGCCCAGAGGCAGCTGGATCAACAACAGAGAGGGTAGGAAAAGCAATACCTTGCACACTGTTTATTCCATTAATGACAAAATTACAGGATGCCTCGATGGGGAGCAAAATATCTGCTTGTTAAACACGGATTTAATTAGATGTCTCCCTCAGAAGGAAAGAGCGCGTGAGAGAAGACAGCACTTTAAAAAAATCCCCTGAAGATGGTCTGGAAACCTACCCTTTAGCTAGTCTGGAAATAATAAATTATGCTCTGTTTACTTGTTTAATCAGCCAGCATTACCAAATCCAGGTTTTTCATTATGACTCTTTCAAAAATTCTCTTTCCTTAAAGCCTCACCTCCTGGAATGCTGTGACAAGTCTGTAAACTTCTGGTCTTTCATTTGTGTGATTCACTCGTAGAGGAATATAGATGGATGCTTGGAAACCTCCGATGATTTCATATTTTAAGACAGTTTAAGAACTTTTAATGCATGCAGTCTTGTCAGCTTCAAATGTCTTTGTGATGGTCTACGCATTAGGGTGTTGAACAAAACTAGAAGTTGTAACTAAAGAGGAAAGGTTTTAGGATGAAAAGACAGCTTAAATATCAATCTCTCTTTTGAAATGTGGGTCTAATCCGCAGTTTTCAGAACCTCTTGTCGAACATGTTTATTACATAACTGTTGTGTGGTTTAAAAACTACCAAACGGGAAAAAAATAAGGCAAGATAAAGCTGGCATTACGTGGAAAAGCTTTTTCTGGAATATTTCCACATATTTTAATGAACTACTTACACAGTACAACAGTGACTGATGCGTGCTGGAGTAAAGCAGCTGTCTCCAGATGGACTGTCATCAGTTTAGCATTATTTTATCATATTTATGCAGAGTGTTTTATGAACACCTATGGAATGAGGAGACAGACTGCTTTGGTGGGGCAGACCGACCTGACCACTCCACATTCTACACAAAAATTGTGTGGGGAAAAATAGCACAGAAAACAGGTCTTCAGCATGCTTGTTTTCATCAGCATTGCCTTCTAAATCTATTACCACCCCTGAAAGATGCACTTTCTTCATGGAACTATACACGAGAAAAGTCACAAACTGATGCGTGACCCTAGTAAAATAAACTCAAGCCACAGCAGAAACTTACCTTGCTTTGTCAGAAACCCTATATAAAGCCCACCAATCTGCAACTGAATTAGACAACAGTTTTTAGAAAAGCTTGCGATAGCTTCCCTCCTTTGATAGTCCCCTGAGACTTATCTCTGCACTACTGGTACCTTACTTGGACTGTCATGAGGAAAAAAAGAAGTACATTTTATTTGATCTTATTTGATTTTTTTTTTTCATCTCTATCTTTCAGTTATTTCATCATTATCTGCTAGATCAAAGGACCCTCTAGGGTCAGAACAGATTTTCCTCTGTTAGGAATAAAGCTCATGGAAGATGGACACCTATCATACTCCTCAGTACCCATCAATTCTAATGTCTCAGTTTAATTTTCTCGGGTTAATTGTTAAATCATCACCGATCCCATTAAAAAAGCCCTACCTTCCCCTTCCTAATAGGAGATTGGTGACAAGCTAAGCCAGTTTAAGTAGCTAATAAATAACAGTCCTTCACCATCTGCACAGTCCTTTCACTTAAGCTAGTGTGTTTATTTCGTCTCTTCTCCAGAGGAGCCCTCAGAAAGAGTTCCTATTCACCCTCCTCTGAACCTAAACTGGCTTTGACCGAACAGTTTTCCTGCCTGAATTCATTATACATGGCCCACTTCTCTAATTGAAATAATGAAGGTTTTTCCTGCCTTCTACTTTGTCTAAAACCTTTCAGTATGAAACATGCAACTTCCAGGCCCTCGATCCCATATATCTCAGACACCTTTACTAGAAGGAAATGGAGGGTCTGGTTCATCCACCACTATTTCCAGGCACAGCTTTGACTCCCGTTAGTGTCAGGGCAAGCACAGAGCTGGAGTTTAGGAGACGTGTTTCATGTTGTAGCCATTTTCCTCCTGCACGACCTTGAACAAGCACCTTTCCTGCTCCACGTTTCAACTTTCCTTGCCTAAAATAGAGATAATGACAGGATCCTGCTTTCCAAAGTGACTTGAAATCTACTCACCACCACGTTCTCAAAGAGAGAGGTTTCTGTGAATATTACCGGTATTAGTCAACGGTTTTAACTACACTTCTCTAGGTTGCTGACTGTCGGCCTTTTGAATGTCTTCCAGCTCTGCAGGACTAATGAGCACCCTTTCTTTTTCATGACTTCCACATTCCTCCCTACAATGTGGGAGTCCTTGACTACCTTCACACAGAAGTTGCTATCCCTTTCCTGCCTTGCTCCTCTGCACAATCTTTTTCTGCGCAATGGCTGGCTGGGTTTGTTATGTCCTCTCAGAGAAGGGAGGACAAATGCTATGTCTATGCTCACCAGTGGTTCAGTCCCATAGTAGCAGAAGTCAAGAGCAACTGAAGAACCAGAATGCATATGACATACATGTGGGAGGAAGCGGGAGTTGCTGCAGACTAGCTCTGGTTTTGTCCTGTAGCCTAACCGCCATTAGCAGCAGGATGTTAAACGGCTTCGTTTCATCCAATAGGAAGTAAATTTCCGTGCTGTGAGACTGCCCTGTGGGTACAATACATGGGAATGACCAGGAAGATCAGAAGTGCACTGCTGACGGGAACTAAAAATGCTTATGTAGATACATCCTACTTCCAAATGCGTAATATTCACAAGGCAGAATTATACAATATTGTAACTGTGTTTTCAGCTTTCAGTTCCCAACTTAACAAGCTGGTGTTTTCAGAAAAAACAATCGTAACAATTTCAGGTCCTCCTTTCTGAATTGTTAAGGGCATTTATAGCCCACTGATGTATGGGTAGCTAGAGTAATTCACTTTGTGGGTGTAGGCTTTTGCATTTATCTGCACAAAATTCCACCAGTACTTTTTGTTGCCCAGACACTACATATATCTGCATATATCTGCAATCTTCCTTGTCACCTCTTCATTGAAATGGACTGTAATTTATAAATTGTGTCACATTTGCTCTATCATTATTCATCTCTCCTATATAATCTAAGAAAATTACAAATTCATGTATTAATATTGTGGCAACTCATGAGACCACCCATTCAGCATGAAAACTTATTTTTTGTGCCCCAATTCTTTATTATATTTTAATTAGTTACTAAGGTATAACAACTTCTTTTATTCCTTCTTAGTCCTTATTCATTTATTTCACAATAGATTAGTCTCATTAAAACCCTTTACACTCCTCACATGCGATACTCATGTTCATTTCTTTGTCCTCTTAAAAAATCCAGTAAGTTTTGGAGTTTTTCAAGGAAGAAATTTTTGCATTGACTCTTTTCCAATTTATGTTAATCCACATTTTTAATAATTTTATTATTTGCTACATTTTCTACCACTTAACACAGAGTAAGAGCCACATTTATTGGTTGGTAATTTGCTGGAACCATTTAAAAAATTTAGCCACCACCTTCCATTCCCCCTTACTGTTTGCCCATTTCAGTGAGGGTTTACAAACCTAGTTAAGTTCAGAAACCTCACAAATGAAAAGAATTTTTGCTTTGCAATTGTTAGTGTTCAACTTTTGCAACTTTTCAGATGACAAATCAGTTTTTAAAAAAGTCCTCCAACCTCTTTTTCCTTTAAATAGTGACTTCTTTTACTAACTACTTTGCATTATGAACGGCAATGCGACAAATTCATTGTTACTCAGCTGTAGCCTCGTATCATTTTGATACCTCATTTAACCTTTGAAAATTTACTGGATTTCCATGGGTTCCAGTAAATACTTCTGCTTCTTACGTGTTTGGGAAGGTTTTTGCATTTCTATGATTTTAGAATTACACAGTTCCTGAAGTTCTTAAACATTTTTTGACTATCATTTATTAGTTTTGACTTTAAACAGAGTTGACAATCTTTTCAGACTAAATGTCTGCAAGAAGTAATGAATGAACATTCTCTGGCCAATTTTTGGAACCAAAATTAATGTTTATCACTTAGAAAGCAATTGAGTCACACTTACACAGCATCCTTTACTCTAATGTCACTAAAGTTAATTTATAAAGCTATGAGAATCCATTCAAAACATCTTAGTTAGAACACACTACCTATCATAGTATAGAACAATTTCCTGAACGCACTTAAGAGTCAGAAAGCTTTGCATCTACAACTGAAGATAAATACCTGATGGTCAGTTGAATACCGTTTTGTCAACCTGAAATGTGCCTGGAAATGTTGTAGAGATAATACAATAAGAAACAGAAAATTGCCTCTGTTGAGGTAGTCACAAATCTTTACACTGTGATTCTGTTATTAAACAAAATAACTATAAAACTGCACATAAAACAAACAAACAAAAAAAAGTAATGCTGGATCTATGGCTCGTTGAGGCTTGCTCTACGTAAAAAATATGAAGGAGATGAGAGACTGAAAGACAAACACACAAAAGCTGAGGAGTTAGCTTAATTTTAGTGGGCTTTATGCTATCACTCCTCTTACACTCCACCATATGAACAATTTGCAGCTTCCATTCAAATGTATTGACGCCATAACAACTCTTAGCTAACAACTACAAGACCTGGGACACTGCAAATGATCTGAGAACACAAAGAGCATAGAGTGGCATACATTAAGACCACTGTTTTTCCAACGAACAAATTCCTTTTGATGCAGATATATCTGAAAGTATTTCATCCAGCCTCTAGAATTTAAGAATTCATTCATTAAAGTTAATCTTCAGCACAAAAAGCTCGAGTAATATTTCTTTGCAGTTAAAATACCCTCACATTCAGCACCAAAGTGGGATGAGTCACAGTGCAGAAGAATGTCTGTGAAATATTCACACTGTACATTGTGTCCTATATGAATTAATATTTGTATGAAGTCAATGGACTTGCAGTAAAACCAGCTGTAAATAAAGTCTCAACGCCATTTTCTGGAAGTTATTTTGAAGAACTTTAAAAGACACTGTTATACTTGCCTTTATTCCAAATAACATTTAAGAAAAAAAATTAATACCGTTACAGATGGTCTGCATTCTGCATGTGATTGGAATTATTTCATGCAGTTAATTTCCAGCTTTTAAACACAAAGACATTTCTGTTATTTGGTTTTTTATTAGTTAAGCTTTACTTCTGTTATAAGTAGATTTGCTGCTTAAGTCCCCTTCAGCATAATGTACTTTATCACATTATAGCAAAAGTAATGCTGGAGAAAAGCTGGATCGGTTGGAAACATCTTGATGTCAGCACTAAGACCTATAAATAGTCTTCCTGGCATTACCCTCAGAAGGGAATGTAAAAGCAGCATAGAAACTCTCTTGTCTTCCTACTGTCCCATATTGTCCTGGGAACATCCCACGACCTTCATGTACCTTTGTGGGAAATCAGTCTTAGTGCTCCGTTAGCCACAATAAGAATGAGCAAAAAGTGATTAAACTAAGACTACTCTAAGGAGAAATTTCTCAAGGAAGAGAGTTATCAAGCTATGGAAAGTTGTCCAAGGAATAAAAATCGTGTTGAAGATGATAAAAGGGGCATGGACTTCTAAGTAAGATACGGAATCTGAATTCAAAAGCTCTTGGCTTGACTTTTAGCTTTGACCCTGTCTTCATATATAGCCCACATGAAGTCCCTGTGCGCTTGACATTCAGCCATAAGGCTCACGTTGGTTTCGATAGCACGAGCCCTATGAGTTGTGTGTGTATGAAAAAGCCATAACATTCCTCCTTTTTGAGGGAATAATAGGAAACAGTCCCTCTGGAAATTATACAACCCATATGGGTCATCTAACTCAATTTACTTGATCATTTTAAAAACTTCAAAATACATTTGAATGTTCTGAATGTTTTTTCCCCCACATATTTGAATGTCCCTTCAGTTAGACATCATCTGAAAATATACCAAGCAATCCTATATCCAGGGCTCACCTCTGCAGATTCCATATAGCCATTGAGAGTTACCTATGCATACCTACACATGGCATTCAAAATGTATGACATTCATCCATCTAACAGTAATTTTATTCAGTCTATGTTTCTCTGGTTTGGATATAAGAATATCATGTAAGACATTCAGAAGTCTTACTACAGTCAAAACGTGATATTTACCACTTTCCTCTATCCACAAGGCCTGTCATAAAATACAATTATGTTTATCTGACATGATTTGACCCTGATACATCCATGCTGACTGCTACTCATCTCCTTGTTAAGTTTATATGGTAAAAAATTGTTTGTTTGAATATATGTTTCAGTTTGGAGGATGTTGTTGCGGTTTTAATTTTTTTTTCAGAAGGGTTGTGTTTAAACTGGAGGTCTATAAAATTCTGTCTCCATTTTTTTCTCCTTGCTTTTAAAGAAAAATACAATATATATCTCATTCCAATTTATTGGTCACCTGTCTTCCCTGAGCTATCCGAAGAAACCCACAGTTAAATGGCATATTTCTCCTGAACTAGTTCGTATTAAAGCTCAAGAGGCCAGACTGTTTAAAAACATCCAACTGATGTGATTAATCTGTAATATTATCTGAATTTGTCACTAGTGCTACCTGCATTAGCTTTCAGGTCATAGCCAACATTTTCAGAACACGAAAGGCATTAGTAAATTTGCTTTCTTGGTTTAACCGGCCAAAAGTTTGTGTATGGTTTGCACTTTCCAGGGTTTGTCTTTCCACTGCACTACCATATCAATTATTCTCAACTCACCGATGACCACTGATTCTCTAGAAACTCCAGTGATTCTCAGCTCACCGTTGCAAATTCAAGGGACAGTTGCTCACCCACTAGCCACTGTTGGTTTTCTAGAGCTTATTCTGAACCCTTCTAATAGTGCGATACACTCAGCCTTTGCCCGACTCACGGCTGTGTGCATCGCTGGATTAGACATCCCTATTTCTCCATTTGGGACTGCACAGTGCATGGCAAACCCAACATTATAAGGCAGTGATCACAGAGGGGTATCAAAAGCCATAGCTGTCCATCCGTATAAAGACAAAGGATACAAGCTGAGCTTTCTTTTTTTATTTCTAGAATATCTTCCTTACGCAATGTGCAATCCACAGCTGTTTACCATCTTTTACCCTGGCTCTTACTGTGCAGTTTTAAATTACTTTATCTGTACAATGACCACACACGCATGTCCTAGCCATTATTTGCATTAGGTGTTCAGATCCTGTTGTAATTTTCCAAATGTCATTTCCTCACCTGTATGTTCACCTGAGCCAAAAGCCCCTTGCGCAGACCCTCATTAGCCCCTTAATTGTTTACAGACATCCCACTTGTTTATTTACTATTTTGCCACATTTGGGGCACAGTCTACAGCTTTGCATTCTTCCAGCTGCACAGCTACCATAATTAGATTTCCTGTTTTCCAGGCCTTCCTGCGATTGCCAACACATGGCTACACAGAACAACCGGCCAAGCCATTCCTTGGTGGTCTTATTAGTCCTAATGTTTTCATAGGATATTTACTTATTCCTGGCTCATTGTTCTGTTTAATCTGTAAGCTCTTAAGTCATAGACCCACTAATCCATAAAAACATTGTCCAGTACATTAAGGCTATTAACATCATTGACTATAATATATGTTATTAAGCATAATAATACATACCCAAGTCTGTATGACATTTAAAGCAAGAAGAGATAGCCCTGGAGTATGTATATTATGGAAATTATCTTCTAATGACTGTCCAATAGAAGATTATAAAGTCCATTAAAAGTACATAAGTCTTCACTTTTTTTGACACACCATCAGATTATCATTGGCCTACCCCAAATAAAGCCAACAGGAATCTCTCCACTTAGCTCATTTGGCTAACAGTGGTCACTGATTTGACCACAGGAACAGGTAAAATCCCATCACTTTCACACCGGGTATTCTGGGCTGTAATATTTCACAGAGCAGGGCCAGACTTAAATTACTGAGAGATATATATATGCACACATACACTAACATGGAGAAAGGTGCTCCTTCCTCACAATCTGTGCCCCTTCACTCTTCCTGTGAGGTCTATGGTCTGTGTTAACGGACTTCTCGTCTGAACTGTCAACTGTATCCATAAATCTGCTCACTAACTGAACAAGAGTGCTCTCCAGATGAGATTTCATCCAAGACACAGCAGACATATGAAGCCAAGTGCAACATGAACTGATGAGTTGCGTATTTCTTTGTTGTCACTTGCTTGACTGTGTTTTCCATTCTTTGCATTGCCCCTTAAAACTACTTGTAGAACAGTGAATTCTAACCTGTTGCCCCCTCTCTCCTCTTCTGCCTGTGCAGTACTTTGGAGAGTTTTGTGCAAGCCACACCAAATATTCCAAGAACTTTACAGCATTCCAGGTCCTTATGTCTTAAAGATATATTGGAAATACTCCCCTTTCCATCAACAGTGTCCTAAGGACTGACTAAAACCAAACCCTTCTCAAACTATTTAACTGAAAGATAAAATACTCCAAATCTCCTGTAATATCAAAGAATCCTGTCCACAAAGTCTTTTAAAGGTTGAATTTTCCTAGGACTGCTGACAGAGAAATATCTCCTTATTATAAGCTCCACATGGTAGGCAATGGAGTACCAGAGAGGAAGGCACCAGTTCTTAATCAGTTCTGATTAAAGGGTCAGTGAAGTTCTCTTTCCTCATGACCCTTTAGGCCAAAACTCATAGCCTTAATCACAGTTGGAGGCCTGCCAAGGTCTCTCATCTGACATGCTTCAAGACACAGGGTTTTAATCACAAAATTGCAGCGCTGCCTCATTTAAAAAAGAGAGAGTAAGAGACAGAGGAAGGAAAAATGCCCTTATAACACTGCTAATTGACCTTAATCTAATGTGATGTGCAATACTCTGAGCATGCAACTGCGGCAGGAACACATCGTAAGTGTAAAAAAAAAAACCCTCCTTAAAACTAAATTAAATTTGAAATAGTAGATTAGATTATTCCAACCATCCTCAACAAACCTCTGCATGTTGAAATTTATCTTGAGATTTCCAAGTGCATTAGAGGCTTGCTACATGACAACCGTACCGTACCTTGAGTACATCTCAGAGAAGCTGCTTAGACTCAAGCTCACATCTTATTATTAGGAAAACTCTCCTCTTTGGAGGGAGCAGTCAGGAATTTTGGATTCTGTTCTTGTCTCATGAAGTCATTTATGTCCCTGTCTCTCCGAATTCCCTCTCACCTTTTATCTTCTGTGTCTATTTCATCTGTAGATCCTTCTGGCAAAGTTTTTGGTTTTGTAATGTGTTCAAAGTATATTTCACCTGGTCAGTCAATCCCTGATTAAGTATTCTAATCAGTTGTGGAAAAAACCCAATCAGGCCCGTGATTTTATGAATCTAATGAATATATACAGTGGGTTTTGTTCTATAAGAAATGCTATGCTTTAAAGGAATGGTTATGTATCCTTTACATACCTTTTGGAGTAAATATCTCAGAAGCAACAAGGATTTACATGAAAAAACGAAGGATATAAATGGAGAATTTATTGTCCAGATTACTGCCTACTGGGCAACGATTTTTTCCATATTTATTTTTCCAACAGGAAGTTGTCTCTTTAAAACACAATCTATAAGCAAATGAACCAGTATTTAACCAAAAGTATTAACAGTACCAAGGGATGCATAATCAGCCCAGTATATTCTTTTCTAAACAAAGTGATTTTCAGCACTATTATTGCCAGGTCCTGTAGCTTTTACGCAGTATTAGAAATATATATATGTGTGTGTGAATATGTATTTACATGCTTTTCCTTTCTGATCTCTTTGATGCTTCTGCCTACTGTTGTCCTCTGTTTTTCATGATCAGATGTAGCTAACTAACCAAATAGTTCCGTATTTCAGTAATGCTTTTAATGTTTAGATCAAAGATCTTCATTGTTGTTTAGCTTTGGACATTATAACTGAACTTAGTGACTCTGCAAAGCCCCCTTAAAATGATCAATAAAGCTTTTATTCTTACTACCGTGTTAGTCATAGCAAAATACTTAACTTTTATTCGTACAGATATAAAAATGGGATAAAAGCCACCGGGCTAATTTTCAGAACTGCTGCGCAGTTAGGATTGCCACTGAAACTAGTCTAAGCTGCAGACACTGTGAAATAAACAGGTCATTTAAAAAAAATAAATAAATCAGGAGAGGGGCTTTCCTTGTATAGAAAACTTGAATTTCCCTGGGCTGGTGGCCCCGAGAGACAACAAAAATAAGATTCAGAGATTTTTAAAGGTACTAGGGATGAAATATGGGCCCAACTAAACTATAATTATAAAACCACTGTGGATTACAGTGCGGACACAATTCTTCCTCCTCAGGATTTTGGTTCAGGAAAATAATACAACACACAGTCACAGATGTTCAGTTTACCTGGGATGTATACAATGAAACATATTTCACTGCTCTTTCTTGAAGCTATGTTAGATCCTAGACTTGTTAGACCTAGATCCAAGGAACAGTAACAGAAAGATGCCCTTGTGCCTTTAGAGAAATTTGGTCTGAACCTAAAATAACCATATGTTAATAACTTTAAAATACCTTGCTATATTTCTCCTGTCCTGTATATTTTAATCATTTACACTTTCTTTAAAGCTCAGAGATTATCTAAAAATATTATATTCGTTTCTGAGGGTCTCCTCTTTGCCTTACTCATCTCCGTCATCTTGCATTGCAAGTTTTCTTGCACATAATCTACTACGAGATGGACCTTCCAACAACTTCCAAGCCCATACATATAAATGGTTTGTTACATTTTGTATTATTCCTATTTTTTGGTCCAGGCTGCAGCTGTACGAGGCGGTACGAAAATGCAGAATAAAAAGGTGATCTTTACCCCACATAGCTTACAGTGCAAACGTAAGAAAAACGGGGATGAAGAAGCAGCAAGTAAACAGTAAAAGAATACAAGGCATTGTAGTAGAAAATAGTCTTAGCCGACCTACGACCCTGATGATTATGTTTTTGCAAGCACTGCAGCAGAAGAGGGCTATGAAGATCCTTCTGGAGAAGAATGGCAAGAACAGCTCTCCCTGTCTCAGCGTGTGAAGCAGCAAGGCAGAAAGCTCAAGGGTTTGCTATTTTTGTTTTCCAGGAAGTTAACAGTGCACAGCTGAGATCAATCTGATGAAGCAAGCGGAAGGAAGAACTGACATCTCTGTAACGAGCAAAGTATGAAATGTTAGGGATAGATTGTAGAAAAGCTTTATAACGTTCTCGATTCCTCTTATTCTTCCTTGCAGCTTACACACGCATTTCTTTCAGTGGTAGGTAAGAGAAGGATTGGTCTTAGTTTACTAACACTGTTTGTACCCCATGGATGTCCAATCCACTGTGGGTACTAGTTAGCCGTTAAGGTTATTTTTTGCTGCAAGAATGTACATTAATAGAATCATTAATCTCTTTCTAGAAGAGGAATACTTTTTTAGGAGAAAGTATATGTTGCTTTCCTTCATTGACTTCAACTGGTTGGTTCATAAGATCCTTCTTACACCTCCTTTTGAGCTAATTTACAGATGCTTTTTTCCAAACAAGTTCTATCCTACCTCTCCCTGCAGGCTTGCAGTAGACCTAGACTTATATCCTTTTTTTTTTTTTCCTCCCTGATGGAGTGACAATTCCTACCCTCAAACCAATTATCTTTCAATTAGCAAGTCAAATTAATTTTCACACTTCATATGCGAACATGAGAATGACAGAAATGCTTTAACATTTGTTAAATCTGTCAGCGGAAAAGAAAAAGACACGACACCAGATTTTCAGAATAGTTAAGTGTCTCAAAGCCCTGTTTTCAGTGAAACGGTAACTTGACAAAGATGCTCTGTATCCTATTGTATTTGGAAAATTACGGAGTTCATGCAAAAAGCACTTGCTGGTTTGCTTTTGAAAGAAATGTCAGAGATTCAGGAAGAGACTCTTTTCTGGCACCTGATTCTTTGCATGTCTGCTTTCTTACAGTGAGGGGGGAAAAAAGTCTAAATTACAGTTTACGCCCAGGACAAAAATCAATGAATATTGAAAATAACCCAACATTTTGCAGTTCCACAGGGACTGGAATCTCAAGACTTTCCAGTAGAACTCATAGCCAAGTTTTCTGTGGCCTTTTATACGGATTTACCCACGTGGATTCCTCGGCACCAGTTAATAAAGCTGAGGGCAGGTCCCAGTGATTTCCCTGCTAGCAGCGCTAATTAATATTAACCTTTATTTCCCCTCCCTTCTTTCCTTGAAATAAGTAGGAACTTAGTATCTTTGAGTCAAAATGTATCAATACAGATTGTTTAACAGCTTTCCAAACATGTTGTGGTAGTAAATGTAAACTAGAAACGTTGGAAGACTGAAACTGACGGTTACCTAAATGCTGCAGTTTTAGGAAACTAAGATCAGATTTATCCCTTGCTTCTCATGCAGCATTAACAACTTCATATTTCAAAACATAAACATCAGTATTATGGTTTGTTAAAAAGAACTTTTATAACTAGGACAAAACAAAATAGCTATTCCTTTCGTTTCTTTTTTATTATTATTATTTTTTAGATTTTTCTGGAGCAACAGAAAGCCACTGAATATTTGGCATGAACTTGTCAGAAACTGCCGAACAACTCAAACACTGGGAAATGGAGCACAGTGACACAGTTAGAGGAAGCACAATACCGAGGTGTCAAGAATCCAAGCCAGCAAGAACAAAAGGTGCAGCTCAATAGTACCCTGACTTCGGGGCTCGCATCGGAGCGCAGTGCAGTCATGCCAGCCCAAGGCTGTCTCAAGTCTGTTGCTAGGATTTATTAATTCAAAGGCAGCTCAATGTTCCACAGAAAGAGATGGCTTGTGCTCAGGGCATTCAGCTTTCCCCTTCCACAGTGCCTTCTGGTTGAGACCAGCAAGAAAAGAGTAAGAGAAGTTTTGCTAACAAAGCCTTATTGGGGTAAAAAAAAACACAAAGAATGAATAGGGGGAGATAATTCTCATCTCAGAAGCAAAGCATTAGTCATACCTGAAAATTCTAGCAAGTGCTGACACATATGCTCACTCAAATGCCTAACTGAACCAAGTAGAAAAAAGTCTCTCTGTTCATATTTTAGAACTATTTGTGGAAGTATTTTGGGTGACATTTACTATAACAGAAATCGAGCTTCCAATCACCTCTGACATCTTCAGTTTCCACTGTTTATACACAAAATTACAAGACTTTTAGGGTCAGTGCAGCATTTTAGAAATTCTTAATTTCTCTGTGAGGTGAAAACTCAACCCTGCTATTACTGAAGACTCCGTCTTAGTAGGAAATCATGTCACGCTTACATTGTGTAACAGAAAATGAATATTCTGGTTTTACTCTGATGTTAATTGCCTTCTTCTCCCTAACTAGATGGCAAGTGACCTTTACATATTGTTACTGCTAAGTGGAAAGAGAGAATAATAATGTTATTTTAATTGATTTGTGAATTATTGAACAGGATTACAAATACTGACCCCTTTCTGACTGGAAAAATTGATTACATCCTCTGTTTACTATGTAGTATTTTGTAGTTTTCACTCTCGTGCTCTTATTTGCACACAATCATTCAACAGACACCTAAAAATGGGAATGTAACACTACCATTTAGATCAGTTCATGAGAAATGTGAACGTATGAAAACGATCTCCAGTGCAAAACTCTGAATTTTATGGTGGGAAACCATGGGAAAAGCACCTAATAACACACTGTCATATGCCCCTCAAAAATCAGTGGATCATAAAACTGTAGGCTTGGAAAGCATCTCAAATGCTCATTCTGTCCCTTGAGTTAAACCACGGTGGTATTATCCTTACCCAAGTGCTTCTGACATGTTTGTACACACAGTCCTTAAGGACTTCTATCAACACTACACAATTTCTTTCTGTAAGCTCTTCTAGTGCTTCACAATCCTTAATGCCACATATTTTTCTGGACTGCGATTTCAGTCCCCTGTCCTGTAATTTCATTCCTACATTTCTAAGCGAACAGCAACATTGTCAATAGCTATTCAAAGAGAAAATAGGGTTTTTTCAATCACCTTTGCATTCACCTTTAGTACTTTCATCAGAAAATCATTCCTTATCTTCTGAGAAAGTGATGTGAGAAAACATCAGAAGGTTTCCTATGGTCAAAATAAATGTCAACCTGTGTTTTTTCAGGTACCACCTACTAGGGAAGCCCTACCTACTGAGTGGCTGAGTTGGAACTGGGCCTTGCTAATCTTCTTCCCTGTTCCCAGCACAGTGAACCCTACATATTCTCTGTGGTTACTCTCACACAAATTATCTTTCTCCCCGACATCCTCAATGAGTTATTATCACTTGATTAGAACCAGGTCTCATCATCATCATGGCTTGGCTTCGCGCACGAAGATTTGGGAAGGGCTTTGCCCACGCTTATTGCAAGCGCGTTGATGGCTGAAAAGGCCAATGCGGGATAGGCAAGACCGGTTGCAAAGAGCACACCAGAGGGTCTCCTTGGGTGGTATAGTCGAGGCACGGTTCTTTCTGCGCTGTCCACTCCTTTTTAACTATGTCAGTGACTTCAATTATTCCAATGAGTTTCGGCTTTTAAAGGAAGTTAATTAAATCCAATCCAGTCAAATCACTATTTTGGTTACGTATAAGGAATTCCAAGTCCTTTATTAATTCACGGACTGTATTGACCAATAGACCAGTTCACTAGTCTCTTCATCCCTTCCCAGTAAACAGGGAGGTATTCCTCATCCAATAGTTTTTCTTATATAACTACATACAAGCCATTTTCCCTCTCTTTTCCTCCGTACTTCTGCCCATTTAAATACTAAAATTTTTCAGAGGAGAAATGAGCTTTTGCTATGCCTGCCTAACACCAAGTACAACAGCACCCTAACTTTATGTAGGGCTACGGCAAAGTTCCTTCGTAAGAAAGTATTTTTTTCTCACTCCAAAATATGACAGAAACGAAAAGTTCCCTGTGGCAAAACAGCAGAAACAGGACCGTACTTGGTTCATTTATACAATGAGGTCTGCTTACCCTTTCATCCCTTTATATTCATAATCTCACTGCAGTTCAGTGTGAAAGTTTATGTAATTAAATGCTTTTAAATAACTATGCGCATGTGTGCTGTCATTTCCTTAGATGTCTGTAACCAAATTTTAGCATTCAGTGGAAGTAGCACATCTGTTTTTCATGACAATTAAGTTATTAGATACAGATTAATTCAATACACTTGACAGATGATCTGAGAATTTTGAAGTATAATCAATAAACCTCGAATGTGAGAAATGGAAATTGGATTTGGAAGATTAACAAAGCCTGCCATTGAAAGACTGATTTTTGCATAAGTGGTTGACTTAATCGGAATTCCCAAGGGGCCCATGCAATAGCTAATTAATAATATTGGTTACAAAGAAATATGAAGAAAAACGATAAATATTGAGGAGCAAAGTTCTCAGCTTCCCTTCCAAGTGCACCAAAAATTATCTTACTTCACAGGTTTCAGGAAGATAATAGCAGCTGTTTCCTTGCATCTATGCTGCAGGATACTGTGAATTCTTCAAATTTCTTTTAGCCATAGTTCAAAGTAAGAGATAAAAAGACAGGTACGAAGAAAAACAAGACAGTGCTACTCCTCTAAGGGATTAGTATCACAAAATAAAACAAGACTCTGAAGATCTCTGTGGGAGGGTACATGGGAAATTACCGTTTCTCCAGCATATCTTCATATCTTGCAATCTTATGGCCCTTTTACAGGGATTCTTTCCAGTTCTACAACAGGACCAGGCTACAGATGATTTACCATTAGGGTCTGCACTCCAAAGTTGATTGTTATCCAGATTATAGCCCTTTTAGAACTATTTACGGTGTTAATTCAGCAAGCTTCATGAGTCTCTGATGAAACACTGTTAACTGCATGCTTCCATTACCACACCTTCTTCTATCAAAGCATAAGCATCTTCTGTAATAAATAGTAAATGCAAGCATGAGCTGGAAAGCCCTTGGCTGCTGGAACGTGACTGTCTATGCTACTAAAGAGAGAGAATATGCCCGTGTGGTTGGGTTGATGTAACTAACATGCTGCAAACAGTTTCTCAGCAAAGTCTGGCTGCTCAGGTTTTTTGGGATATTCACCAGGAAGTTTGTAAGAAGGCGTAAGTTTTGGAGACCAGCATGCTCTGCAACCAGAGGCCTTCAGTGCCTAAATGAAACAGTTTATTAAGCAGTAGAGACACAGCTGACAGAGGACCAAATTACTCAAGGTTGTAGAGTAGAACTGTTTCATGATTTGATTTACACCATGAAGGAATTACTGTAGATGATGAACAGATTCTCAGGTTGTTTCTTTCTCTCTTTTGAAAGAGAATTTTTTTCCCCCAGGATTTTCCCATTCACAATAGTTATTTAAGGAAGGAAACCTCTCAACAGCCAAGAACTCCACCTCTAGCAAGGAAAAAGAATTAAAATATGGGTCATATTGTTCTTTTTGTGCTAAACTGAGGAATATGAAGGATCTTTTTCCTTAGCAGATAAATACTATAAGTAAAGTTTCTGGTTATTTCTTCTAAAAGCAATCAAATTTTCTTTATTTAGCTGCATCAGTGTCAACAAATCCTGAATTATTCATGGAGGCTACGATATCGTGATATTCACTTTTAGTGACCTTATTAAAAACATAGAGAAATCAATACGGATCGCAGTACTTGGAGAGCTTGATGACCTGAGAAAGCAGCAAAAGTCATGTTAACAAAGTCAGTGTCAGGTTTGATTTTGAAGATTAAGTGAGATCATGCTTCAGAAACTTGATTTTTTAAAAACTGTTGGTCTGCATTAAAAATTTAATAAAAATACCTTTGAAAAGCCATTTCTACTTTTGTTCTCTGTTACCACTGCAGCCTCGTTAACCTTGCCATTGACATTAAGTTCCATGTTTGCCTCTGGTTTGCCCCAATAGTAAGGACAAAAATCCAAAATACTGAAGATAGTGTTTCTCTAGTAGAGGCAAAATATCTTTGGAAGTCACCCTTGTACTGTGTCTCAACAGTTAAGTGAAAATACATTCTGAAGAGTTTTGTTCCATGAGCTGCTTTTGTCTCCTTTCAAACCCACTTTTACCTATGTCCTCTAGACATGCTGTGTCAATGAGTTCCAGAACTGAATTAGTCTCATTAGTGGAAAGGTAATCTTTGTTTGCTTAACCCGTTATCTTATGATTGCATTGGTTCCTAGTTACCGTATTGTGAAAAGGTGAATACTCATTCTGTGTACATCCTTTCCATTATATTTCATGAATTTCTACCATATCCTCTGTCCTTTTCTACTTAGTCTACTCAACGTTTGTTTGGTCTGTCTGCTTATGTAAGTCATTCCATCTTTTTGATCTGCCTTTTTGCCCTTCTGTTCTTTCCATCATGCTGGTAAATGCAGTGAGATGAGATGGCCAGAACAGTATTCAGTATTCAAGACATGTCATAGACTTAGACAATGGCACAATGATGTTCTGTTTTTCTTATCTAATCCTTTGCTAATAACTTGTAATATTTAATTTGACAATTAGTTAGCTTTTGAGAACTGAGCTGAGGTTTCCAGTGAATTATACACAACAAATCCACTATGTCTAAAAAAAAGCTTTGTCCATGTTTTAATAAAAATAACACTCAGATTGCCATAGACTGGAGCTAAAATATAACAACCACCTACTCAGAATTGCTAATATATCTCAAAAGAGCTCAATATCCTTACCCATGGAATAATTTTCAAACTCCACCACTGAAAAGAATGGAAGAGTAAAGTATCTTAGTGCATCCAGAGAAGAGAGAGGCGATCTAGAGATAGAACTGGCAAGAAGGGGAAAATATTGTACAATACACTAAGTCAATAGTAAATTAGAGTGAAAAAGGGCTGAGTTAGTTAAGAGAGTGGTACATAGGAGCTGTTAGGGTAAATAGTTAATTAAAATGCAAAAGGTGATTCTGACTTAAAGAACTGAGGAGTAGTTTGTGATGGTCATGATACTTGGCCAGTTGAAACTGTTGTGATATGATTAAATAACTCTCTAGTTTCCAAAGTACATCTGTCATTGATGCACATCATGTCTGAACTCAAATTGCTCCCCTTAACATATTTTCCTCCAAATCATTCTTTTACCAGGAGGTTTAAATCAGATGTTGCTATCGTACTCTTTTATAATCTTTCAAGGAAAATTCTGTCATCAGATCATTAGAGAAATTACAGTGGTGTCAGGTACCAAAATGGGTTAAATGTATAGACAAAAAAGGTACTGTTTTGTACAGCAACAGCCTTTCAGCATTATACCAAAGTCATAATACTGACCTTGTGTGCTTTGGTCCCTGTCTAAACCAATACAGTAACTTGTGTTAGAAGTTTCCTTTGGGCTGCCTTTGTTTTACCAGCCTGTCATTTATTTTCCCAACATGAAGTAACAAACTGTGAGACTAAGTAAGCTCTTTTGTCTTAACTAAGAAATATTGCATTCAGATCAAGCCTTTGACATATGAGAAGAATCCTGGTCAATGAGCATTTAATGAAGAACTTATCTGAGAGCTTTCACGAAAATTTTACTTTTAATCACAACAAAAACCTGAGCTAAAGCCCGGATAGTCCAGTGGATTTTTGTTGAATTTAGTAGCCTTTGGATAAAGTCTCAAACATTATCTATAATTTAAAGTAGCTCCCTTTGTTTATTTTTTCTCCCATCTCATTTTATAGTATGGTCCGTAGGAAAAAAATGGGAATAGTTCATCATTTAGGAAGCGTACACCTATCCAACTTAGATTTATCAATCACAGCTTCTCCCCCTCCCCCAGAAACAGGCCAATAATCACACAATGACTTAGAGACCTCATTCCTTCACTCACTTTTTACCAGAGTAACTGCTTTGACTTCGGCATATCATAACTGTTTTAAGAGGCTAGTGCATCTGAAGAGACATCTCTTCTGGGATTAGCATCTGACTTTTCTCCTGCCCCTTGAACACCATATCTATGCATCACAGAAGCAGCTGATCAGAGCATCATGGTGCTTTGATTGCACTCTTGGAGATGCATGGATTCTCTTGTGGGTAAATCACCTGTTGGAAGCACTGCAGAGAAAAATACTGATGCCAGTGTGCAACAGTTACATACCTGGCCTCAGGCAAAACTCTAGCTCTGTACCTCAACTTCCCCAACAGCGTTAGAAAGGCTATCGTGATGATTCATTCATTGATGTTGATTGGTAGGTATTATACAAGCAAAAATCTTTTGTCAGAACAGTTGTGATAATTCTTCTGGTAATGGTGATATGTAGCGAGATATAAGTATATATTCCATAGGCAGCTCAGTTGACTACTAGGACAGTGATGCAAAAATACCTATTAATTGCATACAAATAGTCTACTTCAATAACGCCTTTTGCACAAGTGTTCAAAACTTGGCACCAAAAACTTCATGAAAACTAATAAAATAAATTCTTTTCTTAAGGGGCTTGGGATGGTTTGGTTGTTTGTTTTTGCCAAAACACACTTTTTGCTAGCCAAACTGAGACCTAACTGAAAGGAGTGACTTTCATGTGGACTTTATAGCTTTGAAGGAAGACACCAAACCAACGATTTATCCTGGAGGGAACCTGGTCTTCACTCACTAGTAAAGGAAAAGAAAGTAATGAAAAGGGTCTGCCATAGAGCTATCAAGGTCTGAGTGTACTAAGTTGAAAAGACAAAGTAATTGGATAACTTGTATTTCTCACTGCAATTATTGCTCTAATAAGAGTTTGCCTCATGCGCAATCACTAGGTGCTCAGGTCTTGTGATGAATATTTATAATATATGGTAAAAGAGAGATGTTTCTGTTATCACCAGATCTCTTTGAAGGTGTAGGCAAGTTAATGTCAGTCAAAACAGAAAACAGTGGAGAAGATTGCTTCCTCCTTGCATATCATGAAAACATTGATCCACAAAATGTTTTAATGAACAAGAATAGCACTTACCTTGACATTTGCGAGCATATTAAAGATGGCATGAATAAATAGTGGGAAATAAACATAACTTTAAGCACTACAACTGAACTGAAGCGTGACATTTTAATTTTCTTAAGCCTTGGATCTTCCTGACATCTGCATCCGTGACACATCAGAGCCTCCAGGACTTTGTTCTTGGGTTTGACTTTTCATTGTTATTTTGTTTCTGTGAACTATGCTCTGTGGTGTTTTTTAGAAGTAAGTAATTTGCAAAATTGATCCCATCTGAGGTTTTTCTTTCTCTTGCCAAACAGCAGTACGTTACTGACGCAAAGAGCACCGATTCGTGCAGCAAGCAGGTTGGGAAAGCATATTGATGAAGTACAAAAACAAGCTCAGGATTGGGTATATTCAAAATCCACACAGATGGCTGTGTTTATATAGCATATTATATTTCTATGTCTTTTTTCCAGCATCAAAACCAGGTCAGAGTACAGCCTTACAGAGACTAGGAGCAGACAAAAGCCCTCTTCCTTACTACTGAGAAATGTTTGGTTCTCTGGTCAGCATGACCATTTTAGCCGCGAAACTGGGCCCTGGGCTTTCCCTCAGCATCTTTTATATTCCACCTTTTTTTGGATCCTTTGTCCCTTCATGCTAGAAAACACAGTTTTACCTTGGAATGGTTGCATTTTATGGTTACTTCGGGCTGATGAGAGAAGACTGAGGCAATAGACAGGTTCCATATATTTACGATCTTCTAACATAACACAGAGCTATCAGCCTTTGGTAGTAAGTAACAGCAATTAACAGTCTGACTAGTCATTAAGCAGGCATGTACTGCATCAGGAGTTGTATACTGCTTTGGGTAATTGAGGAAGACATATACAAAGAGGGTCCATTTCCGAATCACTGATCAAACGCCTTCATTGCAAATGTTGGGGAAATTACATAGATGTTAACATATGGCATCATTTTCAGTGTCTAATAAAGAGATTTAATGGGATCTTATTTTCTTAGCTACTAAGACAGCTGATCAGAATCTTTGTAGCCTGTGATATTTATGGAAAGTATGTCCCAATTTCTATTACAACCTTGATAGCTAGTACTTAATTTGTTACTTTTAAATCCTTTTTTATTGGACAGATTTTATGAATGCATTTCAGGTTCAGGATCATTCCTCCTCCTCTGAGATGTGCAGAGGTCCCAAACTGAAGTTGGTTTCTGTGAGGTTCTCCACATTCTACTGGGACCCTGGTCGACTTTTCTGCTTATTTAGCCCTCCAACCTAATTCTAGATATATGAAGCATGTCCTTTGTATTCCTGAGGGTTTTACATGACTTGCATAAATGGTGCTCAGTAGGCTTGACAACGTTACATGCAACACGCTCTTGAGAATGTGGGTGTAACTTCATCTTTCTGGCCGCCATGCCTCCCCCTTTTGCTGCTGAACACCATTTTTTTGGTCAGGTTGCATCTTTCTTTGGAAAGAAAGCTGTGTTTCATGCTCTCTTCATTATAAATAATTCAAGACAAACATCATTCCACACTACAAAGAATTATTGTTAAAATACAGGAGTCCTCAGTGCATTTACAGATTGTGACCTTTCTTCAGTGCTGATGCAGGTTTGCAAATAATGTCAGTCTTTGTTTCAAATGTTATATGCAAGGCTATATCCAAAGTGCTCTGTTCGTTGTCCCTACTATCAAGGTTCTTTTTTGCTTCTCAGGAGATCAGAATCCCCCAACTGAATTTCCTTTCTCTGATGGAAACCAGATGAAATCTATTCTTTTGCCACAAAAACCCATCAAGTCTTCCTATCTTTTGTAATACTGGATCTTCATTCCACAGGGAACACATATTAAATTTATTCGGTTTAACATTCCACTCAATGTTAAAGACCTCAAACAAATTTCCCCCCAATAACTTTCTCATGGCCACAGAAGTTAAAGTCATCCCAAACAGTTTTTCAGCAGTTTAGATCTTTGCTTATTGAATGCCACTGTCTGAAAGCACAGGTTCAGAATTAGAAATCTGAACATCTCTCCTTCTGTCTGCCATAGCATCCTCCAACCCATATTTGTACTGATCTATCACCAAATTCTGGAGGCAGTGTTTAAGCAAACTGATCAACAGTTCCTCTGAAATCCCACTGAAATTTAGATTCACTTCTGGTGAATATTACCAGGCATAAAACAATGCTTGATAAAACTCATTTCAGCCTCTCAAGGTATTTTCACTACCAACAGTCACATTCAGCCGCAGCAGTTTCAGAATGAGGAAAGCAAATGCATCAAACCAAGTTTGTCTCATTATAAGTTGAAATGAGCTAATCCTTTGACTGCTGATGATAAAGCCATGTGACTGGTGATTACTAAATGGATTCACTGGAAGGGCTATATAGAGTTGCCCCTCTTCTTCACCCTCTCTCCCATTTTGTCTTGCATTTTTCCCCGAAAGTTGCTCTTGCCCTTATAGTCAACCAGCTTCAGACCCTGCTAAAAAAAAAAAAATCGTCTTCACACACATGAATTGCACCAGCAACACCACAGTCATGAATTTGCTCTATAAACCACAGCAAAGTGCCTGGCTTTCTGCTAAAACTTCCTGTGTGTTCTGCTCAGCACTATCTAGTTAGGAGCTGCAAATCACAGAAGTTACTATTCTCATCTTTTACTTTTTGCCTACGAACCTGCCCCCTACCCCCTTAAAACAGAACAGTTTGCAGGGACTCCAAGTTGAAATGTGAGCTTTCTTTGGCGCTAGCAATCTCCTAGTGGCAATTTAAATTTTCTCAAGTTAAAGGATAAAGTTAGGAGATAAGTAATTAGGATGCTAACTAGTAGCACGCACACACAAATCAAGGTGCTCGACTGAACAGCCTCTCTCTACACTACTTTAATTGGTTTTTCTTTGTTGTGCTTAATTTGGTTAATTGTTTTTTCTTTGTTGGTTTTAAATCATCTCCAGTAGTGCACAACTCCTTTAAGATCCTCAAGTGATCAAGACAGCTGCAGCAATTAGCAGTTCTCAGCCGTGTTCCCCATGAAGTAACTGGGATGGACATATAGCTGAGCTAGGGTTGCTTGCAGATAGACAGTGAAACACAGAGCTTCACCATTTTTATTAGGCAACCAAAACAAAATCGTGATCAGTCAGGATAGTCCCAACTCCATTGAGATTTTCAGTAACCATCACTAACGTTCTTCACAATGCTGTCTGAGCACTATTATTTTAAAATCTTTGTCAATACGTTCCCTGACATGCTTTCATTCAGTGTTTTTTGAACTAACCATGCCAGGATTCCTCTCCTCCATGCTCTGTTTGCATGCATAGTGCCAGTGAAGTAGTGTCCCAACAGTTTGGGATACATGAATGCTGCCATAATGCTTGAATAACAATAACAACAGGATCAGCCTAGAGAAAAGCCTGGAGCTACCAGGCTGCTCCAGCTAGAAAACACCATCTCAACACACTGGAACAGGGAAAGTTGAGTTCCAAACAGTAGGGCTAGCAGTTCCAAACAGCTGGGCTAGCGAAGAACCAGTAGATGAACTTACCTATCATTGAAAGGAACGAAGAGCAGAAACAAGAGAGGAGCAGTAAAAAGTGATCAAACCAAGCAATATCTGACACAGGTCCAGCAACCACATGGTTGAATACATTCAAACTTAAGTACTGATGATTCCCAGAACTCCCTCTGATCACACATACATTTGTTAATAAGAGCATAATTCTTCATTACAACAGATTCAGTTTATCTGTTGCAATGTTTGTCTGTTGTAAACTTTTACCTTCAACGTTTGCTTGTTTCTCACAGCCCTTTCAGTTGTGTCAGGCTATTTACATAGCCAGTGCTCAAAATTAATTTTCAAAAGGATAAAATACTGAAAAAAGAACAATAAGTTAGGTCAGAAAGCTAGTAGTTCTACAGAGAAGTTGTAACAACTTTCTGGAAAGCAGTCTCCATTGTTACAGCACATTTCAGACCTGCTTCCATGAAAAGTGCCAGAGCATGAGGTTAACACAAAGATATGTTTGTTTTCTTCAGAACTTTGTTCCTCACTAGTGAACAATCCCTGTCTTAGCACCTCTTTTAAAAAAAGGACCAAACCCACTCCTGTCCTTTGATAACTATAGCATTTAATCAGACATTTAAAGCCTATGTATCTAAGCAAAACAATGTACCACGCACACAGATCAGAAGTTAAAATCCCACCATCACCATCTCTAATTTAATTCTATAGCAGATATTTCTAGAGATTAGCGTCTCTGAAAGTTACGAGTGGATTCCCTGAAGGATGATGCTTCGTAAAGAATTCTTTCTTCTACAGTATTGGGGGTCATTTGCAGACAGGCTTGTGTTTCAAAGAAGCATGTCTTTATTCTCCATTTACTCAGTTAATGTATCAAGACACTGTCAGTAATGCCAATGTGCTCTGCCCTTGTGGGGCACATAGAAAATATCCAGTGTTCATTACAGGCCAGGTTCTGTTCTTTTCTTCGTGCTTGAGCAGCAATGAAGGGAATTGGACCTCTTAGGCAGACCACTCCTAGAGACAATACATTGCTTATTTTCTTCTACTGGGTCTCTGGGAAGTAATCTTCAGCTGTTAATTAACAATGGATTATTCTTCCCTTCCTAGGGCCACAGCAAAGCAAATTTGGATTCCATCCATCCCACATCCCGTCCAGGGATGCTTGCACTCACCTTGAAACTGCACCGAAGACACTGAACAATTAACAATTCATCTCCATAGAATCATAGAATAGCCATGGTTGGAAGGGATCTCAGAAGATCATCAGGTCCAAACTTTCGGGGGAAAGGGAGCCTACTTAAGCACACACAGGGAAAGACTGCTACTGGAATTTGTGTAGAGAAAACACAGGTACTGCTATTTATCATTTAATTCACTTTCACACTGTGGGACTGCCTATGAGTTTCAGTTCATCTTCCTCTAGAAAAGATTCCTTTGAAGGTTTCTAGAGTTTGCCTGTAGCTTGCTGAATTTATCTTTTAAAATGTGATCTAAAAACATGGGTTTTCATGCAAGGAAAGAAGGTCAATGTCACTTAGAATTACAGCTTTGGTAGCGCTAGTGGACACAAGATACTGGATAAAATAAAACAAATGACCATACAACACCTTGCACTGTGTGACCTCTCCAGGGTCTCCCCATCTTTCAGTTTGGAAATAACAACAGTATAGGTTTATGATGCAGGATAATCTTGTACCTCAAGCAATCTGTGTACTGTCTTGTCAATTGTTTTGTTCTACTAACACCCTCTTTCTATTGCTGTTATGAGTCCAACTCCAAAACAGCTATTTTATGTACCTTTCCTTCAGAAGAGGCCTAAGGACAGCAGCTTCTCCTTCAAAAAAAGCCTTTTTAAAATTTTTAAAAAATTATTTTGCAAATACTGTTTCCAGTTTAGGTTTGAAAGCTCAGAGTGGACCTGTAACATAAATAATGAAATACGCTTTATCTATTGACCATGTCATAAATACTGTGGTATCTCTGACTCTCAACCCAGTCATTATACTCTAGATGGAAATGTTTCAACAAATGCTGAGGCTACAAGACTCCTTCTTGCTTGGTGACATCCCCCCATTACACCTGGTACTACCACATCCTGCATAAATAATTTAGATGATTCAGAACTGCAGGGACAAAAGAAGTGTTCAAAAAATTCCCAGTGGAACAAATTTAAAGAATTTATTTATATACATGGCAGTTCTTAGGCACAGTAAGTGTGGCCTTGTCGCTTTGTAGTGGCTGCAGCCACCCTCAGCTGAATTGTTGGTTTCTTTCGCACAAGTACTACACTTCTCATGCCAAGTATCCAAAGTATCTAAACTCTGCTGATCGGTAAAGCACCTGCTTACCTGAGCAAGGACAACCGGTACTGTTATCAGGAACAGGAAGCACACAAAGGGAATACAAGTAAAGCATCCTATGCTGGCCATAAATACACTCATACCAGAAAGCAAAGAAAAATTTACAACCCTCACAGCACGGAAATTCTGGAAAATCCCCCCAGTAGTGAAGGAAAAGCTCCCCTCATCATCCTTTTATTTTTAAAAATGAGTTTGATCAGTTTATGAATAGCACTGTATGTAAGAAGAGATAGGCCTTGATCACCCAGGCAATATTTTCTAGTCATATATTCCCCTGAGATTAAGGATGTGTTTTGTTAGTTTAAATGGAATGTGTAATACCTCGTGAGTTTTCAAAATATCATGTTTCTAGCTCATTTTCTAGACATTTCCAATTCTTTCAGCATTTTTATTCTACCTGGAGTAGGAATTTTAAATCCTTTCTTTTTTCCCTCTATCTGAGCAAAATTCCATGGTTCCTTTTAAAGCTAAGGCACAGAAACCATCAGCCTGGTCTCCTACAAAAACTAAAATGTCATCATAGTTACTTTATTTGTATATTCCACGGTTAGGGAGCAAACTGGAAGACTTAGTTTGACCAGTGCCAGTTCAATTACTTGTATCTGGCTCTATGGAGAGGTTGATATTGTCACACTAAGCAGTGCAGACTTCCCATTTCTGCTATTAGGTTTCCTAAACTGTTTCACACCACCCCACAGAAGGATTCTGGATATGGGAGAACCTTTGACCCCTCTAAGAGGGAAAATGAAAGAGGAGGGGAAGATTAAAAGAGTCTCCTACATAAAACCCTCTGCTTGAGAGGGTCACCTACAGGAGACCTTGTCAGAGAGCAGAGAGGCAGGAGCATGTCCAGTACATTTGTGCTTTTCCATCTCTATAGCAGCTAGGTCCCATACAGCATCCTTCAGCAGCAGTACGGACCCAGCACAATTGCTCCATCTGGCAAACCAAGTGCTTTACCCTTTTTCTCCAAACTTTCCTAATATTTTTCTTGATCATTACATCCATCTACTCCACCATTTCTCATTTCTAAGTAAGCGGTACGCAAAGTGCGCTCTGTATGCACGTGCTTGCATGTGTAGCCATTAGAACATATAAGCCAGTTTGTAGCCAGGAAATGCGCACAGCCATTTTCGGTACTGTGGCAATCAGAATATACAAAAATTGTGTTTATGCACAATACATCATCAGCTATTTGGATTAATTATCACCTTTTTTTGCTATAGGGTCACAGAATATGCATAACAGCTAAAACCCAACACCATGACAGACATGTTTCAGCCTCTATTCCATCAGTTCCATGTAAAGTACCTTACACTTCATGATTACATGACATGACAAACTCAGTCTTATAGTTCAATGGACCACAAAACACAGGACCTATGGTTCTTTCCAGACATCAGGGAAGCCAGGCAGGTACACCATGAATAAAGAGATAATTGTGCTGAACTTTAGCAACTTTTCAGCCTTCCAAGACAAAAAAGAAACAGAAAGCCCCAAACAAAATCGTGTATACTTAGTTTACAAAAAAGGCAAGGTCGAGCCCACGAAATCAGGTGACTAGGTCAACTTAATATGATATACTTTGACAATCTCAGCTATAGGAAACCATCACTAACCCAAGAGAGTGGCTTATGTTCCTTCAGAGGGGAGAAGTATGCACTTCATCCCACCTAGCACATTCACCTGAAGATACATACAGCTTGGGTGGGAAAGACTCAGAGAGCTGTAACTAACTTCTAAACTTCCCACTAAATATGAGTTCTGTGCTCTTGCTATTCCTTAGGCTTGGGTTTTCTCCATGTTTAAAAGGAGAGATTTATTAACAAAATTCCTTAAAGGCAAGAGTTTCTAAAACATCATGCTGCATATTTCCCAGGGTTATTACCCTCCTTACCCAAAGACAGAGGTATTTCATACAGTCGCTTATGGTACAGGCAGAGCCACGTCTCTCTCTGCAGCCAACATACTAATGAGCTTTGCCACATTAGTATCTCATGTTTCATTATGACTTTCATTCACATTTTGAAAGTAGGGAAACATTAAAGAATTTGGAATTTTTTTCTTATAGGATATCTGGCCTATTACTTTATAAGCACCCTCTGTAGTCCCATCCTGGTTTGTACCAATGTGCAAAGGACTAGCAGTCCCACAATGCTCATGCAATTTTCTTACAGGATCTTCTAGGAAAAAAAATAAAGCCAAAGCAAAACAAAAACCAAACTACCCCAAATCTTCTATGATGAATTGGGAATATAAGTACAAGCGAAAGAATCCAAGATAAGAAGCAATAGGCTCATACTGTAGCATGGAGGAATCAAGCTGGTCATAAATAGCAACTTCCTGAATTAAAGTAGCAAAGCACTGAAATCAATTCCCTGGTAAAGGTGTTGGCAATTCTGTCACTGCATGTTTTTATAAAGACATAGGTAGAGTTGATCCTGTGTTGGAACAAGGGAATAGAAATCCCTGTAGTCGTATTCTCTGTGATCTGGTGGGAAAGGGGTAGAAGACAATACTAATCACAAAGGTCATCAGTCTCCTGCGAGCGAAAAAACACTTTAGCAGACCTTCACTCAGCATTAAAGTGTAATGCAATCGCCTGGTCTCTTTAACAGCCTTAGTCATGATTCAATATTACAGGAAAAAAAAAAACAAAACCCATAACTATTTCCTACATACTGTGTTCATGAACATTTTCAGAAATTGTACAGGTTTTCTTTCCCCACAGAGAAGGCATGCTGTGATTTATGGACTGAATAGTGAGCTTAATTAGGAAGGAGATATCATTGTTGACAGCTTTGTCTTTGCCTAGAAAATAATGGAATAAACCTGCAGGGAGCATTTACTCACTTCCCCATCAGGGTTTTGGACAGTGGCTTTTGGAGGCCACGTACTTTCTAGTGCATTTCCAGTATAGTTTGCATGCTGAGGCCATTGCCACTGCATCCATGAATAGCTGTCCCCAGAGCTCCACTGGCTTCATCTGTGAGGTTGTCTGTGCTCAAGATAGGAGCTGGATGACAGAGGGGAAAAGTGCTGGACCACAGTGCAGATATCCATCCACCCAGTGCAATGGAGTGTCACACAGACATCCCCAACCCCATGAACCTTGAACCTACTACGAAATCCAGAGATCTGCAGATTGATCAGATGGGTCTAGGGCAATTTGGCCCAGGGCTAAATAGCTTGAGGCAAGCACTACATGAATGGGACTTGCCAGAATCGGCATATGAACAGAACCAGAGGCAATTAGCTTGGCTGTCTCTCAACCATATGCCTTAGTGATTCTAGTTGGGGAGGGGCGCTGTTAAATGGGTCCAGCTGGTTTGGCATTTGTTGTTTATTTAGTGACAAAACATTTATTTAGAAGGAGGCCATTTAATCTTTCTCTTGAGCATATTTTCATTGCCATTACTGTTTCTGTTAGTGTATTCCGCGCCCCCCCCCCCCCCCCCCCCCCCCATTATAAATTTCAGTCATTCAGGACCAAGATTATGAAGCCAAGGGACACAAATCAGATGCATCCATGTTCTAAGAACAGACCTCAAATGAATGATGTATCAATTTCCTCAGAAGGGAAGCCAGCCCACACCAGGTTGTGGTCTATCAGGTTGCATAAGGTGATGCACAAGACATCCTAAATCTGACCTCACGGTTCATTGGCCAGACCCTGCAAATTCTTAGGTAAAAACGGGATCCATTGAACTAATGGACAACTCAAGTCTGAAAAACTACATTATTGTTTGCATGATGAGACATACTTCTCAGCACTAAGTCCTCATGGCTTGTATTGACAAGTGCCTCATAAACAGTGTAGGTTGTGGCAGAGGCCACCAAATGATGCTGTCATTCTGGGCAATACCTTCCTGCCAATATAAGGGCATAGTTTACTGTTCTGAGCTGCAGTTCCTCTTCAGGGAAGAGATTAAGATCACAAGTTCCACACACCATGTCCCACTATTTCTTAGCTGCTGATTTCCATTTGCTAGTCCAAAATGATTCAGCTTGCATTGCAAAAGGAATCATACTTCTGTATTTTTGCAGGGCAAGTGGAGAAGACACAGATTACAGAAAGGGCTGTAGAGGAGCTGTACACTCTGCAGTGCTTCTGACTACCCTGTACACAGGAAATGCCAACGCTTCCTCGTATTTGGGCTTTCAGCAACCAGATGCATTCTTTTCCTTCTTAACAGAAGAGAACAGAATGAATCTATTTCAACTTACTGTATTGTGATTCCTAAAACTACCTTATTGGTCTTAAACATCACTGATACACTTGACTGTCACAAACTGCTCACTGTCCTTATGTAATCTTTCCTCTATTATGGCAATTTGGAATCATTAACATTTTGTTAAGGTACCAACATTTTCCCCAAAGAAGAATGAAAAATTTTTCATACTAATGTGGGAAAGCCTAAAACAATTTCCGCAGTTACTGCCTTTTGTGCTATCCCACCCACATCTGAAAAATGAGCAGACTCCCACACAATTCAAGACTCCAGGCAGAAATTCCTTGCTCCCTATTAAAACGCTAATGGGTATGAAATGGCAGCCCGAGTTCACTGATTTCTCATTTTGGCCTTGAGTTTAATGATCTACTGATGTTTTTTATTTCCCTTTCTCCCAGCAGAGACTACCCTCCTATTTAAGCATGAGAGCACAGTACAGAAAAAAAAGACATTTCATTATATTTTAATATTCCCCCTACAGTTTCCCAAGGTTGCTTCACTCTACAATTATAACAAGACAACAAAAGAAAACCTCAAACCATTCAGGGAAACTAGAAGTAGTTTCTGTCTGAAGATTGCTTTCACATCATGAAAGCCAGGTGTGGAGTTTGCCAGTATTTGTTGACTAGACTGAAGAGGTTTTCACAGTTTCTAATTTACAACATCTGTGCAGATTATCCCATTGTTAATTTAACCTTACTGGCAGCTTAGTATGGTTTGTTATCATTCACAGACCCCTAGAACTAGCCACTGGATCCCAAGCAGAAACAAGTGCCTCATAGCAGCACTATATTTCTCATAATACTAAATATGAAACTGGAGTTTAGTTGAAAACACGGGGTTTGGAGAATTTGGGGACAGAATCAAGGTGCCTCATCTTGCTCCCAGTAAAACAAAATTACATTTAGTTGGCCTAAGGTTTGATGTCTGAATCCAGGTGAAATGGTTCAGGTATGACACTAATTTATAATGAGGTCTGTGTCAACTAGTGACAATTTTCTGAGATCATTCTGACCTCACAAGTCATTGGTTGTGCTCATTGTACCAAATCTCCCACTCATGCTTGCCTGGTACCCATGAGCTGGTATCACATGTGAACAGAACCCTTCAAGCCTTGAAAGCAACTGCAGAGCCCAAAATTGTTCAGAGATTAAAGTTAGAGGCAATTGTTAGGCATGCCCCATATCAGCTGAAATCATAAACCCAAACCAGGAATCCCAATTTGCCTATTATGCCACACTTCAGAAGTAGAAAAGCCCACAAGAACAGAGCTGCTGCTATTTCACATACTTCCTAGGAGTACACAGTCAGAAGGGGTTCCTTATGTCACCTTACCCTAACTTTTCTTACTGCAGATAATCCCCTCACATGATCCTTTTAGAAACTGAAATTTTGTGAGTGGTGGTTTTTTTCCATGGTATTTCATTAGTTTGACCTTGTCTTTCAGGCAGGAGGCTCTGAAGTTAACACAAAGTGAGTAAAGCACAATATTAGGTGGTATGTTGGATGTGACAAAAAATAAGAAATGACTGAATAAATAAATTGTACCGCCTTATCTGTTACATCTGCAATGTTCTATTCATTCCCAAGTGACACTGCCCCATTAGAAAGGATTTGAAAAGGAAAGAAAACAGCAGCCTGGGAAGCAGCCTCACATGAAGAGATATTTTAGTGTTGGGGAATTTTATTCTAGAAAAAGACAGAAAAGACAAGGTGTAATCAAAAAGCATAAAAGAACAACAAGTCACCTCAAAATTAGATTTGGAATTCTATTCTCCTTTTCTCATAATATGAAGATAGGAGTCAGTGTGGTGCTTTAGATGCAGTTAAAAATTTCCACAAGACTGTAAACCTCACTGCCATTGGATATCAATGGGCAAAAGAGCTTGGAAATATTCCTAGAGTGATTGCGCATTCAGAGAGATAAACATTTGTAAGACTTCAAATTACTAATGGGGAAAGGCAAAACATCTTAGGAGAGAGAGACATAAATCTGGAACACTTAGGCTAAAGTCAGTCTTTGTTTACCTGTGGACTGGGTGGGATTTTTTAATAGGTATATGAGAAATATTAATGACGATAATTCTTATACCTTCTAAAAATTATCATGCCCATCAGTGTTGGATCCAGAATATGGATGCTAGAGGCCTTGGGTCTGATCTAGTCTGGCAGTACCTAACTACATCCACCCCTATGGACACAGCAAGGAATGGGCACACAGTAACTAGTAAACAATGGCCACATCGACAGACAAATAAATGACCTCATTGGATACAATACAAATAACTAGTGTCAATAAAGACAGCCACATTTTTAAAACATGAAATCTTTGGAAAGACTCCCATGAATAGTGCTCAAGAAAAGTGAACATGTCACATGTCCCTCTTTACTGTTTAGCAAAACACCTTTCATATCCAGGGAATTTCTGAAACTAGAAATTACTCCCTTAGAAGTGAAAAATTGTTATAACAGAAACCTCTAATAAAATGCAGGGAGACCAAGGGCATTCTATTGCACTTCTACATCCCAGTGAGTCAAAGAATTTCCTAGCGAAATTATATCAGCACAGTGAAGCACTCAGTAGAATCAACAGATTTTTTCTCTTTTCCACATCCCCCTATGACAAGTTGCTGTTAGAATATTTACCTCTATTGGAAGGTAAATAGGCAGGGATATTAACATTCCTTGCATTCATATCAATAATGTGAAGGATCATTAGTGATGATTCAGACTCCACGGCATGTCTTCCTAGAAGAAATTTGCCAGCTTGTACACCTAATTATGTACAGATACTCATGTTGGACGATAAGCAATTATTTGATTAGCACCTTTCTTGGATTCACGGAGAATCCTCCTAGACAGAGTTGTCATTTTGTCTACCTGTTTCGTCTGCCCTGTTACCCCTTCCTCCCCCTGCCCTTAATCTTCATTTTTGTAACCTTAATTCATAGAAAGGTGATAGAAGCCAGTGGCAATATTTCTTCCTTCAGCTTCGCAATATCAATTTAGCAACAGGAGGACGTTAAAGCATCATCTGACAAAAGCACAAAGAGAAGGAAAGATGCACAAATATAATTTATTCTGCCTCAGAGCTAAAAAACAGAGGTGGGAATCAAGCCCTCAAGTGCTTCTTAGGGCACTTAATCCTCTTTTCTGTGTCCATCAACCCAATAGTATAAGAGTGCCGTACAGAATTACATGCCTCTCTTAGGTCCTGCAGTTTAATGTTCAGTAATGAGCCTGTGTATGAAAAATGGGAGCATCTAGGATGTCCCTTACAAAATGTGCTCTAGGGAAAATAAGCATTTATTATTTTATTTCAGTGAGATATGGGACATGCAGCCTGGTGTAGAGCAAAGCACACATATGAGCATTAGAAGCATCATTTCCCAAATGACCTGCCTATTATCAACTGACAGCATAAATGTGTGGAATGGTTGTCCCACTATTTGGTTTCTGTCCCTGCTGCTCACCATGTAAAAGTCAACTTTCTGTGAACTAAACAATTGCACATTACACAGGTAATGCTCTTTTATGTATCTCTGGGAAGTCTGTATGCAGGACTTGAATTCAGTTTGCCATAGAGTTCTGCATCTTAATACAGGATAATGCTTCTGCTTGAACCCTTTCCAAACACAGAGGTTTTCTTTTGTCAAGGGTTGGCTAGGCCGGCCACTAGATGGGTAACCGATGCTCTCTATTAACCCTTCTCCCTTCCCAAAGGGTAAGGGAAAAGGAATAAGCGAGAGACACTTATAGTTTGGAAAAGAAAACTAAAGCTGCTATAATGACAATAATAATAATAATAAAATTATATATACCACCACTGATGCTGTGGGTAGATGCTGGGAAAGTCCCAGGCTGGACTCAGCGGCAGACAGAAATGAGATTCTGGAACTGAATTCAGGAATGCACAGATTGGGATCAAGGGCAGAATGGGCAGAGCCCTCCTTGGACATCGGTCATTGAAGAAGCAAGATTGACCCTTGCAATCCCTCAGCTTTATACCACATACAATGTCTACAGGATGGAACACCTTGTTGGTCCATTTAGGGTCACCAGTCCTGTCTGCTCCTTCCCACAGGTGCTGTCTTTCACTCTATAGCACCCCAACATGGTACACAGGATTTAGCAGTGACCTTGGTCTGCACAGGAGACAGTATCAGCAAGAGCCTTTCTGCATGCCAGTCCCTGGTACTGACTGCAAACATCAAGCGCTGTCACTGCTAGAAGCAGACACTGACTGCAAAAATAATGCTGTTAACTCCAGACAGTGCAGTTAGTTAGAAGAGACCGAGCTGGAAAGTGAAATCACTGAACAGAATTAGTTCTGTCCTAACTCAAACCAGAACATTTTCATAGAAATGGAGGATTTGTTTGTCCCATAGGGCATTTAATGGGTTTATAAACAGAAAAAGAAGATCAATGTGATCCTTAAGATTGACCTTTTGCATAGTATATAGCAGTTTCTCTCAGCAAATCTATACTAATCCCTAAGCACTCTAACCTCTGTAGTGATTTGAAGTGACAGAGAAAGCAGATCCAGTGCTAAGCTCTTCAGTGGAAGTAACTTACAGTTTGAACTTTTCCTTGATTTGACTTCTTTGTTAATTTGTTATGCTTTTATTTGCAAGGTGGACAGATATCATAATTCTCTCACAAAGCCACAGTAAGCACTCAGTTAATTCCTAATAATTACTCCTTCATTCTTAAATTAATATTTAAATCTTTTTTGATTGTTCCACCAGTTTACAGTGCGATGTCAAGTGTCTTCATTTAATGCGTATTTAGTCTAGATTTTTTGGGGTGGATATTAAGTACTGTTCAAATACCAACTTGACTTTGAAAGATCACTCTGTCTGTAAGTCAGAGATCTCAGTGGATTGATTCCAAAGAGCAAAAGCAACACATGTGATTACAATCTAAAGAATATTTTAACATTTAAAGTAGGCATTCACATCATCTTACTGACATTCAGACAGAATAGTTATAACTGCGCATGCAGATTCCAAATTAATCAATACACCTTCATTCGACTGGGATAGATACAGCTCCTGCATCTCCCCAGCAGGGAGCCTGATGGTGACAGACACCTGTCATATTCTCACCCATCCTGCGTCACTGCCACTGGCAGCCAGAGTGAGCCCGAAATGGGTTATCACTCTCACTGCAGTGTCCCCCGAATTTATTTTCTACCTGTCCATCTGCCTGATCTCTCAAGGCCCTCAGCGTGTTTCTCATCCGCATTACTTAATCCACTCCTCCTATGCTTTTTATTCTATTTCCTTATCCCCTTCTACATTCTCCTCCAGATATTCCCCTCAGGATTTGCCTTCATCCCCCATGACCACCTACTCTTACTCTCCTTTCTCTTCAAGGACCCAGCGTGATACTCATCTCTCCTCCTGCAGCATTTTCCAACCAGGCAGCTTCCCTCTTCCCAGGATCCCTGTTAATCTTGGCACCACTTCCACGCCGAAAGCAACAACCAAACTTACCTACCAGTAACACATCTCATCCTTTACCTGCATATTTTCTCACCTTACAGACTTGTCTGATGCAAAGCTCAGGTTTATATATTGTGCAATGTCTTTACTCACACTATGTACACAATCCTAAAACAGAGAGGATTGCAAACAACATGCAGACTGTTGTCTTCAGACAGTAGGACCAGATATAAGAGATTACTTCCCAGGGGCTAACAAAAAAGATCCTAGAAAGGAGTTTAGGAATGGAAAATAACATCCTTCATGACTTATGATACACCCTACAGTCAGAAATTATTTCACAAAATGAAAACTAATGTAACTATGTCTTTAACAGTGCTTATGTTGTCAGAAAAATAATCTCTAAAACATGTGCAATAACTCCACCTGGTGATTCTCAACATGATATTGTCAGGCTTAAAGCTGTCTCTTATGAGAAAGAGGGGAGCATGGATGTTGTATAAAGGCCGAATTTGTAACATAATATGCTGTTAGCCTTTATTTGGCTTAACCTGTAGATCTGATTTCAGACTTAAAACATGTATTAATTTTGAAAGTAGTACCCATCCTGTCCTCAGAATATATATCTCAAGAGTTTGGTATAATAGTAGGAACTATGTACATCCCACAGGAGACTGTTAAATACTTATTAAAATAACTTCTAAATTTAAATTATCATATTCATAGGCAGAATATAAAAAGCATCACCACCTCCTTCATAACTCATTCTTCATTTTCTAGAAATGGAGAATAACATTGCAGCTGACATTCAAAATGCAAAGCAGAGAAGCAGAGAGAACAAAACCCCTCAACTTTAAAGCATCGATTCCAAGGACTGTCCAAGCTGACCCTCCAGAGGAAATTGATTTTTGATACTAGAATCACAGGCTATTCTGGACTGAAAGGGAGCATATAGTTATCCTATAGCTGTAACAATAATACTTCTCATGCCTTTCACACTAAAACGAGAGGTACTGAGCTAGGTTTTCCTGTCTCTCACACCATATTCTTGATGTATAAGTTTTCCAAAACCTGCACAGATCCTCTCAAGGAAGATAATTTGAAAAGGACAGATCTAATTCTCTACAGTATATTGTAAAAATTTTTAGCTTTAATTGGAACCGGCCAAAAATTGTTTGCGCATGCACGTTGACATACATGTATTTGAGACCTCATTTCCTGCTGGTTCTGCTAAGTGAGATTTCTCAGCCTATTGGTAAGCGATACTGTCATACTCTTATCAGCAATTGTAACAAGTCTTGGTATAGCATATGAAAAATCTCAACTATGAGCATGTCATAAAAGAAATACAATAAAGGTAAAAAACACTTGAATTAAAACAAGGTTTTCAAAGTATTTCCTTCATTTCAGACAATATTTTTTCCCTTGTTTTTATGGGGAAGAAAAAAGAATCTTAAAATGTTATCAAAACTCTTATTGATTTGCAGAACACATCAGTAGAAGGCTTTTTTGAGTAGGAAAATCATCTGACATTGGAAAAAAGAATCTCAAACACCTTTTACTAATTAGATCATACTTCAAAGAGCACTGGCATAGAACTGAAAATGTAAATCATCACAGTAAAAGATTACTGGATAAATACTCTCTTCCTACTGAGATGCGAGCATTTCTGTATTTACCTGAACTGTATAGTTTTACAGCAAGGACTGTCTGGGCATATCAACACAAACAGGTGTAGAAGAGATCCCTATCTTGTATCGTGTCTACATCAAAATGTTAGAACATGAGCAAAATCCAGTTGCAAAGCTGAACAGCCAGTGTAAACCAAGAAGGTAAAGTGCTTTTTTTTAATGTTTCTGTAGGAGATGCAAAGCATATCATCTGGATTGGATGAGCCTCCTGATTTTTCCTCCACTGTCATTAACAGTGTCACAAGTCACTACTGCCTCTGAAGTGGTCAGAAGTACGGCAGGTGCGTTCCTCTTAGAACCATGTCTACACCGCTGCAAAGAAGCCAAAGGAAAATAAAGCTAGTTGAAACTGTTCTTAGAGAAAATTATTTCTTTTCCTTGATACCATACTTGGATCGAGAAGGAAAAGCCAGACCATGATTCATCCCAAATCTTCCAGAAGTCAGAGTAGTAGACAGAAGAGTCCTGTGCAATACAGAGCTGTGCAGAGACACCGAATCATTAATACTTATACAGCCGCAGCGCTGTCCTGGCTCAGTCACTAATGTGGTTGTTCTGCTTTCAAGTTACAGGCAGCGTTTCCCTGTTACCACACAAAGTCATGATCAGACACTAACACAGAGTGACAATGCACACAGAAGTCACTCTGCAGGACTCTGAACGGGCACAGCTGTGGGTATACTCACCTACAGTTTCTCAGTAAATTGTTTATGAACTGACTTTGGGGTACAGGGCATTCTGTTCAGTAACTCTTCATTCAGAAGTGTTACCCACCTTATTCTGATACATTATTTTCCTGCAATGAATGCTTTGCCACAGATTCACTTTACCTGTGAATAGCAACGCTCATTTTTTCCCCTATGAAAGCCACTTGTTAGTACTTCTGCTCTTTCACTAGTGGATGTGTCTCAGTTAAGTTCAGCTGTCTAGAGAATGTGTAGCAGTTTAATGGTTCACAATCAATGAAAAGAGATAGGAGCCTCTAGAGACCGATTCATGTCAGAGATTTATCTTGGGATGGACTGACTATGCTTTCTTCTCTCCACCAACGGCACATGAAGACTGATCTGACAGTTTAGACTACACAGCTATTTGTTGGTTTAAGATAGTTATTCTGCAGATGATCCGTGCATTTAAAACAAATAGATGATTTAAAAAAATCATTACTAACAGATATTACAACTTCAGCATGACTGGTTGGAGCACTTAACTTCTCAAAGTGAAGATGTTTTCACCAAGAAATTGGCAGTTGCCCAAATACTGTCCAGTGAATAATATGACCCCACTCGAGAACAGTAAATGTGTCCCTTTCATTCACAAAAGTATTTCTGAATCATTCCACGAGTTCTATCCATTATGAGTCACCATATGGTAAAGAACTCAGCAATAGCCATCCTGAAAATAGTGATCCTTTTCAAGGCTGTCGCTCCTGGATACATTACTGTAGAAACATCATACACATATATTAAGGCAGATGTAAGCTCATTTGTTTTTATTCTTTGTAACAAGTCCATGATGAGTTCATAAAAAGCTGTAAATTGCATGCAGTGTCATTATATCAAGCATGAAAATGTGACATTTTCTGTAGCTAACAAATTATTCCAAAATTTCTTTAAAAGTCAGCTAGAAGAACCAAACTCATTATGTCCTTCAATAGCATCAGGTATAACAGTGCACAGAAAGCATTCAGTGGCAAAGTACGTGTACTGAAGAACTTAGTATTCCAGGGTGGGGATAGTGACGTGTTATATTGTCAGAGATAGAAAAAAAAACCCTACACACATATGGAGCACATAGTACTGTCGCTTTTAAATTTGTCCTTATCCTGCCTGTTGCTCCCACATGTCAGCAAGCCCAGCAGAAGGAAACAGAGAACGCCCAGTCCAAAGTGGGCATTGTCACTCATCAGCACTAGAAACTGTATTGAACCTGATACTATTAACAATTAGTCACTAATAGCTCTGAAAATTGCTGTGATTTCAGAGGAGCTGCCATCTTCCACCTGAGTCTGACACATGGTCAACATAATCCTGTAGCTTTTCATAGTGACCAGCACCGGAGGCTTTACAGTAAGTTGCAAGAAGCCCTTGAAAATACTGTTAAAGGATAGATTAATGTCTCAACTCCTACCAGTAAATATCTTTCTATTCACAAAAGTATAGAAAATCCAGAAACATATCATCCACTACGGGTAGTTATTACACTGCAGATTTTTCAATCCTATTTAAAAAAGTAACCACCTGTTGTTTTACTTACTTGGCATTAAGTAGTGTCACTGAAGCAGTGAGTTCCACCAGCGAACTGTGCATAACACAAGAACACATTTCAGTCAGATTTTGAAAAAAAAAAAATTTTTTTTTCAAGTTTGGGAGAAAGAAGCTTGTGGGACAACTGCGTACAGCTGCGCTTTTCCATGAGGGTCCACATTCCTGCCTCCACTGAGTTATGAAGTCAGAAGGTGATCTTTGTCCTCCCTAACAGCTAATATCTTCCTTCTCCTACCAAGTTTATAACACCTTGTTTAACTCTTGCTTGGAAAAGAAAAACCAGTCTGACAGACCTTGTCCCTAACTGTGTTATTCTGTCCCATAGCTGAGCTTGAAATTGCACTGTCCTTTTTTTATTTTTACATTATTACGGATATGCTTAGCCAAGGAAGAAATCAGAATCACAAGGGCATTTTGTTAATCTGGTGCATTCAGTGAGTATTTCATCAGACAGGATTGGATGCTAGGTGGCTTCTCTCTCAGGATAGGTGACACTAACTTCCATTAGTATTTTAATTCTCACACCTCTTTCAGGTTTGATTATTTATAGACAGACAATGTAGAGCTTACAATGCTTTATGGAACAATTAAGAGACAAAAAGTCAAATTCAGACATTTCTGGCACTTCATGAGACTTCTGGGAAAAAAACTCTCTAGTTCAGTGGAGAAACCCAAATTCATCCTGGTGCGTTTAGATTAATGCCCAAACACACCCTTATCTACTAAAAGCATATTATTGATTATCCAGATCCTTGAAGAACTATTGTCACATATAAGCTTCTGTAATCCATTTGTACACTTTTGCCAGTTTAAAAAACATGGCCTTGATCCTGTAGTTTGTTTTATGTGAGTAAACACACCTGTGCCAGTCACTACAGTTAACTTCAGCATAAACCTTCAGTATTTCTTAGTTGAGTAAAAATCCACTGTGGATCTGGTCAAAGGAACAAAAATGAGAGAGATCAAGTCTCCCTTTTTTCCACATCCTGCTTGCTGTGTTTGTACCCGAGGTGCAAAACTTTCAACCTCTAACAGCTTACACCCAAGATTTCAGGCTTCTCTACAAGACCCATCAAGGACTGGTTCAAGAGTTTTCAGCTGTGATTCTAGGATCTGGTGCATGGTAACACGATGATTTTACCTCACAGACTATAGAGGCTTGATGTGTTTGCAATGTCTTCAGCTAAGCCCATCATATTGTTGAATCACAAGTAAATCCACTGGAAGAATTGCCAGGGCTCTAATTGACAGGCTTGCAGTACTTTGCCCAGTTGACTTAGAATGTGAAGGACCCCAATTTTTCACCTTGTTCCTCAGAGATGAAATATTTCCACAGCAGAGTTTACAGAGGGGACTGTGTACCTCCGTATGCAGGACTCAGAGTCTGGGGTGGAGCAACCCTGTCGTGTCGCTGCCTTTTGCTCAGAGAGGGGCAGTCAGAGCCATGACTTGTAGGAAGCACTTGTAGCCTCAAAAGCCAGACAAACAAGGAGGGAAGTGACCAGGAGGAGGTAACACCAATTTGGCATCCAGTGTTATTTAATTGGGGCAAGTGTCTTCAGCAATGGCTATTTGGAGGGAGGACAAAAGGAGGCTAAACTGGCTGCTGTCACCCACAGCAGCTAATTTCTGCTGAAAGATGGAGAAACGTCAACTGCACTGTTAATTTCTATATTATGGAAATTAATCCTCTCATTTGCACAGCAGGAAACCAAATTACACCATCACATGCAGAAATAAATCTGACATTTCGCGAATTCGACATTGCACCACTGAAGGCTGGTTCCAGCAATACCTCCTACCTCACAGAGAGAGCATAAAGGTGTCTTCTCTCGACAAAGATTGATAGAAAAACAGCTAGATCCTCAGCTGGTGAAATTTGGCAAAGGTCTGCCAGTTTAGAGAGAACAGCTGTGGTCTGCCTCCCAGATACGGAGACAATGAGGAAAGGTGTGCTTGTGATTGGAAGGAGGAAACATCTTTCCGAACTACGAAGAGAAATTGCCACTGGACATACTGCACCTTCACATTCCAGCCTCAGTATATTCCCTGCATGAGGGTGTTGCCCACAGCTACCACAGGGAACTTTTGTCCTAAAAACATAAACATCTCAACAGACAGCACAAAACTAAAAATAGGAACAGTGAAAAAAGTCTATCTGCAGTGATACAGCACTGAGAGTTATATCCTTTGTTAAAGCCACATTGTCTGTCACTTGACCTGAATGACAGCTACAAAATGGTTGAGGAACATTAGGGTTTGTGAGGGAAAGTATTTCAATAATTTTTAGTTATTTTTGCTTTATTTAGTTAAATTTAGTTATTATTCTGTATTTGAGAATCAAAGGCTTTCATATAGATTACATATTCCCTGGGGGTGGGGAATAATCACCTGCCAAGTGACTTTCACTCATCCGTTTTTCTCTCGTCTGTTGATCCAATCCTCTCAGAATTTTTATTTCTAAATGTCAACTTTAAAAAGTTACTGAAAAAACCACAAAAATTATTTATTGAAAAACAAATAAGCATTAGAACAATCATGCTTTTTATTAAGTCATTGATTAGTGAGGGTGATGAATAATTACTATGTATTTCAGTAGCTAGTATAGGCTAAATTATTGCTGATAAAGAGCCTGATTATAACCATCCAGCACGTGCTGGTTATATCCAAAGCACTCCTACGTGTTTTATCAAACTCCTACAAACCAACTAAGGTTGAACTTTCACTTAATAAATGTAACTAAGACATGAGAGATCTTTCACAGCAAACAGGAACTGAACCTGCCAATTCCAGCCTAGCAAGACCTACATTCTATACTTGCAAATGAAAAAGTGTATATTCTCACCTGATTCCAGAAGCTTGGGCCTTAGGGAAACATGCACATACTCTGAAAATAGTAGTAAGAAGAATTAGCAGCAACACCTGAAAATCCATTAGAAAAGGTTGCAGAATCCTCCCCTCCTCCCTTTTTTCTTCCTCATAGAAGCCGGTTAAGTATAACCTTGTTTGTAGTTTGTTCTTTCATACAGGAACATAATTAAGATCTGATCTGAGACCACATGCCTTAAATAAAAGGCAGCTGCTCATATGATCTGCTCATTAAGTGCTGCATTCCAAGTGCATACAAAAATGCCAAGGTAATTAACATGGCACAAAAGCTTTGGGGAGTTAAAGATGCAATAGGAGCTGGGTTGAGATCATCTTTACATTTACAGGATAATAGACAGAAGTCTATGAATGTAGATTTAATTGAAAAACCTCTTTGCTCTCAGGATGATATTCTAGAATTCTTCTCTTTGAAAAGATGAAATTTATTTTGTATTCTTATAGTTCCTAAGAACTATAAGGATCTATTCCTTCTTCTAGGATCCGTTCCTTCTCCTTTCCCTTAAGATTCAAGGCTTCTCAATGCTTCACAGAAGGATGTAAAAATTTTTAAATGTATAAAGTTTTTCCATGTAACAAGTCATTTTTACATCAACTACCAGCTCCAAATGTCTATTTACCACTTTCTCCCCCACTATAGACCTTCTTTTCTACCCTGTATTTCAGCTCTACTTTTTCCAAATATCTATATCATTACCTTGTGTGGAACAAAACTCCTTCCTATCGTTATTTCACTCTAATATTCATTTCCTCCTTGGACAGCTAGGCAAGCACAAAGCTAAACCAGCTAGGACAACAATCTGCTTAACTCTTTCTGTAAACAGCATTCAGAAGCATTTTTTTAGTTCACAGGATACATAAAGTCTTCTCCAGTAACATTACCCAGAAGCCTAGGTAAAGGGGTATGAATCATGGGAGAAGAATTGAAAAGCCACAGCTGCATTAAGAGGAAATAGATCTCTTGCCACAGATGCAATTGTTTCCCCTTTAAAACGCAAGAGGATTACCTACAGACCAGTTAATTGGGTGCATTTCACAGCTTTCCCAGTATCTAGTTCTCATGGTGACTGAAGCTAAATCCCTGAGGTCCTCCTATCTTCTCAGTAGAAGGTTCATCCTCTCCTATTTTTTGTTATGAAACTCTGTGTTTTCATTATACAGCTAAGACTGAGTACATGAATAAAAAATGCTAGGAGAAAAACCTCACAAAGTAATCATGGTGCTGCCTGGAAAATGTTATCTCTGTTTAACAACACAAAATCAAAAGTAAAATAAAAATTAAGCTAAGGTTTGGAGCAAGAATTTTTTGGGGCTTTTTAGTGTTTTGCACTGGCAGAAAATTCTGGCTTTCCTTCACCTGCAAGGCTTCCAGCAGGCTAACCCACTGGAGCGTTTTCAGGAGTGTGGGCTACTAGGCTTGGGTATTCCCAGGTTCAGACAAAGACCTTCAGCCAGGTGTGGAGCAAGACTCTGTTGAGTATCCAGCAAAAAATTTGACTGCTTTTTGTAAGGGGTGGTACAGGCTTGACAAGAGAGAGACTGAAATATCTGTAATTAGGGCTCTTGTTGGGATACAGAAAATATCTTTAGATAGTCAGCTCAAAATCAGATTAAGAGCGTATTTAAACATCACTCCCCCACAGCACAGCAGAGCTCCTTAACTCTGCAATGTACTGTGGTTTCTCTTAAAAATACCATCTCAAACTAACCGTGCAGTACGTCCATTTTAGCAGTGTGTGGCTGTGTCTGGGGCGGGCTGCGAGCTGACATGATGCTCAGCCCAGCTCCAGCCAGGATCCCCCCAGCTGACCCCGCTCCTCCTGAGGACCGCAAAAGGAGTCCAGTTGGACTTCACCTTCTACACAATTGTCACAGTCAGCTTCCTAAAATTATGAAGGATAAATGTGAGCCTTGAAGTCCTTTTAGCCAGGAGCAATAATAAACAGCTCCCTTTCTCTGGAGTCGGGAAGGGAGCACGGCGTGGAGATGAAGGAATATTGTAATAGGCCTAAACTGCAGGATTTCTTCTTTTTCCTTAGGGTGCCTGAAGTCTCTTCAAAGACTGCAATACAGTTCACAGATGCTGACTTTGCTAAGTTTTCCTCTTGCAGAAAAAAGAGAGAAGAAAAATAAAATACCTAACTGTTGTGTCTGCTATATAGCGAAATAATAAATACCAGATATAGATTTTTCCTTCAAACAAACAAAGTAGACTGCAAAAGTTTGAGTCCCGTTCTTATTTCTCACCAAAACTGGACAAAATTAGCTGACCCATAACAATAATAATGGCAATAATAATGATCTCGATGATGAATCAATAAGGATATGCATTATTTTAAGAAAGACTGAGAACAAAATACATACCTGAACCTGAAAAATGTCAAATATAGGGGAAAAGGAAACGAACGGGTATTTCACAAAGAACAACAAACCTAGGAGATGAGTCAGCTGGGTGACCACTAAATTAGGGGAAAAAAATTAATTTAAAAAGCAGATGGGTTTCCAAGTCAAGGGTAGAGAGGCCTGAATGAATCAGTAGATGGAAGCAACAACAGTCAGGAGATGAGCAGCAAAACCTTTAGCAGCCTTTCTGGAAACGTGAAAAGCTCAGCAATTTGGGACGCTGTTTTCTCAATGCCTGGCGACTGCTTCATTCGAGTCTTGTCTTGAGCGTCTCTCCAGCCGCTCCACAGAGCCCACACAGCGCCCAAGGAGCTGTCAGCAGCTCACAGCGGCTGGATGCAGCCGAGGGCAGAGGGCACAGGTTTGTGCTGTCAAACAGCGGGATGTGGCAGGATCAGACATATCCAACACTGATCTCACAGGCTATACATATTTATGCATTAATGCATTGTGGTGGAGCGGAGATGCACATCCCTAGAATGCATGCTCCTTGTCCAGTTACTTCAGTCAAAAAGTGCTTGTGTGCTCGTCTAGTGCTCTGAGCTGCCTGATAGAGTATCACTGAAATTATCCCATTTCGGCCACACCGAATAAGTGTTTGTATTCAACACTACACAGTTTGGTCCCTACTTCAAGGACTCATCCTCTGCATTATATACGAGGAATTTACTGTCACAGAAGGTACTTCCCTGTGTCAATCACCTTTTGTCCCCTCTGGTCTCACTGAAATAATAAAAAAAATGCCCTTAAGCAAGCATATTAAGAAATGGAAATGTGAGAAGAAAATAGCTGAATTATTCAAATCACTCCTCAGATCTTCTTAAGCATTTAAATGCATATAATGATGATTTGCTTTACACCATTTTTTAAAGAATCATTTGGTTTTTATTTTTCTTAAAACGGTTCCTAGGTAAAGCACAGAATTAGACTGCATCTTTAACAGAGTAGATGTCCCAAGGCTTTTTGAATGCTGCATCCCAGTCTTCTAAAAGCCTTATCTCCAAGGCTGGGAATCTGATTCTGATGCATCAGTTTCTGCAGATGGTGCAAGCTACAATGTTGGTTTTGACAGAGGGGGATCTCTTTTCTAATAGGAAATAGCCCAAAAATGCTCAAAACATGTCTTCAAAAACAACTGAATTTTCAGTAACAATTTTTTGTCTCTTCCAAGTTACAACAGAATCAAGGATCTAGAAGGGGAAAACTCACAAAACCATTACTATTGTTCAGCCCTCCTTCACTCCTTTATTCTTTCATCACTTTGGTCAATCACTTCCTAGCACCCTCCTGAGCCTGGCTGATATTTAAGAGCAGAGAAATGAGAAAAATTCTCATAATAAAACTGATTGCTAAAGAAATACATTGTTCTGGCTGATGGGAGTCTTAAGACATTTCTGCAGCACTGGGTCACCTACTTTAAACTACTTTGTCTCTTGCAGCAGGTAAAATATGACTCAGCTTTCATGAGGTTACTACTCCTACAGTAACGAGTCCTATTTCCTCCTACATTCCCATGCCTCATCTTTGCATCAGCAGAAAAATCTCATTTCTCACTTCTGTATGTCATTCACTTTCATGAACACACAGATCCCACAGTCTAAATGTGACAGATTTTTTTGCTTTTTCCCTCAGAATATCCACTTCTGGTGATTTAGTGCTTGTAAACAACTGTGGAAACCTCGCTGCACGCCTTCTTGGTAGGCTGGAATAATATCTGTGAGAAGATACTTGCAAGGATAAATCAAAGTGTGAGATACTTTACTAAACTAGAGCAATTTTTATAGCATTTAGATGATACCGCAGCACTGTTAACCAGAGTGTAAATGATTGAACAGGTGATGAATCCCTTAGAGGAAAAAGCCATTAGGAGGTTTTAAATCCATTAAAAAAAAAAAAACCAACAGTACTATGTGCTATAAAGAGCAACAAGATGTCCTTTTCTTCCCTTTCTAATACAATCTTCATCAGATTACTCCTATGCAGTCTTCCCAAGGCATTTTATCAACATACGCCAAACAACACCTGCGTTGAATTTCAATATATTTACAAATTGGCGTTTGAAGTGAAACATTGCCGATAGGCTCCATTTTCATCCACATGAGGATCTCATCCTAGCCTACCAAGAAAATGCAGAATGTACATATTTGCAACTGCATTTGACATGTCACTTCCCAACCAACTCTCCAAGTAGATTTGATTTCATTAATCCAGTGAAATCCTTCTCTCACAAGTTATGTCTCCATAAATAACAGTGGTTATGATATTCAATTGCAAAGGACTCACTTGCTGTCCTCAAGCTGCTTTATATGGACAAGAGACTCCAACACAAGTTTTCTGTCTCTCCAGCAGAGTGAGTCATCTAGCTTATTATATCTCCTCAGCTGTGTCCTCTGAAACTGTCCAACTTTGTTTAAGTAATTAAATAATCACTAGAGCAGTAACCTGGTTTTCCTCTCTCATGCTTGACATCCCCAACCTGCTTCTTGTCCAATGAATGTTTAATTTCTGAGGTAAAGGGAAACATATACAAGAGAAGAGATGGGGAGAACTTGCCCGCAATGTGCACGACAGCTAGTTATTCAGGCAGTCTGATGAGCAAGTGGGCAAGATAGGTTTAAGCATATACATCAGATCTTCTGAACTTAAACTTCACGAAAAATAAGAAAATTCTCAAAAGTGGTCTGTGGCTAATTAAGAGGTACAGTCCAGTTAGCTTGTGCTTTTGAAACTTAAGTAAGACTAAGCTAATAATTTTCAATTTCATCATGACCTTCCACACCTGAGATGCCTCCATGCAGCCCTTTAGGTGGTCATCCACTATATTTAACTCCAAGCTCTATAGATGAACTTTTACAGTTAGAAGATTGATGTCTTTAGGTCTCTGTGAAGGTGGTATATCTTCTTCCTTGATAATCTTTTTCATAGCACACTTGGTGTACAGTCGCTAGTGCAAGAACTTCCATCATCTCCTTTTTCAGTACATAAAAAAGTAATATACTCAGTGGAGCAGGTACTGAATGCAAACAAAGTCTGTGTAGGTTTATAACCTATTAGGAAAAGACAGTACTCTCCGGAAAGAAATACAGATTTTAGACGGAAAAATGGCCTTTGGTTTTTTTTCACTGACTCCACAGGTGTTAGGGGCCATAGTCGTCTTCTGCAGGGACTTGGTCAGAATTAATTTGGGCCATGAATCAAAACCTTATGCAGAAGAATGAAATCAAACCTCACTCTTGGCCCTTAGATCTGAGACAGATTAAAAAGTAAGGAACATTGCGAAACTCTAGGTCAATTTATACTAGATATTTTCCGTTAACAGCTCCCTGTGAGAAATGAACTCACTCTAGCACTCAAAGCAGCAGAGGCCAGGGCCCAGCAGAGCACACGCTGAGGCAAAAGGACAGCTTTAGTTACGCCTGTTGTCCCTCGGCTCTAGCAAGCATCACTCTGCATTGTGGAGTCCAAGTAGTCCTTCCCACACAGAGGAGGAAAGTGATGACCTCAACTAGCTCTAACAAAGCGTATATTTTGACAAAGTATAATTAGAATCTCATAACTCTGCAACCTCTTTAACAACCTCTTCCAATGACATTTTCTTATATATCCGTTAAGTTTTCAGAAGCATCAGTATTGAATCACCCTTGTCAAAAAAAAAGTAAATCCTCTGTGCAAGTTTTCCTGTGTCTGCTGCCCACCACACAGGTGACCCCTGAAAGAGTACATTGCCACTGTCATGCTTCAAATTCTGCTTCTCTCCTTTTTTTCACAGCAACTGCCTCCTCTCTGTTCTCAGTGAAGTAAACAGCTGCCTGCAATTTAATTGGGACAGTGAGAACTGCTCCAAGACTTGACTACTTCAGGCCAGGAAGCAAGCCTGCCCCTCTTAGTGCCCTGCTGAGGCTGCTGCTGCTTTGACTTAAGGTTTTTGTTTGTTTGTTTTCTTCTCAGCCTGCTACTTCTCAGCAGTTTCTCTCCTGCATGAATTCTGCTTGTATGTTCTTTATAGTCTGAGAGGTGAGCTGAGGTTTGGTTTCTCTTAAGTCTCACAAGTGTTCTCTAAAGTAATGCAGGTCAAGGAAATAGAAGCGTGTCTACTCTGCAGCTGAATTTGAGAAGCAAACGCTGCTTTAACCCAACCTGCCTGTCACAGATGGAAGTTGCCACAGATCATTCCAAATGAACAGAAAACTCTCTATCAGGTGCATAGTCTGCTATCTCAGTTGTCAGCCAGAAGGAAAAGGACCCAGGAAAGGTGACAACTAAATAATGATGTTTTTAATCGCTTGCTGGATTAGGAGCAATCTTTCCCATGGAAAGAGAAATCCATTGTTAATGCTAAGTACTGTAAGGTTTAGTGGCACTGTTATCTTCTCTCCAAAATATCATGAGCTACGCTTTGTTGCGTGCTGTCCTTTTGGGATCCCATTCAGCAAACCAGTGAAACAGAGGGCAGGACTGACTTCACTGATGTCAACAGGACTATTCACACACCTACAGTGATGCGCACAGCTAGGAATTTTGCTGAAAAAGAGTTAAACTACCTTTTCCTATTCTTTAATGTTGCTTATAATAATGTGCCTCAGTATTTCCTGCTGTTTCTCCTCTATTTTCTGATTATAAGTTCTTTACCTCTGAGTTACTGTGCCTGTTGTAGTGAAACAGAAGTCATGAATCAATTCACTTGGACATTCTTGTCTTTACCTGGTGAAAGATGGAATAATCCATGCAAGTAAATCAGGATCCCTTTCTCAGTAAAATATTCTGTTTCAGTTTAGTGTATTTTTTTACACAATTTGTAGACAAGCCATATCCATACCAGGCTAGCAGATGAGAAATCTCATCACATTCCCTTCTTCTCTTGCTACTATGAGATGTCATTTTCACTACAGAAGAGGAGATGCTGCCAGCCCATAATAATAGCAAACCTACTGTAAACATGCCATTTTCAAGAACCTGTAAGCAGTGTACCCAGGCCAGACTAACACGCAATTCCTCCAGTACGTACATTATCCCAGAACTGCAAGAAAGGGAAGCCGAAACAAGTCCCTGGCAAAGGATAGGTCAGGAACTGGCCCTAAGGGTGAACCCCTCCTGAGACTCCCCTGTGAGAATTTGCACCAAACAGCACGCACATACCATAACAGCTCTGACTGAATGTAGCTGCCTGTGAAAGGAAGGCATTAATAAGAAGTGATGCCTCCAAAACCTGGGTTTGCCTCCAAAACTTGAGTGAATTTTCCTCCAAAGCCCATGGCATACAGCAGGGATGGCTGTTGGGTATCTACCCCTTTGCTTGTATCACCCATAGAGTCCAAATACAGCTCTGATACCCTGTTTTCACCACCGCAGTGGCTGAATAATTAAAATCCCTGTCTGCTAGACAAAGGTATACATCAGGGACTGAGTCCAAAGGCACTGAGGGGTCCTGTGCTCCATCCCATACCCATCCACCTCAGTGCTTCCCCCACAACAGCTGCAGGGAGCTCCCCTTGTGAACTATTACTGCCCCAGTCTATTGCACGTGTTGTGGCTCTCATCTTTCTGAAGATACTGTCGTGTAGTTTATCAAACCGGGAAATAGGACATCTCTGATGTATGGGCAGTCCTGGAACAGCGGAAAGTATTCGTTTTCCTCCCACCTCAAGTACTGACCCCTGCTCCTGGACAATGAAACTCCTCCCTTCCAGAAGGCAGATTTCTACGTGTGTTCTCAAAAAGCAAGGACCCTTACCATGTGTAAGGAATCCCTATCTTTTCCTTCACTGTGATTGTCTCTTCTTGAAACCCAGAGCACAACAGGAATATTCCAAAAAGCTAAAAATATACATAGATTGCATTCCAGCGGGAAGTCTGCAGCAGACAGGGTATCTGCCAGCCGTGATTGTTGCTCAGCCATGGGGTAGAGCAGCTGCTTGGAAAAGGGGCACAAGCCAAGTTCTGAGGAATTATTTGTGTGAGTGTGCTGAACGTTTTTACCTGTGTTCTGTGATCCTGAGCTAACACAGTAAGAAGAGAAAGACAATGGCACTGCCATCTCCTCCGATGCCCAATCTCCAGCAAGATGTACAAAACAGTAAATCTCTTCAGGGAGCATGTTTAATGGAGCTATGCGAATATCTGATATTGAGAAAGCTCTCATATTTTGAATGAGAAACACTTTAAATTCTCACAAGAATGAGTATTGCCATCCTTTTGAGACATTTCTATAACTCTGTGTGTCTGTGCATGGCAATCTCTGTAGTGCATAATACAGGATCACGATGGGCAAAAAGGCAGTATTGTAATGAGGAAAAAATAGCTTCTTCTCATGTGAACACTCCACCCTGTGTTACATATGAGGTCAGATGAGGAGCACAGTGTACTTTGGGCTTAAAATCTTCAGAAGCATCTATCAGACGCTCATTCTTCCCACGGTTTAATGAGATGAAGTGCAGACAGGTAACGGATCGTATCCTACACAGGACTGCAGAGAAAGGGAAAAACAAAAGGGTTCTGCAGTTCTAGTCACTAAGCTAAAGTTACCTATGGCTTTAACATGAAATTATTCTCTAATGATGTAACCGATTCCATTTTCATATCTACCACAAATATGGCATTTCTTTTCAGGGTCCATAGATTGATTGTGAGTGATCAGGCAGTGCAGAGTGGGGCAGCATATATGATCATTATGTTCCGCAACTGTCAATGGAAGCAGCAGCATTTTTGCTAGGAAGGAGAAATCAACTTTTCCCTCATCTTGTAAAAATTCCAAACCCCATTTCAGCTTTGCCAAGAGCTTCTGATTATAATTTTTGCATCTGTATTAACGTAAGCTCCCCTACAACTTCAAAAGTAGGGGTTTTAATTTGCTTATCATTAATTTACATGTCATTGGCTTTTGCATTTCTCTGCTGTTTCCAGTTTAAAATCTTAACTAAAATGTATGTGTTTAATAACCTTGCTGCAATCTAATAATCAATTGGAATAAATCTTCATCAGTTTGCCTTTTTTTTTTTTTTGTAACATTTTGAAGCTCTTCAAGAAACAACACACACATACAAATTAAACTCAAAACAAAGGAAATTAGAAAATCAGGATAATTTTTCTTGTTGTTTTTTATCTTTTGGTTATTTGCTTTGGGATTATGTTGTTATTTTTTTTCCAGGTCTTTATCTTTGCTCTGTAGGCAAATAGCTTTATGAAAGTATTAGAAGTGGCCTTTTGACAGCTAAATGGGATAAAAGCAAAATTTCAATTTTATTCAAAACTGCCTTCAACAAACCATGCAATCTTCCTTATCCAGCCAGTTTAAATTCAAGGCTTCTCTAGTGATATCACACTCAGTCAAATCCGACAGGTTATTTCTATTAAAGTTTGGGGTTGAATGGAGACTAACTAGAATGTCAATTCTATCATTAATATTTCATTCCACTGGCAGAATGCAGTAGCTTGGATGAATATAAGATGATAAAATTTATAACATTTCTGGAATCGGAAAACTTATTTGTTTATATAGTTCAATTTGTTTAAATAAATAAAGTAATATTTCTCCTGAAACCCTTAAATGATATTTTCTCTGTAATTGCCTTTAATTATTTTTGCTGGCATGGACTTAATAATTTGGCACTGTTATCATTTGTTCTTTAAAACATTTTGTTGTATTTTTATATCCTAAGTCACATTTTAAATGATCAATGCTGTTAACTTGCCATCCCCTGTTATCTTACTAAACGAAAACACACTTTACCTTTTAAACTCACAGGGAAAACACTCTGTATTTAACGTCCCCCTGGCATCAGTTGCCCTTTAGAGCTCATTTTGCTTAACCTAATGTAGTGGAATCTCATTCATTGCTTTTCTCTTTCTTTCACTTTAACTGATATTCCCTGACAGGAGAATATCAGCTTATTATTAGAGGAGGGATGAGAAAGTACCAGTTATTGCAGGTCCTTGATTTTGCTCTTTACCTATTAATCTGCATCTGAAGAAAGACAATAACATAACTGACAACTGAGTGCTTGTGTCAATTTAAATGGGAAGGAATGGGTTTATGCTCTAAAAGAATGGATTTGCTGCAATGAGAGTGTAACATTAAAACATAAAATTGAAACATTACTAAAAGAAATGGGGTAGATAGGCAATTTTTACCCAAACACTATTTAAATTCTCATGTGTTGTTAGTCTTTACCATCCTGGTAGCTAACTAATCAGACATTATTTGAAACAGATGATATAATATACAAAACAGATTTTAACAAGTGAAGTTTACTAGCACGCAGGGGACAACTTGAAACTCTCAGGAGACTAATGTCACTTGAGAAGCTTTTCAGAGACTGTCTTAAGAGGGCAGATCTCAGGTTTAGGAGGAGGTTGAAACTTGAAAAGGTAAATCAGACTTCCTAACTCTCTCTGCATTGATCGCTGTCTATGGATCAATCATTTCCATCAATTTCCTAGCTGTAAGATCCTTATTGAGTTACATTCTTCCAATTGTGTGACGTGTTTTGTGGTCAGTGATAGAGTTATCATTTGTACCAGTCTTCTGTCTCAGGAAGTCTAAAAAACACCTTTTCAAAGCAGAAAGCAGAAAGCAGAAGATGTATTCATAAAAATACAGTCATGGTGTGTACACGTGAATTTGAACAGCCAAGTTAGGATCTGCAGACTCACTGCTCAGGTGAGAAGGTAGATGCTGAGCTGATGTCCTTTGGAAAGGATGTGGATGGAGGTTTGACACTAGTCAGGGTGATTTTGACCAGCAAAATCTTAAAGTTCAATAGTAGTGATAATTAACTTCACCCTTTTTCCCAGAAAATAATAAAATGGAAGCCTACATTTTGATCACAGCCAAATGTTCATCCAAATAAAAATCACTGTGTTTTCTTATTTATATGCTGTATTTGTAAACAAGTTTCCTGTACCTATTCACTACAGACACTGTTCTTGGATTTTGATCATTTAGTGAATGATGTGCTGTGGTGTGAATTTTGGTATAGGCCTATTTCAACTTTCTTACTGCTGACTCCTTCCCTTTTTGGCTGATTTACACAGTCGACGGCTAGAGAAGGAACTGCAAAAGACAAAGTGGAATAGACAATACACAAAATGGAATAGAATAGTCAAGCATTTGAGCTTAATACTTGCTATTCATGAGTATTTTTCTCCAGCTATGATCTGCTGCCCAAGTGTTCCCAGAAAGTAAACACAAACAACATGAAAAATAACATCAACTTGTCTTATCAGAATACCTGGTCATATTCCAAATTCAAATATATATTCATGGATTCATTTTTTCTTGTTATTTAGTTATTACCTTAAACAAGTTACCAACCATAAAGTCATGTCTATGAGAAACTATCAAGCTTTGAGAGCAATAGTTATCCCAGAAAGTCTCTAAACCACTGTCCACCAGAAGATGGGGATCAGGATAAAACACAGAGGCTACAGAGGGGAAAGAATCATACTACACTTCCCAGCCTGTACTAGGTTTTCCCTAAGCATCCAAAAATTGACCATTTTGGTGGCATTTATTAGGCTAGCAGTAATCTTGTCTGGAGAACACACATTCTTCTGTTTTTATTTTCAAGGAATCGGATCAATATTGCTTCTGAACTGAAATCACTGGTTAAGTTATATATTTTTTAATAAAATCACCTCTATCTCTAATTTATTTGCTAGAGTCTGCATCAATCTTCAGGAAAATTGAAGTCATCCTCAAAGTACAGTTGAACACCACCTGTGAAATGCACTGATGTCTTTTCTGGCAATTATGAACATGAAGTGGATGGATTTTATGGCTTTCTCTTTAGCATGTGACAACAGTGTAAATATTTATGCTCCTTTCCAAGATTTTTTAAGACCAAATATGTTTCTCTGTGGTGACTTGAGGTGTCAGAAGCTTTTTCAAATGGCTTTCAGCTGAAACTCATGTTATCTCATAGTATGGCTTCAGACGCCTTCAGATATCACGTATAGCATCCTTCTGCAACTCCAATAGAAGAGAGACATCTTCCTAGGTTTATATCTGGTTATGTTCTGTTCTAATGAAACTCTGGGTAACCACAGAAAGATAAATCCTAGAACATCCAGGGAACGATACACACCTAAGATTTGTAATAATCTTCAGAAGACAGCTATATCCTCATTCATTCATGTTTATGAGTGATGGATCCAGGTATCACATTGGTGAGTCCCTGCGGACAAATTGCAGCAATAGCCAGTTTAAGACAGGCAATCCCATCAATTCCTCTTGTCCTGGAATTTTCTAACCTAATTTCATAACCCTGGAAACACAGCAATCTATCTAAGTGTATTGACTGGACTGAATTTACACAGGTCATTTGAAAGATAAAGGTCACATACACATCAGGTCTCTGGACCGCATTTATTAACAGCATCCTCCTGACTTTCAACATCATTAGTGTCATCTGGACCAGCACTGGAGTAAATGAAATGTGGCAGAACAAAAGACTCTTGCCAAGAGTGTAGATGTACATAAGTGATACACAGGAAGGTTCAGCCTTATTGGCCCCTGAAAAACCACACTGTTCCACAAAGTCAGTAACCAGCATAGCCTTTGCACAGGAAACTATCCAGGCTGGTGATTTTACAGCACTTTTAATTGAAGAGAGAATAAAAAGGAAATCGCTGACCCGAGGTTTTTACAGCAATATTTATATAGAACGTACAAGTTCTCGACAGGGGCATGCTTATTGTTACTTAACAGTCACACTTCAGGAGCACGCAAAACCCAAACTGACAAGAGTCCCTGGTGAGAACCATTGGACATGTGTTCACGACCGTTATTTTTGGAATAATATTTAGCTCTGGAATACTAGTGACTTTCTTAGAGTTGCCTGGAATCTGCATGGCTGGCTCAATTGTCAGGGGCTGAGAAGCAGCCTGGGATAACAAACAACACAGAGAAATGATCCAGGTGGGAAGCCCTGGAAACAACAACGAAAGGAACAGGCAGGATACTCAAAATACCACAAAGTACTGTCACAATTCTTTAGGACTGAAGCTTTCAAGAAAACAGAGGTTTCTAATGGGGGAAGAAAAAAAAGAGTAAAACCTTTAGAGACTTTTTAAAAAAAATATTCCAGAGAAAGCTTTCCAGCAGAACTTCCTTCACCTCAGAAAAGAAAATTCTTTCCACTTTTACATTCCAGATAAGAAATGCTGAAGAGAAGACCTCCCAGAGAGAATAAACACATGCCAGTGCAGAAAACCATGCCAGGAAGGATTTGATTCATTATTGAGGCTTCTTCAGATTGCGGGTTTCATAGTACCCATTCAGATACACCATGCTGAGAGCTTTGTTTAATGCATGCTTCAAAAAGGAGCTTTTAGTCCACTTCTTAAAAAGAAGATTCTTTTAGAACTTTGTAAAGCTTATCATTTGAGCAAGATGCCACTGAAAGGCATGCGTGAGGTTCAGTTCTCATGGATAGCCGAGGCTGCGAGACTCAGCTGCAACACAGTCCCCACGTGTTCACTCTGTGTATCTCCCATAGGGGACTGAAGATTAACTCGAATTCTTACACGCAATGCTAGATGGGATTCACCCAGAGGTGACCTGAGGGAAGAAGACACATTATTCTGCTTTCACTGCATATTTTCTATCATTTCAATATCTTGCTAGCATGAGGAGACAGAGACTACAAGGGAAGTGTAAAATGCTGCAGCAGAGAAAATCTAGAGGAGAAAATTGAGTTGGCAGAGTCCTTTGGGAGTTGTGTAGTCCTTCCTCTTGTTCCATGGCAAGGGGGGTTAATTTTAAACCATTCCTAGCAAGGACTAGTTACACAGATGGAGGACCCAGAGTGTCATAGACTAAACAACTCTCGTAAGTAAATCTCCTTTCTCTTACAAGTTGTTTCCCACGATATCTAAACCAAACCTCCCTTGCTGAAATTTAAGCCCAGCATATCTTTTTCTACAGAAGCTGTGAAGAATGAATTATTCCTTCCTCTCTGGCAGCTATTTCTTACATATTTGAAGAGTTGTCTCATGTCTTCCCTCTTTTTCTCCTCTCCTAGATTAGTTAACCCACAAATACATTTGCCCTTTCACAGTATATCGCATTGACTAGTGAAACTCAGGCATTAGTTACACAGATTACAAGGGACTTGAATGACAGCACAACAGGATACAACACCCACTGCTGTGTCTGAAAGAACTGCATGTGAATACTTATTTAACATCAGTATTTGCCTATGGCTTTATCTAATTAATTACTTTATAAAGTGCTTGATTATGATAGCAGTGAATGTCTTTCCTGCCCACTCATCACTTCCTTAAAACTATTCTGTTCAGCTGAGATATACATGCATCTGAAAGCTCATTTAGATACTAGCTACCAAACAGCAGATTGATTCCTGGGGTGTTTTCTTTCAGAACCTGTTATCTGACGATCATACCTACTAAATAAGGTATCTTAATACCTCCAGCAGATCAGTTTATTCAGAAGTCAAATGAGAGGAAAAGAAAAAAAGAAGTGTTTATTCATTTCCCCATTTTTAAGATCTTTCTCATGTCTCCTCTCTTTGTGCCATGGCGTCAAGATGTAATTGGAATGTCAGATACATTCCTTCAGAAATGTTCTCTGAAAAAATTACCGTGTACCATTCTGTGAAATGAATGGATCACAAAGAGCATCACTTCTTCAAAGGAAAATTCAAGTTCCTTCCTCAGAATTCTTGGGAACTGAATTATCTTATTTCTTGATTGTTTCCCAAGCAAGGCTCTTTATGCAGTTCTCCTAATTTCACTGTCAATTGTAATTGAATGTTTTCATACATTCCTGCGAAAAGTTTCATTTCAAAGACATTCACATCTGGGAGATGGCTTGGTCTTTGCCAAATGTATTCTCACATCTGCTGTTTTGTGAACCATTATTGCATTAGGATTCTCGCTCATCAATCATATGCGTGTACCAGCCTACTTCTATAAAATGTGAAGGCCAGAATTATAACCAAGAATTAAAACTTTAAAACCCCAGCAGACCCAAAAAGCCAACAAAGAAAAAATTTTCTTGTCCAAAGTGCATCATTCACGGGTCACTTCCCAGTCTCCTTAGTCAGGCAGCAACAAATTGCGCAAGTGTGAGCTGTGTTAAAAAGTCTTTATCCATAAACACAGATGACGGGCTCAGCAGAGGTCTGAGAAAAGCATTTCATCCTTACGTACTGAGCCTGTGGGCGTTATCGTTGTGCACAGCAGTGTGATCAGAGCTGCTGGGATCAGCATGGGCACAAACAAGCTTAGCAGCTCCCTTTGCTGTTACTGTCCTGATAGATTAGTGAAAACGGCCTTACAAAGCATCCTGGATGTTTATATTGGGGATGAGCTTTTTCTCTACGTATCTCATATACAGTATCTTTATATCAATACAGAGCCAGAATCAGAGAAAGGAAACCTTCAATCCACGTGCATCTGAAATTTGGGGTTTTCATAGCAGCAGGTTACAGTGCATCACCCAAACCTAGAGATGGCAACCGGGAACTCCTGGAAGAGATTTGTTTGTGGGATATGAACGATGCAGAGGGACTTCAGGAGAATGATGATTGTGTGCGGCTAAAGTGACAACTGGACTGTATAAAACTTTCACCCCAAGACAGTTTAGCATTGCTGTCATTTACCATCTTTGCAGGGCATTGTGCCTATCTCCATACATCCGCTCGTGCCAAATATCAACGAAACTACAGTGGGAAGATGCTGCGAGAAGCTGCAGAAGCTGAACGTATCTCCTGAAGGATCCAGCTGTGAAAAGTCAGGACAGCATTATCTTTTATAGGCTGTGAATCTCTCACAGAGGCACCAGTTCATAACCCGGAAGCCATGCTGATGTTTGCACTCCCTGCATGATAACGGAGCAGGGTTGCTCCAGGTATATCTGTCCACCCCGAAAGGCAGAGTACTGACTGTGATTACAGCAGAATAAACAGTAGTATGTGAACCCAAAATAGCCTGTGCAAGGGTCATCCTCCTTCTTCTGCTGGCAATAAAGCACAAAAATTGCAGGGGAAAGACTCTCAGACCTCTTACATAACCCAGCTATTATGATGGGATTTCTCCTCTCCTAGCAAAGGTTACCCTCAGTTAGCAGAAAAAAAACCAAACAAACAAACAAAACTGGCACACATTTTGCTATTGTTTTCCACATTTAAATGAATGGTGAGGCTGACTATGGAGGAATAATTAAATGCTGAGGTAATTATATTAATACTGAGATTATGTCTGACATTTATAATATAAACTGAAGGACACCTCACAACATGGATATGTGTGGTTATGACATTCTTAAAGTGCCTTCAGAGATTAAAATCACTGGATAAATGTGAGTCATTACACAGTTATCTTTATCTTTTCTCCTTTTAAGATTCTTTTTGCAGTGACTTGAGAAATAAGGGAAAGACATGATGTCTGGAAGCTTTTATGAAAATTCCCTTTTTTTCTGGCTGCTTCAATATGTAAGCAAAGATCATCTGAAGACACAAACACCACCATGTCTTTTTTAATTCAGAGCAATATACGCAGCTGTGGAATATATTCCTCTGCTTGTGACAATATCATCTTGCAACGTTCAGCCCGGGGGACCAGATGGCTGTAACCCAAGGCCTAGTTCAGTTCAGCAGAGCTGTGTGACCTTGGATAAGTTTCACTGAGAAAATTATTGCTAAGGTGCAAGAAAGTCCATGAACACAAGTCACGCAAGATAAGAAAAGTAAAAACACAGACAAAATTGTAATGGTTGAGATGGTGATAATTAGAAGCTCAAGCCTTCAAGAGGAAAAATACTGACAAGAAAAACTGAAACACCTAACGGAAAGAAAAAAAACAAAGGGAGGAAGGTAAGAATCAGATGTTTGATTGACAAACAGCCCACTCCTAGGACTGATGGAGATCTGTCTTTCCTCACCATTCTCATGACTCCCTGGCTAGAAAAGACAGCCCGGGTGGCTCAACACCAAGTCTGAACTTGTTAATGCTAGGTTCATACCACATGAGTCTTTCCCACCTCCCGTGATCACTAGCAAATAAACAATTATACTCTTAAACTCAGTAATAACCTGACTGCAAATACTCTTTGCTCATGGGGAAAGGCACCCATACAAAAGCAGAGGGGAAGTTACAATCTTTGTCCTGTTTTGCTGTTTCTAGAAAGAAGCTCAATCATGCGCAGGATTGTGCTAGATTCTGACCAAGCGCAGAACAAACACTGGAAGATGGCTCCTTCCCGAAGAGCATCCCACCAAATGCTCATCAAGTGAGGTTTTGACCCCATAGACATCTGCATTGTTAACAGAGGTCACAGTTCTTATTTCTTCACTGCTTAACAAAGCAGTGATAGGAACTTGCTCCACCGAGGAAGCAGTCCTTGTTAGCAGGCTTAGGGTGAAGAGTAGGCACAGATTTCCGTGGACAGGTTCCTCCTATATCTCAAAAAAAGCCACAGAAGAATACACGCTCCTGAGAAGAACCACACTAATGGGGGACGTGCCTTATGCAGACAAAGCACTTGTTTTGAGTACTGCTCCTGTTGCAAGAAGGATTTTGCACAATTTCCTTAGCCGCCACTCAAAGGACAGCCCAGCTTAACAATGGCGAGGTGTGCCCATTGGCGATGCCTTGAGAAAATGCTTGAAGATGGAAGACATTTTGGCCATTTGGCTGTTTTGTGGCTAGAGATCAGGTATAGGAGATTGAGTGAAACTCCCTGATTTTTAATAGGAGTCCAATTCAAATGGAGTTAAAGTCAGCATGAGACTTTCCAGGAATTTCAGGATCCTTCTGAAACAGAGGAGCCCAAGGAGTCCCGTGAAATATTTTCCAACTGAAATTATGTCTGTAGTAACAATCACACTGTTGTGATTACAGTTGTAATAATCCAAGCATATAAGCAAGGGAAATTTTGAAGGAAGAGGAATATCTATTACTAGCACATAATAATCTCACTAATAGTACTTCATTTTTATACTGACCAATTCTGTTTCAGATCCAAAGGAGGACTTATATGTTTAAAATCCTTTCTGTTGTTTTTTTCTCCCAATTACCTCAACTGATCTAATAAAATATATTACATCTGCCAACAAATCTTGCTGTGATAATATAAACATTTCCTGTCCTTTCCTGTCTACCTATATACTGTGCTCAGGATGAGGAGTGAAAGAGGAGACCATAATGATGAAGCAGCTGAAAAACTGGCGATACCAAAATTTCTCATTAATTTATATTGATTTTTCAATGTAAAAACCAAAAGAATTTCTGAAATGTCAAAAAAATCCAGGTTTGATTATTCTAGAAATGAAACTTTGAGATTTTTCAGTATTAAAGTTGTTTCACATGTCAAGACCTTTCTATTTTACAACACCATCTGTCTAAAAATAAAAACATAATTTACCACTTTGGGTTTTTTTCAACTTTTCTGTTCATCCAAGATTCCCCTACACACAAAAAATTTGCTTCATCCAAATCAGTCTCTGGGTTTCTGCATGTATTTATCAGAACTGCAGAAGCAATAAATGATCAATTATTCCAACAGCTCAAATTCTCCTCCATGTGGGCAAGATATTACTGGCTGAAACATTTCTTCTATGTACAGGCCTGCCTCAGATGATCCTCTCCTGAGAGCACATCATGAGATATGCACCATTTACTTACGTAAGCACTTCATTGCTCTCACGCTGTCAGACAGCAGTTTTGTTACACCATACTTTTTCTCCCAGCAATTTACACTCTTCTGGATAGATGTACAAATTCTCTTACAGAAGCCAAGAAATGCTGGATCCTTATCAAAGTGTGAAGGATGTTTATATAATGCTCTCCAGGATAAGGGGATAAATCTGTGCATATTTGGTCTGGTGCGTATCTGTAGAGATTTTTGAAAATACTGGACAGAAGCATCTGTAAAATAAGCATCTACTTCAAAAGGAATATTTTCTTATTTGCTAGGTACAGTAAAGAGGAGAGCTAGAGTTCCTCATAATAAATATTGCACTTAGTAATTAAATTTTCATATTTACAAGGTCCATGTAGTATAAGTTCTAAATTAAATAATCTTCATTTGCATACATTTCAATCCAAAGGGCATCGTTAGAGGACAGTATCTCCAAGACAATAATGAGCTGTTTTCATTAACCGTGCCCTAATGATTACAGCAGGCTTGTTCTTCAAGAGTCGTGAGATAGTTATCCAGGCGAGACCAAAGAAATAATTGTACATCTTTATCTATCTCCCCTTCCATGCAAGTCACTGAATTAGGAGGCTATTCCCTGCCCTTGGGTTGATGTACTCAGGAACCTCTTGAAAAATTATTTAATTGGGTTTGGATATGGTGTGGATAAAGGATCAGGAAACGAAGTCTGATCTCAGATATAGATCTGGAAAGCTGGAGTAACACAAACGAAGTATTGTAGGAAGGAACAGACTTTCATTTCTTCCTCTACAATCCTGAACATAAACATATCCTCTTATATGCTTGATTCTTCTTATTATTGCCAAACAAAATTATGTTTAAAATTACCAAAGAGATTGACACACTTTTTCCTAACCTTGCAATTGTCCATTTATTTTTTAAATATAATCTTCTGATGTATCCATCATCACAGTGTAAGAACTTTTAACTTTAGATTTGGAAAATTTGTTAGTCAAATGTGACTGGTCTTCTACACTACGCGATTTATTTTGATGTTTTTCTATCAAAAAAATGATATGTGGTATTTTTTGCTTGTCAGGTCTATCTGATTTGTGTTGACAAGTATATATTATCCCTCATACTGCTAAGCAATTATCACTGAATAGTAGAAAACAGATCTATAAAGGCCTTCAGTCAATCATATCGTTCATCTTTTGCCTTCCATAGATCAACTAGATCTTTGTTATTCCAAATGAGTGTTTGTCCAGCTTGCTCTTTAAAGGCTTTAATGATGATAGAGTTCCCGCATCCTCCCCAGGCAATCTATTCCAGTACCTAATTATCCTTACTGTTAGAAAGGGGGTTTTTTTAATGTCTAAGTTAAATTTCCCTTGACACTATTAAAAAGGCCATTACTTTTTGTACTATCCACAGTGGACATGAAGGAAAGATTATTCACTCTTTTTTTTTGCAACAGCTTTTTATATGTTTCAAGATCACTATCACTCTCATGTTCCCCTTCCTTCCTTCCCTTCTTTCAAAATCAAGCAAACCAAATAACTTCATAGTGTATTCACAAGCTACGTTCTCAGACCTTTCTTACAAGCCATGCTTCTAAGGTCTTACATGATTCTTGTTGGACTCTGGATATTCTTCAAATGGTCCATACCTTTGCCAAATCACTGTCCTTAAAATTGGTTGCAATGTTACAACTGGTGTCTTAACATTCATGGTATCACACAAATACGATAGGCAATATTTGAGCATCTGTAAGAATAAATATTCTAAGTTGTATCTTTCTTCCTCCATTTATAGTTCATCTGTCTTTATAGCAGATTCACACTTCACTAGTGTTTTCAAGCTGCAGAAAAAAGGCACAATTTTCAGCCCTGGTTTATACCAACTCAGGATCTCAGGATCATTCAAGCCATCCAGATATTCATCCACTTACTGGCTTTGCTGGCTTAAGCAAGGATATTTCTGTTGCAAATTGCTGGTAATATGCTGGAGTCAGTCACTGAGGTTCCAGACATAAGAAGTAATGTGAGCCCTACTAACATAATTTCATTCTGTCACATAGCCATACCCTAGCATCTCCCAACATTATCCAAAATTTGGATCAATCACTAATGTAGCCATGTACAAACATTCTTTTTTTTAACTAATATTCATTAACATTCATGGCATCTCATCATCATTCACGTACCATGAATGAATTCAGATTCCAGGTTCAGCTATATGAATCATAAATTCCATCAAACCACCTGTGTGGAAATTTTCACCTGCTACTTCACAGAAAGAGTGCAGGCTGGGGATGACCACGGGAGTGCCTATGGTCCAACCTCTGCCTTGAAAGAGAACTCTTATCAAATGGATCCGGTCAGCCATGGCTGTGTAGATACTGTTTTCTTCAGTGGATTCAATAATCTAATGAAACATACTGTTAATGCCATTTTGCACTGAGAAGAAAACAAACCAACCCACCAACTTGCTGTTTTGGGAATACTGCAAAAATTTAGATAAGCCTGTTAACATGTCATGAACAGCATCGTTCTGTGTACAGGAGTGTTTCTAGAGGTTTTCTGGCTTATTTAAATGTTTGTGCTGAGAGAATTGCTGTCCCAAGGATCCTGGGTGATCAGGTTACATGGAGGAGAGTGCCTGCTCCAAGCATGAGACATCAGTTCTGCTCTGAATATCACAGTTATTAGCTGCAGAGACTGAGTCCAATCATCAACCTGCCAGAACCTCAATCTTCATCAACTGCCTGTCAAGTGTGCTGTGACAGGCATTAATTAGTGATTACAGGAAAGACTAGCTGAGACTGGAAAAAAAAAAAAAAAATCACTGTCTGAGCTAGATATGAATAAAGTTCAGTCCTGGTGGAGGCACCTCTTCCAGCAGGTTGGTCCTCACTACACTCAAGTCTCCTTGGTCCCACAGGCCCCTTACCTACTCCTCAAGGACAGACCCCATAGTTGTATCATTAATTCTGGCTCAAAAACCCAAACAGTGAACAACTGCATAAAAATAACACTCTGGTGGCCGGTTTGAAGTGTATATGATCTCACCTATGATGTACTACTTTTCCTTTCCACATAGTCCATTTTCAGCAACCATTTATGTAGATGAATGTGCCCAAACTCCAGCCCTTTCCACTGGTCTTACCAGGATTTGGTCTTTTCAGTCTTCTAGTGCTTGGTGCTTTTCTAACTGTCCTGCTTGCCCCAAGGCCAAATCTCAGAGTCTGAGTGACTTCCCAGAAATCTGCTGCCCTCCCATGGTCACTAAAAAGGTATGCTTGGAGAAGAGCAATACAGTGCATGAAAACAGGGCTTGCTTTAATCAAAGCTGAGGACAATTTTCAGATGCCAAGGAGGATTTGGGGCATTTGTGTAGAACTAGACAATCGCAGGGGTTTTTACTAGCCAAACAGATATTAAAAATATCTCCATCTGGTTCCTTTTTTCAATGAAGGAGTTTGATCCTGGTCAAAGCATGGTGAGAAAAACCCAGATGAACTGAAGCAGATAGTCAACAGATAACCATAACTGCAGGTGTTACCACAATCCTGACAATAATCAGCTTCATAATCAACAATTGCTGTCAACTAGGTAACTCAGTGATTTACATGCTCCCTCTAAAATATAAACCACTGGAAAGTTACTCCCCAAGCTCTGGGTAAGGCAGTAACTGAAGTACCTGTCTAGCACCAAATATGTGATGTAAAAAAGTTATGTATCTTTAAAATGCAAACTCATTCCAGAATATTGAATTTAAACATTCTCCTTCTAAAAAATGAGGAGAATTTGGGGAACTTATCCAAATGGTTCATTTTACATTACTCTTCTGCCATTTATCCTAGCAATTTTATAACAATAAATGTATTTCTATGGTAAATTTCTGTTTTACTGAAATATTAATCTATTTCAGAAACTGTGTTTGAACCAATCATAAATAGTTATATCTGTTTTGAAAACAAGAGATAATGATTTCTGGAAGTGCCATTTAAAATTCAGTTAAAATACGAAGTAAAATAAAATATTTAAAATTCAAAGTTATGTTTAAGAGGTTTTTTAACTTCCTTTTGCGCCCACCCTAAGTATCTGCAGTTTTGGCTGAGAACTATGAGAGTATCTGTATGGTTAAAATAAATATGCATGCTTAAAATAAATATGCATGCATATCTAACTGATTCATATGCTTCTTCAGAACAGCTTTATTTTTTTATCTTCCCCATCTGTTTCAGGGATGAAAGGAACAAGAAGGCAGAATCCGTACAGTGGCTTACAAAATATGGTTTTTGCTTCTTTCACCTTAGTCTTGTTCTGTATCTGATGTCAATTCTTTAAAGAGTCAGAAAAAAAAATCATAAAAACTCTGAAGTGTTTTCCTTCAGTGCTTGCCAATCTCAAGAGGGCTACAAACTGCTGTTGAGGGTTATACATATATCAATAAATTACATTTTAACTTATTCAAATTTAGGGGTGGGGGTTTGGTTTTTTTTTCCTCTGTGGGGGGTTAACTATGTAAAAATCAAAGAAATGAATTAGAACTGGTCAGGAAACATGATCCAAACTAACACGTGATTTAAGATTCTCTCTAAAGTAGTCAAATGAAAATCTACTTCCATCTCCCTGTGGCCTAATGCTGAAGAAGCGTATAATTGTAATTAGAGTCAATATAAGATTCACAGAAATAGAGTTGTGATAACAAGTATATTGATCAGCAGTAGTATTTGTCTTGACAATCTGAAAAATAATATGAACAATTCTATCAGAGGTGTTATGGAAAACATGACAGGCAGTTTCCTTTCATGGCACTAATCCTACATGGCCCAGTGTCCACAACAGAATGGATTGGAGTCTCAGCTACACTCCTTGGGCGCTTTTTTTAAATTTTAGAAACGACAAAGGTAAATGAAAAAAAGATCTTGCAGTAGGTCTGCTGTGATTATAAATCAGTAGAGCCCTGCTGAAGTAGAGTGAGTTGCTTTGATTTACAGCTGGGAGGACTGTACAAATAAGTTATATGTATGGCAGAATAAGCAAAAAGAAGATCAGAGAAAAGAAGATATTTGTTTTTAAAGACAAAAATATGTTCATTGGAAATATTTAAGGTTGTCAGTTAGTATTTACAGAAGTCCTTTTGGAAGCTGGATGGCAAGCTGTGATTCAGCACATAGCTGTTTTCCATAACCCACTTGCTTCTTAACTGCCTAGAAGTCTGGAGTGCCAATTACCCTTATCATTACCTCATGATGGGCTGGATAAAACACTCCATCATTCACTGATCATGAGTAGTGCATGGGCTGTAAAGATACCACCTAGAACACACAGTTATGAGGATAAACTTGATGTGGCTCATAAAGCAAAAAAATAAGGTAAAATATCTGCTGTACCAACCCTAAATAAACTAATGTTGTTTCACACACTTAATCTAGTGCCAAGATAATAACACTGTGGAATCAACTGGTAAACAGTGGTTTAGCCTTAATATTCACTTCAGTAAATTAGATTTAGATTATCATCTAAATGCTAAAAGTGGCTGCAGAAGACACATGAGGAGTAAGAGTGCAAAAGCCCAGGAACAGGATAATACATTCCATGCCACTGTTGTTATTGAGTTGAGGTGGAATTTTGGTATTTTCTTAAAACTGAAGAAGTTTTCCCTGTTTCCTCCTCTTAGTTTCTGAAGGTTGTGAAACTGGCTAAATAAATAAGCTGAAAATTTATTTCCAGTCCAGCATGACCTACTGTGGTGGTACAACTGTCTCTGATCATTCACTTCTAAAACAGCCAAGCAGGTTCTTCTGCCATTAACAAGCTATGATCAATTCTGCAGTTGATCATTTTTCCATACAATAGCACTATATTATACACAGGTACAAGATTTTAAGAACATTGTTCTTAAAGCTGATCCCGGGAATCGACGCACCTCTCTGCAGTATTGACTCCTGTTGGGCCACATCCACTGATGGCAGCTTTGCACAGGAGGGTGTCACTGTTGGTGAGCATGACACATGCTTCAGGTGAGTGGGAGGGAGATGCAGGCTGAAGCATCTATTTGACATTGGATCATTCAGACTTGGATCTTTTGACACAATTTCATAAACAAAACAAACACACATAGTTTGCTTCTGTTCCATGGCAGAATAAGAACAAATTTGAAAGTTTGTCACAAACTGGACCTGTCAGGTTCTTGCCAGCTCTGCTCCTCACAACCTCCTGCTATATGGGAAGTGAAGCGATTCCTCAGTGAAAAAGGGGATGTTGCTGATTCTGTCAAAGCTAATTTAGATGATATCCACACTATCTCAAAAGATAAGAATTTTAAAAACAGCCAGTTTTGTACATTTTATTACAGCAGATAATTTCCTAATCTCTCACAGCTGCTGTAGAAAATAAAAGTTACTGTTTGGAACAGTGCTGTTCAAGCTGACTCTTGTAAAGTAGGTAGCACATATTTTAAGATATTCTTTCAGATACCGAATCTTCTGAGTGGCTGTCAGAGGTCAGGAGACACATTGCTTTAGAGATTTAAGCATTAAAGAAGCTCATAAATACATTAAACTCATATTTTTAAAACCATGAAAAATTAAAATGCTTCATAAGACAATATCCTGGGTTCAGACAATTAAAAGATGCACTTTCAGCCTAGTTTACTGCATGGGTTAGATATATTTTACCTCTTAGTCCCATCTAAAGCTGTCCTCTAAATTTCTAAAACAGACTTATGGAAGAAAAGCTCTAAAAGAGACTTCACCTTATCTGAATTATGATTAAGTGAAGCTTTATTTGGGGAAAAAAAACCCCAAAAAACCCAAAGACCCCCACTTTTCATGAGTGAAGAACAAAGACCATTATTGTCATCACCTACTATCTCTTTGAATTTCTGAGCATTCAGTCAGGTTGCAGTTCTGGGTGGAAATTGGAATGGCCTCTATCTTCCACTGACATGCAGTTTACTGGAGCAAACAAAAAAGAGAGAGTGCAGAGATACCGCCTATTTCTGGGCACTACATTGTTTTGGGGGGTGGGTTGTAATCACCACCATCTTGCAGCCATTACAAGGTAAGCAAAAGTTGGTTGGATCACGGCTACTTGAAACAGTCTTAGATACTGAAGAGAAATAGACAGGGAAAAGAATTTTTGGTAACTTAATGGGTTTAGATCAGATTAATTTTTGCCTTCCCACAGTAGATAATGATTCCTGAACTCTCAGTGTGGGGCTTGGGCAAGTGGGAGTTCCTAGAACCACTCTAACTTATTTTAGTGAGATTGGAAAGAAGATGAAAATGTAAAGGCTGTCGTAATCCAAACAGTATCAAGAGCAAGTTCCAATAGTAGCACATCGGCTTGAGGACAATAAGTTCTTTATCAGAGCTGCAGAAAACATGCTGTTGAGAAATGCAATGCACTCTGGGACACGTAGGGAATCAGACTGTTGTGAAATTCAATGCAACCTCATAAGCCAAAAAAATTGCTTTTTTGCTCTGCTTTTACCTGGCTGGAAGGGATATTATGAGAAGAAGCCTTTTGGTATCAGTGTCTAGAAGGAAAAGGACAAAGACCAGCTATGACTGACCAATTATTTAGATGCAACAGCATTTATAAAAGGCTGAGAAGCCTCCAACAGGCCTCCCATACAGATTTCTTTCCAGAAAATGAGTGTCACAATGGGATCCATAAAAGAAGAAAATAGTGCTATATCTACAGCAAGTCATGCTATTCAGTTTTAAGCAGGACAGCAGTGCCCAATGAGGTGAGCTTCAGCAAGCTAAACCCTGTCCTTAGTTCTGCCTTTCTCTTGCTGTCTAAGTTAAATCTCCACTTCCGCCACTTTCCTTATCACTCACCTTTCAAAACAGCAAACCTGCCTTCTGGTGCTTTTCTATCATAACACATACTATGTAAGTCTTTGTCTTCACCTAGTCCTCTAAATACTACTGCACAACAGCTAATTCATTAGTAATGAGAGTAAATTATGGAAAGCAGCATAGATGCAGTCCTCCACAGGCAGAAACATTAGCAAGGCAATAGAGTCAGTAGGTTTACAAGGATGGCATGCAGCCTGGAGGGGAACAGATGAAATTCTTGCTTTGTTGCTTATGGTATGGTCCAGCCTAGCAAGAGCCAAACACAACACAAGCATAAAGGACAGTCTAGTATAGAGTCCGCTCTAGGAAAAAAAGTCATCCATTTATTCATTTCCCACTAGCCCACTCTTGTCAAAGAAAGTAACGCTTGCCTTTAACAGGAGATGGAATTTGCCTGCTAGTTTGGAGGTTATTGAATTGACCTCTGATTTTCAGGGATACATTTGGAAACTTTACTTCTTAAATGGAATTTCTACTAAAAGATACAAGAAATCCCTCCAAGGGTATTTACAGTGACTGGTTATCTGGTGTTGACATTAATTGTGCTGGCATATTTTGCAGAACAACCTCAAGTGTAACATTAGCTGAACTGTAAGACCCTTCCATGTATAACAGTCTAGCTTAATATACTTCACAGATGTATCCCCTGCTTTGTGTCTATTGCTCAGCTGAAAGAATCTGGGCAATTTTATGCACATGTCTCTTGGGCTGAGCCCTGTAGGCGCATTCATAATGATTAAGGATGTGCTTTTATTTGCTGCATATCTATAGGCTTTTTTTTTTCATAAAAAAAGCTCTCCATAGAGAACCAATAAAACTTCTCAGCAAATGTATCTTTACATCAAAATACCCAACAACCATAGCAGAGCTCAAAACTTTTCATGTGACAGATTACAGCCTCCATGTAGATACAACCCTTCAGCTCCTAGTCTCATTTATGTACCTTTTTTGTGGTAGGTATCTCAATCATGAACATTCAGTTAGGTTGGTATGAACCAAAACCACACATGATGAATTCTGATGTAGAATGAAGTAATACCTTAGCTGCATTTTCCATTTTTCACCAGTTTAGTATCTTTTTTCCTGTGGTGTGAGACTGTAGTCTTGCAACTCTAATTTACCCCTCTAGCGTGCTCAGGGACCTACCTCTATAAAGAGTAATGTCAAATATTGTCACATCTAGGAGGTGAATATGGGATCCACACAGCTGAGTGTGACCACAATGGCATCATGTCACAGCAGGTCATTTCTGCAGTGGATAGTGTGACATAGTGGGGAGGTAGCAGCATAAGGTGACAGCCTACAAGCTGTAAGTGCTGGAGCTTTTCAGTAAGTAGTCACAACAAAATGGACTGCCCCTTCTGCAGATTCCCCTTTTTCTGTGTTTTGTGGGGATTTATTAAATTCTATCAACCTGATAACTTGACAGGTTTGTAGTTTATTGGCATAAGTGTATTGACAAGATAACTGAATTCTTTGTTCTGAATTTAGGTCAGGAGTTACCATAATCACAGAGTCTCTATGAAATTAAGGTCCCAATTATTTATCTCTGTTGGTTGATTATAATAATATACAAAGGGGAACAGAAGTCCCATCCCCTTAGTAAAACAAAACAACCCAGTCTGCTGAGACTCTTCAGTGTACATCAGCTGATTCTGAGAAAAACCAATTAACCCCCAATTAGCTATTGGTTCTTATATAGCAGAAATAAGAGTGAATCAAGAACGGTGAAAGCAGTAATGGAAATACACCTTTGCATTTTCTGTTTGTTCCAGTGTATTACAACACACGTATTGCATTCACATTCACTGATGCTGCACTGGAGAATGATGAAAAAGAAATTACCAAGCGATTTTGACATATGTATATCAGTAAGAGATGTATCCCTTACTATTAGCAATGTACATGAAAATGCAAACCCCAGATTCATGTTTTACCAAAACCCCTAGTTTGTTTTGTTCTAACACATAGAAATTATTTTTAACTTTTTATATACATTATTTTTGTCTAACAGTACCTTGATTTGAGGCTTTTTGATACTCTGATGTTTAGGAGTAGAATACTGTGAGAGATTTAAGCAGTTATAGAGCAAATAACTGGATAGCTAATGTTGAGACTGTGATGGGATCACATCCACTGACAAAATCTCAAACTGTCTCTGCTGTTTTCATTAACAGTCCCACCACACTCACAATGTTAAACATATCACATTAAACATCTCAATGGAAATTAGAATGATTAATAAAAACAACAAAACCATGACTATCCAAAAACAGCCGCAGAGGTTGACTACCATGTATTTATTACTCCTGTAAGCAGCACAGGTGAGCTGCAAATGGAGACTTTCCTAAGCAATCCCTTCCTATTGCTGCCAGCATTAAGAGTTTCAGTTCTCATTGTGTTTTTCTTTATCCATTACCAGTTTAAAAGCTCTTGTTAAAGCTATATAGCTGAAAATGGTTCAAGACACAAAAGAGTCCATCAGGAGGCAGGTATTTTAAGGAACTAGTCTGACATCCATAGCATTTCAAAAATGTTTAGCATGGTGGCAGGCAGCTTTGTTTTCAAAGTGAATTTGGTCAAAAAAATTCATCTAGGAGAATAGGAAATTACTGGCAATACCTTATACTTGCTAATTTTTTTTTTTCCCCATTTCAAGGTCTGAAAACACCTGGTGGTTGTATGAGCACCCAGTGCTGGAAGGCCAGTTTGGGAAATGTGGAAAATCACTATGCCCAACTGGAAGTAGAACCCAAGATCTATACATGCAACATTACAATAGCCTTGATGGATAAATCTGGTGTCTTTCCATCTTGCAATGAGGAAGGTAAGTGCCTCCTTCAAGCCCAGCCACTCTCCATAGTTGCCAGAGAGATGCAGTCCAGACACTCACCATGAGCCCAGCAAATCTCACTGGCCTATGCATTGGCAGTATGGCCTGCTCTCCCAAGGCACTTAGCTCTCACGGGCTTCACATGAAAGTTCACACACCAAGCTACAGCCCTGGGCACTGTTGCAGCAGCTCCAGCCATTATCACCCAGTCTCAGCCTGGCCTCTGATGTCTTCAGGCTTCATTGTTATTCTGGCAAAGACATTTGGTGTTAAAAGTTTTCCATCAACTAATGTTGAAGTGTTTCTATCAACTTTGCCAGTCATGGATCAATCTTAATGACAAGGATTTGAAGGCCTTCATAAGACTCTTGAAGGATTATGGAAGACTATCATGCTTGTTTGAGAGGGAATTCAGAGTGATGAGAAAGTTAAATATGATGAATGGAATGTTTGTAGTCGACAGATTGAACATCTACCACTATCAACAAAAAGGGATCCTCTAGCTTAATGGGGCACTGTGATTTCTCAGTTTAAATTCTTTCCCTAAGCATTCATTACTGGCCCTGTGAGAGGTACACTGGTAGCACTGGTAGTTTGACACCATATAAAGAAATTTTCCTCATTTCTTACTAACAGGGAGTAGAGAACAGGACACAGCTGACACCAAACATTCTCTGCTGCAATCTGTCACTTAAAAAAAATAATAGCCACAGATCACACAAGGAGGTATGAGTGTGGCAGGTCATTAATATCATCTACCATGCAGCAAATTGCTTGTCATGCTTCTTTTATACTCATTTATGACTGAAGAGGACTGTTTGAAATGAGAGACAATAAATATTTTTCCACACAGCCTCATTTGTTAGTAAAGATGAATTCCCTAAGTTTCTTACAGCACTGAGGAATTGAATCAAAGAAAAGAAAATTAAAGAAATAAAAGAGGGCATATACAAATTTATGATCATGGAAACTTCATGGACTTTGACATTTAAATAATTGACTTTCATGTTATAAATCTTATATATCTTACTTTCATTCCAAATAGGATGACATCATAACGGGAAATAATTATAATCATCAATATTGTTTTTCTCTACAGTAGAAAGGTAGCATATGTGTAATGAAGATAGATTGGGAGGTGAGCACTAGTATTTTTGCAACTCCAAAAATTTCAGATCACTGCAAAAACATCATTGAACTGTAAAGCTCCACTTCTCACACATTATCTTAAGATACTCCACTTCATAGTCTTTTTTCTTCAGCAATTTTTTGTTTTCCCTGTCCAACTTTTTTTTTTGGTAGTCCCAAAGAAGCTTGAACTTATCACCTCCTTTTGCAAGAAGAATTTAATGGGGGGCAAAATTTAAGTTAGAGTCAAGTTTGATTTTCAGAAGCGGAATACACATTAGGTAATAACACAGCAATCATTTCATGACATGATAAATTTCTGAAATAAGGGTAGAACCCAGAGACCCCAGAATACCCTGAAGATCAATAAGATCACAGTGCTTACTAAAGTAAAAACAGAAGAAAAGTGTGTTCCAAGAATGTGCTGAGTAGGTGAAAACTTCCAGTTTTTTTTTCTTAACGAACAGTTCTGACAGTTTCAAGCTATGTTTATGAAATGTATCAAAAAAGGAAAACTGAGTCAAATACCAAAATCGATGAAAATGGAATTGGAAGTTGCTGCATGGTGTTGTCCTTCTGCTTGTAAATGACAACAAAATTGGGTTTGTCAGCTTGAAAGCCAAGGGACCAGAAAGCCCCTGACAATATACTGTGGTCACGGCTGCAGTATGTCAGGTTAACCAGAGCACACTGCATTTTAGTCACTGGTCATTTTGCACAGTGTGCTGGGGTAGCCCAAGAACATCCAGACATTAACATAAACCAGCAGAACTCATTCCCATGCCTGCTTCAGGTAACCGGTACTTTAGCTGTGCAAGTCAAGTCTAGGAGTAGGCCATGTCATTATGACCTGATGGGTTTCTCAGCAGTATCTGTATCACCGAGATATTTTGATATCACCATCATTGAAGTACCAGACCATACCATGGTTTGGGTTGGTTTCAGCCAGTTTTTCCAAGAAAGACAATCACTGGACAGAGACTGGAATTTAGGAGATTATAGCTGCTAGTTCAAACTCTTACCCTGGTCAAGACACTCAACTTCTTAAAAAAGTTCTCTAGCTGCCAGTATCTTTTACCTCATATAATGTTGGAGATACTTTAAAACATTTTGAGGATGAAAGGATGTATATTAACTAGCTCTATCCCTCTAAGATTACCAGATCATTTTGTTGCATGTAATGGCATGCAGTGTTCTGGGATATAAATAAATACGTGCCATGTGGATGCCCATGAGTTCAGGAATCATTTCAGAAGTAATTAAGATTGCTGTCTAATTCTCAACCTTGCTGAACTTTCCTTCTCCCTTGCTTCTCCTTTCTCTTTAATTTTTTTATATAAATTCTTTTCTTCCCTTTATGCAACTATATTATTCCTGCTTTTATTTCTGGGAGATTTACTTTTGATGTGAATCTCATGCAGTAGCTGGAAGCTTGTTGTGGTCTGTTTTAATGTCAGAAAACTTTTGAAGGCATCTTTAGTGATAAGTCATAATACTCAGGTCTAAGAAGGAATCATTTCTTTCCTTCAGTCCTTTCTGGAGCTTGCTACCCACCCCTCTAATCTGAAAAGATACCAAAAAAGCAGAAGATGTGTGGCAATCCATCAACACCTGTCAGCTTGCAGGGTAAGGACAATGTACATCAATACCAAACTCCTCAAGCTTTTAATCCTTATCCTCTGTAAGTTTCAACCTCTTCCAAGTTACATAAAACTGAAATGCAGAGACTGATTAGTATCCCTATGAAGCTGAAATCCATTTTGAGTTCAAGGGGAATATCATGAGTGTGAAAGGTTGCAAAACATCCCAAATGATATAGCAGATACTCTCCTGATGCAAACTGATGCTGTTCCATTGATTTCATCAATGCTATTCCAGTTTAGTGCTAAAAAAGACAGGTATAAAAATATGTTGCTTAGGTTACAGTCTATGATGGATTGATTGCTTTCTGTCAATGCTATTGGAATTGGTGAGGAAGAACATCAATAATCTAATTCACAGAACTGAGATAAATGATATCTTGTAGTCCTGGCTCTACCTTACTATACTTAGATTTTCTTTTTTAGAAATGCAGCTCAGAATGTTGCTAGAAGCAAATGTGTATCATATTGGTTTCTAAGATGGATGATAATGAAATCCCATCAATAATGGGATGGCCTAAACAGCACCAGGCTTGTTGGTGTCACATGGGATTCACCTTTCTCAAAAGTGGAAGAGGGTCTTTGCTCAAGAGCTTGCAGGGCTCTTTCACAAGGGTTTAAACTAGACTTAAAGAAGTGAAACCCCACCTGGAGTACTGCATCCAGCTCTGCAGTCCTCAGCAGACGTACAATATGAACCTGTTGGAGCCAGACCAGAGAAGGACCACAAAAGTGATCAAAGGGATGGAACCCTTCTGCTATGAAGAAAGGCTGAGAGAGTTGGGGTTGTTCAGCCTGGAGAAGGCTCTGGGGAGACCTTATTGCAGCCTTTCAGTACTGAAAGGAGGGGGACAATCTTTTATGCAGGTCCTGTTGTGATAGGACAAGAGGACATGGTTTTAAACTAAAAGAGGGGAGATTTAGACTAGATAAGGAATTTTTTACAATGAGGGTGGTGAAACTTTGTCACAGGTTGCCCAGAGAAGTGGTAGATGGCCCATCCCTGGAAACATTCAAGGTCAGATCAGATGATCAACCTGATCTAAAGATGTCCCTGCTCACTGCAGGGGTGGTTGGACTAAATGATCTCTTAAGGTCCATTCCAACCCAAAGCATTCTATGACTCTCAATAAGCATGGATGCAAGATTAAGTTATATAAATCTGTTAAGAAAGTTTCATAATATTAAGCCCTTTTCTGCAGAAAAAAAAAATCTCCCTTGACCTTCTTGAGTTAAAGGATTAAAAGCAAAATATTTACTTGCTTTGAGAACTGTTTTTAAAAATATAGATTGACTGATTTAATCACTCTCATAGTTCTTAAGTGGCATACCAATATACTGAAGAGGGGGTGTTGGAGCTTTTATCAGACTACCTCCAGCAGTTTCTTCCTTCATAAGTGATTCTACAATTCTTAGTTTTCCAGAAAACTCATTATTAGAAATCTAACATGAAGGCCATGCTGTGTTTCTTCCAACACCCATCATGTAGGAATTTTTTTGGGGGGGGGTAATACCCAAACCCTAAAAATCTTAATACAAAAATGCCAGTGAGATACTCCATATACCTTATACCAACCTCACTAGTTTTTAACAGATGGGCATAAAATAAATTCCACAAGTGGCATTAACTATCATTTTCTGTAAGCAGCAAAGTATGATAAAGCATGGACTACTCCTGTCCACTGAGAACAGTTACTTTGAGACATGAACGCCACAGCAGGACAGTTCAGGTTACCATTCACCCTAACATCAACTGAGGAGGCACGATTTCACAGTCACTAATTACCTGAGTTGCACTTCCATGGCTCACTGCAATTCATGTAAGTAGAACATGACCTAGCTCTGGGTGACCTTGCCATGGCCACACACCACAGTGCTACACCATAGAGGGGTGATAACTTATTATAGGACTAATTAACTTACACTGGAAGTAACTCTTCTCAGCAGGTGCCATTAGGATAAGCATAGCCTGTACTGATTCAGCTGTACTTCTTCCAGCCCTTAAATAAGCTCAGGTCTGACAAGGCTTCACTGATAGAGACATGCTCCCAAGTTAAAAGACATTTCTACAGGTGTATATGCACATAGATACCTATAGTTACATAGGTATATGTATAAAATAAATGCTTTTTTATTCATACTTTTTCTTAATTGACACTGCATTATTCCTCGAGAAGAACAAACTGTTAGTATAAAATACTTCATTGCTAGTAATAATGTTTATTATCAATTGCCTTGTGTCTGGAAGTGTGCTGCTGATATGCTCCTGTAAATAAGATCCTCTAGCAATGAAATCAAAACCCTATAGGAATTATATTTAGCATCAGCTCACGAGTGTACACTGGTCTGACTTGCTAAGTAGCAATCTTTTTCTGTTCACAGTGAAGCTATGGACTCTTCTTGATTTATCTCCACAAGGAAAATTGTGGTATTTTGGAGAAGGGTGGTGGGACATGTTGATGAGCCTGAAGTTTGGGAAGAAGGTCTGTGAGAACTGGTAAGGTTTTACTCATCCTTTTTCTTTTTAGGAAAATCCTATGAAAGTCAAGACCAAAGCAAAAGAGATAGTTTACATTGACTATTTCACTTTAAAGCCACAGCTCCTGAAGAGGTCACATTTCTACATCCACTGGGGTTTTTGTAGAGCACCATGGCCTGTCACTACCAGAATGTCATTTGGTACATTGACTTTTTCCATTTACCAGTAAAACCTATGTCCAAATATTCACTCCAAGAAAATCTAAATATAGATGGTCATATCATGATGAAATGTCATTTTTCTATATTCATCAAGAGGACAAACATCTGCCACTCACTAAAATGTGCAGAGTAGAATACTAAAAAACCCCATCCCTTTCAATAAAAATAAAGGAATAATACTGTAGGAGAATTCATTGACCATGCACTCAAGCTAAGCCAAGATGACTTTGCTACCAACAAATGCAACCCTCTCCTCCACATCTTTGCCCTTCATCAAGAAAACATTTCTCTACAGATCAAAGTCTGATACATGTTTTACACTTAATCCTGTTTTTTGGAGGATTTATTCTTTGTATTACTATTCTTCATGCTTGAGACCTATTAAAGCCACGTAGTCATACAAGGAGACACATGCACCTAGCACCAAATAGACAAAGATCACCTTAATTTAATAAGTATTGAGTCAAAAAGGCTGAATTTTAAAGGGACAGCAGAAGCAAAAACACCTTAATCTAGATTTACCAAGTTCATCAGTCAGAGTTTTGATGTTTTCCCTTCCTTATTCATTTAACCTACTATTCACTGCTCTACCCTCACCCCAGGAGACAATTCCACACTTCAGAGTTAAACCCTTTGATCATAACCTTGACAGCTCTTTTCTATCAGTGATTGTGATCCAGTGAAGAAGTCAGGTTTCTGCCCAGGGAGTATTTCTTAAAACACTTGTAAGAGAAAGGGATAATTGAATGATACAAAGGTGGGCACCAGTCCAGTTCCAGATTTAACAAACTCCACAGTATGTTCAGGAATATGCAGACATGAAAATTAAAGGCAATGGAAGTGAGGATAGTTTATTTGGCAGGTGCTTATTTGGAATGAGAAATGTTGCACAGCAGGATAGTAGATTTTGACTGAATGAAAAGGATAATTATAGAATAGAAGAAAACAAACAGAGGATATCACCAAATAGAGATCTTAAAAGAACAGGTAAAATATCAGTTCAATTTAATTTTATTTCTTTCACTTATTTGTTCTGCTATTTTATCCACCCTCAAAGTCATAACTATAGATTAATTTTTTGTTGCTGAAAACCCAGATGCCTTGTCTCAGTTGATCACCTGGGCTCTGTACAGTTTAAGCCACAACAGCGGTGTCTTTAGGTCATCTTAGCCTCAGATGGATGGGTTAGGATGCAAGCAGCTTGGATCACTCTTTAGATTTACCTCTCTCTGTTCTTGGACAAAACAGAACCTGTAGACTAGATGTCTCATTCTTACAGGGTTAAAGTTATGTGAGATACATCCTCTTCACAATAGTTATTAATGGACATTCTCTTCTCAATAAAAGTGACATAATCTGTCCCTCAGGTGTAAAGTCCAAAAAACAGGGATGCTAACCTCCCCCAATTGAGATTAGTGTCACTGTCCAATATAGCTTTCACATATGAAGCATGATTCTTATATGGAGAGCAACCATATTACACCCTGCTTTGGAAGAAGAATTGTCCTTGAATAAGAAGCTAGTATTTAATAAAGGTCATCACTATAAATCACTTTACAGAAGCTGGTGAAACACCCTTCACAAAATTGATAAACTATACATACATGTTTCTGAACAGCCACATCAAGCAAGTTTCCTATTTGGCATTCACAGGCACCTAGAGGTGAGAGCTTACCCCTCCCTTCCCCATGAGCAGCAGACATAAAGCTTCCTCAAATTCAAATCTGAATTTAGTCATGTGTTGGAAATGCACAAAGACTATGTCTCCCATATAATCTAGACATTGGAAATCATTTACAAAAACTATTAGATGTGTAACACTGAGAAAGTTTAGATTTCTCTTTCAATAATTAACAGTCAGAAAAGAGGAATGAAATTCATTAAAGAAATTAATGAGTTAAGATTTTTAGAATCCTAAAAAACTTGAACAAATTACTGTCTGCCACAAGCTTTTATGCATTATGAAGAACATTGCTACAGAGCTTCAGGGTTTAATAAGTTTGCCAGCACCTACATTTAGCCCGTATCCAGAGTTAAACTATAGCAACGTTCTGTCTTCTGATGATCCATCCCTGGCCAAGAAGGGGGGTCAGGAAAAGGAGAGGAGACCCATGGTTAGAAATTAAAACAGATATAACAAAACAGCAAAACTAATACTAATAAATACTAATGCAAATATAAAGTATAAAAAGTTATACTCAGCTCAGCAAACACCCAGCAGTCACAATAAACAGGAAAGCACTCCTGAGGAGCAGCATGGTGAGCAAGTCCCTCCAGATACAGTGACCCAGAAGAGCAGAAGCCCCCCTTCCCAGCAAACTCCCCCCTTTATAATGAGCATGATGTTTAGGGTATGGAGTACACCTGTTAGCCAGCTCGGGGCAGCTGCTCTGGCTTTTGCCTCTCCCAGTTTAAGCTCCTGGCTGACCCAAAACTGCTAACGGCCTGTGAACTGTGGCTGGCCTATGATTCTATCCCAGTAAAACCAGGACAGGTGATGTCATTTGGATAGCTGAAGCATATTTCAGAACTGACTGCCCTGGTCTGTGTATGTGTGTGACCAGCCCTAAGACAGTGTAGGGTTATTTCTGTTCCCTTAAGTAGATAGATGGCAAATAAGCGTAGCAGAGCATGACCGGAAATCATGGTATAGAAGTGAAGAAAAACATGAACCAGTCCCAAAAGCAATGTGGCTGTTTCAGTAGAGTTATTCTTTCTTACACCAGCTAGGTGTCTGCTACCTCAGGTGACTCTTCATCAAAATCCACTCTATGTCAACTACTCCATGCAGATTTCCAAGTCCTACACTCTTAGTGAGTGCTACTCTTTGAAGGTAGGACCTCTGGGTCTATGTTAAATTATGCAGGGGTTTTTTGTCCAAAGAGAACACTATAGACATTCCAGGTCAGTTTTTCAAAAGTGCACCAATTTGTTTTGAATTGAAGATGAAGCTTTTGGAAAAGCTGTGACCACACGTTTTTAAAGATTTATTTGCCACAGTGTACGTCAAGCACTTGATGTTGTACTGAAGGCATTGTCTACCTTTTTTTTTCAAAAAAACTCAGATCAAATACATTGTAAGTGAAGGGATTCATATTGGTTTTCATAAGTATTTCCTTTCTTGAATCACTAGTAGCTATCAGCATAAATAACAAGTTAAGAAAAGATCTAGAGAGTGCAAGGATTGTAAATAATGGGATTACTATAATGTAAGCTGTAAAAGTGTTTTTTAAATTAAAAAAACCATCACAATACTGAGCCCTCCATGGAGCTTTGTGTTTCCACTGCAAATAAATCTTGCAAAGGTAAGAGACTGACTGACTCTGGAGACAGAAGTAATTCATTGGAATCTGAGGTCTTAGTAATAGCTGTGAAAATTAGTCCATGTTGCTGCGTCTTGGTACTACAATCCAGAAGGAGAGAGCAAAGGGATAACCCAGTCTGCATAGACCAGGGCAGGTCCAAACTGCCATGGGCAGGATAAATAGAAAAGATTTCATAGTGGAGATTGTCACTGTCAAGTGCTCTTGTTGATGGCTGTCAGAAAGAGGGCAGGGGGCACTAAATCCTTCTGAATGAGATGGACACAAGCAATCATTTATCCTGTCCAAAGGTAGTTGGGAGAGATCTTTTGGAGGGGAATCACCATCCCTGCAGACTACAGAAGCTGACTAGCTTAAATTAAATGCCTGATTTTAGGAAGGCTAAATGTAGCTGAAAACAAATTGATGTGTCTATGCGATCATCCCTAAGAAAGTATATGTTACTCTTGATAGCGATGAGGTTGAATGAGGAGGAAAAGGGCATGGTACTTCATTAAAAAAATGTTTCCATGATAGACTTCCATTTATAGAAGTCCATTTCATTACCTCTATGACAAAACTTGAGCTTTATGATAGTGCTGCTGTGACTCCCCACAATGTCTGTGGCATTTAAACTCTCTGTTTGCATTGATCTGCCCAACAGTACCCTTCAAGCACAAACCCAAAAAACGACTGAATCATTATCTTGCCGTCAAAAGAAGTCTTTCAATGACTTTCCTTCAGGCATGAGCTACCCTTTGTGAAAGGAGTTGTCAAAAGGCCAAGGCCAAATGGCACAATTTGTAAATAAAGCTGTCAATCAGTCCATGGGGTCACAAGAGAATTGCTGCAAACAAATTGTTCTCCTTCTGCTCAGTTGTGGCAACGGTTGTTATCTTAAAGGATACTAAGGACTCAGGCCAGGAACATGTGCCACCCATGAACCCAAAGAACCCAATTTCATCCTGTCCCACTCTACCATTTTTCCTTTCACAAGTCCAAACACAGTCCCCAGGTCAGCATCCTTTCTGGCTATGAAAAGTGCTGCTGGACACCATCTGTATCTGTGACCCAGCTGCTGAGAAGAGAATAGGAAGTTCTTCTCAAAGAGAAGTACCTGCAGGTAAAACAGGTATTCCCAAAGTTTCCTCTCTTTTTCTTCTCTTCCTCTTTACTAAATATTACGGAAGTTTGGATATTTAAAGGCCTATAAACAAGAAAGCCTTAATAGTTCCCTGTCCTCCAAACAATCTGTGAGAATAAATGCCAATATAATTTTTTTTTTTAATTTTTTTTCTCTACCTACACCCAGCTATTGTAATTCTTTTTACATTTATTTTGCGATTTTATTTTAGGGACCATCATAACAAGAATGAATGAATAAAGGGAGCCGAGAATTGGAGAACATGAAAAACATGTATTCAATGAAGACGAAGCAGTTATACACTGCTTCATTGTTGGGTAAAAGAGGCAATTGCTTCATTCTTTCATAGCAGTTTTCTCCAGCCTTTTGCTTTTTGACTAAACTGCCCTCCTATTTTTCATGCTTCCAGATGTTTGTCAAATTGCTTCTTCATGATCAGGATATATACTGAGATCTCAGTGAGTGTCCTCAACAGCTCATGACTTCTGACATTGGAAATATAACATCAAGATTTATGTTTTCACAAAGTGGTGGGTCCTAGCTCCAGATTTGACCTCAATTTTCCCATCGTTATTATTTTTAAATGGCTGGTCACATCTGAATAGTTTGAACTATGCTATGGGAAATAAATGTTAGAAACAGGAATTGAGGTGCAATTTAGATGCTTTAACCTGGACTTCACTGGTTTCCCAGAATGCAAGTTTCAATTCAAAGCATGGCCTGTGTGACCAATCTCAGTGCATTCAACAACACAGTGGATAGAGCTGCCATCTGAGCATATTCATGTTGAAATCTCAGTCCTCTTGTCGAAGAGTAAATGTTGGACTTCTCAGATACCAGGAATTGTATATTTTGAGGGTTGGGATCTTATTCCTCCAACAACTACATGTTTGGAAAGGTCAAAGGTTTACAGTATTTAAAATGAAAGATAACTTTTGGAAAACTGAAATTCTTAGTCTTTATTCTGCTTCCTGAGTAAGAAAACCAAGATGTTTTAAACCACTGTTGAGTTCTGATTCATGTTAATTTTGAACTGATTTGACAACTTTATGCAATTTGGGAATACAATTGTATAAGACCAAAGATGAATCTCACTGACTTGATAATTTTAAAGTCTATCATTTTCTGTTCCTTTACTCTTGAAAGTTAACTTTGCATCCTAAGAGAAAGGTGAATAATCCATTAGAAATCCCATTTAGTGTGGGTACACTCTAAGTGGAAGAAAAAGTAGAATTATCAAAAGCCACTATATATAATAAATGGAAATTATTGCTACAGGCAAATGTGTCTACAGCTAAGAGCACAGTACACATAATCCGGTTATAAATATAAATATGACTTTCTGCTTTATGGTTGAAAAAGCAATGTTGGTATCAATTCTGAAGCACCTTTCTTACGCTCATAAAAAATATAGCAAGTCTTCAGTAGGATTTAATAAATAATAAACAGGCAGCAGTCTAGTGGATGAAAGTGATAAATAACCAAAAGGAAGAGACTAAATACAATTTTTGTGTGTAATTAAAACACTGAGCTACTGCTGGTTGATTTGATTAATGGCATCTTCTTAATTATAAAGTGTCTTTACTTATAATTTACGACTATGACAGAACGTCTTTTGCTCATCCAGAAGCATGAGACAGTGGAGACATGAAGTATTTTGTTATCTTTCCTGAATAAAGTTGAGTTCTAATATTTGGCAAGCACTGCAATGCCGAAGTACACGGGACGTTAAGGAATCTGCAGGCTAGAACTCACAACCAGTAGATGGCACTCATTTTATTTAATTCCATTCTACCAAACTAGAGCAAACTTCCTGTCTCTCCTGCAATTATTTTATTGTTTTTTAAGATAGAGAGCAACTTTTGCTGAAGGAAAATAAAGTTGTGAAGAAAACATTTAAAGATTAGTTCTCACGTTGCATATTAAAAAAGGGAAGGAGAGAGGTTCAAAGTGTTTCATCATTTCCAAAACTAAGCTTTTACATCACAGAACCAGAAAAGGAAGAAAACAAGAGGACAATGTTAGAAATAAGCTAAAAAATAGTACAGTACCTTATCTCAATTTAAATGAAATTCTTCTGGTAGACCTATAATCAAATATCAACTTTTTTTTTCTTCCAAAAATCACCCTTCTCAAAATATTTTGAAGTTAATTAATGAAAAACAGTTTCCCTCCTCACCGCCTTTCAATAAGCAAACCTTTTGCAAACCAGTATCATTGAACCGCAGAAATGTCACTTGCCAGTTCAGACTGAAAGCTCTCCACATTATGCTTGCCACATCAAACTGTGCAGATAGCCCCAGTCACAGAGGGAGTCCCTTCCTTTGATGGTGGTAAAGCTTCAGTTATTCCATGTCTCAAGTTCAGCCAGAACTGCTACAAGAGCATCCCTGAACACTAGATCTGTAGAGGGACAACTTCAATTCTGATTCCTACCTAGAAGCCAACAACTAGACAAGGAATTTCATAAGGGCATCGATAAGCAGCTACTTTCAGGTCATACCCTAAAGACATCTCTAGAATTACTTGTGCAACCATTCACAGTTTCTATAGAGTCCATCCACTGGATCAGTGTGTCCTTTTTGTTTATTCTCAACAGTGGCTTAATACATGGTTGATACCACCAGAGCTGTGAGGATTATTTGCAGGGTATGTGTTACTATGAACTAGTATGCCTAAAGGAATAAAGAAGAGGGTATAACCTAGTTTTAGGTTTAAGGGCCCCAGGCTGGTTTCATGTTTCCTGGAAAGGGAGTGAGCCAGTAGCGTGGCAGCTCTGGACACCACCCAGGAATACTGAGCAGACCCAAAGCCAGTTACATCATTTTCTACAGCATGGTGGTCTTTCTCCAAATTTAATTTAAGTATTAAATAGATCTTAGTTTATTTACTAAACTTCATTAGAGGGAAAAAAAAAGATGAAGCATAACAAATTTGAATTAACATCTGCCTTCGGGTCTCAATAATGAGTTCACTCTAGGTTTGGGAGACAGAGAGAGAAAGAGAGAAAAAACAAATTAACCCAATTTCAGAACAATTTTTTTGGCACGAAAACTGTATGAATGAAATAACCTGTTCTACAGCTAAGATATTGGCTAACCTTTAACCTCTTCTGCCTGAATAGATTGATCATTGGCTGTTTGGTAGAGTTTTAATAGCAAATATCATTTCACAAAGACAGACTGTGAAACAAGATTTTTTCCTGAAATGCAGCCAAAAAGGTCTGGATTTTTATGGAGCAATCAAATCTACTCAGGCTACCTCTGATACACAAGTGACCTCTAATAAAACTGAGTTTATGTCCCAGCTGTATAGATGTTTAGGAGGATACTAGCACAATACATTTTTTCCCCACTTCTAGCAGAGTATGGATTGGATTAAGAACTGAGGAAGTCCCAAAGACTTAACCTGGCTGTATTTGACAGCATTTTCAATGAATATATGAGCAGGATTTAGAAGAAATATGCCTAGCTGAAACCTGAATTCAAAGGCAGACAAACTTGAGGCTTGGAGATGAACTTTTATATCTGTCTGTTATATGTATAATGAAGTAAAGCAGAACCCAATATTTTTGTTTCTTCAAAGCTACCTCCCTGTCTAGAATGGCAATGCACAGAGTTGAGCAAATAAATAGAGCTGAAGTAGACTGTAAAAGGCCAAGGCTGGGTTGAACAATGCAGAGCACAGGAAAGCAAAGCCCCACTACTCTCTATTCCTATCTACCCAAACCTGGAGATGACAGTGGGTATTGTGGTCAGGCAACCCAGAGATTTATATGTGACATGTTAAGAACGTGAACTTCTGTTCATTTATTTATCTACAGCCATGCATGCTTCTACATCCCCTTCTTCTACCTGAAATCCACTGAAAGCCCAGGGCAATGGCATCTGGACTGTTGTGGGTCTCAGAGAACCAGCATGCTAAGAGCCTATGTTTCCTAGAAATACACAAAGGTCTTGAATGAAATGGAAGAGGTCATGAATTTGTTGCTGATGCACACCATCCAGCTAGGAATGAACCTAGCTGAGCAATCCAGGCCTTTCCAGTCCAGAGAGCATTGAGGATTTCAGTTTAATGATGTAGGTAGGACTCATCCTCATTAGAGGCTGCACTGCTCATTAACATGAGTCAGACTTGCCAGTCTGGGAAGTAAAGATTTCCTTAAAAAAATAACAAAACAAAAAAACAAACATTGTCCTAAACCAAAAGTCAACAGAACTCAGACCGGCTTGCATAGGTACAGTACCACTTGAAGTGAATAATTCTTAACAGATGTATGGGAAATCAATTGAAAATCTTTAACCTCTCAACCAGCCTCATTACGGGAACCCAATACCCCCTCCGGTACAAATGCTTGTCAGATGCCCAACTAAAGCAGGATATGATGGGCACTTAGAAAGGAACAGAGTCATTCACTGTGCAAATCCCTCTTCTCCTTTATGTTATTTATTTCTACATATGTGTGATGCTTTAGCAAAATGGGAGATTCTGCATTCTTTACTGCATGGGAAAGTACAGATATCTGGGGCTGAAGAGGTTTTGTCTTTTTCATTTAGTAACTAGCAGCCTAGTATTTTGAATTATTGATTTGACAAATTATATTTAAATATTTCAGTAAACTAGTATTTTTTTCACAAGTCTTTATGGAAAAACAACAGGAAGATTAAATTAAATAAGCTACCGAAGACAGAGTTCCCTATTTGATCACAAAAGCAGTCTAGGTTTTAAGGAGTGTGTGGAAAACACTTTCACTGCTATTCCCGTCAATCTTTTTTTTTTTTTTATTTCACAGAGGACTGTACACCTATTTTGGTAAAAGTGAGCAAAAATTTTGGTGCCCCTCTTAAAGAACTAGGTCAGGTGTTTCTGCCTTGCACAGTACGAAATACTGCTGAGGTATCCAAACTACTTCCTAAAACCTGTTTCCCAGATGATTTGCCCAATGGTAGTAGTCTGTGTAACCACTACTAAATTGCCCTAGGCAAGCCAGCTCAGCTATCTTGAAACAACTTTCCTAAATATAGAGCAGAAGCTGTCACAACTACTCAACCTTCATACTCCGTGGTTTTTGGCAAATCAGTGCCAAAAGCCAGGCAGGGCTTTACTGTGAGAGTGTTAGAGAAGAGTTGCCATGGCAGTGTTTGGGGTTATTTTTTGTTGGTGTCGTGTTGGCAACAATTATTGATTAGTGAAAATTTTGTAAACAAGCCCACATTTTGTCACCGTGGGTGGCATATTAATTATTAAGTAAACAAGAGAAAATAAATGTGTGCAACATATTGTTATTATGAGCAGTAGGAGCCATTTATCATGGTGCCATATGAATTCAAACTGAACAGAAGTGATAATTGAATCCCTTAGTTAATACCATTCCTCTGGCAGAGGATCCCTAGGAAGCATGATTGTTAATTGATTGCCTTGTATGAATAAAATGCAGAAATAAACCTCAGCAATATTTCACATACTTCAGTTCACATGCCAATGAATTTACATCAGGAACGGTCTTTGGTCCAGATTAATAAAATAAGATGTGGAGAATTGAATATTATTCTTGTTTTTTCATTAAAAAAAATATTCTCCTTGTTCTAGACTGTACCAAAACACAACACAAGATGCTCCCACAGTTGTCATCTGTCCTGATTTTTCTCATGAGATTTGCAAACTGCAACAGTTTTTTCACAGGTAATTTGCAGGAATTGTATTGTTATCAGACAGCCTGAGCTTTTAATAAAAAGTGAAAACGCATTCTACTCCTCATAATTTTTGCTACCTGAAAAATGTCAACCTGAAGCATACAGTAGCAAAGAAAAACAGGAAATGAAGTTTTAGGAATTACGAATGGCAAGGGTCAGTCCTGATTTCTGAACACTTATGTCAATGCGCTTTTACTTTCCACTGTCATGATGCTGTAAATGAAATGGAAAAATCATAATGGAAATAGAGTAGTAATATCTCTCTATTTCTTCTAATAAATAAAGACTCAAAAAAATTGATGTGATTTATCTAGTGTCTCACAGGTGGTCTGTGTCACAGACCAGAAATAATACCAACTTCTGTGCCACAAGATTGCCCTCGTTTTCAGATCAGCATTGCCCAATGCTGAGCAATGCAGACTAACAGAGTTTGTGAAAAAGGTTGGGAATCCAGCACCCAAAGAAAGGCTCAGACCAGATCTGCTCAAACAGTATTGCCAATAGCTGAAGACAAATAGGGAGGTAAGAATTGCTGTTCAATAATTTAATCTCAAACTGTTTTGCCATTGCTGAAATAACATTTCATGATTGCATTCAGAAGAAGTAAAAAATATGACTCAATAACTGCAAACCACATGAAAACTTCTAAAACAGAACTTGTATTTGCAGACATTAGAGTGGGATTATTTTAACAGCTCAATGGCCCTCCATCAGCCTAGATGATCACTGAAATAGAAATCTTAATGAGTCAGCTAACATGCAATGACAAGCTGTCTCCTTGATAATGTTTAAAAAGGATCTATTTATTCTTCAGGCTCTGTGGGAGGATGAGATATGTTCTACGGAGAAGAAATGAAGGACCTGCATCCCAGTTTTCATTTAGCTGCCCAGTGCACTTGTAACCACACTTTCAGGGTGAGTATCTGCAACTGATCATAGTTTATGAGCACGAAAAAAAGGAACTTTTTCTTTAAAGGTGCAGGGATTAATATATAGGGAATAGAAAAATAATAGAGAAAAACTGATTCCAGAAATCTTGCAAAGCTCATCTGATCAGGAAACAGAAATAATGTCATGTGACTTTTCAGAGCAATTCCCCATTATCGGTAAAGGAAAGTGAGGCATTTTTCAGTGTCTTAAATCTTTCTTTTTTCTTGAACCAAGGCCTGAACCACCAGTGTCCTGTAGGGAACTAAGTCTTCCCTGGCTCCAAGATCTTGGTGAGAGTTTTTCACAAGCTGCTGTTTTCTTTTCCTTCAGATTCCTGTATGGTTCTTTGGACATAACTGTGTTTTGACCGATGTCATACTATCTTCTGTCTCTGTTTCTGAGTAATTCTGTTTTGTAGTTTCTTTCTGTTCCTTACCAGTCCCAGAAGAATCCTACTTTGAAAAACAGTTAAACCCCACGCAGGCAGACAGATGTCTACTCAATGAGCACATGTTCCCTCCACTGCTATTCATGACTCCTTACATTGGATTACTACCCTTTCTGCCTCACATTATCTGTTTCTTGCTCAAAACGCTAGCACAGTATACCTACCTGAGACGTTTCTTCTAGAAATCAGTGAGTCATTGGCTCCCTCGTGTCTCCCCAATGTACTAGCACCTTTTGAGGATCTCTTCTTGCTTTTCCACAGAAAAAGATGCCCAAGCCAGCCCTTTTCCTCTTTGGGTTTCTAGACTTTCTTCCTGCTCTAAGATCCTTCATTTATGAGTCACTCTTCCTGGAATCATTTATCCTGAATTGCTTCTACTCAAGAAACCAGATGTACTAATTATTTGCTTGTCCCAGTTAACTTTTTCAATTGAAGAAATACATATATTTCAGAATTACTTGATACTGCTGAAGTGCTTAGAAATTAAAGGAATTCCACAAACAGAAAAAGAAGATAATTCTCTAGAGCATTAAAATTATTTTAAAAAAAAAAAAATCTTTATTGTATGTGTCTCAGAAATTTCTATGAAATGGATTCTGTAAAAGTATTTATGTGCATAAGCGTTTAAGTCCTTACTGGACTGCAGGCATAATATAGCAGATGCACTCTTATGGTAAATAGTCCAGCAGTTCTAGTTACCACCTTATAAAATACCTACATCCATGTTTCCAGCAGAGTTCTACTTGGATTTTTTTTCCACTAGACTTCTCCTTGCAAATAAACCAGTCAAAATAGATTGAAGTTCAGGCATGAAGGGTAAGATATATATATATGTATTTGGGTGAAAGAATATAAAGTCTAGGTTATCACTTATTTTTGTCTCAGAATAAACACGTTTTGGACATTTCAGCTCACAATAACTTGAGAGCTTTGAATCTGTATCTGAAATTTCGGGGAAGAGGAGAAGGAGGTGCATTGAACAAAGAGAAAGGTTTATGTAAGCTCAGGATTACATTTCAAAAGACTGTTCTGAGAATTATAGGCTGCATTTCCCACCCCAAAGACATTCTAACAATGTGTCTTTTACTTATCCCTATACAAAATCTGGCCCAAAATCTTTGAGAACAAATTCACTGCAAGATTAATTAAGTCCATTTAAGGGACCCAAAGTGGTCATCATTACACTAATTACAAAGGGTCAGCCAAGTTTTACAAACTTCTATGTCAAATTTACCCTGTGGCAAACTTAGTATCTTTTTCAAACTGATCCAAAGAGAATGAATTACTGGCAATTTGCCAAAATTAAGTGAGAACTACTCACTTCTTCCATCATTTTAATACTTGTAGTTTATTGCTGATGTAAATAGGTTTAGAACCTTCCGGTATGAAGCACAGACATCTGCTCAGCTTAGCACTAAACATCTGGTTATTCCAACAAAGCACATAATTATATTTAATGGATGAGAAGCGTTTGATGGATTACATCCAAGTATCTGAATAAGACAGTTATGCATAAAGACTATTTGCACGGATTAGCTTGACAGGCTAACAAGACACAGTAGAACATTATTTTATCTGATAGTTTTATTGATTTCGACTGATGTTTTGCATTGCAGAGGCTGTAGACATTTATTTTGGTTACAATCACACATTCCTTTTATTTTCTCTCGGCAGCCACAAAATGTAGACATTTTAATTTTCTTGACCATCAAGTCAAGTCCAGTCCACTAACTGCAAGATTACTCTGTGTTGTACTTTGATAGTGGATCATATTTTTCAAAGTTAGCATTAAATGTTTAAAGAACGAATCTTTCTACTGCTTGCCCTCATAATCTACTGTCATTAGTTAGAAGATGGTTCTGTCAGGAAGCGTTCCTTGTGCAGGACATTTTTCAGTTAACTGATGTGAGCAAGTAGCTCGCCAAAGGCAATACAACAACAGATTGTCTTAAAATGAGAACTATTGTTCTAGAAACAGTAGTAGAGCAATTCCTCCAGGATTACTTATTTTCATTAAGAATCATGGCACAAAAGTGGGAGTGCTCTAATTAAGTTGAAAAGCATTGTTAATAGAAGATGATCAGAATACGAGACAGGAAGAGCTGGATGACCTTGAAAACGCTCGCAGAAATGGGATGAAATTTAATTGTGTAAACCACAAGGTCACATTCTTGAAGGCTACTAACGGGCCATGAGTTCAGAAATTAGAAATGACAGAGAATGAGACAGACATTGGGTAAGGAGGACAACACTTTGAACTAATCAAAACCTCAGACACAATCTTGGCTGGTAATAAGGCAAACTTTTTCTGTTATGGACAGAGAAATATTAACAGCATGATACGGGGAGTTTGTCTGGAAGATTGTGTACTGTTCTGAACACCTGCATACAAGGAATACAAGATCAACATAAGCAGTTACAAAGTACTCTAATAGGCTGACTGAAGGAATGGAGAGCTTATCTTATCACAAATGGATAGAAGAGTTTGTCCTTTTTGCTCTACATAGGACAACGGGGAGATTATAGAACTGATCCCTATAAATATATCACTGGGAGAAAATAAATCTCCAAGGAGGAAGAAGAGCTAAAGGAGCTATTTAAATCAAGTGATAATTTGGGACCATTAACACATTGACATAAGTTTGCCTTGAATAAATTAGAGTTGTAAATTAGCAGACATTTCCTACCTACTAGGTGAGTAAGACTGCAGAACTGGCTTCCACGAGTATCAGTGGGCAAACAGTTTTAAGACAGATCCTAATAAATTTCTCAAGGGAATTATATTATAATAACTTAGGCTGAGTTCACCGACAGGAGATGTCTTTGCCAGCTACATGTCTTGTATTCCAGTGAAAGCAATAACTATTGGAATTGCATTAACACTGAATCACTACGGCACTATTTCTTCCAACCATGGCTTGGTTATTGACACTGCAGAGGTCAACTGAGTCATTCAGTGAGGGTATTTGGCAAACATCTGTGGAAAACTAGATGTCACTTTTTGATAATATAATGCTTTATCTGTTAGCCAGAGGTAAAGAAAAACATTGTGGTCACTTTTCTAGAGGGTGGGATTATGAATGCAATTTGCCTTGTGAGTGTGATTGAATGACTGACTTACCCCATGATGCTGTTGACTGCGTGTCTGGGAATAACTTCAGCAAATGGTGTCAATCACAACCAGGAGAGGGACAGGGACTTGCTGAGGTTACTTTTTTCCTATGTCTGAGATATGCTTGGTACTTGCTGCCCTTTATTCAGAGCACATTCTCAGGCTACATTAGCTCATCTCTTACAGATGAAGGAAGAAACAAAACAAGCTTCAAACACAGAAACACTCAAGAAAAAAATCTTGCATAATGTGTTTTTCCTCAGAAATGTTAGTTTGTCCAAATAGATAGAAACATTAGGTGGGAATGTATCCATGTTCATAGGAATTTCCTCTAAAAAAACAAAACAAAACAAAAAACAAAAAAACCAAACCAACTAAATAAAAACCAAGTGAAAACTCTCCCAAAACCTGATGTACTTAAAATGTCGTATTGAGCTAAAAATGAGTTTGCAAAATTTAGTTGATGCTGAACTAATGTTTTAATCCCTGAGAAACTTCAACATCTGAATCTTACTTGGAGCCAAATTGAATTTTAAAATCACATAATTTACTGCCACACTGAAATTCCAGTTTTCTCATAACACCAATTAAAATGTAAACCACAGTGTACTCGAAGTTCAGACCTTCATGCAAAATTCCTGATTTGCTACCAAGACGTGCAGTTCTGGGTCTCCCATTCCTATTTAGAAAAAATACTTATTCTCATGAAGAATTGCACATGACAAATGAACAAGTGATCACTTTACTTTTGGTGAGTCACAAAGGTTAATTTCCATCATAGCTGATGGAATACAGCTAATTTTTAGTGACTGAATTTTGCAGACCAAAGCTCTGAGAGGATGTGCAGGAAGAAGTCAGGAACACAGGATGGACAGAAAAGTTTTTCTTAGCTGTTAGAGCTGACAAAGGAACCCCTTGCCCTCTCTTGAAAATAAGAAACACAGGTAGTGTTATGAAGCCAAGATTGTCATAGGTCCATCCTATTTTCTTAGGCAAGCCACGCTATTCACGACCATGCAAATAACATCTCCCCATGACTACTGGTCTTTGGTAAACAGTCTTTTGAGTAAGAAATCTAGCTTGAAGAGCTGTGAAGTGTAATGAATACTGGTATTGAACAGTTAGAAGTTTAGTGTTGGCCAAAATTTCTAGTCTAAGTACATAATCAGCTGGTTCAACCTTTACTGCAAGTTAACTATCCTGGAAGCAGCCATGTTTCTACAGGCAAATCTCTGTTGATTGAAACTTTTTGGCTAATTGACTTGGCAAGTTTTGGTGCCAAAGCTTGATCCATAAGTCATGTTTCCAAAAAAGGAGTCATTAACTAGTCCTTACAACTGGAGGGAAAAATGTGTTTCAAAGAAAATACAAAAAAAGTGTAGCTCAGACATAAAATGGCACAGGAGAGCTGTTGCTAGAAGATATTTTCAACTGAGGTAACCCAAGGCTAGTCCCAAGCCACAGTCTGGAAATGAAAAATTCAATCCTGATGCTGTTTGCACATTCTAGATCTTCATGAAGCAGAGGGATGCTAAAGTAAGGAGATCTTAACAGTTTGGACTTCCTTCCTGACTCGTGTCACAGCTTCCTTCTGTAACCCAGCAAATTACATGGCTGCATTGTGCTACCGTTCCTACTTCTGTAAAAATGGGATAACAGCAACTCATATTTTCATTCTCTATATCAATATGGGGCATAAATGTCTTAAGCCTAGGGCTATCTTTCACCATCTTTTTGATAAGAAACATAGTACAAAAAGGTTGCCATGGGTTTGGTGCTTCTTGGCACTGGAATGATACAGTTTATATGTTTGTCATTTTCCAGGAGTTCGTTTCTTTATTTGGTTCTGAAATACATGCTTTGTAAAAAAAAAAATTCTTCAAATTGTGCTTTAAAATATTTTTAGTCATTTACCACAGCAATGGATTCTAAAGATCTGTCACTTCCAGTCTACTCTTCTTTAGAATAGAAATGCAAAGAAATAATTATTTGTGTGCTTTTTCCTTTTGATCTGATGATGCCATGAAATATATTTGTAATGCACTACATTTAAACAAATACATTTCTGTATTTGCTTGCATTTGATGTGTTTATTAAAAAGAAAAAAGAAAAAATCACGTAAAGACAAGGTTCCAATGAAGCCTGCAATCCTCCCAGTGCTCAGTATTTGTACTTGTCTGGCAGTGGTTGTTGTTTTCTCAACTCACAGCCAAGTTTTTCATTTCCTACCAGAGACACCAGCTTCACATGACCTGTTCTCAGTGCTTTTTTGTTTGTGATAGTCATCTTTGCCATATACTGATAAAGATATGTGGCCTACCTACACTCTGCACAGAATCACATGCACTTCTATTTGTGCACCAGCTACCCAGCTAGCTGGGTAACTGTTTCTATCAGCTCTTGCATCTATGCATCTTGTAACTACCCATCTCTCATTGCACCATCTTTCTAATAACTTTGTGTGCCAAGACAACACTGAAGGTAATGGTAAAAAATCATACAAGAATGTAAGCTGAACAGACAACCTGTGCCACAGCCCTGGGGGAAATGAAAATGAAATAATCTGTATGAATGACATTTTAGTAACTGTTTGGTACAATAATCCCACTGAATGAGACCTTTGGCAGAGGGAGACAAACTTTTAAGGGTCTAACATGATTCTGGTGAAGTAAAAACATTCAACTGTCAAGTGACTTTTACTAAAATCATCATATAAGGAGCTAGAACTGTCCTGAGACAGAGCCATTGGACTGAAATGAGGTAACATTCTGAATTCTATTCTTATTGTGGTATGTCTTTTGGCAAGTGATTTCAGCCCAAGGTAATTCAGTGAATATAGTTGTATCACTGTCTTCCCAGTCCAACTTGCTTTAACTATTTCCACACGTTTACTGAAAAGTCACATTTGGCAGCTGCTGAAAGCACAGATGAACGCAGAAGAATTAACATGTTAGATCCACAGTGTAGACCTTAACACAACTTACCAGCATGCATTCACGGTTAGTACAAGGTGTATAAAAGGAAAGATAGAGACATCACTTTCTTTGTTGAAAGTAGCATAGCCAGAAACATCTGAGTAGTGAATAAGAGCACAAATCTAACATAATAACAAGATGCAATGATGTGAAGATCCTTGTAGACTTCTTCTGGTATTGGATAGCGCAATAGAGACCAGAAGAAAATGGGCACCCTAATGAATCAAGAGAGTAGCACGTCCTCCAGAAAATAAAAACTCTCAAGAGATTCTTCATCCCTAGGATGAGCACTCGCTGTAAGAAAAGACATAAGAAATGTCTTACTGATTCAGTGCCAGAATCCAGCACTGAACTCAAGTGAACTCCTAAGAGAGAATAAGAACGAGGCAAGGATATATGATACTTGCTCCCTAATATTCCCCTAACCTCTAATTATTTTAGCTCAGGGGATTTTCTGAGTCTATGTTGTATTCCTATTTCCACAAAGGTTACCTCTTCCAAATTCTTATTTAGTCTTGAACGCACACAAACCTTTTGCATCTGCAGCACTCCTTAGCAAAAGCATTGGAGGAAATGAATAGCCATTAAGCATAAAATTAGAGAAAAAAAGAGTAAAAAAGAACACAATGTCATCAATTACGAAATCTGTCCAAGATTTTGAAGAACTATCTCAAAATATGACCATTTCCATAACTGTTCCATCAGAGAAATCTCTTACAATAATGCTCCAGCCCTTCAGAAGCCAACCAGTCTAATGATCAAATTCAATAATTACAGTCACATAGACACTGATACAAGTCCAGGGCACAGTGATATGTAGTTCAGTAACAGTAAAGGGCTCAGACAAACACAATGCGCTTTATTTGGTAAAGTGAGGTCTTCCTGAAAGTAGTCGACCTTTGCAACACCCCACTAATGACTGGGGCAGATTTGCAGTAACTTGCCTTTCTAAAAATCAAGGGATGCTGTTCATCTAAACAGGGCTTAATTCCAGGCATGTCAATGATCTATGTTATAGCAGAGGTCACACTACACAATGGTCCCTTCTACAGGCCTGTGACTTTTTCAGATGCAGCCCTTGCATATTTACTAAGAACACAGGGACTCTTTTTTTAAAACAGAACGGGGTGTTGTTCAGTGAGACTGACCTGGCTTACCAGATGTTAAAGATCCATTGTTATAAATGAAGCACTAATTGAAACCAGCTTCTTTTCAGCCAAATATTTCTCTGCTGCTAGGTAAAATAAATGGGTGTAAGAGAATATAAAAGAGCATCTCTCTCTCTGCATATAGGTCTATGCTTGTGAAAGTGTTACCTCTCAGAATGTTAATGATACCAACATTCGCCTCCTGGAATGGGTAGATTTGTATTCACTTTTATACCCTCAGTAAAAGCTAGCAACAAACTTGCCTGCAATATTGTATAGCACATGTATACGGTCGTGAAACTTTTGACAACTTTGCAAAGAGAATCACGTAGCATGCTGTCACAGAGGCACCCACAAAACAGACAGCAGCAGCTATCCAAAAACTGGGCATTTATTACAATCAAAGTTGCCCAGAAATCTGACTGACCAAAATTAATTACAGGATCAGCTGTCAGTTGGATTCCTGAATACCAGAGCATACCCCTTAAGGCAGATGAACCACCATGTGCACCCCTTCCCTCCTACAAAGGAGAATTTCCCACTCAAGGGGACCAAAAGGGTCACTCACCAGTGGGGGGGTGAGGGCTCACTCAATCCCAGGAGATACACTCGGATAGCATCCTGATCCAAAGGGGGTCCCGGGAAGTATCATCGAACAGCGTCCTGATCCAAGGGGAGAGCCCCCGACCGCATTACCTGCTGCTCCAAGGAGGACCCACTCCAACCGGGTTCTCCCACACGGCTCCTTTTATACCCTGCTGAGTGTGAGCTGTGGGCATTGCTGTTAGTGAGCACAGACAGGAGGCAGCTCAGGGAGCCCAGACTCTGAGGCACCAGATGGCCCTGGGGCATCGACCTGATCTTTATCAGGGGCTGGTGCAGGTCCCAGCCTTTGTGTGAGCTTTGCAAAGCCATCAGGGTGTCTGCGATGCCCGTATCACAGAGTCACAACTTGACTGGTTTTCTTGGAGTGGTGGCACAGTCACCTCTTGCCTCCAAAGTTAAAAGGGAGCACAGTCTCAGGGAGGTCTAATGCTCACTGAGGATCACCATTCCCCAGCTAATTCTAAAATTACAATGGAAACATGGGGTATTTCAAAGTGCTATAAAATGTAGCACCAAGCGTACACCCAGAACTCTGCAGATGCCCAGATCTGTGTACAAAACATTAACGCTTTACAAAAGTTTAAGTGACATTAACAATATACAAAACATGCTCCTCAGACATCGAGGTATTAAAATCTTGTAGCCACCCCGACCAAGAAAACGCAACATATTCAAGATTTGTCCCACCAAACAGATCTCAGTGCTGCAGCACAGACAGGAGGCAACTAATGGAGCCCAGACTCTGAGGCACCACATAGCCCTGGGGCATCGACCTGATCTTTATTAGCTTGTGCAAGCTTTGTGCAAGCTTTGTGCAAGCTGTCAGAGTATCTGTACCTGCCACACATGCATTGGCAGAGCTTGTCCTTTCTTCACCAGAGCAGACCAAATGATCATGTCAGCTGCAGGACTGGGTGTTTGGATGACCACAATCCTCACTTCCCTTTGGATGCAGAAGCAGCTTCAGATGAGAGACCTGACTCCTAACTCCTGAGCTGAAGACCCTGAGCACATGGGAGAGAGGAACTCGTACTGGAAAGAGTATTCACATTTTGCAAACTGATTTATCACTGCCATCCAGCAAAATCAGTGCCCAGGCACACATAATGCTTTCGGTGACAGGCCAAAAAGCCAGCCTAATGTAATCCTTGATCGAGCTCTGCATATGAGAGAGAAGGCAGTGCATGCTGTCGTGATGCAATTTAAATTCCAGGTGTCTGATACTCCCCCATTTACTCTTGTGGCATGTTTTATGAAGTTCTGTCTGGAAAGTACCCCAATGCTGATGGGACCACTTGACATTGGCAGTGTTCTCACATTGCCAAAGCAAATGAGCTACATGGTGGTTGGCATTCAGAAAAAGAAAACAGAGAGGTTTTGCTTTTGTGCTCACATTCTTAGGTCAGTGCTGACTTGCCCTAAGAGATGTTTAAGCCTGTGTCTGAACAGAGATTTGCACCTACACAGTGTAGGTATAAGTTTGGGGAGGCTGAGAGCAGTCAAGCAGTGTCTAGCACACTGCACAGTAAACCGGGTAGGGAAAAATATAACGAAGGATTCATAAGTACAGCCACATTTCCTGTGAAGCAGCACTTCTTAATGCACTTCAGACAGAAAGTTTGACACCTCTCCTTTGCACTCTCTTAGGTGGAAAAAACCCCAAATCCTCATAGGCAGGGCCTGAACAATTTTCTCTGTGAGACACAGGAGTCTCATTCCAGAAGCTCACGCATCTGCCTCTTCATTATCCGAAGCAACCAGCCTGTGGAAGTGCTTCGTGTTCCACACCAGTAACTAACTGCACAGCTCCTTTCCTCCCTCCACTGTCTTCTACTTTTGTTTAATTGAGCCAGTACCTTCAAAAACTTTTAGAGCAGTACAAGAAGAACACATGTAAGCTGTGGGACCCTGAAATTGCAGAAGGAAGGAAAGAAACTGTGTGTATGTGTGTGTGTGCATGGAGGGGGAAACAGAACAGGACTTACCTTAAAGACAATTAAAATATTTAAAAATGCAACAAGCTATATATAATGTGACGTGTCTGCCTGAGTTGCCCACGTTTCTTAGTGCCACATAATCAGTGACTAGCAGTTCTCCCACTATTATAAAGAGAGACCATCCTAAGGAAGGGAATTATCTGCAGAAGCATCATGAGCTGAAGTTTTCTTCCCACCGATGTGCATGGTACACCAAATATCCAGCCATGCTGCAAAGGCTTTTTTGCAGTGAGCAGATATGTATGTGTTTGCATGTGTGAAGAATAATAATGAAGATTCATTTTCTGGCTTCGTTTATTTGCTATTGGAATAGAAATATTCTATGCTACCGCGTGGACTCCACCAGCTGATGATAAGCTGAGAGCAGTTGATGGGTACCTTTGCTTTCTTGGTTGCCTTTGCTATTGAGTTTCTTTAAATAAGTGGAAAACGAAGCTATTTCAGAGCAAGCTAAAGCCTTAGCCATAATTATGTTAGAGTTGGAAAAGCTGCTTTTGATGATCCCAAGGTCTCTATTCCCAACAGCTAAAGAGCATGATGGCATAAGAGTCTCATCATCACTAAATTAATTTAATATTCTTCCTCAAACAGTATTATCAGGACAACGAACTGTGTTTCCAGGAAATCAGAATGATCAGAACTTGTGCAAGTCTGATCTTAAGAGACACAAGCAGCTACAGTGGTTGCTGAAATCAGAAAACTCCATTTGGCTTTTCTTCTTTCATTTTTCCCAAATTGTAGGAAGACTTAGAAAGGAGGGATGAGGCATATTCTAAAGCTCTGATCTGACTTGGACTAGAAATCTCACAAATGCCCCTTTGGGTCAAGCAACAGCCTCGAGCTGTATTATTGCACTGCCAAGCTCAAGGAACCCTGTGCTGTGTGATTTGCTGTACTGACTTCAGTCTTGTGCTGCCAAAATGTGACAGGGTATTTGAGCCATCTCATGCCCCAAGAGTCAGAGAAAAGTGAGTTTACTTCACCCCATATTAGATCATTTAGCCAAAAGGCAAACTATGTTAGGAGGTGAAAATTGCTAGTGGCTTTTTCATGTCTCTAATAATACTATGCTAACATGGAGACTTAGTGGTTGGGGAGGAGTTTCCCTTGTTTTGTTTTGTTTTACTTCAAACATTATTTATTTTAATGTTTCTGTTTCATTAGAGGGGAAAAAAAGATTGGGGAGTTTTGGGGCAGGGGTTGTTTGTTTGTTTTTTTGTTGTTGTTGGTTTTGGTGGGAGAATAAGATTTAAATTGTATTAGCAAAAAGCCAGAATCTTGGTTCTTGATTAAGCAAGGACAATTATTCAAAATATTTGCATGTAATAAGAAGCATGTTCATGTCAAGGGGGAAATAAGCCATCAGCTTATTTTTTACTATAATCAAGTAATTATTTTTTCCAGACCCAACATTTTACTAAAAGATATATAACTGACACATGAAAACAGAACCAACAATGTTCTGTGTTTCTTTTTCTCCAAAAGGAATAAGAAATTGTTGTGAACCTATTGGCTAAAATTATGTTGGCCATTTTTAGAACAAATTTTTATGAAAGCAGAGTTCCTGTTTCCTTTTGTTAAACTTGATATAAAAAAGAGCCTTCTCTCAGTTACACTTAAGGGTGATTTCTTTCAAATTAGTAAGATTATGAGTAGCAAATTTCATTTATTCCTTCTAGTCACTAGGTTTAGGCCTGACGAGTGCAGAGGAAACTTTTTCTTGCCTGCATAGGCTTTGCAGGAACTTTTGTTTCTACTGATTTCTTTTTCTGTACACAAAAAAGCTTTTAGCAGTTTTTTAACTCAGTACCATAATTTAGGCCCCTGAGTAAGGGCAACTGAGTCACACTATGCCCTGCTGTGACAGTTGTGCAGTTCTGGCTGCTGGATGCACAACTTGGCCACCTCCCAGCTGCACATGATGACAAAATCTGATGTGTTCCCTCATTTCTCCGGGAGGACGTCCCATGGGCACAGAGGTGGGCTAGTCTGGATGATCAGGGGACCAGGACTACCCAAGCTGCAGTGTAGACTAAGCCATGGTGCCCACATATCTGCCACTTACATTATCTGAGTCCTAACACCACTGCAGCATTGCCACACGGCTCCAGGCAAGAAGGTGGTGTGCATCCCTGTCATCCTGAAACAGCATTTGCTAACACCCATCAGTATAAACATCATCAAAATATACATGACCTTGGGAGGAAGTTCCTGTGGGCACCATCTTCTCCCTGTGACTTCATACTTCATAGAGGCCACAGGATCAGGTCTGAAAACTTTGGTTTTGTTGCTCAATGTGGAGTCCAAACATTCAGCATTTGCCAGGAATGCTGTTTGAAAACAGCTCTCGAGCCTTTACATTGTGACTTTCTGAACTTTCTTCTGTATTTCCCTTTATTTTCCTTTGAAGCACAATTCACATCACAGGCAGCAGTGGGAAGCTGAGAATTCACAGATCTCACAGATTTAACACTCGTTTGCTTGGGAAAAGGATGAAGCAAAAATTGCCTAAAAACTAAGTAAGCACTTTCAGATTAATAAATATTAATAGCAAAGCTTTGCACTTACAGAGCAACTTCCATCTGTAGGTCTTGCCTGGCTTCATAAATATTAACAATCTAGTTCCATCAAAATCTATCAGAATATTTCCGCTGGGAGTCTTTGAAAATGGGTCTTGGTGTTTTTTTTGTGATTATTATTTTTTACTCCTTCTTCTGACCCATAGCAGTCCTCTTCCTCCATGGACCTTGACAGGTGTTGGAGCACATGCTCTGAACAGGCTTGTGATGGAATATCTCTCCTTGATCTGTGTGCTTAATTAGCCCTGAAGTGATTTTTTTTCAAGAAGTGGTGACTATGTGTTTGTTTTTCCCCTCCTCCACAGGCACCAAGGAGAGCTGGTCAGAAAAGTATCATCATTAGGAACAAATATACCCGCCTCAGCTGGAAGTGCATGGTATTCCTGACAGCAGGAGTCAAAGCCACCCTTTTCTTATTTCCTGAACACCCCCACCTGTTAACGGTTTCCCTGGTGCCAGCAGCCCCCTTTGTTACTGAAGGGCTCTGATCAGAAGCAGCATTAACACGAAGACGAATCAGATCTTCATTACAAGAGTGCTCAAAATGAGAAGGCTGAAGCCGATAGAACATCTTGAAAGGAATCTTATCTGTCAAAATTGAGATTTTTTTTTTTTCTTGACTTTGCTTGACAGCAGCCCTTCTGCGAAGAGTCCAAACCCTGAACTGCAAGTTGGCTGGATGTGCACCTCTGGGAGAGTCAAAAGATCCAGGATAGTTCCAAGGCATTACCAGAGGCAGAGCTGCTGCTTCCCATGACACAAGGTGACATTTGAGTTGTGAAGTCAGCAGGAGCCCAGAGCCGCCACCTCACATAGAAGCCAAATTTGGTCAGTCGAATAACATTTGTTTTCCCATTAGGGTACTGTTTTGTTTGTTCATGCAGGTTATTTGCTTGTTTTACTCTCTCTTGCCTTTTTTCTTGCTTCCTCAAATATTAATTCATTGAATAATTTCTCTCAGGGTATCCACAGTGCAAAAGAAAGACTAACATAACTCTGTGGAGAGGGAATGTTCTGCAGTCTGCTTTGCTGTGGATGAAGGGTTTGCTTTGTTTTCATTTCATGGATGTAACCACTGCTCTCAACTGCTGGACTCTTTCTGGTTTTAGTTTCAAATGGAGAGTATCTGGTCTTAAAATACATTTAAAAGACTTTTTTTTATTTAAGTATTTAAAAAAAAAATTGTTCTTTTCATGCTTAATTTTATTGAAAAATAAATATTTGAAACTGGATGTTATCAGGGAAGATTGTTTTCCCTTCTCCCACTTCCCTCATCTGTAAACAAACAAACACGATCGAGTTCATAGGATGACTTGGCAGCTATTTTGGAAAAGAAGAAAGTAACAAAGAAAAAAGACGTATATTTGTTAAAAAAATCAAACAAATCATTACTCATGCATTCAGACAGGAATCTAAGATTCAACCTTGATTTTAAAAAACACCTGAAAAACAACATTGTGGAGTAGTCTGATTCATTATGCTTTTAAAACAGAAAAATTCAAAGAAATTAAATAAAAGCCGTTTTAAAAAATCAATTCTGCACCACAAAAGCCAGATGCTAACACTGTCTGCAAGGTATCCAAGCTTATAATGTCACTCAGAAGTTAATATCCTTGCTAATAGGGAGAGAATGGGAGCATCATTTCAGTTGCCTTGTCCTCAGTGCTTTGTATTATGGTTTTGTCCTGAATAAACGGTTTCACAAGTGAGCTGTGGAAGTAAATTGCCTTTAAGTGACATAAAAAATTAATTGTAAACAACAGGACCTTCGCAGTTTAAAGGAGAAACATTCGATTCAGTTCTTCCCTTCTTGTATCTGAAAGCCCTGAATATCTTGTAGAACAACACACATAAAATATAAATGCTGCAGCATCTTTGTTTGCTTAGAGAATTTGCAGAATGACTCAGTATAAAGTCAATCCATCCTCAGCTAATACTCCAGCTGAGCCCAGGGGGTGAAATTATGTGATAACTTTCTACGATAACTTTCTACAGTGCCTTCCATGGCTGAGGTTTACCTTCAAAATATGATCATTTTACCATCAGTCACCTACCAAAAATGATTCTTACATTTTATGAAGTGGTAGCTAAAACCAAGACACTCATGGCTACCAGAAGAGTGACCTACAGCACACAACATGCAAAGAGGGGTTAAAGGATAAAGGTTTAGTCTAGCAAAAAGGAGGCTAAGATACTTGCTGTCAGTGGCCACTGTCTGCTCTGATCACGATACCTGTGCTGTCTTTTTTAAACCAGGAGAACAGCAGCACAAGCATACTGGGGACAGGAGCCAGACCCTGAGGTAAATGTGAGATCCAGGGTCACAGACAACAGCACTCAGCCAACTTGACCTATTTGTTCCTTATCCTGGCTAAAACTGCCAACATTAATTCACACCAGAGAGCAGTCAGAGCGAGGAAGTCACTGCACATAGACCAGCCATCAGCTGCCAGGCACTAACAGTGCTTGATTCCTCCCTGACCCAACTCATTTCCTACATATGAGAGTTTGCACTCCACTGACTCTTCTGTGGGCTAGCCAGTCCTGCCTTGCAATCCTGCCTAGAAATACAAATAGCTTCAGAATGACATTTTTTTAACAGCTCAGAATTTGTCCTCTGACAGTGGTAACGTGAGAGGAGAGGCAGCCTTACATGAAAGTAAACAGCCTGAACCTTCGGAAAAGGGAATTCAATGTTGAAATGTCACTGTTAAGTTCACACCACAAAACACAGTTTATGTACCTCTTTCTGCTCTCAGCAAAACATTCTCCTTACCCTTCCCACGTGCCCTGGTGATTTTGTAGGGATTCCTCCACAAGGGTTACCTTTTTTTGCCTTTTTTCTTGGTTTGTTTTTTTTTTTTTTTGCCTCTTTTCTTCATTTACTTTCTTGCCACCCCACCCCCACCCCCAAAAGAAAGAAAAGAAAACACAAAGCAGCTGAATGGCATTTGGACCCCAGGCCCTCTCCTTTAGTCCCCCACTGAGACATTTATGCTCACATTCCTCCCTGGACTTCCTTTTCCTGCACCTCTGCAGGCTCATTTTAGCCACAGCCAGCACCTTCTGTCACAAAGTATGGATTTTCAACCCTTTTGCTGAAGCAGCACTAGCACCAGGCACTGGGACTAGGGATATACCTTCTCCCCAGTCAGGGTTACTAAGAGCAGAGTGCTGTTGTGACAGAAAATGCTCCCAAGCAAGGGAAAGAGCAAGAGAGAAGGTGCCAGGATCAGGCCTTCACTGGAATGTATTTTCCTTCCTGTAACACAATTCCTTGAGACCAGAGCTTGTGGGTGTGCGATGTGTGGCATCCTCTTCCTCCACTGTGTTTATGCAGGGCTCACGCAGCCCCATGGACATCAAAACAAAAACGTCCCCTCACAAGCCTTCGTAGTGCTTAAGTGTGCGTCTTAGGCTACCTGAAAGTCGCCCGTGTAATACAGAGGTGAGTTTATCTTTCTGTTTCTGGCCTTTTGGCTGTTGAAGAATATCTTATGCTACAATGGAGTGTCGGCGGGACATGCTTCTCCCTGCACACTTCTGATTCATGAGAGGACAGTCTTTGCGACTGAGGTTGAGGGCTTAAGCAATCTCTTCTCCCTCACTGGTGACCACGGGTGATTTGTTCTTAATGCTGCTTACAGATATTAATCGCTTGCACAAAATTGTCTTATCTTGCTCCCTTAAAGGAGACTGTCTGAGATGCATCTGGGAGCACTGGAGATGAATACATGTTTATCTGAGCTTGTCTCTTTCAGGGTGACTTAGCTCAGAGATAGGGAAAGGAATCTAGACCTTTTGTTCTCTCCTGTGAAGAAAAATCCAGGCTCTGGGAGGAGCTGAGAGACTCTAAACAAGAAATAAAGGGACTGGGGGGGAATGTGAAGAGTTCTCAATTTTTTCTTGTGAATAAGAAATAAGGAACAGAAATAAGTGGAACTGGGTGAAAAGAGTAAACGGGTATGGTTGGCAATGGAGAGAGGTAATGAAACAAAGCCAGAGCTAGGAATGGAAAAAGGAGAAGGAGATAGTTTTCCAGAGAGAAAGCACAGGTCTAAATTCTGCAAGCCATTCTCTTTCTGAAGGAAAAATACCTAAACACCAAAACACCCCCAAAGACCCTGTGATAAATCCCTCAGGATGTCTCCCAGCAGAAGGCTGCATCAGTAACAGGCTGCTGTCCTGTGCGGGCAGGGATCTGGTTGTGCAGGAAGCCCAGTGCGTCCCTGGGAAGATGGGATGACTGCCCATCTGCTCACCCTGGCGTTTTTGCCCTGATATTGTCTGGGGTCCCAGAGCTGCACAGGGAAAAAACTAGGACAGTAAAATGGTCAGGACATTTTTGGCTGTCTGTCTAGATGGTTATCCAGCACTGGTGTTTCCTTCCTCTTGCTCTTCTAGGAAATCAGGAGCCAAGCAGTGGCTGCCAAACTTTCCTTCTTCCCTCAGTGATTGCAAAGCTCCTCTCAGTGTAGTGTAAAAAGAGAGGAAGAAGCCAGTACAAGTGTTAGGGATCCCACGACATCATCGTGACCCCTTCCTTTCCTTTCCCATGGAGACAATTCGAGCTGCTGTTCTTATTCTGTTTTAGATGCAGGGTCCTTGTATGTGGACCTCGCCACAATAAAAGGTAGGGCTATCTGTTCAAGTAGAAAGAAAAGAGGTAAGTAGTAATACCACTAATAATAGCAATAACAACAACAATAATAATAATAATTTGGAATATGTTACATGGTGCAGAATGAGTCAGAGATATGAGAGCAGGAGATGAAAAAAAGGGCAGGAAAATATTCTGATTCGCTCTTAAATATGTAATGCCTAAGATAATCAGGGTTTTTACCAGTGATTTTTGTTATCTTTCTGCTTTGGTTGCATTGTGTTTTCTTCTCAGTGCAAATACAAAGCCCAGAGCTCCTGCTGATATGAAGGTATTCTTCAAAATAAATGCTAATATGATCCACCTCACCTCCCAGAGACAGGATCTTATTCTGAACACAGTTTGGATAGTTCCCAGTTTCACCCTCCAAACCCCAGAATAAAGTAATGCAAGCTACAGCCTGGAAAGAGAAACACCCAGCTCTAAATTAAAGCGTTAAAATACTCTCTAGAAGTACTTAAAAAGAAACACAAGATTTGTGTTACTGTCATTACTATTACTTAATAAATATCCAGAGAATCTAAACTAATATGCCACCCTGCCTTGCAATGTTGAAATCCATCAAACCAAATTAATTAACCAAGCAGAATTAATGATTTCCTTTGATACTACCCAGTTTGAGAACTGAGTGTTTGGGGTTTTTAAAACCTTCAAACTAGCAGCTGGGAGAAAATATTTCTATTAAACAAATATGTAAATGAAAAAATGTTTGTGCTGAAGAGTATTTTTTATGTCTTTTTCTAAGATTATTTAGGCTTCCTCCTCATATTGTAATTTTTCTTATTATTACCTTTTTCTCTCTCTAGCATTCTAGATATTGGGGTAGAATATAAATGTTATTTCAGGCCCAACTTAAGCGAACACAAGAAAATGTTTAGAACAGAACCTAGCTATGAAATTAGTGGCGGATTAAGGAGCCCTTTTCTTCTCCGTTAACACTGGTTTGTGTAATATGGACTCTCAATTCACAGAGTATTGTCATCATCAAGTGACTGCGTAGCCCTTTAGAATGCAACTGCTTTTTGGTCCTATTACTTCTTGTCTTGGCTCTGTGACCATGGAAAACAGCAGCTTTATACATATTTGTATATTTGTGATGATTTCTCCACTCAAGCATCTTTTCTTTAGTCCAAGGGCCTAAACCACCGTATTTTTTTCCCAATGTTTTATTGCAAGTCATGTTTATTAGACCAATGATCATTCACTCAGTTTCCTCTGAACACTCTTCAATTGCTTCTTATCTTCTCTGCAGTGTAGTGTAGAAAGGCATAGTTCATCTAAAGCCTTGTCAATGCTCCCATAACTTTCAATCTTTTAACTATTACAACTCTTCAGCTCTCTGAAGAACTGCTACCTATTCCCCATCTTCTGTTTGTGAACTTGATTTTTCCTTGCTCACTCTGGTGTCTCATACGTTGTATTTTTGTATTATGTTATCCCAGATTTATGGTATTCATTCTCAGACAACTGAAAGAGAAGTGCCCACACAGAAGCAGCTCTGCAGCGCTTAACATCCTGCTTTGCAGAGGCGGCTGAGCTTTTTGGGCTGGAAGTCAGCTTGAAGAAGACAGTAGTTCTCTACCAACCAGCACCACAAGATGATTACCATCATCCCCACATCACCATTGGCGAGTCAGAGCTTCAGTCAGTCCAGCAGTTCAGCTATCTGGGTAGCATCATCTCCTCAGATGCCACGATCGACAAAGAGATAGACAACAGAATAGCAAAGGCAAACAGAGCTTTCGGAAAACTCCATAAAAGAGTCTGGTGCAATAAACACCTGAAGAAAAGTACAAAGATCAGTGTCTACAGAGCCGTGGTGCTGCCTACTCTTCTGTACGGGTCTGAATCACGGGTCATCTACCGCCACCATCTGCGACTCCTCGAACGCTTCCATCAGCGCTGCCTCCGCACAATCCTAAACATCCACTGGACTGACTACGTGACTAACGTTGCTGTCCTTGAACAGGCAGACGTCACCAGTATTGAGGCCATGTTGCTGAAAACGCAGCTGCGTTGGGCAGGCCACGTCTCCAGGATGGCGGATCACCGCCTCCCTAAGATCGTGTTCTATGGTGAACTTGCCACCGGCTGCCGCAAGAGAAGAGCTCCAAAGAGGAGATATAAGGACTCCCTGAAACAACACCTCAGCCTAGGCCATATTGACCACCATCAGTGGTCCACCCTGGCCTCCAATAGGGAGATTTGGAGACACACCATACATAACGCTGCTGTCTCCTTTGAGAGCACGCGTAGAATCAGTCTCGAGGAGAAAAGACAGCGCAGAAAGAACTGTGCCTCGACTATAACACCCAAGGAGACCCTCCGGTGTGCTCTTTGCAACCGGTCTTGCCTATCCCGCATTGGCCTTTTCAGCCATCAACGCGCTTGCAATAAGCGTGGGCAAAGCCCTTCCCAAATCTTCGTCCGCGAAGCCAAGCCATGATGATGATCATGATGATCCCAGATTTATCCCAACCGTGTGGCCAACATACCAAAATCAGTCTGAATTCTTATCTTCCTCTCCAGTGTCTTTGCAAGTCCCTCCCAGGTTACATTCTACAAGTTTAATAAACATGATTTCTATTGCCTCAGACAGGTTATTAATGGAAAAGTTAAAAGGTTTGGGCTATAGAACCACAGAATTACACGCAAAATATTATTCTCTTTGAAGATTGAATCACTGAATCACTACTTCTTCTCTCAGTGAAAACCCACTGGATATCAGTTTCATCATATCAGCCTTCCTCCCTCAATTTTCTTTTGCTGTCTCACAGAGTCCCTGTGTATCCCTCTCTACTACCATATTTTTTTCACAACTGGGGTCAGAAGACAAGAGCAGGAAAATGCTCTATAAATTTTGACTGTTCAGTGCTCCTCAATGCTTGCCCGCAAGTCTGCCAGACCAGTCTGCTCCTTCTCTTTGCTGCTAGGCTGATAAAAAGCACTCAAAGCATCACCTCATTTTTCCTGAGGTCTGGGAAAATACACCTTCCTATTAAAGAACATAAATAGCTTCCTAGTATTGTCCCACCAATGATGAACCCACTCATTTCCTTCTTCCTAGAAGAAATAATTTGACCAGCCATGCCAGATTCCCCGTGTCTTGCTATTCACATATTATGGGGACATGCTACTTGGAGGGGAAAAAAATCAAAACAAAAATCTATCCCAGATATCTTAATAAAACTCAGTCGAATACAGAACTGTAGTCTAGACTATTCAAAGACACCTAATCCAGTAAAATCCTTTTTTTATTGTAATATGCCAGTCACTCTGGTTTTATTGTTCCTAATATATTTGTGTGTATATATTTGCAAATCCTAGCTAACATTTCCAGACCACGTTCAGACCACCCACTGCAGCATCTAATGGAGATTTAGTCTATATTATTAAATCTATTGCCAAAAGGCAATGAGCAATACAGACACAGATGAAAGTCATCTCATCCAATATGCAGATGAGATGCACATCACCTAACTTGTAAAGTCTACGAGGTAAGCATCCATATCTAAAGTAGGTAGTCTAGACTCTCTTTATGGAGAGTGGACAGAAATAGGCATTTCTCAGTTGCAATTTGTCACAGCCTAAATTAAATGTTTAAAAAGTATTAAATTAATCATGTCCTGGAAACCCCTATTGCTTTCCTTTGGTCATAAAAGGAATCAACATGATCAGTATATCTGTCAATATTGCACATACTCAAACTTGGAAAAAAATAATCCCAGCGGAAGGCTTGGAGCTGGCATATCCCAGACAATCCACACAGAGGAACAAAAGTTGTGTCCAGGTTATTGTCCTGTTTTGTTCTACTTTTCTTTGAGACACGATGGGAATAGACACGGCCCCTGGAAGCACCACCATTCCCTGGGACCTGGAGGCTGTATCGAAGGTCTAAAGCCCCTTCCCTGTGTGCTAAACATCAGCAGAGGGGTGAGGCACAGCTGGATACTGCGACTATTCCAACTTTCAAATCTGGGTGACAGGGTACAAAACATTTTTTTTAAGTTCATATGACTAACTTTTCTCTAAGAAGCAACCTTCTGAGTTGCTAACTTAAGTTGAAGTGATGTGAGGGGCCTGTAATTATTTATGCATGCTTTTCTTAGGCTTGATTCTGGATCAGTACAATTAATGGCAGCTCTTCGGAAAAAATGGGATTTGGTCAGGATATGCAGGATCCAAAGCTCAGTTTGGAGAAGCAAAAACTTTAGTGTACTAGTTGAAACAATTAAAATGCCAGATAACTGCAAATGGTATTTGCTAGCTGGGAAACAACAAGCTGACAAAGAGACAGATTTCTACAGTTTCAGAAAGCATATGGCAATACTTCAGAAGAGAGCAGACAAACAAGCCCTTGATTAAGCAAAAGCCCTCCTTTTCTTTTAAAGGAACTGGTGGGGCTTTGAACAAGCAATACAATAACTACATTCTACTCAATATTTTTGGGTTATGTATATAGAGGACCATTACACAGAATCAGAGAATCACAGAATCATCTGGTTGGAAGAGAGCTTTATGATCGTTGAGTCCAACTGTATACCCTGCACTGCCAGGATCCCTAAACCAAGTCCCTCAGCACCACATCTACACGTCTTTTAAACACTTTCAGGGATGGGGACTCCACCACCTCCCTGGGCAGCCTGTTCCAATGCTTCACAATCCTCTCTGTAAAGAAATTTTTCCTAATACCCAACCTGAATCTTCCCTGGTGCAACTTGAGGCCATTTCCTCTCGTCCTGTCACTTGTCACATGGGAGAAGAATCTGACCCCCACCTCACTACAACCTCCCTTCAGGTAGCTGTAGAGAGAATAAGGTCTCCCTCGAGCCTCCTTTTCCCCAGGCTAAACAACCTCAGTTCCCTCAGCCGCTCCTCATAAGATTTGCTCTCCAGACCCTTCACCAGCTTCATTGCCCTCCTCTGGACACGCTCCAGCACCTTCCTGTTCTTTTTGAAGTGGAGGGCCCAAAACTGGACACAGTAGTCGAGGTGATTAACAACATCGAACACTGAGCTGAGCCTCAATAACTAACAGACAATGATAGATGAATGGATAGAGAGAGGAAGAACAGGCTTATGGTCTGAAACGAGGAAAGACTCCAAAAAGCTCAGGAGAATAAACATTGAATTTAGGAAGGAAACTGCGAGGTGATTTCACTACCACGTCAGACCCCTTGAGGGAAAGTGAAACTCTTTAGAGTTATCCAGCTGGTTTGTCTCTGGGAACCCATTTAAATATTGGTCCTTCCTTTCATGGATCACCTCCAAAAAAAAAAACGACAGGACAAAAAGTTCTGCTGTTTTTAAAGTTTGTCTGCTTCAACAGGAAAAAACGATGAGACAGTCTCTCATTTCCAAGGACATCCTGAAAGCAGGCAGCACACACTCAGCTTACTTCACCAAACAGACAACACATTAGAGAGTCCAGAAGAAACATTAAAAAAATCTTCAGCACTTCTTTTGTTTTCAGACATTTCCTTTGTGTATCTTTCTGTCCAGATATTTAACATCGTTCCCTGTCAAGTGGCTGCATATTCTACTCTATTAAAGGGCACTAAGTAAGGACTTCATCTTTTGTAATTTGCTATTAGCATGGTGCTAAGCTACCACAGTGCAAATGTCTGACTATGGGCATGACTGATTTGAAGCTAATCAGGTAAGGTACAAGTGGGTGGATTACATGTCAGTCTTCAGCACTTAGAGGGGCTGAACTGTATAATAGGTGCTAAGACATGCTGGCTGCTCTTCTGGCCTCTAGATTATAATACCACAATAAAGAGCAAGTCTCAAAGAACGGGATCTTGGTCCCACTGTGAATGTGATATGTTAGACCTACACATGCAGGAAAGCAGGAGAAATAGTTGGGTGACTGATGTGAATATACAACTATTTTTTGCATGCATAAAATGCGTAATTAAATTCACTTCATTTGCACATTATATCCTAATTGACCATTGTATCATCAAACTTCACAGATAAGATGATAAATTCTTGTCATATTTATAGAAATATTCTTACCCTCAATGTTTTCAGTGATCTGGTGTCTTGCTATGCATGCAGGTCACTCCGAAAGTAATGACTCCGATTTATTTCCGTGGAAACTACAACAGATACAGAGAGCACAGTAACACTATTTGACAGACCCAACTTAGCTACAAAACACTGTTTTTCAGCACAGTCCCCACCACTGGCTGTGCATTTTTGCCAGCACATGATGAACAAGAGCCTGCATGCTGTGCTTGTGAGAACCTGCTCCAGCAGAGGGGACCCACCATCACTGTCGCCACTGCTGGAACGTGCCACCCACCACCTCACTGTGCTGACACCCACTGTTTGGTCTCCATAAATGTTCAGCAGCGTCAATGAATGTCAATGGGTGCCATTTTTTCCACATGGAGGGACTCAGTTACACACCTTTGCTTCATACACGCTCCCATGTCATCCGCCATGGTGTCAGACTGCCCCTCTACTGCCGTCTGTCATAGAGCAACAAAATTCAATGGAATATTGGTGGGAATTTCAACCTTTACTGCCAGACCACCAACATCTGCCTCTGACATCATGGGCCAACATACTAAGACAGGAGGCATTACTTTTGGAGCAACCCTCGTATTTCTTTTGCCTTCAGGTATTTCTTCACAGACAGGGATTACAGGAATTTCTAACTGCTTGGTAGAGAATTATCAAGACCGAAAAGTTTTAAGAGCATGAAAAATATTTGTCATAGGAAAAGGAGGAATCGAAGACATTTCAAAAGGCAAATTATGATTCAAGCTTTTTTTCAAGACAGGTTTTATTGGTACACTTAGATAAACAGTGCCATAACTGTACGTGAAAAACTGAAACAGGTTCCTTTACAGAAAGAAAAAATAAAATATCTGTCCTGACCTCGACAAAGCAGCCTTTTTCTAGTGAAGGCATACTCCAGCAGCAGTCTGGAGAAGTAATACCAAGATTCATCATTGCTCTTTCTGATTTGGAAGCCTCCTTTCTGTCAAAATGCAATCAGTGACAGTTTATCTGCATCAGTCTCCATCTTTTTCTTCATTGTCTCCCAGGGATATATTCCCCTTCTGGCAAAGTGTGTATGTACAACACAGAACTTTGAAGCCTACTGGCAAAATCATCACCTGCACTATACTAAAAAGTGTTTTCCAAGAGGGTGGCATCCGATTCCAGAGTCTGCAGCCTTGTCCTGTGGCAGATAGCTCCACTTTGACAGAAGCTCCTTCCAGAAATTTCAGTAGAATTGCATGTCATATAATTCAAACTGTGTGAATTTAGTAACAGGTGCCCTCAGCTTTGAAAACAGATGCCTCATAAATAGCATTCAAACATTAGAAAATTCACGGATTCCTGAGGACTTCACAAAGCATAAAAGAAAGCAACGATAATACGTGGTTTGGAGGAATCCCGTGCCAAAAAAAAAAAAAGGCAGATATTAAAATCAAACATCAAAAAGAAATAACAGTTGTTTTGAATAGCTTCTATAGTGTTAGGCCTTGGGGAGCTGTAAAACTTCCTTAGCCATTCTTGTTGCTATCATTTTCCTACATCATCACTAATACCCAAGCTACTGTTGTAATTTAATTTTACTTTATTGCACTGCTCTTCCAGCCCTTCTAATGAGATAAACGTTTCTGACAGTGTTGAAACTTGAGGTGACAACAATTTGCCAAACAGACCAGACAAAGATTATGAACCGCACATATTATAAACAAAAAGGAGGAGGGGGGGAAAAAAATATATATTTTGCATTCCTTGGAGTCAGAGCAGAGAAGAAAGACCCCAGATCTCACTGCTGAGAGGTATTTGAGATAGTGGGGAGTTGGCTCAGCACATGACTATCCACAAAGTTTGGCTCCAAGACAAAACTGGCTTTCTGATTGCATTAAACAAGAGGATGGCTGCCTTTGTGGTTCACATACTTGAATCATGCTCAGGATGACCAGTTTGAACCTCATGGGTGACCTTTTACAAGGGACATAGAAAATGCCTGCTTTGTGCGAGGAGGGTGTGCCATGAAAAGCCAGTTTATTTAGTAGTGCTATGTCCAGAAGCAATACAGCTATGAAAGTACAGAGCTTTGCCAGGGCTGCTTTCCTTTCTAGAAAAGCTCCACACAGTACTGGCACACCTACGCCGCTTCCAGGCACCCTGAATGATAGAGACAGACAGACCTCTTTCAGACGTAGCTTGGTTTACTTTATTGCACCCTTACTCCGGACAAAACAGTCATCATCTCTCTCTGCTCCTCCTTTGCCTGTTTCTAAGAAATTTATTTCCTACTCCTTTTTCTGGAGCCCTTCCCCTCTTCGTCTTTGTTCTGCCATATTACCTAATTTCCTATACTACATGCTACAATACTACATACTACAATACTTGAACTACTATTACTTTTTATCTTATTACCTTTTACTAAATCATGTTATTACCTCCCACTTGTCACTTTCATGCACCAAACAGTCCTTGACCCCTTTGTTTGTCATATGTTCTGTCAGCATAACTATTGTTGTATCAGAAGCCACATCCTTTTGAGAGCGTTTTAGGAAAGTAATGACAAGCAGATTATTTTTGGTAGAGCATATTTTGTCGCACACCAAGGAAGAAGAGGTTACATTGCAAGGACAAATGTTTCATGATATCCAGGGGACACCAGTCTATTTAGAAGCCGTAACTGCAGGTGTGAGAGAGCTCGTGGCATCACACTAACGTCCACAGCAGGACAGCAGAGAAAGCCTGTAGTGAAGGACTCTGCAGCAAGAAACTCTGATGACTTGGGCTCATGCTGAGAAAAGCAGTGCTGAAGTCATGGAATAAAGTAGAAAACAACATATCCTCCTACTCAACTGTTCTCTCTGGATAGTTTTTAAGTATTCTGAACCCTAGGTCAGAATCTCTTTTATTTCCAACTGAGCTCTATTGTTTTACATCAGCGGAGAATTCAGCCCTCTCTTTTTGCGCAGGGAAGGTTTATATTAAATTTAACGCCTAATATCACCCTCAGTTACATAGTGATAAATCTGAAGTTACTCTACTCTTCCGAGCTCAAAGTACTGAGCGCAAATCCAATAGGTTTATCCCAGTTTTACAGTGAGATAACAGGAAACAAGCTGTGCTTAGGGACATTAAGACCAGAAATAACATAGAGTAAAAGGACTAATCTTGGAAATAAATTATTGAGATTGTACAAATACACAAATTAAAAATCTCTATAGGCAAGGAGAGGAAAGTTAAGACACTCTGCCTGGAATTGTAATCTATTTTCTTCTGGTAGAAGCTGTCCCAGACCTTTTATGCCAGCTGCTGTCTCTGATCTATGTCTCCTGCCTCCCCATATGCTTCATGTATATGCTTGCCTATCACTCAGCAGTCAGGCAGCAGCTTTAAAATGTCACACTGATAGCTTGCTTGGTGACGCTCCCCACCCTCTTATGCTCATGACTTAATTTGTAGGTCTCGAGTCGACTTATATACACATAAAGGCAGAACCGAGGAGGTGGTTTACAGTGAGTTTCTTGAGCAGTGCTACAACAGTGAACTCTGGAGTCAGCTTATACAGATGGTTTCATCTGCCTGTGGCCTGTAGGGACAGAAGAGGCATCACGATCATGTTGTCAGATACTCTGCCCTTTACAGGCCATAGATTTTCATTGGCTGATTCACAGATTAATACCTTCAAGGCCACCCAGGCCACAGAGTGATATTGAACTAATAACTTCTGTTTGATTCATAAATCTTCCAGCAAAGAGTCTATAAGATTTCAAGAAATAGAAAAATTCATACTTTTTCTCAGTACTTTGTTCTAAATCTTGATTGTTTCCTCATTTTCACTGTTACAGTGTAAATGCACAATTGCTAACTCTCATTAAACTTTACTCCACTAGATTCAAACCCCTTTCCAGTACTTAATTTTTCCTTGCCATGGAGCTACTTGGCAGCAATAATCATATTACCTCTCCATCTTCATTCTGATAAGCTAAACAGATGTATTTCTGCAGCAAGGCCTTGGCATTGTATGAATCATAAGCCCAATATACCTAAAGATATCTATCTTCCATGCTTTCAAAATGGAGAGGAAAAAGCTCCTCCAAAATGATGATTCTTGTTTTCCAAAATGTTGACAAGACCACAGAAGTTAGCTCAAGTCACCACAGTTTCCAGAAGAGGTGAGGTCAGCCATTATTTTTTCATCTCAGACTTTTTGCAAAGATCTGCAGCTGATGAGGTTTTTTTAGGAACGGAAGGACACATCTAGTTTCAAGCAGTCAAATGGCTTTCCTAGGGGGCAAAAGTCCCTGTACAGTCAATGGAGGAAAAATAAATGACACCAAAAGCAAGTTAGCATGCCTAAGAGGGGTGCTCCTCCATCTCTGCTTCAACAGGGCACCTGCATTTCTCCGTGGAGTGGTCAGACCCTCTCACACTGAGTGGCTTCCCACACAGACATAACGTCACCGACATGATGGACAGAGGAAGTCCAAATGTGAACTCAAGTAAGTCCTGTATAGCAAATGTTCTGTATCACAATGACAAATGCACTATCAAAACAGACACCTGATAGTGAAAAAGCAAGGAAGAACCTAAATCATTTAGTGTCCAGAGTGCCTACCCAGAAAACTTAGATGGGCAGATTAATAAGTCAGGGCTAGCAGCAAAAAGGAGTATATGGTAACACAAGAGAAAAAGAACAATGTTATTTGGTGGAAATTTTTCTGACCTTTTCAGGTGAATTCATATTTTGAATATCTTAGGAGGACAAAACATCTTCATAACCACTGTGAACCACATGGGTTTATACATAGAAAATATCTGTATGCTCTACTCAGTGAGATCAGATACCAGGAAGACACTACCATTTTATTTTTTATTTTATATTTTAGCTGAGATACTCTGAGATACTAGATTATTTATATGGGAATTGGGTCCATATCCCCTAGATATATTTAAGCTCCTCTTTCTCTGCTTCATTTCTGCACCTACAAAAAGCACACAGCAATATCTGTACAGATATCAAATGAGAGATTTTATGGCCCAAAGATTAATTATTTCAGCTTGTCATGTACAGCAAAATTACAAAACTTTGAAGGCACCACCAAAAAAAAAAAAAAAAAAAAAAAAAATCTAGTGGTAGCTACTGAAATTCAGTTTTCTAGGGATTATTCCCAGTTCTAAACTTGAAAGATGATCTGAAAGCTGATATATGATAAATAGAGGGATAACTTGTTAAGTATTTGCAATTACTCTTCTTTAGTAGAAGTTAACTGCTTCATTTGAAAAAAAGATCTAATTGTTACTAGAACTTGTAGATCTGCATATCTAACAAAAAACATATCTAAAGTTGTATTCTAAATATCTACTGACACAGTACTAATACAATGTTGCTGAGTAAACTTCTGAATGCATTAAAGCTGAGAGCAACCATTCTCAGTGATGCAAATATTATCAAGGACTACAGTGACTACAAAAAAGTAGATAGTTTCAGAAAAAGGTCAGAATTTTAATTAATGTAAAAAAAACCAAAAACCACCCAGCAGTGAAAGAAACAAAATAAGACAAAATTTATTTGGCTGTAATTACTGTACTTTAAAAGCAACTAAAACTTTTATGGCTTTATGTAGAATACACAATAACACCACTTTACTTAAATTTATTCAAACTATAAGCAGGACATTTCAGAGGATATCTGACAATTATTTTGTTAAGTTAAAAAAAGAAAACAGCAGAAGATGATGGCAGGTGAAATTTCAAATGATGAAATATTGATGCAGAGTGTTAATTAACACAGAGATTTTATTCATGCTACATGGTGCATATAATCAGTTACACTTTCTAAATGAACATTTGATTGCCCACTATTCCAAAGCATACCAGCACTTTTACATGCTAAAATCAGGGACTCTGTCAATTTGTATTTGCCAAGTGCAAGAGGAATGGCCTCTGTGAGGAGCATGAAATGGTACCAGAATAGAAATAGTAAATTTAAATATTACCAGAAATGCTGCAACATCCTTTATGTCTGGATCTCAGTAGAGAAAGGTTTTTTTCGGGGGGGGGGGACAAAATTATTGGACATGATGTAGTTCACTGTACCTAATTTTAGCCACAGAATGACTTACTATCTCCTCCTTTGACTCCAGAAGGAATTTAGAAGACTGTAGTAGATTATGTGGCCAATACCTCAATCACTGAAGTTACATAAAATGACACTAACCCCTTATCTTTAAAAAGTTTCTTCAATAGACTGCCTCATTGTAAAGTCAGTATAATTAGGAAAATTAATTTGGGTGGTGTGGTAGAGGAAGTGTCCATTCATGAATATTTATAGGAAGCTTTCAGTAATCAGGAAAACCTTCAAGCATGCTTTCAACTGAGAAAGAGATCTAAGCATGTGCTTATAATTGAGAGCGTGCTTTGTGATTTCTTAAATCAAGGTAGCCATAAGGGCATTCTGCAGTGCTTTCCTAACACGGGTTTGAGCTCTCAGAGACGAATCAGCACTGTAGGGCCAGTGCTAGACAGAATTGCTCCAGCTCTTGTTTCGGTGTTTGAGAAAAACTGACAAGATCCAGTGATGCTAGAGATTTCTGAACTAAGATCCTTCCCAAAAATTCCTGATCTAAACCAGTTCTGTTCCTCAACTCTCCCTGTCATATCCTTTCAGCCTGACTTCACAAACAAAAATTCAGATTAATCTACTTGGTAGAGAAAAGATGTGTTCAGATTATTCAGATAATTTTCCTGTAGTTATGCTTCTTGTCCTGACTTATAACTTCCCAGGCAGCTCTTTAATATCATAAGGAAGAAAACTATTTCTAAATAAAGCATCGCAGATTTCATAAGCAGGTATGTATCTATCAGTGGAGGTTGCCTGCAGCTCACTAAAAGAAAGGAGTAATCTCTACATGTGCTCTTTCAGCATGTCCAACAGGAACACAGGGACCATAAAAAGTAGCTCTGAGGGATTGTTGCAGAATCGACAGCTGAAATTTTCAATCACGTTCAAACATGTCATTTAAATAAGTTTCAAGGAAGTCTGTGGCATTGTATCACGAGTGAAACATTTGGACTCTGCCTTAAAACAAAACAAAAGTCATTGTATAATTTAGTCAGCAAAAGCATTCATAGTGTGTCCCGGTGCCTTATTCGTTGTGAGTGGGTCTGGCAAGCTGTTGCAGTTGCCATTCCAGCATGTGCAGTTTGAGAGTTTTTTGTTTTGCTTGGCTTTTTGCAGATGTATATTCTTCTCCTGCTGAATGTCGAAAATCTTGAAGTAGTGCCAATCAGATACAGCAGAATTGCCTTTGCTGCAGTAAATTAGAATAGACCATTCAAAATTTTTACTCCCATTACAGCAGACAGCTATATCCATTTTTGTACAAAAACTTACTTAGCACAAATAAAAGGAACTACAGATTAGCTGTTTTTAAGACCATATCCTATTTTGGCTGGACTCAGTGGGGAGTGGACCTCAAGGATAGCCTCTACCAGTGCATTTAGTTGTGCTTGGGGAACTCTTTCTCTCCCACTCTCTGTACAAAGCTTGTAAAACCAATTTATTATCAGTGGCTTAGGAACCTCACTTCAGTGAGGTGAATATTTTACTATCTGAGAAAACTACAAACTACCCAGTAAGTAGCGATAGGTGAATTAAGGCACCAACTTCCATCTCACTAAAAGAAAGTGTGGAATCACATGTCTAATGCTCGGTTTTGCCTTAGAACTCCCTGGAGTTCTGGTTTTACAGTCACTTTCTCATCTGCTTAATTCCTGTGAATAGTCTTTTGAAAGCAATAGGAGGAACTGTCTGCAGGATGTTAGGGATCAGAGGAGAACACAGCTTGAGAGAGCTTGGGAGGACCCAGATCTGTGCTGACTCTTTGTAAACCCTTTCTTCCCTCTGCAGTTCTGAATTATGGGTGCAATTCTAATGAATTAGGATTGCTACTGACATCTCTAGTTATTTATTTAATCACTTAACAAAGGAAGAAACTTGACTAAGTCTGTAAACCCAAATATCTTCATGATTGCTCAGACAAGTTGCAGTATAAAAGAAAAAATGATGCATGTTTAAAGTTGTTTTAAAATAAAAACAAGTAAAATCACAAAACTCATGAGAAAAATGAAGTTCAAGCCTCCCTTGGGCTAGGAATTTTCTGGAGTTATTTTTAAAGCAGTGGTAGAAGCAGTGCTAAGCAACAGGGTCTCGGGGTCATCACACACATCCTCATGGTGCTCCAGTTTCATTCAGTGTAACTATGCCTTTGTATGATTTGCATTGTAGTTACAATGGAGGTTCCCCTGAGAATGCAGATACTTTACAGACACAAATGGAAAGAACTTGTCCCAAATAAACTAACAGCCTAACTGGGGATGTCTTAAACATAAACAGGCATGCTACATACTTTAACTGCAAAAAGTTGTGAGATAAGGCAAAGCAGGGGCATGCTGTGTTCCCGGGGTATGAATATATCCCAAAGGTTCAAGTAGAAGTCAGAGGGGTGGAAAAAATGAAGAGATATGCCTGAGATACAAAGTAGGAAGGAGAGTTGATCTCATCTCCAGAGTAAATTCTTCTCTTTTGGCTGAATGTGAGGGTCAAGAACTTGTTCAGTAGTAATTACTGTTACGACTGCAGACAGAAAATTCCTGTTCTGTGCTCCAAGCATTTCATAAGCTAGTTGCACTTACAGTCACTGGCCACACAGGCAGCACAGAAAACTTGAGTTATACTAACATCATAGTCCATCCTGGGTAATAAGTCTACTTTGAACCTTTTTGCACGGTCACAAAGGTTTCATTCTCCCTGACATTTCACCAGACCCTGAGTTGGCCCACACAGGGGATGGGTAGTCTATGGCCAGCGATGCCCACCCTCTTAGCACAAAAATAAAAGGGAAAGAGGAGGAAAACAAGAGGACTGAACTCATGGGGGACACCTTGCCCCACAGGTAACAAATAAATAAACTATTATTAATTCCAGAGATGGAGAGGAAGGCAATCATAGAAAATGGTATTTCACAGAGTGTCCAGAGCCAAATGCTTTCCTGAAGCATCTCTCATACAAAGTAACCCTACTTCAGGATTCAGCCTAGCTTCTGCTGTACCATAGCTATATCTCTCCTTGACTTGCAGAAAGTTTTCAAAGTTTGGGATCCATCCCAACCATGCACAGCTCACCAGTCCAGCATGTTTAGGACAGCTTGAAGAGCGTAGCCAGCAGAGGAGAGAAGAAAGCCAACACCATCTCTCAAGCCAGCTGGCCAGGTGACCACAGCATGTGGCCTGGTGGGACACACTGCTGGCTTATGCAAATTCAGCTGTCAGTACAGGTATGAGGCCCATCTTGAACTCAGAATCAGCCAAGAAATTCTTCACCTGCTGCTACATCTTCTCCACAAAGGTCGGGGTGGTGGATCCAAACACCCTCTCTGAGGCTGGGAGACTGCACAGGGTGGATAACGAAGGATATTATTGAGCGGTTTCCACTCAGCCTCTTTCAATCTTACCACAGTATTTACTGGCTGAGATTACAGATTTTGCATTATGTTTTGTCATGAAAATCCAGCGAAGACAGGACTTTCTAGTCTGATGTCCTGTTGTTGTCAGGCATAACTTCCTGAAGAGAGACTTTTTCCTTTGGCTTATTTATTTATTTTCCTTCGAGTGCAGCCTAAATCCTCCCTTCCTGTTGGGAACAACAGCTGCAGCATGCGACATCAGCTTGCCAAGCCTGAATGACTGTGAAATATCATTTATCTTGGAGCAAGATAGTATCAAAGAGAACAACCATGTGGGCATGACTATGAATTCATTACATAGCTGTGCTTAGGAGGTGTAGGGTAAGCTGCAGTATTAAAGGCAAAAGAGGTCCCACTTCTGAGCTAACACTCTTGGACCTGAAAGGACTGTCACATCTGAAAGCACTACTGACAACAAAAAGGGAACTTTGGTTTCCTTGCTCGGAAAAACACTTGGATCTTTCAAACTTTGCAGAAACAAAAGTATTCACCAGGGCAGGAAATCGATACTTCTTCTGTAGGTTAATGGGAACATGGTGGTCCCAGAAGATCAAGTAATTGGCTGATGAAAGCCACATGCTGACATACACACTTTCCAGCATACCTGTATTATCCCACAGATCCGGTGGATTGTGTACGAATGCCACAGCCCTTAGACAAAAAATGCTTTCAGCTAGCCCTCTGTTACCTTCACCCTTTCGCCTTTTTGGAAGGCTTTTTTGACAGAAGCACCCACTGTACTTAAAGTTTAGGAGATAGCTCAGACAAGCTGGAAATTAACAATTAATCACATATTTTCCCCACCACTCCTCCACTCTCATCTTTTGCTCTGGGTTCCTTTGGTGCCTCCTGTCCCCCAGGGGCAGTCAGCTGAGGGTCAGGGCAAGCAGAGACGACTGTGCTGCTCTTTGTTTTGTGCCTCGGTCTCAGGCTCCTCCAGAAGCGTGCTGGGCTGTGTGAAGATTTCGTGCTCGCTTCCCTTTTCAACCTCACATATTTCCCAGTAATGATGAGTGGGAAAGGTCAGGGAGGGTCTCTTTAATGGCCTGCTTGAGGGCAAAAAACAGTCTTGGGAAACAGCTTTCTGATTTCCTGGGAATCCCAGTCTATTCAATAATCAAAGGGAAAAATCCTAAGGAAAGTGAACATATCAAGGTGTTAAAGGGGACTTTCCCATGTGGGCTTGGTTATGCCAGAATCCTCTTATGTAAACTTGGGTATAACACTCCCAGTAATTTTGGTGGTAGAAGAGTAGCCTTAATAAGAACACAGAAGACAGATGCAGGAAGTGTTGCATAGATGTGAAGGGGTTAGGCACTAGGAGATAAGCAGGCTCAGTTTAGGGCAGCCCACTTGGGAACATGAATGCCATTTTCAGTAGTCCACCACAAAACTCCTGGGAAGAGTCTAGACCACTAGCACTAACATAACGAAAGCATCAATACCTTCCATCCTTCAGTGCAACTGCAGCATCTGAGAAGTCTTTTCTCAACAACAGTTCTGAAACTTCTCAGGGATCAGGATGACCAAAGATTTTAAATGTAGTAACTTCGCATGACAACAATTCTTATGCCCCAGGACAGAAACCCCCAATTTCACTTGTGCACATTGTGCTTCAAATATAGAAGAAAAAGTAATAGATAATGTACCCATCAGTATTTTCAGAGAGAAGCTATGTGGTGTAAATCAATGTTGTGCTATAGAGTTGGAGCCGGTGAAGCAATGTCAGGAGGTTTTGCTGTTATTTTTCCCTCTTCGTTTTGTGCCTTGCTTTGCTCTATCTATCAGTAAATGTTCCAAGGCTCTCTACCACGAGTCCAGTGTGTGGGAAATGCTGACCAAAGTCAGTTACTGTATCCATGCTCACAAACAAGCTGTTATTTGTCATAGACATGTAAATACGTCACTGTTCTTTCCATCCTATAGATGTTAAATAAATATCGTGAACCAAGTTCACAGCATTGATTTCTTGTAGAAGGCCACTGAGATAATTTCACAGAAATATCCTGCAACAATTTTGCAAAACAGGATGAGTCCCAGCCTGAATTTCATGACTCTGTTTTTTTCCATTTCCATTCCAATGGTTACTGTGTTTTTGCTGTTACAGGCAGGTGGTTAATTCATCCTGACTCACAGAGACCAGGAAAATGGAAACTTTGTCCAGTCATCTTAGTGTCTAAGACATATGCATTATAAATTACTTGTATTTTGGTATGACCTAGAAGTTCTAGCCCATGTCAAATGCAGACAGACTATATTCACACTTACAATAACTACATACTGCTGATTGCAGGTTGTAGATAGCCAAACAGATAACTTTAAATGGTACCAATATAAATGAGGGAGCTGGTAGCCTAGACCAGGCTGAAAAACTTGCTGCAGAGCATGAGCAAATTAACCCATGCAAACCAATAAATATATCCTGCCTGAAGACTAAAATAAAAATACCAAGACTGGGAGGAAATTAATTGTATCCACTTTATTCTACAGAAGGCAAACTGAGGCAGAGATTAAATGCTTTGCCCAAGGTGCCATAAGAAGACTGTGTCAAAGCCAGGGCTGGAGTTACCTGTGCCTCAGCCTATGCCATAGACACAGGTTCTTCCTTGTTCTGAGCACAGTGTAGAGTCATGCTATATGCTGATGTAACTACTGTGAGCCAGTAAATGTCCTTCTCAATTTTCACCCGTTAAAAGGACAGAATCAGTTAGACTGTGACTGTTAAGGGTGCTGCTGGGCACTGAAAATTGAAAGCCCTACTTCCAGTTTCACCCACTGATGATAGGCATTTTGGGAAGGGAGTCAGCAGCAAGTTTTCCATTTAAAAGAAATTATATCAACAGTGGTGGGTAGGGGTTTGGGAAGTGAATCTAATAGGTGCATCTAGATTTGGCTAAGAATGAAAAGAGCATTTTCTTTCCACTAGTTACTGGCTAGTAAAAGCAAAGGGGTGGATTACATCCAACTTGCAAAACTTGAATACAGTTACTGCTATCTGCAAATGGGTGCCCCTCCCCGCTCATGTGAGCTACACAGGCAAAAGAGAATGACACATGTGCTGTTTCCTTTTCCAGTTGTAAAGGGGTCAGGAGCCAGGCAAGGAGAGCCCGAACAAGAGGAGCATTTTCCTGGGCTCTTCCAGCTGTTCTGTTCAATCCTGCCGTCGGTTCTGAGCAGGGAGGAGAGACTGTCAACACAAATAAGGCATTTTTCAAAGGCGTAAATTATGAGTTACCAAAACAATGCGACATCTCAACCACGTGAGTACCCTTATCCCCCCCTTTACAGTAAGAGTGGATTTATCAGTCTGCCGCTTAAGGAAAAGATTGTCTAATGCGTTTCATATGAAAAGAAAACAAACAAAAAAAAAACCCCATAAAGCAAAAAAGAACGCCTGAGACTAGTCCTGAAGAAAAAAAGTTGTGATAAAACTGTTTTCCTTTTTTATTCTTTGTGCTTGTTCGTGTGCGTGTGCGTGAAGAACTGAAACGGGCTCTGCAGACTCTGGCTCCTGAATAGGACCGAGCAAAGTTAGTAACGTTTCCGCCTAAAGCCTGGCTTAGAAAAGTTTTGTCTGAATGCTTTTCCCTCCCTCTGCCTTCAGGAATGAAAATATAGAGCATTTCGAAAGTGTACTGACGCTTTTCTAAGTTATTAATGGTGCTACCCAACTTGTGTTTAGAGTCTCGGGCTGTCTGTGTGTAATATGAGACACAAGCCACAAACTGACAGTCTATATTTAAAGCCACAATGCGTTTCTGCTCCTGGAAATTTAGAAATGTGGGCTAAAGGACAAGCAAATTAGTTTCTCAGCAAGAGGGTACAGAAGAGCAAGTCCTCTGCTGGCATAACTCAGCATATTTCAGTAAATTTGAAAAGAGAATTTGGATCTAGCAGTCAAGTGAGCATGGAGGCTCAGCTGCAGCATGGTAGCGTTCACTTTGGGACAGATTTAAAAAGAAAGTGCAGGGGAAGGGGGTGGATTCTAATTTGATAAGCTGAGAAAAAATCAATGGGAAAACTCTGAGTTTTCAGTGCAGCAATAACTCTGTATCTCTTTTATGGCTTTAGTATAATCTCTGCTGTTTTAATTCAAGACAGTAGTTTTGTATTATTTTTAATAAACAAACTGCCAAGAGTAAAATTGTTTATCATAGCGTGGTATCAGTAATGATGGCAGAAAGTACAGATGGCACTGCTGGGAGCTGTCTGCAATTCAGGATTTGATCCAGAGATTGCTGTAAGAGTATTTGTCCCGTATGGATGTTGATGCTGACAATGTTTCCCAGGCTTTGAATGAGGCAGGCTGATCCAGCAGAAATGACACAGTGAGTAGCATCTCTGGAATCCCAACTAGCAATTTCTATTTACTCTTTAGTCCTTTCTGCAAGTTCTAACCAACAAGAAAGATTAGATACTAGCTTTATATTCTATTTTATTCTATTTTATTCAGCAGTTTAGAATATAATAGCTTGGGATTTATTGTTTCTATTAGAGCTTATTTTCTATTATTGACAGGAAAGAAACATGCAGGCTAATTCAGGATTCTGAGAGTTTAGGTTTGGAAAAGCTTGAGTAAATTACTGCCATTGGTGCTCTCCACGTGTGTGCAGGAGGGTAGTTATGACTCATTGAGGTGCATTTTGCTTACTACGCAATATCAACAAGGGGCCAGACACAATCTTGTTCTTTAGTGACAGGCTTGGCCAGGTGACCAGCTTTACAGTCCTGAATACATTGTGAGTCACTTCTCTGACAGACTCAGGTTGTTAGAGGACCTCACAGAAAGCGTTAGCGTGCATCTGGATGAGGAGTTTGTACCCCATGGAGCCTTCTGTCTGTTCACAGTGAAAAAAGAACTGATGCATCATGTTTTCTTGTTTTTTCCAAAATCTAGGCAGGAATTATCAGCTGAAATCATTTTAAGATCATATGATTGCCAGTGAAAATAAATGGCTTGCAGTCTAGCTAGAAGAAGTATTCTGACTGAAAAACAGTGACTAGCTATTCTTTATGTGCCCTCATAATTTCCCTTTCTGATTCAGACAGGATGTTCTTTGTTTCAGTTTGTTAGGATTTTTTAAGTTACATGGATCAAATTTACAGATTAAGAACAAAATTAAATTAGAGAGAAGTCTGCTAGTACTATATTCCTGTATAATGCAAGTTTGATGCATTGTTTTTATAATGGTTGAAGTTTTGGAGGTAGGTTTCATGGGAAAGGGTCTTATTTCTTAGTAAAATTCCAGCAATTTTTGCAAGAAACAAGATATTGAAAGATCAGTGTACTGACAGGCACTGCACAGCATGGACAGCAGATGTTTGCCAGAGAGCCAGAGTAATTGGGAAAACAAATTTCCTTCATAACCATGGTAAAAATCTTTGAAATGGGTGTGGAAATGCATAAAGAATCAGCAAGAACCTTTGACTATACTGAACATATTACTTCTTTGCTGAGTAGCTGCAGGTGAGAGCACGGAGCAGCTGCCTACTGATGTAAACTGAACAGTCTTAGGCTACCTAATTGCTCATGTTCTTTGCTTATCTCCTTGTATTCATTTGCAGCTGATAAGGAATTTTTATTCATTCTATAATACAGTATAATCCTGGCAATCCAAGTGGGAGCAGAGTACTGTTTCAGATTTAAAATATTCAACTCCGTGAACCCTGCAAATGTATTCTGCCTCTATACAGGGATGCCACACCACCTAACCTCGGGCATTTCCCATGCCTGGCTCAGATATCCCATCACTCTGTATGCTCAACAGAGAAGTAAGGGAGCCAGTAATTCAGCCTGCTGATATTAGGCAGTGTGTGCATATTTACTGCATCGTTCATTGTTAATGGACATTTGTGTGTGGCTGGAATAAAACGGAATACCTAAGTAAAGAAGTTTGCTACCAAAGCCAAAAATGGAACTGGCTCAGATTCAAAACAATATTGTGCTATGAATAAATCTGCAGTTTCTCTTTTTCTTCCTTCTTCTTATTATTATTACTATATAAAAGGGACCTAGCCTGACTGCAAGAATGTAAACCTGATTTTTAAATGCATCACTCTTAAATGTATCACCTTCTGGTGATGCATCTGCTTCCTACCATGTCTGCTCAGACATACAGGCAGTAGCTGCCTGACTTATTACAAAATCTGAGGAATTCCACAGGTTTGGCAATCCCTGTTCAGACTGCAGCTTTTGCCCTCTTCCTTTTAGACTGCAGCGACCCAGTTCCGAAGCAATGGGACAGCCTAAGTGAGGTGAAGGATTCATGCAAATAAACATCACCAGGTCAAAGATTCAGTGTGGGGAGGCAGTGATCTATGCAAAGCCATCTTTGAGGATCAAAGGTGTTCATTCCCTTGGAGAAGGCGCTCCGCACCTTACAGGATTTAATCTGTACCCAGCATGCTGGAAATGTTTTATCTGGGGCCTCCCGTACTCCAAATGCTGGCTGTCAAGGGAATTAGTGGTTATAGAAGAGCAGTTTGTGAAGGCTTCTCTTCCTAATCACCTACCAGCAAAGAAGGTTTTCCTTCTGGGTGGGTAGGGAAGTAGTGCGGTATGTGCTACATAGAAGAATTGCTCCTGAAGGAAAACAGGAGGCAAGACTGGACCTCAGGCCATGCCCCAGCTTCAGAGAGAGGCAGAGGGTCAGGAACAGGGTGAAGCAGAGCAAGCCCTGTGGGCTGTATGCTTTCCACCTGTATTGCAGCTGTAGTTCAGCAGTAGCCCTGGTGAACTCTGTCCCATGAGCAGGAGGTCTCAGCTCCATCATATCCAGCTTTTCCACCTGCGCAATGACAGCTAGGGCTTCTGGTGAAAGAGCCAAGTATGTGTGGACTGTCCCCTTCAGAGAGGCTGAGAACTTGGCAAAGGTGGCCCCCAATAAAGGCAAAGTGACTTAAAGCTATGAATGACCAATCTGGATCTGAGAACAGCCTTACCCTATCTTTAACTCATTATGAGATATATTCTGGGGCTGCAAAGTGGTCCTTTAAATGTTCCTGGAGAAATACCAATTACCTTTCACACAGGGCCTGAGAAAAGCTGCAAATGATCCCCACAGACTTTTAATCATGTTATTCACTTCCTTTGCCATAGATTTGATTTCATTGCCCTTAATCAACAGAAGCACTTGTCTGTGACAGTAACTAATAAACAGAAATGAAGCCTATTGATTATGAAAATTTTGGTCTTCACTGGTAAACTGTGAGCACTTACAAGGAAGGAAACCTAAAGATTATAATAACCTTTCATTTTTAGCACAGATGTCTCAAAAAACATGTCCCACAAGCATTCTTGTAAATCAAATGCCTCTGTATATTTGTTTCCCACCACTGCGCATTGGAATTTGAAAATTTGGCTTTATTCCAGGGCTCTACCCAACACTCTCATTGCTTGAGATATTGATGTGAAAGCCTGCAAATCGGAAGGCTCAGAATGCACCTGAAATTTCAGTAATTAACAGCAGAAATATTGGCAAACTGCTAAACTGGAGGGAATGGGGGGATGTCCACCCAAATAGGAGTCGGCTTTTTTAAAGTACACAGTTCTCAGCACGGCTTTTTACAGACCCAAAAAAACCCTCCCCTCTCCAAAAAAAAAAACCAAACAAAAAAACCAAAAAACCCCAAACCCAAAGCCAAAACCAAAAATACAGAAAAGGGAAAGAAAAACTGATGATTTACACAGAAGCTGTTAAAGAGTCAGGTTATGGCTGTTGTGTGCTTAAGCCTGTTAGTATTACAGAGTTGTGCAATGTCTGCATCTCATTGCTGATACTGCTGCACCTTTCTTTCTAGGCTCTTGTGGAACATACCCTGTATCCACCGCTGTTCAAATGACTGAGTCCAATCAGCAAAGCCTTTTGTAAAACAGGCTTTCAGGACTGCATTCTCTAATGAAAGTCTGTTTGTGCCTGCTCTGTGGAGTGCCTGTCTCTATTGTTGTGGCAGGATTAGCACAGAGAAATAACACCGAGAAGTTCAAGCCAACAGAGGGATCTGATTGTGCTAGGTGCTGTACAGGCACCCTTTCTTCAAAAGGCTGGTAGACCTCATAGAGAGGACAGATTACAGGTAGGAGAGAAATGACTGCTTTCCAGGGGTACTGCTGGAGAGGAAGCTTTTGGCTATGAGAAGGCATTTAAAGCAGCCAGGAGGTACAAGATAGTATTAATTCCAGTAGATTCACTGGGGCAACAGCTTTTTGCTTCCCACTTTCTAATTTTGTAATGCATACTTAGGGAAAAAAATGTAACTCAGAGATCATTTAGCAATTGGCCTATTTGTTTCCCACAGAAAGATCATAAAACTTCTGAATTCGGCATTTGGCACTAGTAGGATCTTTGTTTACCTTTTTTTTTTTTTGCTTCACATCCAAGTTGTGATAGGAAATGCATGAAAAACTGGGGGACACCCAGATGCTGCAGTGACAAGAATACACGAACTACTTCACTGGGCGAGCATTTGGGCAGCAGAAAGACTGTGTTTTATTTACTTCTGAAAGACTTAAGTTTCTAAATCAAATGAATTTTACAGTGTTACCCCAGTAATGAGCTGAAAAATTCATCAGCTGCTAAGCATTCTGAAAGACTACTTGGCAAATGAAGAAAAGTGGCACTTGGAGAAATCAGGTTTGGTTTGCCAAGAATTTATGAACACGAATGGAGAAAAGCCCTGTCTTCTCTGGATAATTTATTTGTAACCCATAAGTCAACCACATCAAGTAATGATACTGCAAAGTTGTAACAACAGCCATGAAGCTCATAATTTGTGGCTGAAATAAGATCAGTACTCCTCCATTTCTCCAAGAGTCAGCACGACACCAGATTCCTATCTCTTCAATGTTAGCACAGAAATCAAATGCACTGTCTGTGCTGTGCTGCTCCCTTACTGCAGATGTACCTTGCACGTGTAGTTTTACAAATAAGACATCTGGCTAAGTGATTTACCTCTTAATTAATCCTCTCATCTGCAAAGGAGGCCGGTTTCTCATATCTTCTTCTCTTCTGACATATGTTTCACCACAGGGTTCTTCCTGATGAAGCAGAAAACTTCACTTAAAATCTCAATGGGTTAAACTTGTTCTACTGCATTGAAGTTTTGAAGTGGTTTTTTTTTTTTCTCCTTCCCACTCTCTCTCTTTTTCATCTTAGAAAAAAAAATTTCAGTTATTTCACAAGGGTCTACCTCTTTCTTCTTCAGATAAGCCCTGAAATGGAGTTAAGCTTTTTATCAGTAAGTTGCAGGGGGCCTTTTGAACACACCCTGAGACAGCTCCATGTTATCATGAGTGATAAATGCCTATTGTACTGGAGACTGCAAGTTTAAAACAGCCAGTTCTATGAGGCGGTCCACATTATAAAGAGCATGTGTGACAAGGTCACCGCAATGAAGAATCAGACATCGAGTCTTTACATATGTTTAGGTGTTTAGATTTGCAGAGACTATTACAGTAACATCAAACCTAGAAAACGTCTGTGAATTCTTTATATAAGTACAGATAGACACAGCGTATGTATACATAATATACTGTATATCTGTATGCATACATATACACATATATATGGGTACACGTATATACACATATATACCCATACCACCCTTTTCACTACTTAAATGGCTTTTCACTAGTCAGACAGCCTGGAGAGTTTTATTTCCCTGACAATATCTCTATTCACAGACCGATACCCACAAGCTTATGTTTCCTTTTTTATATGATAGATACCTTCAAAAGTAGCAGAAAAAATGACTATGTTTTTGAAGGCTTAGCAGAGGCATAAACTCAGTAACAAGAAAGAAAGGAAGATTATTTGGGCTATACACACACACACACACACACACACACACACACAGATGAAAAATGTTACAAAATTTCCATTGTATATGATGTAGCAAAACATTAGTGAAATGGCCTTGTGCAGACAACGCCTTGCAGATGCCAGATTCAGGTGTCTCTCTGCTAACTGTATATACAGCCAGAGCCCAGCAGCTCATGATGGTATAGTCACTGAATCACTCCATATTTTGAATTTAAGCATCTACAGTATTTGCCTGGATACATCTTGGAGACTATTACAGGAAACCATGTCCATATAAGCAAAGATCCAGAGAAGAACAATGATAATGACTTAAGAAACAAGGAGGAAGTAGGTGTTCCATATGGATCAAGCTATTTAAAATGGGACAACCCAGATTAAGAAAGGCAGAGAATGGTGCAAGAAGGCAGGAGATTTGGTTGGCTTCGTGTTACTCCACTAGCTCATTTGTGATAGGAGAATTTGGTAGCTGCATCTTCAGAAGAGTTTTCTAGAAAAACTGATCATTTTAGCATATTAATGCTGAAATAAAAGTTATTCTTTGGAAACAAAATACTTATTCAAGAATCAATCAGTTCAAGCATATTATGTAATTCTGTGACCGCACCAAACGGTTATGGGAAAATTAATTTATACTGGAATAGCTTTCACAGAATTGTAACTCCAAGTTAACTTGGTACTTTTGTGTAGGCAAATTTGTTCTCTCTACACAAGGAAAGAAAAGCTTGTTTTCTTTGAAGAGGCATTCTTGTTAAGGAAAAAGCAGAAGGTTTCTCATCTGCTAATGTGATGTTTCAAAAATTTCAGTCACTTAACAAGGGATGAGAAAGAACTCTTCATGACCAACTTTAGCAACCAAATAGTCCTTAGGTAAAGCAAATAGTCTGCAAATCACTTAACCACTGGTTACTAAAGAGTTACATGGATGAATGAGTAGGGGGAAAAAAATATTCTTAGTGGATTGTGAAGAGTTACCATAAAAATGTGGTCATCCAAGAATTGAGGCAACTTGTGTATGTTTTTGCAATTTCTGAATTATGTTTAAAATGGCACTCTGGATTTTTATATGTTATTTCTATCTTCTGGGATCTATATGGGTATCCCGTTGAATTCTGCTTTCAAGGTATTCTTAGCATGTATTGGGGCTAGAAATTTACCAGTTTATTATGAAATTACATTTTCAGTAGAGTCTGTTATTTCCTGAGGCTTTAATAACCAGCATTCATGAGCTAACACAAGTTCTATTGGTAGTTCATTCAAGTGTCATGAGCACAGTCTCTGCTTTATCCAATAGAGAGAGCAGAAAATTAAATTCTTGATGTATCTGTGATGCAAGGATGCTCTCAGAGAGCAGACCAGTCTCTGTCATTACCAGTCTCTCACACCTGCCCTCTAAAGCTGTCTAGTTCAGATATCCTCTGCACATCCTAATCCTTCTTGTGTGTTCCTTTCTCAGCCCACAGCTGCTCATATCTCAACATAGGAGAGACACACAGGTCCCAGTTGTTAAATGCCATTTCTTCCCTTCTATCAAGGACCTTCCACAGTCCTGGCAGTGGGAAGGAAGAAAAGCACAGTCAAGGAAGACATATATCTCCCTCCGTCATCCTCGGGGCAGAGGCCTTGTTTCCTTTGGGAGTTGCCTCCTCTTCCATCTCCTTCCTCCCTCTTCTCCATTGGTTTCTCTTTGCTTGCTCATCTTCACAGCTTGCTATAAAACACCACTTCCTCCTTCTAGATCTTTCCTGTTATCACACAGGAATTTTTATTTACAACCTGGGACATGCTTTTTACATCCTGGATCATATGATTGGGAGAGTTTATTATTGTCTGTCTCTCTTGAATTTCCACAATTACGTCAGTGGACTTAAATTTTTGGACAGTGTTTCATAGAAATCATTGGGACATTTTTAGTTTAAAGAAACCTATACTACCAGTTACCAATGCCAATTAAGCCCTTGGTAGAAACAGGGAGATATACACAGGATTAGGCTGCATCTCTACAGAACATTCTACATAATGTGTAGAGCAGAGCAGACCAGGGAAAAAAACTGCCGCTGAGAGCCATGCTTCCGTTCCAGTTTCCACTTTGCTTTGGGACAAGGGGAAGTAATGGTTTCCTCACTTTTTCAAAACCACTCAGTGTGCTCTGCATACCCTGTGACTTTTCCTATTACTCATCCTATCCCTGCTCCAGTCTTGAAGAAGACGGAAGTGAATTGCTTCTGCTAACACCAACCCAGCCAAGAAGAACAGGACCAGGGAAGAGAAGGGTGCTTCTTGTCCTTCTTGTGCAGGTTGTGTCCACCTAATGGAAAGGGATCAGTTCTTCTGAAAACTTGTCGATTGCCTTTGGCACTTTCCCATCTGCCTCTGAGAGGTGTCTTTTCCTCCATATCCAGAGCTCAAACAACAGTTAGTGTCAGGACCCCTGATTAGTCTTTAAAAAATGAAAAATCACCTTCTATCTCACCTTTTGTAGAGCTGGATGGATCTCATCCCTCCAGACACCTCTCCCATACTGCTTACCTGCCCACCCACCTCACTATATCTCCCCTGTTTATGGTGCTAACTATCCCTCACCCTGATCCAAGAACCCAGCCTACATTTCTCCGTGCTTGCTGTACAGCGGATAATTTGAGATTACTTGAAGTTCAAGTCATTACCACAAAGGCAGTGATGCATGGTGACTTTTTGTGGTGAGAGACGGGAATGATAGCCGCAGAAAGAAGTTGTTTTGCTCACAGCCTGAGTTAGCTAAGTCTTTCCTCTATTTCCATCTCTCCGGTCAGCGTCTCCTTCCTACTCATGATTAACAACAAGCTCTTTCCTTTCACATTCTTCCCATTCCTTCTTAATAAAATACAATCTTCTTCATTGCATAAATGTATCCTTTTTGCTTTGTTTAGTCTGTAGATTCCTCAGGACAGAAATCATCTCTCCTTCCCTCTCCTTTCTAAACAGAAATCAACAAACAATTATTTGCTACTTCAGTGCTCATAAGGGGCACTGACTATGTCCTTCTTCCCATGTTACCTCATCAAGTTGCTCATTCTGGGCAGAGACTTGGCCTCCTGAAGCATAAAGATAAAATGCAAAAAAACAACCTTAGGTATGACATCAACTGGCAAAGCGTATCTAGTTGGAAGGACTTTAGGGTTTTCTCCTTGAAAATATTTTTCTTCCAAAACACATTTATTTGTATTCTCTGAGATAGTCTCTAGACTGTGGAGATCAAAGCAAGCTGGAAATCCAGCAGAGTTTTTAAGTACATTAAAGGTAGCATGTTTCAAAGCCACATGCCTGAACATTTAAGCACCATGGAAGAAATGAAGTAGCAGGTGGTAATACATGTAAACATGATTGTTCTGATCTTCATACTTTTCAACTTGTCAAAGCCTAACTCTGTGACACAACGTTTGACAAAGAGCAAAAATAAAGGATGTTGTGTGCACACACGGGAGAGCATAAAACCCAAGGACACCATCCAGCTTTGGGTTTTCTCTTTCAGCCATATTTCTCATCTCATAAGTCATTTACAGTGATAAGGATGTGGATTTACCAAACTTAGATGGAACCTTGCAAAGTTGAGTATGGAGTGAGTGCTTCTTGCAATATGGGTACAGAAATGTAGTTCCCTGCTGCATGTTTTTTCTCCAAGGTAAAGAGTATAAACTGCCATCAACTACAGACGAGTGGCATTTTGTAAATGTCTGTGTATTGTGAATAGATATAACCAGTCTTTTATGTTCCTAACTTAGCAACTGAAGCATTGTGGAAATATTTTCAGGTGGTTTCAGAGAGTCGAAGTGAGACAAAATATGACAATTTTTCCTTTTATTACTCCTAAAGAAGCGAGAATGTAATAACAAGAGGCATCCACCAAATCTAACCCCTTTCCTACCACAACTTTTGATGCATGTTTTCTGATCATTTCTAGTTGCAAACAGAAAGCTTCAACACCTGACATCCTGGCATGTAAACAAATAGTCAACCATTTCTATCTCCTTCATGTTTCTGTAGAGCTTCTCAGGAAATTATCACTGTAAATTATCATTGTATTGACAAAATAAGTGGCGTTGAGATACTGGTACCCTGGAACTTGAGATTGCTCCTGTTGATTTCATTGGACTTTGGATCAGAATTTGCTGATTTCAGTTCTTCACTTGTTAATATTTTTCTGCTTCAAATGCCTTAATTTATCTCAAAGCAGCCTCATCTACTATCACCACAGGTGTTAATGAAGGCAAAGTGATTTATCAATAGTAACTAGACCTCCTGTAGGAACCACTATTGAAGGCAGGGGGTAGTGGGAAGCAAACAAAGATAAACTGATCCTATATGCTCCAAAAAAAGAATATTTGCCGATTCAAGGTTCTTGCACATTAAGAAAAGATGTCTACGGTTCCTGAGCTCATTCTCCCGGGGTATTAATGATCCATAAGGGACTCCTTGTACCAAGGAGGAGTAAATCACTCCTCCCACTTTTGGCAGACAGGAATGCAACTGGGGAGATGAATGATTTTGCATTCCTCTGAACTTTGCTGTCGCTCTTCAGTAAGAGATTTCACCTTCTGGAATCCATTAAAATCTGTGAATCTCAGACAAAGACTCTGCCTCCTCCCAGGTTCTGTATCAGATGCTTAATCTCTGCATCCTGGGGATGTAACCATTTGTGAGATGGAAACAGAGCATGAGACATGTCCTTCTCTTGGGGTAACTCCTCCGATTTCCATTGCTTGTGATGAGTGAAACCTTTCATTTCCACAACATCTGACTTGTGAGCATCTGACTTGACTGACTGGAGTAATGACAGGGTGGCAGAGACAGATGAAACTGTTTAAAATGTATGATTGCTAAATAAGTAAGGATCAGCTTTAAACACAGGGGGAGAAAGCAAGAGGAGGTATGACTGCATGACGCTGTTTTTAAGATAAAATGCAGGCTGGATTTTCCCCCCACTACTCTATGACTTGCATTTCCTTTAAGGAAAAGATCATGCCTTCTCTCTTGGGCTGCTACAAGTCTTCCCCAGTCAGGAAGTGTATCCCATGTCCTGTTTTCTCCAGAGGCCAGTAGCGGAGCAGATGGGAGCATGACTTCCATGTCGCTGCTTTCACTGTGCTGTTTTCACAGCACTGCACTGTGCTGACTACTGAAACGCTGGGTAAATCTCCCTCCCTTTCAAACACAGTGCAGCCCAGACTCAGGACCTTGCAGAGTCTGGCAGATGCTGGAGGTAGTCAGAGAAGGAAATACAAGCTATTCGTTTTGGATGTCTGGGTGCCTATTTTTGTCAGACATGAAATTGCAGCAGTCATTGGGGGTGGGGGGGTGGGGATTAAAGGCTATGTCTGTGATTCCTTCCAGAGGAGAGAGGTGTATTTTCCTCATGGAATGAGGAAAATAGGCTTGGAAACTGGAAACATCTAGCACATAGAAACTGGAACACCTAGTACATGTCCACCTAAGTGAATTTCTTTGCAGCTCACACCTGAGAAGAGGCTCTCAAACCCTAAAGGATCAACGCCCCCCCCACACTTCATGCCCTGCTGCCTGCAGCACACAGCAAGGTCCAGGACTTGTGGGTGGTTGAGGGAAATCTGCCAGGGAGATACTGATAAATGTGGGTGTCCAGCTTTGCAATTGATTTTATTTGCAACTATTTGGCACATTGAGGTAACAGCTTGCTGTCTGTAGGCATGAGCATCCATATACCTAAGAGGATACTTCTCCAACACACTGAACATAATCCTGGGTGAGGGGATGTGTAGCAAGAAATGCAAAATCAGTCCCTTGACAGGCACAAAGCCATGGCACACCAGCTGTGGCTCAGGGCCATATCATCTCCCTAGACTCCCACAGCACACATACCTGTCTTCCCATTCCTTACCCTTGCTGGGATATTTCCAATCCATTTTCTAGCTAATGGGATTTGGTACCAATTTTTCCCGTCTGTTATTCCACTGCCATTGCACAATGAGCCATGTTGCGGCATTACCAGAGAGTTCTGTGTGTTTCCCTTGGCCCTCACTAGCTGGCTGTTAGATTACACCAGTATTAAGAAAATGAGACTTTTCCAATCTGCTAGAGTACCCATGGCAAGTGATTGCCAGTGTAGGTTTCTTCCTGATAGTGCTGGGTGTTCTTGCCTAACCAGGACTTAAATGCTTTTTCAGCTCTGCCTGTTAAAGTGCTTTAGTAAACATGAAGCTGATGCTCTGTCTTCCCAGTTAGAACCAGTAGAAGATGACTAATGTAGCACAGCGCAAACATCTAGGGATCTGAGGCATGGGAAATTCTTCGGCCAGAATGAGTATTTCAGTGTTTAAAGGGTATCCTTGGGGTATAAAAGTTTTTGCATTATCAGAGATTCTCATATGAAGTCCTTTAATCTCCTGCTCACATCCAGACTCTGCACTTGGCAGGATTGAGCCTTACCTCCCCCTCTTCCCTCTTCTTCAATAAGCTCTTCTAACTTATAGCTGGAGGAATTAATCCTTGGGAGCTCAGCATTACAGAAGGCACCGCTCATGTCAGGGAGCTCCACTGCCTGGTTCCCCCAGGAATCAGAGCCTCCAGGAGCCATGCAGAAATGCATGTGGCCATGACTTCATTCTTTTGTCCCCTTCTGTCCCCTGTGCAGCAGGGACTGTGCCAGCAAATATAAAGGCTGTTGCCTGAAGCTCTTCATGCATCTCAGCACAGCACAAGGCTGCCGACATGCCTAGCTCCTGTCTGGGAGTGCAAGTGGGATAGGGAAAGTCTCTGCCACTCCTTCCCTCCTCATTCAGTGAAGCTCCTGCTTGACAGTCAAAAATGTTCAGTGGAAGGCTTTAAGGAAGTAAAGCCAGACTGCTGTGTATGTCTCTTCTTTATAAAGCATGTGCATATCCTAGGGAACAATTCTCGCTGTCTGTCTCCCTAAGGGACACCTGAAAGCAAAGAAGCTAGAAAGCCAAGCCTTGGAGCTTCTGCCTGTGTGTTTGACTCTCATGGGGGCGGCAGGGACCCAGGGAAAGGCTACCGTGTATTACAAAGGTAGCTGGGTGGATTTAGAAGCACGGGCATTCAAGACTCGTGGAAGAAGAAATGAAATTTGACAGACAGTCCCTGTAGAAGTCTGGGCTGTTTCGTCCACTTCTTTGAGTTTTCTTTCCCATCTGTGCAGATGGAACCAAAAAATGCTAAAGCAAAGTGTTCTTTACTCCTCTCTGACTTGTAACAGATACACACTTATGTCCAAGTCTTGCCCTGACATGAAGCATAGCACAGGTCCCCCTGAAATAAACTACAGTTCACACATACCTCAGGGTGGAATTTGGCTCTTAAACAAAGTTTAATGGGAGTTTGCTCTGGCTGAACTCTACTTATGACTTCATATTTTCCAGGGCTGTGCTAGTGCTGTTGGTTTATTCATTTTTCTTTTTCTCTTTCTTTTCTTTTTTTCATTCTCTTTACACTAATAGGTGTTTCAGTGGGATAATTTGAACTTATGATATTGTTCCAAAGCAGACTTATCTGGAGGCAATGGTAAATAGTTTGGGTATGTTAAGAAAAGGCTTTGAGAAATTTACAGGCTCTCTCATGACTGCTTGAGAAGGCAGATTTTTGCAGCCTGTTAGGCAGCATCAACTGGTGAATTAAACTGGGAAGTTGGAAAACAGAGAGGATGGACAGATGCTTTATATGATGATCTTGACAATGAATCCTTGGTTTTATCATGTTTCAAATATTTGTAAAATAGAGTTTTAAAACCTTTCACTATCAGCCCAACTGAGAAGTTGGAATACGTGGGAGATCTGCCACCAACTTCAAAGGGAGCAGAAGCAGTTTAACAGAGGGAGCTTTTGCAAATCCCACTCTGTTTGTAGACACTTGGTAGTTCACTTTGCGTGTTGGAAGAGTGCCCTGCTTTGATGCAACTGTAAATGGGACAGCAGTGACTGGTGCTGCTCAGCTGCAGAGCATTACTGCTGCTGATTCAGCTGTGGAAGAGCAGTGTCCCTCCAGGCAGAGAGGGAGGTACAGAGTAACAGCTCTGCCCTAGGGTTCATATTTGGACAGCTGAAAGAAGGCCCTTATTCTTAGCACATTCCATATATTCTTGCACAGGGAATAGCAAGCCCAACTTTTTTGCATGGCCTTCTAGAACTACTGTATTTCAAAGGAGTCACTTGGCTGTGAAAACTGGAGTTTTCTGTTCTGCTCAGAGCAATCTAGCAAGGAAATCTCCAGCTTTATCCAGCTGTTTTTCTCCTTACGCTTTTCTTTTGGGGGACTTGGCTTTTTCTGAGTGCAGATTTATAATGTATTTCACCTGCCCAAACCAGTATTCCTGCTTTTTGCCCTCTCTGCCTGCATGTAGCAAACCCCTCCCTGTTAACAGATTGATGGACAGTCAGACCACATGGTGGCTTGGATCAGTTTGCCAATAAGTAAATAGCCCCCACCTCTTTCCTTTTGGGGGCATGTTTTTTGTGAAATCAGCTTGAAAGGAAAAGGGTTAGAAACAAGAATGCCCTTTCTCCTGGAATGTAGCAGCTAGCTCAAATCGCAAGAATTCGGTCTCAGCTTTCTTGCATGTATATTTCATAAATTTAGGAAAGGAGCAGCCCAAAAGCTTTACAGTAAGTCAAAAATATGTGGGGCAAAGAAGTTCCATTGCAAGCATTTGTTGCTATTGAAAAGTACTAGACTGTATTTCTTTGCTTAACGACATACATTAATCCTCCATTTAAATTGGCAGGGCTGTCCAAGCCAAATCTGGTTTTAAAGGCTTAAAATATAGTCCCAAATATAAAAATGTAACATTCTGATCAAAAAATGGAGCTGAAAATAAACTCAGCAATGTCCCTTTGGTTTTTCCTTTGCTATTTAAACCACTAAGGACATCATCCTCATGCTTTGAAATGATCACAAAAACATGGCATTCTTTAAATTGGTAACCAAAATATTAATATTATCCAAGTACCCACTGCTACTACTGTTTTCAGTCCAGTTTCCTAACGAAATTCCTCAACCCCTCCCCCAGGATTCATCACACCTCTCTTGGAACTGAATGGATGTCCTTGTCAGAAGGCATGTCAGAACAGAACAGAACAGAACAGAACAGAACAGAACAGAACAGAATAGAATAGAATAGAATAGAATAGAATAGAATAGAATAGAATAGTTCCGTCTGGTATGGACTTACAACAATCATCTAGGCTAATGTCAACTAATGTCCTCTCTGCAGCACCTCTGGAGACAGTTTAGATCACATAGACTCCTTTCCAGCAGTCAAACATCTTGCCAGGTTGGTTATTACCTCTCCACTACATGGTACTTTTACCATTCACATTTCATTAGGAGAGAGGAACGTTAGTAATGAGTTGTTAATGAATTTCACAACAATATAAGTCCCGCACTGAAAAACATTCAGTATATGGCTTCAGTTAAGGTTTTTTCATGCTCATCTCTGTTAATGTGTTCAATATGCTATTTTTAAAATAATGCCAGACAACTGTCCAAAAATAATAGACATAAGAGGCTTTTTCTTTTTTTTCCCTCTTTTTAACAATTATTGCACAATCTGTCTAAAACTGCTCAGATGGATGATAGATGGCAAAGAAGTTTTGCTAAAATTGCGCAACTCAATTCAGACAGCTTGGACTGATACATAAATGCTTTTCCGATAATAAAATGGGCTTTGTCTTTTTAAATGCAGCAGATATGCAAAAGAAATCTGCCTATTCACTGCAGAATCCTTGGAAAATGAGAAATGTTGCCCTGAGCTATCATTTGCCTTGCAAGTTTCTAAGGTGTTTCAATATGTTTTATTTTCTTTGTTTAATATGCTCAATATTTAAAGCATTTGGAAGATTGTTTCCACTACAGATATCTCCATTAATAATATTAACCTCGTCAGTGCTCCCGGAAAGATCTCTATGTCCCTGAAGAGCATATGCTAAACATCCTGACATTTCCACTTGCAACACTTAGTAGACAGTGCCTTAGGCAAGCGCTGGTGTATGAGCTGGATGAAGCTGAATACAATTCATATCAAATAAGCTAAGGGATGGAGCACAGAGAGCTCCTGTTTCCAAGAACTGTCACCTGTCAGATTGCTTTGCTGCAAAATATCTGCGCATGTTGGAAAATTATTCTACTTTTCTAAGAACAGCAGTCTGGCACTACATTCTTTGAACTGTCAGGATAATATATTTGTGCCTAACTTCAGGCTTTTGCCAGGTTCCAGGTGATTTCTAGATGACATCACCTGTAATTTGATCACATCACCTGTAATTTAAACACAAGTTCAGACTTTTCCATCTCAAAATGAGAAACAGACATTTATCAGCCTTAATAGAATAATGGCCATGTTTCTTTCCTTGCATGTCCATATCAATTAAAACAAGTCTTCTGCCAGCAACAGAACCAGTGCAGAACTCTTGCTTTTGGACTTCTATCTCTGTCCCCTAAATCCCACCCCCAGCATATGCTGTCTCCCTCCCACAGCAACTTCCCATGGGTGGGGTAAGCACCTTGCTGCAGCTCCTCTGGTCCTACATGCATGATGACTGGAACTGGCTGCTGCTAATCAAAGCTTAAATTTGCTGAGTCCTCACTGCCTTTCCTTCACTGCTGACTACTCTTGTCTCCCTTTTCCCTCCAGCCTACAGTTTTCATGAAAATTGAGACAAAGTGCCTGCTCTTCCTTTAAAAGCAGTTGGAGTTGAATAACGGAGTCAAAACTTGTAAAGGTTACAAGGGCAGTCAGGCGCACAGCAGGAACAGAGAAAATCGATGCAAAAATGCTGCCAAATGTATTCAATGGAAATATTTAAAATACTAACAGTTCAGTCTGTCTTAGTTAGGCAGACTAATTTTGAGTAATGTTTGTCTTGAATAGTGCCACATCCATAAAGAGGGTTTGTTTCAAATGTAAACTGAAACCTAATCTTAAGAAGTTACTAAGGTCATAAAATCAAGGACAGTAACATTAAGAAAAACAGAGATCACCTTATCCTCTGATGACACGGTCAAAAGGCCTGAGAGTCAGAATTGAGGCTAGTAGACCGGTTAGGTACAAATTAAAAGTGCCCGTCTTGGTAAATAATTACAAGCAGTTTAGCAGTTAAGTTGTATTACTGCATCATATAACCATTTACGTAAGGGGCTGGGAAGGAATTATCATGTCGTCCAAGACCTCTTGACTTCTGACTTTCCACAGAAAGGTTCTGGCTGGAATTTTTATGCATATGTTTCTAACATGCAAAGTTCAGGAGTGCTTCTTTCATGCACTGTTTCTCAAGAATTACAAGTTAAACATCTGTAACAAGTTGTTAGATGGGCTTCACTATGTCCATAGTCAGCTCCTTTGATTACCTGTGACCATTTGCAACATTTGCAATGGTTAATTAATTAAGCCAGCGACTCCTTTCATTTAGTTTTGATCTCAGTTGAATGAGCAAATGGATGTTTTGTTCCCATTTCAATTCAGCAAAAAATGACTAGAGCTTGAAATTGTTGACTTTGGAGGAAAATCAGGCAGAAATTATTTGGCAGTTTTCACTGGATATTTAGTGTTTATTTCAAAACCTTCCTGATTAAAAAGCCCTCAAAAGGAGTAGTCTGTTTTGATGAAGAGGGGAGAGGTGGGAGGAGGAAGGACACATGCAGGAAAACATCCTGGTCATGGTCTGTACTTTATGGATTGATTCATATCCCATTTGTCACTGCTTCTTTAAGGAAGCAATACCAGGTCAATTTATCTCCCCAGCAAGATGTTATACTTTTGGAGTGCGAGCCAGCTTTGGTGTTTGTGGAGGAAAAATGTAAATGATGATCTGGTTACATTAACTGGTTACATTCCTGGTTCCATGGAAAAGTAAGGAACTTTATGCAGTGATATGACTATAAACATGAGGCAGACAAAACAGGACACGACTTGTAAGTTGCCACGTGTATAATTTTTTTAAAAAGATTAGACCCACTTCCAGGTCCACACACTTCATGCATCCTTTGTACGATAAGAAGGCAGCATTTGCTCAGACATCACGCAGCTTTCCCATAGGAGCACAGCAAAAACTGGCCACTATACATGAGCATCAAGACCACCACTGGGTGAGCCTGGGTGGCTTCCCAAATCCCACCTCTAAAGACAAGATTTCTACAGCATCCTTTAGCAAGCTTCATTGCCTGCTTGCTAAGATGCTCCAGTGCCAGGCAGGCAGCTCTCTTCTCTAGCTTCTCCTCTGCTCTGGGTTTCGGCTGCTGACCCTAAAACCTTCTTGTCCTTCCAATGCTACAAGTAGCAGACCAGTCCATCTGAATTTTTTCTGTATATGTACATCAATGCGAATACATGGGACACATTAAATATCTGTTACCAGAGGGGACATGGGCCTACCATAAACTCTCTCTCAAGTGCTGTGCTGTATAGGAGCTTTAAGATTGTAACATTTATAGTACTTCTAAGGGGGGATTGACATTTTAATGCTCTTACTGCATACATTTTGTTTAATTGCCATCAGAATCGGTGGCTGATATTCAGCTACCCTGAGTTAAGGAGCTAAAGTACTTTAACGTATGTCTCTAGTAAATGCAAATAAAGAGAAAGGTGTATGTGATTCAAACAGCAAAGTGAATTTATTGGGGAGGGTCTCAGTTCTTTTGAGAGATAAACAGAAAAGTTTGTTTTGACTAAAAAATCTGTATTCTTTTAGATTATGTAACCCTTTAAAATGCATTTATCTTCTCTTTTTTAATCTGTTATTTAAATTTCTTAATTTTTATTTTATTTTTTATTATTTTTCACCTAAAATTATTTCCCAAATTTCATTAACATTTTATCCTTGTCCCTCTTACCATTGAGGGGTATCATATGATTAGTTTCTGACAGGCTGACTTTTAGTGTCTCTCTCCATCTCTGATTTTCCTCAAGACCCAAGGGCAATTCAACTTCATAAAAGAAGGGAACTATACGACTGAAGCCATTATTTCCTCAAACACTAGAAAACATATTTTCTCTTATTTACTTCATAAAATTCTAGAATGGTGCAAAAATATTTTTCTGACACTGTATACAGAATCAAATGAGAACTGCTAAAATTATAAGGCAATCCTAATATAATTAAACTCATTTAATCATGCTTTTTTATCCTCAATATATTACAAAGTGTGAAAAGTCTTGACAGACCTTTCTTTTAATTGAATGAGACTGGATTTTGTCTTCTCAGAATTAATGACAAAGTACTTGCTAGCTGGGATAGCGAGAGGACTGAGCCCAGTGCATTTTAATTTTGTAGGTATTTTTAATCTGCATGATTTGCCTCACATTTGGAGCACAGTCCATTTACCTACCCAAAAGATCATGTGGTTGTTGTTGTTGTATGGCACCATTATTGTCCTTATAATAATTTAGTATATAAATGGACGCCAAATTATTCTGTCTCTTTTCCAGATTGACAGATGAGAAACTGTTCCTTAATTTTGAAAGAACAGCCTTGATGTGTTTCATTATCTAATGGGAGATGGTGATGGCATTTTCAGCAGAATGTGACAAATTGATGGGTTCAGGCTGATGACCCTTCGGGATAAGAGATGCCAGCTCTGGCAGAGCACTGCATACTTACTGGCAAATATTAAAATAGGTAATGACTTTATTTTAAATTCAGAAAGGCCTCAGTGCATTGCATCTGATATCATAACACAGGCCAGAGAGCAGCTTGAGCAATTAACATATTTTTAACATGAAGTTTTCAGAAGTTGGTTCAACTCATTTTTACACATCGGCTGCAGTGAACCAGCTCTAACTATAACTCGTAAGTTAAATTGCTGTGCTAAGGTTAATAGATTAATGATTTTCTCATGAATGCAATGTGTTGGCAAGGCACAAACATAAACCAAAGGGCAAGGAGGACATATCACAGTTGCATAAACAATGGAGATGTTAAGACTTCATTAGTTCCTCCATACTAAATGTGTGGTAAGAAAAATCTTGCATCAGTGATCACAATAGGGACACATTAAGACCTGTTTTTACAGTTGAAAGGAATGATGACTGCAGAAGACCATAGAAAGAACCTTACTATCTCTTCAGTGGAATCAATTAGATCAGTCATGAGTGGTTTTGAAACCCCACCGAAATTCTTTACACAGAAAGGCAGCCTTCCTTGAAAAAAAACCCAACTTTTTTTTTAAATAAGGCAATGGTTGTGCTAGGTCACAGAATCACAGAATGGCAGGAGTTGGAAGGGACCTCTGGATATCATCTAGTCAAACTTCCCTGCTAGAGCAGGTTCACCTAGATCAGGTTGTACAGGATTGCATCCAGGTGGGTTTTGAATACCTCCAGAGAATGAGACTCCACAGCCTCTCTGGGCAGCCTGTAAATTGATATAACCCCAAAAACATCAATTGATACAAACTCAAAAATAGACAATAATTACTAGACTCGGTATTACTGAGTGAACTGTATTTCATTAGTCTCCAGCTAGACTTAAGGCTCTCTTTCAAGTGTATGGATGTATGAAAGAACAATCAATACAGAGGCAAAATCCTTCTCTGAATTCCATTTATATCTGACCTGAATCATGAACTGAATGTTATTCTGTTCATCTCTCTTGTTTACAGGAGGTGCACGGATAGATAGTACTAATATTTAAGACAAAAATATTAATTAATAGTTTAATTCTAAAGACACATTTCAGCCTACAGACTCCTTACACACCACTTCCTGCAATAACATGGTTGATATTTGGGGTGGTTCTGCAAACCACACCCATGGATATACCAAGACAAGGTTTGGTTGTTCCTCACCTGGAAAAGGCCCACTAGCAGCGGTGTTTTTGATAAGGCGGTTAGTTGAGCTGATTAAAGACGAAATCCTACAGCGCATTTCCTAGTCTGCACACCTAGGGAAGCCCTAAGAAGGAAAGGACTGCCCTAAGGAGCTCAGATCATCATTCACAGGAATTGAATGAATTTCAAGCACTTCTTATGCAATGCACTGGTACAGCAAGAGAGAAAATGGGTTTCCCAAAGAAAGCACTCAGAGATCTACTTGAGTGTAACTTAGCAGCCAAGGCCCCATCTGAGATAGTAACCACAAGAAGGCAATGAAGCATCACGGTAAGATATGGCTTAGATTGCTAAGAATCAAAAGCTCAAGCTTGTGGGTAGGAAAATCCTGACAGGCAGGATCAGGAGCAGCGCTGCCTGACTGGTGTAGAGTGGCTTTGAGGACAGTGCTGTAAAACCTGCTATCACACACAGACATCTGTATGCTCCCTCCGCTTGACCCATCATTCCAAAACACCTCCATCAGCCACAGCTGCACAGAAATCACGACAACCTGAGCTGTACTTGTCCAGCTTTAGTCTGGAGCTTTATCTTAGGAAATGCGAGAGACACTGAGAAGTTTTGGGTACGGTCTGTGTTATCCCCTCATATTGCACTCGTGGATTACTGTCCTGGTGTAATATAAAACATACTGACATACGAAAAACATATGAAACAAACCAGTTAAGGCGTTCCTCTCCCCACACTGTCACTTGCACCTCACCGGCTGTGGAGCTCCTTGGCGGGACGGTGTCTCTTTAAGAAGCTTCGTGCAAGTGAGACAGCTCGCGCCTTTGCCGCCCGCCTCTGGGACCAGCCGCCGCCCGCCTGTGCTCCAGCCTTTGCCCTTTGCCGCCCTGCCACGGGAGCCGCACGCGCTGCTACAGCTGCTGCGCTGGCCGCCATGTTGCCTGCCCTGAGGGCCGTCAGGACCTCTCGGAGGGGACGGCAGCGTCCGGCTGGATGTTGCTATCGGCAGTTGCTATCGACTGCTCCAGGAGAGCTCCGGGGTGAAAGATATCACCTCTTGCTGCTGCCTGCTTTGCCCTCCTGTCGCTGTGCCCTGGGGGCTTATAACGCTGTGCCCGCCTGCCCTGACTCTTAGCTCCTCTGTCGCTGCTGCTCCGGCCCGGCGGCACCTGGCGGGGGCAGCCCCGGTCCCTGCTGGAGGCGACCTGCCGCGGGCAGTAACTGGCAGTTTGCCCACAGTTTAACCCTCGCCGCACCAGATGCCCAAACCTTGTGTATATTGGTTAATATCTTGTTGTTGTTTGTTGCATATCATATCGGTTTTCTTGTTATTAAAATGGTTTTAGTTTCCAAAACTGCACTGAGGCCTCGCCCACTTACTTTATCTTTCCCTGTTCTCTCTCTCCCAAGGCTTTCCTCCTGGAACGGAGAAGGGGCTGACTGGAGAGAGAGAATTGGTCCTGTGGTTTGGCCCTGCCTCAGCCAAACGGGTGACAATCAGTCACACAGCAGAGATTTGGCAATCTGCACCAGTAGGTTAGACCCATGCTGTAGGATGATTCCCACATGTTCACATGAAATGTGCTAAATGGGAACCCCTTTGCAGGTACCATTTTACTTCGCCGCCTTTTCCATGTGTCAATCCATAACAAGCAAATGTGTAGGTACTCAAACTGCTAACTACAGTGCTGACTGCTAACCCAGTACGCGTCAAGTACCAGATTTTTTTCTGGAAACTCCTAGCAGGCAAAAGCAGTGCCTGAAGAAAACTTGAACCTCTCTGCAAATTTATCCCCTGTGTCACTGACAGTAGCCACAGAAGCACTGTAAGGTATTTTTTTCTGCAAGTAGCAGAATCTAAAATCTGTGCTTTATATGCTGGATGGGAGAAAGTGTTTTGGGAATGAATATCCTCCTTCCCATCACCATGTAAGTTGAAGGGCTTGTCACTTTGGATGTCTTAACATGGTTATACTTCTAAAGTAGCTCACTGGTAAGTCTTGCATCTTTGTGAGGATTCTCACAATACTTTTAAGTAAGAATATCAGGTAAGACCTGGTTCCTGGTGTCACAAAATCATGCCAAAACCTCAGTTTTCATCTACAAAGAGCATTTTGTCTTTGGCATTGTAGAGTATTTTAAGGCCAGCACCATGATTTTGGAGCAGGAAGTGACTTGTGCCTTTTAGTGGTTCAGATCTTTAATTTGAAGAACAAAAGAAACCATTACAACTGCCAGAAGAAGTGCATAGCAAAACAAGGAGAATGCTGAACCTCAAACAAGTATTTTCACTGCTGGACTTGCCTCCTTCAAACAAGTGCTCCTCAGACAGAATGGAATGGGATCGGTTTAAGCTAGAAGAAAATTATCAAAGTTAATATAAGTCTTGTTTTATTGGAAAATTGCACCTGGAGGAAATGGTTCAACAAATTTACCAAGAAATTTAGGAGGGAAAACTCACTACTGGCTACATTAACATAAAAGGTGGTTGTACTGGCTTTTCACCTTTGAAGCACAAAGCCAGAAATCTGCTTGCAGTATTTAAGTCAGGAATATTGCTGGGGCTTTCATAGGCTGCTTCCTTCTCAGCATGATTTGATTGATGAGAATGAGACAGGTAGCAATTGTCATTCTGTTGCAAAATTCCCTATTATTATGAGCAGAACTGGAATTTGATGAATTTCAGGTCACGGCACAGAGGCATTTCTTTCCATTCATTCTGGCTTTTAAAAACATACTTTCCAACAACAGGCAATTTGATTTGTATGTTCTATTCTTGATTTAGCTAACACATTCTGATGGTCAGAGATTTCATGAAAAACAAGTTTTCCCACAATCTTTTGATTTCTGTGTGTCACAGTAACCAATGGCACTGAATAAAAACAGTGTCTAAACACCTTCAGGACCAGGCTAGCTATGGACAAAGGCCAGCGTAACAGTGAGAGGAAGTTTTGCAAAGACAATTTATCAGCAGATAACACAAAAGATGACCTTGAAACAAAGGAAAATAACCAAAACAGCAGTTACTGAAACACAAACCTCTGAGTGCTCTGTGTGCGAAAAAGAGCAGAGAAAAGAAGATGCAATAAAGCCTACAGCTCAGCTAGAAATTCCTTCAGTACATTGGATATCTTCTCTGCCTCAGAAAGTGAAGATTCAGTCCTACCTTAATGCAGGATATTGCTCACATAGACTGAGCTGAAGTTTAGAGAGACCGTGCTGAGGATCCTGGCCAAGCACGGATTCCTGTCTAGATAGCGGCTGTTTGTCTCACCCCTGCCTTGGCAAGACCACCTCATTTTGTGAGCACAGGTTTTGCATTTTCCTCAGTCATGTTTCATGAAGGGTGATACTGCTTGAATCTTGAATGACACTGATACCTCCCCCTCCTGCCTGGCAATGTTGTGATATTGCCATGAATCACACAGCTGTTTTGGGACAAAGTGAAATTTCAGAGACTGTGAGACAGGCATTGAGGGTCCCTCTCTCCCCTCCATCATCACTGCTTCAAAACTGCTCTGGGGAGCAGACCCTGGAAACTTCTGGTCATTGGTGGTAGCTGCAGTGTCCTGGTATTCCAGATGATGCAGCACAAGACCATCTGGGAGGTCAGCAATCCTGTTGTGTGATCAGAAGTCGACACACAAAGAGGTCAGATGCTCATGCTCGCAGTAAAATGGGAACTGTGGTGAGTGAAGCTACATCATGGTATTAGCTGGTTGCTTACTGGCACAACATCATCAGCTTAACAGATCAGTGTCAACTACACGATAGCTCAAGATGGGTCCTCCATTCTTCTGAAAACTTAGAAAGTACAGTATGGAAGTAAAAACTTTTCTGCAAAGTGGTGGTACTGTAATCCATTATCAAATGTCTGTGGTGGCAAGTACTAGAGATAAGGCACCTGCTTGTTATCGGAATCTGAGAGGCACCTGGGAATGACAGGAAAGAGCAGAGAGTTAGTCGCATACATTTTTATAATTAAAGGGATAATGATTTGATCTGGAATTAATGTTTAGAAGCAAGCTGTGCGGCTAGGGAAGCACTTTAGAATTCACACCTTCATGTATTTGATTGCTGTAGAGGAGCTTGCTTTTTTGGCATGCAGCATACATTGGATGTATAAAGAACTACAGAACAGTTTGACCTTGAAGCAATTAATCTCTTCTGAGGCACACGGGTTTTGAATAGACATAATTAGAGTTTTTAAATTACATAAGGCGTGCTCAATCTTTCCATCGGTGTATAGCTGGAAGAAAACGTGGGAACGATCTCTGGGTGAGAGGAAAGTACTCCTACTTTCTAGAAAAAGCTTCTCCCTTGTTTGGGAAGAGGGAGATCCTTTGAATCTCAGCTCTCCTCAGTTTATGCAATTTGATATAAGAGACTGGACATGAGTAAGGAGAAAGCTGCTGATAGTGTCTTATCCTTGCATCGTATATCACAGATTTAGCAAAAGGGGGGGCAAAGATCAGCCCTGGTGTCACTGTTGAGTTTATAGAAGGATTTGGAATTAGTCTTTTTACCTTTTCCAAAGAACTTACTTATTTACCAAAGGGTAATACAAAAAGACCTCACATAAAGGTATTTGCCTTGTTCAGAAACCAATATCATTTAGAATTGTATAAATAGTACAAGAATAAACAGAAAGTAGTGTCCTGTCATAAACCTAGCATGGAAAAACGCCAGGGTTTCATCACCTTCTCAGACATCCACATAATTCAGGACTAAGTAGGCTGATATTGATGGCATGAAATAAGAAGCGGAAAACAAGATCAGAATTGTACCCTGATCAACTAAGTGCAAGCTAGTGAAGAAATGCTTGTCTGTATGAATTTTCTTTCACTTAAGGTCTATATCAAATAATGAGAGAAAAATCCTCACAGTTTTTTAGTATTTTTTTTCCTCTCCTCTTTAAAACGCTTCCCCTGTTCATTAGTTGTTTTGGATATTCTTAGTAAGTGCTATAATTAAGATCAAAATGTAATTCAAATTCTAACTGCTCTTTCAGCAGCTTGCAACTTTTCAGACCAATTTCTTAGTTCTTAAAAAGACATGGTCAGGTATTTCTCTTTTGCATTTAAATTGCAAAGTTATCTGATTTTATAAATTATAATCCAGTAAAGAACTTATTTATCAGCATCAAATTGAGATTTATGCTAAGTGGGGACCACACACATAAAAGACTTGCCTTGATTCCAAATGTAGGTTTAAAAGAATACAAATGCTAAGATTAAAACCAGGATGCTTCAGATAAATAAATACTAATTGAAACCAATGGAACCAGATTAATTTGCATCAAATCAAGATCCAGACCATACTCTAAAGAGCTGTAACTGGGTAAATAAATAGGCACCAACATTTTTTCCCCAAAACTACCTTTCTGAGAGTAATCACAGTACCTAAATGCTCTTAATTTAATCATTCACTGGAGGATGTTACAGGTAAGTGCTCATAATAAACAGTAGGTGTTTCCCTGGGGGCCATGACAGTTTGCATAATGTGCTAGTTATTTATTTTCCAGTGTTATGGTGACAGAAAACTGTTACAGTACAGCTATCTCTAATGAGAAATTTCATAAATGTCTTTTACTAATAAGAACTTGTTTAAATTCTGAGTTTCTGAGGTTAAAATAATACAGCACCACCAGTACAGTCACTGCTGTTACATATGATCCAATTCTTTTTTCTTTAACTAAATTTTACATGTTCTAATCTATTTATAGCTGGAGAGATTGAGAGCCCCACAGCTGGAACAGATGCGGCTGTTATTGGAGGTAAGTAGCAGACCATACTAAGCATCACCATCAGAATTAAAACAGCAGGTTGGTTTATTTCTTGCATTTTGCAAAACCCCTACTTTGCTGACAAGACAACAGGAGCAATACAATTAGAGTTAATTAGGCCAGTGGGAAATCTGCTCCTAGAGGGGCTATTGGCAAGATAACGAGATGAGATAATGAGCATAAACCATATAGTGAAGAGTACCACCCTCATCTATTCCTCATTTTAAGACAAAATACCTAACAGACCAGGAGAAAAGTCAATCTCTGATATTCTTCATTATTCACTAGGCCAAGATTGTAATTTAATACAGTACTGGTGTAGCACCTTTGATTTAAGCCGTGCTAGCTCATATCAGTTGACCCTTTATTTTTACAGAATACACCACAGTGCATTTCCTGGTGTTCCATTAAAGCTCTCCCATGCATTTAAACTAAATACAGTTGTCAGAATAAATGAGCAAAGTTATGTTCACAGAGAGAACCTGTCTTTTTATTTTTATTGTGTTTGTTCATTTCCATGCTAACACACTAATTTCAGTCATTCACAAGGGGGTATACCAATCATTAGTTCAAATTGGTGAGGTTCTGCTATATTTCCCTCAGGTCCCATCTCGTGTAACTTTAATTTCAGCTTTCTATGAACAACTAGCAGGTAAATTGATTTGTACTTAGTCCCCTAGGCTTATTAATATTGTGCTACATCCAAAGCCTATTAAAGCCTCTTGTGTCAAGGGATACCAGCGAGGTCCTAAAAACTGATGAAGTCCCCACTGCAACTATGATGTTATTGTAAACCTAAAGTTCTTTGTATAAGCAATTTCATTTCTGCTAGCAGTAACTTCACTTTCTAGAACCAGGCACCATAAAATTTGCTGGATAACATTGCAGGCATATTTTTTTAAGACAGAGTTATCACCATTATTTACCCTGCTAATATTCTGTCCATTCCCCTGTTTTCATGCCAATGGCCTATTCCCACTCAGTTTACTGATGCTGATAACTCTGAAGCTTTGGAGAGATACCCGCTCCTGCCACATATCTTGAGCACAGGGGACAGAAGAAGGAGACTGTCTACATACCCTTCATTGTCTCTGCAGAATAGTAGGCATTTCCAGGGAGCAATTCATCTGATCAAACAGTAATTCAGTTCTAGAAGAGGAGTCTCTCTCTCACACACACACCCACCATCCACTGACAGTAGAGGAAGCTCAAGATAGAGCCTTCTGAACTCTAGATGCCTACAATGAGTCAGATGAATTCCTACCTATTGCATCCTCACAGCAATTTCACACTCCACATATAGGATTCTCCTAGAAATGTCCTGTTCTGGTGCTTTTTATTGTGTATTTCTTTAATGTTCAATTTACTCCTGGAGTCATATGAACATAGAAACAGCTCAGTATCATGTACTTTTACAGAATCACAGCTAAAATGCTTGTAAGCACATCCCAGTTGTATGCAAAAAGTGTTAAAAAATAAAAATTACACAAGTTGAATAAACTTCAAAATACTTCATTTATTTTCAGGATTTATAAGTGAGCAATTTAATCTGGGAGGAAGGGGATAAAGCTTGTAATTTTTTAACAACAGACTTGTCAGCAGTGCTTCTTTTTTTTGGACTTCTAGCTTTCATGGTAGAAAAGGAAAAAAAGGAAAGGGCTCTGAGAAGCAAGGACACACATTGCTCTCTGCACAGCCATTCCTGGAACTTGAATTTACTTTCCTTCATTAGGAGTGCTTCCATTCACATGTCTTATGTACATTTGGGTTACCCATAGAAATTTTTGTCTAGTAAACATATTGCTAGTAATTAGCCTTAGTCCAGGAGACAGGAAATATCTACTCAGAATCCCTTCCTCCTCCCAGGTATCACTTTCACATTCATTACAATCAGACTTTCTTAATTAGAGCACAGCATGAAATGGCAGCTTGCAAATACAGAGCAGTACTGCAGTCACACAGCTCCTGCTATTTGTTGCATATCTCCTAAGAAACACGCAGTGCCCTGTACTTCTGAAATTGAGTACACTTGTGGAGGCAGGGTTGGGTTGCCTGCAAACTCCCCTGGTACATGATAGCAGAAGGATGAAACAAACATACTGGCTTTCCTTTATGCTGTCTTATTTCTCCTCATTTTGTAATGAACTTTTAGCTCCAATGGGTTCAACCAAATCAAGTCATTGATTTGAAAGAAAGCTAGTGAAAATGTGACCTACGTTCCTGCAGTATCTATATCTCCCCTTGTTTTTTGCAGTGTCACACTCTGGTCTGACTCTGACCACTGCAACATGTGAACATCTTATGACACATGGGCTTTTCCCTATCAAGTAATTCAAGTTGTGCTATCTGGCAGTGAGATACTGTTCATATTTTATTGCCAGCAATACATTTAACTGGTCTCTTTCCTCTAGGTGTGATTGCTGCAGTTATACTTGTCCTCATTTGCCTGCTGGTGGTGATGGTCCGGTACATGTACAGGCATAAGGGCACCTACCACACCAACGAGGCAAAAGGAACCGAGTTTGCCGAAAGTGCAGATGCTGCTTTGAAAAATGACCCCGCTCTCCAGGAAGCAGTGGATGAGAGCAAAAAGGAATATTTCATTTGAGAGGCAAGGATTTCCATGGAGACTTCCCCAAGGGAATGAATCAAAAATGCTACATCAGCAGAAGTGCTAAGAGATGGATAATATGAGGATACAGGCAAGCATCCTGATTGAAAAGTATCTCTTTACTTCTTTTTTGTCACTGGGTTGTTTCATTTCCTCTGCTGGTGAAGAACTAAATGCCAGATACTTGCCTGTTGATTTTATTAGCAACACAGCTGGTCACAGCTGAAATCAATATCAGATAAGAAGAAACAAAATCTCCATATGAGTGATATACCAAAACCTGATAAAGATAGCAAATGTCAAGCCTTGACATTTGGTGAAAATAGAAGATGCCAATGGAAAACATCTTCTTAGAGTTAATGATGCATCCTAAGCTGATATGAAACAGAACTAACTGAAATTGAATTTAATTGTCACAGAACAAATATTAAACTAGATAAAGCTGATGTAGCTGGAACAAAAAGAGCTTTGCAACCCAGATATCTCCCCCCTCCCCTTAAATGTGCAATTTTATTGCACAGGGTGGGTTGTTTTGTTTGTTTGGGTATTTAGATAGGAATTTTTTTTTTATTTTATATATATAAAAATCAAAGACACTTCAAACAAATAAAGCTGCTGGAAAACATGGGAAACGTAAGAATGAAGGAATGGTTTCTAACTTGCTCTGCATGGCAGCTTGAGAACTGCAAAATGTTGGAATTTACAATGTAGTTTATAATAGTTGGTATATTTACAAATATGATTCCAATTAGTTGGTAGGTTTCCTGCACACATGCATAAATAGATAGATATTAAAAGGTAAAGCATCTTGGTTTGAGCAGGCCTTTTGAAACAATGAAGCTCAGCTAGATTTTTTCATGTAAGATAGTTTTGCCTGAGTATTTATTTATTTATTTTGCATTGAAAAATTCTCTTGAACTCCTGCCAGCAGGTCTTTGGGTTTTTTGCAGGGAGAGGAATTCAGTTCTGGTGCAGATACTGATCTATCTTATACAAATACAAACATAAGACTGCCACTATAAAGAAGCTTGTTCATCTGCATCCCACTGATCTCACTTTCTGTATGGCCTCTCTATAACATCTGTGTTGTGCTAGGTAAGAGAATTACATGGACCATCAGTACTTTATTATAAATAAATAAATAGATTAGCCATGGTTGTCACACGAAAAGATCTCATTCCTCACCTAAGAATCAACTGTGATGAGTTTCTTTACCCCAGTAAGCTGGCTTCCTAATTGAAGCTCTCAATTAGCTCCAGAAACAGGATAATTGTTTTCTGCACCTGCTCATCACCAGCTATGATGGTGCCACGGACTACTGAAAATAGAGGGGGAGAAATATGCAATAATAAATAAGACACTGATGAGCTCTGCTCAACTTGATACGTTTTTTCCTGTGTTTTGATCTATATATGTGTGTACATATATATAAAGTCATCTACAACTCTGCTTTCAAGACATGTTGCTGATCACTTGTGCTCACTTTTTGGCACCAAAGCTTGGCAAGCTCCTGGATTCCATTATTGACATTGGCCACAAAAATGCTGTGAGAGAAGACAGATCTGAACAAAAGAAGACTCTGAGGACTCAAGCAAAAAAATGAGATATTCTTGTCTTTCAATCACAATCTCAACTTTTCTCACGACCTGAAAGAGATGGACTCTGAATGGTTCTTAGAATCCTGATACCTTTGATTTTGAATCTTAAATCCCCTTGTTTGCATTTTAACCAAAGAATATAAAAATTGTGCTAAATTAACTCAATGCTTAAGGTATTTTTTGTAACATACCATTGCACAACCACATTGTATTCCGTGACAAGAGCAGTATAAAATGCACAAAACCCAGCACTAGCAGAGCTCAAGTATTTTGATATTATGAACCCGTTTCCTTCTAAGATACATTACTATTTTAATCTTCTTACTACTTTTGAAAAAGGAATCTGGTTTTATTTTTCTAGGACAAGTGTTGGAGAAATACACTAATCTTAGCTGTAAGACTGAGTTTGTAAAATTGAAGACCCCTGACCCTCCAGTTCAATAAAAATATAAATATATCCTCTGAGTAGAGGGTAAATGGGGTGACTTGAGCTCTGCTGCATCTCCCACATGAGGCGTGGGAACACCAGAATCATTTCCCCCAGTGCTAGCAGGACCTATAGAGGATTAACAGTCTTTTATCCCCTTTCATATACTCAGAACTCTGTAATGTTCGTTTGACTGTTAAAGAAAATTGACTTAAGAGGAAGGTGTAAGAGGCATGGGGAATAAACTCCTGCCTCTCTCCGCAGTCACGAAATTCTATTTTTTGCAAACTGAGTCTCCTGATTATAATTAGACAGCTATGTCATACCCAATACACAGGAGAACCTGAATTAGAGTCTCTTTTCGTGTGTGTGTTATTTTTTTAATTATGAGGTGGACTGAGACACACTAACTGTCCACATTGTAACTATAGAGGCCAGATTTTCTGGTGGCACAACGTGAGTTCAGTAGAGCTTAGCCAATTCTTACCAGTTCAGTCAACACCAGACTTTGAGTCATTGCTTCCCCTAAATCTGAACAGAATGGAACTACTAGTCTTTGGCTATATGCCTTTTTAGTAGATTAATTAGATCTCCTTATCCCATTTTCCCAATTCATCTAGGCTGACAAACAGTCCAAGCGTACAGCAACAGCTTCTCTATTGGTAATTAGCCTCTTTGAATATTCGCAGAGCAGTGACTCTGGCAAGTTTCAGTTAGTTTATTTTTGTGTGTGTGTCTTTTTGGGTTTCGGGGTTTTACATATTTAGAAATGACTCAAGCACACTGAACAGAGAGAAGAGATGGTTTGTGGAGATTTTCTGTTTGTTTTGCTCTTTTAGGACAAATTTTGCTTTGTAATGAAGAAAGCTCATGACATTTGATGGCTGGCAGACTCAGATGGCTTCATCCTGCTATTTTTTAACTCATACAATAGCTTTCCTGTCTTGAGTCACTCAATTTAGTTGGGAAAAGAATGCATTACAAACTTCCTATAACTTTTAGGACTAACTCGCAAAGCATTCTTTTGAAAGCAACATGCTGTGCTAAAACAAACATTATGTACAACACTGAGACATCTCAGTTGGCAGCCATAGCTTTTCATCACTGATGATTAAATAATTTTTACAATTTGTTTCCTGAATAGGAAAATTAAGGAAACAGTTTCTTTTTCCCTCACACACTTTTATCACAGATCCCTCCACTGCTGTGTCCTGTTGTCCTGCAGCTTTCTGGTGCCCCATCTCCCCAGCTGTGACTGCTATTCTTGCTTGCAGTCGCCCAGGCTACCATCTAGATCCCCACTGTGTTCCCTATGGTAAATGATTAGCCGTTTACTTATGTATTTATTTATCTATTTTTATCAATGAAGATAGTCAGTCCCTCTCTGTCAGCTAAGAACCAATTTTCAAAAAAGTCTGAGATTCAGGTTGCCAATCCTGTGTCAAATTTGATCAAACCTGACCAACCTGACCTGAGACTGATTTACAGAGTGATCACATGCCACATTTTAACAGAAAACAGGTCTAAAAATAGCACTGCAAGTTCTCTAGTTAGTTAAATTTAGTGCTAAAAATCTAAAGGGAGTAGTATGCTGGTCCCTCAAACAAGTTGGTTTTGTCCTGATCCCTTAATGCCCTGTGAAAGCTTGTTGAATCCCACTTTACATAGAAAGCCACAGGTCCATGTTTCGAACTGTAAGTCATTTTTCAATGTTTTACAGGAAAGCTGTGCATAAAAATTAGCAATATTTGGTGGAGTTGGAAGAGAAGATAAATATGAACTTGTAGGAACACAAGACATTTTTTAAAGATATATGGAGATGCCAGGAGTTAAACACAGTATTTCTGATTGCACTGGTGAGCTTTAAGAGTGGGTCCATGGAGCTTTCAAATTCTCCCACTGAAAAAAAATCATTGTTTGCAAAGGGAAATGAATCTCCTTTTAAACAATCTCATCTTGCCAAGCTTTGAAAGCAGCCTTTGTAGATTCAATATTCTACCATTCTGCCTTAACATCTGGAAATCAATTTCTTCTAATTTTTGAAGCATACCTGTACAGTCCTCCCCTGCACAAAAATGACTGCTTGCAGTGTCAGCCCCTGTAGCAGCATTAGAGCTCAGCAGAGTAATTCTGTCCAAAAGCAGTCAATCCCATATGTGTATCTGGCCACCCATTACTGGACCTGGTACATTTTTTTTTCTGGGGCTTGGCCTCTGTCATTCCAAGTTTTCCTGAGGTTCAATGTGCCATTGCACATTTATGCAGTCCTGAGGAGGATTTAATCAGCTACCAGTCAAGGTAACTACATATAATTTATTTTTCTTTTTAGAAAAACAGCACCAAATCACTTTGGGGGACTATTAAAAATCACACCATAGGACCCCTCAGAACACTGACATTGATTTTTCTCTTAAATCAAATCTACAGATCATTGGGGGAACACCAGGGCATAAAAACAAAAAGGTCTGGTCCTTTTCAACAAGGAATGCAGAAAAGGTGCTGAAACATTTATAGTCGCAGGATAAGTAAGGTAGCACCACTAGCTACAGCCTTCAGGGATTCCTCACAGAATATGGGAAATGCCAAGACAAGATGTAAATCGGTAAAAAGATACAGAGTAGGAGAAGGTAATTAATGCCAATAGAGATGAAGAACATCTTTTCATCAAACAAAATAGATATTGCTTTTTGGAGAAATCAAAGTGTATTTGCTGAAGGTAACTGCTGACAACAAATTTATTTGAATTATATGAAGTGTTTGAATTCCTTGCATGTGGAAGTCCCATCAAAGAATGCTGGTAAATGCACACCAAAAGAGTACTCACATTAAGTGTATTAAGACTTGTTTACTGCATCTTCTAAAATGTCTCCATTGTTCACCTAAGAAAGCTTTGTGTGTTTAAAAAATGCAGAAGCTTCACAGCTGCAGTTCATATAAGCCAAAAATCTAAAGAACCCCTGAACAAGCAATGGACACACATCTGATGTCTGGAAAATCAGGTAGTTAATAAAGTAAGCTAATGACATCAAAGAAAAACATATATGGTGCGTAAAAATTCCAAACGTATTACAATGAAACGAAACATTTGTACTAGTAGAGGTCCTTCTCTAGTTCAAGGTAACACTGTCAGAGACTGAAAATAAGGAATCCTTATTCTACATGACTGTTTTCCCTGTGTGGTTGGGCTAAAATCCCACTGAATTCAGCAGGACAAGAATTTCACTGACTATATTTATCCTTCCTGCAAAAAACTGTATTCCCACCCATGTCAGAAAGAAACACACTATATAGAAATAGAAATCTTTATAAATGCTCATCTTTCAGCATAACCTCTTGCCTTCACACCTTTTTTCTGTTGTTTCAAACTGTATGTATGATGGAAAGTATCTGATATGTTGTATTAAAGTCTGTTTGAATTGCAGCACTGCTATGACAAGAATAGAGAACACAGAGCGTTCAAAGCTTACTGCTGATTGTTTGTTAAAGCTGACAATAACGTTTGTACTTACCAAAGCTATGAATACACTGCTGGTGTAAATCTACTATATATTGAATTGGAAAGAAAAAAAAAAAAAAGGCAAGCTAAAATATGAAAAAACAAATAACTTTATAATAAAACTTGTACTTTTCAGCATTTAAAAGACTGTTCTCAGATTTTTGTTCTCTTTTAAAATGCCACGAATTCTAGAATTTTCAATTATGCTGTTTTCTTAAGAATGTAGACAAAAAAGGAATAGTAGGCTAGAATTTTTCTTAATGGAGTATGCAAACCCTAAAAGATATACTGGTGGTGTTTGCATTTAAAAAACAGGGGATGCTTTTGATGGCTCTAAGAAGGATTCAAACATCAAATAAGAAATCAAGCAATAATTCTCTCTGAAGGAATCGTACCCTATGGATGTCAGTGTGGACCTGTATACTTTTGTATTGTCTAAGGCATGGTATTCTTAAAAATTCTAGACTGGCTTATGAGCATTACTGATGGATGGCCTGCCTTTCACCCAACTGCCAGCAAATGTGAATACTTGTAATTTGCTCTTCATGCTTTCCATACAATTTCTCTTTTATCTCAATATATCCCTAGTTAAAGAATATTCAGATGCTATGCCTAGTGTAAGTGTAATCTTGCCACTGCCACCCCATTTTTCAAAGATCATTGCTGTCAGTGGAAAAAAAACCACAGTAGGTCTTTAAGTGATGTTATTTGGTCAAAATAATGCCTCAAAATGCTGAGAACCTGGAGGGTAGCAGAAGGACAGTGTATCATCTAAGTTTTAATATCCATAAATGGAGAAGTTGTGGAAAGAACAGCTCTTTCAATGGCTCTTTCATGTGCGATAGGACTTTGATGCATAGGACTGTTTGGAAGCCAGCAATAGCCAAATTGTTCATTAGCAATGTGCTTGCTGGGATGAAAAGCAGAGAGGTAAGACTACTGAAGACTCTGCACTGAATCCTCCATTATTAGCCAGCATATTATGGAAATCTGACCTTGACTTCATACCACATCTGACAAAGGCTTTCAGTGTTATTGGAGGTATTGGCAGCCCAAATCTGTGATGTCTTTTACTGCTACCTGTAGCACTGCATGACATGTAATTCCATTGAGATCAGCCATAGGCTGTTTGCCGAGAAATTATGAAAGTGAGTTGGGACCAAATTCATCATTTACAGATGACCAGTAGTTGAAAACTTACAGCAGAAACAAAGAGACAAGTAAAGGAAAAAATACTAAATAAAGAGAAGCACATGAAAATAAGAGTCTTCAGCAATATATGCCATCCCATAGTGACAACTTACATATGATTTTTTTCACACCTCTTCTATTATCGGTACTGAACCTGAAGCCTCAGTACAGGATATTTTGATTACACTGAGAAAGAAAAGGGTCTGGACCTTGCAGTAATGAGCCTGCTTCCCAGCAAAGATTTTTATTAACATTTCTATTTCAGCTTAAAAAAAGAAAATGGTGTAACATGCCAGTCTTGCTAGTACTACACATAGAGAGGTTTCCTAGTTTCTGATGTTTTGTTAACGACCAGCAAGACCTAAGTGGTCACTCAGTTTCCAGTATCTTGGAAAAAGAATATTTAATCTCCCTGAGGGAAAGCTAGCAGATTCACTTGAGAGCCCTTCTCAGTGTGACATATGAATATACTGATAAAACACAACTCAGTGCCGCATTCTTGGTTACTGGGAACAATCATCTTTATTCATTCTAACACCTAATGAAGTGATCAATAGCATTTTAATAAAGCCCACACTAAGTCATATTTAACTCAAATAAGATTTTATATTGTATTTCGATTAAATTACAGTTTTTGCTGCTCTTTACTGTCAATTTCTGCTTTCCTCTCCATTCATAAATTTTTGTTTCACAAATGCATGTGTGACCCTCAGGGCTTTCCATACCTTTTCTAATATTAGTAGAATGTTATGCATAAATACAGCTTTGTGCTCAGAAATTCTTCTATAAAGCTGAAATATCTCCATTCCCTTCTGTTCAGCAGCAGCTTACCTACCAGAACAGAAGTTGAAGAATCAGAGAGATTATTACATCTCTCAGTTTTCTGGTAAAGGAACAAAGACTGTTGTTCCAGGAAGGGAGCTCAGGACTCTCTTAGTCTTTCTTCTTGCATAACATGAGTGATGCATCTGACACTAGGACATAAGAAAGCAGAATGAAAAATGAAAGGCACAGTGAGAATCAGGAACAAGCTGATTCCCCTGAACAGCAAGGTGCTGAACACTTGCCAAAAGTTAAGCTGCAAGAGTTAGTCAAAGAGACTTGTGCCCAGCCCCCAAAGAATTATTTTTCTTAGTCTTAGCATTCAATACCCATCTCCCCTTCTTACCCCCCCCAAAAAAACACCTGGCAGCTGTGTTAAAGTTTAACCAGATCTCTCATCTTTGCAGTTTCACTGACTACAATGAAAAATTAATTACATGCCCAAGAAGGAAAGCAAATAGTTCAGGATCAGATTACTTTAAACCTTATCTGACCTACCAAATCATCTCACTCACTGTCCCACTCAGAGGTATAAGTTACATGGACTTTGGAAGCCTGTTCCAATCTTTTTTTCATTTTGCCCCAGCCTCCCAGTCCAGTTTTTGTCCTCTCCTGCTATAGGATCAGGAAGTTTCTTATTAGTTTCTCTTTGACCTTTTAACAGATCCAGTCTTCAGGAAAGGGAGGGGATTGTTGTTGCTTTGCTTGTGGGGTTTTTTTTTCCCATACAAAATAACATATTGACAAAAATTTTTGTCAATCCCCATTTGGTAAGGCATTTTGGTAAGGAAGGTGATGACATAGTTGTGGGTGGAGGTCATGTTCCCAAAGAAGGTCAGCCTTCCCACCCAAAGCAGGGGGACACCAGAGATTTAAAAGGAAGCATTACCAGAATATTGTTCTAACAGGGACCAAACAATACCTTTTCTATAAACCAATTTCTTGGCCAAAGTTGAATTTTTTTTGAAAAAAATTTGCCTCTTAACTCCTCATAATTGTCTCGTCTGTGCAATATAGAGTAAATAAACAATTAGTCTGAGGAAAACACATTTTTAATCAAACAGAAGAATAAGAGGTCATTATCCACTAAAACTATTTATTTTCCAGCTGTTCTGTGCTATATAGTAAAATTTGTTAACATTGCACAAAGGCAAAGTAATTTTTTGTTTCATCTTCCTTCTGCAGTAACATTCATGGAATGTGTTTCCATCATTTTATCTAATAATAATAATTCTTGTGCAGTGTCTTCTCAGGTATTGCTCTTTCTCTCTGTGTGCATTGGTTTAAGGCATAGCTAGGAAAATAAATATAATCATTTATTGCCTAGCTCTGAGTCCAGGCAGGAGTTCATGCCCTTCAAGGGCTCTGTTTTGGTTTATTAGTATTATTACAGAAAATTAAACCCCTGAGAAAATGCTATACAGTTTCCTAAAATTGTATATTTAACATGGAACTCTGTAGTCACTACACAGACTATTTACAAGAACATATCCTTGTTTTTTATTTGCTAACAATCTTCCAACATTTTCCAATATTGTCTTCTCCACCTTGTTGCTGTGAGTGAAAGTGTTAAGACTGTATTTCTTCAGTCTTCACTCTCAGCCAATATTGGCTAAACTCTAAGCCAATATTTTTCCAGAAAGCCTAAGAAAATCACAGCATCATCTATCAGTGTGAGGCTGCATAGGGATGCAGTTGGGTCATGGTACATTCTGTTGCTAGCAGTTGATTTGCGGGATATTCATTTCATTTTAGTTGGCATCATCAAAGCTAACTTTGGCTTTCCTAACTAAATTTTGTTCTGAAGAAAACCAGAAAACCCTTTGGATTCTGCAGGTAAACCAAAAATCTCCTGTATCTCAGGTAAAGCTCAATGATTACAACAACAAGAAGTTTGGTGCTCTATTGGCTTCCGCAAAGGTGAAGACTTCTGCAGTTATACATGCTGGTACCTTAAAAGCTATTGGTCGTAAAAAGAACTGAAACTGTGACTGTTACAGCTAAAAGCAGAACCTTCTCCAGATTTAGCTAAGCAACCAAAAGCTTCCAGCTGAGACTGGTGCCTCTCTCACATCCTTATCTGATCAGGAACACTTAATACACAAGGGATAGCTTACAAAAAATACAAGTGACTTCCTGCATGTCTCTGTCCACTAGATCATGATATACACTCAGTGAGTATCCCTTTTAAATAAAAAATAAAATAAAATAAAATAAAATAGTTATCTCTGTCTCACAACAAATTAGCATGAAGATTTTGACCCATTGCAGCTAGAAAATAATTTTTAGGAGGGTCCCTTCAGCTGTACAATATCTTATTGACAATGTAGGGCCACCACAACCAGAAAAATTATGTCCTCAAAAGAGTAGTTATATTTGCCCATTACAGTTTATTTGCTTAGCAAAGCCCATCAGCATAAAAACCAGGCATTTCCTGAGAATTATAAAGAAAAGAATGAGTATTTGAAATATCCATTTGCAGCATATTAAGGATGAAATAGTTACATGTTGGTTTATTTTTCTAGTGGTTTCTGAAGTAATAAGGACCCAGTGTTCCTATTAGAAGTAATTCCCATATGAAAAATCCACTAACTAATCCACTATTAGTTAGAAGCATTTGACATGCACTGTCAGTACAACAGAGCTCAGGAGATAAGGCCCCTTGGCAAGGTGAACAACTTTCTGAAGGTATCAGCTGGTAAACACTTGGAGCCATAAGATCAACTGAATTTCAAGCAAATTGGCATTGTTTTGATTTCCCATGTCCTTCCAGTTAAGGACACTTGAATGTGGGAAATCTGTAGGAAATCAAGGGCAAAAGCAAGCAGCCAGACCAAGAAGTCTATGAGTTGATTTATCCAGGGCAACTTGGCCAAGTTGGCATTCCCAGCCATAAAGGCAACAGAATCTACAATGAACTGGGAAAGCAGGAATGAGGGACTCCATTAGTCCTATGAGCAAGGCTTCTGAGTGTACCTTGATTTGCCCTGGGACTTTAACGAAGAGGGTTTTTTTGGGTTTTTTTTTAACACCAGTATACCTTAGCTGATGCAACTCCTTATAGGAGTAAAATAAAATAATCCCTCCAAAGATAAATGGCTTTCTGCTCCAGAAAGCTATACACAGCTGCTGGGATGCAGAACATTTACATGCCCTTTTCGTTGTCATGTCAGTGGCTCAGTGACTGCTGTGGCCGCTAAACTATTCTAATCCAAAGAGTATTTCTACCTACAAGCAACATCTGAATATAAAAAAGCAGAAACGAAATGATCTCCATATCTTGGGAGACAGCCAGTCTCTGCCTATATGTTTCTTCCTATGTTTTCTAGGTCTTGCTTGTGGTGAGTGAAACAGCAATTCATCTCACATGTTTACTCTGAACGACATAACCTGGCTGCAGAGCACCTCGCTGAAAAACCTTGCAAACCACAGAATTTCATATTCCAGCTAGCAGGACAAGATAGCAATAAAAATTGTATTTCTTAAGGTCTTTTTCTAATCCTGTATAAATTTAAACTTTGCACCACTGTAGCCATTAACACCAGCGGGACCAAGATCAGGGAATGAATGTGGTGTGTATGTCCTAATTTTGAGTGGATCATTTGATAGCAATACAAGCAAATGCCTCACTTAGCTTCATAACGAGGAGAAGTGTCCAGCGTCACTCCAGTCGCCCCAGTCTTGCAGTTTGTTGTAGTTGTGGCTCTGTTTCAGAGCAGCTGCTTCATCCCACTCTTACCACAAAGAGCTCCACTGTCTCACATCTCTCGGAGAGAGAGTTATTGCAGCCTCAAAAACCTCCACATCATCTGCCACCAGCTTGTGAGGGCCATCAGCTACAAACGAAATGCTTTCCAGAGGGTCGTATCACCTCTGACTGAACCAGAAAAATGGACTTTGCAATAACTTTAACAATGGATGAAAGAGGCTACAGATGCTGAGTAGAGTCCAGAATTCGCAACAGCAACTGGATCAGATGCAACCTGTGGGATCAAAATGCTGTGCTGGTGGGTGAACACACAAACACGCAGACTTGGCAAGGCAGATGAGCTCTACCATGGTACATTGGGAAATGTGGAAAGTGAAGTCATATTGTCTAGCACCTGTGCAGTGTAAATACAACTATATACTTGTGATTCAAAAGCAGTCTGGCCAAAAAGATAGGCTGAAATAACCCAGCACCTACCTGTGGTGGTTATAACTCAGTTACAGCAGAGTCTGAGAGAAATCTCTTCTGACAGCTGAGTCAGATAGGAGTAAGAATTGGTGGTAGTCACTCGCTATGAAGATCAAGCTGCGGATCTCACAAATATTTTATCACCATATAGCACAGAAAACCTCTCCTTAAAATACTCTGCACCTGCTCACTGATAAGCAAAGCCCAGGCTAGATCTCCCGGTAAAAGGCTGTTTTCTGCCTGTCTGGATCCTGGGTTTCAGCTCAGGCCACAGGCAGCTGGTGTAAGTTAACACAGACCCCTTGACTTTACTGTAGTTACTTAAAAAAAAACCCTAAGCAATGTAAATTGGTCAAGGATCTGATACATAACCTGTTGAAAAGTGAGATATGGACAAAGAATAGTTATGAAAAGGCTTGAATCCAAGACTTTAGTATATTTTCTGTTAGGTTTCCAATCCATGTTGCAATAGGTAAATTGGAGAATTAAAATTACCTCAAACAGAGAAAACAAACAGCACCTTTGAAAACAGAGGGATCTGATCCTTCTAAATGTATTGGCAGAGTCTTAATTTTGCAGAACTGATGGCTTTTGTTTTATCTCCTCAGCACAGTTAATCTGACAATGTGCTACTGTAATTATAAGCCAAGGCAAAGTTGCATTCATTCTAGGGAGAGTATTTTTGTAACAGAAAAAGAAGAAATATGCTATTGTGCATTAATGACTTCATTAAACAAATTTCTTAGGATTTTGGGAGGGGGACTGAAATGATGGGCAAGAATTATCTCCTTCAAACATCTGGGAGCAGAGCACATCTGGTTCTCTATTGGAGCTTGGCACTCAGCGTGCTGTGAGACATACTTGAGTACATAAGAGAGGCTCTTATAAAGCTGAATCACTTGGGCAATTAACACTCAAAGCAATTTTCACACAAGCCCTTGATATATGAAATTTGAGTTTTCCATAAGTGACAGGCAGCCTTCTGTATGCAGACAGCTCTGGCATTGCTGTAGCACTTCAAGGTTTATGAAGGGGAAAATGCTTTCAAAGATGGAAGGTGCTTTAAACAAGTTTTTCTGCTCATTTGAAAAGGAAGAGTTACTGACAGTGTTTTACTGTTATGGGCCTGTCCAAAGTTAGCTATCTCACAGGAATGTTCAGATGAAGGGGAAAAGTTTGAAAGTTCCACATTGCAAGTATATTATGTCTTACAGGATGGAAAAAAAAAAACCACCTTTAATTTATTTTCACTTCTTGCAGAAGATCTTGCATTGCATGTAAGCTGGAGAGCCTCTCTTAAGAAGGCACAGAGTTTTCCTCATATTTTCTGTGGCCAGCAACAACTTAAGGTAATGGCAAGGAATTGAAACAGATAAAAATATGGATTTGATAATGGCAAGAAATTGAAACAGATAAAAATATGGATTTGATAAATGTAATTGCTTTTGATCAAAATTCCTGGAAAGTCATTGAGTTGTAAAATAGATATATTAAAAAGCCAGCAAAATTTAAGTTGCCTGTTAGCATTAAAACGCCACATACAATACAGTTCACTGACTCCAGTGCTGGATCTATCATGCTTAGAATGGGTAATCCTGTTTGTACGGCAGCCAGAAATTATCGCAGGCAGGTAAGAAAGGTAAAATTTGGAGTTAGTCACAGACAAGAAGATTAGGAAAAGAAAATAGAATTTGTTCTATCACCATCCATAACCCAAGCACTTTGCAAAGTAAAGACATCACCTTTAAATCTAAAGTGTAAAGTAAGAGGAAGAAAACTTCCTTCTCCCACCCCTTCAGTCTGTGAACTACAAGTGAAGATTCAATGTTCACAAAATTAGTTTAATTTCCTTTTGAATATTTAGGTTATTTTTCCTGGTTTTTAATTAAGTTCAGGACTGAGTAAAATAGAAAACAGAAAAATGCTCTAAATTTTGCTGCTTCTTTTGTTCTGCAGGGAAGTGATTTCAGATACTGTTTGAAAAGGAATACTGTGGTTTAGTAGCAGTACGGGGAAGGTTATTTAGAAGACAAAGTTACATAGAGCACATGATGCCCACCACTCTGCTCTTATACTATCAGCTGGTTTTGATAAAGCTACTCAATTTCCACAGAGATAACTGAGAACAAAATCCGCCTGAAGACCCCTGGCTTGATTAGAGCTTTTCAGTCAGAGTTGAACCCTATCTTCAGAAGCAGCCTCCCTATCAGTAAGTGCTTCATAGTAAGAAATAGAGATACACAGTTGGATCCTTTAGACCTAAGAGAAAATTGAACAGAGATGCCTTTGAGAGGTAGACCTATGCATTTGAGGTATCTCAGAAAGCCTATATTTACTACCTAGTAAGGTCAATAACAAAGACTCTATTTATGCATTGCTACTAAGACTGACAATAGCACTTCACCATTAAGTGCCTCAAACTCATTTCAGCCTAAACTCATATTCTACCAAAGTTATTTTAGGCTTCAATGACCAGAAGCTTTTTATCAATGACTCGGAACTCCCAGCATAGCTTGCTTCTTGACACTGACTCAGTCTCTGCACACTTGGATTTCATTCCCAAAAATACTGCTATTATCCAAGAATCATGAATCCTACCAGTCACCTATGGTTTGCAATCTAACACAGCAACCAGGCATAGTTAACTTTCTGTGCTGGGTTCCACTAAGAAGCCAATCCTCTTTTATTTAGTAAATAGCCACAGCTGGGGAGAAGTTTTTACAAGGAAGTTTTCCAGGCAGTCCTCTGATTTGGCTAGAGCGGTGCAAAATAGAGTGGGTTTTGTTGGAGTTTCAGAATGCATTTGTAGCTAAAGATGGAGTATGGAGAAAAGTTTAAAGGAGGAAAAACTGCAGTGTGAAAATAGAGCGATGTTCAGTAAAGAGCACCTAAAAATAGCTCTTCTTGGAAAACAGGGTACTCTGAATTAGAAAAGCAGTTCCCTATTTCTGTATAACTCTCTTTGGCTATTCTACATAAGGCTGGTTTTCTGAGAGAGCAGAATGCTTACAGGGGATACAATTTCTTCCACCCTCCTTTCTCCCTGTGCACCTCAGCCAGTGCGCTGTGGGCTTCTCGGACAGATCTCACCATTGCACCATTCCCATTGAGATGTGAGCTCACAGACTCTGGTCTGTTGTAGGAACAAGTAAGCACACTGCTGGGCTCCACCTCTTTACCCCACTCTCCTCTTGTTACCTTGCTAGCAACCTCTTGACTTCATCCAGCCCTTATTTCTTTGCTACTAGAGCAGTTGCTTCTCATCAGTAAATGCTAAGTCTGGTTCCCTGTATAGTGAGCTTTTCTTTCAGCTTATTTTGACTCTAGTTGATTCATGCTAACAAACCTCTCTCACCTTCCTCATACTGATATCCCAATAAACTGCAGAAGCAGTTAGAAGCTGACTCTGGTATCGTAGGGAATGTGTGTAGCTCTGTAAGAAAGTAAGCATAACATAAATGAGCTTTACTGGGAAGGAAAAAAGGTCCATATACTCTAGTACCTCATCTCCAGATCTTTACCAATTGCAGATACATAAGGGAAGAATACAAGAACAGAGGAAGTTTATGGTGCAATTTCTCTAAAATATACTCCAAACATTTATGATTTAGAGATTTCCTGTATCAGAGGAAGGTTGTTGTGTTCTCAGATTGTAAGGCTTTTTCTTCCATTAACTTATAGGATAATGTTTGGAATACCCATAATTCTTTTTGTGTCTCAGACATGCTGAAGCAAGAAGATGTGCAGCTCAACAGCCCATTTAATTAAGCAGTATTTCTTTTTCTTTGTTCTGAATCTGTCCCTGGTGGCTTCCCAGCCCTAATAGTCTTTGCATCAGAACAGATGACCAACAGTTAGTTCCATTTACTTCCTTGGTGGTCTTCATGTCACTTGGAAGCCCTGTTCACCTTCTGACTGGCTTCATAAGACAGCTACAGTAACATGACCTGTCCTGTATGAGGGAATATACAACAGCACCTTCAAAAAATGAGAGAGTAAATTAGCTAGAAAGTTACATTCTTTAGATGTTTTTTGAATTCTCAACTTCTGTTAAATGACTCTTTTAAAGCTTGACTCCTATTCTCTGCACAGTACAGTCAGGAAGACATTACCTTTGTGGTAGCAGCTTTATTCAAGAAGATAACACTCTACAATTCGGGGCTACTCTGCAATCCATGGCTTCTATGCAACAGACAGCATTTTAATCTTCATGTTATTATAGACCACTAGAGGGTTTTCAGGACTGTCTTCAAGTGTAGCTTTGATATTAAAAAAATGGATATTTGGTTTCAACTGTACGGAAAGCTATTCTCTTCCCCAGATAATGAACTGTTGTGTCAGAACTCATTGGACTGAACTAAGACAATTTGGAAGGCAAAGTCCTGATGGATACCTAACAGACTTGAGCTCAAAGCTTGTCTTATTTTGGACTTGCTCATGAGATCCAGATAAATTGGTGGCAGGAATCTCTGCTAACACAAACCAACGCAGGCTGCAGATGGGATAAATTCTAGTCATGGAGGTGGCATATTTCACACTAGCTGACAGCATGGGAACGTTACCAGAATGTTTCACCTACATGTCACTCTCGTTTCTTTTCACAACCATAATGCTATTCCTTACCAAGGATAAAGAGGACTTCTCGTCTTTTTGTGAAACATGAAACAGCTCTGCATTAGAACCAGGGAATTACAAGCCTGAGCTGTAGAGTTCCTAGTCCACCTTCCTATGGGGTATCCCATAGGTGATTTGTAGGTAAAAATAAAACTACTCCTCATCAGAGTGCGTGACATGATGAATAAAGGTTAATAAAAGTAGATACAGATTTTTCTTTGAAAGTTTGGTCCATCCAAACACAGTGCATTTTAGCTAAGTGAAATGCAGTATTACTGATCTGAAGACAAGAAGCGAGGAATTGAACCCTAGAAGCCAGTGAGACATATTTATAGTTCATAACACAGAAACAACTCAACATAGTTTGCAAGGGTGATATAATGGGTAAACAAACTCATTCCTTCGATGAACCAGCAGGGAAGCACTGCAATAATTTTTGTTCCCTGTCTGGCTCTGCTCACCTGACGCTGGCATGTTTCTTGCATACTGAAATGGCATGTCCAGTTCTGGTGTTGACATTTTAAAGAGGATATTGAAAAACTACAGGGTGTGTAGGGAGGAGACACAAACATAGCTCAAGGGATGGAGAAAAATATTTATGGAGAGTGAATTTGATCTTATCTCACAGAAGACTTGAGACAGCCATGATTAGTGCATTAGTAACCTTCCTGGCAAGAAAATAGCATATACAAAATGGTCCTTCAATCTTGCAGAGAAAGAAATAACACAATTCATGGAAATTGAAATTGAGCAAATTCATATTAAACATCTTTTAATGAGTGATTAAGCATTGAAATACACTGAATCAGAGCATAACAGGTTCTTATTCTCTGCAGCTGCATCTGTGCCAATAATTAAAAGAAGCCAAGGATCTCATTGGCAAAGCTAGAATGTTTCTACCTGAATGTGGGCTAAATGGATCACACTCACACTTTTACTGCTTCAGGTCAAGACCGCTGTAATATTATAAGCTGATGCACAGGACAAACTACTGGACCCCATCCAGGAGTAAAATCATGAGACCGACTGGCCAAGCAGTTGGACTTTGTCATCGAAGGGTCATGTTTTAGTTAGCAGATCTACACATCTACTCAACCTTACTTGTTCACAAAATGTCCTGAAAATCCACACTTGCCCAAAGCAAGCTTGCTGGCAAAAATCATTTACCTGCATAGAAGGCAAGTACTGCAAGAGGTAATAAAACCAGCATTACAACTGTGCCTCACGCATGAATGAATCCAGTAGATATTGCCTCCTGGAAATAACAGTGCAGGAGGCCTATCAGCTGCTCAGGTACTGTTTAGCCTGCAGGCATTGTTGTTTGTGTTGCTTAACACAAGAATGTGTTACAGTGTTATCGCTCACTCCAGCAGATATAGCACTGCTAATTATCCCATCATGTAGTTGCTCTGCAGTGATATAAATAGCCCAGTTAGTGTCATTTTACATTATCCAGCAGAGAATCTCCAAAGCCTGGGTAGGGCATAGAAGTTGCTTAAAAAGAAAAGCAAGTCACTTTAAAGACAGATGCTGTAATTCCTCCCCACAGATTTCAGATGCTGCTGTTTGTTTTAATCAAGTCAACAGAGAAGGAAAATGGGAATGACGAATAGCGTGATGAAAGAGATTAATTAGTAAATAGTCCTATTGCTGAGAATTCACCAAAAGCAGAGAGGTAGAGACTGATGCAAAAAATACTTGCCTCAGTCTCTCCTAAATACTTTACTTCACAGTTCCCACCTCCAAGTTCTCTCCATAACTTGCATTCCTTTTTCCTCCCTGCAAATGGTCATGTTGCCTTGCTGCCAACAGAATGGCTTCTTCTAGTGCCCTGCCTTAAGGACCTCTTATGGTTCTCTTGAAGTCCACCCCTCAGCTGAGAAATTCTGCTGTATCAGGTAAGAGGTTCAACACAATGGCAGACCATATATGGGAGATTACACCATATGAATGGACTCCCAAATTTCAAGCTAAGCTTTCCAGGCTATAAACAGGTAAAAGCAGGAAGGAACAGTGAAACATAGGCTGGTTTGGACTATTTGTGCATATGAATATGTCTGGAGCAGCTATGAACAACTGGACAAATATCCTACATCCTCAATCTCTGTGTAGATAAGATTTCCAGGCAGTAAATATATCTAAATGGGAGGTTAAAAAAGTTTAAATTTATTATTATTATTATCATTATTATTATTATAAGCATCTGTAAGAAAATATTAGAAAAAATGGGAAGTGAAAACCTAACCATTGGAGAGGGAATTGACAGAGAAAGTTATTAAAACCAAGCTGAGCAAAGGAAAATTTAGACAGTCTTAATGAAAATTTGTTAACAGGGAGATATTGTGCTATGTAGGAGAATAACTGCAAAGAGGCAGTGTGGGCCTCATTTCACACCTGAAGAGTGAATAATCCCAGTTAGATATTTGGAAAAGGACGTGACACAGGGGACTGAAATTTGTTTCGTATTTTTCAAAGTTCTATAATCATTGTTGGCACTGTAGTCATTTCATCTGCAGTACATCTTTCTTGTGCTGTCTCTCTGATATGCAAGCAAGTTCCATTTACTAAGAACCACACAGATTATTACCATAGCCGGTTGGGTTCCAGGAACAGCATTTGGTTTCCCTGTGGCTGAAGGCTGGAAGTTCTTCCAGTGGCAGGTTGTCATACATCAGCATAGATAACAAAAGTTACTAAAATGAGGTCTATGATCTTCCAAGGATACTTCGTTCTGAAAGACTGGCTTGTTCTTCTTCCACTGAGGTAGGTAATTTTGCTTTAAGACACCTAAAGAATAAATATTTTCCTGGTGTTTCTTTTACAGTTGAGTAGCCATATGGGTTGCCACAGCAACAGTAGTTGATTGACAGCAGGAGAGAAGACAGTCCAGCTCGGAGTGCATTAAAGGGTGGTTCCTCTCCTTCAGGATGTGGTCCACAATCTGGAAATCTGAAACCTTCTGTCCAAGTCAAACTACAGCAAAGGAATTAGACAGCCAGAATGTAATAAGGGGGTCTTGACAAGGAGGTGCGGAGTCACTAATTAAGTGAAATAAGGGGAGTCTGGATGAACAACTCTTCAAATGTCCTCATGGAAAGGACAGCACCTCTATAGAAGTATGTCTGCCCCTCCAGATGCCTTTATTCACATAGCATGGCCATCTAAAAAGTGTAAAGCCAGATGAATGTGGTCTGGGACACTAAGGAAATCATTCTGTGCAAGCAGAGGTCTGTGCAGCCTTTGTGGAAAGAGGAATGAAACTTCCACAACTTGGACATGAATTTTTGCACTGAACTCACGCACATTTTGGGTCATAAATTCTTTATGGTGAGGAAGTGATTTGCAAGCTCCAAAACAACCTGAGGATATTATTTTCTGAGCAAACACCTCTAAAATGAATGTTGTAAATCTCATACATTCCTTGAGATGACACTCAGCCACCTGCATGTCTGAAGGCAGAACCAAAGTTTTAAAAAACTTGCATACAGTTGTCCAGGGAGCTTTTCATGCATAACTCAGGCTCTATTTGCTATGCAAATTGGATAGCAGCATGCCCAAAATAACTTACATGTGTGTCTGCCTATTTGCAAATCGAACAATCTGTTAATAGGCAGCAGAAGACTGAGTCCCCACAGCAAAGTACATAGATTTACAATTTATAAATCAGCAAGGCCTCTCTGTTGCTGCCTCATAACTCAGTTGCTCAATAAAATTACCTCCCATCTTGCATACCTCTAGCGAATGTGTTTTTCTTCTGCCAGTCTTTCTAACACCACCATTCGTAAATATACCACCCCTCTACGGGCTGGCTCCAGAGCCCATTGAAGTCGACAGAAACCCTCTCATTAGTTTCAGCAGCTTTTGGAGTAGGCAGGAAGGAACTAGGCACATTGCATGCGTTGTTCTTTAGAGGCTTTCCTTCATGTCAAATTACTCAAGGTACGGTTGTGAAGAATTCTGAAGTGGTTTGATGGAAATGAACATATGTCCTGCAAAGTCTAGAGAGCTGAAGACCAGGAACTCAGAACATGGCATGTACTGTGTGGTTTTACTGACATTTCAACATTTTCCCAAAGATTAATTCACAGCACTTCTCAGGGGACTCAGCATAAGTAGTTGTGACAGACCAGACAGGATAACCCTTTTATGCACATTACCTCCACTTCTGCATTTCACCTCTAGCAACACAGCAGCAATGCTCATCTTCTTAAGCTTTTTGGTGCTTTAAAGAAGCTGGAAATTCTACTAAGCAAACATTTTTGCCTTTCAAAAGAAATGCTACTTTCTTTGGAAACAAAACTGGCAGCAATGAATTCACCTACATGAATCTCCTAAGGAAAATACCTGTTGTAGTGACCTATTTTGATGTGCCTGACAAAAAGTTGTATTTTCCGTTCTATTAAAGTTCTATTTGCAGATTACTTTTTAGTAAAATAAATAAAACTGGGCTTGTTGTTAATGCTTTGACATTATCATAATGATTTTTTTCTCACACTAATTCACTATCATAATTGTTTCTATTAATGCATTTCCAGATTTTCTTATTCTCACCTGATTTGTGCACTGAAAATATGACAAGATTATCCCTTCCTCCCCACCTCCTGCTCAGCTTCCCAGGGTTAGGAGAACTGGGTTTTCACCCATCTTGCTAGCAGCTCATCACTGACACCTTCTTGTATTTCGTTTGTGTCCATGCAGGCTGCTGCATTTTTAAATCCTTTAGCCAAGCAACTTCCTTGTACATCCTAGATCAATGTTACACAGAGCAATATTACAATCGATCCCTGCCCTTCTCTTGAAGGAAGTGCTCACTGCAGCACCAGTGACTCTGTTCTAAATATGCACGATGCCTCAGATACAAAGCACTCTAAGCATTTTGCAACCCTAAATTTAGCATTTACTGAACTATGAACGCGGCCCAATGGGCAATACATGCCAAAAGCTCAGGCACATTTCCTTTGCAGGGTAGCACTACAGTATGAATAAGGGAAGAAGGGATTTCTATGCCTCCTCTGGGTAGCTTTTTTTCTGGGCTTTTGTTCAGTGTGAGTGCAAAAAGAAGGACACGGACCCTGGGCATAAATAAACTTCTATTTATCTTGTGTGGCTTTGTGAATATCGGACTTCTAAGACTGACAGGAAAAGTGTAGGCCATGTATATCAACATAATCAGATTTTACTCTTGCAGACGATAATCAGATTTTAGACTTGCAGACCTTGGGAATGGCAGCATTGTGCATAAAGCACTTAGGATCATGGGATGCTTGGTAAAATACGTACGAACCGCTCTGCAGTAGGCACCTACAAACATCTGGATTTTGGGAAGGAACAGGAGGTCTTGCCTCTCTCCCTGAAAACTCTTACTCCTTCTTTTCAATGGGATTTGGAAAGAAGAATAAAAGGAGTGAGCTTTCAGCCACCCCCAGTCTAAATCAGCATCTTTCCTATTACTGCTGGGAGCTCATGTTGTGACAGGTCACTGCAAGATCTGTAAACGTAAAGATGAAAGCAATTGAACCTCTTGAGGGAAAGGCAGAGAGGATCAAGCTGGAGGTAGCAGCAGGATGCCACAGAGTGGGAGGGGAAATCTGGAAAGAAACCTTGAGATTTGCTCTTCCCTGCCTGGCAGGGTTTGAGCTGTTCTTGGCACACACCCCACCACCTCACCCCCGCCACACACACACACCCACCCCACCCCCCACCCCCCCCCCGAAGAAGGCTTGCTGTTTCTGTATTGGGGTTGTTATTGTTTGAAGGCTAAATATCCTTCCCAGAAAAACAGACAAAACCAGAGATGTTGGGAGAGGGTGAAGTTCTAACACAGTGAAAGCTAGCAGAGACATATGACAGGGCCTCTCCCTTATCCTGTCTGTCACGTTAAAGGTAGGAGTTTGGCGTTTGCCTGCCAGAGCACAAAAGGACTTGCACTGAAACAGTTTCGCAAAGGCAATAGAAATAATAGAAGTTTATTAAAGCGACAGATATAATAGATTTAGAGTTGCCATTGATAAATACACTAACTGCAAGAGGCCTAATAAATAGTAATGCAGCAAAAAGAAACTATCCCGGGTATTTTCACTCTATGGTCAGAGTGCAATTCTTACCAAGAAGGCATCCCTGTCTTGGGTGGAGGAAGAGGACTGTCACCAGTTTGGCTGAGGCAGGGCCAAACCACAGGACCAATTCTCTCTCTCCAGTCAGCCCCTTCTCCGTTCCAGGAGGAAAGCCTTGGGAGAGAGAGAACAGGGAAAGATAAAGTAAGTGGGCGAGGCCTCAGTGCAGTTTTGGAAACTAAAACCATTTTAATAACAAGAAAACCGATATGATATGCAACAAACAACAACAAGATATTAACCAATATACACAAGGTTTGGGCATCTGGTGCGGCGAGGGTTAAACTGTGGGCAAACTGCCAGTTACTGCCCGCGGCAGGTCGCCTCCAGCAGGGACCGGGGCTGCCCCCGCCAGGTGCCGCCGGGCCGGAGCAGCAGCGACAGAGGAGCTAAGAGTCAGGGCAGGCGGGCACAGCGTTATAAGCCCCCAGGGCACAGCGACAGGAGGGCAAAGCAGGCAGCAGCAAGAGGTGATATCTTTCACCCCGGAGCTCTCCTGGAGCAGTCGATAGCAACTGCCGATAGCAACATCCAGCCGGACGCTGCCGTCCCCTCCGAGAGGTCCTGACGGCCCTCAGGGCAGGCAACATGGCGGCCAGCGCAGCAGCTGTAGCAGCGCGTGCGGCTCCAATGGCAGGGCGGCAAAGGGCAAAGGCTGGAGCACAGGCGGGCGGCGGCTGGTCCCAGAGGCGGGCGGCAAAGGCGCGAGCTGTCTCACTTGCACGAAGCTTCTTAAAGAGACACCGTCCCGCCAAGGAGCTCCACAGCCGGTGAGGTGCAAGTGACAGTGTGGGGAGAGGAACGCCTTAACTGGTTTGTTTCATATGTTTTTCGTATGTCAGTATGTTTTATATTACACCAGGGCAAGGAGTACGGCCCCTCAACCGCCTCTGCAAAGCCTTCAGTCTTTTCCTCCAGCCATGTATTACCCCTCCTGGCTTTTTATCCCCTAACGCTATTTGTCTCTACCTCTTACGTGATGTCTAGCATGATTAGAGTGGAGAGCTGACTAACAGAGTCATATATGTTTAGCATGTTCTGCTTTGGGCTCTTTAGCATATTGAGGGGCGTGAATTTTAATATTAATTTTGCAGGTAATTGGGCAAAGGCCTTCACTCAATAGGCCCTTCAACATTTGTTCTCTGTCTTCGCCTAGTCAAAACAGGGCTGTCTGGTCTTCGCAGGACTCCCTCCTTCAGCAGTTATTTGTGCCAGCCCAAAGGCTCTCCACTCCTACAGGTAACACAGGAGTCTTGTGCTGGCAAACATCTTGTCCATTTGTGCCAGATTCCCACACCTCCCCAAAACCACAAAACTGAGGAGACCCTTCTGTTCTATCAGAGATGAGGTGCCACTGTCCTGTCTTACCTTACTTTACCTTTTCACCCGACTTACTATTGCCTAACTCTTGGTGTTCTCTAAGTAGCTCTCTAAGCGGTTTGTAGGGGAACCCAGAGTGAGCGTGCACCGAGCTGGTTATTGATCTCTGGCTTTAAGACTTTGAGCTTTAGTAAAAGTTAAAGCAGTGTGGGCTTAAGAAAGGGGAGACTAATTTTGATTCTTTCATCTGAGATGATTCATCACTAATATAGTGAAAATATTCAATTCAAAAATATTTCAGAAGTAAAATAATGGTTTTCCTTAAACGTAAAATTGACTTTTCCACTTAAAACTGAATATCACAAATGTCAATTTTGTCCTTTTCCATAAAAAATGTTTTCCACAAAAATTGTGATACTTGTGGAGGATAATAATTCTTGTGTGTCATGCCCCATCTTCTCATCGAGTGCAAGATGTCATAGCATAATTTCATCTCCAACACTACACTATGGTAGCACCCCATGTCACCCCCATGATACACATCTCTGCAGGCACGGGAGGTGCTGCTATTGCATTTTCCAGGCTATTTTTAGCCTTCATCATTTGCTTTACATTAGAAGTGGATAAATCTGGCTGAAACTGAAAAGTTTAGCAATTTGGCACTATTTAGCTCCCAATAACTGCAATATATGGGCACAAGTCAGTATTGGGAACTCTGAAAATTGTGCTGCTATTTCTTCAGAGGACTCCCTCAACTGCCATGAATAGGGCCTTTAAGTCTGGCAGGCAAACTCTGTCAAACACACGGAGACTATACCCTTAGCTCTTTGATCTACAATATTCATTAGTACCCTGCATGTTCCCAAGAAATTGTTGCTTTGATTTTTGTCTGGTTTTGTTTAAGTGTGTTTGAGTTCATGGAATGTTTTGATTGTGTCTTCAGTATTTTTACACACAAACTTTCTGCTATAAAGCTGCCATCTGTGTCTGAAATATACACTAAGCATGCTGGGTTTTTCCTCCCTAGAGAGCTCCTGTTCTCTGTGAAACACTGAATAAAATTCATATGGATGTTTCAAAGCCAAATAATTTAAAAAAAAAAGGAAAAAAAAAGAAAACGTTTTTGCAGGATTCAGGTAGTCAGGTTTAACCATTTTTTCCAGCATTATGTCATCCAAGTAATGTTCTCTCTACAACAATAAAAATGTTGTTGTAGTTAGCCTGTACAATTCATCCTCAGATTACACCAAAAATATTAGGAATCTTGTGCTACCTGTGAGGTTTACACCCTCTAGACCAGAAAGGTGTAGAGGAGGATTTGGCTTGTGCAAGAATATGGCAGCAAACACTGAGTAAAGCTCATGGGCACCACTCATTGAGTAATGATGAACATTTTGGTGGCTATAATTACTGTCCTTTGGTTGTCACTGAGCCAACACTAGCCTCTGATGCTATACTGGGGACCAGTGCTTTACTGTCACTAACCTAGTCTGTCCACTGAGGGCATGTGAGGACAAGCTAAAAGAGGAGACTCACCACCGGTTTGGCTAGCAAAACTTTCGATCATAGATTCTGGTAGGGCCAGCAGCTGCCCAATGGACATCCTGAGTTTACCAGTGCCCTTAGCAGGTCACTTAGAGCTGGACCTAGCAGGTGACCACGTCAAACCGCTGGCAGGACTTTTTCTTAACCTGGATAGGCAGAGTCACATGATCAGTGTGGGCAAAGGCCGTATATGCTGATTCAGCCCTCTGCGTTCATCCACAGCCTGGGACACCCCCATGTGGGATTCTTCCGCTTTCCATGAGTGATTTATAACAATGCTCAGAAGCCCATTCAGGAGCCAGGTGCCATACTGGTGGATATCACAATAACCCCTCATTTTGGGCTGGACTGGCTGTCATCTTCTGAGAACTTCATTATGAAAGGAATTGGCTCCAGTGTGGGTTTCTTTGTTCCTCTCAACTGGAAAGTCTGGACAGATAAGGCTAACTGACCACATGCAGTAAAGGCAGTCCCTGACCCCAGGAGCTTCCAAAAGTTTGTATTAGAGAGCAGTAAATTGCAGTGTTGTGAAGTGACTTGCACCTCTCTTCTGCTGATGGATGAGATGAAAGTTTCAGCCCTTGCTCAAAAGAGAAATTGTAGGTGCACAATGCTGTCTTCAACAGCTACACTAGAAAGATTTTCTGATGCACTTCTTGGGACCTGCTGCAAAGTGCTACATGAAGCAGCTCATTCACTACTAAAAGCAGCAATATGCTGTATCGGACCTACAGATCTCAGCCATTATGCTGTGTGTGTGCTTGGTCAAGGCCTCTGACACTTATGTGTTAATTAAGAATACAGCTGCCGTTGTCATGATACAGCAGTTACCCAGAGTTATCTGAGTTCCCTGCAAAATGAGAAAGCTCCAGCTTTGGAAGATATGCCATCGTTATTTAGTTTGTAACACAAAACAAGTAGATAGAGCAGGAAGCACTGTGAAGAGTTAGTTCTTCATCATAGGCTTTGGCAGAATAAAAACTAGGTAAAGAATTGCCTAGGGAGCAGATGTAGGATTTCTCAGAAGGAATCCCTGAGAGACACATTTAAAACAGTTTATTTGTTGACTTCATCTCTTCCAGGCCTAGCTCATAACATTAAACCTTGTGTGACCTGGAGAAAAAAGAAAAACTGATGTCCTCTCAGCTTTGAAAAGATTCGAGGCACAGTTAGGAAAGGAAGCTGGGAGTCCTCTTTTTTACACCTCCTCTTCTAGCCGTAGGTAACCCACCCATGTACCATAACTGACACAGAGAAGTCCTTTCACTTTAAACCATGTTATAGCCTTGGTGCAAGTTGTTTATTTTTACGGCCTGACACCTTTGAGGCAATAGAAAAATGATTGTTACCTTTACTGAAAACTGCATCTGCCTCTGGGATCAAGCACTGTGTGCTGTCCTTATGATATCATGGAATACAGCTAAAGATTCAGAGCTCAGTGGTTTCAAGAGGAGTTTTTCCACTGACTTCCATGGGTGCTGAAAAGGCCTTTATGCAGCTACGTTATGAATCCTCAGTATTAAATATTTCTTTTTTACAGGGTTATTAGTGTGTAGGTCTGATCTACACAGGACAGTGGAAAGCATTTTTACTGCCTACCCTCTGTTTGAACCAATGGGCACTTCGGCATATTATGGTCCATTATTTTTGACTGAGGCTCTAAACTTCACTGTAAAAATGCTGTCCTTGTTAGTTTGCTATCCTGAGTGTTGCCATAAACACAGGTTCTAGCCAGCTGGAAGACAAGTGAGGTAATTTCTGATGATCTGATGAACCTCTGGTTACTCCCAGGCAGCAGTAGGATGCCTGAGCTGGAATCACTGTGATTTAAACACTGGACTGAATCAGGAATGGGGCTTCACAGTCCTTTCAGAGATATATCTCCTTCTTGGCTGTTTACCACTGTATGCCAGTGATCACACATGAAAGGATAAAGCAGAGCCCAACTCACACATTTTACCTGAGGACCAAGCTATCCAGGATGGAAAGAAACCAAAAAAACCCAAGTTTCTGCCTATGAGGTCTGTCGCATCTATTGAAATGCTGTAAGCTGTATCATTCAGCTCCTGTGTCTCAATCCAGGACCTTTCCCTGGGACTGTTCCCACAGATTCCCATCATGGACTTCGAATACTGCTGTGGGTTACTTTAACCCAAACCAAGGACAAATTAGTCGCTAAATAGAAAGCTATAAAATATCAGAATAAATTGGGTTTTGGCACAAAGTTTCACGATAGAGACAGCTGGATGAAAGTACAGAGTGCTAACTTCATCCTAGTGTTACTACACTGACTATTTGCCCTTCTTCCAGTACACAGCAAATGCGATGTACATTCCTACTGAGGTGGTTCAATCCAAGGCATTTTACCTCATAATCACAATGAACTGGAAGTATTTATGTGGCTGCTTACTGCTGTTCAGCTGACAGGTTAATTCCTCATTACTCAGTCATATCTCATTGCTTTGAAACAGGAGCTTAAATTTTCACCATAGCTCATGACTTGGATGACAGAAGTAAAGCCTTGGGCAGTTGTCAGTTTCTCCCCAAGCTAGCTTCTCTGGGGTAGGTGTATCTGTAATAGGTGTTGTCCTAGAAATGCAAATTCTTCCTCATTATTCTGATGAAAGAAAAAGAAATCAAAATCTCTGACAAAAAAAAACCCCAAACCTTTGACAAATAAGGTTTTCTGTCCCCTATTAAAGGTTCCTTCCCACTGAGTTCTTGTAAACTTATTTTGCGATGCATCTGGCAGACCTGAGGTGAGTTTTGATGTTTCATATTTGTAATCTAAAAACTGTGAGACTGTGAACCTTGGTCCAAGTGAGGCCAAAGTAGAATAATTCAGTGACTTCTTTTAAACCTTCTTTTGAAAATTTGAAACCATATCTTCATGTTCCTTTTCAAATCTTGCCATGAGTGATTTGTTCAAGGGAGTTTGGGGAGAAGTAAATTAATGCAAGTCTCCATGGCTCCTGCCATCATTTCTTTACCATCCTTCTTGGCAGGGGATGGAGCACACAGCAGCATTAACAGAGACTTGCAGAGGTGCGGTGCAATGTGTCAGTCATCAGCATCCACTTCTTTAAATACAGACCTTTTCCAGCTGGATCTACTCATAAAAACCCTCAAAGCTCCAGCTGGAAATGGCTGGTGACTCCAACTGTGCCACTGTGACTCTGGAAACTCCTGCAGGCAAATTAAAGCTGGAGGAGACTGATGGTCCCTTAATTCTGTGCACACTGACCCCAGCACCTGCCTCCAGCCTTCTTCCTTGCTGAGCTGCGACATTAGCTAATGTGTTCTTGATTGCTGCTGCACTTAAGCAAATGAACTAATGGAAAGTTGTTAAATGCAGAGCAAACAATTAATTAAAGACTTTATTTTTGTGCTGTTTAGAACAGGAAAAATAAAACAAAATGTGAATTTCTTCCCCAGTCATTGCCACCTCCCACACATTTTCTTTTTATCAGCATGGCACCCGCTCTGCTAATGACATGCCTTTTCATAACATAGACTTAATGGCTCAATAAACACCACTGTGTAACAAATAGGTTCAATTAGTTTCTCAATCTCACCCCAACTGTTTACAAGAAGCTTTGTTAGCATTTAGGGCTCTGTTTTCTGGAAATACAAGTCTTGGGCTTAGTACAAGCTGGAAGGTACCTACCTTGTTCATGTCTGTAAAGTCAAAACCTTCATCCAAGCAAAGCTCTCCTAGTGACAGAATTGTTGAGTCACAGAATCCATGCAATGTAAGCTTTCATAGCCTTTGAACTGTGAGGATGCTTGACAAAGTTTTTTTTTTTTTCTGGCATTAAAAATTGTGTACCAAGAACTGCATTCCACAAGTAGATAAATCCCCTAGAGAGAATCAGGATCCCAGTGTGGAAGAAGTTGGACATATAGAAATATCCATTCCCACAGATTTGAACAAATACTAAGTTTAGACCCTTGTCTTCTGCGGATGGTAGCATTTTGGGGTAGTCCTACCAGTCCACTCTGCAAAGGAGCCATTCAGAAGTGGGGAAATCAGGAGCAGGATAGAGAGACCAGATAATAGAGGTTGACCAAGTTTCAAAACCCAAGTTCTTAATCAAATAAACATCCTTTCTCAAGATGTGCTCTGCAAATCCCTCTTCATCTATCCTCAATTTTCAGGAGGCATAAAACTCAGTTGGAATATTACTTCTGGGCTAAAACTTGTATCAATGCTTTTAGTCAGAAAGCAATTTTATTTTGCATACTTTGAAGAAAAAAAAGTCATGTGAGTGATCTCAAGCTTACAAAGTTTGAAACAAACAAAAAAAAAGGATGAAAACAAATTTAAGTTAGTTTTCCTGAAGATGCTCTTTAGCATTTACATAATGGGTTTGTATTTCTAAAAGGAAAATTTTGCAGACCATTGAACCACAGCACAGTGACTGAGTTTGCTACTAAATCATTCAAAACAAGAGTTATTTAGCTTTTAGAAGAAGCAAAACATATTGTTGCATAAGGCTTTGAAAGGACTATTACAGGTTTTGTGCACCATTAAAGCAAAACCCCCAAATAATCCCTTAGTACGTAGGTCGGGAAACCATAGCCTGTAATGAAGCTATGAATATTTATTATAGCAGAACTACAGCAAGTGAGAAGTAGCTTTGGCCTAATAGTCTATAATGCAGCTGGCTGGATAATCTGAATATTACAGTCAAGAATTTACCAAAGCTAAATTACAGAAATCTGTTATGCAAGTGAAGCAGCTAGAAATATGGCAAGAAACAAACCTCCCACCACATTGCACCAAAGGTGACTGTGCCCCAGCCTTCTGCTTCTCTTAGAGGTCAGCAGTAAGTGGTGAGGGCCAGGAGCATGTCATGACATTCACAATCCTCTAGTAGCTCAAACGGGTCTTGGGAGAGGACAGCCCTTGCTTATGCCTCTTTCCTGTCCTTCCTGATGTCATATTTCAGCCATGTCCCACAGAACTCCATGGTTCTAGTACAACACTTGAACAGACTGATCCTGTTTCTGTCCAAACTGTGTTGTCCCTATGCTCACATTGTATTGGAGACAGGGGCACAGCCCAGATCTAGAGATGGCACATTAATATTAATGGTGTTTTCTGCCCTTATCTTATTACATTCCTCATAATTTCTGACAGGTGTTTTTGTTTCCCTAATTTGACTAACATTCTTGTTCTTTGAGTTGGCTGATGTTTTTGACCACTGCCAAACAAAGGGGTAGTGTTTTCAGGTAAACCTACAATGATTAATTTCGAGCCTAAATTGCATAGATAGCTGGAGTTATTTTTCCTGTTGTGCGTTACTTTGCACATAGCAACACTGAATTTCATTTACCATTTATTACTCAGCCTCTCTGTTTCATCCATCTACAACTATTTCTCTGCATCATCAACTTCAGATTGTCAAATCTAAATAAGCTCGTGTTAATGCAAACTCTGTCACTTCACTACTCCCTGCTTTTCCCAGATCATTCGTGAATATCCTGATCAGCTCCAGTTCCATGGTATCTTTTTTCACTCTTCTGCATTGTGTTGTGACCACTTGTAAGAGTCATCATTGCAAAGTGATGACTTTCAGTCATCATCATCATCATCATCATCATGGCTTGGCTTCGCGGACGAAGATTTGGGAAGGGCTTTGCCCACGCTTATTGCAAGCGCGTTGATGGCTGAAAAGGCCAATGCGGGATAGGCAAGACCGGTTGCAAAGAGCACACCGGAGGGTCTCCTTGGGTGGTATAGTCGAGGCACGGTTCTTTCTGCGCTGTCTTTTCTCCTCGAGCTTGATTCTACGCGTGCTCTCAAAGGAGACAGCAGCGTTATGTATGGTGTGTCTCCAAATCTCCCGATTGGAGGCCAGGGTGGACCACTGATGGTGGTCAATATGGCCTAGGCTGAGGTGTTGTTTCAGGGAGTCCTTATATCTCCTCTTTGGAGCTCTTCTCTTGCGGCAGCCGGTGGCAAGTTCACCATAGAACACGATCTTAGGGAGGCGGTGATCCGCCATCCTGGAGACGTGCCCTGCCCAACGCAGCTGCGTTTTCAGCAACATGGCCTCAATACTGGTGACGTCTGCCTGTTCAAGGACAGCAACATTAGTCACGTAGTCAGTCCAGTGGATGTTTAGGATTGTGCGGAGGCAGCGCTGATGGAAGCGTTCGAGGAGTCGCAGATGGTGGCGGTAGATGACCCATGATTCAGACCCGTACAGAAGAGTAGACAGTACCACGGCTCTGTAGACACTGATCTTTGTACTTTTCTTCAGGTGTTTATTGCACCAGACTCTTTTATGGAGTTTTCCAAAAGCTCTGTTTGCCTTTGCTGTTCTGTTGTCTATCTCTTTGTCGATCGTGGCATCTGAGGAAATGATGCTACCCAGATAGCTGAACTGCTGGACTGGCTGAAGCTCTGACTCGCCAATGGTGATGTGGGGATGATGGTAATCATCTTGTGGTGCTGGTTGGTAGAGAACTACTGTCTTCTTTAAGCTGACTTCCAGCCCAAAAAGCTCAGCCGCCTCTGCAAAGCAGGATGTTAAGCGCTGCAGAGCTGCTTGTGTGTGGGCAACAAGGGCGGCATCGTCAGCAAAAAGCAGCTCGCGGACAAGGTGATTCAGGGTCTTGGTGTGGGCCTTCAGTCGCCTTAGGTTGAAAAGGCTCCCATCGGTACGATATCGGATATAAATGCCGTCTTGTTCGTCGAGGTCTGCCGTGGCCCTTTGGAGCATCATGCTGAAGAAAACTGTGAATAAAGTTGGTGCGAGAACGCAACCTTGTTTCACACCATTGGCTATTGGGAAGGGCTCAGAGAGTGCATCGCCATATCTGACTTGGCCGCGCTGCCCCTCATGTAACAGGATAATCATTTTGAGGAACTTGGGGGGACATCCTAAGCGTTCCAAGATCTGCCACAGACCTTTTCTGCTCACAGTGTCAAAGGCTTTGGTGAGATCAACGAAAGTTACATAGAGACCCTTGTTCTGTTCCCTACACTTCTCTTGCAGTTGTCTCAGAACGAATACCATGTCTGTGGTACTTCTGTTGGCTCTGAAACCACACTGACTTTCAGGTAGAAGTTCTTCTGCGATAGCGGGTACCAATCTGTTCAATAGTATTCTTGCGAGAATTTTTCCAGCAATGGAGAGCAGAGTTATGCCTCGGTAGTTTGAGCAGTCTGACTTTACTCCTTTTTTCTTGTACAGGGTGATGATGATTGCATCACGGAGATCTGGTGGTAGTTCGCCTTGTTCCCAACAGCGCACAACTAGCTCGTGAAATTTAGCATGGAGCGTTTGGCCTCCATGTTTCCAGATTTCAGGCGGGATTCCGTCGACCCCAGCTGCCTTGCCGGTTTTCATCTGCTGTATGGCCTTAAGGGTCTCTCCCATAGTAGGGGCTATATCCAATTCATTTTTCACCGTTTGTTTTGGGATGAGCTGGATTCCTGAGTCTTGGACTTTCAGTAACCAGATATTAATTTATAAGATTTCCTATCTTACCTCACAATGACTTTTTGCTTTACCCAAATATGATTATTTGCACCTATCCTTTTTTACCCAATAACTTCATTTTACCTTCCCAGAACATCCTGCAAATCCAAGCATATTGCATAGAATCAGAGTATCACAGAATCATCTGGTTGGAAGAGACCTTTAAGACCATCAAGTCCAACCATACACCCTCCACTGCCAGGGTCGCTAAACCACGTCCCTCAGTGCTACATCTACACGTCTTTTAAACACTTCTAGGGATGGGGACTCCACCCTAAGGCATCCTTTTCAACATATGCCTTGACTTCTTCAGTGAGCTACAGTATACATAACTTTATCTTCACTGACATTTCAGTTTTAGATCTTTTTTTTTTTTCCCCCAGATTCATTCCCTATGTGGGAATCTCCCAGTTTCCCCCCAGAGTAAACACCAAGACAAATCATTTTAACTTTCTGTTTCTCATCTTCACTGGGTGCTTAGGAACATTCTACAGTTTAGAGGTCAATAAAAGCTCCACAAATGAGTAAAACTGAAAACTATATCCAGTTCCAGAGACAGTAACCTAGACAATCAATCTACATATTCATAACTTAACGTGGTCAACTCTTTGCTCAAGACAAAAGTTCAGATCCGTAAAATGTTCTTGACCTTCAAGTCCTGGTGACTGAGTGTTAATTTAGTCACATCAGGCTATTAGTTTCTACATCACATAAATGTTGGGTTTTTTTTTTTTTACATGCTAGAGTTGGTGGTAAAAGATACGTTCTTTCAGAAAAATCCAGAAGTCGTAACTTGTATCACATAGCACCACTTAGCCAATTTGTTAGGTCTTCATTTTTAACTTACATTTGCTTTGATAGGTGTTTTTATTGTTTGGGGTTTTTTCTTTTTTTTTTCTTGCTTCATGAGAGCATTGTGAAATACAAAGGTGTAGCTTATGCTGGCACCACAAAGAGCAAGTGCCTGTAGGTGACATGCAGCTATGTGCCATGATGCTCTGTGCCATGATGCTCTGCAAGACTGATGTCAGGGTCGGAGGACCCCAAAGACTGTTCTGATTTAATCAAGACAGCAGCCACTACTAGTTGCAATTATGTTGATGAAAGGTGCACTGGAGACTTTGAAGGTCTACCCCATGCCTGTGGCCACATTGCTTCCTCCATATCACAGAACTACTGGAGACACCAATCTCTTCTGTGCTTCTCCCTTCTGAGCTGGAACAGACCTTCTCAGGGTAGCATGAGGTTAAAACAACATATGGCTGCTCAGTCCCTGGCAGATCCTTTTTTTTCTCTTTTTGTGCAGGAATTATACCCCTTCTCAATGAGAGCACAATACAGTTCCTAAATCCATTTAAGACAAACTGACATAGTTCCTGTAATGTCATATTATAATTAATGATGGTTATAAAGGGGTCCCTTTTTATACCAGATTATCGTCTTCATTTCTACGGTTCAACTCATTAATTCGTCTTCTGAAGTAAACCTGTATACACAAGCCAGTCTTCACTGGAGAAAATAAGCATTAGCAATAGTGTTTCAATCTCACCTTCCTAAGGTTGAATTTCCTAAACCCTAGTTTTTGAAACTCAACGGGTTCTTTTAAAATTAGTAAAGCAAAACGTTCCATCTTCTATTGGTGGATGATGAGGATTTAGGGATGGATTTTTTTTTGTTTTTTAAGAATGCCTATTTATTTTCATTTCCTTTAAGACAACACAAATTTTCTTGATCTAAATAATATAACCTTCTTGCTAACATTAATTAATCCTCCATTACAGAAACACATTTTCCTAGAGTATTTCTCCTTCCTTCTGCTCCTTCCTTCTGGCAATGCAGTCAACCAAAAAAAAAAAAAAAAGAAAAGAAAAATCTCATCCCTCTCACAAATGCGCAAGAGTGTGCACACATGCAGGGGCACATCCACAAGAGTCTCTAGGAGGACCAGGAGCACACGGGCCTGTGGTCCGCGTGGACCTGCACTTCATCCATGGACATGGACCTGCATCTCAGATCCAACGAGATCTGCCCCATTTTTTTCTCCTAATCAGTCTGTCTGTTACTAACTGAGGATTCTGCAAGCCTGACTGCAATGTATAACATTGAAATAAAGGTCACTCTAGTTGGGAGAACAGATAAAATCAATGGCTTATAGTTACTCACATTTATCAGTTGAAGTTGTCAAATTCTTTATGATATGTGATCCATTTGAAAGGATTTACTTGTGCTTGATTCCTCTGTACTTTCCACTTTCAAAGCACTGAATAGATCACAGATTTTTGAAAAGCAGTTGCTATTCAAACATGGGGTACTTTCTTTTTTTGGTGCCAACCTATATACCCAGAACTGATGATTTGACCAGATCACAGGAAGCCTTTATTTAGTTTTCCGCTGCAATTCATTTGGCATTTCTCATTCAAAGGCCTAGGAAAAAAATGGTTGTTTCACAGGTAAGTTACTGCACATCCTCTTTCACGGGCGCCCCCTTGCCGTGGGGAAAGAGCTTGCATGCCCTTGCGAAGTTGAGAGCTATGCTGGTGGTGGCATATGCCTCCGGTAGGGTCTCCCAAGCCAGACAGGTCTCAACTGAAGGGTCAGACAAAGTGTGTCCATGGGCAGGATGGGCTCACTAGCCTTCGGGCAACCATCCTAGGAGAAGGACAACTCTAACTCCAAACCCGGGCAGATGGAGCTCGTTTAGCCCTGTAAGGCCATCCATCTAAGAGAAGGATACTCTAACCAAACCTACGACCTGAGGACTTCGCTGTCACCGTCCAAGCTCGCTAGGCCCTGGCAGATGAACCTCAGGTGTAAAGGGTGGGGCCAGTCTCGCGCACGCTGCGCCTCACCTAAAAAATCCACCGCGCAGGCTTGAAGGGTGTACTCACATTTTAAGCCCTTCCCAAATCTTCGTCCGCGAAGCCAAGCCATGATGATGATGATACTGCACATCATCTAAACTACACTAAACGACTTTGTAAGTGTTAGTATCTGCTGACTAATGTATGGGAAAAGGTGACTTACCCCCAGTCCATTTCACCTCTTCATCAGGGGTCAGCAGTGCACCAGTTGCCTGGTGAGCTTGAGCAGAAGGACATCAACTAGCTCAGTTGCCAAAAGAAATATCTGTGGAGCTGCAGCCTCAAGCAGCATTGCTATGGCAGCCTACAGCAATTTAACTCACTAGCAGAATGTTGGCTTACTTCATAGTAGTGAAAAAGAAAACATGGTGAAATTAATTCATTGTTTTCATTTGGCTTGGTGTACTTGACTGACCCAACAAAAGTCCACAGGAGAGCTGGTATTACCAGGAGGAGGAATGTGAGCCTGGGATGGGGGTAAGCATGTGGCATTCAGTAGAAGGATTGGTGAGGGGTACCATGTAACAGCACTCTTAACAGAATATGTGTGTTATTTTCTAAGATCTGAGCCTCCTTCTGCCTTTGGATATTGATCACAGCTTGGCTTACGTGCGGGCATCTGTCAGACCATAATTTTCCTACACTGATGCACTAGATTTTCAAACGGATCACCTAAATGACCTAGCATTGTTCTCTTGCCTTGACTAAACTTACCACAATAGTGAACTCCAAGTAGCACACAGAGATTAAAAAATGGGAATGAAAACAGTGCTTTCAAATTCAGCAAAACCTGTTCAGTAGTCCTGTTTGTCTCAGCAGCTATCACACCAGGATCCCTGGTGATGCAGACAAGCACATCAATGTCATAGCTAGTTTTGATTGAATTCCATCCCCCTCCCCCCTCAAAAAAAAATTGTATCTACAGCAAACCGGCTTTCCAAATGCTTCTCAAGGACATGTTCCTGACTCCATGGCTATCCTCAAAGAGGGTAATTTGCTTGACTCACTATATCCTGCCCCTTCCATCATGGCACTGGGGCTAATGTGACACTCCTTCTTCCTCTGAGGAGTGACAGCAACCTCACTGAAATCTCAGAGCTGGATGGGCAGACTCAGGCTCTGGATGGTAAATAACCTTGAATAGGGTTTATTACTGTTGTGAGCCTCTTTCATCAGAAATCTCTCTAGCAGACCCTGACATCCATCCCAGTTGCCTATTCTGAGCCCTTTGCTCTCATCCCCATCATCTTTATATTAATTGTTTGGATTTATAATATTTTACAGAGGCTGCTGTTTGTTTCAGTGACCCTGACAACTTCCCTACATTTGCCACCTGTTCCAGAAACTGCTTTACCTGGAGGATCTCCTTAGTGTTATCCTCCCCAACTTATAGGAACTGTAGGGGTTAACCCTTGCTACCCACAGAGTCAGCAGTTTGAAACTACGTCTGTTTTCTAAGAACTGCTCAGTGGAAGCAAGTGGTCAAGAGGGGTTACATAGTACTTCAGATCATGTGATGAACACATTTTTAGTTCAAGGGAAGAATTAACAATCCTACTCAAGGCTGGTCCACCTTTGCTCCTGCTGCAATCAAGGACAAACAAGCATTAGTTGTAATTCTTAAACAAGACACCTATCACATATTCAGCCTAGATTCTCCCTCCTCATCAGACAAATACTACCATTTTTCAGGTTTGGATATGAGCAGAGGATCAGTTTGAGAGATAGGAAAATACAGAAATTTTAGTTTTCTTTTTCTTCATTTTTCAGGACACTAAACAGATTAGTGTATTAACAGCAAGACCTGGACACTAAAATTGACTAGCATGTTGCCTTAGAAACCATAAAAATGTTTCAATCACTCCTGAAATGTGTCTCTGTTCCATGGGAAGTGTTGGGAACTACAGCCATAGTTTGAAACAGTCAGAGAACATGGCATCTCCAGCTGCTGCTGCCTCTGCCTGCCTCCTCTCACCTGCTCTGAACATACCTGAGATGAGTGCCACACAGACTAATGATTAAAATGGGACTAAAATTAGTAGTATGAGGATGCAGAACATTGAAACCCTTTCTTGAAACCTCTTTGCAATCTGAAGCCGATAATACCCTGAAGCTGTCACCATCTCTTTTCCCTTCCATACTAGTTGCTGCATCCCATTGTAGTGTAATTATGGCTCTTCTATGCTGTTTTTTATACTACACCTTGGACTTAATCTAGTCCTGAATAATACAGCAGGCTTTTTCTTTAAAAGGCCTATTTCATGTCTGTTACAATGCCGGTCTACTATAATGAATGAAGCCATATTACAGGGAGAAAACCCCCCCACCACCACCTTGGCAATATGCAATAATGGAAGCTAATGTGCTAACCCTTTGGCATTACCCAGGCACATCATGTTGGATCAGCAAAGTATCCCTATGCCAGAGTGTGTAAAGCAATCCAGTAATTACCATTGATTACGCTCCTTTAGTGGGCTATTTAATGTGACCATAAAACGAATTATGACAGGTCAGGCTCCAGATTAGAGCTGGGAGTTCAGTATGAGGGATCCAGGGAAAAAGTTTTCCGGTGCCGAAGGCCAGGGCAATTCTGCTGAAGCCAGCAGGGCAGCGCTGCTGCTAGTGGCTCAGGCTTGTGCACCTACCCCACCTTTCAGCAAACTTCTGCATTGCATAACTAGCAACATGCCAGTGCAGGACACCAGCAGTTTCTGAGGCTGTGAGTGTTGGAACAGCTGCCCCTGTCACCCTCACTACCACTAAACCTGTCTCTTCATCAAGGTGCAACCTGCTTGCCTGCCACCCTTTTCCCTTCCAGCATGGCTCTTAAGTCCTTCCTCTTGCACTGCCGTCTCAGCCCAATCCTGCTCCTTCCTGCCTACCTTAAGGATTGAAATGACTCCTGTACTCACTAACCTCAGCAGCAGATGTTATAAACAGACCCTCTTGCTCCCTTTCCTAAAGAAACACAATATTCATTAAAGAATTACATTATAGGATGCTTAGCTTCAACTTTAACTCCTGCCTCCCCCTTTATGCACATGTGCACACACATGAATACAGAAATAACTTGACCATGACTGGCAGCAACCTCATCTGGTTCTTCTTAATAAAGAGTTTGAGAAGAAATGGAAAACAGAGCATGAAAACTCTACCAAATTATCAGGAGATATTTGACAGTCAGGATGTAAAAATTTTTCAAGAATGACAGAAAAACCTAAGAGGGAAAAAGTTCAATTGTAGCTGGATTTTTTTTAAAATTCAATCCTATCGAAGTGAAAAATATTTGTCTACAATCGATTATCTAACAAGTACCTGCTTTTAAAGTTGTTCCTTGATAAAAAGGGTGTAACAGAAGAAACCAAGACAATCGACTCTTTTCAATGGGTGGGAAGAATTATTTATTTCACTAACCACATCAAATATGGGTATTTGATATCAATACACTATGTACCTCTTTCTGAAGAATTCCTGTACCCTAAAGCATTTTTTTCCCTCAGTGTCCCTGACCTGGTTTTGTCCCTGGTATATTTGTGTTTGTTACACCAGCTATGTTTGTAGCTCATTTTCTTGTTTTTCTCATCTTGGCTCAGGCACTGATGATTCCCTATCTTTGATTGCTGGACCAATGCATCCCCCAGCCTTTTCAGATTTCTGACTTGGGATTGCCTTCATTATTCTGTCTGCTCTGCACACCAGTTGAAACTGCACACACTACGTTGGAAGTAGCTGGCTAGGCTAGTTGTACATGCAGTGTGTTTCTGTACCATCTGGCAGGTCTTTATGCCTGAAAAAGCTCCCTCGGAGAACATACTCCAAGCTCAGGGGTTTGATTTTGACGAACTGCCCTTCGGAGTTGGGCATCTAAACTGTTAGCAGATCTCTGACCTCTCTGCACGGCTCTGGCCCTACCTAAAATTGGACTGACTCACTGGAAGCATCTAATTTCTGTGAAATTAGCTGTGAAAAAGCTGAATTGCCAGCTGAGGTATCTCTGGAAGATGGGGAGCAGTACACAGCTCCTATCATACAATGTCACAAAGATAATGAGACCTTCACATACTAGCTTAGTATGGAAAGTAGAACCATCGCAAAAAGGATCAAAAAGGACCTTGAAAAATCCTCTGCTCCATTATCTAAAAGATAGGCAAACACAACTTCTGCTATTCTTTGACTCTCCACCCATCTTGTCTTTCCTTCACCCTCTCATTTTCTGTGCTCACTTCTTCATAGCTCCATAGATGGCTTCTTTAACCCCTCAAAGCATCTGGGAATACAGTCTGACTGCAAGGTGCTACTACTGGGAATGAAGATGATTATAATAAATAAGGAGACAAAAAACTACTGCAGATGAAATAAAATGCAATGCATGAGTCATTAAATATTGAACCAACTTCAGGCTGCATAGCCAGCCTCAATCTGTTTACTGATGGTAAATGATGGGCTTATATAATTTCCAACATCCTGATGGATGATATGACATCACTTGTTTAAATGGAAGAAGACAGAGTGAAAAGAGTGCCTTTTACTGTTCTTATTAAAAAGGCTGATTCCTGCACAATCCTGAGGACTCAGGATGGCTCAGTACCTTGCTGGCTGGGTTCTCAGCTTCTCCAGTGTTAATAAAAGCTGTGGTGTTTTGGAGCAGTTTGGTTTGGGCAGTTTGAAAAAGGTCCCCAAACACAAGCTTGAGGATTGATTACCCTTGTCTGTTTTTAATGAAAATTAACAGCATGGGTGGGAGTAGAGTTTTATAATTACCAGGCCACTGAAATTAAAAATAGAGGAGACATTTCCCAAACCTCTGAGACACCATTTCCCTCCAGCCAGGTTCACCACCGCATGGTGATTGAAGGGAGACACGTTCTGCTGAAAAACTGCTGTTCTGCTGCAAGAGAGAGAAAATAAAAATTAACCTCTGATCTACAAAAGCACTGGAGCCGCTGGCAATTAAGATGTTATTTAATAAGATGCCATGGTTTGAATCACTAAAATGAAGGGTTGGAGGAGTCTCTCTGCCACACTGCTCCTTTCACCACTCTCAAACCCAGACATGGCAGCCACCTGAGGAGGTTAGAGAGCTGTAATTAAATTAATAAAGCATGGCCTAGCTACTAGAGAGAAAGAGAGATGGAGAGAAAAGTGATTGCAGGTAATTGCTGGATGTACTGATGTCAATTTTTTTTCTTTCTGCACTTGAGACTGGTAATTCTTTTGCTGCTCTTGTGCTTGACAGGGTCTTCAGCTAGAAATCACCAGTTAAGCGACAATTTTTCATCAAAAGTTAAAAAGAAGTTGAGGTGACTGTAAAAGTCCCAACTTTGCTCAAAAGTATCTAGATGGTTTTTTTTCCAGATGACTGAAAATGTAAAGGATTTTTCTGACATTTTTTGTTGAGAAAAAAAATGCCCTTTTCTGGTAAAAATTAAGAAGAAAAGAACAAATTTATCAACAGTTTCCACTGGAACCCCTTCCTTTAACAAAATTGAATGTTTCTGAAGAAGTTTTGTTTCAAGTATTCTTTGCTACATGGTAACATGAGGACACCCTGTCTGTGTTAAGGAAAAGGCTGACTGAGATTCTCAACAACAGCTGTTGTTCAAACCATGTGTGCAGTGAGTGGCCTCTTGGCAGCTTATTTTAATTCTTCCTTCCTGAAACTTGCATTCTTCCATCCAAATCTATGAAGATTGTTATTGTCTGCTGCTAAGACCCCGGATTTAAGCCAGATTTAAGCCATCGGTGCTTGTGAAACTTCTTTGGGCTGTGGATCAGTCCTTTGCTCTGTGTTTGACAGACTAAGAAATATTTGTTTGGATCTCAGCTTGGGTATTCTGTAGCTGGAACAGCATGTTTATCAGCTCATCCCCCCAGCAATCTTAAGCCAGTGATGTAAGTTATAGCTTGTTCAAAAGGTTAACAGGGAATCAGTCTTAGAACTCACAGTTCATGGAATCACAGAATCGCAGAACTGTTTTGGTTGGAAGAGACTTTTAAGATAAACAAGTCCAACCGTTCCCCCAGCACTGCCAGATCACCACTAAACCATGTCTCTCAGCAACACATCTACAGTCTTGTAAATACCTCCAGGGATGGTTGCTCCACCACTGCCCTGGGCAGCCTGTTCCAATGTTTTATAACCCTTTCTGTACAGAAATTTTTCCTACTACCCAATCTAAATCTTCTCTGGCACAACTTGAGGCCATTTCCTCTCATCCCATTGCTTGTTTCTGGAGAGAACAGACCAACAAACACCTCGCTACAATCTCCTTTCAGATAATTGTGGAGAGTGATAAAGTCTTCCCTCAGTCTCCTCCAGTTTAAACAACCCCAGTTCCCTGAGCTGCAGCTCACAGCGCTTATTGTCTAGACCCTTCACCAGCTTTGTTGCCCTTCTCTGGACATGCTTCAGCACCTCAATATCCTTCTTGTAGTGAGGGACTCAAAACTGGACACAGCATTCAAGGTGTGGCCTCACCAGGGCTGAGTACAGGGGGACAATCACTTCCCTGCTCCTGCTGGCCACACTATTGCTGATACAAGCCAGGATGCCGTTGGCCTTCTTGACCACCTGGGAACACGGCTAGCTCATATTCAGCCGGCTGTCAACCAACACCCCCAGGTCCTTTTCTGCCAGGCAGTTTCCAGCCGCTCTTTCCCAAGCCTGTAGCATTGCAGGGGGTTGTTGCAACCCAAGTGCAGGACCCAGCACTTGGATTTATTGAACGTCACACAGCTGACCTCAGCCCATCGATCCAGCCTGTCCAGATCCCTCTGTAGAGTCTCCTGACCTTCAAGCAGATCAACACACCTGTGTAACTTGGTGTTGTCTGCGAACTTACTGCGGGTCCACTGGATCTCCTCATCCAGATCATTGATAAAGATGATAAACAGAACTGGCCCCAATACTGAGCCCTGGGTAACACCACTTGTGACCAGCTGCCAACTGAATTGAACTCCATTCACCACCACCCTTTGGACCCAGCCACCCTACTGGCACTCTGAACCTTTTCATTTAAGCGTGTCATGTGTGGTTTATGCAGGTTGCAGCCCCAAGCTGAGACAGCACAGACAAATGTGGTCTTTGCAGATGAGCAGCATATTCATATATTTTTGGATGGAGCTCAGCTCCCACCATGGAATTCAGATCTGCATCAGTCTTAGGGCGTTTGAGAAATGTGAGACCTTTAGATATAGGGATTTGGTTCAGCTTATCAGAAAAAGAAAAGCCACCTGCAAGATCTAGATCTATATCCCCATTACAGCCTTTTGAACTTTCCCAAAAGTGTTTTGATCTGAAGTTTTTGAATCAGGCTCACCTACATTTACTTATCAGGTTTGGTTTCCTGCCTATTTAGAGCACACAGCTTGAAATCCCTGGCTTTGCTTTCAAAAGCTAGAGTGTAGAGTGAATTACAACTCCTCCTAAATAAAAAAATGAAACACTGAGTGAGTCTGTTTCTGATTTTGCTAAAACTTCCCTAGAAATTTGGCCTTAAAATGGCAGTGCTTTTTCTCATCTAGCTGTCAGTTTCGATGTGGAGCAAAAGGTTAAGGCAGCCTGCAAAAAATTTATGGTTTACCCCATGATTTGGAGAAAGCGGACTTCAGCCGTGGGGTCTATGTACATTACAGCAGCACTCCGAGGCATCCCATGTGAGAGGAGCAACCATGTGGTGGGTGGTGAAAAGGCAGAGAGAGAGGGTTGCTGCTCTAGACAACTCAAGTATTTTTTTCATAGTAAGATGGAGGGGGAAGTAGGCCTGATGACCCATCAGAGAGGAATTTAGTTTTCCTGATTCCCAACCTTAAACACCATATGACTTCATCAGACAATGAAAGAGAAAAAGCAGCAGGCAAAACCTAGCTCAAACTTTTGCCTCAGGGACAGTTGCAATTTTCTGTTCTGGGACTGCCTTCCTCAGAAGCTGGTATTAGGAGGAAGGCTCTTATTTTTCACTCTTGTGGTAACGTGGCAGCAGGTCATTTCTATCCCTCCAGCTTTTCAGCTCTCACACAGACAGATAGCCATGCTTGGAAAAGCGGAAATAGTGGAAGACTGACCTTAGCATTTATTTTATCAGATTGCTACCTGTTAACCGGGTTAGAGCACCCTCTCTATCCATCTCTTTCTCTCCTTGCATAGTTCATGTAATACAACCTTCTGGAAGAAAACATGCATGCACAACTTGTGATGAATGTTACCATTGACAGCGCTTTGAGGTTTTGTTAATGATGGAGATACTTCTGTCTTTACAAACCCCATGTAAGCTCAAATTCAGGTTATGAAATAGTGTTTGACTTTCTTGTGATTTAGTGCAGAACAAGAGTGCTGCTCACTCCAGCAGTCGCACTAGGACTTTTTCTGCCTGTAGTTCTGAGAAGGAAACTCTTTGAGAATATTACACAGTTGAGTAAACAAAAGGAACTGTAGCAGATCTGCACTAAAAAGCCCTGAGGCTCAGAGAGAACAAAAGGAAGAGAATACGTTTAAAGTCCTCACATTTAAGAGAATTGCAGATAACCTGTGACTGCTAATATTTTGACTGAAAGTCATTTTCTGAGTACACTGTGGGGATTGATCCTGGACCTTTTGGGAATCCAGGCTTACAGTGTCCTGGTGACAAGGTTCAGTATCTCACAACACTGGCACAGATTCATGTCAACCTCAATTGGACAACAGCAGAGTCTGTACCGTTTCCTCAGATGTCCAGCTCCATTTTCAGATATATCCTGTCTGGAGGAGCACAAAATCCCTGGGGTGAAACTCTCAAAGAGACAAGGAGTGCTGCACCCAAGGTGCAAAAACACATCAATGGGAAGGCCAAGAAGGATTCTCAGTATCCATTAGAGTACTTACTCCTATATCCCAGGTAAAATCAGCAAAGTCCTGATCTGAATCAGAAGCCAAATTTAGAAACATCTTGAGAATTTTTCCCCAGGACTCGATCACCAGGGTTCAGGCTCAGATCCATTTCTGTGGGGATGCTCAGGGGCTGGATTCTCCCACCCTGCTCCTATTGGAAGCTTACACCAGGGCCCCAGCCTCAGCCTCTGGCCTCTCACAAGCTAAAAACTGTCCCTCTGCTTTACAAGGGTAATGAAGCATTTTGTGGCTATAAAGAGCACTGATGTGTTTTCAAAATTATACATCACACAGATATAAATCTGTGGGTTCAAGAACTATGTGAGGAGTAAAACCAAAACATTTTCCTGCATTAAGTGCTTCAGTCACTGCTCAGCTGCAGAGACAGTCCTTGTTTTGAACAGTATAAGAGAAAGATGGATGGGTCAGGCTGTGTTCATGGGTATCGTTGTTCCCTTTGAGTCTGGATCGGCACTGCTCAGTGCTGCAAGTTACAGCCAGTTGTGCCCATGCCTGAAAGCTGACAAAAAGGCTACCGGTGAAGCTTTATCATTCCCACCCAGGGGAACTGCAGGTGCTTCCAGGGTCACACTCATTTCTGGAGTGGAGCAGATATTTGTGGGGGCTTTGGTAATTCCCTTAGTCAAAGACAGACAATTGTCACATAGGGGATTCAGTGCAGGCTGAAAAGTATATGACTTTGACATGTTCATCTTTATTTTTTCTCCTTTTTCTGTGTTCAGGTTAAAATCTTGGTGAATTTCCCAAGGAAATTTACTTTAATGAGGAAAAAATGCAGCCGTTGCATTTTACGAGGCATAGTAGTAAAGCTGACAGCCTTTAAGAGCAGAAAAGCATGCAAGTTATTAGGTATGCTGTTCCTTCATCAGCCCCAGCAAAGACACAGAAAGAGTCAAGCTGTGACCATTGGTTAGAAATTATGCCCTCAGGTTAACCTAAATCTGTTAATCAATTAGGTACTTGAAGAGAAAGAGATGTTGGCTCCCAAGGGAAGTAGAAATGCTCTTAACAAAGGGGAAAAGATTACAGGAGCTGAGAAAGAGAAACAAGCAGTTAGCACCTGTAAGATAGATAGAGGTTATCAGATGATAAGGTGAGAAGGAGTTTGTCACAACACATAAAATCAATGTATTTTCTGAGTTTCCATTGCATTTTTGCACTTGGGTGTCATTGCGCTTTGACCCTGCTTAAGAAACACCCTGGCATGGACAAAGCCTCTGCCAAGAGGAGAACCTGCCTTGTTCCCACATGCCACGCACAGAAGCACATCAAGCTGATCTGCAGTTCAATCGAAATTTTGCAGTCGTTTCCCAGCTGGTGTATTTCAGCCTTAGGGCATTCACATTGCGGGGGGGGGGGGGGGGGGGGGGGGGGGGGGGGGGGGGGGGGGAGTGGGGGGGGGGGGTGAGTAGCGAATGGCAGCTCTTCACTCTGCCACCCCTCCTCCGAAGAGGGTATTTGTATGAGCGTTCACTACATCTGGCTTTTTCTATGTGCCTTTGCTTTGAGTAATTGCCTTAATCTGAATTTCAAGGCTAACTCCCTGCCTGACCCTTTTCTTTTCACCTCTATATTGTGTATTGCATCCAGCTTTCTTACTTTTTATTTTAATTAAAAACTGCAGAGTCTTAACGAGTAACTTCTACATCAACTTTATTTCCAAAAACAACATGAGAACACTGTCGGATTTACTGTATCAGATTATCTGTGTTGGATTATCACTCTTTTTTTTTTACCCTTCAGCTGCTACCACTGAAGCAAACTGTCCTGGTCCTGGATAGCAGCGATTTGGCATCCAGGTGCATCTACACATGTGCAGATGCAGCAGGTTTAATTGCTGTTTGTTTTGCAATTTAAGCCTCCTTAATTTTCCATTTGTTAAATGAGGAACATGCAACATTTACGTAATTGATTTGTTCAAATAGTTCAGCAATTAAGCTCACCAGCCTAGTATCCATTTCTGAGACCACCTCAGAGTGGCCTCCCTCGCTACTGCAGCCCTGGAGTACTCCTCCCCTGCAGTGCATCACCACTTTCTCCAACAAGAGTTCATTGACCTCCTTGAACTTTCTTTCACACCTGCCCACCAAGCTAGTTTTCAACTGAGCTCTCTGATCCTGTAATATCATTATCCCTTTTTCCATGGCTCCCTCATCCTGCCCTCTCAGTCTCCTTGCTGATCTCTTGGTCACCTCCTCCCACATCCATCCATTCTCCCATTTCAGCCTTCACGTGACCTGTCTACCTGTACCAGCACCACCCCACACTGCTCCAATGATTCCTATACTGCTTAGCAGGCTGTTGTGCATCTGTCCTCTCTCTCAGATCCTTTGTTCACTGATACCATCTTACAAACACAATGTCAACTGAATACTCGATGCAAGATTTATAAAGGTCCTTTCATGTACATCTAAGCAAGAGGACAGATGATATAAAAAAAAATCAGGTCAAACTCTGAAATCTTCACTGAAAAAAAAATGTTGCAAGAGTGATTAAGACCTGCAAAATATGTTTTATCCTGATGTGTTTGATTTGGTTTCCCAGAAAATAGGAATAGAAGGCAATCAACCTGCTTCCTGGTTGTAAATCTCTGAACTATGTATTAATAGTGTATGTAGCAACATGTATAACAAGACTTCCGAAACAAACACACATCTGACTATTCACATGTATCTGTCAAGTACTGAGGTCTATGATGTTAGAGACAGGAGTGCTGGAAGGAGGAGGGGATCACCTGGCATACAGGGATGTAAGGACTTATGTCATTGTGTCAGGCTTTCATGTCAGTTAATGGTTAAAATAGTTGTATAAAAATTCTGTTAGTCTGATAAATTCTGAGTGGCTTGTTGCAAAAAAAGATATTTTTAGCTTCAGCTGTTTTGAATTTCGAGTATATTTATAAAAATAAAATGTTCCTTTCACAGTTGAAGTAATTCTTTTGTCTCTCAGTTAGCTGGTTGAACTTTTTTCTTATCGAACCCAAATGAATCATAACTGTTCCTTGGCTGGCAACCCAGATAGTCTTTACGCTTCATAATGCAATAAGAGATTTTCCTAGGATGCATTTGTTTTTTTTTTCCTTTTTTTTCCTAAAGTCATCTATTTGTTACCCTTAAGAAAGCACTGCCATAAAACATAGTTTCCACTATGTAATTTCAGCTCCGTGCTTTGCCCTGTTTTGTCAGCAGAGCCCAGAGCCCTGACTCCAGATATCACACAGAGCCATCTACCGGTGCAAGACTACACGGTGGCCAGACCTCACACCGCAATATTCACAGTTTCTGAATATTTCTTGCTCTGGTAAAACCCTAGAATTAAAGCAAATCTTCCTCTGGCCCTCCTCATTCAGGCTGGTCTAACAGTGTTTTAGGCAATGGGGTGTTGCTGCGGGGCTTTTCCCTCATTCATTTTCACTTTGTACAGTCCAGAAAATACTATTATGGGTTCATATGTCATAAACTCTTTGATTCGAGCAATATATTGTTGATAGAAAAATAAAAAACCCACCTTATGGATGTTCATCATCTGATTTGATTTGCTGTAAGAAGTACCTAGTCACTTTGCTATAGTAAATTAAAACAGAGATGTATGAGCTCTCACCGTTTAAATTCACCATGGATCACTTGAGAAAATGAATATACCAACTAAAATGCCCTGGGTCCTGGACCGACTGTCTTGTGAAGCCTGGATGTTCAAAAACCAGCTCTCCGTTATATGTCCTTGAACTTTCTTCATATTTTAATTTCAAGCACGGATGTGTGTATTTCTAATAATTGATCCCTTCTGCACCTTTCTTACAGAAAACAGAGTATATTCAATGTTGTGTTTGTACAGTGATCCCTGCTGAGGGTTTAGCCTCGTATTATCCATGCTTTTGTCCTAACTGTTGCTAATAGAGATAATGAGTCACTGTTGATGAAACACCTCGTGATAAATGCAATAAAGTAGTTCAGCAGCATTTTGAATTTTCAAAGGATGTTCCATGTATGAATTGTCTCTAGAGCATGCCTTGGAGTAAAGTAAGCATTAATACCTTTATTACAGACTCCCTTATAATTTTCGTTGTATGAATCAGGAGATGGCAATGAAACATCGCACGGAACTGTGAAGGACTGACATCTGTAATGTGATTTTGCTTCAGGAGCTCATGAGCCAGAATATCAAACCGAGTGTATTTGATGCTGCGGTTCAACATGCACTTTATGTCAGTAAAACCCAGTCTTACCTCCAGAAAGAAGTGTTCCTGCTGCTGTGTCCCAGCTACTCCTAAAAAAAAAAAAAAAATAAAAAAATAAAAAAAGGGGGAAAAAAAGAAAGAAAAGTTCATTTTAGCATGGATTTGTTTCCCCATGAATTTCAGGAATAAACCAAGATAGCATTAGGAGGGGACAAAGCGGAGAGTAGTCCTCATCTTCCCACTGAGTGAGAATAACAAAGCTGATTTAACCAGTGTGCTGGTATTCTGTGGTCACCTTGCACAAGAGGAGCTCTACTGCAGCAAGAGGCAAACCGGCATCTTACGTACCACTATAACAACCAGATCGAAACAAGGCCGTTTATTTTCTTCAGTGGGATTGTGAAGCCAGTGGGTTAGAACATTGCATTACTTATCAGTGGATTAAATATTCAGCCATGAAGTATAACAATGAAACAGAATCAGAAGTTACACAGTTACATAAAGTTTTATAACAATGATCAAAAGTTCTGTCAGTAATAGCACTTTGAGTGTGTGCATTTTGAGGGAAAAAGACTCTAATTTGGGATTTTTGTGGAAAAAATTGGAACTTTCATATATATGCATATATTTTCAAATACAGTAATTGTTAAAAACATTTTCAAAAGCATATTATTATGTTGATTTGCAAACTTGCTGCTGGCCCTGTCAGAAAGAGGTGGTCTCTGAACAGCTTCACAGACAATCACATGGACCAAACTATTACCAGTTCTCGATGTCCGAAACCATAAAATCTGCTACTGTTTATTTTCGGGTCCCAAGTATGGAAAATAGAATTTTTTTGTTATGAGCATTTTCTCACAAAGAAATGATTAAAATTCCATTGAGGATGAACAAAAACATTTCTGATATCTCTGGAGTAACAACATTTACAGGGTGAGAAGCCAAATGTAATCTTGCACTGTGATCAGCTCGTGATAGTTTTGACAGCGTGATGCCTGCACGGCTTCTATCTATTAATCTATTCATGTGCCTTATGTTTAGAGCAGAATGTAGCTTAGCTTTGCAAATGAAATAGGAATAAATTACTCTAACTGCCATTAGAGTGTTTCCATTTAAATATTAGGTTCTGCCGCTTCTGCCAACAGTTACCCTGTAATGGTTCATGAATGGTACCTAAAACAGCATGTGCAAGGGCAGCTTTTGTGACTGGACAAATGTGTGCTGCATGAATGGATGCTGTGAAAAAGGGAAAGCCCTAGGGAATTAAAGCAAGCAGGAGCTTATCCTTTTTGTAGGCTGTTGTGTAGTTTCACTTTGGTTAAATTAATCACTTCTGGATTTAAAAAAAAAAAAAAAAGCACGTTAGTTATTGTTCCTTTCCTCAGCAACCTCAGGATTCTTGGTCCTGTTATTCTGTAAGTAGTACCCATGATAATTACTGTCTCTTTCTCTCTTTTTCAAACAGAGGGTATTTTCTGATGGTACACAGATATTTGGAAAGACTTTTAAGATGAGAGCTGTGGAAGATACAATGCAGCTTCTGTATTACAATATAGCCTTGGGTTATCTGCCTCTCAGTTGTCCAAAACTTTCTATTATCCGAAACACAGCCTTGTTCCACAGTATCTATTAATTATGCTGACAAACCCCTTGAATTTCTGAAACCTGTTATCCCATCTTATTCAGCTTTCCCTATGGCATCTGGATAATCAGGGCTCTACTGTATTTCATTATTTTTCATAATGCTTTCTGCTTTTCAGAGGGCAGAAGCAGTCTTTCTCTCTCTGCCCTATGCAGAATGCATTACACTAGCCAAAAAAAAAGGGACCTGGCCAGATGGGAAATGCAACGTTTGAAATATTACTTTACACTGTTTTGTAATGCCAGCACTACAGATTTGGCTGCAGAATACATAGTCAATGTATTCAGTAAGAGCAAGATTGGGTTTTTCATCTTCATTCACCTCATTAAAAAAAAAAAAATCAAAATCAAGATAATCAAAACAAACTTCAAAACTCAAGTCACCATTACTGGATGCCCTGTTCTCTCACCAATCACTGTAATAGCAGTTCCATGGTACTTTTCAGAAATTTGCCTGTTTATTCTCACAGTCCCTTTCAGGAGGTAAAGAACTTTCCTTTCTGCAAACAGGGAGCTGAGCACTGGCAGCGAGTAATCACAAAGCACCATGGAGGCGGCCTAAGGTACAGCTGCAAGTGCAGCTCTGCTTTCCAAAACTGAGAGCCAAGACTGGCCACAAGACTGTCCCGGTATATTGGGAAGAAGTACTGACATGACATTTTGGGATTAACCAGTAAGACCACCTGGAAACTTCCGCATGTTCTCCATTTGCCTTGAATACATATAACCAGAAAAATGTCCACAAACTGGGGATGCACAGAAGGGTAAAGTCTCCCTAAATCAGCCAAGATTATCTAAACAACATGAATGCTACCAAGTTCAGGGTCCTATTCCTGCTAGAGACCAAGATTTGAAGGTTAAAGATTAATTAAAACAAGGCAACACATCCCTGGAGTGGTGCTCCCTACAAATCAAAGGCTCAAAGAATTGTCCTGAGCCTCAGGTTGTTTCTTTGTGCATGAAAAGCATTTGTAGATTTTTCGTTCTATAAGTTAAATCTCTCCTTGAACTCCTCTCGAGTTCAACAGTTTAATGGTACACAACATGGGGAATCTTTTCATTTGCTTCCCGTCCGCTGCCTCACAATTACATGGGCGGTCTCCTTGTTTACTGTCTTGTGCAAAACTGTCTGTAATATGTCTTTATTCATATTCCTGATGCAAGTTGGGATGTTACTGAATTCTGCTAAGGCATCATGGGGTCAAGGCAGATGAGACCAAGCAGATGAGCTTCAAACTAAATAATGACAAGAAAGTTATGTGTGTAGAGTGCACCCCTGCATGTATTGCAGAGCGAAAAGAAAATCAAATATATAAGAAAACAGAAATGAAGGGAGAATAAGTGAATAGGATAATGAACAGCAAAGAGAAAGAAAGCCTAGTGCTGCTGAGACTGGCCTATTGTAATGATCACACTGGACCAAAACAAACGTCCTTGCTGCCCAGTGGTCTACACTGGCTCCGTCCGTGTACGGTAAGAGGCGTGTTGTTAGACAAACACACAGTGAGATTCCCCAGTTGTCAGGATGGCAATACAGTTGTTAAAAGGACCTTGCTCAGCCTGGTCAAGGCTTTGAGGAATACCAGTGACACTTCCTACGTTAATCAAAGGTACATGAGCAATAAAGCAGAGGTCCTAGAACAACTGATGCTATATGTGAAAGCAGACATTAATGGCATACATAAATATAACAAAAGAATAACCATAGTTATAATGATTTTGGAAACAGAAGGGAAGGCAAAGATGGCTGAATGACCTTGCTTGATGCAGCAGAATGAATGAGAAAGGGCAGGATGGATAAAATAGACTACATTTGTGTAAAATTTCTTATGGAAGGGTAATAAGAGATTCTACTGAGTAATGCTGGAAGACTGTTATAGATGGTCCCCCCTCCAGGTTCAACGTTGGGTATGAATAGCAATTTCTGCAATGTTATTAGAGGAAGAGAGAGAGACTAGTGAGAATTGTGTCATTAAGGTAGACTGGCTTCCAGACATATGTTGAAAAATAAATGTGACCAATAATCCTAAGGCTCAGATACTCCTTCAGGTGACAGGCAACAGATTGGGCCACTAAGCAGTGAGGATAGAGCAGAGATGAAAGAGGATCTCGGCATGGTCCTGCATACTTTGTCTCAGTTTTCAGTAAGGGCAGTGGTGACAGCCATGGGGACAAATGCAGAGTGGGCACAAGAGAGAGGAAAATTTGGAACTGAATGACGTAAAGCTGAAGAAGTCAGACTGTCTTTACACCACCATTTGGAAATTGCAGGTACAAGGATTTTTGATAAATCTGTCTAGTTTTTATGAATGAGACTATATGCTTGGACAATAACAAATGTATCACCTGTATAGAGGAAACAGGCTTAAGGGGAGAAACAAAAAGTGTAATTGGCAATTTCAAACCTCTGAATCTGACCTTAGTAACATGCAACCTGACCTTAGTAACATTCAACAGTTGTGACCTCTCCATGAAAACACATAGGCTGAAAAATAAAAAAGAAAATTATTCCCTGTTCGAGAGAGCAGTGATGCTAGAAAGAACAGCCAGCCGTAGGGAAGGGTAACTTCTTAGCTGGAGTCAGGAGGAAATACGCTTCAGGGTGTAAAAGACGTTTTGTGAAATGGTTGCCTGCAGTACCGGGAAACCAGACACAGTAACATCAGCTGTCCCTTCCATGGCTATCACTATATTTTTTTCTGAGGCTTCGATTTTTGAAGATAATTAAGCATATATATTACTTTCAGATTAAGACTTTATCTACTGAAGCCAAAGGCAGATTTTCTTTTCTTTTTTCTTTTTCCTTCTTTCCTTTTTTTTTTTTTTTTTTTGTTAAATGCTAAAGTGGGTCTCTTTAATCTTGACAGCCAAGAGCTTTGGATGTTCTTCGAACTGTCTGTCTCAAATCTCCATTGGATGTATTTATTTACTTAAAGTGAGGCACATAATGTAATACCACATTTAAACAGGAGCTTATTGATCATTGTATTCGCATTACCTACTCTTATTCCAGGTACTGCAGGTTGGTTCTGTGAGCCAGGAGAGCTTTCTCACCAGATGCTCACAAAGGAGTTTCTGAAGAATTGCCCAAACCCTTCATTCCCATTGCCACTGTTCCTCAGTTCCCCAGTTTGCTTCAACCTTTGGATCTTACTTCTCTTGCCAGCTGGCACTGAGGCACCAGCACGGTTGAAGATTTCAGAGATCATCAGACATAAAAGTGCTAACACTTATTTTTGGATGAACCTCCAAAGAGACGACAAATGGCTGTTCCTATTTCATGTACTTCACTTTTCCAGCAAGGTTTCTAAAGAACAGAGAATAGAGAAGGAACTTTGACTGGGATATAACAGGCAAAGGTTAGACATTGTCTTCAAGAGACGATATGTAATAAAATACGAGATTTTTTAAGAATCCAAATAGTGGCAGCCCTTTGGGAAAATAAACCCAAACATCAGCCAACTTTCTTACTTCTCACCAATCAGAAAGGTAATGACCAAAAGCCTGTATAAACATGGCAGGTGCCAAGTGCTCCAGCTGCCTCAAGCCTGCATATGTCACCTTATCTCATGAACCGCACAACCACAAGAGTTCACTAGTGCAATGGCTGACCACTGCTTTTCAGGAGAAGATGTGTGCATGTTTGTAAGGGGCTGGGAATGTGGGGCTTCGGCAAATATAATGTATTTTCCTTTCCACTCCTTGCACTCCTGTCCTCACACTGAAAAAGGTTCCTGCTTTCACTACCATTATTCTCTGTACGCTCAGCCTGTGTTACAGAGCTGGTACCTTTTCAGCAACCCTATTCCTACACCTTTTACACCAAGAGGGGGGGTCTTTCTCTCTTAAAATAACACCTTCTGGTACACCCCTGTAAAAAGACAATGAAGTTCCCATTGTTTGAGACCGATATCTGCACATATTCAAATAGCTGACTGATTAAGAAGGTGTCAGTAGATGGATGTCAAGAATACATGGCTTAGTTACTAGGTTTTGTGAGACCAATTAAAATAGAGCGTCATTGTTCTGCATGACAAATGGCTTCCTCTGGCTGTTTTTTACCTTAGTTCTTGGCATATGTTATCTCTAACTACATTTATCTCAAAGGGAGTCTGAAATACATCTTTTTCTGCAAGTGCGGCTTTTTTGTTTCATGTAAAATAAGTCTTCACTTTATTTCTCAGGACTGCATCTCCCAGAATGTCATGTGCTGTAAAGCTCCTTCCTGCCCTCCTTGCTTTTATAAAACAGAATGTATAAGTACACACAGCAGCTCCAGAGAGGACCTAATGCAGGTGAAGGAGTGACTGAAGTCCTTCCCCAAAGCCATTCCTTTATGGACAGTACAGGCTCCTCTGACCCTCTTGCTTGAGAGGTCCATCAGTGACACTGCCTGATGTGCCATCAAAACACAGGCCCCTTGCTGGAGTTCTGGCTCTTAGACAAAGCAATGATAGGATTTTATCCCTTTAAATGATAGAGTGGGAACAGTAAAAGGAGTTCAAGAGAATAACAAGGTTTATGGAGCAGCCAAATTGGCACCAAAAAAAAAAAAATCTGGGAAAGGAAGCAAAGCGTGTGGTTGCCAGAAGGAGGTATCCGCTTGCAGCTCACTAGAGATTAGAAGGAAGTTAAAGTAGAGGAGAACACACTAAGGGTTCTGGTGAAAACTAAGTTGTCAATAAATGTTTCAGATTACAAGGTATCTCAGATTGTGGAAGGGAGAGGGAGAAAATAAAAGCACTCCTGGAGCAAGGCAGCAGATTGCCTCACTATTAGGAGATGTGGTAGTTTGTAGTTAAGAGAGCTGCCTGCTCTGCTGGCACCTTCCTGCTCTGCTCTTGGCACAGATAAAGGTTTGTTAGCTTTGCAGCAGCACTGTTCTCTCCGAGTTAATTAGGAAAAGGGACTGCTTTCTAGGGCAAGGCAGGTAGCAAAGACTACAGCAGCAGACTTCACCAGCATGAAAGCAATGGCTGGGGAAGCAACCTAGGATGTTTCCACTTCCTGTGGAAATAAAAGGGTTAAATTTGCCCCTTGAGCTCCAGAGAATTCCCACCTGGAAGTGAATCTCTTCCAGGCAGCCCTTACTGCAAACTGTCTACATCTAACCATGAAATGGTTGAGGGCACAAGTCATGTCCCACATAGCCCAGAGCACCAAAGCAAGGCGGAGTGCAAGTCAGCAACATTAGCACAAGCACCTCTTGCTGGTTTGCTTCCCCACTGGCACAGATCTGGGCTCAATTGACCCAGTGCAGGTTATGCCGCTGTTGTCATTTCATGGGCTATTTGGGCTGCAAGCCTCAGGCATGCAGCGAAGGAAGGGCAAGAAAAGTGGCTCAGCTCATTGCTCATTACCCACAGTGCTGGTCAAAGGGTCAGCGGTGGCTTTGAGATCTTAAGATACATCAGGTAATAAGAATGGGCTGAACAATTCTTTTTAATAGCTGAAGAGGGAAAACTCTCTGTTTCCCATTAGCTCAGGTCATCAGAAAGGCTGCCAAAGCAAACCAACAGAGCAAAGTGGTGAAAAAAATCAAACCAAGATGTAGAACCTAAAAAACAAGGGAGGTTAAAATGAAAAAATGAAAGGAAGAACAGTAATGCAAGCTAGAAATTACCATATTGAGCTTTGTTTAATATTAATATGGAAAATTAATGGGTAAGAACAAACAAATACTGTAAAAAAAAAATAATAAAATCTACTATGATAAAAGCATAAGCCCTGATTACATTTGTCATTTGACACAAGTAACATTTCCATATGCAAAGGAGTTAATGTAAAATTATTTGGACATGAACATGTGCCTGCGCTGAGTGGTGGGATTGGGCCAAGTTAGGAAGAAGTGTGAGCTCCATGATTGTCAATGACCATTTTATAATAAAAAGTATGGTCAGAAGAGTAAGATTTTTAAGTACAGTGGAAATTTATATTTCCAAACCTAAGCCAAGAGAAAGGACAGAGACTAGATTTGTAGTTAATAAAGGTAAACAGGAGAATCAGAAGAGAAATTAAATAAATTACAAGAGGAGAAGATGGCAAAAAGTTAGATGTTCTAGAAATTTTTTTGTGTGTTGTTTCTTGTGTTTTGTTTTGTTTTTCCCAAGGAGAAGAAGATCTCAGATGATGGAAGTCCTTGAGGAATACATTTTGAATGGTCTAAGAGCTTAAAATACCTCAGAAAATAATTACGATTAACAAAAATCAAAAAACCAATCATAATATTTTCTAAAGGAAATTTCTTCAGCAGCTGATGTTGGTTGTTGAAACTGATGTGCAGTTTCATTAAAGGCATGTAATGAACTGAAATGTAAACAATATTTCAACACAAAAACCAAACACCATTTTTGTGGCAAACAAACCATCCTGTTTAGCCACGAACTAAAAGGTTTTAGGTTTGTTTTGCCTCTTAAATTTCCAGACACTGAAAATTTCCAGGATGTTTTGTTTCCAGTTGATCTGAAAATAATATTTTAATATATTTACTTTGAATTATCATAACTAGTAAGGTACCAAACAATTACTTGTTACGGGGTTCTAAGCAGAATTATGAAAATGAAGAGTTGTACAGATTGCCTCATTTCAATCATTTTGCAGCCAATCTGGAAGGGTTACCGCCTTTTAGAGATTATGCTAAAATGTCTGTGCAGGAAAGGAGATGGTGTTTTCCACGATATCACTAGGTGCAACAGTTTTCAGTCCTAGCCATTTTGATGCAGAGATAGCAGAAATGTGATCCTGCAGCCTTCACGAGAAAGAGGGATTCTGTGTGAAGGAGCTAGCAAGGAGCAATAGAAAATGGACCAGAAGGGAGAAGAAAGCAAGGAGCAATATGTTCATATCATCCTTCCCTCATTCTTTCCCACACAGGATTGGGTTAAAAGCATCTGCAGTTCTGCTACTAATATTTATTGCCAATAATTAATAAGCCTTTGCAAAAATCATCGTGCTCTAATCTGCAGGGCTAATTACCAAAACAAAGTGTCTAAATCAGTAGAACTAAATGGTTAAAGAAAGAGTGTGAAACGTGCTTGTAACATAAGATGAGGGTTGTGTTTTTATTTTTAATGGTAAATATATATTTGCTGAGACTCTTAATGCAGATGTCAACAATTTAAAGAGTGAAGATTATCTGTACCGGTAGGTACAGAATTGGGAATGAGGACATCTTAGTTCCTGGGAGGTTTGGGACATTTGCAGGTGGAAGAGTAATTCACCAAAGAGAGGAAGATCTCCCTGCTGAGAGATACCACCTCTCAGTTTACTTAAATGCCTTTTTAGCTTAAATTATGATATTCATCCTGTTGACTTCAGTGAGCCCATTGATATACTGAGGCATTTTCATGGCTGAAATAATGGTTAAAAGTATTTCCTAACATGCACGCTGAGGGCTAACTGTTATGTGGGATAGCCTAAACCATGTGCCCTAAGCCAAGTGGGAATCCTAGGGCAGAAGTTGTGCTTTAAAACACTTCAATGAGTTTCTGGGTTAAAATTTTACAGACTTATTTAGAGGTCTATTAAATAGCCCCAAAAGTAGAAAGATGTATTGTTTCAAATTTATTTCCATTTTTTTTCATTTTTAAAAGTTTCTTGCTATTCACTCACTGGTGTCTCTCACAATAAATATAGTCTGATGGGGGGAAAGTGGCTTCGTAAATTTTCAAGAACCTGCCAGGTCCAGGTTATAGGCCTAAGGAGAGGAAAGAAGAACATCACAGAATCACAGGACTATTTTTGTTGGAAGAGACCTTTAAGATCAAGTCCAACTGTTAACCCAGCACTGCCAGGTCACCACTAAACCACGTCTCTCAGCAACACATCTACAGTCTTGTAAATATCTCCAGGGATGAGGACTCCACCACTGCCCTGGGCAGCATGTTCCAATGCTTTACAACCCTTTCTGTAAAGAATTTTTTCCTAATACCCAACCCTTTCTGTAAAGAATTTTTTCCTAATACCCAACCTAAATTTCCCCTAGCACAACTTCAGGACATTTCCTCTCGTCCTATTGCTTGTAACTTGGGAGAACAGACTGATGCCCACCTCAAAACAACCTCCTTTCAGGTAGTTGTAGAGAGTGATGAGGTCTCTCCTCAGCCTCCTTTTCTCCAGACTAAACAACCCCAGTTCCCTCAGCTGCTCCTCATAGCACTTGCTCTCTAGACCCTTCACCAGCTTCATTGCCCTTCTTTGGACATACTCCAGCACCTCAATGTCCTTCTTGTGGTGAGAAGCCCAAAACTGGAAACAGTACTCAAGGTGTGGCCTCACTAGGGCCGAGTACAGGGGAACAATCACTTCCCTACTGCTGCTGGCCACACTATTTCTAACAGGCGCAAGCATAAAAAGAAACAATGGTAAAGAACTCAATTCAAATTGAGAAAGTATCTTATATTTTTTGTTTTGCTTCCTTCCTTATAGATACCACTATTAAATAGAACATGGTTATTTCTACAAGCATCCATCAGAACCACAGGAAATTCAGACTCAACGTTCATAAGTAAAAAAAAAGCCCAAATTTCCCAAAACGTGGCAGCTCCCAGCAAATGCACACACAGCTCTGCCAGGAGCGTAATTGACTTAGGAGTTGTTGTGTGGTAGCTGGGGAGGCATCAGGCAGCAGCACAGCTGGTAAGGTTGCAGGCAAGCTGTGATTTCACCTATTTATTTCAAAAACTCCCAGCCTTGTCAGTCCCAGCAATAGGGTAATATTTTTAAGGCAATTTCCAGAAGGAAAAAGGCCAGATTTTTTTTTTCTTTTTAATAAAAAGAAGGCTTTAAATTGTTATTTGAGATGTTTCCACATCTCTCATACTCCATGATGGGTCCTTTAGGGGCTCCAGATCACTGGAGAGCAACTTGTCAAATGCTCCTTTAACTGCTAGGACAATAAACTCCATGTCCTGATTAGCAAAGTTTATTCCCTTCCTAGTGAAAATAGTGCATCTCGTTATGATGGTCACATGTTGTTTCTAGGGCAAGTTGCTTTGGAGATCAAACTTGAAGGTGTGGAAGATGTTCCCAAAACACTCAGAGTCATCAGTACCCTTCTTCATTTTAGCTTTCTTCTTAATTTTATTCCTAAGATTCACAATTTAAAAATAACAGACCCAAAACAGTTCAGGTTCTGGCAAGCAATCCTCTGCTCAACGTGAGCCTTTTCCTTTAGCCAGGAGATCACTGTGATTTTTTTTAAGTGTGAGACCTGAAACAGGAAAGAGAAAATGGAGCCTGCAGCGGAATGTTGGCAAGAAATCCACTGTCTTTTTGGAGAAAAGGTACCCATGATGCAGTAGGCATACATCTTTGTTAACGATGTTTCATGCATTATGAAGGCTTACAGACACTCACGGACTGTGTACAGAGTCCCAGTGAAGCAGAATTCATCCAGAATCATTCACCGGATCTATATTGTCCCAGGAGACAGAAAATGAGGCCACACTAATGCAGTGATTTAGAGTATGTTTTTACTTATTCCTAAATGTAATGTACTTGTGTAGCAAACAATTCTTCTACAGAGAAAAGACGTACAATCGCTTGAAACTAACGCATTAACTTTACTATTACTGGAATCCTGCTGCCTCTTATTGCTGTGTGTATAATAACTTGACAAGCATATTCAGATCTGGCATGGGTTTAACACTCATTCCATGTTTGTTCTCTTTCTGCCAGCATGGTCTAATCCACTTAAGAGAGGATAATGAAAAAAGGCCTGATAAATCCTTACCTAGAATTTGTAATTTGTATAAGCTTTTTGCAGCCTCCAATCCAGTTAGTTTACAGCTAATTTGGGCATCTTGCCAGAAGCTGCAGCCCATTCTCCACATGGCTCTGGAGACAGAGTTAACTTTCCATTAAACAAGACAAATTCCAGCAGGATTCTTCTGCAAAGGGAGTAATGTCAACTTCACCTCTCCCAGCTATGACCACCAAAGAGATGAAGATGGCAAGAGGAAAACATTCAACTTAAATCCAGCATGGCTGAGAAGTGGTAGGGGTGTGCCAGAGTTCTTGAAAAAAGCCTTTGATGGGTCCTTGAAAATAAGTGTATTCTGGACTCTAATGGCCATGACTACTGAAATAAGACAGCCCATGTATGTCATTGGGCATTTCTTGCTAACTATCATTTTCCCCCGAGTTTATTTGTCACATAGGTTTGTCCCATAGTGCCAGAAATTACCACGAGCTCTGCATATTCCCTGGACCATACCTTCAAGCCAACATCTAACTCCTGCTCAGCAGTTCACTCCAAAGCAAATCTTGTTTCCAGCTGGTCCAACCTTTTGGCTTAGTATCCGCCCTAATATCACCAGAGGAAAACTCTCCCACTTTCTAACCTTGGTGAGGGGAACCACATCAGTTTCAACAGCAGAAAGCAACTGGTCCCTTTTCCTCTGCCCAGACCATTCCTGCATCCCTCACACCCATGCAGTCAAGTCCCTCAGGGCCTTATCAGCTGTCTTCATTGAAGCCCTGAGCATGGAGGCTGATCCACTTAGCTCAGCACAGAACTGCAGCCCTTACGCTACAACCCAAACCACTGCAGGCTATGTAATCAGTGTGTGCAAGAGATCAGTTCCCTCACACCAAATAAAGCTGAGATGAAACTCAGTTCGCAAAGAAAGAAGGGGAGTATCTCCTGGCACACATGGGAAATAAAGAAACCATTACTAGAAAGTGACTGCCAATTACAGCGATATTAAGATGGAGCAGAAGAAAGGTTAATCACCACTGAGCTGTGGAGGATGCTGGATTAGTCACAGTGTTTCCTTCAGCCTTTCTTCTCTCTCCTACCTTCTGTTTTTTCTACTGACAAGTAAACTTCTCCAAACACAGAGGTTTCTCTCAGACTTTGATGCAGCTGCAAGGTCAAAGCCTCCCTTTTGCCTCTTCAGTGAGTAGATGCTGCAACAATCATGCCGGTGTGTGGGAGAGAAGGGGAAGCTTTCTCTTTTCCTTCTCCTCACTAAATCCTTGCCTGTCTCCCTCTCAGTTTGTACAGCCTAAAGCACAACCGAACCTCCAAAAGGTGGGTCTAGAACAGAGATGGAAAGCTCTCCTTTTTTGCAGACCACGTGCCAAGGAGAGGGGCTGTAAGCTGTGAGGGGGACTTTGTTCACATTGGAATCCTCACCAATCACCCAAGCCCATAAATCCTTTCCCAAATACAGCAGGAATTGTGCTCACTGATGACAGATTTCATCCCCAGCAACTCCGTTGTTGCAGATTCATATTCAAAGCAGAGCCAAACTGACTAAATGAGACTAACGCTAGCAGGCTGTATGGGTCTCAGGGATGTTTCCCCACCGTCCACCCACACTCGATGGCCTTCCTCTAACCCCCTGACATTGCTCTGAGAATCAGGATTATTTTTTCAGAAACAGAAAAGGAAGCAATTCGGTCCCTGGAGGCACCAGAGAAGCCCCACACCTATCCCTGCCTGCCCATGCCCACACTACCCTCTAGGGGAAGGTCCCAGCAGCGAACAGCACTGTCATGTAGGAAGGGATCTGAAATGGAGCCATCCCAGCAAGAGTTTCCAGACCAGCATCTCTCACACAGGAGAAACATGTCTCTCCCTAATTAGTCTCAGCAACTTGAACTTCTGCATCCAGGACTTTGGTCTGAACACATACTCTTGATTCCGCATCCTTTTTGCTGGCTGCCTAGACTATGTATGTATATGGGGTTTCTTCCCTTCCTAGCTTGGCAAAAAGCCCTGCAGAGGGGAAAAACACACAGAAAAATGAAAACTATTATTGCGATTGTTGTGCTCTATCTCAGCAACTTGCTGAAAAAACACTTCTGAATACGGGGGAGCAGAAAGAAAATAATCTTGCGTGTACAAGACAGCTGGGTGTTGGAGTACAGAGCAATTGTGTAATTTAATGCAGTTTGTCATGTTTTATCCCCCTTCCCCTGCCTGTCTCACCAGGATACTGCTTATCTGGCTTGTGGGACACAGGAAGGAAATTTATCCCACTGGTTTCTTCAAATCGGGCTTCTCCATTTGTGTCTTCACTTCAAAGTACTGGACTTCTGCAGAGTACTGGGCTACCGCTTGCACTGGGGTCAGCAACCACAGACTCTGTTCATTTTCCAGAGAGCAAAAGGCACATAGGCAGAGAGCTGGGGTATAAGACAGAGAGCTGAGATATAAATAATTTTGCTTGGGGGCTTCCAAAAGCCAGAAACGGGTTAGAACTGAGTGGGGTTAGCTGATCCAAGAGATACCCGTGCATCAAAATTTCCTGGGAGTAAACGCCAGCCAGGAAGGTCTTATCTCTATTCCCTGTCTCCCCAGAGAGAACAGTAAACACTGGTAGTGAGTTTTATCTAGCATTTTCCTGTGCTTATTGTCCCCCAGTAGATGATAAAGACAGGAGATGCCTCATCAGGCCCGCTGGGTGAACCTGCCTCTCCATTTCATCTGCACTGTGTTTGGCTGATTAATGCTGCGTGGACCCAGCAGAAGTGCTCTGTAAAGACAGACTACACTAAATGTTTCAAAGTAAAATGTTTCACCAGATGCTTCTAATCAGCCCCAAATCTCACCCTGCTGGAATACAATGCATAACGCAGGCACAACCATGTGTTCATGCAGAAGAGCAGGAGCAGAAGGTGCTCTACCTGCCCAAAAAATGCCAGCACGCTCCACGCTGCTTGCCTGCCCTCGGGGACACTCGCTGTCTGAGCCTCTGCTTCATTGTGCCATAGGAGCTAAGGCACCTTGCTGGCCATGTGAAGTCAAGCATCTGATTCCTCCTGACTTCCAGCAGAGATGCAGTCAATTCATTGTGTACCCACCAGCTCCACATTTGCTCTCTGCCTGCATGGGGTTCAGACAATCACAAGCTTTTTGAAAAATGCACTAAAATCCAGCTCCATGAACTTGACCATATCAGAGAAGGGAGACTATGGGATTCTCTCTATCTGCACTCTTGTGCGGAAGGCTAACCAATGTATCAAGCCCCTCAAAGAAGGATTGCTTTGGAGGTGAAAAGAGGGATTCCTCCAGATGTTTTGCCTGTGTTACTGAAGAGTATTAGGAGGAGGATGCAGTCAAATACTTTCACGGAGTTTTGGGACCAAGATGGAGCCTTTTTAATAGATATCTTCTGTACCTCTGCCAAAACCAAACTGACATAGTAAAGAGTCATCTTCCTGAGCCAGTTGAACCACACAGAGTTCCTCAGCCCCATACATTGCACACTGTCCTTCTCACTTTCAGTTAAGAAAGCAATCTGACACAGTCAGTACGTCCCAGCCGTTGCCTTTCCTAGACCATAATATTATAACAGGTCCACAGTTGAGCAGTGGAAAAGCCAAATCTGTCCTAGCTCTAATATCAAATTTTGGGAGCTCCCTGACAGTTCCAGGACACCCACAATGTTCATTAAAAAAACCAAAGAAGATTGTTAAACTACGTGACTGGTGGTGTATCCTAGTCAGGTATCCTCTGGTAGAGACTACAGACAAACAGGACAAATTCTATCAGCATTCTATGCATTAGGAGCTCAGATGCTACCGCCATGCTATGCCACTATCAGCAGATTGAGCAAGATTCCTGAGTGCTCAATCTGGTTTGGTTTTCATTCTTTTGTTGGGTTTTCTTTTTTCCCCACAATGTTCTGTAGCGCAGTTTTTGCATGTGCCAGCAAGATTTTGCCGAAGCTCAGGAAATAGCCTGGACCAGAAACTGTGTCTGTTAAGCACTGTGAACAAGACCAATTTGTGGAGAAGAGAAGAAGGTTCAGCATTTTGCCCCTAGGGCAAGTGAACAGCTCCCTTCTCATTTTATTTTTTGTACAAATGTAACCTGTGAGTCCAGCTGGCTTCTGGGCAAAGTCTTAATTCACGTGTATTTGTCCAACTGAAAGAAATGTCTGTCCCCAGAGACCTCCTGGTGGCCATCCCCATGAAGAAGGTCACCAGCCAGGTGAGCAGCCTGTGCCATCAATCCCTAACCCACTTCATTTACAGTGACCAAAGACAGCAAAGACCTGCTACCAACACCCGTTAAGCTAATGTGGTTGGTTGCAACTGAGCAGCTCTGGTTGCAAATCTGAGGGGACACCAACCTCCAGCCCTTGTGACGACCACCTGGAGATGGCACGGGAGTCACAGCTCTTTTCAGAAGCCTCTGTATAGAGAAGAGCTGTCAATCAACATCCTTAATTGGTAGTAACAAATCTCATCACAGCCTGTTGCCTCAAAAAAAGCCACCTTCTGTGTGAGGGAGAGCGGCTATAGGGGAGTCTTAGGGAATGGATAACACGTAAAGATTCCTTTTGATGGGCTCAGGGTTAACCACAATTACCATCAATTATTCAAGGTTCCCTTGTGGGCTTAAGGCAAATAAGGTATTAAAAATTTACTCTCTCTTCCTCCCCACTCCTCCTTGGTATCATCACTTCTTAAGTATAGCTGGTGAATGTGAGCATTTGCTGTTAATTAGCTGTAATGATAGTTGCAAAGAAAGTACAAGTGCCTTAACTGGGGAGATATGATATGTCTCTCATTAAACCCAGTCTAGTAGAAAATTCATCAGCTTCCTCTCTTTTATTCCAGAATCTCTGATCACACGTTAATTTAAGATTTATTACAATTGAAGATACAGGGCTAGATATTTGTCTGTAAACCTCTCTGAAGGCTGTGATGATTGTGTGATTTATGCAGTTTTAGGAACAGCAATTCTGGTATGTTGAAATACATTTTTATTTTGTAGATGTTTTGTTCTTTCAAAAAAAATTAATTAGCTGTAAAATGAGGCAGTAAAAGTAATCCTCGTATTTTAGTTGTGTAAAATCTGTATTTTGAATAAACAGTTATCATCCTCTGTGTGGATTTCCATTTTGCGCTTGCTGAAGTTCAGCAGAGTAGCATCAAACTCGCCCACTTCAGTTTTCATTTGTATGCAGTTTCACTTTCTCTTTGTTAGTGGTTTAAGCTGCTCTGGCGTAAATAGCTCACAGGCTTGAGAGTGTCCTGGACCCCCTTCCCATTCACAAAGCCTTGAGTCTGTTACAGTTCAGACTAAACTTCTAAATTTTTTGCTCTAGAAGTGCCCTGCTCAGTGAGAGGTATATTATGCAAGGTGGTAGCAATCACAGTGCTGTGTCTTCTAATTCCTGTTTCCTTATGAACTGTTACTTGTACTGTATGTCTATAATGGAGCTGATGAAAAATTGACCACAATATTTCTTTTTTTTTTTTTTCTGTTGCAGAAGGCTGACTAGATCAAAGCCAAAATGCTTTATGGCAATTTTCTCAGATCATACCCAGAATAGCCAACACGCCCACGATAAAGGTACTCACCTGGGCTGTCTCATACCCAGTGGAGCCCCTCAGGCTACAAAGCTGGTCTTTTTCTGTGGCTCACTGAATATTTCATTATGTATACTAAGTGGAGCAGCTTCAGGAGGAGAGATGGAAAATGCTTTCCATGCCAGGATGATAAATGGGCCAGTAATTCAATCCAGGCTTTGCTAATTTTTTTTAAAAGAAAAACTTCGGCTGTTGCATTTAAGCAATTCAGCTGTGTCCTAGTCAGGGTACCCCAGCAGTCAGAACAAAGAATAAAATATTCTTTTCAGTGTGCACCTGACTTGACCACTGTTGTGTGCTGCAATATAAACCTGTAGGTATTTCCAGGTTGATTCCTTTTATCCAATCGCGTCTAACTCATGAACAATGTAAAAGTTGGGAATTCTCAGAGGAGCAACTGGAAATAGACTGGACTGAGCATATTTGCCATTCACAGATGCTACAGGGAAAAGGCTGGACTTAGATTGCTTTGCATTTGCCCCTTGGAGACAGAGGACCTTGAGGAGTTGCGGAGGATCGCTCCTGTCTCATGCTGACCTCCAAACTTCACAGGCAAAATGCAGAAGCTACCAGTCAGCTAAAACACAATTTCATTGGAAAAGGAGGTAAATCAGAAAGGTTAAAAATAAGAAAAATCTCAAAACTTAAAAATGGCCATGATTGCAAGAAGAGGAGACAGTGCATATAACCCACAAAAATGGTTTCTGGAGTTTCTGGAGTCAGTGCAGTTAGTTTAGCACCAGCTGCCACGAGCAAGAACCCTACTCACACCACATCACCACCTTTCACAGCACTTCAGAGACAGGCACTTGCATTAGAGCAAGTGATGGGCGAATCAGATTTCCCATTGCTAAGGCTGCCAAGTCACAGCTCCCGATTGGTGGTGTATCAGATCCTCCTCTTCGGTGACTGACAGGTTATTCCAAGGTTTCTCTGTTGACTACCGTGGAAGCCAATGTCTAGCTGTCCCGCAGCTGGGTGGTCCAAATCAGTTGTGACTCTTCAACATGGTTTAGGGACCCTGGCAGTGCAGGGTGAACGGTTGGACTCGATGATCTTGAAAGTCTCTTCCAACTAGATGATTCTATGGTATCTATCCTAGGCAAGAGTATGGCCTGGGTGCCATAGGAAATATCCACCTTCTCCATCCTTCTTTAGCATGTATTCTTTAGCCTAGGAAGGAAATGTGCTGCAAGTCCCACCTTGTCTCTACAGATTTTGCTTCCAGAACGTCTAACGGGAAATAAGAATGATTGCAGTACTCACAAAATGGTATTCAAGTGGGAAAACAAAATCTGTGAAGTAATAGCGTGTAAATAGTACAGCCTCCAACATCACAGGGTACAATTTTTGAAGAATGCATTTTAAATAAAAATTATCAGTTAGAACTAATTAATCTTCCTGTTACTTTCCCTATCAGCTTTTTAAAAGTCAAAGGCAGGTTTATTTTCCCAAAGCAATATATTAGCCCTACCTCCCAGGTATTCTTTTTTCAAAGCAAGTCCTAAGAGTCATTTTGCAATAACATATTACAGGAAACTTAATAGAGGAGAAAGTGAAGAAGTAAAGAGGAGACTGTGTATTTCTCCAGAGAGTGTAAGTGTATGCTATAACCATAAACAATGTAAAATGACATAAACTCTGCCATAAATATTCTCATATGTAGCATTCTTTAATTGTGATGAAAGGGGAAACTGGGGTTTCCTTGGGGAATGGTGCGTTCTCATTTGTAATCTTATCTGCCTTCTAACTATGAAACATTTTAAATTTCAATGAGTTTTGTGATTTTGCAAAAGCTTAAATAAATTTAAAAAAAAAGGTTAGAAAGGTGGTAAAAGGAGGGGAAACCTGAAATATGTTTCAAGCCACTGGTTAAAACAGAAATACAGAATCCCTGCATGAAACCTGTCCATTCGGCAGATTGTGTCTTTGAAGGACCGGTATCTCTATTTGACAGTTTTAGAGGTGTCACTGTAGTTACCCAGGCACATTATGACCACTGATTGTCCTCCAAAGACTCATTTATTTCAGCAGAGCTGTGTTGATCTGCCTGGGCTGTTGGCTGCAGGGCTGCCTTCAATTCTCAGACATAACACAAAGCAAGAGAGGCAGTAAACAGCCCACCAACAAAAGAATGTCTTTTGCCTAAAAACGATATGTCAATTTAAGTGGAAAGTGTGTTAATTTAACTGGAAAGCAAACGTGTACCACAAAGAATGGAGTTCTGTTATAGCACAAGAAACCAACAAGCAACATCTTCAGACAGCCCATGGGAGGAACAATTAAAACCCCAGGGCAAACTTCTGCCTAACGTAAACGTTGTTTGACAGCCCAAACTATAATTACTACCTGTGATTGTGTCCCTCATTAACAACAACAGCATGTAATGCAGTAGAAATCTGAGCTTGTTTCAGCACTGTATTTCGGAAATATATATGAAGTTCTAAAACCTGCCCAATATGCGATGTTTTAAATGCATTGCTGCCTGCCCTCCGCATTATCTCAAAGGTACTGGCAAAGTCTACATCTAGTCCTGTGAGAACTGTCTGCCTCTGTGACAGGAATTTTTCTCAGTCTGTATCGAGAAGCAGGTATGCACACACCACCACCCATATGCGGACGGAGCTGGGAAAAAGTCCTGATCTAAACGTGTCATTCAAGAAGTATGGTGAGAAAAATAACTTGGTAGACAATTAGATACAAGTTTCACCTAGAGGCTGGTGATTCAGAGGTTGGCAGGTGAAGGCTCAGTACACCAGTTTGTAATACGAATGACATACACCCATCTGCATCATGTCCAGTGCCTTTGATTCCTATTCCTGAACAAGGTGGTGTGCAGGGGAATCTACCACGGAGACTGCCTTATGTAGGGTAAGCCCTGTGGATTTATAGTGAAAGGCTTGAACTGTTTAACTACTGGCTCACAGGGTTGTTTGACAGCCTAATTTGAAAGCCAAGTCCTTATTACAGAATTCAGGTATGCTGATGAATTGCAGGAAAGATGAAATTACAACATATATAGACATCATTCTTCTGGCAAACCCCCTCTGTGTAAATGAAATTATACTGGGAAAATAAACATTTTGATTGAAAAGTGTCTGTACTTTAAACAGGTAATTTATCTACAAATGCAAAAGTCCTGTTACCAAAACAAATCAGACCTCCAACGGAGGCCTTAGCTAACATCTCTCTCCCAGTGTAACCTTTGTAGTGCAAACCAGCCCTAAAAGGATCATTGAAAACCACCCATAAAAAAGATGATGGATTTAAGATCAACAGATATTAGGATCAAATTTGGAGGGGGCTTTTCTCTTTGAGGAACTTGGAGAGAAACTCAGTGATCTCAGTATCTAAAGCAAGGACTCTGAACTTGAAATGTCTGTATTGCCAGCTGAAATCACATTTCATCAAAATATGAAAGAATGGAAGAAAAATGATACCGTTTTTTAAACCTTCATAGACCATGTTCTGTGAAGTATGTGAGGACCTGCTTAATTTTATGCAAGTGAATTATTTTCTTTAAAGCATCAGACTTTAACCACACACTTAACTACTTGCTACTTCTAAGAAATGGTATCCTGCTTCCTTTGGTGAGGACTCTTAATGGATGAAAGAAGGGCACCTGAATGATATCAAGTTGACCTCATTCCCTCTCATAGAAGACTCTCAAGCCATGTACTTTGAAATAAACAATATTATTGCTTTTCTCCAGAAGAGCGGGAAGACAGGTGCTCCTTTCAAGCAGAAGTAAAAGCCCACCCTCCTGGCAGAGCAAGAAAACAGAAGAGTTGTCCTAAGAGTACAGGTGATATCAAGAGATCAGTCAGATGAAACAGGGAAGAGGCACTAAACTGGCAAACAAAAAGAGGAGAAGCAATAAAGGTACAGGTTTTGAAAGGGATTCAGGCACACAGTTCCTATTTCCTAGGAAATGCCTAAGGAACTGTTGCAAAGCCTGCAGAAGTTCTGCCACTGGTTTTTTTTTCACCTCTGGACCTAAAACTAAAAAAGTCCAGGAAATCAAGGGGAAAGGGAGCCCTTAAAGAGGAATTAGGTTCCAAAATCCATTTGGAAATCTTGTCTGGGCAACTTAGCAAGCTCCCAAGTAGTCTCAGGTGGCTAGTGATAGTCCCACTGGGATGTGACTTCTTACCTTGCACAAGCAGGCAGTTGTGATAAAAGACCATTTTTATTTCCCTTGTAAAGAAAAGTCAATGTTCATTTGTTCAGGAGGCCTCCTTGACAGAAAGCTTTATCAGCCATGAAATTAGCCCTTCATGCTCTCTTAAGCCAATAGGCCAGGACGGAGATGCCTACTGCACCTGATGCTTGCAGTTAGTTCTGATTAGCAGCCCCTCATGGATTTCGAACAGCAGCCTACTTAAATGCAGGCTGTAAAACTTCACTGGCTGCACTAAATCAGTAGGGAGGTGAGAGACGGGGTTGGAGAAGAGAGGGGAGAAATAAACAGACACTAAAGCTACAACATTATTATCTGCTTTGGCAAATAGCCACCAAAATTGCTCAATATACTGTATACACACAAACATACACTCACATACACACATACAGTCTGCCTGGCAAAGCAAAAAAGAAAATATCCTTTAAATAATACACTGGTTCTCTCAGGCAAATAATAAGCAAGCAACTATATTTAGCAAGGAAATAAAACTGTATTGTAAAGCCCTGGAGACCGATTACGGCAATGCCCTCTGCACTTCCAGTGCTTAGAGGATTCTTACTTACTTGACTATGAGTGGATTGCTAGAGACTCATAAAGTGCCACTAGAAAGTCCAGGTGAGCCTGTAATCTCTTGGTGAGTGTGAGATGTGATGTTAGCTACCCAGAACTTCACAGCGATTCTATCACAAGGATCACATCCCTGCACTGTGGGAACTGTGACCCCCAGGGGTACCTCAGCAATTTATAAACTGAGCAATACAGAGTTGGAAACAGAAAACCAATCTTTGGAATATTCCTACATGGAAGCAGATATTTTAAAAAGGAAGGGAGAAAGCCTAGACCTGAAATGTGTGATGGGTTTTTCAGTGAGAGATCCAAAGGACCTGATGCAGAGTCCGTGGAAGGATTGTCACTGACTGGATCAACCCCTGGTATTACACAGGAGATCAGCAACACAGTTTAATACAGGGAGAAAAGGAGAATAGAGGGTAGGTTTAATCTCATCTAATTTTCAACATCTGTAATGTAGACAGCTCTAGCTGAACTAGTGTTCCTTTGCTGCCAGAGGAAAATAGAACTCGCTTTAATTGCAATTCACCTGATTTATATTTGGATGAAAGTATTTTTGCTCTGAAAATTTCTATTTCTTTCTACTGACTGTAATGGAAACATAAGGCAAATTCCATTCAGAGTGACAGTGACAGTGGGAAAGAGAGACTGACACAGAGCAAATTCCATTAACACAAATAGTTATTAGAAAATGTGCTATTTTTTACAGTTTACTTTAGATAATCCTACAGAATAGAACAGAACGAATTTCTTTCTACCGATATTTTATTAAATAAGCTTAAAAATCTCTCTCTCAATCACATGGGTAATACCTTCAGAGGGAATTTGCTTTGACCAATTTGATTTCCCTTCCGTATCACAAAAGTCTTCCGTGTAGGTTCAGATCAGAACCAGGACCTTTCCCAGAAGTAATCTGAATGGTTTTTGGCCACACGTTAATAAGATTGCATTTAAATCGTAATGAAGTCACCTGAATGGAATGAAAGAGGATGCTCTAGGGATAGGCTGAAATTTGGAAGGACAGTCATTCTCAGACTGGGTGAACACTTTCACATTTGTGGACTGTAACTGAGGCTTACAGAAAGGTCAGAGTCTTGAAAGCCCAATAGATAGCTCATTATATGTGTACATCCAGGCCACGTGCTAAAGAGTACGGCTGGGACAGACTCTGGGAGTGTGGGGGCTTGACACTCTTAATACTAGCTCAGCATTCCCCTCTGTTTCTATGCCCCCATGTGTAAAATTAGGATAATAACATTGCTTTCATCTTCCTGACCATGATGTTGTGACTATTAATTAGTTAGCATGTGCAGAGACCTGGATAAACGCTAAGTTTTAATCAGGTCTTGATGAGCTTGGGGAATGCAGCAGGGTCTGAGCAGAGGGTGGAAGAGAGAGTCGTACTGATCCCATCTGCCTGGCACAGGATGATGCCAATGGCATTGCTTAGCCGCAGTCTCCCTCCCTGAAGCCCTCAGGGTGGCAGGTATAGCTTTCAGTGGAAGGACCCTGGCAGTTTGGCTGGCTGATTCACACCACCTCCGGCCTCCCTAGCTGATGTGACTTGTCTCTGGCAAAGGGCTGGTCCATGCTTCTTCCACTGCAAATTTACAGTTTGGAGCATCATTCACCAACTACTTTTGTTGCCCCCATAACCTTGCTAAATTTCTTGCTGCCAGATGTTCACAGGGATTACAGGCAGGATTCAGTTCCACCCCGTATTTTGAAAATGTGTGATTAAATCAGATGGCCAGCATCTCTTCTATGCCAGCTAAAGGAAATTAGTGGAATGCCATGAGTGAAATAGTGCCAAGGGTTTTTATCTTTGCATCACAACCTTATTATCCCTCTCTTGGGACCACTGGCTTTTTCTCCACCACCCCCTCGCTTGTTGTTTCGTTGGGTTATTTTTTTTTTTTTTGCTAGTAAGTATTATTTACCATTCTGTGGTGACTAGTCCCTTTTTGAACAGAACCAAATGTTTCTACTCTCTATATTTTTTCCAGAAGCGTCACCTACTGTGGTGAACTGTCTTTTGGCTGCTGCTTGTTTGGCCAGATCTGATATTCTGGGACCGATGATACTGCATAGGACAAAACTCTCTTAAATGTAGTATAGTTCTTCATGAAGTGCAGGACGCCAAGCACAATGTTCAGAGTTGAAAACTTGGAAATATATGTAAAATGTTGTGGGTGGATTAGAGAACTCAGGAAAGGCAGAAGCATAACCCTCTGAATTAATGATGAATCCCAGTACTCAGAGATGTGTCTTTTAAACAACCTTTGATAATTGGCCTCTCGGTAGCATGTAGAGCACATCCCGAAATAATGGAATGGAAATCAGCATCAATCAACACAGCATGAGACTCCTTCTTCTCCAGCGAACACATATCCTTGCTAGACACTGGTGGCTGTTTGTCCTAAATTTAACACCAATTAGGGCCTGATCCTCAGCAATGCCTGAAGGGATGGACGTCCTCCACACCCATCCAAGTCTATCAAGAAACACATAAATATCTCAGCATCTCTTAGAAGACATTCTGCAGAATCAGACCCTTAACAGTTTGATAGCTTGAATGCTAACATTGCCCAGAGCACTTAAACTGATAAATAGTCAAAGACATCCCTGTACATTTTTATACAACAAAACAGAGGCAACAACAACAAAGAAAGAAAAAAAAAAGGACGCTATTGCTGTGCTTCTGTGTATCTCAAGAGCCAGGAAATCTGCAGCAGAGATAGGATATACTACTACGAGAAAAGAGGAGAGGCTACACTGACGAGGGGCAACGTAAATAATTGGTGTGAAGATTCACTGCATGTCAGAAAGACAAACTGGGCTAATTTTCTTTGAACATCCCAGAGAGGAATTGAGTCTCATTTTATTTCAGCTATGAAAACAGATCATTCTGCCATGTTCCTCCTTTTTTGGTGTAAAAGGGAAGAAAAGTTTCTCACATCCCCATCAAGCCATTTTGCTAGGCTGAGAATGCAGGAGGAAGGCTCAGCTTTAGAATATGCACAACTCTCTCTCCCTACCTCTGTCCTCAGCAGTTGGCAAAATGTTGCCAGGTCTCTGCAGCCACTGGTGAATACATGCACATTTTCTTTACATCCGTGACCCTTTACATTCAGCCCTTTCTCTCCAATGCAATTGCAAGTTGCTTTGGTGAAAGTCAACACTCGTAGTAGGGATGGGCTGCAGGTTTAACTTTGCCTCAGCTCATTTCTGCTCAGAACAACTTGCTACAATAAAAAGAAGGGTGATCCATGAAAAACATCCAACTCACAGAGCCAAGGAAGCACCAGTCTGCAAGTTCCAGATAGTGAGCAAAACACGGACAGTGAAACTGCCGTTGAGGTGTTAAGTAAAATTAGGTCCTCCGTCTGGAGCTGGAATTTGTGAAAATAGAGGGGTGGAAAGGGTTGAAAAGGCCCTCCTCATAGTGCCATCAGACAGTGGGATATCATGCAGACTGTGGGCATACCTGGGGGGCTTTACTGTCACAGAGCAGAATATCCTGCAGCAGGCTCTGCTTTGGGAAAAAGGGAAGAATGGCCAGTATCACTTGTCCATCATTTTGGCAGCTGGTAAGGAAAGGGAATACTGTGCTCCAGCCTCCTATCCGCCCTCTTAGTTATGACAGACCTGAGCACAGCAAGTCTGACCTGCTGCTCCTGGCAGCCACCAGCAAGAGCCAAGTCTTCGATCACTTTTGGAGGTGAAGAATGCAGTTAAGTTCATCACCTTTGAGAGGCAGCCAAAGCAAACCCCACTGAGGTCACAAACGGTGTTTCTTGCCTTGTCAAACCAAGAGATCTCATCTGAAATCCAATTAAGTCAATGAATTATAATTGTTATTCCAGCACATCAGAAAACACAGACTATTTCCCTGATTTCTTATCCTTTTCTAGGGTTTAGAACATTAACATTTCAAATGCTTTCATTTTTTCTTCGAAATTATACTCAGAATATTTAATGTATGTGAAAGAACTGGATGAGAACTTTCCAGTAAAACAATAGCCCCCTGGAAAGTGCTGATCTGATGAAATGCAAATTTTTATAGTAATAACTTGATTGGGAAGTTTCACTGGAAAAATTTTGCCTAAGTAAGGCCAAATGTCTAATTTTCTGTCCATCTAAAATTTCCTGATTTGATTTTCTTTGTCATAGTGATGTTTGAAATAGTACTATTGAAGATAGTGTTATAATACTTTAATATTATCTTTTTGCCATGGTCAACTTTTATCTAAATTAAACATTTGGACAAGTTTGAAGTGAAACCTTTTAAGAATACACTTTTCAGAGCATGAGAAAAAAAATCTAAAATAGCAAAGCTTAAACATATATGATCATAGTAACAAAAGGATAGTAGTAACATTACTCACATCTTTACAGTTGGCCTTATAATCCCAGGGGAATGTCTTCCTCTGAAGAAATTCACAGCTATTTCTTTCTTCTCATAGAAAATTTCCATGTAATTAACCTATATCTTGTCTCGACCTCAGAGTGATTCTACATCTTTTGAAGGCTTTCAAAGCCTTCCCATGATCTGATCAACGGGAGTCAAACCCTCCCATATTTTCCCAATAGGACCACTTGGATGAGCAAGCAAGAGAAAGCATTTGCAGACCCGCCTGTTGAGTGATTGCAGCAGGCAAACATAGAGCCCATATTTAGGAGCCTGGCCAGGGAAGCACACTGAGGTAGTAACAACGAATAATAAAAAGTAAAAAAAGTAAAAAGTAACAGATTCTGTGGCTACACATTAAACTCACTCCATCCAGAGTCCAAATATCCTAAAAAAATCCAGCTTTGAAGTGGCCAAAAGTGGGTTGCATCTCAGCTGCTCTGATGTATACCCAGCCCATGCTCAGCTAGCCCAGACGTGCACAATAACCCACTGTCAACCTCCCATGTCTGGAGGGTGCGATCCCGCCTGTGTCTGGAAGGGATGTCTATCTGATCCTGAAGGCTAACAGAGCAATGTCCTTCGTCAGAAACATCACACACACACACATTGATTTTCTTTTTAAAGTATAGCATAAGCTATAGCTCAGGCACTTATAAAACCATAAATCACCTAAAAAAGTCAAGGAAGAAAAAAAAAAACCACAACACAAACAGCTTGAATAGCAATTTACAAAGTTGCTCAGCACAGCAATATTTAAAGCTGTTCTTCATGATATGTCATTTTCAGATAAGTTAATAAAGAAATATAGGAGAGAATCAATTTTTAGTAATCATTACCATGTACAGTAGTGAAACCTCCAGGCTATTCAATTAATTCTAGACCATAATTATGACCCAGGAACAAATTGTATAAATCAGCATTTTTTTATTTAACCATACAAATCAGACTCTGCTCTTGAGTGCAAATCAAGAGCTATATACTTCACAGCATTTGCTGTCCCAGAAAATAGGTTCTCCAAGGATTCGAGCCACTTGAGGCATAAACTGTGCACACTTCATATGCCACAGGGATCACAGTAATTAGAGCAATTTTTAACTCAACGTGTCACAGTGCCCCAAAGACACTCGGGTTCTTTAATGGATTGCAGAACAGGAAAGGTGAAAACAGCTGGCTAATGTAGCAAATTCTACATCTGAGGTGAAAAAGCAAATTTTAAAAAAAAAAACAAAACCCAACAAAATCTCAAACCCACCATTCCAGTCCAGGATCAAGCTCACCTGGAGAAAGCTATGAGAGGAGCTGAGTTTCCTACACCTTGTAGCACTTTGTGTTACTAGTGCAGTTATCCCCTGTGGATTTCAGGGGACATTCTGGTTGCAGCACCACATTTACTGCTTTAGTCTCACTGTGTTTTAGCAGACAGCCCAAGGCTCAGAGGTGAAGCCACTTACCTGAAGACATCGTGAATTTCGAAACCCAGAAACTGAACTCAGGAGCTCAGGAAGTCTCCATATGCCGTAGCTAGGCGCACAAATGACAGGATGCCCGTGATTCACGGCCCCTCCCCCTGGATGAACTCACAAGATCCTTTTCAAAAATTTGTTTGGGGTCCTTTGTGCTCTTAGGGAGCTTGTCACCAGCGATTTGGTCGGCTCGCGGCTTCCCTCCAGGGCCTCAGTCTTTCTATCATTCCTGCTGCATACCTGTTAGTTCACTCCCCAGCTTCGATCCATAAGGTCTGAAGATGGCCCTTGGGGGTGTGTTCCCAAGAGCAGGATGAGGATGTTGCGCACCAGACACCTGTGTCCCTGCACCCGGTAGGGCTCAGGGCTGTCCCTCCAAATACACCAGATGGAAACGTGGTAGCTCGGTAGGTGAATTCACTGCCAAGGAAGAGTTACTGTTATCAACCAGAGAAGGGGCAGATAAACACAATCCAAGCCACAGATTTTTTCTTCACTACATAGTGTGACTGCAGCTTTGATTTTGCCAGTTCTGAGTAAGCAGAGTGGACGCTATAGCAATAGAAGTCATCGTATTAAGTGATTGCTTCCCATTACTTTTTTCACTTATTTAGTTTGACCCATTTTTATCATGCTTCTAATTTTTCAGCACCGTGTTTGAATTTTAAAATAATTATTTGTTTGAAAGTAAAATACATATGGGTATTGCTTTTGACAGGATGTTTATGACCTTTTCTACACACTCATGTTTGGACCTGTGTTGTCATCAGACACCCATCTTGCCAACTAGTGATGAAAGAAATAGGTCCCTCTCTTCATTGATATTCTTCTCATATTTCAGCGAAAGAATGATGGTTTTTCAGCTACTAATGCTCTGTCCCTGGCATTATTTTTATATATATTCCCTTAAAATTAAGAGAAAGAAGTCACTGAGGAAACACAAGGAGCGATACAACTTCAGCTGTAATGTCCTAATACTGCATATACCATCAAGCCAGAATATGTTTCCACCCACACCCAGGTAGGTGCTAGAAACACACAGAAATAATAAAATTAATCATAATAGTTTTTTAAAAATTGAAAAAGGTGATACAATTTGTAACACATGTAGGAGCAAAATCGGACTTTAAAAAACTTCCAAGGGTTTGGAGATTTTTTTTAATAAAAGGAACACTGTGACTTCTGCAAATAAAAACTAGGTTAGGAAATATTTTTAGCTAAAATTATGTTTGACCACAATGAATATTGATAATAAAATGTGACTGAAACTCTATTTTATCCTTTCAGGATATTTCATTATCATGTGTTTAAAACAAGAAAGTAGGCAATAAACATCCATCTTTGAATCTAACAAGTTGATCTTTCTTCCCAGAACGTCTTTTTTGCAGATATCTTTTTAAAAAATCTAATCACACCAGGTATCCAGCCCAGTTTCTAAACCAAAAAGGACCAGCTAAAACTTCAGACTTTGGAAAGCTTATTTAAATTCCCATACAAACAATATTGTTAACTTACTGTTAGCTAAGGCTGTAAGTAATCCTTGCACAAAAAAGTGACAGACACAGCAGTTAGAAAAGCTTAAACGTGAAAAAGAATGAATATAAGCAGTTTAAGCACTTTACATAAATATTCTATTGCCTTTATATTTCACGTATTTTGTTACAGACAATATTGACATATGATACTTCACCCTATACGTTCCAATAACAACTTCAACTCTATTCTTTGAAATGTATTCATGATACCTTTCAACCCAGATTCATATGCACTTATATTGTTGACAATTTAAGTATATAATTTACCTAGATTAATACACCTTCTCAGGAAAAAAGGAAAACCTGTCTATCTGTTTTAGACACCTTCAATATGTCTTCAGACTAATAATAATAAAAAAAAATGAGTACCTGGACTAACCAGTAGAAGTCAGTACAGCTCCTTAATATCAAAAAAAAGTTGGTAAAAATTAATTCTACCTTCTCTTCCTTTTTTTTTTTCTTCCCTATTTTAAAGTGACCTGATTAGGACAGTGCTCTAAGGACCATGATACACAGGGTACTGTGAATCAACCCGAAGAACAAATTCCCAAGATAAGATATCCTCACACAGAATGCTGGACCACAATCTATTTTACACACACACACACATATATGCAATGAGTTTGCGGGTTTTTTGTCCATCTCAACTCTGACACAGCAGCCTGGGGAGACGGATGAAGACAAATGTGGCTGGTGACGCATGCTGAAGAAGTTTCACGTGCCAGTACTAAGCTCATCCCAGAAAGATCAATATTCACTTCTTGCTGTTGTAGGAATGACAGGGAGAGGCCAACTGCCAGCTGAGAGCTGTCCTTTGGAACTCTCACCACGTGGTGTGCCAAGCTGTGACAGAGTTTTAGGCTAGCTAGTTTGAAAAAAACCATTCAATTCACCACCTAAACTACCTATGCCCAAAAGAAACATCCTTCAGAAACTGCGGTGGCTCTAGGTAGATGCAGCAAGAGCGATATCGCCAAGTCTCAGTTTCGGGATGGCTCTGATGCCTTTGCCTGCTCCGTAAACACAAGGGCTCCACTCGTGCAGTGGGCTAAGAATGTTTTATACACTGGTGGTTTGTATCTTACCCAGCCACTTGAAGCCCATCATCAAAGAATCTGACATTCCTGAGTGTGACTTTCAGGTTAGGGACACTGGAAAATTCCAGCTTCAAGTCAAGGCAAACTCCTGAGAAGGAGCAATCTCAGAACAGATCTATCAAATGAAAATATCATTTCAACTGTCGTGAATCCCAGACACCCAGATCCCTGCAGTTATTCTGTGAGGTTATTTGTTTGTTTCCCTTCAAAAAGGCAGGCTTAAAATTAATTTCTTTCAGACAGAGATTGAATTTAAATATAATAAAACACGCTGCTTTGAAGCACTCATTTTTCTTGTTTAAATTTTTATAGATACATATATAACAGCACTCAAACAAGAGTTTTTCATGTTGATTTCCAAAGTAGGTCAGTCTCGACACTGCCTGGCTACAAAGGAGGTGAGATGAAGAACCGAATGTGGAATGCAGAATCTGTTGTTTGTTATCTGCAGTATAGAATCGAATCGAATAATTTCAGTTCAAAGGGACCTACGACGATCATCTAATGCAAATTTCCTTTCCCTACCCCCAAAGCCTCATCTACCGCTAAGCTCCAGATCCCACTGTTCTCAAAATAAGGCTGCAGCTGTGCCTTTTCTCAGGCGCAGAGGTTTGCGCAGATGGTAAGGAAGAGCTCCGGTCCCGCCACCACTCTTCTTACTCCCAACAGAGCCACTGTAACTACCCCTGCGTTGCCATCCTCAATTCTAACTTCAGGATGTGACATTAGGGTCTGAGCACAAGGGTGATGGCAAACACATCATAGTAAGGACTTCTTGCCCTGCTCTTGCTCTTTTGGGGCTGCACAAGCTGGAAAACTCAGAAACCAGACTTAAGTTTCTTGATTATTTCCACCCTTCCCAAGTTAGGTAACTTCCGTGACAGAGTGCTTTGAGCACAGGATGGGCAAGCTACTTAGTTCTACCATGTTTTCTCTTCCATTAAGGTTTATAAGCTTTTCTTTCAAAACTGATCCATTTTACAATGACTAGAGTAAAGAAAAGCTTTGAACTACTTTACTTTTCTGGTCATTGTATCCTGTTCTCAGCTTCAAGACTAAGGTTGACAAGCTGAACTGCAGTAGGTACATTCAAGGGAAGATGGACTTGTCTCTAAATAATTACCCTTATTAACTACAAGAGTTTACAGTGTGGGTGCACAAAGTCCTTTTAATGTTTGGTCCAAACTTATATTTGTCCTACTCAGTAGGAAGAAATATTATCATGGACTTGCATAAGCAGACCTGTGTTTCCGCTCTATGGTGGAATAAATATCCTGCAAGTGTTTCCTTTCTCGATTTCTAAATCACGTTTGGCACAATGTAATGTGGAGAGATACAATATTGTTACTGCAAAGGAACAGCAACCAGAGGGATTGAAGTTAAATTATGAATTTAAAAAAAAAAAAAAGCAGCATTTATCTATAAATCCAATAAGGCAGGGTGTTGAACTTATAGCATTCATAGCACCATTTAAAGCAAAATAAAAATCTGTAGCTATTCCGAGTGTGAATTGGACTTGAATGGTACATTACAAAATTTGATACATGGAACAGATTAAAATTAAAAAAAAAAAGTAATACAAAGCTTATTACCCAATTTGACTGTGAAGAGCCTCAGCAAACCACAAGTATTTATTTACTGTGATCTCTTAGCCTTTTTGTTCTTTCACATTCTCGGATAATCTCTTCACAGAGGGTACTTAGATGAGGGGATGGATAATGAGAAAATTGTCTTGGATCTAAACTGGAGGACAATATTCAAAAGGATGGACAATTTTATGTATTTATTTTGTTGTGAATGTTCTTGCAATGGTGCTGTATGACTTAGTAGAGGCCACTCTCAGTTTGCAGATTACGGTAATTCTCCATGATTCTAATCTGCACATTTATTGCAAAGTTCAGACCTCTGACCTCTTATCAGATACATCTATACTGGATATTATGGATCAAGCAGAGTTTTGAAGTCCTGTACCACAAGCTAGATCTAACACAAAACCAGGTAAAAGTTACATTGAGAGTGCACGAATAAGCCTGCCTTTGTCTAATACAACTTACTACCTGGCTGTAGCTGACTGGAAGACTAGAGCTTTCTCGTGTCGGTTTGCAATTTGGTAATATATTCACTGGAAGCTGTTCCAGATTTATCAGCTTTGTGAACAGGTTCAGGAGAGGCAGGTAATAACAGAGGGGATTTGTCCTGCTCTTCTGCCATGATGAGTACATGAGAATAAATAATCTCCTCATCTTCAGAGCATTTTTCTCAGAGTACGTATCAATTGGAAAATGTTAGGACTGTCAGACAAAGAAAAATTACAAAATACAGATCACAGGACATCACACCAAGACTTAAGGCAAGGGCTGCTATAGCCATATGATGCAAGCATCAAGCTAAGAGCAGCGTTGGATGATGTTGCTGAGAAACATCTATCCTATGGTTTCTCTGACCTCTGAGGGATTGTTTTGAAGGAAATACCATTGTTCACTGCAGCCTGCAGAGAAATATAATTTCTAAATTGCCCTATGGAAAGAAATGATAGCACATCTCTCAAGTGGCCCGGCCCAGTGCCTCCATGCACAGAAAGGGAATGGAGAAATGAAGTCCACAGAAATAAATTAGTTCTTACACAATGAATGTTTTAATGCTCAGTTTCTAGGGGATGCCCCCAGCTAAAGAATCTATTACTCTGAGTTTTGCCTTCAAATTCTTTTCCCTCTGTAAGAAAAGGCTAAATAAGCACCAAGACATAGAATACCTTCTATAAGGAGTTCCTTAGTTGCTCAAAGCTCTCCCAGTCTTTTTACTGTCTTATAGCTCCACTGGCCCAGGGAAAGTCTGTCTTCCAGAGCCCTGAAATTATCTTTCTGTGCACAGAATTGGCAGCTGATGACTTTGTAGACCCATCCATTTATGTCTCAAGCCTCACTTATACTGATGTCAGATCACCTTCAGCATGACTTTGTGCAGCAAGCAAGCATGCCGTGAAAGGCTCTAGAAAAATATTGGCAGTTCTTCCTATATGCCAACACAGAGGAGAGAAGGGGTCAAGGTTGTCAGTCATCACACCTTTCACAAAGTTAGGAAAATAGTCAGACATGCTCTTTGAAAAGGACAGATTCATCCTCTCGGTGCTAAAGGTTATATCAGTTATTTTACTTTACCTGCGCTTTACATGAAAACTTTCTCTCAAGGATAAGGGAACCTGCCTTTAGCTTCAGTCTTTGTTAAAAGGTGCAATTTCCAGGAGGAAAATCAGCCCTCTTTCCCATCATTTGCTTGCCTCATAAAATATGCAAAAGAGTGTTGGCAATGTAGCCTGCATCAATTCATCAACACTCCATTCCCAAAGCTTAAACTTCCATTGTGCAGGAGAAAAGTCACCATCTGATAGCGGGTTAAATCCATACTGATGCTCTCACTGCATCAATAATTAAGCAGGACTTTCAACCACATCATTTAATACAACAAAATATTTCTTAAAAACTGTGAGATTATCACCCCCCAAAAAAAGAATTACCAAGATTATAAAGAACCCATCATGCTCAGTGGCCTATGTTCAGAGACACAGAGCATTCCTTCCACTTACTTTAACACAGCAGTAGCATTCAATAGCTTCAGGCTGTAATTAACAGCACAAAGCTCTCTTACTGGGAGACAGGATAACAATTCAACAAAGTATATCTATATTCTGCAGCAGGTTCCTGAGATGCTCAGGGTTTAAATACCTTTTAAAGCAAAGCTAAAGGAAGTTGTGCAAATTACAGTTAGTACAGGTGAAGAGCAGCAACAGCAGCCAAGCACTAATATAGGGAATTAACGCCCTTAATTAGTTCTGCTGGTGTAGCCTGCTAGCTCCAATCAAAAATGCTGCAGTGTAAATTGTTCTCCACAGTTCCGAGGCTTTTGAAACATTATACATCAAACTGCTTCTAAAGCAAGTGCTATCCATTCTCTTGGAATAGTACTACAGCATTAGAAAAAGAAGCTGATAGGATGCTCCGGGTTTTAGAGCTCACGTAAAATAGTTAGGGAAGTGTTTTTGCACATGGAGCAAAAACCTTAGAGAATTCAGGACTATTCTGCGAAGGCCAGATGCTCATCCTTTAACCTGCAAACTTTGTGCAACTGTCAAGGACAATTCCTCCAGGTTTTAGTCCCTTTCAGGAGACTTTTTAGGACAGAGGGATGGAGGACACACAGGTTGGATGAATTGTTCTGATGGTGGTAGCCTGCTACCGTCTTTCCTGGGGGCCTAATCTTTCCTGCTTTTGTAAATGGAAATGGATAAGGTTAGGGAACAGCTGTGCCGTCACAGGCGTCAGTGCTTAAGGACATTTTCACATGATCACAAATATCTGAGTCATCCCAGGTCAGCCCAGTTGTAGCAGACCTGTAGATCGCTGCTGTGTAAATTATCTCAGATAATGTCAGTTTGTTGCTACCAAAAGGCACTGATTTTTTTTCTGCCTCGGCAGAAAATGGCCTTATTGTGACAAATAGACTGGTCTGAATTCCTGCTTTGAGTGAGTTGTCTAATGCCTGGAGACCCGGGACTAATTGGTGGATTTTTAAATAAAATTACCACAAGGAAAAAAGCAGCCTTGTAAAATAGTTCTGGTCGAGAAGCTTACAACATCTTGGACTTTTTTCCTCATTGTAAATGTGCCCTTTCTCATTAAGCTGCACTCGTAGCACTATGTGGTTATTACGCTGAGATGCCAGGCACTGGTCTGTGCAGAATTACACCCACCTCCACTGTTTCCAGATGAGAAAGGGAACATCTTATGGATGAAACAACTGAGTAGGATGCATAACAAGCGCCCAAAACTGTAGATTCCCTGTGAAGCGGGAAAGCCCTGTCTCCATCAACTCAGTCATTCTCTGCCATAGTTTGTCATGGCTAAAATTCAGGCTGAAAAAGTCTGCTCTGTTCGTCTTGGCTATTTTTATAGCAAACTGACTGGGAAGGGAATTTTCTCCCATCATTTGTATATCTAGTGGTTGTTATAGAGGAATCCTCTTAGCTCAGATTTTGGGAATATTCTTTTGATACTACTGCTAATAATAACAGTAAAAATGTCACTGCTCTTGCCAGCAGCTTGGTCCTCAGTGTACCCTCCAACCAATAATTTCACTAGATTTCTTTTGTCCCTGAGAATTAAAATGGCAATTTCAAAGCAAGTGCAACAGCAAGCAGTGGATAACTTCAATCAGTGTAATACAGGCTAGAGCACTTCTTCCATGGCTTTTTTTATAACTTTGTTTTCTTGGTACCTAAATATGGATTTTCTTACTAGCTGATTTGGAAGGAAAACCAATTAGAATGTTTCTAAGCCTCTGCAGCAAATCTTTTTTACCTCCCATCTGGAAAAGGTGAAGGACTGATATTTAAAACAGGGTGTTGTTTTCTTTTTTAATTTAAAATCAAGCTACTTGGGACTAATTCAATTATTATCAGTTAAAAAAAAAAGGGTAGCTTCTGATGTCAGCTTTTCTGCAACTATTCAAGATGACAAGAAATTTTTCTTTAAATAGCTGAAAAGTAACCTAAAGCATTGCTTTCAGATTTATTTCTGTTTACCATAGGTGCATTTTCTCCACTTTTGCACCTAATGAGGAAAAAAACCAAGGTCAGAAGGAGCAGCAGAGCTAATACTGTTGTAACATCCCTCCAGACCTCTGTGTCTGCATTCAGGTCAAGCTGCAAGTTCTTTGCCTGCCTTCATCTTCAGATATGCCAAATTTCTGGTAGGAAAAAAGTGTCAGCTCAAAAGTACAACAAGCATCAAAGCAGCCAGGTCAGTGTACACCCTGGTGGCTGTGGTGAGTCTTTTACCCTGCACAGTTTCTCCAAGGCTGTTGTTTCACAAGATGCCAAGTTTGCAGAAAAGCGCAGGGCATTCCTATCCTGCCCCATTTGTCTCTCCTAGTCTGCTCCTATTCCCCCAGTACAGCACTCTCACAGCTTGCGGACTTAGATATTTGTGAGACCACGGCATAAACAGCCCTTTATTTATTCTTAGGCCAGCTTCACCTTTGAATTGCAGGTATCGTGAAACTGTGACTTGAAACGTGAAGTCAGAGAAAAGCAGACTGCTGGAAGTCGTACTTATTTAGTAAATCCTTACCTGCCTTTCCACATTAGCCATTAAAACTGGTTTAAATACTGATGCCTCCATTATGGAAGCTAGCAAGGAACAAACCCCTCACCTCAGAGAGATCAGATGCTCAATACAAGATAATTCATCAGCATTCATTAACAATTCTGGATAAAAAAATTCATCAACAGAGTTTTTTTTCTTTATGTGATTAACTGCTGTTTAAATCAAAGCAAAGGTAATTTGGAAACTATTCTGTATTCTTAAACAGAGACAGGCCTGGTTCACAAAAGTAAGATTCAGTCTAAATAATAAAACACGTTTAGAGGAGCAATTGAAGACTAGGATTTTCCTTATCTTCTTGTGCCAGATAAGCATATTCTTCACCAGATTACACATCTATCCCCAAAATGGAAAGGAAGTAAAAGTTTTGGAAGACTCAGTTTTAAGTCTGTGGAGGCAAATGAATTATGAAGCTGCAATGGAAGTGGTGTCAGAGGTAGATGTCAAGGGTGACATTAAAAACTTCTTTAGATAATGCCTGGATGGATTTTTTTGCTGACCAGCAGTCTTGAGGGAGATGCAAGAGGTTGTAACAGCAGCACACAACATACTTGAGGAATGGTTCAGAGAACGGTTAACACGAACTAACCATCATCTCCTCTGAGGTTCAGAAAAAGGCAGGATTGAAAATCTACGCTTCTAATGTTAATCTTTAAATCCAGTGCTTTTGTTGAGAACATATATAACTTGGCTCTTTCACGGGCACCCCCTTGCCGTGGGGAAAGAGCTTGCGTGCCCTTGTGAAGTTGAGAGCTATGCTGGTGGTGGCATATGCCTCCGGTAGGGTCTCCCAAGCCTGACAGGTCTCAACTGAAGGGTCAGACAAAGTGTGTCCACGGGCAGGATGGGCTCACTAGCCTTCGGGCAACCATCCTAGGAGAAGGACAACTCTAACTCCAAACCCGGGCAGATGGAGCTCGTTTAGCCCTGTAAGGCCATCCATCTAAGAGAAGGATACTCTAACCAAACCTACGACCTGAGGACTTCGCTGTCACCGTCCAAGCTCGCTAGGCCCTGGCAGATGAACCTCAGGTGTAAAGGGTGGGGCCAGTCTCGCGCACGCTGCGCCTCACCTAAAAAAAAATCCACCGCGCAGGCTTGAAGGGTGTACTCACGTTTAAAGCCCTTCCCAAATCTTCGTCCGCGAAGCCAAGCCATGATGATGATGATGATGATATAACTTGGCCATCTCTGGCTTCTAAAACCTAAAAAGATTGATGGCAAGCAAACAAATGTTGGTGTCGTAGAGAAAGGTATTAATCAATTCTGTAGAATAAAGATGGACTCCATCCATTTTAAGAGGCTTGGTTGACCAAAAAAACCACTCTACTAAATGTGCTGTGGAGGCACAAACTAATGAGAAGACTGGACAACAAAAACCGTCCCTCAACAATATGTTGACAACTTCACAGCAGCCAGAGTAAAGCGGTAGAGTGTTCGCTTGGATCCTGTTCCTATATCATGTTGCGTTGTCGTGGTTTAACCCCAGTAGGCAACTCAACCCCACCCAGTTGGACAGTCCAGTTGGAATGGTGGACAGAATCGGAAGAGTAAAGGTGAGAAAACTCATGGGTTGAGATGAAGACAGTTTAAGAGGTAAAGCAAAAAATGTGCACACAAGCAAAGCAAAACAAGGAATTCACTCGCTACTTCCCATCAGCAGGCATGTGTTCAGCCATCTCCAGGAAAGCCGGGCTCTGTCACACCTAAAGGTTACTTGGGAAGACAAACACCATGACTCTGAATGTCCCTCGCTTCCTCCTTCTTCCCCCGCATTTATTTGCTGAGCATGATGTCATATGGTATGGAATATCCCTTTGGTCAGCTGGAGTCAGCTGTGTGAGCTTTGTCCCCTCCCAACTGCTTGTGCACTTCTAACTCGCTGGTGGGGTGGTGCAAAAAGCAGAAAAGACCTTGACTCTGTGTAAGTACTACTCAGCAATAATGAAAACATCTCTGTATTATCAACACTGTTTCCAGCACAAATCCAAAACGCAGCCCAACACCAACGACTATGAAGAAAATTAACTCTATCCCAGCCATAACCAGTGCATGCATCTAGCTCACGGTAATTAGAGGATGTAAACGCAAAAGTAGGAAAAACTTTTGGAAAGAATGTACTATGTTTCATTATATTTTATGTTTCACACATGTTCTCCCTAGCACGTCTCTTTTATTCATGCAATAGCCCAGACCAGATTTCAAAGGATTTCCAGGAATTGCAATAAACCCTGGAGAAAAATATAATGGGGCAATGAAGTATCCCTACAAAATCTTCATTCTAAAAGTGCTGAAAACATTTTTAATAGAAGGAAATGACTCCCAGGGTGGTTTGTTAAAAAAAAAAAAAAAATCATACTACTTCCTCTCTTCAAGTCTTTATTATTTCTTATTCTCTAAGCAATAATATAGGCTGATAAAAAGGAAGACCACGATATCAGGCAGCTAGTAGGAAAATCAAAGAACACAAACATTTTATTCACGCCACTGACACCATGAGAAAGCAGGGGAAAATGCTGATCCCCTGTCTGTCTCAGATTTCTCAGCCTTGAAGAGTGATTGACTGCTAAAATGCACAGAGCGCTTGGTGATCTCTCAGTTGTAGTTGTGACTGCTGATACTATTACTCTTCTCAGAATAGCAGCAGCAACAAAGTTATGGTCACACATTTTTGGAGGTAACAAAGCCAGGCAATCCCTCCTCTGGGCTAATTAGGATAGAGCAGAGCCACAGACATAAGAGGTCCCCGAAGAAAGCAGAGCTGCTGCCATGTGGTAGGCTGGGTTCCCGTAGCACAATATCCCATTTGTGAGTTGGCTGAGCTCCATGGATCTCCTGTATTTTGGCACTGCTGCCAATACCTGCCTGGGATGAGCAAAATAGAGCCAAGTCTCTGGGCTAACCTCCATCAGCTGCAATGTAACTGATTTTTTTATGATAGAGCAACACATCATAAAATTCAGAGCACGAAGAAAGGACCATTTTAATTTCTCAGCTAGGCAGGAGAAATGACACATTTGTCTGTGTGAAGCCCATCAATGTTGCAGCTGTGGCCAGCTCTTCCTTCCCATGTGTTTGCTAACCAGGTCTTAAAAAAAGATATTGCTGAGGGTTTGTGTGATTGAAAGCAGTTTGGTGAGAATAGGATATAAAAGGAGCAGATGGAAGATTCAGCTTGTACGTTACCCTCCTAGCTAGATCTCAGGCTTTCTGGAGTCAAAGAAATAAGGATATTCTTTAAGGCAGAGCACTTTCCCTATCTTTCCATTACTTGTCAGCATTTCATGACTAATTTCTTATGATAAAGACAACAAGAAGAAACAATCAGGTCGGTTTCACAGTTTTTTAAGAATCTGTTTTGTGTTGGCAAAAAACCAGCTCAGAGCTTTATACCTGGCCATTTGGTCAGCAGCTGCATTTACAGAGCACATATATTGCCTTGAAAATGGAAGGAGCCATCAGGAATAATGGTCTATAAACTAAGCTATAACTCTGCTGTCTCATGAAAGTACAACAGAAGACCTAGACTGGATAACCATTAAGATTACAACAGGGCAGGGAGGCTGTTTATATCAGGAGAGAGCAATGCAGCTCCAGGAGCCCCTCTCGCCCTCCTCAAAATATTTCAGAACTTCTATGTGTACACTCTGACTCCAAAGTGAAGAAGAGAGGAGCAGAAGATAGCTCAGTGCCCACGTCACTAAACAGTAAAAAAAACCAACACAGCAGTACTATTAGTGTGACTTTAATGACAATGGTTAAACCTTGGTACCACATTTATCTCAGATTCTTCTTTTGCTACAGTGCAAAGAGTAGTAGGTGAGTGGGATGTCATAGGATTGACCCTCACGAGTTATTGCCAAATAGAAAATAGTGAGCTGCAGGGTGGGTAATGCAAGTCATCAGGGATTAAAAGTCTGTCCTTCTCGTTACATCCTGAGTACAGTACCTATTTACAGATGTTATGGTGTTGCTCAGGTGATCTAGTATCCAAGTTTTATTACAGAGCAGTGAACTTGAGTCTCTTTCATGGGCACCCCCTTGCCGTGGGGAAAGAGCTTGTGTGCCCTTGCGAAGTTGAGAGCTATGCTGGTGGTGGCATATGCCTCCGGTAGGGTCTCCCAAGCCTGACAGGTCTCAACTGAAGGGTCAGACAAAGTGTGTCCACGGGCAGGATGGGCTCACTAGCCTTCGGGCAACCATCCTAGGAGAAGGACAACTCTAACTCCAAACCCGGGCAGATGGAGCTCGTTTAGCCCTGTAAGGCCATCCATCTAAGAGAAGGATACTCTAACCAAACCTACGACCTGAGGACTTCGCTGTCACCGTCCAAGCTCGCTAGGCCCTGGCAGATGAACCTCAGGTGTAAAGGGTGGGGCCAGTCTCGCGCACGCTGCGCCTCACCTAAAAAATCCACCGCGCAGGCTTGAAGGGTGTACTCACGTTTGCAAAGCCCTGTAGCGACAGGCAAGGGACAAAACGGCAGGTGGAAAGATGTCACTGGAAGCCGCAGACCCAACCCTGCATGCAGGCGGTTCAGGACATTGGTCGCTTGAGACTGACCCGGGAGATGACAGTCTCGTTCGGCAGCATCCTGAATGACCAAGCAGCCTTTTTCAAGGAGAGCACTGCTTGCTCCACATGGAGAGGGGCCTAGAAAAGGTGGCCTAACCAAAGCTCATCTCCCTTCCAATCCGGTTGGCTAGCCGCGGCCAACGGACATCTTCTTCTGCGGTCAACCAAAGACAAAGAGACAAAGGCATACACCTGCCTCCAAAGGTGTGTCCAGATTGACACTCGCATGTTGGAACATCAGAACCATGCTCGATACAGCAGACAGTGGGCGTCCTGAACGCCGTTCTGCTATAATTGCTCACGAACTGTCACGACTCAACATCGACATTGCTGCTCTCAGTGAAGTTCGCCTTCATGAGGAAGGCAGCCTTAAAGAACATGGTGCCGGCTACACACTGTATTGGTCAGGCAAACCTAAAACCGAAAGTCATCATTCCGGAGTTGGCTTCATGATTAAAAACTCCATCGCCTCTAAACTTGAAAATTTGCCAACAGGTCATTCCGATCGCATTATCTCCTTACGCCTCCCGCTACACAACAAGCAACATGTTGTTCTCTTCAGCATATATGCCCCAACTCTCCAAGCTGACCCTACAGAAAAAGACAAATTCTACACCGATCTGCGCCGCCTTACTCAAAAGGTTCCTGCAGATGATAAGATCATAATCCTTGGTGACTTCAACGCCCGAGTAGGTAAGAACTCTGAAGCCTGGAAAGGAGTACTAGGCAAGCATGGAGTTGGAAACTGCAATGACAACGGTCGCCTCTTGCTAGAGTTTTGTGCTGAGCAGCAGCTTACCATCACCAACACTCTCTTCCAGCAGAAAGACAGCCTGAAGACAACCTGGATGCATCCTCGATCTAAACACTGGCACCTCATTGACTATATCTTAGTGCGCCAGAGAAATGTTCGCGATGTCTGTCACACCCGAGTGATGCCTAGTGCAGAATGTCAAACAGACCACCGCCTTGTGCGCTGCAAACTTAACCTCCATTTTAAGCCCAAACCTAAGAGGGGCGGCATTCTGAGGAGGAGGCTCCAAGTTAACAATCTTCAAACAGCTGCAGTGAGAGACAGCTTCCAGGCAAACCTTCAAACTAGGCTTGAAGACTGTCCCATAGACTCTTCTCCTGAAGCGCTTTGGCAACATATTAAAAATAGCATCCTGCAGTCCTCCGAAGAATTCTTAGGGTTCTCCACAAAGAAAAACAAAGACTGGTTTGATGAAAACAATCCAGAGATCCAGGAATTGCTGGCAAAGAAGAGATCTGCTCACCAAGCACACCTCGCTCAGCCATCTTGCCATGTAAGAAAAGCAGCCTTTCGTCTTGCATGCAGTAAACTCCAACAGAAACTTCGAGACATCCAGAACAAGTGGTGGCTCAACCTAGCAAAAAAGACTCAACTATGTGCAGATTTGGGTGACCACAGAGGATTCTATGAGGCTCTGAAAGCAGCGTACGGACCCACACACCAAGTTCAAAGCCCCCTACTCAGTGCAGATGGCCAAACGCTTCTCACAGATAAAACCTGCATCCTGAATCGATGGTCTGAACACTTTCAAACTCTCTTCAGTGCCAACCGTGTAGTCCAAGACTCAGGAATCCAGCTCATCCCAAAACAAACGGTGAAAAATGAATTGGATATAGCCCCTACTATGGGAGAGACCCTTAAGGCCATACAGCAGATGAAAACCGGCAAGGCAGCTGGGGTCGACGGAATCCCGCCTGAAATCTGGAAACATGGAGGCCAAACGCTCCATGCTAAATTTCACGAGCTAGTTGTGCGCTGTTGGGAACAAGGCGAACTACCACCAGATCTCCGTGATGCAATCATCATCACCCTGTACAAGAAAAAAGGAGTAAAGTCAGACTGCTCAAACTACCGAGGCATAACTCTGCTCTCCATTGCTGGAAAAATTCTCGCAAGAATACTATTGAACAGATTGGTACCCGCTATCGCAGAAGAACTTCTACCTGAAAGTCAGTGTGCTTTCAGAGCCAACAGAAGTACCACAGACATGGTATTCGTTCTCAGACAACTGCAAGAGAAGTGTAGGGAACAGAACAAGGGTCTCTATGTAACTTTCGTTGATCTCACCAAAGCCTTTGACACTGTGAGCAGAAAAGGTCTGTGGCAGATCTTGGAACGATTAGGATGTCCCCCCAAGTTCCTCAAAATGATTATCCTGTTACATGAGGGGCAGCGCGGCCAAGTCAGATATGGCGATGCACTCTCTGAGCCCTTCCCAATAGCCAATGGTGTGAAACAAGGTTGCGTTCTCGCACCAACTTTATTCACAGTTTTCTTCAGCATGATGCTCCAAAGGGCCACGGCAGACCTCGACGAACAAGACGGCATTTATATCCGATATCGTACCGATGGGAGCCTTTTCAACCTAAGGCGACTGAAGGCCCACACCAAGACCCTGAATCACCTTGTCCGCGAGCTGCTTTTTGCTGACGATGCCGCCCTTGTTGCCCACACAGAAGCAGCTCTGCAGCGCTTAACATCCTGCTTTGCAGAGGCGGCTGAGCTTTTTGGGCTGGAAGTCAGCTTAAAGAAGACAGTAGTTCTCTACCAACCAGCACCACAAGATGATTACCATCATCCCCACATCACCATTGGCGAGTCAGAGCTTCAGCCAGTCCAGCAGTTCAGCTATCTGGGTAGCATCATCTCCTCAGATGCCACGATCGACAAAGAGATAGACAACAGAATAGCAAAGGCAAACAGAGCTTTTGGAAAACTCCATAAAAGAGTCTGGTGCAATAAACACCTGAAGAAAAGTACAAAGATCAGTGTCTACAGAGCCGTGGTACTGTCTACTCTTCTGTACGGGTCTGAATCATGGGTCATCTACCGCCACCATCTGCAACTCCTCGAACGCTTCCATCAGCGCTGCCTCCGCACAATCCTAAACATCCACTGGACTGACTACGTGACTAATGTTGCTGTCCTTGAACAGGCAGACGTCACCAGTATTGAGGCCATGGTGCTGAAAACGCAGCTGCGTTGGGCAGGGCACGTCTCCAGGATGGCGGATCACCGCCTCCCTAAGATCGTGTTCTATGGTGAACTTGCCACCGGCTGCCGCAAGAGAAGAGCTCCAAAGAGGAGATATAAGGACTCCCTGAAACAACACCTCAGCCTAGGCCATATTGACCACCATCAGTGGTCCACCCTGGCCTCCAATCGGGAGATTTGGAGACACACCATACATAACGCTGCTGTCTCCTTTGAGAGCACGCGTAGAATCAAGCTCGAGGAGAAAAGACAGCGCAGAAAGAACCGTGCCTCGACTATACCACCCAAGGAGACCCTCCGGTGTGCTCTTTGCAACCGGTCTTGCCTATCCCGCATTGGCCTTTTCAGCCATCAACGCGCTTGCAATAAGCGTGGGCAAAGCCCTTCCCAAATCTTCGTCCGCGAAGCCAAGCCATGAGAACTTGAGTACAACATCAGAAAGGGATGAAACTCAAGTATGGAGAAAATCAAAGTATTTTGCAGTCAGTGATCTTTTGTGGACTCTACCAGCTTTGAATTTCTGCAGTCAAAAAGCACCTGTTCTGAAAATAACCCAATGTCAACATTAGCTTAAGGTCCCAGCTGTTTAAGTCTGTAATAATCCTAGTGACATCAAATACTTTAGGGGAGTTTTTATTCTTTAAGAACAAAAGAAATACACTTGTAGAGACGACTGGGATGCTACCAATAGCTCTGTATCAGAGCAAGTATTAATTATCCTGCTGGAGATAACTCAGACTGTGGTCTGAATACAGGATGCAGTGGACTCTCTGAATATAGGCGAGTTCACTGCAGGAAAGGAAGGAAAAGGTGTTAGTGTAGCAATGGAGGGGTATACAGGAATGTTTAAATTCTCACTCTTCTTTTTTTTTTCCCCAGTGAGTTTTGACCTAGGAAGCTGGGGAAGAAGGAAAACAGCTAGCAATCACAAACCACAGTAGTACCGGCTTTGCTCAGGTGATCACTTTTAACCTTGTATTCGATTGAATGCACCACCTCAGGTGCAGCAATTTGGAATACTTGAAACTATAGGGAAAAGCAACTGTAGTCTTCTCCTCTTAAATCAAAGAGCACCAAGTGTACTGAACTGCCCAATGGACCCTGGTACAAAAGTATCGACAGAAGTGAAATCAAAATCCTCATTAGTTTACTCTTCCCTTGTTTTTCTCTGATCCATTTCAGAAGAAATCAGGACTGTACCTTCCTGCTGGGTTTGAATATTGAAGGTCTTACAGATCCTCTGAGATTTTCTTAGCCATTTACTAGACAAAACGTTCCCAGATATCACCTCACCAAGTGCTTGTACTAGAGATAATAAATTGCCTTCCTAAAACTAGGAGACATAAATGACGATGAACATGTTTCTGCCTTTCCTTTGATTCTGGGAGGGTGAAACTGAACATATTATTTCAAGCTCTTCCAAGGCAAAAGTTTCTTTTGTTCTACTAGATTTTTTCCTTTTTTTTTTTTTTTCTTTATTGCTAGGTAAAGTTAGCAGTGAACACACACAAGGTTGAGAGATCCAGGAGGTGATAGGAGTGATTCTGTGCTGCACACATAATAAATTAACTAACCCCCATGTTCACCCCTCCAGCAAAGCTGCCAAGCTCCAGCAATCCCAGCTTCACAGTAAAGTCATTTCCATATCACCTAATGAAGGATGCACAGGCATTTGTTATTACCATTAATTTATTAAATAGTCACAGGCACCAGCAATCATCAACCTCATTACAACCCAGATGGAACTTGTTGAAAATCATGTGAGCAGGGCAAGAGGAATTAATTGCCCACATAAACATCAACTGCAAATTAGAACTCTGAAGAGTGTTATCCTTCTAATGCTATTTGTAAGGACAGAGTCAGATTTAATTAAGTACTTAATGCTAAAGTATCCCTGCAAGAGCTGGGTTTGATGGCAAAGATAAATGGGGCCCAAAATCTAACTAAGCTGCACTGACTATAGTATTTCAGAATTGGCTCACAGAAGTTCTACCTCTGAACTGCTCTGGACATGCAGAGTTTGGTACAAGTCCCCTCTCTCTGCTCCTTTTGCGATTAGAGATGATTCTCTATTTTCTTTTCTGGGAAACCGTTTCCTAGACTGTAACATCTGTGGGAAGCCTCCAGACACTTAGGAAGCTCTTCAGATTACTGTCACATGTTCATACACAGCATGCGTATGGTGCAGGGAGGAGCCTTCCTCAGCTACTGTCATGTGGACAATTTGGAAATTACCCTGAGTGAGGGTGAAAGGGGCCTGGCTACCCCAGTGGGTGACTGGCACCTCACTGGAGGACCACTCCTAAATGCTCCCACCCTGCTGTGGCGTGTCAGCTCCTTGCTATGGGTAATCTTCCCTGTGCAAAAGGAAAGAAAGATAAACCCTAGGGCAATGCTGCACTAGCCACAGGGCAGTCCATGAATGGCACAGATACACAGCTGCTTCCCTGCACTGTTAAATCAGACCTTTTGCACTGATCCATAGCCTGCTACGTATCCAATAGAAATATTCTGCTGTCTTTCAAAGTGGCTCACATAATTTGCCCCAAAATCTGCCTGGCATCAAACCAGATTTGTCTGGAAAGACCTTTCATTAATATATTTTTTATCCAGGAGAGCCTGAGGACTCTGGGAAACCTTGAACAGATGAAAGGATATTTAATTTCTTATTTCAAGAGATAAATTCCGGAGTTGGTTCCCTCTCCAAACTCAGCCAAAGATGCAGTGACTTCTTCCGGAATACAGGATTTAAAAAACCCAGCAACACCTTAGGGCTTCATCAGACCTAGAAGGCTAAAATCTTGTTACTGGCCCTGAGGGGAATTTCTCTAGGAGATGAGGAAGAGCTTCAGGGACTAACAGAGCTAGCAATTACTCATGCTGGTGAGGTGACTCTGGCATACGCCTTTAAAGGAAATGTGCTCAGCGCACTCGAAATCAGAGACTTCAGGGAGAGGCAAGTGCGACAGGGGGCTGTGGAGGTGAAAGCACATTTCACTCCCTGGAAGATGGCCAAGGTTACTTAACGCTCCTGCTGTTTTTCCATAAGTCCAAATACTTTTATAACCATGTTCCATATGCATAGAAAACATACCTGGAGGGGAGAAATAAAAGAGACCATTCTCACCAGCCTCACCTCCAATACTTTCTGCCAACTCTTGAGAGGGATGCTACTTCTTTTATTTTACTTGCTGTCTTTCGTTCCCATCATGCTAACTCACAGGTCACCTGGGAAACTTGACTTTGATTCACTGCACCCATTATTCAGCTCTGGAAGATTCCTACCCCTGCCACCCCACATCTCCCACAGTCCTTCCCTCCTCAGCCTGCTTTCCACCAGCACACCATGCCCTTACAGAAGGAAGAATGTTTTATGTATGACTCAGTGAGCACTGAGGTGCTGGTGCTGCTCAGCATTAATTTGCTGCCTTGGTAAATAATTTACAGCTTCTTAGCTGAAGGTACACAGCTGGAACAAGGCAGCCATCAGTGGAGTGCCATGGGTATGTTACCCACCCAAACAAATCCTGCCTGGCACTATGGGGTTTGGGGTTTTTTTTGTTCGGCGTTAGGCACTAGCAATTTTAAGCCCGTCGGCTCTGAAGTCTCGCCGTATCTGTTATTACCATTTCTTTTGCGGCAGTGCCTAGAAATCACGTCTGTTGATTACTGAAATACACTGTTTCAGGTAGCAGGGGTGTGATAAAAGGCCAGCCTCACTGCCTCATAGCTATTCTAGGAACAGTAAACAAGCATGGTGTGGTCTCTCTTTGCCTTTTATCCTTGTCTTCTTCCACTCATTTGCTTCCTTGCCCTACTGCACCCAGGCAGCTGCATGCAGATGTCCCTGAAAATCTTCCTGGGAATATTTGTTCAAGTCACCCCTTGCCCTTATCCTCCTCCTATTTCTGCCTGAATCACATTGTCCTCACCACCTCAGAAGCAGGACATTTCAAGAGATACATGGGTAGGAAAGAGAGAGTTGTGGTAACAAACAAATCTGTTTGCAAATTTGACTGCAGTGTGTAGGGGAAGAGATGACAACCAGAGAAGTAGGAAAGTGGATGGTATGGTGTGCCACGGAGTAACACCTGGATCCTGCTAAAATCAATGGGAAATATCCCAGAACCATCACTCCCATGATCTACCTGCAAAGCCTCGCACTGTCTCAGTGATGGACAATTTTCTCAACCTCCCACAGGCTGCTGATGAGCTTCTGTCTCCACCTTTTACACTCCCCATTCCTATGTTCCCTTCCTTGCTGATGGATATTCATCTACCTGCATTTGGAAGAAAATTCTAGCCTCATTTTTTCCAACTTGGTTTTCTCTCCTCATCCTGCCCTAAGTGCTGAAGGTGATCTTGGGGCTTAGTGTTCTCTGCTTAGCATCAACCAGTGCTGTGGACTGGTACAGGAAAGAGCTGGTTGCTGTCTATACAAGCGTGTACAAGTGAATGGGAATAAAATGTGTCCTGTCTCCTTTATCTAACAGCACATTAGCATCTTGCTGTAGAGAAACAAACTACATCAAATAGTCCTTGGGAAAACCGGAAACATCAGCCTTTAGGTCTGTCGCCGTGGACATGCTGGAGCAATGCAAGGGAAACAAGCGTGCCTGCAGACACTCATCAGACCCACCTAAAGACCTCTCCTGCCCTAGCCATCCTGCCAGTGACCCAAGGTGCTTCCCATGGCTCAGCACAACCGTAGCCCTGCAGACATCCCACCAGTCTCACCTTTCATAAAGGAACCCGACACTGGCCGTGTTTCAGCCCAACCAGCAACATGTCAGCCTCCCGCTGTATTAACCTGGGTGTCTGAGATGGGTATGCCAATACCACCACCTAAGCCAAAGCTCCCTACAGCATGTGTTATCACATCCTCTGATGGCAGCCAGTAGCAGAGATGTCTGTCCTGCTCAGGAATGTCTCGCTGGCGGTTGATTGCTGAGAGTACTTTGCTCTTCCATCTGAGATATATAATTTTGTGAAAATGATGCCTTACCTTACAGGGGAAGTTACTATAATACATAACAAAATTACACCAAAACTTCCTATTCTACGCTGATTAATAGCATTAATTTGGATTTAACTGGTGCTCTCCCCAGGATCACAGCAGGATTAACAAATGGGAAAACCCCTAGAAAGCAGGAGGTCAGTCCAGATCATGTACCAGTAGAAAAGCCCTTGTCTTTTTCTCAGCACTGTCTCAAGACTGCAGAGCAAAAGGGCTGGGTCTGTCATTAGGAGACAGTGAAGCAGCGACACTCCCTCTGCACTGAACACTGAAATTGTAAGAACTGTAAGCATCACTGTCCTGATATGGGAAAGTCCTTCCGAACTTTGTCTCATGTGGATTACATCTCTAACAACTGCCTTTGGCTTCCATGTGCACAAGCTAAGGCTCCAAATATCTTAATATCTGTACTTTGATAAATTAAAGAAATAGAAAATTATCCCATGTGAGGATATTATGCTAGAGAGCAGATCCCAAGTGAGCTCCAGGGCCAACTGGGTCATTAATATGAAGTAAGGATCACAGGATGGGGTTAATTGGTGTAAAACAGTGTGGTCTTTAAAAAGCTGATTTGATCCATCCTACAAGTCCCTTGCAGCTTGGAGGAGCAGGAGTAGGGCTCAGGAGTCCTATCTGGATAGTTTTCCTCACTCAGGCATGCAAACATCTTCTTCATCCTGAACCCCAAAGTCAAAGGGTACTTTAAGCCAAGTACAGTGTGTGGAAAGCCAGCCCAAAGCCTCAGGAAAGCAGAGGGGTATTTTACCATCTTTACTCAGTTTTGACAAGTGTGAGTAATGTGAACACTGGGGCATCTTCAAACCACAGGGAAGTTATTTAAACGGAGTGCTCGATAGCCACTGTATGACACATTCAGGACAGGCTGCACAAAGGAGAGAGGGGGCAGAGATGATCTTCAACTGTGTAAAGAAAAGACTGTCTATCCCTCGCCTTGCTGAACAACAGTTATACCTGGCAAATCTGGGTATTTATCGCCTCTTGGGCTGTTATACAAAGATGCTAACGCACCTGCTCTTCGGGATGAATGACAGTGAGGCTGGTTAGAAAAGCAGGCAGTTAACGGGTGCAGGAAAGCATATGATACTTGTCAGGGCCAATCTGGCTGACAACTGTATTGTGTCAGATCTTCCCAGTCTGGCTGGAGAATGATAAAGCAGGACCCAGTCCCTAGTCTGCAGCCAGCCTTTGCTGGGCCAAGGGAAGGGCAGGGCAGAGGCAGCTGTTCGCAGCAGGGCTCTGTGGATTGCCCATGTGAGACTCAGCGCTCGCCTCTGCCAGCAGCAGGGATTCACCCACGTGCTGCAGTTTCTCACACACGCTGTAGAATTGCAGCATACCCCTGTAATCTTTGAATTGCTGAGAGACAGCCTGGAGGTGTTTTTTCTGTACGTAAGGCCCAGATATCTGCTGGCATAAATCAGCAGCGCACCCAAGGCATCTAGGCAGCTGCATCTTCAGCCGATGTTGATGGGTGAAGCCCCATCAGGGAGGTCGGTGCTGCAAAAGTCCCACTCTGCACATTGGCAGCTCTGGTGAGACTGACCGTGTCAGTCTGTTTGTTGACTGATGGAGAGGCACCCTCCCCAAGTGGATTTTCACTGCCTCGCCCAGTAGAAGGGAATTTTCTCCAAGACAGAGAGGGCAGTGCAAAGCCACCCTCTTAACTGTCCAAGCCATGCAGAGGAGTACAGATATCTCCTTGTCTTCCCTGTATAGACCAGTCTTCCTTTAAGATAAATAAAAGTGGTTTTTACTTCAGCTCCTTGGACTGCAGTTTCAGTAAAATTGAGAATCAAGGCTCCCCAAACCACAGAACTGATTTCAAAAGGGAAGGGGAAAAAGGTTTGTTTGATTTGCCTTCTGGATTTTAGATTTTGGGTTCAAGGATGTTTAAACTCTTCTCCACAATCATAAGTGTTAAAAGGTTACTCTAGTAAAACAAACAAAAAAAACCCTAATTTTTTTAATCTACCTGCTACTTCTTTTACAGCAGAGCCTAATCAGAGTCCCACAGCATCCCAGCATGCATACAAATGGACACAGCAAAAAACAGGCGAGGTAAAGGAGAGGGGAGGACAGAGAGTGGCTTCAGGTCACTCTGGAGCAGTGGCAGGATACAGCCGAGCTCATTTCAATAGACTAGCCAAAAGCTCGTGCAAAGTTTTTAACTGTTCATTTAAAATGGCATTTGTGTTATATTGAATACATTTCTTTCAATACCTGTAGACGCATTTACTAAGTGATATACCTCAGCAAAACACTGTGCCTTGCATGTGGCATTGCAGTTTAACAGTGTGCTAACACCCATGCTTTTCTTTGATGGAAAAATTTTGAAGAAAATATGGTTAGGATTTGGAATTCACCACAAGATAGTTTCTGACTGTCCTCAAGCCAGCTTTACATCCTCCAGAATTCATTAAAACGTTTGGGATAAATACAGTAAGAATTAGGAGAGGAGCAAATATGTTTAGTCTGGGTTTTCATTTTGGATCAAATTTTACCTCTAGCACAGAAGGCAGGTGATTTACCCAGGTTCTTTACTATAGATTCTGCAAGCAGGCAAGATCTGACCCTGAGTATCTAATGCAATAAAAATCCAGCCCAAGTAATAGTAAATCTCCTGATTAATAATGGACAAGGAGGCTGAAAGGGAAATAAGTACGAGAGCTTGACTGCACAAAGGCTGAGCTCAATTTTTGTGCTGAACCTGGGTGTAGAAATAAGGGATGCCCTTCCCACAGGTCTGCAGATACGGTCAAAGGTGTTCCTATTTGTTATGGCAACATGGCATGCAGAAAATAAAACTGGGCCATTTCTGGGGCAGAGGTGGACTCGTTTTTACGGTCCTGCCATACTGCCTCTTGACGGTCTTTGGCTATTTTAATGGCTTTGGTTTGTATGCTGCTGCAAGATGAAAAATGCGCCACTTCCTGCATCAAGAGTGAAAAATATCTGCTTTTCTCAAATTATACTGAAAGGAAAAAGGAAGGAGAAGAAGTCTTAAGTGGTCTGTGACAGCAAGGGGCCCTATATACGCTCCCACAATAGCCCTCAGTTGAGAAAGCCTGGGTTTATTGGCAGGTGTGTTTTTCTCTTCTCTTCTCTTCTCTTCTCTTCTCTTCTCTTCTCTTCTCTTCTCTTCTCTTCTCTTCTCTTCTCTTCTCTTCTCTTCTCTTCTCTTCTCTTCTCTTCTCTTCTCTTCTCTTCTCTTCTCTTCTCTTCTCTTCTCTTCTCTTCTCTTCTCTTCTCTTCTCTTCTCTTCTCTTCTCTTCTCTTCTCTTCTCTTCTCTTCTCTTCTCTTCTCTTCTCTTCTCTTCTCTTCTCTTCTCTTCTCTTCTCTTCTCTTCTCTTCTCTTCTCTTCTCTTCTCTTCTCTTCTCTTCTCTTCTCTTCTCTTCTCTTCTCTTCTCTTCTCTTCTCTTCTCTCTTCTCTTCTCTTCTCTTCTCTTCTCTTCTCTTCTCTTCTCTTCTCTTCTCTTCTCTTCTCTTCTCTTCTCTTCTCTTCTCTTCTCTTCTCTTCTCTTCTCTTCTCTTCTCTTCTCTTCTCTTCTCTTCTCTTCTCTTCTCTTCTCTTCTCTTCTCTTCTCTTCTCTTCTCTTCTCTTCTCTTCTCTTTCTCAACCTAAAGACTTCCATTAAACTGCCATTCCCATCCCAGAGTCTCCGATCCAAACCTCCTTAAGAAAAAAATAGTTGATTGCAGTTTTGACAGATCAAGCCGAGAATTCAGGAGCAATTTTAACAGGAGTGGAGGAACGACTTCCATAGGTGACCGAGACAAACGCAGCAGTGATCTGGGAGTGGAGGATAAAGGACATGTAGGTCACTGATTTGTCACAAGGCCTTTAAGGGGAGCTCAGTATAGGGGATCTGAGTTTTGACTGTGTGTTGGCTTCATTTATATTTTGCCTCTTAGGTATTTAAGGCAGTACAAAAGTATTATTAATTACAAAATTGCATGGCTCAGCCCTGTCTTCTCAGCTCCCAGCAAGCTTAGTTGAAGGACACTGGGTAGTTTGCAGAAACCACTTTTAACATCCTCATGAACTGGAGTTTAGGCTGCCAGCTCTGCTGCTGCAAGTACAGCCATTTCCTTCTCTCTTGTGATTTAGGGTGTCCCCTTTTTGCCACATCTCCAAAGCTGTTGAGAAGAGTCCTTCTAGATGAGCTCTGTCAAAGTGCAGAAGGATCCAGCACCATCCCCTTGTATTTTTCTAGACTTTTGCTCAACATCAAGCAAACAAAGTAGAAGTCACAGTGGCATAGCGGAATTCTGAGGTTTGGAGGCTGCTTTTTATATAATTTATTAGTGTTATAATTCTCATTAGTGCAATAAGTAAATAGGCGCTTTTCAAAGCCTTGTGTATGCCTGAGATCTGGAAGACAAGGCAACACGTTTCCTGATTTAATATTGTTTAGACCCTTGAGGGGGGCAAAAGAAACTGTTTTTTTTTAATATTTCTCTACTCTGTGCTCTGGAGTGACTCCTATCAGTAGCAAAGACCAAGAATAATGCCAGGTTTGTCTTCTATATAAAATACCTTTATTTTATATCCCTTTATCAAATGCTTGTAATATGTCTTCTCCCAAAGTTGGAGATAGTTCTTCCAGAACATAGAGGGAAAAAAAGTGCTACATCAGGACCATTTTGACCCTTCATTTGTTTTCTTATTATACTCTTGTATATTTGCCTCTTTTTTTTCTTTCCTTTTTTTTTTTTCCCTATTGGCAATGCAAGAAGCAGAACACAACTACCCAGAGATCTAGATGCAGATAGATAGAAATCCATGAGCTGTGGAGGCTGCCTAAATTAACCACAAATGGACACGAGTGTCTCAAAGCTCTGACTTCAGCATCAGCATTTCTCAACTAAGTGCCCAAATGCCTTGCAGGCGTGGTCATTTATAAATGCAACAGGCGTAATTCAAATGGGGAAAAGTAAATGTACGAGAGGGAAAAAAATTGTATTTTGCTCGCATCAATAACAAGGTAATAAAAGAAACCACCTGTGAAGAAAGCCATGATTAATAAAAACAAACACAAGAAATTGGAAATATAAACTATAGCAAAAGGGCTTTAGTTTCAACAATTTCAAAGTTCAGATCCACTAGTAAAACACAACATAAAAGCTTGTAATGTATGAAATAAACAGGGGTGCAGCAGATGAAAAAAATGTGCCATAAATATAAGAAGGCTTTTTAAATAAGATGCACAATGCATAAACAAAACAGCCAACAGTGCTATAGATACTAAGGAGGAGCGATCTCTGCTACAAACATCTGTCTGGAATATACTCAATCAATTGCTTCTCTGGTTTGCAATCCAAACTCCTACGGGGCTGTATGGTCCTTTATTCTGGTCCGCTGAAGGGCGTGAGGGACTGCAATATCACTGGAAATGCGTGCTCAATGTCAGCAAAACAGGAACTATGGGATGTCTCCATTCAGTAATGCAGAAGATGCTGCAAGGAACTTGGGTGCCCAGTCAAAAACACATCCCAGTCTTCGGGCTTCTTCCCAGCCCCCAGGTCTCACTGGCGCCTGCCTTTCAGGATGCTTGTCCAAGATTGCAGACTCCTGCTCTGGTCTGATCTTAGGACTCCTCTTTTGGAATAATTTCTAGCCCAGCTGTATGAATTTCTGGATTAATTCTACAAGCCACTGAATAACCCAGCTCTTAGCAGACCTCTGCTGAACAGGTCATCCAGCCTTTGGGAGGGGAGTTATTCACAAAAGGAAAACAATTCCCACAGTACCTTTGGTTTGGCATAGCTCCGCTTCTCTGTCCTGATGAGTTTTCTCAGACCAAACAGAGCCTGACTATCAGATGCTAAAGAGACATATTTTAAGGAACAATTTCAAAAATCTGTGGAAAAATATGGTTGATCCTCTTACTTTTCTGCTACATACTGTAAAGTCTATTTGGTAAAGGTAACAAAGACATTTATGGAAAATTATGGTGGGGTATAACTATAGTGCTTTATTTTTCATTGTAATGCTTATGCCATAGTAATGGACAAAAAACTGAAATCAAGCCCATGTGATACATGCTATATAAACACAAAGTGAGAACAATTAGTCCCTACTGTGAAAAATGTATTTATTCTTCACTGAAGACATGAATTCACTGACATGGGTCTTGATAGCGCAATGGCCAATTAATTAGTGCAGTGGCACCTGTTAATTAAAATCTACTAATTGACAAATCATGGATCCTTGGACAGCTTCAGATAAAAATGCCATTGCTTGATGCCATTGCTTATTGAGCATTTCCTAGTAACAGTCAGTCCCCAAAGGCACCCAAGGCTATGGTTTTATTCTGAGGAGAGCATCCCCAAGGTGGTGGTAATCAGTATTTAAGAGAAAAAAAAAAACTTTTCTCTTTTTATTAAGAAATTACATTCTTGCAGAGAGGAGCGGGGGGAGGGAATCTTTTATCTCTGAGAATTCCACTTGCATCTCCCTGAATTCAAAATCTATTAGTGGATACTTCTGTACTCATTTCGAAGAAATCTGCATGTGGCTTTCTCAGGAATATTTCGTGGTCACAGGAAAGGCGATCTTAGTTTTTTAATTTTAGGAAAAAAATCTAACTAATTAGGCCAGATCCAAAAATTCCATCCTAATGAAGTTCAAAACCCTTTCTTTTTCCCAGAGCAACATTGTCTTAAGTCAGTTACTGTTCTCGTGATAAATCCCCAATAAACACCTTCAATTATTCTACCGCCTGGGAAACATGCTTAACAGCATTCTTAGCACATTCATTTCCCTGCTGATATGATTCCAAAACATCACTTTACAAGATGGTCATTAAATTGTTTGTCTCTGGTTGGTGTTTTAAGTGTGAAAACAAAATATGCCAAGATATCACTCCAGATGGTTAGCCCTGACGGCTTGTCAAAAATACATGCATATGGAGTTTACATGGCCACAAAACATAACCCTATCAGCAAGGAAACTGTCTGGCCGGAACAAAGGCTGGTGATCAGCTTGAAAAGATAGAGTTGTTATTCCATTTCTCACACCAGAAGACAGTTAGAAGGAACATTAACAGACTGTAAATATTGATTCTGGGCATTCCCCTGCATGTGAATTTTCAGCCATTGTTTTGTACCAAAACAGCTTTAAAAATCAAAAGAAAAGGGGAAAATATATAAAATAAAGCAAAGCCAAAAACCCTATAGGAGTGATTCTCAGAATCACTTAAGTGGAAGAAGTTTTGATCTCAAAGTAAAATAGAAGGTTCACTGGAGTCAGATAAAGACAGATGCCGGTTAGCAGCTCGGTGGGGACTACGTTATATTTAGCAAGGGAGAAACCTGGCCATGAAGGATTTGGTGTATAGTGCCCATGTTGTAGGATGGTGATAGAGAGATGGGCAAAGATAAAATGCATGATTTGTGACCTATAGCCCTAGCAGGCAGAAGGACACAAAGTCTCCTGGGCAAGCCACAGGATTCACAAAACCCTTCCCTACAAGAATATCTGATGTCCTTCAACAGAGTGGGCCTACTTTTCCCTTGCTGCTCTGACATTTGAGGGTGAGGACCATGAGCATGCTGTCTATACATACACCCCTGTGGACAAAGGACAGGAGCATGAAAGCGTTGATTCATTAAACACCAGTCTTGGGAAAAACATGTTCTGTTGTTGACTCCTGCAAGGCAACTTTGGGTGTCAAAGAGATATTAAGGGAGGGCTTGAGAAAAGAACATCTAGGAAAGTTTCTGTAACCCCTTTTCTCTTGGCCAGTTCAAGAATTTTAGGGAAGAGCCATTCTTACTTGCTTCTCTCTTTGAGCCTTTTTATTCTCATGAACAAAAAATACACATGAATGTGAAAAATACCAGTGTATTTTACATTTATGGAAAGTGCCTCGTTTCATGTGATCCCAAAGGTTTTTCTTGGATTTCAAAGGCGGCAGAACTGGCTGCCAGTGTCTGCAAAGGGAGTACGAAAATAACCCTTAATTCAAACCCATATGATCATTGAGGCTTGTAACCATCAGCTATGACATATTTACATCTCCTGTTGCCAGCATGTTCAACAACAAGAGTGACATATTTACCCATCACAATAAAAAAAAAAATCAAACAGCTTGTTTAGCTGAGCATATAAGAGAGGAGGCAGTTGATCAAAACTTGCCTCACATCAAAAATTATCCCTAAAGAGGTGTGAAAAAGATACAGATCAAGCTGTCATCTCCCAGACTGTCTGATGTAACAGGAGCTCTCAGACAGACAGGTTTGAAAACATCAAAGGCAATGAATTGCAAAAGGGAGTCTGGTGCAATGGAAAACCCAGGCAACTTCTGTAGCCTGCTCACTGTGGTCCCATGGGGTGGGAAGCGGTGTCCTTTATAATTGTTCCTCGTGAGGCACAGTGAGAGCCTGGATTTTATTGAGCTGCAAATGCTCAGGACTCCTCGGGATACGAGCACATGAGTGGAAATGATGGCGTTACCACAGCTCATCGAGTTGCCATCTGTCAGTGAAGACGTTGAGGCACCAGGAATGACCTTGTGAACACTCATAACCTACCCCCATTAGAAAGGAAAATGGAACATAAACCATAGTGGTTTAAGTTAATACATTTCCCTTTACAGCCAGAGCAAGCGTGAATGTGTGCTCAGCCAGTCACACTGCTCAGCGGATGGGCAAGGACTGGATAGGTTGCAATGCTGTAAATGCTTTCCATCATGTTCTTCTGTCCTCAGGTTCAATCCATCTATCATTCAGCAAATCTATCGTGCCCTACACTTGGCAATTTTCATTTCCAAAACAGGTCATATCCAATACCTGCAAAACCACCCCTCTTCAGAGACAGAAGTAGGTCTCTGATTCGCACGCCTTCACCTTGCTCTGCAGTCTGAGGACTCTTAATTCATCCATATTTAAGCTTCTAGACAGCACTGCCTGTGCAGCTTCCACCACAGACATTGGAGCAGAAGTCTACAGCTGACACGGGACTGGATGTGCATCGTCATGAGCATAAATGGCAGAGGGCCTTAACTGCGTCACACACAGATGGCCTTGGTCTACATGCACAACATCCTGTGACAGCTTACATTCCTTTTCAAAAGTCCACCAGAGAAGATATTATCTCATACAAAAGCTCAAGTGACAGGGAGCTCATGCTGAGGAAAACTATGCCCACAGCTCCCACTTACCCAGAAAGTGCTGTAACTCTTCAGCTCGTTGGAGAGGGAGGAAGAAGGCTTCTGGATGGAGGAAGGTCGTCTTCTAAACTTAACCTTAGATTCAAAATCTGGGGCTGCTTTCTGCCCATAGGCAGTTGTTTTTCACTGTCCCTTCCCTGCCAATACGGTTTTCTATGAGAAACAAGGTCTGCGTTGCTGCCCTGAAAAACACAGCGGTGCTGTCCTGGCCCTGAAGGTGTTTTCAGCAAAAGGGCAACACCTCACCCTGTGCAATACAATAAAACTTGGCCTGTGTTTATCGGGGTGTTACTCCTGAAACAAGGGGCTTTCCGTGGTTAGTGGAGGAGGAATTATACCGGCCTGATCTGGGCTTTAACCAAAAAGAGAAAGACCAAAGCCAAACATACCAGCTACTGCTCCAGCTGCTGCAAACCTCTGGCAAACACTCTCCGCTCCTTCTTACCTCCCACTAAGATGCATTTATTTGCATGACCGTAATCTCAAAAACCTTGAAAAACTGTAATGTGGCCCATTGCTGACAATTTCTCCCTGCTCACTATGTACAGATGCTCTTCTACCTAAATCAATTACATCGTCTCACAGCCCGGATTTCTGATTTTGGTGCCGTTGTCTTTTGCCTGATATTGCTTTCTGTTAATCTGTGCCATGTACTGCCTTGAATTTATGCTGCTGTGTTTTATTAAAGCTCAGGTTTTCCTTTGCCATTAAAGGAAAAATAGAACATTTTAAATGGACTGTGAAATAAGGTAAAGAAAAGTTTAATCGTGCTAAAATCAATTTGGTGGAGTGGCTTTATTAATAGTTACTGCACTCTGCATCACATTGCTTATTAAATATTGTGCGTTTTGGAAACTGTACTATTTTGTGCTGCAGTTACACTCTACTTTAGCAAGCCGCCGGTTCCCACTTCATGCAAGATTTAGAGACACATGCTTTTTGTTCATTGACAGACCACATCACTGGAAACATAGAAATCATCTTGCTGGAGAAAATTACGGACCATTTAGTACAGTATCCTGTCCCTGACACAAAGTCCGCTACCATATTCTCAGGAGGAAAGTGTAAGAGAATTCACAGTTGACAATTATGTATTACCTTGTCTAACTCCGACCCATTAAATGCTGTCTTACATCATGATTCATTAACTTTTCTATTTATTCTTCACTACTATGCATCAATTTATGTAATTTTGAACATTCCCATGCACTAGGTAAAGAACCTGTATGTTTTTCATTTGCACTGAAATCTAAGATGTTAGTATATCTTGAAGCAATGAATTGCATAGTTTTATTATGCACATTGAAAATAGGTTTCTTTTTTTTTCTCCTTCAAACGACTAGCTTTGTTTGTTTGTTGGTTTTGGAGTAACCAAGACATCTCAGGCATAAGTCAACACCTCATTATAACTGAATGAATATAAATCCTTACCCTGTGGCAAAGACAATTTTTCTTTTCACTTTCCTACATCACCTTCCTCACGTGTACCCCTCCACTTGTCCTCAAACAAGAGACCCTCGTTTTCAGCTGGTCTTGTAATGGGGGAGTTTTACCGAGGGAGGAGGGAGGAGGTGGTGTGTCAGAACCCTCAGCATGGACTTCACAGGCCTTTGTGAAGGATCAACTAAAATGAGACCAAAGCGAGGTGAGCCGTGGTCATCCCATCCTACATGTCATGCTACATGTCCGTGGTTTTGATTATCTAAAGGAAGGCCATTTTTCACCTCCATTTTATATCTCAGTTTGTGCTTGTTCCTGCTGAATGATTACTCTGTGAAAGATTATTTGAACTCTCTAGTGTCTGCGTCACCCTATAGCCAATAGAAAAAGTCATTAATTTTTATCTTATACAACTGAGGATGAAGACTTTCAACGAAGGCAGAGAGGGACCAGTACTGCAGATAGCCATTACTTCCTGCTCCTTCCAATCGCTCACCTGAAATTGCTTTAGTTAATGAATATATGCACATTTCTTGGGTTCCTGTGTAGTGAAGTACTTACTAATCCACAGGTGGCAGTGGGTTCTTGTAGGGAACGATTCTTCTGGGAGAGAGACTAAATATGTAACAAATACAGCTGCAGCTTCAAAGAACAGTGAGGCTATTGGGTGCTGAAAATGGTGATAATTCAGAAGTGTCTCTCTTTCCCTACTTCCCTTTAGCCTCTTTCTTATCAGGAGAAGTCTCCAAGTGAGAAAAGACTTACATGGTTATATTGTGTGGGTGTGGGTGGGTGTGCATCTCTATTGATTGCTGAGGGTCAGTCTATTCTCCCAAGTGATAGGACAAGAGGAAATGGCCTCAAGTTGCACCAGGGAAGATTTAGGTTGGAAATTTTAGGAAAATTTTAGGAAAAATTCTTTAGAGAACGGGTTGTAAAGCATTGGAACAGGTTGCCCTGGGCAGTGGTAGAGTCCGCATCCCTGGAGGTATTTAAAAGATGTGTAGATGTGGTGCTGAGGGACATGGCTTAGTGATGACCTGGCAGCTCAGTTGGACTCGATGATCTTAAAGGTCTGGTGATATGGCCTGACCGTATCACTGAGTCCACAACGATTACTCACTGAAAATTGTAGGTGAGAATGTTTGGTGAGTAATTGTATAGCTAGTCAGACTCAGTTATCACTCATGTCCATTCGAGACTCAGAATCCATCCACCCATACTAAGCTACAGTACAGATTTTATTACGTCATTGATCTTCATAAAATCCCAGTACCTTCCACATAACGTTAATTGGTAATCATGAATTGTCTGGTACATGCACTGTATGTCTTCACAATGAATTAAAAATGCTTCACATGTCAGTTTGTTTCTTTATGTCCTTACTAGTTTTAGGTCTTCAGTGTATCTGAGATAATCTTGTAACAAGGAGTATGAGAGCTGTTCCTGTCCAGGTAAAAAGGTTTTATCAAAGAATAAAGATTTCCAAATTTACTAGATTCAGCTGATCTATACAGTCGTAAGGATATGATATGTTTTCTTCATCTGAAATCTCAAAGTTAATACCTCGAGTTCTTAGCTTCCTCCCCTAGGATTTGTACCTCTTTTCTGATTTGGCTCCTACAAAAAAAAAAAAAAAAAAAAAAAGGAACCCAAAGAAAAGTGAAGTTCAAAGTTGCTTCAACTCCACAAAGTATTGCCTTGTTTATTTTATGTCAGTCCCCAGCTGCTATCTGTTCTCTCATCTTTGAGACTGAGAGAGGTTTCTCCCATTGACATTTGCTCACTGTGTTTGTTCATCACCTTGTAAAACAGTAACTCCAACGCTGAGTGTAGATTTTGACAACCTGAAGCATAAACACACAGTACGACTGAAAAAAAAAATGAAGAAACGTTTTGGACTGCAGGTTCTGGAACTGACTAATGTCCTGCAGTTCTCAGAGTCTGGTAGCTCATGAGATCCTAATTCCTAAAACTCCTGTGTGAAATACAAGGCCTAATGAGACAACTCTGTTACACTGAAATGCAAATGTTTTCAAAAGCAGAAAAGAGGAAGACCCCTTGATGTGGATATTAGGGAAGCTGTTACCTTTTCCTTAGGAAAGTTGTGCAGTTCCTTTCTTGGAGGGTATTTAAGAATTTGCAAAAATACCTGTCAGATGATGACCTAAGTGTAGCATATTCTACTTCCTTGCAGCCAGAAGAATGTGGTGACTTCTGCAGGTCACATCCAGTTGCACATATCTACAGTGCCATGAAAAGCCAGAAATGCAGTTATAGTCGTGTATCCCACACTATCCTATAATCCTGTCACTTCTGTGTGACTCTAGAAATCATGAATATATAAGCACACTATCCCTGCTAAACCCTAACTGTCATCTTTTTGGGTCATAAAGCAAATGTCTTTTGCCATTCTCAAATTCTTGCTTGTATTTGTCGCACAAAAGCAAAATTTGGACCCCAAGCAAACAAAATGCTGGAGACTTCATAAGCACTACATACATTCATGGTTTAAGGGGATTTTTTTTGTGGAAGTTGCTCAGATCTTGCAATGGTAGTTGGGTCTCAAACTATATGATACACAGATAAATAGAAACCAGCAAGAATATTCATGGATCCAGACTCCTTTACATATGGATTCAGAGTCAGATTCTGACTCATAATGAGAAATTAATGCTAAAGTGTGAGATTTTTCAGAAAAGCTAAAGTATGCTGCTCCTACCCAGTGTCCCACTGGGTAATCCAGCCTTATTATTAAGTACGTTAAGAGACAGAGAAAAATGTTCCACTTTTAATGAAGAAGAAGAGATAGTGCAAAATAGTTTACTAAATTTCAGCCATGGCATTTAAACCTATTCATGTGATTCAAACTCATTTACTTCCCCTGAAGTTTCCTGACAAGAACATATATTTCCCTAGAAATGTAGCATACTAAAGCCATTGTAAATAAGCTGCATGAAAAATAGTGCTTTTATTTACATTATGATTTACCAGTCTTAGCTTCTTATCAATCTAGGCTCTCTGCATGCTTGCTACAAGGCTGAACATGAATCAATGTTTTCTCTGGGTGTCTCTTCAAAACCTTATGAAAATCACTTTCTGATCATGGGGACAGCTGTTAAACTTCATACCTGGTCTGTTATTTCTTAGTAGGTGGCAGTAAGGAAATGAAACCATATTCTAAATAGGTTTTATTGACACGCACATACAATATATACCCACACTGTTCTCTGTTGGCAATATCTGAGAACAACAAATTTCAGTTGGGTACAAGTTGAATGACTGTTCACGCTAGAATAAAATGGAGATATGGCTTATAAACCCATAGTCTCGATGGCTGGTGGTCATTACAACTCCTTCAGAGTTATTTTTGCAAGTCTAGATATGCATATCCTGTGCACTCGTGTATAAATTCTCTCAGCAGATTCCACTGAGTAAAGAGTTGTCCTTCACTTCCGCCTGCTCGTTGGATGTGCCTTGAAACAGTAGCCCCATTTTGATTTTGACACAGCTACACCTCCATCGTCCTTATAAAAGGGTAAAACACTATATACAACAAATGGCTCTGATTATTCCCCATGAAGAGAAAACCCATTGACTTTCTTGGCATGATCCAACTGTAATTTGAAAGAATATTTTAAATAGAAATGTACAGACACACAGAGAAAGGAAGCTATGTTTTTGCTAGTAAATCTTAAGTTGTATTAAATTAATATAAGAACAGTGCGATAGCATTATGTTTTTAGCAGAAAGGGATGAAAAAATCTTGGGCAAGTTCCAAAGGATTACTTGGGTAAGAAACCAATAAAGGAGAAAATGTAAGTCCTAAACAAGGTCAGACTCTCCTTGTGCCCAGCTCTAAGCAGTGAGACAATAAAGTACATAATGCACCCGAAGAATTGCCATCTAAATGGGAAAGACAGAGGAAATTATGATATTATCTTCATAACAAGAAAAAGAACAAGTAAATTGACCAAACCATAGAAGTGAGGGTCAGCTATGAACTGGACTGAACTCTCCTGAGTGCCAGAGTAGCAGTGAACTGCTCCACGATGGGAAACTGGCACTAAGCAAGATAAAAGGCAAAGATAGAAATTTTTATTTCAGATCAATGAACTCCCTAGTTGTTGCATTTTATTTAATTTATGTAATTACAGTTTCCTGTTTGTTTTGCATCTGCAAATGTTAGCATGACTGTGAATTCATGCACCTGTCCTTTGCTCTACATCAAGTTCTGCACTGCCATAAATTTCAAATAGACTTTCAGGACTGCAGGTTTCTTCACCTGCTTTGCTTTCAGCATTTCCAGTACTCACCAAAATTGCCTTCCTTTGCTCAGATGCTGCAGTTGTCTGAGTCGTGGTAATAGATAAAACAGAGACACCAAGGAGGAGAATATCTACAAATATGAGCAGTATTTCCTTTCCCTTGTTTCCTGAAGTGATCTCATTCATGTCTATCCTGTTTCTGGGTATCACTAGAGTATCCCCAGGGTATTCAAACCTCGAACTGTAGAGACTGTTACAAGCAAAATCCTTCATCTTTTCTTTCTTTTTAAGATAATGATATAGGAGAAGATTTTGTTTGATTGATTTTTCAAGAGCATGTAACCATTTATAAACTCTCCAGACAGCTGGTTGGCGTTTGCATTACTTTTGTCTTCAACCCAACATACTCGGTTTCACTAGGCACCCCAGAAGTGCCTAACAGCTAAAACAAGGTGTTCAACATGAGTTTTCTCATTGTGCAGTAATTAGAACCCTTTCCCTTATGGCTTCTAAGTATGATTGATCTTGATTTGGATTTATAATAGCTGAAGGTAATAGGTATGTGGCTGAAAAAGAAGGGTCACTGTGTCCCCTGAGCGTGTTCAAGGAAATTACTCAGAAACATGTCTAAAACACAGGTTCCTGAGATGGTGACAACTATGACGTCTGTACTTTTGTGAAATTTGGCTTGTTTGACCAAGCAATGTGAAGGCCAAGAAAAAATTGCTTGCTCACTACAGATTCTTTTAGGAAATTAAGACTGCAAAGAAAAGAGCTATTTGTTATACAGAACAGCATTGGTCATAGGCAAAAAAAAAAAAAAAAAAAAAAGTGCTTGCTAACTGCCAAGAACAAACTGAAGTGATAAACTAGATGGAAGTCCTAAAAATTGGTCATGTTCTGCATCACTTTTTCACAAGGGCAAGCAGAGCAAAAGTTTATAACTAGTTTAGGGAGGAAGACAGGAAAATATATCAGAGGAAATCTTTCAGCTGGTTCTTTAGCATAGCAGGACACTCATTTCAGACATGCTTTTTCCAGGCCTTCACGTGGGACGCGTTTTCCTTGAGCCATTTCAGAAACAAGTCATTTAATTCAAACACCCACTCCCCAAGAAACTGTTTCACAGTAGGATGTTTCTTCAAGGATGTGCAGATCCAATGGATGCTGTAGCACCAGCTATAGGTTAGGGTAGACTGCATTGGATGGAGCACCACAAAGGTCCTGATTTATTTCTTTTTTTTTTTTTTCCCCAAAAGAAATGGAGTTTATCCCAAATTGCCAGCTGGCTTAGAGCAGGTTTTCTTGTCACATGTGTTCCTACTTCTGAAACACTGGCAGCTTCAAAGCAAACCTTCTGGAGCCCTATATATTTAAACGGAAATAATACAGGGACAACTTCAGGCCAAACCTTCATTAATGAGAAATGTTATGCCCTATAGCATGAGGATTGATATCCTAACACTTCCTTTTTCTACCCTATAGATGTGCAATTGAAATTCTATAAGTTGTCAAAATATTACTGTTCTTCCTCCCAGATTCTTCTCACGGACGATGTATAGTGTCAATCAGTTCTGGTGACAAATTTTGTTCTGAGAGAAGTAGTATAAAAAAGATTTACTTTAAAGTTTCCTTTATAACTTTAAATGCAGCCCACGCTTCAATCCCCCCACCTGAAAAACTGCTTTTGTTGAGGTGTTAATTAAAACCATCCACCATACGCTTATGGGACAAGTATGTTTTAAATCAGCCAGAGAAAACGACTTATTGTTATTAAACCCATAGGTTATAGTATGCCTAAAATGCTCATAGACCTAAACCCACTGCAATCTCTGTTTCAAGGGATCCTAATAAAAAAAAAAAACATTTGGGTACCATTACAGTTTGTAAATAACACTAATCTGTTTGGTTGTCGCAGGTTGCCTATAGGCCTTTCTCATTTCCATACAGTAGTATTGAAATCAATAGACTCTGTTGCCCAACATCATTTCCATCTTCTCTATGAATTGCTTTGATTGTTTCCTTTAGTCTTTTAAAAATCTGCATGCCAAAACTACATGGACATGCTTCCTATGTTGATTTTTGCTTAAAAATATGCATCTAAATCCTATGAAAACAATCGTTTCTCTAATGATTAGATCAGACGCAAAAAACTTTCATTATGTGCAAAAAAAAAGCGGATGCCTAGGATATCTCTCAAGACAAAAAGGGAAAAGAGATTCTTGGCCCTACTCCAAGTGCTAAATGGTGTGAATGGGTCCCTCATGCTTACACGGGTTCTACAGCCATGGCATCAACACCCTCTGAATTCTCTTCTCAATTCCCTTCTGAAATACTTTACAGATGGTAAAGGTGGTAAGGAACAGGGAAGTGAATTCTGGGATGCAGGAAGCCGGTGGCAGAAAAGTTTGTGATTTTCTAACCCGGATTATTGCCATAGATATGAACATATCACCAAAACCTAATTTTAAGCAAGTAACCCATCCCCCTTTGCTTAAGCGCTTTGAAATCTCCAGGTGCCACATCCTGTATGGGAGATACAAAGGAACTGGAGAGGAGCCAGGGTGAGCGGCAGGAGATATCGGAAGGAAAGGGGAGTATGTAGCAAAGAATTCAGTGAAATTAAGGGATTAGAAGGGAGGGGAAATTGCTTCTGAATTTCATGTGGAAAAATGCAAATGGTGAGATGAGTTAGCCTGCAAAATAATGTGCCAGGAAAAGTGATGGGGGCACCAGAGCTTGAGATATTTAAATTACTTTGGATAAAGCACTGGGGTATGGAATATAAAGAGCAGTCGCAAGTGTGCTGCATGTAACTTAACAGCTCATTTCCCTCTCCTTGGGGCCTGGTTCCTCACTGCCCAAGGACAGACGGGGTCCCTGCAGCTCCAGGACATGAGTTTCTAGCACTGTGCTATTCCCCAACACAGACGTGGGGCTGCAGGCAGATGGGGGGAATGGGGAGAGGGACAGCCTTGTCCTGCCGAATCATCCCTAAAAAGTGTCTTCTTACCCCAGCATACATCAAATGGACTGCCGAGCATGCCCCTGCTCTCCTGTAGGATGGAGCAGGGGAGAGCCTGGGAGGGTGTTCTGCAAATATGTGACGTCCCCTCTTGTCCCTGTACCGGCAATTAAACCACTTCTGACCCCCTTCTGGCTCCCTATCCCGAGGGTATCTCTGTGCTCACCACCCTCTGCACTGCCCCAGGACAAACCTCAGGCTCAGGAGTCAGACCCATACAGAGCATCTGTCTTGTCAGTCCCCTTCCTTTGCAGAAGATGTGGCTGGTTTGCCTTCCCAGCAAGGGCAGAAAGGCCTAACCCCAGAGCATGGCAGCTGTCTGCCTGTGAGTGATTAGCTCAATAAGAAGAAAATCCATAACAAGAAAATGAGGGCAAGCTCTCAAGCTCCGGCTATAGCTTGTCCCACCTGCTCATGTCTTGGATGATTTGGGTTGTATTACAGAGATCTTTGTGTTCTTCCTCCATCCCAAGGGCCACCAACACAACAGGAGGTTGCCAGGTCCATTGCTTTCTGTACCTGGCAACTTTAAACCAAATCCCACTGGCCAGAGACTAGTCAAACTCCTAGTGACTCCAATGAGAGACAGGCTTGTTTCTTCACTGCAAAATCACGCTCACTGGCAAGGAAGCCTGATGCACGGAGTGGTAGGGGTCATGGTAGATATTGTAACATATTCAGAGAGATCTGGGTAATCTGCAGGTATAATTCTAAGCTACAAAGAGTTACAGATGCTTTCAGAACTCCATCAAAGCTTTATCCATCCTATTTTATTCTCAGCATCAGTCTGATAATAGCCTATTGGAGTTTCTATCCATCACTTCTCTCTCTGCAGGCAGAGAGTGGTGCATTTGAAAATAAATAAATGGCTTTAAAAAAACTGCTTTCCTATTCTTCACCTGGAAAATAAAAGCAGGGTAAGAAACAGAGCACAACCTCCATGACTGCAGTACATTAGAATTGCTAGTAAATCTTCAGAAGGCAGGAGAGGGTAAATTAAAGCGGTATATGAAACCCACACCCCAGCTCCTTTTTCAGTTTAACCTGAATGGGGATGAATGCAACTTATCATGTGGCTATTGCGCTGAGAAGAAGAAAATGTCTTGTGGTAATATTGCAGCTGAGGGAACCCCCTTTGGAAGCCTTTACACACCAGGCAGCGTGCTTCATCTGCAAAGAATGAGGAAAGCAGGCATTACAGTAGAAAAGGTTTTGTGAGATGACTTCACCTTTGCAGGAGCATGTAATAGCAGCACTTACCCTGCTTAGCTTCTCAGCAATGTGTTATAGCCTCCATAATGTTCCACAGCCAAGGAACTCATGTCTGCATGGTATTCAGCTAATCCCAAGATCTTTTCAGTAGAAAGTAATTCTGGTTCTTTCTTTGGCATCTTTGCAGCATTTTTCTGGACCTTTGTTACTCCTTCTTGTAAAAGGGACCTGATAGTCACGTTGCCTCACTTAGGTTCCCCAAACCTGAAAGGCAATCATTTTCCCAATCATTCATACTGATTCTTAGTTGGTCGATTTGTATGACATGCATTAATGCAAGCATACAGACACCTCAGGACCTCTTTGCTTTGGCTAGTACAAGAGAACAGAGCTCTTGCCAGAATAATGTATGTTTCTATGCATTTCTCTTCCTCAATTTCCTAGCCGTGACAGGGTGCGCCATGAGTATTTCCTGGATATTAGATTAGATTTCTACAAAGGAATGCATTCCGTGCTGAATAGGAGTGTGTTGACTGTTCTTTCAGTGTATTGACTGATCTTCCCTGCTCAACCAGCCAGGCATGGCTGGTGAGAGAACATTTTTAACAACCAGTCTCTGTAGTCACAGCATTCCCTGACAAGCCTTAGCAAGTGATTAAAATAGCTCAGTATCTGATTCATTGTTTAGTTTCTTCTGCCTCTCCCAAGAGTCTAGAAAGAATGGTTCATCTTGAGTTGAGGTATTTTGTTGACAAGCAAGCTGCATTTTAATGGATGACTATCAAAGTTTATCATCCTCATTGCTATCCTTGTTCTAGTCCTGCTCTAGCAACGTAAAAATGTCTTCTTTCTCTCTAGTTTTGGCTCAACTGGGAGGCAAATAAAAGAAAAAGAAAAAAAAAAGAAGAAAAAGTTCCACATTCCTTTCCAGACTTTTTAAAAGAACAGAGACCTACATGATGAGTTCGCTCTATCAAAGAGAATTCAGAAACTGAGCCTGGAAATATTCTCCAAATTGCCACAGAGTGTTTCAAAGCTCTTTGCAGCAATTAAAGTACTGATTTCATGTAGGTTATTAGACAATTTGTTTTAATATGCTCATTCTGGGGAATAGTTCCATGATTCCCAACACCACCATGGAAACAGGATGTTCTTATTGTTTGAAAAGGCTTGAAAAGGAGCTGTTCTTGGAGGTCTTGCTTTTTGCATCAATGATCTCATACCTTCCACAAGAATTAACAAGTTATCCATGTCCTTGAGTTCCTCAGTTCTTTCCTGGTGTGGGAGGTCACAAGCCACAAGTTTGTGAGGAATGACAAGAGCAGAGAAGGAAGCCTGTTACTTCTGCAAGGTTGTATAAGACCCACGCCTCCAGAATGAAGTTCTGCCTCCTTTGGGATGTTGTATTGCAATACATTTTATTGCAGAACACATTAAGTAAAGAACAGTGAATTGCTAACAACTAACTTTCACTTAGAAGAAACTACAAGAAACTTAGACATGCCCAGCTCCTACCCGAGCTTTGCTGCCACCCAACACCGTGCAGCTGAGACAAACCACGTCATTGAGCTCGACACAGGGCAGTGCAACAGACTGAGGTGAAAAACAGCAAAAGCTGACATTGTCTTTTCCAAACACAGTCTTAGATAGCTGTAACTTTTGTAGCTCGCATCTCTGCTCAAAAGAACAGCCACATGTGAAATAATGATTTTGGCTGGAGAGGGCATGAGCTTTAAATCCCTAATGGTAGGAGCCGATGAAAACACAGTCTTAGTGCACTGTGTTCACAACAGTGAATAAGGCAAGCTCAGCATTTGGCACAGGACAGTGCACTGACTGCAGTTAGAAAGAGGGACATTTTCACCTTCTCAACACAGTCTCTGAACAGCTGAATGCAATGGGCCTCTCCCCTTCCTTCTCCCTTCTCAGTAGGCTGAGGGGAGCTGGTGGGACTCAGCACCTGCATGATCTGCACTGAGAAACCGACACATATGCTCCTACCAACACAGCAATCAGCTGTTCAAAAATGGGTAAAATTGTTCTCCAGGACAGATCCAGTCCTTGGGCCAAGGTAGGCCCAAGGATCAAAAGAAAGGTCTCAGCTCCAAAGGGTCAAGAAGTGCTTTGACCATGTTTTGCAAGTCACTTCTAGGTAGAAAATGCCAGATATGAGAAGGTTCTTTGTTTTGATGAAATTAACAACAACAACAAAAGAAAAAAATCCAAGCCCAAACCAAACAAAAAAAGCCCCAACCAACTAAAAGCTATTTTTTTTATGCCAAGGACAACTAAATTGTACCTGTCAGAACCTTCTCCTTTCTGATTTTCCCCTTACCAGCAGCTACAGATAGAAATCCAATGACTGCCTCATATAGAGCTACTCCATAAGGTCTTAGCAAGAAGTGACTTCTACAGAATCCTACAGATTGAAAGCCCAAATCTCTCTGTTGCTTTGAACCACAGACAAATTCAAATCTGCATTTGCCTCTCCTGCAGAATGGCAGAAGCTAAGTTTGAAATTGTGCATCCATGAGCAGCAACGCACAGTGAGAATTCCACATCCAACGAGTCCAAGTAATGTCCCCTTTCCTACACACTTAGTCCCTTACACCTTGCATTATCCATTTTATATACACTATCATCTTCTACCACAACTCTTACATGCATTTTAAACTGAGCAATCATTTTATCTGCTAAAGAAGCATGACCACACCTCCAGTCAGCAGTAGCAGGTCATGCCATATGAACCACTGAGCATTACGAGTTCAGTGGCACCTTGTAGCCATGGCCAAATACCTAGGCGTTTTCTGCAGGATTTCAGCAATATCGAATTACCTTGTAGCCCATCTCTCCACCTGAACTTACTGAAGAGCAATGCTGTGTGGAGACTGTCAGTAAGAATTAAAGATACCATACGATTGATTTCAACTCATAACTCTGCTGATAAGCTTTAGGAAGTCTCTTCTCTAGTTTTGGTCGCATCAGTTCTCAGTCACTGATTAATTTTCTGCTGGATGCCATGCCTTGAAGATTGGTTAGCTGCTGTTGAGTGGCAGGTCATTAATCACAGGACAAAGCCAATTACTCTTTTAAAGGAAAATCATGCATTGTTTTTGGATGCAGAATAAAGTCATATTCCTCCAATGACCACATCTGAATCTGTCATATCATCAATAATGACAGGCTTCTGAAATGTCGTTCTTTGCAATGGTATTCCCTTGAGGAAGGAAAATTGACTTAATTCTGCTTTTTCAATTTGGTTTTTTTTACTTTGCTTTCTTGCAGGTCTTCTTGTGCCTGTTTCTGCAGTGGCACTGTACACACAGCCCACACACTAATTGCTGAAATTATCTGTACTGTTTACTTCATTACAGCTCAGGCAGCTGACATGGTAAGAGCTGGCTCTGCAATGTCTGACATCATGTGTGAAAAGAGAAAATAGAAAGAAAAGCACCAAGCTACTGAGAATTAGACTAGCTCTTATTCCAGCATGTTCATACATCTGATTGGGTTGAGGAGTGTTGAGTGGCAAGTAAGCTTCATTCAGCAGTCTGATGTTTACTTTAGGGAGCTGCCTTCTTTTCCTTTTTAATCTCCAAAACGTGCCTGGAGACAGTCCTTGAGATTGGATTTTTTTTCATTTGTCTGCCATACAGTGTAAGAAATGCTGCAAAGGGACAATGCTGGGTAGAACCAAGCGGAGAAGAGACTTATACCAGAAATTACAAACCATCCTACTGGTGGGACACAAAGAGCTTAATGAGCAAATTTAAACCTTGAGCCTTTTCACTTGGAAAGGAAAATCAGAGTTTCTGACCCTAGAAGGTCTTGTAGCTCTTTGAGCTACTTCAGGGCTTTGCATCCCAAACACATATGAACATATTGGACTATGAACTTCAGGAGAGCAGCAGCCACTTCTCAACAGCTGAGATGTTCCTGCAACAAGAACAAGCAAAGAAGGGCTACAGGGAAAATGTGGGTCTGGGAAACCCTACTGACTCCCCAAAGTAAGATATTCATACCTCTAAATGACAGTCCTTAGACTGAAATTATTCCAGGATACAGTAGGGAATCAGAAAATAGTTTAATCATTATTTTTCTGTAAGTCTTCTCCCCCCTTTTTTCTCTGCTTTTAAAGCTTTGCAGAAGTTATTTAATATCAATGCAAAATAAATTTAGGGGAAAAAGTTTTAGCATTAAATGAACTTTTCATTTCATTTTAGCATTTTTAATCCAGCAGACAAAAAAATCATTATTTTCTTAAATTTAATTAATTTACTAAACTCCTCATGGTTCATTGAATTCAATCCTGTATCTGCAATCTTTCTGGGTCCATTAAGCTCCTGGGGTTCAACTTCATCTCTTCTAACTCATAAAAATCTCATCAAAATGGAAATAAAATGCAATTTTGAACTTGCTAATGAAGGGAAAAAATGTTAACTTTCCAGTGCTGTTGAATTAATGGATTATCTTTGCCAGTCCATTTTAAAGAAGAAAACTTTCACACTGGGGCAAACTTACAGAAGTGGGAATAATTGCACAAAGAGGCATTAGCTGTGCCAGTATTTTTCACTGCTTTACTCTGCCACTACCTAAGATATTCCTGCATTAAATTTCTTTCCCCTGAGTTTGCTTCATCTTCTATCCAAGCAAGATGGATATGAGTGCTCTTATAAGCATATCACATATTGTTACTAACTGCAGAAATAGTCCTAGATGTCAAATGCTCATTATGGCTTCAGTTCAGTAAAGCACAGACGCACCTGCAAAATTTTAAGCCTAGGGGTTAATCATAGGTTATTGGTTTGGAGCAAGGGGTTTTGAGGATTGGAAAGTGAAAGTGGGCTTTAACTACTTAAGCGGTGATTAAAGTATTTGGGGGTGGGGGGAGGCAAGGTGGTCTTTCTTTGGGATTTTTGCAGATGAGGTGTTGGGCTATCCCCAAACAACATTTTAGTTTGCTTCCTACATACTCTGGCAGTTTCAGCATGGTTTAGTATCATCTTCCGATCTTAAATCAGGGGAGAGTAACAAACAGTTGGAGAGTGCTAAGTTCCACTCCAGAAAATACCTGTTTTACAATGCTGTACGTAATAGTTCGGAGTTCTTCTAATCCCCAAGTATATAAAGGACAATTCACATATAGAAATTACAGAACAAGTCATATTTTTCCCAGTAATTTTGGTTTTTTAATTGGCCCTTCTAACACAAGACATTTTTATCTTATCTTGTCTGGTTTTTATCTTTCATTGAAAAATAACTTGTATATATTGTTTGTATATTTTTCTTTCCCTGTAATTTTGTCATGTTTTGCCTCCTTTTAATCATAATATTTTTCAAGATCATTTCCCCTAAGAAAAAACTGGGAAAGAGCACCTTGGAAAACATAAATAAATGAAAAAAGGGTTTTTTAAGCCTGCAGAGGTAGGAAAGGGATATGGACGAATTGAGAAAAGTATTGAAAGCAGGATTAAAAAAAGTTAGAAGTGACTTGCTTATGTCTGTGAAATGAAAATTAATTCAGGATTCCACAAGAAAAAAAAAGGTAATTTATCAAACATTTCTAACATAGTGCAATATGCATTTATAAATAGATACACATATTGCTCAAGAAATAGATGAGCACTATATTATTTTTACTGTCTTTACCATCATTATTATTGTATGCACAACAGAATGACACTCATGGACTAAGCCAGACCTGGGTAGTATCTGTGCAAATAAAGCACAAGCAGTGACTGGATCAGTGAGTTTTTCATATTAATAGCACTTAATTACCATCCTTTAAACACAAAACCTGAAAGACAGATGAGCAAGTCATTAGGAATAACACTGATTACATTTCAGATAGACAAGGAGCTGATCTAATGACCCTAGATCTGTAGGTTTTTTTCTCTTCCCCACATTTCCCCTCCAGAAGAAATCACAAGGGCTGAATGAGGGCTTGGTAGGATGTGGATGCTCTTCTCTGAATGAATGTGCCTGTATTTGGTTCTTAGACAAGGAGATTTTAATCCTCTGCACATTGGGTACAGAAAATTAATGGCTTCTTTGGGCGGTTGTCAGGATTTCCTGCGTTGGAGAAGCAGATCTGATTATGCGGCAGAGGATGCTTCTAATAAGCTTGCTCTGCCCTGTGCCAACACTGGTGAAATGGTCCCAGTGGAAGTGTTAATGTATGAGCCTGAATCTCTATGCTTTTCCAAGGAAGCTGATTTCTGTGCTCTCTTCAACCTGTTTGTGACCGTCAGTTAACTAGCTAGCTAATTTTCCCACCTACGCGCATGGCTGTTTGATGACACTTTGCCATGCTAAGCTTCAAGAGTTCAGCTCTGGAATAAACATCCAAGAGCTGACACGTTGTCTTCCTTAGGCTAATCACACTCAATTTCTTTCAGCTTTCCTGGCAGCAGCTTTCACGTTTTCAGTGTTTTCTAGGCTCTCAACATCTGCACCACCTGAAATATAGTGACCAGACTTAAGTCCTGGCATCCCAGTGAGGCTTTACTGAGTCCCAAGAATGGTTATCTCAGACAGCCTGCAAGAAACCTTCTAAGTTTATATCCTGGAATGAGACCTCCATTATTTGCATAGTCTGAAACTGCTTTATTTGCTATCCTCTCTACTCCCACTGTCCTTCTCCCTGGAAATACCACCTGGCTAACTTGTTCCTCCTTTATGTTTGCACTACAGATTATTCCTGTCAGGCAGAACACTTTACACATACCTTGTTGAGTTGCATGCTATTTCCTTTTCAAAATCATGTCTCCATCTCGGTTCTCCAGTACATTGCAATGTCTCCTCATTCAACATTACCCACAGCTTAATGATAGTATTTTTCACCTAGCACCCAAACTGGTAAGAATGTTGACTAGTTTCAGGACAGCAGCTTGTGGAATCTCTCTTAACAGATCCTTCCTGTTTAACTACAGATAGTCTTTCTGCATTCACAGAGCAATAATTTCACCCAGATCACTCTTTCCTAACCTGTTTACCCATGTTGTGCTCAAGCTTTTTCTGTGTGAGCCAAGAGAACCTGACCCACAGCTCCACATACTTCTTGAAGTATCACCACTACTCAACCCATTTCATTTCATAGCAACCAATCACGCCCACTCAAACTGATCTTTAAATCTTCAGTGACATCACAAAGCAGAGTTATCTTCCAATACCAGCTTTTTAGATGTTCTGTCTGTTAATTAGTCACTGGTGTTAATCTCATAGTAATTGTTACTAAAGGTAATGCCAAGAAGACAAGCTCCACCTAAGGAGTGGGTGATTTAACAGCAACTACTCAGCAAGCACCTGTGGTTCATTGACTTCCAGTTCTCACAGATAGATATACACCATCACCTCTGCAAAGGGTCTGCTGAGGGTTTTTATAAAGAAAGTTCTTGTCTGAAACAGGTCGACATAGCCTGGCTTTTAGTTCTCTGATTTAAATGTTAAGGCAAATTTTAGATTATTAACATTCTGTCTACATTTCACATTTATCTCTCATACCTGAAATATCAGGAATCAGTCTTATTGGACCCAGACTCTATAATTTCTATTGCTATAGTTTCTTTCCTTCTGCCTCTCTCTTTCTATATCTTTACACAAGGCAGAGGAAAATTAGCAGATTTTCCAGGAACAGTCCAATTAATAGTGATTGATTCTGCTACCTGCACTCACAATGAGAAGTCTTTCACATTGCTTAAGCATCTGAATGCACCTTGAACAGGGCAGAGATATGTACTAGTCCCAGCACCATGACACAGTACCCCAGGCAGGTCATTTCAAAATCAAGTACTCCTTTCATCTGCTTTGTCTCTCCGTGTTATCTCTCATGCTGTGTTTGTACAGCATCTTACACGATGAGTCCCACTTTGTCTCAGGATAGAAGCACAAACAATAAACAGTAGGAGAAGGAGACACAATAGAGTTGCCTGTGACTGTTAACAAAGGCGGTGCAACACAACTCCGGGTTATGATGGATGTACAACTCTTCCCTTTCCAAATGGGTGTTGGTGGGAAATCCATCCCTTTGCACCAGTTCTAGATCCTCCTGCTTGGGTTCAGTCCACATAACCTGACACTTGGCTGAGCATTATAAGCAGCCTAGCCACATTCTGCAACCAGCATAAAAGATAGACTCCTCCACAAGATGACCACGAGCCCACATGGGTTCTCTGTGATGGCTTGCTTCTCCTATTGAGTAGAGACATGGGTGTGATCTCATTCTCATGTTAAATACTGAAAGACAAATAAAATAAACCTAGATTATTTTCTTTTATTTGCTGCCTGTCCAGAATGGGGGAAAATAAACCAAATGCTCCAATAACCTCGTCTGAGCACCCAGTTCAGCTGAGATTACCTGGCTGTGTCATTACCTCATGCCGATTAAAGCCAAAGGCAAGGGGATATAGGGAATTAGATGTGACACAGGGAAGTGAAGAACCCTGCTTCCTGTGGTTCTCTGTGTTGCAGCTCCTGCCAACCTGGCAATGTGCTGGTTGCTTCCTTAATCCCAGCTCTTGGAGTCTCACAAATATTTGGAATCTCAGCTATTGTTTTTTAAAGCACTGTTCTAGTCAGAATGAATAAAAAAATATATCTGGCAAATATGAAAGGAATTTCAAGATTCAAGACTTAGAAGGAAAAGAATCTCCTAAGTATTCAGTTTTTAGAAACCTTCATATCTGAAAATGGTGCTGAGTGGCAGGGAACAGCTCATGCATGATTTCAGAATACTTGTTGTCAATACAGTCAGTTTGAGAAGTGGTTCAGCGTTCAAACTCCCCAACCAGACAATGCATTGCAGTCAGAATAAAAGCCTCTAAAAAGCAGGTATAAAGATATTTCATTTGCTGTTTCACCCCTGCTTTGATCACACCTAAATTCTCTTTGTCCCTATGGAAAGCCCATAAATACCAGACATTTATTTTTCCACAGATTTGCTCAGAATAACTCAGTGATATCAAGTTATTTCTATTCCGTTCCAATTTTTTAATTCTGTCCTTTATTTTTCTGTTTTCAGACTATAGTTTTCCTCAGAACACAAGGATTTCAGCGTATCATTAAATTTTGCTAATTTACTGTCATTAATTTGCTAAAACTCTCATTTCCCCCCGTCCCCACTCTCACATACACACACACACTCTCCTGACAACAACTGTAATTATGTTGGCTTTATAGTTTTGACTTTATTAATTGAAGAAGTGTGTTAAAATTACCTCTGCCCCACCGGAGTCCCATTGGCTGCCTCATGGAGATTTTATTCAGCTCGTGAATGATGGCATCTAGCTCGTGCCCTAATTATTAAATGATTCACTGATACAATTATGTGTTTTATGTCAAGCTACTGATAAACTGATAATTAATAATGCTTCTTAGACAGATACATCACTTTTTCTAAAAGAGTTGTTTGCTGCATTTGTACTTTTGGTCATAATTAATATTTCATTGGGTTTGGATGCAAGCTGTGAGGACTGTTGATTTGAAATGGACTGTAGTTTTGCTGAGGATTATCATGCTCTCTGCAGAAAGCAAACTTCTCTAGCCTTTAGAGGGTTGCACGTGGACACCAGCATCCCATCCCTGACACAACTCCTAAAGGAAACACCCTGGATGAGCCCTGCTGCAGGTAAAGTTTCCCACTAAAACGGAGTTCCTTTAGGGCAGCTCGAGGTGAGCACCCAGCAATAGCAGGCAAGAGACTCCTCAGCCTCTTGGCCACTTCCCTGCCCAAATTCAGTCTTTGTGACTCAGAAATTCAGGCAGTTGACAGCGGCTTGGGGATGTGATTCTCAGAGGCCTGTATTCCTCTTTTATGACATTACTGGGACAACTGGGACCCCAGAGGGCAGCTGCTTTGCCCTGTCTTTACAAAGCCTCCAACTCTGCAGTCACCACCTCATTCCCCAGCATACCTTGAAACACCACCAATGGAGCCGAGAAGGTGGATACTTTCTCCCTTCTTGTGCACCTGCACACAGAGAAGCAACGCCCAGCCCAAAACATTATTCATGACTCAAGCCATCATCTGTATCCCCCCTGTACAGCCTGGGTCAGTTGTACCTTATACCACTGCACCAGCTATTTATCACAAAAAGCTTTCAGTCAAGTTAATTCAAGATGTGTCTTGATGTCCTGTCTTTTAAAACCAGGTCTATAACTATAAGGAAAATCATTTTGGCAAGTGTATAATGCTGTGTTAAAATGCATTACCTCAAATCATATCCTCTTACACACAGCACTGCAATGTTTGAATACATTAAATTCTATAGCCTCAGTTTGGTGGCCTTCACTTTGGAGAGTGAAGATTGCACACACTTCCCTGGTAATTGTCTTAACAGACAAGGTTTGTGATTGTGGCTTGTATCCACATGGGACTTAGAGGCAGCCCCAGCCCCTTAAAATCAAAAACTAAAGCCATAATATTAACCCTGTTCTTGTGCAACGGATGTAAAACCTCAATAGCCAGCACAAAAACCATGTGTCTTTTTCCTAAACAGCAGGGAACAGAGGTCAAAGAACTTGCCCAAAACCAAAAGGAGGATATGTGGCAGAACCAGAAATCAGCTCAACTCTCCCAGGCAATACTCCCATGCTTTCCCCACATGAGAAGCATTACTGCAAATGCTTTTAGTCTCTTGTATTTGGGGATTAGTTTTGTTATTACTCCTGTGAGAGGTCTTATGTAAGGACAAAGAAGACAGACTGGTATTGAAATGTTCACCATCTAAGTGAATAAAATGGTTTAAATTTGATTACTGTATTTAGACATTTATTTGAACATTTGAATGACCGTCTCTTTCATATTTATGGCATGGCAAGGAAGACAGACAGAAACACAGACCAAAGAGTGAAACAGAAAAGTAGTTATTGATAGCTTATCAGGGCCAAATTTCCAGATGTTTCTTCAAATTTGACACATAGATATCCTGGAAAAAACTTGATGGTCTTCAAACAGCTTTTCCAGCCTATCAAATCTGTTGCAAAAAGGAAAATGTTTTCCATTCCAATGTTGGAGGAAAATCTGACATTTCAAAACATCTAGATAGGGAAATCCAGGGAAGATCTATGAATGGATTCTTATCGCTATACTGAACGGATTACACCTCAGCATTCTGGCTCTGAAAATGCTTTTCAGCTCAGCAAATGCACAAATTAAACACTTTCACCACTTCAAAACATTTTCTCTAAAATATTTCAAGGGGAAATAATTATTAAAAAACCCCTACCAGCTTCAGACAAATCAAGAAGTTTGTATGGAAAACAAATCATGGCTCCTTGAGAAAAATTCCCGTCCAACTGTGTTGGAGGCCAAGACACTTAGAAATGAATAGGCAGGCAGCACTGATGGGAGCAAAGAGGTTGCCCTCAGATGTGCACGAGTAGCTCTTTCCTTTTTAAATGAATTTCTGACACAAATTGAAATGTTTGACCTGATTACGTTCCTTCTGGTTGGCACCTCCCAGCTGCACTGAGAGTTGGGGAACTGTGAAAGATGGATGGTGTTCAACAAAGTGCACAAAGGCTCTTCCGCTTAGACAGAGTTCCTAATCCTACGGGCTGATGGTTTCTGAGACCTTCAGATCCTACGACTATAATCAGGTAAGTGTGCTAACAGTGAGAGTTGTACAATCTGGCTCAGAGCAAGAAACTACATGTTGGTTGTACAGTGTGATGGAGTTAATGCTGCCGCAGTAACCTTAATACCTTAGTTTCTTTGTGTTTCGTGGCTGTTTTTAATGTTAACTGTGCAATCTTAATGGAACTGTAATGAACTCCTTTGCTAGACTGCATTTGCAATGCTGTGCTACTAAATCTTTATTTCACATCTTATTACAGCCCTTACTGCATGAGGCTGCGCAGTCATCAAGCACAAAGTGGCATTATTGTGCAGACAGTGCAGATTAGCACAAAGGGCCTAAATAGTAGGGCTGATGGTGGGTGCCTTAAGATATCTGCCGTAGAACCAAACAAAAAAACCAATGTTGCCTCATTCTTGTACAGGATGACATTTCCAAAAGGCTAATAGTTATGAACTGCACTTCTAAGCAAAGTGTGAAATTTTTGTTGTCTCCTCTGGTAGGTGCTTCTATCAGACACCATCACCACAGATGCCCAGTAGGTCTTTGTCTTTCCTGACTAGTGTTTGCAGGCAACTCATGGAGCCAAACCAACCCTCTCTAGGTCCCCTTCCACATCCATGTGTCTTTCCAGGCCTGAAGACAGTGGCACTACTCTGGGTTGTGGAGACAAGAGTGCTAGGCTGGCTCCAAACTCAACAGTGTAATGACAATACCAGCAAGCCTGGGCAAGTCTTGTCCTCCCTCAACCCTGTGCTATCACTGGTACTTACATGTGTGGCTGTGCAGTGGGATGGTTAAAGGAGTTGGTGGAAAACTAAGGAGAAAAAAAAAAAGTGTTCTGGTTTTGGCTGGTAACTGTCCAGGCACATGAATATCAAAGATAGCTTAAGCGGGAGGAGGCTGGACCACGTACCCAAGGTGAAAAAGAGCAGCACTTGCAGCAACTTGGGTGAAAGCAGAGGCCAGCAGCTGTGGCTCTAAATCCTTCACAAAGGTACCCTGCCTCTAGAAAGACCATAAACTTTTCATTTTTAGGGGATTTTAAAGGAGGATGTGGAGCTTAGAACTTACTGGAGCCCTTGTTATTAAGCCTAGACCTCTGTGGAGTGTTACTTTAAAAGTACTCCCTTGCAAGCACGCTGCTTTAGAAAACTCTACAGATACCAGTGCTACAGCTTCTGCATGGTAATAAGACCTTATTTTATGTGCTTGGGCCAAATTATCCCCCACTAGATCCAGTGGGCATTTCTAAAAAGCATTAGGGCTGGATTTCCCACATCAATTATCAATGTACAACTTTGGGTAGAGATTCCCATACTATTGCATGAGACAATTTATGAGGTCATTTTCATGTCTCCCCTCTCTCCTCACCAAGTATGAATGTTACGTATATCATATCCAGGCATGAAATATTTGCAATTGGAAATTCTGAGTGAATCTGACTAGCACCGGCACTGTGGCAGCACAGGACTAATCCCACAGAAGAACTTAGAAATGGCCAAGGCACAGCATAGAGCTGGAGACAATTGACAAAGGAGGGCATTTCACATTCATTAGTACTATGTCATAAATATGGTAATTTCTGATCTGCCTCCCTTTTGCCCCTTGGGATGGTAAAGTGTGAATGAAAAGCAACTCTCATGTTCAATTAAAATTTTTAAAGAGATACTGTTGGGTATTGCTGGGGCAAAAATGAAGTTTTAGTTAAAAAGTAAAAAACATGAAGGAAAATAAATTTAGAAGTTTCTCATAAGGATAGAAATGTGCCCTCCATTCATTTTAGCATTTGGAAGGGAGCAGAATTTAACATTGATTTTTATGTTATTCTTCTTTTTAAAACTGAATCTTTTATAGGATGTATATTGAAATAGAACCCACTTCAGGTAAAACTGAGTTCTGAAAAATTAAAGTGGTCTTGGAATAGAAGTGTTGAATCTGATACTGAGGGAAAACCAGACATTATTCTGAGCAAGTTCTATTTTTTCAGTGTATAAATGAGCCCAAGTATATTTGGGATATTTTCTACTTTTTCTGACAGGTCTGATTCACATTCAGAAAAATCCGGGCAGGTTCATAATGTCTCAGCAAAGCAGCTGTACCCCGGATCTATAACAAGTATCATACTGTTGGGAGACGCTGAACAGACATCCTGTATTCTCACTGTCCTAGGTATGCAGTTCACACACAGTAAATACAGCTAAAAGCTCTGGATAGATTACACATGCTCCAGATAATCAAGACAAAATGATAGAAATTGTCCAGGAGCATCTCCAATTCGAAATTAGAGATTCTAGCAATCCATGATAGAGGTTATTTGTGAGTTTTATCATTTTCTGTAGAACTGTCATTTCTGGCCCTCAGGTCACTGCCATTTGTCAGAAAGAAAAATGAAAATGTAAACAAAAGCTTGAAAAGCAAAGGAAGATTTAAAAAACCCCACAAACATACATTTCTTTTTTAAATAAAATCTGATTTTTAAGTTACTAGTCATCTTTTACAGTTTACTCTTCTAGTGAGTTGGCAAAGCCCTGCCTCCTTTCCCCCGGTTTGATGCAGTCTGCACGGCCGTTTTACAGGTGAGCATTAGCTTTTAAGCGTTGTTAAATCTTCAGAAAGTCTTGGATTTTTAGTGTCAAAAAAACCTCTGTGGTGATGGATGAGTGGGCCACCCACAGGTGAAGAGGTTGAAGATCCACGATAATTGCAATTTAACAATGAAGGACAAAACAGAGGGACAGGAAACTTTGTGAAATGAGAATAAAGGGAATCGTATAAAGGAGCCAGTTAATATCTAGTTTCCTGGGTTTCTAATGAGTCAACTTGGCACAGGATGATGAATTACCTGCCAGCTTTGACTCTACAGATAGAGCAGCATCACTCTGAACCGATATTCACTCATCACAGGGAAGAAAGAAGATGGTTCTTCTTAGGAAACAGTTTATTGCCACTTCCAAAAGCAGCACGGCTGTGGGTATAAACCTGGGAAAGCTGATTTGCATTTCACTGTAGCAAAGATGACCCTCCTCTTCAAGCTTTGGAACAATGACAAAGCAGTGACTTTATACTGACGCAGAAAGGAGACTAATGCAAGGCATCTCCACCACTAGTTCTGGAAAGAGCCTCAACAGGATGGTGGTACCTTGAGGGGCATTGGGCATGAGCTATGCTGTGGTGTGGCACAGCTCATGCAAATCTCAACAGTGTGTTTTTTCTCATGCGTTGGTAACAAGCCCAAACTTGCCACATTGCACCTACATTCACTTTAAATAGCTGCTTGATGCTTCTCAAAGGCAAAAGCCATGATCAGGAGGTCTCCAGGCAATTACCTATGAAAATCACATCGTCAGAGACTTGCTCCCAGTCATCCATCAAAGTCAGCGGCCCAGATATGACTGCAAGCACGTTTCCAGTCATCCAACTTCACAAGGCAGTAACAGAACCCATCTACATGTTGCTTTTCCAAAACTTCAGCCTTGATATGGCAGAGCCATTTTCTAGTCCTGTTGGTACAAACACCACAAGCTTTACTCTGCTTTCAAAGAACTCATAGTCTGGCCCTTTACTCTTATTTTCTCCCTACATTTCTTAACCTTGTACTCATTTATTCAGCTGAATGCCTTTAGGGTAAATGCTTCATCCTCTTCTTTTTTTTTTTTTTTCCTTCAGCATTTCTTTAATGACCTACCCAGAGGAAGAGCAAGGGCTAAAATATTTATGTATGCAGATGAAACTGTTCTTCTAGTTGCTGTTAATGATGTTTGCTTCCATTTCTAATACCCTCTCTCCTAAAATGACACGTATGATCACCAGGCTTAATAATATTCATCTCTCTCAATCTTAATAAAACTCTGCTAGGCTCGCTGTCTGCTAGCACATTTAATCCTTCTAATACCTTTAATGCAACTGGCCCTGTCTGTTCAGCCTGGCTGTGAGCAGATTCTGGTTTTGGGCTTATGTGTGTTTTTGATAAATTTACTCTCTAAACAGTTAAAAATACTCCCCTTCCTTAGTAAACATACTGGTGATTAGACTGCAAATAGAATTAAGTTGTTATCAGCAGCTTGTGTTGGGTAAAAGGCAGAGATGTGGGTATCTGAAAGAGACTGTTCATTATTTTGATGTAATCTGATCATGAACTTGCCCATCCACATTAGGAAGTAATGTTTGTCTAACACGATTTTGCTTGGGCTAATTACAGTCTCATGCTTTGTCAGGCCACTTGATGTCAAAGGTTCAGCAATTTGCCTCTCTTCCCTACAAAACAACCTGGAGAGACACTGGAATTGTCCAAAGGTTTTTCTTCATGTTTCTTCTATGGTTGGAGGAAGTTCAAACTCTCACAAAATTAAATCTTTCTGAACACAGAAGGGCTGAGGGACTACCAGTTTTATTGGTGTCTTTCAGAGACATTTAAATGTTTGATCTTAATATACGGCACTGGTGAGCTCTGCAGTACCAGCCTAGCCTATACTGGCTAGCAGTCTGAAGATGAGTTTTGGACCAGGTCATGGATGGCAGTCACGGGATATCAGAGAAGGCATCAAGCATCTGTTTTTCTTAAATTCGTCTGGTAGACTCAGAAATCAGCACAATTAAATTTGCTGCGTGAGGAGAAAATTTTATAACATTACAGCTGATCCTTCTTTGAGCAGGAGGTTGGACTAGATGACCTACTGAGGTCCTTTCCAGCTTGAAATATCCATTAATACTAAAGCCAATCTTATTACATTTGGAGGGGAAAAGAAAGGGAAAGGGATTAGCTATTGACTTTTGAACACTTATATTTTGACAATTCTGGAATCCTTTCTTAATTTTTAAATATGTATTTTTATACTATGCTGATACATACACACAAACACATATGCAGGACATCTTCTGATCAGTGCTGTCACAGAAAAGAGCTAGAATAAAACTTGGTCAAGTGCTCAGGCATAATGACACCTAAGAGGAAAAAGAAGAAAAATGGAAACTGCTATGAAAGAGGGGTTGGGGCAAAGCAATTGAGATATTTGCCTTGCAAGCGACAGGCAAGCAAGATTATGGGAGGAGGCTGGGCGAAATTCAGAAAGAGGTTGCAACAGAAGAAGATCAAAGCTTACTTTGTGCCCACCTGTTCTGGAGTAACATAAATGTCTGTGTAACGGAGACGTTAATATGGCTGCTTAAGCATATTAGTGTTCCAGAATTTTTTTCAAGCATTCTCTTCTACCAAAAAAATTCTGCCCAAACAGGTCACCATTCTCTTTTCTAAATACAGGAAAGCCTGTCCTGGACTTGTGAATTCATGACTTTGGAAATGAAACAAAATTTGTCGTTACCTATTGATAATTCCTTTCTCCTTGTCCAGCTTTGTGATCTTCACTCAGGCTTGCCAAGGACCTTTCTTTTGATGTTAAGGGGGTTTGTAAGCATTTTGCTTTCCTTACCTTTGTTTAGACTGACAGGGAATATAAAGTGGTTTTAAATGCAGAATAGCTGCAAAACCATCTCCTTTTTTGTATCAGGCATATTTTTCCAGTGCTTCGTGAATTGGCTTCACCTACACACAACTCGATCTAGGTACTGGCCAGGAGGCCAGGTGTTGTGCCCACCTTTGTCAATTTTGTGCTCAATGGGCACAAAGCCAGTCCATGTTTCAATGATCCAAACCAAAATGTTAATACGTGTTTCTTTGTCTCACACAAACTCCACGTATGTTTTAAATCTGGCCATTTTTCACCTAAAAAGAGCAGAAGACAGAGAACTGACTGGAAAGCAATGCACCGGCTCTGAGTTTCTTGGGACAGCATAAATGGCAGCCCAGAAGCTTTTTAATTTAAAGTCCATTTTCTGAAAACTGACTTTGCACGCTGCGTATCAAGTAAATGAATCGGGTATCCAAAAACTTGCTCAAGTCTGAGGCTGTGAAGTGATCAGTGTGGAAACACTAGAGAGAAAAGAATAAACCCAGTATCACACTAGCCTGGTCCCAGCTTCCCAGAGGTTACAGAAGAGTCAAATTCATCCCTCTTTCCCTTGCATCCAACACTGGTTTATTAAAAAGAGTTAAAATCAGCCACTGTTACCCACTCCAAGAAGGGATGCTCATGTTAGTCCTTAATTAAGAGGCTCCCTATAGTGACAATAATCACACTCATTTTAGCAGGCAGCCCAGTTGGAATAAAACAAAGGACCTGAGAAACAAGATACAGACAATACTGAAGCAAGAATGTGCTGTAAATTTGAGAGAACTGATAGTCTCTGGAGGGGGAGAAGTAAGATGTTTTGAGTGGAACCTCTCTGTCTTAGTAATATGAGCTTAAATTAATGTATTTGTGCAGTCCTGGCATTATAGCTGCTGTAGTACAGATTGGATGGAAACACCACCATCTTCAGATTAATGTATTTTCTTTTGGCAATTAATTAAGCTGTAAAGCTTAAACATTTTAATAAAAATACAGAAGTACAGAACAAAACTCTGTGTGGTTCATATTTTATTCTACAACATTGCCAAATAAGAGACATCCCCTTCAGTGCAAAAAAATGCCACTTCCATTTCATACTGTACTTATTTCTCTAATGTCTCCTAAATGATTATTTGCCAAGAAGCATGTTATGGGACCATCATTTTTCCTTCTACCTCCCAGCACAAAGGCTGTTTCTGGTTCTCAGCAATAAGATATCTGCTAGCTCTTCCCACTTTTTTCTTTTCTTTTTTTTTTTTTTTTTGTCTGGGTGTCTAAATGTTGTGACAAATTCAGCCTGCATTATAAACAGCAATTCTATATGCCAAGCAAGATGCTCTGCAAGCTTAGCATTGTGCTCTTTTAGAACAGCATCCCCAGAGGAGTGGCTTTACTGGTTATTAGAAACATCCACAGATATGGCAACAGATATCCCTGCCCCATCCTTCCTATGTATTATGCATAAGGCTGTAGATTTGTCATGATAATTTATTGGCTAAATCACGGACTGCTCTCACTGGGCCATAGTCTGTGGACTTTGAGGAGAATAACAGCAAGTTTTGGACTTGCACAATATCTATGAAAGTTTTAAGTGCCACCCCAAGATGCAGGGAATATGCACTGGCATTTCTCTCCTTAAAAACAATCCGGATAAGAATGAGAAGAGACTCTGCATGTCAGGGAGAATTTATTCTGATTTTGTAATATGAATATTCATCTGGTGGAAAACAAACTGAAAACCATGAAGGCATCAGAGGAACTAGAAGATGATAACTTTACTACTAGACTGGGGTGTAGCTGAATCATGGTAGGGAAATGAATCAGATCCCATATTCAATTCAACAAATCATCAAGAACTGATTTTTCCAAAGACTGAGGTGCCTTTGACCTGAGCTTGTACTTTCTTGAACTTCCTTGACCACATTAAATTAAAATATAAGTTTAAAAGTTCTACAGTTCAGAAAAGTATAACTTTATAGTATACATATTTTTGTCACAAAAATAAGAAAACAGAACAAAACAGCTTGCAAAAAGAAAAGGAAAACATACATATATGTATGAAACATACATACATATGAAATGGAGTGACATTATGAAATCAATACACTTTCAACGGTTTCAGGTCTTGGACCCTACCTCATTTGCACTTGTTTTGTGCCCTCTGACTTTAGAGTAATGAATGATGTGAATGCATCAGTTCTCTCGGATGACACACGAAATTTCATTCACCTGTTGGAAGGGCCACAGAGAAGGTACAGAGTGGAGATGCACAGATACTCAGAGGTTTGGAGTGGCTTCTTCAGGAAGCAAAATTAATAATCTGTGAATCTTCAGACTGGGAAAAGATGACTCAGGAGACTGGAGCAGAGGTCTATAAAATCACAAGTGGCACAGACAAGACAAATAGCAAATACTGTATTTGGTATTTCCCAGCACATGACAACCAGGAAACAATCAGGCAGCAGTTTCAGAGCAAAGAGCAGAGCGAGCTGTCTCAGTCAGTACATATTTGCACTGTGAATATCTTTGAGGTGAAAATGTAAATAGGTTCAAAAAGAAATTAAACAAATTCAGGGAGGAGAGGTCCATCAAGAGCTATTGTTCTTGATGATCAGCTGAATTCCTCAGCTCAAGAAGTCTTATAGTCCACTTTTGTGGATGCTGAATAGATATATCAGAGGAGAGCATATATATTCCAGTATAAGAATTAAGGAGCTTCAAATTAAACTAGAAGGAGGCAAGCTCAAAATAAGTGCATAGTTCCTCTAGGAGAGCGTTAGCAGGCTGTGAAACTTAGGATGTTAGAAACACAAGCAGTTTAATTGGGTTCAAGGGGAGACCAGAAAAACTAATGAAAGGCAAGTTGATTGAGGTTTACCATTAGGAAGTCGTCAATAAATGTCAAATAATATTTGAGGCAACTGTCACACAAACTTCCTCTGTTCTTACTCACTCCTGCTACCACCACTACCAAAGAAAAGCTCTGTAGGATTTGACCCCAGATGCTAGGAGTGGCTGTGGGTCTGCAGTGCAGTGAGTGGTGGTGGGGTTCTTGTCTTGGGTACTGAAAGGATTTAAGTGGAGCTGAATTCATTCTCAACCCACCAAAGTCAATGTGCACATCCATCCTGTAAGCCAGTTCTCTGCATACAGGATGAAACTGCACGTTTTTCCTGAACATCGAGAAAAACTTCAACGAAATGAGACTGGGCTGCTGCAAATCTCATTGCCAGAAATGTAAAATAGATAGGGTAGCTTTTAGGAATAAAATACAATATAAAGGCAAGAAATAAAGAGAATGAGGATCAGATCCATGAAAATATTTGACCTCCTAACTCTCATTGACCTCAGTAGTTAGGATTCTAAATACTTCTGTACCTGACAGCCTGGCAGTGCTGGTAAAGAAAAAAAAAACCTAGAGAAAAACCAGAAGGGTAGGAACAACAACAACAACAAAATCAGTATTAAGTAAATACAGCAACCTGGGAGTTTCCTAATTAGTAGGTTTTTCCTGTGCTATTTATCTAGGAGTTACTTTGGCTACGCTTGTCTGCAGTGGGTGATATGCCTCCATTTCTGTAGCATGCCATGGCCAACCAGGAGGAAAAGAAAGTGGTCTGATAAACAGCAAAAGTAATAAATATACCTGTCTGAGAATGATCAATTCTATTTTGTCAGACTTGGGCAGATCCTACTAAGTGATGATTTCATTGCGGCACTTAACAGTGAATATTTCAGGAACGGAAAGCTCAAGATTGACAAGCAATGCTCTGATTCTCCTCCCCACACAACCTCTTCAACAGTGAGACAGTGAAGCACAAAGGAGGTCACCAAATATTTGAGGTGCAACACTGCTACTGAGAAACAGGAAGAGGAAAAAGAAACAGGGAGACAGATGTTCTTTCATCCATACAGGTCAGGCTTCCATCCTGGGCTTTGCTGGGACCAGAGCAGACCCCTTGGGACTAGCCAACACAAGTCGTGGAGTTGGTTATGGTTTTCCACATGGTCCTGCTTTGCTTGGTTCTACTCCACATTGTAGGCGTCTTAGCTTCTGCCATATCCCAGCCTGAGGATCTACCAATCCCTCCAGAACAGATAGTCCCACAAATAGCCTTTGTTGTCCCAGATCAATGAGCTGGTTCTCATCACCTTTTCCAAGGACAGGGTTTTCTCCTCAGATTCTTCACACAGGGTGGATATTGCAGGAGGTGTTTGGTCTATAGCAGTATGGATTAAACCCCACACCAGCTTCTCTGTGGGAATAACCTGAATGCATTCCCTGGCTGGGAAGTGGATATTGTCTTTTACATTCATAAGGCCTACATATTCACCAGGGAGTTCTTTGTCCTTAAGCTAAGAAATTATTCAGATTCCAAATATCTGGAAATTAAACTACACTACAATGGCAGGATTAGCCCACCAACTTGCACATGGTGTGATAGCCCCACCATCTCCTGCTCACAAAAAAATCAAACCATTGCTATTTTTTTTAATACCTGTGAGCTCAGACAAAACAGAAAAATAGAGAAGATTATATTCTTACAGTGAGATATCATAACCTTAAATATTCCTTCTAAGTTCTAGCATTCTTTAGCATTTTTCTCATTCTCACAATAAGATGTTCTGGTGAAAATGGAAATATTGCTTTCTGGTTTCCCAGACAGTCCTGGCCTCTTCTGTAAAGCACAGTATCCTTCCAATACTTGCGTGTTTGCAAGGGAAGCAAGTATATTTTTAAGGTACATCTGACATCTGTAGAGGCGAGAAAGTTAGTTCTGCAGTTCATTAATCCAAACAGCGACTCTTCTGTGCACGAAAGGTTTTGTGGTTTTTTCCCCCTAGCCAAATTGCCATGCCCTGTATGCATATTCAGGTGTAAAAATCTGTGAAAGGTAATTACTATCCAAGAACGTTATCAAGGCTCAGGCACTCTCCTCTGCACATAGATATGAGGCAGCCACATGTCTCTCCAAACATGAGGGGGCTGCTTGAAGAAATATAAAAAATCTGAATTCCCCTCTTTCTTATTTAAACACCTGTGGTTTCCTCACAGAGGCAGTGAGTGCAGAAGCCCCACGTAAATGGTTTGTAATGCAGTTCTGAATCAAGCCCTTAAGGATTATTAAAGTACTCCGTCTTAATTATAGTGAAAACCTGTTACTGGCCCTCCATAATAATGCTTCATTCATAATTTTCACTAAGGTCTGCCTTCCTCCTTCTCATGCTTCTCTCTCTACCCCCTACAGTATTTTTCCTTTATTTGCCTTTGAACAGAATTACCCAACAACTTTGAAAAGTGATAGAGTATTCCTAGGGTGGCATGATGAAACCTATACTTAAGGCAGAGGTCTAAGGAAAATGACACTTTAGGTTTTCTTCCTTGTTAATGTCTTTGTCCAAGGGTCCCTGCTTTGTAAGAAACTTTCTGGTCATCCCCACAGTCCCAGCCAAGATCAGAGATGAATGAAGTTAAAGACTATTAAAGTCTCTGCCCCAGTCTAAATACTTCTATCTATCTGGCCTATCATTTACATTACCTGTGTTATTGGTCCTGCTATTGGTCCTAATAAACTATGGCTTCCTCAAAGGAGGATGTATCTCTTAAAGTCTGGTTAATGCAATGAGATCCCCAAAAGGAAGAGCAAATTATTATTCTGTGCTACAAGAATAATTAGAGGGCTAGGACTGTATTTTGATAAAGGCTTCTGAAGATACGTATCCCGAGTGTCTTTGTTGACACCACATCCTTTCCTATTTGAGTCAGGTTTTCTGTTCTGTGCAGAATAATGGAGATGCCAGTTTGGGTCATGTTTTTGAGCCTACCTCAGGTTCCTTGGGTCATGCTATGCCCAACACTTGCTCCCCAACCTCAAAATCTAAGCATAAAATTCTTGCTGCCAGGCACCTTCCTCTCCAGGCAACAAGCCTGCACCCGGAGGCATCCAGCATTTTGCAAACATGGACTGACACCTAAGCAGAAGCATGTGCAGACATTTTGCTCAAGCATTTTTAAATGCAGAAGTCTTTGGTGAACTGTGCTTCAGTTCTCCTGTTTATAAAATCATGGGCAAAGTAGCTCAGCTGTCCCTTTGACTCCGAGTCATCACCAATACAAGGTCATGAACAGGGTCTTCTAGATGAGCCTGAATCACTGCTGCATTCAGCTGCCCCTTAGCTACTCTGGAGAATTCATAGCTGTCCCTCAACCTCTTCTCAAACCTACGTGACTGAGAAAATCCTCTTTCCCTTTCCACTGGCTCAGCCAGCGCACAGCGCAATCAGGTGATTTGCTGCCACTTGCCACCTCTGTCATCTCAGACCAGTATTCTTATCTTTTTATCACCATTTGAGCCCTAAACTCTTGGAAGAACTTCATAGCTATCTTTTCTAGCTTTTACCCCTCTGTAGCTTCAATAAACCACTTGCATTTTACCCCTGCTAAAACAATAGACTAGGATTAGGCACAACAGAACCTCTCCCAGACAAAAGGTATTTCTTATTCAGGGACGTCACTGCTGGCAATGCTGAGTGTGCAACATCATCTACAGCACATAAACCTTGGCCATTTGGTTCTGTTGGTTTAAGATGGTCTCCGAGTTGTTCAACAGACATGTGCTACTCAGATTTAGAAATGAAAAAAATGAAATAAAAATATGCACACTGTTGGCTCTTTTTTTCAGTTTTACAGTTGTACAAAATAACAAGCGAGGAATTGTAATGCTCACAAACAGCTTGGCTGACCACAAGGGAATCTGCTTCTTGACAATTCAGGTGACCTCATGAAACACCATTTCTTCTAGTCAATTGCAACATTTACATCATTTGTATTAATTTCTGTTTTAATTAAAGTTAAGTCATCTCTTATCCCTTTATCATGTACAACAGAGACCTGATCCAAAATGCTTTTCAAGTAAAAGATCTTTCTTTTCCCATCTCCTTTTGAGGTTTTTTGCAGGGGATTGATATGCTGTATTGAAAAAAATAGATATTCTCCATTTTACTCACACAATGCTTGGGAAAATAGGAACACCAAACTAATCCCCTGCAGTTTGCTGAGAATCTTGCTACACGTAAATGTCTACCTTGCATAATTTCTGAACATGTTACAGTCAATATTAGCATGGGGACTTCAAGCTTAGATGCCTTTCCTCATCTATGTGGGAAAGGGAAACCTAGTCTATGGCAAAACCAGCTGCAGATCAACATTTCCAAGATTAAAATTTAATTGAGTCAATTATTCTTCTCTTGCTCTCCCATGGAAGAAAAGGTTAAGCTAAATTTAAATAAGCCATGTTGATCTCTACATTATTCATTCAGTCACTGATATATCACTGTCTTGATAATTTATAGGTTCTAAAAACTACCTAGATGTTCACCACCCATCCCAACATCTCAGGAAATCATCAATTAAGATGTCCCTTAGTTACAGATTCATTTCAGCTGTGATAGATTTGTAGGAATTGATCAAAATTACTATTCAATCATTTTTTCACATGGAGCTCACTGACCTCACTGCATGGTATCAGCATTCCTCCTGAGTTAGTGTGGATGTCTCTAAGCTGAAGCTCTTCAAATTAAAACCCCACTATTAATTCCAGCAGTGTTTTAATACTGTTACACTTGTAAACTTGTAGGTCTACCTTTTTATGTCAGCTTTACATAAAAATCTCCCTTCTTTAGGAACCTATGATATTTTGCCTTTCATTTATAAGTGCATTTTAAGCAGTATTTTCAAATATAGAAAAGGATGACAGAGCCTAAGCACCATTTTCAAACAGTACTTAGGTATTGAGACCCAACATGTTTTGTCCCACTGAAATCACTAGAGCTGCTTTGGAAATCTTAGCAGCCTACATGCAAGTATTCACTAAATCTACATCTAAGAGTGAGCGTCGAGTCTAACCATACTACCTTGCATGTCTCTGAGTTCAGTGAATAGAAAGTTAAGCTCTCATTGGCATCCCACTCATCTTAAGGTCTTTGTAAGGTAGAGGGAGAGAAATTGTCTTCCTGATGGAACTCACATCTCTCCTTTGACAGAAAGGGAACATAGACAAGGAACTTTGACCAGAGGAGCAGTCCAATGTGAAGTCTCCAGCAGCAAAAATACAAAAGATAGTTTATAAAGCTGATGCTGTAAGCTTTGTAGCAAGCGACACTAAATTAAATACAGGATGAAACTTCCTCAAAACAATGAAAGAATAATATTTTTAAAGTGACTTCAGCTGTAGGAAGCTGAAGACCAATTGCCTTCCAGTGGTACTGGGACTTCCCAGGATTCCCTTTGTAGGCCTATCTGAATGTTGCTCTGCTTTGTGCTGCAAGATCTAAGCAATATGACTAAGTCCCATTTTCGAGAACGACCTTGGCACTGACAGTGTTTCATCCATCGAACTGTAGTTCTCCAAATTTAGCTTTTTGTCACTGTCCTGACACACACTCTCGTGATGCAAAGATAAATCATATTCCTTACTTCAGTTCTCATAGTCTCACAACTACAAGCGTAGCCAAATCATTCTTTTAAACACTCCTCTGTCCCTCATTGTTAAAACAGTGAAAATTAAGAAAACAATGAGAGATATAACAGAGCTACCCAGAATCAGGCAATCATAATAATGTATTTCCTCTATCAACATCCTACAATGAAATGATTGTTAAAAATCAACTATCCATGTATGGACACCTTGCATTTCACCCACCCCCAAGAGTTATAGAGGGGGTGGGAGAGGGAGGGAATAGGCAGAGGAAGATATTTTTGGAAGAGTTTGGGACACAACTCCTCTTGTAGGTCTCAATGATGGTTCAAGATCTGCAAGCAACCCTTCTTTGCCTTTGCTGAGTTTATCAGCCATCAACTAATAATGGAGGCAACAGCAGCCTTTAAAGGTAAAAAAGGAGACTGAGAGATTTGTAATTGAAAGCAGCACTGAAGATACCATGAGCTCCTTGACCATCCAGAGGCATGTCAACCATTGTCAGACATTCAAGAGATTAAAAAGGCCACAAAACCAAAGTAAATGACTTAACCGTGCCAGTCATTTAATGACTTACCAGTGTAACTCACTTACAACCAGTAAGTGGTAAGCAGTAGTAAGCAGTGATTCCAAGCTCTGTAAATTACTTACTCTGGTTGTTAAGCCACAGGATTGCCCAGACTACCACCAACAGAGCTCAGGATCACTACTTCCCACTGCTGGTGGTTTGTCAGTTTAGCTGTTCTTGAAGGACTTAAAAGGCAAGGAGAGAAAAAGAAGTGTCTGTACCCACCAAGACAAAGTATTGTCTGCTCTCAGCTAAACAGAGACTTTCTGGAAGACACAGACACCACCTTGCCCCACCCCACCACCTGATTCAATTTTTGATGCTCTCCATGAGGTCCGATTTGCTGGAAGGGGAGGACACGGCTTTCAGGGTGGATAGCTTTTCTCGTCAGCAGCCAAAAGGATACATCTGGTATGGGCTTCAGAGGCAGTCTCTGCAGGGTGGAGAGAGGAAGAGGAGTTTGCCTTTGCTGTGCCATGAGCAGAATTGCAAAGGCATGTGCCTTCACTCCAAAAGCTCTCTGCTCTGCTTTGCAAAAACTTCAGTTACACACACACAGAGAAAACCCAAATTGCAACGTGCTCGGCTGCCATGTTCAAGGTGTTAATAAATAATTGACAGTGGCTCCCAGAACAGACAATGTCACCGTTGGCCTCTGTCAAAGTAGAAGACATTCAGGAACTTTTTGTTTGTGTTCTTTTTGTGTGTTTGATTAGATTTTCTCACTTCCTTCCCCCTCCAGTTGCCCTAAAGCTATAAGAATAATATGAGATCTGTCTTATCCAGTATCTGTGACAGGTACAGCTCTGCACACACAGCCGTGAGGAAGCAAGAGGTCCCTGAGTCTCCTGCAGCTGGCTGACGAGTGTGAATTACCTCCATCTCCATTGCCAGGCATTTCAGATCTGAGGGAGAATTGCTGCTCAGGAGGATGCAGGCTGCCCTTTCCCCCATCCTCCTTGCTTATTTATGGGCTTTATATGTACTCTGTGCTGCAGATGGTAGTGGGAGAACATGAGAGCTGCCTTCCTGGGTCAGCACTGGCACACAGGATCCTGCTACAGTCCAGCACCATTCTACTTCCAGTGCAACATCTCATAAACTGCTCAGATGCTGAAAAAAACAACTTAGCCTTGATTCATCCTTCAGGTTTTCCTTTGCTCTCCTGTATACAACAGCAAAGGGTATTGTGATGGCGGGGTGAGCTGCAACCAGCGCTTTCTGAGAGCAGGACAGTAACGGTTTGGTACAGTCTGAAGAATAAGTCACCTTGTTCTGAAATGGCAAAAAGGGCTCCAGATTCTTGCAGCCTGGAACACCCTAATATGAATCACAGGCAGATTTTACCCTGTTCTCCTCGTTTTCAGGCTTGTGTGGTTACATCTGCACCCTGCCTGGCTCCTTGAGCATTACTGCAATGCAAGAATTCACGAAGAGCGCACAACCCAGTGGTTGGTGCCTCTGTCACTACCCCACTTCATGTCTGAAGGCTGCTCACCTACTCTGTCTTATCTGTCCCTCAAACTCTTACAGTTCGTATCAGCGTTGTTATGTTTCTCTGGCTGGTGCCATGGGGCAGTTCAAGGCAACAGAAAAGCAGACAATGTTTAGTTCTTCACATGAAACACATCCAATGCCTTCAAACTGTAGCTTTTGGGATGTCTGGAGACCCCTGGAGCCCACAGCAAAAAGTAAAACCAAAGTGCAGTCAAGCATATGGACTTGATCACCCAGAATGGGAATTCGGCACAAAAGGACAAAATGTTTGCAAGCACGAGATTTTTGTGCTATCTCTAGGAGTGGAGATTCCTTGAGCTGGCATAAATGCTGGCTGAAGGAGGGAGTCCTGTGGAGATAGATGGCTCTGTTTTGGCTAAGCAAAGAAGACAAACAAATACCAAAGGTCCTAGTGTCCAAGCTAACTGCAAAATTAATATTAAAATTCACACCCCTCAATATGCTAAAGAGCCCAAATCAGGACATGCTAAACATATATGACTGTGTTACTCAACTCTCCACCCAAATCATGCTAGATGTCACCTAAGAGGTAGAGACAAACAGCGTTAGGGGATAAAAAGCCAGGAGGGGTAATACATGGCTGGGGGAAAAGACTGAAGAATTCATAGAGATGGTCGAGGGGCCGTACTCCTCTTCCTCTCCCCAAGACAGGGACACCTTCTTGGTAAGAATTGCACCCTCACCTTAGAGTGAAAATACTGGGGATAGTTTCTTTTTGCTGCATTACTATTATATATTCGTTATTAGGTCTCTTGCAGTTAGTGTATTTATCCATGGCAATTCTGAATCTATTATATCTGTCGCTTTAATAAACTTCTATTATTTTTACTGGATTTGCAAAACTGTTTCAGTTCAAGTCCTTTCAGGCTCTGGCAGGCAAACGCCAGACTCCTACCTTTAACATGACACCCAGAGGACCCCCTTCAGCTCAGGCTGCATCTCTCAAAGGATTTCTTGGTCCTAAATGAGGCTGTCACTAGTCTGAGCACTGCAGATGCTCCTTGACATTTCAGACTTCCTTTGTGGTGACAGGTACATGTGTTAGAGGAAAGCTCGGGTGCAGAGGGGTGACCAGTTGTTCCTGACAGAACTGCACTGTTTTTTCAGTCTCCATTTGCTAATGGAACCTGAGACTCAAAAAGACACTGGTAGTTCTTCATTAAAGTCATCTGTTCTCTCTGTCTGTTTATTTCCATTTTTAAAAGGCCACCTTCATAACTCAGAGCAGCCTGCCCTCCTTGCTGTTGCCAAAGAGAATTTCAAGCAGCCTTAGACTTTATCCTCTTTCCAGACTAATAGAGCCTCGATTTCAAAACACCACTCTGCACTCTGCAGGACTCGGGGAAAATTGCAGCAATGCTCTACAGGCAGAGAAGATTCGTGCTTTCCAGAGGCATAGATATTCAGCACACGGCAACAGCTTTCGGCGTTCGTCAACTTAGCCCAAGATGGATTATTGCAAATTTAAGAATGCTTCTTGAGTACAAAGGGTAGCTCCTCGGCTCTTTGTTTGTTTTCTCGGTTTGTTTGGGTTTTTTTTTTTTTCCCAGCTGATGGATGTCTGCCCACATCTTTTGCTCCTGGCTCTGACATAATGTTGTCCTTGCCAGTCAGATTTAGTACTTGCTCATTCCAAGAAAATTGAAAGTAAGGCCAGGTATGGGAAAGCAGGTTTGAATCGTGCACCTTGTCTCTATGTGCCTCCTGCCAAGGATGCAGGGTCGTTATACTATCTGATCCCCTTGGTGTCTTTCTCCATTCTGAATAAAAGAAGGGAACTGCCAATAGGGAAAGTTTTAACCCTGATTTTTTTTTTTCCTTCCTTTCTTCTTCAGCGTTCCACAGCATGATTACCCCTGATTTTAGAAGAGAATTGCCCAGATCCTATGTAATATGAGGACAAGCCTAGATTAAGAAGTAATGCAAGTCATCTCCTGTGTATGCTTATTAACCTCTGCTTGGGGACCCTGTGAACTGTGCACACGAGCAGAGAGAACCTGCTCTTCCCACATGCACATGTTGTTGAGGAGAAGTCGGCTCACAGGTGTGTGGGCTGAAAACACCGGGTAAAGCAAACAATCCCTTCCCTGCCATACAGCCCTGGGTTTTGCAGTCTGTGTGGCAGAAAGTTCCTGAGCCGAAGGTTGTATGACTCTCTCTGTGCTAGCAGCCTCGGAAGGATGAATGTGTCCAACTGCTCAGGGGTCTTGACCCATTACTAATTGGTAATACTTGTAGCAGATGCAATTATTCCATAGCTGAACTATGCTTTTCTGTAGCTTTGGTTTACTCCTGTTGTTTGACTGCTTGGATGCTCTTGTATGTTGGTGAATTTCCTGTTCTTCTTCAGGCTCCTCATGATTTGAGATGCCTTTGTCAAACATCCAACTCTGTCACTTCAGTTCCACATTTTGGTTTTTTCTTTCGGCCCCAGACACCTGGAAAGAGTATGACTTTCCTCAGAATGGAAATAGTCAGAGAATTTCCCCATGGGGAAGGAAGGACTATTCCAAAGAAAGAGCAAAATTCAACCCCAGGGAGTAGCCTGGGAGAAGACATCTGAAAAATAGGACTCCCCAGATGGGTTAGGACATGGACAGATGCTGTTCTGGGAGGCCTCCCTCACCAGCAGCAGTATGCCAGGTATCTCAGGCTCTGCTTGGACAGCTCTAGGCAAAGCCAACTGCAGGACTGTGCCTCTGTTGTCAGCTTTCACAATCTGCTGCTGATGGCCATTGCCAAGGGACCACCCAGCACTATGCCTACCTTCTCAAGACACTAAACACAGCACTACCGCCCCAACCCCAGCAGGCTATGTTAAAACCAGAGGGGGTGCATGGCTTATCCATCTACGAACTTTCTGCCCCATGCCAGCATGGTTGAGTGAAACCATCCTACGTAATGCCTGCAAGAACAGTTTGTCAGTGGCAGATGCCTCCCATAGCCAGGACAGCTTTCTTAGAAAGTGCTTGGCCCTTTCTGTAGAAACACTGCAAATTAAATTCAGACCGGAGCAGGCAGTTTGTATGGAAAAAGAACATCAGACTGGAGCAGGCAGTTTTTATGGAAAAAGAAAGCACTCCTGATTTGGGGCCAAAAATATACGCACCTAGGAACAATGTGTTGATGTGTTGTCATGGAGGGACACTTAGGGAATCTAAGCCAGAGAGCAACCTCCTACAGACATCTTCCATTAAAGGACCAAGCACAAATACCAATTTTTTTTTTTTTCCTTTTTTTTCTTCTATTCAGCACTAGCTGATACCTTACAACATATGCAGGTATTTTTCATGTATTTGTGGCCCATCTCTACTAAGCAGATGAGAGAATAAGCCTTCAGCTTTCTGTTTTACAGTCACTGTAAGGAAACTCATAATTCAGCCTTCATGTACAGCAAAGTTCTGATGAGATTTAATGGAATTGTAAGTTCTCTTTATGTTCATACTGGGAACCAACAGAAAGGCGGTGAATTCATTTGCTGACGGACATTTACAATCCTGCCCCACAAAAGAAAGACAGTATGTTTCATGCTTTTTTGGCAGAAGTCTGATGCTTACTTCAGCAGAAAGTGAATAAATAATATGAGAAGCACAGTTTCTTTTAGACCTTTTGCAATGCTTAATATATATGTTATCTGTTATATGTGTTAAAGTGCCCTGGTTAATTTCTTGAGAAATGTATACATGTTGCAAATTCTTATATTGCCAGGTATTAACAATAAGGAAGCTAGAGAAAGTTCTTGCTCAGCTCTCCGTATCTGTTTCCAGCACAGGGATCACAGAGATGAAATGTTTGATCAGCCATGATCATTGTAGCCAGGGAACTAATTTTTAATATGCATTTTAGCAGGTTGTACCCCTGTTTCACTCTTTACAAAACCTACCCCCTGTTGAAGAAGTTTGGGTTTTGCTAAAAGAATTTTGGCAATAAAATGAAAATTGAAGCAGTTTCTCTCTCCTTTCCAGTTAATTCCAACTTTTGAAATTGTACAATATGTGGCACAAAAGATTACATATCTCTGCATTTTCCCTGTGCATTGTCGAGGTGAAGACAGCATCAGACATGTCACTGATCCTGAGTAAATCGCCTGAATCATGCAAATATATGCAGAGATACGCTTTACTCAATGGATAAGGTTAGATAAATGCATGAACCATAGCTGGTGGGTTTCCATCAATATAGATTCATAAACAAATTAACCCCCCTCATCTGGAGGCCCTGATTTGCCACCGTTGCAATTTTTGAACTTTAGTGTGTACTGAAATCACAGCAGCGTAAAAACAGCAGAACAGAATGTTATCTCAGGCCTGGTTTGCTCTCATCTTCTTTCTATGAAAGTATATTAATAAGCAATTTGTCTTATCCCACAAAGCATTCAGGGGCAAAGCATGACATTAGACCAAGAAGGATGATAAATTACCAAAAGATCTGCAAGCCATATTTGTGAAGATTGAAAAAGATGGTGTTATTTAATGTTATGTGCTAACCCCGTGATCTATGGTTAGTGTGCATGCTCGGGCCTTTCCACTGGGGCTGTTCGTTAGGTCACTATCTATAATGGTTTTCTTTAACATTAAATGGATCCTCTACCCACATTCTGGATTCCTAATGTATTTTATGAGCACTTCATGTCTAATCATTTCAAGGAAATGAAGTGTAATGAGTGATCACCACTTGTTCAAAACAGCCTCAGTGGGAGTGAAATTCAGCAGGAATTTTCTTGAAAGTTTCTAAGATGTTCAGCATCAGGTTTGTTTGGTTATTTTTTTCTGACGGGAATGTAGTGCTTGAGTGATAGGAGAGCAAAAGGTCTATTTGCTGCATGGTCCGAGTGACAGGTTCTAAGTCAGAAGAGGTGGGAGGTGAGGCTGATGTTAATGAAGTGTATCTGCTGGTAATGTGACCCCAGAGCACATGCTCTTGTCTGACATGACAGCTGAAGGAAATCTTCGTCTCCATCCTGTCGCAGAAAGCGGGAGTCACAGAGAGATGTGAGCTCTTCTGCCTCTGTGTTTGGTGGCAGCACAGCACGCCTTCCACACCAAGAGGCGTATCTTGGTTATCTCCACTCTGGGAGATCCTCTGGGCTCTTCGGGGCAATCTGGTTTTGCCTGTACTGAAGACAAAGGCCACGACACAAGGTCACCCCAGCCTTAGATCACACTTGGGTCCCCTGCTAGAGGTGGAGCACAACGTTGAGCAGAGCCAATATAGGAGTAATGGCAGAGGCAGTGTGGACAGTTTAGAGTGGTTAAGAAGCTGGGACAGCAATGCAAGAGAGGGAACACAATTTAACCAACCTGCCTTGGATGGTAGTGGGAGAGCCCCACTCCCAACCCCTGGGCAGTGTCTGAGGGACAAGCCCCAGACAGAAGTGGCAAGGAGCAGAATTTGCATCTCCAAAAGACCCACTGAAATTCCTGGTGCTGCTGAGCTAGAAGAAGCCTTTATATCCAAGGCTAACACAGCCCACTACCGAAAGGTTCAAACGTAGTGCAGCAATCGCCCATGTTCCTCACTCGCTCTTGTTTTTGAGTGCTCATTCAGGGCTGCCAAGCCAGCCACGTTCCAAACAGGGGAGATTTGCAGAAAAGCGAGGATTTAACATCACATTAAGAAGCTATTTACTGAAACGGTGAGGTGCCAACTGGAACTTGGCATGAAGCAAAACTGACTGCATCGCTTTGCCTAAATGCTCAGACTAATAATGGTGTTTATCTGTTGAGAACAATGCAAATTTGTAGTGCAAGGGACAGCCTAAAGTCCAGGGTGTTCTGCACCAAAATCAAGCTATTTTCAAGGTTTCAGATTTGTGAAGGAGTTTGCTACAATTGTTGGGATGTAATAGTCCTATTAATCAAAGCCTGAAAATCTTCAGGTTTTACTTAGTCTCAAAACTTTCTAATAAGAATAAACAAAAATACTGAGCATGATACAGGGCCATATTTATTGTGATTACTGTTATTACTTCAATCATCATTACTATTATTATTTCCGTCTACCCAGGATCTAGACTGAAACTAAAGCATCGTATTTGAATGTTATCACCCTCTTCAGTATTTTAGAGGTGCCCATTAATGCTGGTTTTAGAAGGATGCTTATCCCACAATAAAACCAATTTCTAATTGACATCATGCTGCTTTAATATTCCCTCTGGCCTTCTGCCCTCCTGGGATCCCAGTGTGCTGCAAATGATTTCGTGCTCCAGATTTTCTTCTGATCCCCTCACATTTGTCAGTCTTGTTTTGGCTCTTTGATCAAATTTCATCACCAAGTGTGGGGATGAATTCTACTACACCACAGTTTTCCTCCTTTTTCTCATAAAATAATGTGTCTCCTAGCACATATTACAAGACAAACATCTACCCAAAAACCTCATCTAATTTTCAACTTTATCTGACGTGTGGCTCTTAAATCTTTCTCAAAATCAGCTATACTTTTTTGTCATTGTGAGAGTTTCAGTATGCCACACAGCCTACAGGGCAGGGAGGGTGGCCACAGACCTGTGTGCTCTTCCAGACCTGCATCCAGATGGGATTACCAAAATAGATGTTAAAAGAAAACTTCAGAAATTTCAGAGAACTGCAGCCCATTTTCCAGCCCCAGCCCAGTGGCCCTTTCCCTCTTGTTTCTACCCCCAGCACATGCACCGGGGAGAAATATTGAAGACAAGGACCAAGAGGGAGACCCGTTTCCTTATAATTATCCTTTTGCAGGCTAAGAAAATGCAAAAATGTTTTAGAAATTCCTCCACCTTTCTCTGTTTGAGCAAAACAGGTGATGCTTTCTGAGAAGCTGTCAAAAATGCCCCTTTTCTGTTTGTTTGAAAATATGTTGCTTCTGCCTACGAAATAAATGCTGATTGATTTCTTTTAACTAATTTCCTCAATAAAGAGTCAAAAGCAACAACCACAAAGCAATAGCAAAAACAGCCCCAAAGTGAGGCATTAGTCAATCAGGCTAAAGTATTTCACATTGCAGACTTAGGACTCATCTGGTTTCCCTTGGTGTTTTGAATTCAAACACATTTTCTCCCAACTTGCAAGCTCAAATGATCACGTACTGACCAATGAAATACCCTCTAGAGTGGATGATACTGCAAAGAGTTGAGCACTTAGATAAATAATTTGTGCCTTTCTTCAGGCACAGTTCACTCCCAAGAATTAAACAATTTCCTTGTACCCCTCGTCATCTTTTAAATGTTATGTTTATAAAATCAAGGGGACTGATCGGGATTAGCCTCTGTCAGCTTCAAAATACCTTCCATGAGTTAGAACTAGTCCGTGCAATTAGCTAAACTACGGTTTCGGTGATTACACTTTGTAAAACTAAATTTCTCACATCCCCAGCTAGGTCCTCTCTTTTCCATCACCCCCTTTACCTCATGAAAGACAAAGGAAAAATAAAAGTATAAAATCCACCAGTGCTTTCAGTCTTAAAGTAAGAAGTTGAAATGGTGAATTATTTTCTGGAGCAAACATCTCAGAAAGAAATGTCATTTGCAACATTTTGTCTCAGCTTGCCTTTGTCTGTTTGTGCCGCCAGGGGACTGCAGCTTGCGTGGCCCATGCCCCCACAGCCATCAGCCACGCTACTCCAGTGGCAGGAAGTAGAAACTTGAGGTGCTTGACAAAAAATTCGTACTGGGCATCGTGGCAGCTCAGACAAGCACAAACTGACCTCGAGGCAATCTGAAACAACAATCCATCCTTATTTTCTGACAATTTTTTCTTCCCCCCCAAAAGTAAAGCCCACATTTTCCTAAGGAAAATATCCATTAAAAATACTATGTATGCTTACCAATAAAACATGGAGAAAAAACCAATTCTCAAAGTCTCACTGGAGATACAGTACTGTAATCCCACACTCTGCAAATAGCTGACGATCCCCACAATGAACCAGTTCCCATTTCTTTAAGTGAGTTTTCCTTTTTGTCACCTTCAAACAAAACAAGGTTGGGCACGTATCATTTAAAGCACTCGGAAGGGTAACATAAAAGAATGGGTTTGTTTCCAGAAAAAAGGACCTTAATTTTTTAGAATGCTGGAGCTACACCACTTTTAAATCAGACAGCTTGCAGGCCTTTAATTGAATATGATTCCATGTGAATGCATTTTCTTTGCTGAAGGAGAGATGGTATTTCTGTTAGGGAAATTGTATGCTGTGTGAAACACAGTGGGTATGATGAATCAGAGAGAGATTTGATTTTTTCATGGAAAATGTCATCAAAGAAATCCTTGCCATTCGCTCTGAGACATTTTAATGGTTTGTTTTTAAAAAATAAAATAATTTCTGAGTTCTGCTTACATTTGGGTTGGTTTGTTTTGTTTTTTTCCAATGACATCTTCAGATTAGTGCAGAAACCTGGCCTAAATAACATGAAAAATGTTTACAATCCAATTTCTGTCAAAAATAGTTTAGATAGTATATTTTTCAGTAAATCCTAGTGAAGAAATTTTTCTTTGCCTTTCAAGTTATACATCTCATCTGGAGAATACTTTAGTCTCTTCACTGCATGCAGGTTTAGATAACTATTGAGAACATAGTCAGCAGTATTGCCGAAGACAAGTGAGGAAAAACACTTTTATAATAACATTTTATGACTTTAAAAGTTTAAAGGGACTTTTAAGAATAGCTATAAAGTTAAATGAACATAGAATTAAATAATCACAGAAACAGAAAAATAAGGAAAATCCATTCTCTTTTTTGCACTTTCTTCTTGCAAGACAGTATTTTTTTATTTTATTTTATGTAAAGTTTACTATATTTTGGAGATACCCATATGTTTTCCTTTATTAAATATATTGTATATGCAGGTGAAAAATTATTTTCTATGCAGCGCAATTTTTCATATGAAGCTCAAAAACTGTATTCCGTTCACCACATATGTCCAGCAAATGTGTAAGGGAAAGTGACACATCTTGTGTCCTGCTTTGCTTTGCCTTTTTTCCCCCAGGTACAAAAATAAAGTAATTGTTAGCACAGCTCTGCTGATAAATTCATAATCTGTCCTCTGTCTCCCATAGTGGGGAAAAAAAAAAAAGACAAGAAAAACTTGTTTCTGCTCCTATCAAAATGACAACACTCTCAGTGACTTTGATAGGTGCTGATAAGGAACTGAATAAATAAACGTGAGCTAATCCTTGGGATTTCAAACACTAGATTTTCTAGCAGAGTGCGTTCTTCTAAGAAGGGTTGTTCTCCAAAGAGTATCTGCAAAGGAGAGAGGATGAAGAATAGCAACTAATTATATGTACACACATGAGCCTCATGTGACTGTCTCCTGCTTTGCCTTGCCACCAGAGCCAACAACACCTTGTCATGAGTACGTTTCCCTTTGCTCACCCCAAGAAGGGCAGCAGATAGGTTCTTCTTCCTTTTCCCACGCCCGTTGCCGCAGCTGAGCCTTCAGAAGCCCATGCAAGGAGGCTGGAGCCTGTGTGCCAAATGGGGGACCGTACCTTCCCTTGGGTGGGTATCAAATCCTGATGTCCCTCTGGCCATCTGCAGACAGCCGCAAGCACTCTTGCAAAGCCATGGATACTTCACTCATGTCTTGAAAAAAGGTCTCTAAGGCACATGCCTGCAATACTTATCCTGTCCTGCTGTGGGCAAGTGGGAGCCATGGCAGACCTTTGTTGCCCACCAACAGTCCCACCACCATAGTCTTCACAAAACATATTTCTTCTTTTTTGGTCTCCTTCTCCCAACTCTTTCCAAATGACCTTTGAGTTCCCAAAGTTCCTTCCCACTTGTTGTGGTTTAACCCAGGACACCACTTCCCTCTACCAAGCTATCCTCTGCTGAGATCATCTGACAACCGAGTTCCCAAACACTCCTTGACAGTCAGATGCATTCCCAGAAATAAATGTTGATAGTAATCAGCTTTAAATCCAGCCTTTGCCCTGCGGATCATTAAACTGTGATTAAAACATGGAGACAGATACCTGGATTTCTGATCAGCAGTAGGTATGTTGATGACTTTCATATGAGGCACGAATTGTAAGTGTGACAGGACTCATTATCTATAAATCACTGGTTGGATTGTGGTTAACTTTCCGTGGTAAAAAAGATAAAACACACTCTCTCCCTCATTAGCTGAGCACTGACAAAGCACTGCAGGGGTCTTTCTGCTGCACAGAAAACATCTGCCTGGAGTAAACTTCAGGAGATCTCACAAAATCTTTTCATCTGAGGCATCTCTCCCGATGACGTCACACATAGGAGAGCAGGGTCTGTTCCCTGCCCTGGACCCAGGGCAGCACAGCCACCTTCACACACCCAGCTCCACAATGTCCCAAACCCCAAAGGCAGAGCTCCCCCCTGCAACAAGCCTCCATTGAGTCAGTGGTACTTGACTCACAGTTGCAAAAGTAATACTCAAGTGGGATTTCAAATACGGCTTCACCTTCTGTGTTTTTATTTACTGAAGAGGCTTCTAGTCATGCTTGCTCGGGAGAAGCTCAAGCCATCTGTGCAATTTTCTGTCTGGCTCATCACGGTCTTGCCTGCTGCAACACATTACCTGTAAATCTCTACGGCACTGTTGGACTGCTTCTTTCTGCCTCTCCTTTCGATTTACCTTTGGTGACCATGAAATATTGGACAAAACCCTTTGCGTGCTCAATACGCCAGGACTTCGGCTTTTTATCAGTGTTGGGTTCTGTTTCCTTTACCACTTCTCTTAGCATGTGACAGGGCAGTAAAATCCTTGGGGCAGGAACTGCAGGTGAGCAGCCTGCTTCTGCAGCTCTGGGGTGAATGCGGCGCTGGTCCTTAGCTGAAACCTAGATATGCTACTGCTGCACCCCATTTGCGTTCAAGAATTCCCACGTTAGACAACCTGCACCCTTCCAAGGGCATTTCTCCCTGAAATAAAGTCTTTAGATAACCAAATCTCAGAAAATCTGCGAAAAATCAAGAGCACAGGCTCTTTTTTGGAAAAACAGCAGAGAATCTGAAGGTCCAAAGAAACAGCTAGGTAAGACAAGTCTGAGAGGTAAATTTCCCAGTACTATCATATTATGCTCGTGTTGCTGCTGGATCACAATTGTTTTACCTTTTTATTTTTTTTTTTTAACAGATAATACGAGTTATTCAAAGATTACTGAGGATATAGCTATTGCTAGGAATATAGAGTGCAAAAGAACATTGTGCAAATTATAAGCTAAATGTAGCATCCTGTCACAGGGACCTGGAAGACCAAATGAACTAGTTTTTCTGCTGCCGTGCCCTTGTGAGAGGCAGTGACTAGAGGGAAATTCAGAAAATGGAAGCTAAGTGCTTGCTGGCCTCCAGGTCTAACAAGTCCCTTTTCCATCAGAGAAAACAAAGAGCAAGAAAGCATTTACTGAGACCAAGTACAAGGAAAGATAAACAGGGAGGTGAAAGTAGAAAAATCTCTTCCTGTTGTAGCTGGCAGCAGCAAAGTCAGCTGCTACAGGCTGGGAAGGCAGCTAGTACTTCTCCAAATAATCTCAAGGTATTAATCAGCCTTCACCATTCTCCAGGTGGGCAAACAGCACTTTCCATGTTTATCCTGTAGATACACCAGTTACTGGATGACACAGAGATTAACTCGGATTCCTACAGTAAGTTAGCAATAGGTTTATAGAAAGCACCTTGTTGCTCTGAGCTTTCACTCCTAATTATCACAGCCATTTTCTGAAGTGAAAGGATTCAAACCTCCATTAGCTTTTGCTGAATAACAAAGAAAACCTAAGAGACCTCCAACTGGGCTGTAAACACTAGGCTGCTTGGTTCTGACCACACTTCTTTCCAGAGCCAGGGGTACTGCCCAAAGGTCCCGATTTCCTCAATCTCAACAGCAGACTAACCTCCTGCCCTCACCATGACTTTCTTCTTCAGCAGCTGTCCCTCTGAGCAGATCAGGGAAACTCACAGCCAGTGGGGAATGTCCTCTTTGGGAAGGACTCAGTTTGGCAGCAGGTGGTCACCACTGCGTTTGCAATGTTGCTTTCCTCCATTTCTACTAATTAAGAGCCTGATCCTGGGGAGTGGCAAGTAGGTCCTGAGAACCCCTCCCACCCAACAGTACTTGCTAGAGAAGGCAGGAGATATTGCTCCCAGATATCACCTGGCCTATTCTGCCTTGCTTGTTTTCAACCCTGAGAGTCAGATCTGGGAATCTCCACCTTTTAGTGCCCATCTCTCAAGGTACCTTTACTCACAACCTTATTTTAGCAAACCTGCATCCCTTTCTAAGTTTGTCTCTGCCCATTTTTATAGCTTCTTTGTCTTTGCTGTACCTCATTACTGGTCACGCTGATGACGATATCGTAAAACGGAAGCGGCAATTTTTAAAGTGACAATAACACAGAGCGAAGGCCTGGGGGTGAATGAAAGGCAAGCCAGCGTATGTGGACTGTCAAACAGGATCCACCTGCTTGTGCAGAGGAAATCCAATAATAGTTAACTTCTGTGGGTTGCAGCTGTGCTGATGTTCCTCTCTGCTTCCTTAATCACACACATTTACCTTGTATTGATGCTGGGATGATTTGTATGCCGTGGGTTTCTGCTGAATTTCAAGAAGAATTATATTAACTCAAAACGAATAGCATTGTGTCAGTTGAGGGTGCGTATTTATTTCTGGTGTGTTGCATTTCTTTTCTGCTGTGCTGTCAGATTGTCTGCAGGGCAGCAGCACCTGCCGTAGCAGGTGAATCACTGCACTTTATTCCACAGCGTGATTTATGCTTCTCCAGTTTTTGTCATGCTGTTTCTGTGTCTTGTATTTATTGCCCTTTTTTCAGGCATTACACGTAAGCCTTGGATCTTGACCCTCTGTGTTCTCACAACTCATGGCACCATTTGTGCCTACCAGGGTAACAAGTCATTGGCTTGGCACGGCTGATTTATACCTAATTTGTACACCAGGGCTTGTTTTACATAGAGGCAGAGTAGGCAGTTGTCTACAGTGGCAGATTATTAAGGGCTGGAAGAGCAGAGCCTGTAGCAAGCATGAAAGGAGACCATTGGAGAGACCCAACAACAGCTACACAATGGTGGATGCCCCAGGCTTCATCTTCCTTGAGGGTCTCAGGTTTGTTAGACAACTGAGAGCTTATCTCTGATAGGTCATACATTCTTACCAAGCTCTGTTTCCACCGCTTTCTATCACTTCCCAAGGGAAAGGGAGGTTTCCTGTTTCCCCACAACCTCTCTTCCCCGGCTGTCAATCCTGCGCTGCCTAAGGTGGTCCTGGCAGACATGTTCAGTACCAGTGTAGGATGGGAGTAGAGAGAGGTACACAGTGGGGCCAGGCACAGTGTACGAAAACCTCAACTATCTGTTACAAGAGCCAAGGAGGTTTCACAGTCACAGCTTCTTCACCTGTTGAGAAGGTCAGATTTTGGGGTAATCATTTTATTACAGCCTTAAACATTGAACTGTGATGACAGCAGAAGATCTTACTTCATTATTATCTTTGGAGGTTACGTTACACAGTTTTGCCTATGCAGTAATACACGTTGTTTCCTGTAAATGGCAGTGCACGCTGCAGCTGATGAGAATCTGTTCCACCCAAACCTTTCAAGGATCAGCAGTGTTTGACAAAGTACTTTGTATTGCTGGTGGAATGCAGCCAAGACAACTCAATTCTTCATCAACTCCAAAGGTATTAAATCAGAGCAGCTACAGGAACTAGATTGCAAGAACAAGCTTGAATCCACTTTTAAAACATCATCACTACTAGCCTGGCTGCTGTCCGATACAGGAGGTTTCGTATTCCAACATAATTCTTGATGGTTATTAAATTCCTAAGTTCAAAATAAAATCATGCAAGTCACCTATAAATGTCTAAACTGCATTATTAATTAACCGTATGTAATTTCACTTACTGGAAAAGCAGTATTTTGCAAACAGTACAAAACCGAGATGTTTGTGGGGTGAGGACTGTCTCTTTTGACCTGAGTATTCACAGGGGCTAGGAGAACAAGTATCCTTACTACAAGGTAAGCAATAAAGCTGTGTTCCTAAGCCATTAACAGGAGAAAATAATGTGCAAGCACAGAAGAGTATGCAGTAGTATTTGCAAAATAGGAAACCTTCAAAACTGGTATTGAGTGCTACAAAGCAGATCATTGTTAACTGCCTTCTCCACTGTCTTAACTAAAGGAGCAGATTCCCCTTGTTCTTCTCTGATGCAGCCAATCCCAGGGAGCAGCCATTTAATGTCTTTTACAAGGCAGGATATAGTTTATATACTATCACCTATATACTAGGACTTATGTTCTAACTTGAGCTTCCCAATACCCTTTAAATGTTTTCCTTTTTTTTTTTTTTCTATGCTCCACTTCTGTGTTTAATAATATGATGCCTGCCGTTACCCTGACCGGTCTTGATGACCAAGAGGTCCTACATTTCAGCAAGTCATGTTTATGACATTTCCAGCAGGCTGCCACTGATGCATGAATAACCCCAATTATCTCTTGAGAGATAGGAAGGAGAAGGGATCAGATCCATGCAAAATGCAAAAGCAGTCAAAACTATCCTAAAACCTTGGAGAAGATAAACATCACTCTTTTCATGACCTTGAAACCTGAGAAATCCCCAATACAACTGAAAATGGATAAGAGAGGTTTTGCTTTTTAGTCATCCGGAAAGTGAAAATCCATTTGACAGGTGTCACAACATCCTGACTGCCGGCTAACCCCCAAGGACCACTGGCAATACGTTTATTTGGCACCTTGCTACTGCAGGTGTCAATCTCAGTCAAAAAAGAAACTCCACACCAACGATCTTGCTCAAGGTCCTGTGTGGAGGGCAAGCAAGGCAGCTGAAGGTAGCAATGTCCCTGACTTAGCTCTGCAGACAGAAAAGCTCAGATGGTCACTGCACAGCTACTAAAGGGTAGGTGGGTCAGGCCTGGAAAAATATAACCAGTGTTTCTCTAGTAACAGGCTCCTCTCTCCATGTGCTGGTTTGTAGGCTTCCATCTACTGACCTTTTCTGGAGTGTCAGTGAAAAATAAAGAAAAACCCAACTAATTTTTTTTCCCCAATTTTGGGTGACAATAGCAGTGCTAAGAATCCAGAATTTTCTCACAGGCTGGACGTTTTATATTTCATGCAGGTCCAGCAGTAGCACTTGTCTTCTATTTCAAAGAGATTTCCTGGGAAATAATAACTGTCAGTCATATTCATGTCAACTTTTCTATGCTGCCTTGTTCACTGAACGTCCTCTTCAAACTTTTATCCCCCCAGGGCGTTCTTCAGTCAACCACTGCCATTGAGCTGCCAAGGTATAAAATCAGAAGAAAGTGAACTGTGAAAAAAAGGTTTAAGAGAAACATCAAGGTGTGAGAACAAGTTCTGGAAAGAGATTATGAAAATGGGCCTCTACCCTCCTGATTTTTCCTGAAGGCTGCATAGCTGCCATGCTCCCTGTATGTCTATATGCCATGATTTATATCTACAGAGATCTTAACGTTTGTGGAACTCTCTTGAAAAGGTGAACATATTTCTAATGAAGGCAACATTTTCTCTTGTGTCAGCTATGCATATGTTGTTTCATCCCTGGCTGCATTTGCAACTCCGGCCAGGATCAAAAAATTACATTTGTAGACTGTTCTGTGAAGAGGATTGCCTTGATCGAGAATTTCAAAAGCCACTTGACACAGGTTTTCATGACTCTGCTGGAGAAACCTCTCTAAGATGCAGCAGGTGGGAACCTAAAAATCAATCCTTCTCTGAAACTCCTGGTTTGTCTTTTTTTCTTGTTTGCTTTGTGATTTGAGTTGTTCTGAGGCTCTGAGGCGACCTGTAAAGAGGTATCGGTTAGTATTCCAAATGCCAGGAGAAACATATTAAAAACACAAATCTTTACTACATCAGAAAACTAAACCAATTTCCTGGGTTACTACATTCACTCCCTGCTGCGTGTCCTAAACCCATAAATTCGTACAGCTAACAATCTCTGGTTTCCTGCTCACGCTGCTTCTTTCCCAGAATAGTTTTCCATACTACTGAGAAATCCTCCCACTTTCACAATTTCTTGCAGTGTTGCCAGCAAACACAGGAGAGCTCCCGGCTGTGCTTTGTATTTGGTCACCCTTCAGTTCTCTTTCTTCCAGGCACCAGCCACTCTTCTTTCCACGATTCCTTTTCCAGCCCTTTTACTGTTTGGCTTGATTTCCCTCTCACTTGTTACAATTTGACCTCTCTGTTTAAGAAAAAACCGAACACCTTTTACCCCCACACTGACTCTGGGTAAGTTTGCAATGGCAGCAGAATAAATTCCCTCATTCTGCTTGTAGTACATGATATTTTCATTAACACAACCTCTACAGCATTTTCCTTTTTTGAGGCTCTGCCTCTCCTCTATAAATCCCAGCTCCCCTGCCATTCTCAGTGGCACTGCTGCCTCTTCAGGATGGTTATGAACTCAGTGGTAGACTACCAACAACTTAAAAGCCATAAAAGAGATGTGTGGCACTTTATCTCCAGCTCAATATACACTGGGATATCTAGTTTTTATTTGCTTTATTTCTCCCTTCTTTTTTTTTTCCAGCTTCCGGCAGCCACTTGCAACAATAGCAACAATAACAATGAAGCAGCTGAAAATGTTGCTGTTACTTTGATTTAATGAGCCCTCTATTCTGTAAAAGAGTCAATACTTCCCAAAAATAACATCAATGCTTCCTGTAAGACTATAAGAGGGAGCAGAAAAGTTTGTGAGAGTAGCAGAGTCTTTTCTCAGTCACTATTCATCCTTTGGGGACCGATGGAAGAACAAAAAGCGTGTGTTGTTTGATGCCTGGTGGAGCGAGTAAATGATTGTGATAACTTCTGTGGCAGCAGAACAGGATCTTTTACCTCAAAACAAGGACTCACGCTGTCTCTCACATGATGACAAAACGCTTTCACCATAAACAGGGTTGAACGGTGTCTGTCCATTTATGCAGGTGCCCAAGCCAAAAAAAAAAATCTCCCTGCAAAGGGGGACAGGCCACAGTACGGGTGTATGTGTCACAACACATCGTTTGGAGCCCAGGGCATGAAGCAACATCCATCTGTGCTTACTGAAGTTCTGTGAATCATTTGAAGTGGAAACAGTTTTCACAGCAATGACCAGGAGTGCAGGGAGATGATGATTTTAGGGGCAGGAACAAATAACAGACTGGTGAGCAGCAAAAAGTACTACTCTGTCCTTGCCTGAGCTTGCAGGTGGCGTTGTAAGCACAGAAAACATTCCCACAAAGAGGAAAAGGGGATAGAGGAAAGTCCGAAGGGTCAGTCAGCAGAAAACTCCATCTTCCTTAGATGTGGGCAATTGGACGATTACATGCCTTTTTCACATCACTGTGGAAGACTTGACTGCTCTGCGTGTTCATTCCAAGCTGAATCTGACCCATCTGTTAACTAGACATAAAACTCTACAGTTTTGTAGATATATTTATATATGATGAAGATTAAAATCTTTTTCAAAAATGTATTCCATCTTAAAGCAATGTCCAGCACTGAAGAATCCAATGTAACCTTTGATTTAGTTTCACAACTACTTGCCCTAACAAATAGAAAAACAATTTATTTCTTGTCTGAATGTTAAGGGTGAACCATGACTCCTGATATCTGATCAGGGACACTTTCAGATAATGACAATTTATTATTTGCCAACATTTTTTTTCATGCTTGATTATTTTTTTCTTCATATTCTTAATAATTTAAGATTTATAAAGTAGAATTTTAATGAATGGCTTAGAGAACTGGTAGACAAGATAAATAGTCTAAAACTGAATAAATAAATCTGTTAAAAGGAAAAAGATGGAAAATATTTATGTGAGAGCAAAGATGCAGGAAAAATGTAGAAGTCATTACTAAAAAAAATTATGATCCTGCAAATTAGGATGCCTCCAGTCACCAGAATCCAGCACTGGTGTCCTGTGCTTGAGTCCTCAATTTCTACTCTTTTTCTACTAGACAGAAAAGCCATCTTTCGCCAAACTTCCAACACATGTATGTTTAATTATTGTGTGACTCCTTTTAAACCACATTTCATGGTGTCAAGGCAGTCACAGGTCTCCCAGAGTTCTTGCGCCACCAGTGCCTACCCCATACAGAATCTCAGACGTGTCACCATGACCCAAACGGCTCTAGGTTTCTGGCTTAAGCAATTGAACTCAGTACCAGTCTCACATTCAAACACTTACAATTTAATATTTATATCTAGAAGTCTGAACCTGGAGCTGGATCCCACAGAGGCAAGATTCAGTTATCCAGGCAGTAGGTCTGTAGAGCCATTTGAGACATCCACTAGTGCTGACAGAGATGGCTCAGCGCCTGTGGGAAAGTCATACTGTTCTGGGCAGAGTGGGAAGTCAGGCGGGTCATACACAACATTACGATGTGCTGTGCAGCACGGAATTTAAGTACCCACACTACCCACAGCGTGCCCAGGAGATCAGTCCAGTTAAACTCGATCAGTTTATTGATTAAGGATTTATAATATTATACTAAGTCAGAGAGGCAAAGCTTATGAGTCCAAATCCATAACCTTTGGTTTTGCCAGAGGTGCTGCAGTAGCTCAAAGCAAAGCCAGATTAATATGCAGAAATCTCTAACAGCATTTATCCTGGCTCTTGATTACATGTAACAAACTTTTCATCATGTCACTTAATTCCCCCCTGCCTTCTTCAGAGGCATAAATTAGAATGTCACCTACAAGAACACCCTTCAGAAACTGTCAGAAACAGAGTCTGCATTCTTGGAAAAGAAAAGTAGAGAAGAATGCAGAATACAAGCCTCATCTATGCTTCCTATAAATAGGAATGGACATCAACAGCTTAATGAATTGCAAAAATATTTAATGAATCTGTGGTTTGTCAAAATATTTACCCAAGCTCTCAGTCTGACTAGTTAAGCATTGTAGAAGTTTGGTTCATTGCTTGTCCAGACAATGCTAACCCTTTATCCTAATAAACACAGGGATTAAAATCAACACGTAAGTAACAGATAAGCCACCAGAGCCCTGAACAGGTTAGTTTTGATATCAGAAACAGGCTGCTTGTAATCATATATAGCTTTAAATAAGGAAGCCGGTTTTGTTCCTCAATGGCTTTTCAATTTGTGCTCTTTGTTTAGAGCCATCTCATGCCCTGTGCTATAGACAAGCTACCTCATGGTACCACCTCAAGACAGATCTCCTACAGTATAGCCATTAACATCCGATAGAAATTAAATGCAAAATTTTCATTGATGTCTATGTTTATTGCTTTTGCTTCCAGGTATTTCTGTGCTTCTTTATCTGCCACAGAGGGATGGCGTTGTGACAACAGATGCTTTCTGAGCTCGTCAGTTAGTGCTGCATATTCCCAGTTGAATCCTTGGCTGTCACTTTGTCTGGCTTTTTGGTTTGTGCAATTCTAAGGTAAGAGCATCAGTTACTCTGGAAATTATTAGAAATGGAACAAATACCCAGGTTTTGTGTTGATTTTAAAAGCAATCCTCCCCTTCACACTGAATGAGGTGATGGTAACCATTAGGCTCAAAGCCACGCAAGAGCAGAATTAACCTTTTGTGCCATAGGACTATGTCAGATGCCAGTGACTTTTACTGAAGTACAAACATATAGGAAATACGACCTCAGAGGAGAGATTGAAAGAATTAGCATTGTTTAGTCTAGGAGAGAGTAATGGGATACATGACAACAGCATTCAAGTACATAAAAGGTAGGTATTTGCAGGCAATGCTTTAGTGGTACGCTTTAGTACAGGCAATCTGTTCTCCAGAAGCCACTTGAGAGATGACAGGAAGTATTGAGCTTGAAAGGGAACCAGGGGGGTTTAGACTGGGTATTAGGAAAATCTTTCTCAAATGTAAGGATAGGAAAACATTGGGAACTGGGAGAAAATTGTGTCAGGCTGCCTGTCCCACCTGTCAGATAAGCATTTCCTAAGAATGGTTCAGATCAAGCACTCCTGGTCAGAGGCAGCAGATAGGACTGAATGACCAAGGGAAAGATTTTCCAATAGCGTCTTCTAGATTTCTAGGACAAAAGAGGGGAGGAAAGGGTGGCAGATCTGTAACATGTGAAACCTCTGCTCCAGGTGCTCCCATGGAGAAGACTGAGGCTATACACATGTGCATACTTGTTATTCCTCCCTCTGGATGAACAGGACACTTGAGTCTCTGAGAACAGGATCCACAGCCAAAATCCACTGACTTGGACCTTGGTTAATTTGGAAACCCAGTGCCAGATCTTTCTAAGTTAGATGTTGTATTTGAACGTTGGTGACAAAGAAACAGCTGAGGAGCAATTTGGCATCTATCATATCAGGGATGGTGAAGACAACACCATCCAAGCTTTTCGTGATGTGTTTCTTAGTCCCCTTACGTTTTGCCATGCAGCTGGAGGATGTGATCTTGGCCAGGAAACTGCTAAATGTTCACAGATTCACAGCACAAGACAAGTTCTACCTCAGCAAATGCTTCATGTTATCTAGGTTTATCTTTCTCTCTCAACCTCTTTGTAAACAGAGAGGGGCAGAATATGAATTCCCTGACAGCTGAATCCAGTTCCTGTCACTTTGTAGCTGGACTCTCCCTTGGGGGGGAGGGGGATGGGGGTAAGGAAACAAACTTTTATTATTGAAATTGCTGAGCTGGATCCGAACCAAGCTGGTGCCCTGGTGACATTTGAGTAGCAGTGAATTTTTTTGTTGTTTTCAAGTATGACTTTGAAGCAGCAAGATTCAGTGCTACGCATCTCTTATTGATTTTGGCTGCTGAATGTTTTATGACAAGGAGTTGCCCTGCATGAATTCTGAATAGGAGATCAATAGGCTGCTTAAGACATCGTGCTGTGTTTAGCTGACTGACACGCTACCTTTCCACCACCACCACCACTCCTGACCCTTTTCCCTCAACATCCTGTTCCAATTCTGGACTTTTTTCCATGCACATCCCTTGAAAGGTTTCACCTGCGGTGTTATTACCTTTCTGATGTACACCCCAATATATCAATCACTCAATTGGCCTGAAATTTTTCTTGTTATCAGTGTAATTATCACCAAGCACAATCTGTAGAAAGAAAAAAAGTTAATTTGCAAAACACTTGTTTTCCTTGCATCTTCAAAGTTTTCATCCCAAGAATAGATTCCTAGAAAAAAAAATTCCTTTGCATGAGGCATACATTATGCCTTACTCCCTTTCCAAAAAAATATATTTATGACTCATTCTTATTTGGGGACATTCTTATGGATTTCACTAGAGTGGTTTCAACCAAATGCTCTTCTGAGCTTGTGGAAAGAGCTGTGCTGTATCTCAAACTTAGTTCCCTTTGGTGTTCTGGGAACAGAAGTGACATAACCCAGCCAGAGAACAGCTCCCTCCTCTGAGAATCAGAAGTCTAGTTCCCACATGCCTGCCTCCCAACCTCTGAGTTCAGATGATAGTTCAATGACAAAAGAGATATGAAAGGAACACCACTGGTGAGGTAGAGACTCTTTTACTGAAAACTAGACCCTGATCAACCCTTTTTGAAACAACCAATACATGACATGGTCAATACTTGGTGCAGCTCACTGCAAACAGTGCTCACCACAATAAGAAGTGCTGGACCCACAACTTGCTTGGCTGTGCCACGGCTCTAAGGAGGCAGTAGGCAGGGGCTGCTGCTCCCTGGGAGGTCTAGCATGAGCAAAGCAACATCCCAAGCCCTACCAGTGGAAAGATGATCTATAAACCCAGGTTTCTAAGGCTTCCCCACATCATTTTGCCCAAGCTTTGCCATTTCCCCTTCTGATGACCAAGTTCAAGTGCACTCCTTTGCCCTCCAGGGAAGCAAAATCTAATTCTGTGTCGCTGCCTTGAGTCAGTTCAGGTTCAGGAATTACCCATCAGATTAGATTTCAAGGGAGAAATAGAACTCCCAACACTGAACTCTTCTGTCCCCTCCTGCTTACTCAGATAAATTTTGGTTCAAAAGCTACATTTGAATTTATGAGCAGTGAATAAATATTGTAATTAAATTTTTTTTTAAAAGCATTGGCTCAAAAAAAGAGAAATCTTATTCGATTCTGTTACTTAAATTTATAATGGAGAAATGATTAAGCAACAGAGCTCAGTTCCTATCCCAGATGACTGTCCAGGGTCTAGAGGCTATGGTACTTCATCCAAAGACTGTTAATGAAAGAACTAACAAGTCATTTTAGTGACTTGTGTTAATTAGCTCCTTCCAATTAAAAAATAAAACACACAACATGTATCTCAGGAAAAAGGAATCTGCCAGGCAAAGAAGTCAGAATACACATCTAAGTATATTTTTTCTGCACCATTTCCAAGAGTAATAATTAGTCATCAGTTATTAACAGCAGCTGCAGATCCTCTCCTCCTCTGTCACTTCATCTGCATTTTCCCAGGAGGAGATAGAAAGCAGAAGAGACAGTTCCAGATCATTCTTATAGGACACATTTTTACTTTCCCAGGAGTAGCTCCATTAAAGCCTTTATATAATAGATTATTATATAAATTATTACACTGACATAGAACAGCACATCACGAGAGACGTGGTCATTTTCAAATGTCTCTAAAATATGTTTTAATTTTCCAGCCAGTCTCTATAACAGATTGGAAAATGTGATCAATCGTACATTCAGAATAGATTCAGCAAAAGTAAAATCAAGCAACATTTTGTGTTTATTTCATGTTGTCTTCATGACTGCCAAAAGGATTTGAGGTTTTTGGGAAAAAATAAGAACTTCAAAAGAACATTTAAAAATAATTCTTATTCAATCTTTTATATATTAAAATATCTTATATCCATACAGCTTCATTTAATGTCTTTCATTCATCAGTAATCTCATTAGTATCCTTTTTTATTAGCCATTTCTGGCCCATCAAGAGCTGGGTAAGTGGGCCCTGGAGAAATCCCAGGAGCAGAGCAAGGAAGAGCCTGTAGTTCTGAAGGGTGGGAGATGGCTGAAAATAAAGGCAGCATGGTACAGGCTTCTCAAGAAAGAAGAACTTACGACTGTGGAAAACATCTGTGGATATGGAAGAGAGAGTGTGAAGGACCTCTCCCTTCAGTTGTGAGGAAGGTATAGCATCAGCTACCACAGTGCTCCATCTAACCCCAGAACTTGCTGGGGTGGGCAGTGCATACAGATCATTTCAGGAGAGATTGTAATAAAGAGATGACTAAAAGCCTTTAGCAGCACATCAAAAGCTGCAAATTCACCTTTTACTTAACCCGCGAGAGGTGTTGTATCAGACAATGTTGCAGGTTGCAAAACAGACCAGGTATTTGCCAGGCAAGGAAATCAGTAAAAGCTGACCTTAAAACAAAGGTCATTATTTACATGTAATTGTGTAAACTGAAAACTGAACTAGGCTGAGGCATTTGGAAGACTGCAGCAAGTAGATGGAAACAAATGTAAGAAAGCTGACTGAATGGAAGTAATCACTCTACTAGTGCCTAGGAATCTATAAGGAGTGACCACGCAGGTTAGAGAAGCAGGGAAACAGTAAAAGAATGAGAATCCTGAGCCTATAACATCAAGGAACAGCATAATATCAGGGTACAATAGAAGGACACAAGAAACAGCACAATAACCCAGACTCTTCTACAGAGATGCATTCAATCTAATCACATCTCACTTAACAGTGACTTGCATATTTGTAGCAGATGTTGAGTTAATTAAACATCTTCAGTAGTTACTGAGAATGAGAGTTACGTTCGTTGACTGCTGATGTAGCAAGTGACTCTAGTTGTGCTTTGCTGTGGTGATTTGTGTCAAGTATTTGCCTTACCATGAGTTGCCATGCCAACCTCATTTACAAATCAAGGTTTGAGTGGGCAAAGTGTTCCCTCAATTGCCCGTCGGTGAGAAGCAGAGGGCCTTGGCACAGAACAGTCATGACTTCAGGAGAATAGATTTGGGGTGACTTCACTCACAGCATTCCTCTTCCACTAACACCAGAGCATGACATGAGTTAAGACATGGAACTTGAATGCCGACTGTCTGATCGGTATGGCCTGATTGTAACAGAAAGAAACTAGGGATCACAGAGCCACTAAGGAGCCTTGTACCTTGGTCCTAAACTGAAATCCAAATCTATTTCTCAAACACAGGATATCCACCACTTTTCATGAGTGTGACAACATCTATATAGGACTCTCTCAAGGGCCAAATACCTCTCCCAGGACTAGAGAAGTGGAAAGAGATTGTGTGAAGAGAAATACATGGGATTTTCATCCCCCGTTACTAAACTTTAGTGGGTTTTTCAGGAAGGCAGGTTGACTGGTCTTGAGAATGGAAAGAGTACCTACACTAGAGGTACAGAGATCCTGAGAGCTGAGAAGTAACTTGCAATGGTCTCAGCCTGGCTTTCCACTTTTACACCAATCATGCTCATGTCCCACATTTGCTTTGTAAAGCTGCTCATCTCATCTGGAGTGTCTTTGTACTTACTTAAAGTTCTTAACATGGTTTGACTGTTACTCCAGTGTTTCTGTAATGGACACAGGCAGCATATTTGGTAGGCATCAGATAAAGTATGAGAGCATCCTTGGGAGTCTCCCCTGGATTTGCTGTTCTTCAAGTAATTACCTTTTGTCTGCATGGATAATCCAAGTATAAACCAAGCTAAGGGGAACTGACAGAGATGGCAGAGAAGAGACCCCCTGGATGGAGAAGCATAAACTAAACAAGAACTCCACAGGCTTCTCCTTAGTTGTTAATTGCCCTCAATTGTAATACAATGTTTTCTGAGCTAACTGATTCTCAGATGAAATCTTTTAAAGCTCCTCTTCAGAAAGGAGCTAATCTGTCTCCTGCTGGGTGTAATCCAAATGGAGACTGCGGTCCCCTTCCCTACAAAGAGATTTGACCAGTCTCCCTCCCAGAGACAGGGATGGTCTGACACAACAAATCTGCTCTCCCGCACAGAGAGCTCAGAGACGCTTTGATAGTCCTTGATATTGCTATGAGGCTTTAAATCCTTCAGCCTTTTAATTTGTCTTCAGGGGCTTTCTCCAGATCCTCTGAATATAAAGAGCTACTGATATATTCAGGCAAATATTTACAGTGTCACATTTTACAGCAGGGCTGAGACTTCCCAAACTGTCTCTCGGAGCTGAATGACCAGTATCTATGACTGTTAATGTAAACCAACTGCCTCAATACCCCACAGAGCTTTGCAAATAATCTCTGGAGTCCATTGACTTAGAAGAGGTTTTTTTTCTTTCTCTGCCTATTAGTTACCATCACAAGTAAGTTGAAGTCATGGAACATGTGTCTCCCTACCACAAAATAGCTTTGAAATGCCATACAAAATTTCTACCCATGCAGAAGTATGTCTACTTCAGTGAATTTCCAATTTCTCCTTTCAAAATAATTTTTGCACTTGGAAGTGTATTTTCTTTGATATCTCAAGTGGCCAACACATCTCCTTGATTCTTGTAAAAAGTGGCAAGAGACTGAGTATAAGGACTGGTGCAATTAGTACGAAATCAGTGTAAAATGGACAGAATTTTGACACAGAGATATACCTCTTAGCTTACAGGTTTGAGGAAATTGCTTCTAGTTTTCCTCTACCCTGGAAAAATGTATATAAACACTCTCTGCCATCTCCACCCCTAGAAACTATTTCAGTAATAATTTATATGGAAAAATTTGACTTTTAGATACAGACAAAAATACAAGAATGAATCTACTAGAGACATCTAAATTTTCTCTAAAAGCAAGTATCTTCATTTTACTGTCTTAAAAGGTAGTTTCCTGTCAAAAGAATGAAAATATTCTGTCCTTGTTTAGTACTTCATAGAAACAAATTTTCTTGCATATTTCAACACAATCTAGAGAGATACAGGCTTTGGCCTTTCCTGGAATTTATAACTTTTCGCCATCTGAAGCTATTGACTTTTAAAAATTAAGATGGGCTTCATCACAGCTCCCTGAACACCCAGCATTTCTCCTTTGTCAACTGCGAAGGCTTCCACCACTGTCAAAGGCAGAAGAAAAGGATTTATTTTGAGGCAGCAGTACAACACTGGTAGAAGGAATCACACTGTGAAGGTGCCTTTTCTTCTCTATGAATATTCTTGGAAAATGTTAAAAAGCATGTAGATGAGGGTGATCAAATGGGACACTTTCAGAAAACCTAACCAATGTAAGAGGGAAAGTGAGGAAAAAAAGGTTTAAAAGAAGAGAAACAAAGTGTAGTAGTAAGTGAGGAGTTCTTACAAGGGATGGAAGTCATCAATGGATTTCCACAAAAATCTGTACAAAGTGGTATGCTAACAAACATTCATAAATTGTGTGGGAAAGGAGACAAGCATGAAATAGCAAGAGTTTGCTGATGACATGAGTTATACGAGGTAACAGGGAAGAAAACAGATTGTGAAAAATTACAGAGGAACTTTAGAAAATTAAGTGACTGAGTATTAAAACAATAGGTGAAAGTCAGTGTAAATAAATAAATAAAATGGTGCATGTGGGGAAAAACCGTATAAAAAATTACGAACCTTGAGCCAAGCATTACCATTCAGGAGCGACACCTTGAAGTTATGACAAATAATCCCATGAAAACATCAGTTCAATGCTTGGAAGTTGTTGACAAATGCAAATCAAATGTTGGGCATTTAGGACAAGAATAACAAACGAAGCAGAAAATGTGACTGACTCTATAAATCCACAGTTCGATCAGTCCTTGAATAGTGTGTGTGGTTCTGGTCCCCACACCTCTAAAAACATATAGTAGGACTAGAAACAATATTGCTTTTCACAAGCAGGTGAAAGTTCTGAAAAGGGTGGTAGAATACTGTACATGTATCATACATATTTGCCTGCGTTTACTTGCCTTTAAGTATCTCCTTATGGCCGCTACTGGATAGACGATACTGGGCTAAATGGGCTCTCTGTTTTTCGGTGGGCAGCTTTTCAAATTAGTTTAAAGCCAGCAACTGATGATAAAGTTACATGTGTGGAGAGTAAATAGTCAAACTGAGGAGCTGCAGCGCTGTAGTAAGACAAAGACAGCCTCTTTCTCTGTCTACTCTAACCACTGTAATCCAGTCTCTCTCTCTAATTTACTTCTGAAGTCAATGGATATAGTAAATCTTAGAATTTCCCTTAGGAAAAATAACAGCATAGCTATGTCTTACAAATTTTCTTGAACTTTTATCCCAATCAGAACTACTGGGTGTAGTTCTTTTGGAAATGTTTTCATTGAAAAAAATTTACATTCAAGTCCACTGTAGACTAATCGGTCCTGCTGTTATTAACCTGGGGCCAACTCTTCATTTTTCCTATTCAATTTTTATTCCAATAAAACTCTGAATGACTTCTGCCTGGAATATAGCTCAGTTCAGCTCCAGTTGACTTACTGTCAGTAGAGTGCTCAAGTGTGTAACATAATCAGTACAGAGGGGCTTGAAGAGAGTTCACATGAAGCTCTATTTTTAACACCTAAAGTGACAGCAAATGCAATCAGTGAACCTCAAAAAGGAGATGAAAAATCAGGCTGTGATTTAAAGAAACGTCAAAGCGAATGTTTTCCAACCCAGCAGATACCTTGTCTGAGCATGCAAACCCAACACGGTAATAACTAGTTAATACCATCAGATCAAGCAAGGTGTGCAGCGGAGGTGGGAACTCTCGAGCACAGTCCAAGGATGCAAGGTGCTAAACTCCCAAAGAGAGGGAGTCTCAGGAGCATAAGTGCAACTCTTGATGGAAGAATGACCAAATCTGTCCAGACTTGTTCATTTTAAGCTTCAAAATACTGCTGGTTTGTTGCAGACCCTCTCTGTTGGTCTCTGGTAAAGTGAATGAGCAGGTAAATGTGGTAGACTGTTAGGGAGTAGCTGCATCACTCAACAAGGAAAAGTTATACCGAGTTATCAGTTACTCAGGTTTCGCTGTGTAATACCAAGCCCAGACATGAGAGGACCAGCAGTCTCAGACAGCAAGTAACAACATTTTCTTAGCAATCCTGATGAAAGATCAGGCCCTTTTCCCACAGCCATGAACTCCAAAGCCTGCACTTTTCCCCAGTAGGGATTAGAGCCATGTCCTCAGGCTTCCAGACATTAAGACAACATTTACATGGGAAGAGAAAGGCTTTAACACAACAACCGTTGTGACCCACATGCTTTTCCCCTGTATTCCTGACAGTGGCTCACTTATATATGCCCAAAGTACATGATTAAATGTAGATGACCACTTCGTTAATGCCTTCATCTGAACTAAGCATTTAAGGAAAAACTATTTTTCTCATCCTAAAATAGACCTCTTAAAGATAATTCCCCCAAAGTTCTATTTCCTTTGGTTGGGTATAAAAAGAGTAGCTTAAACACATCTAAAGTTAGGCAAAGCAATTGCAACCCAAAAAGTTGGACAGATCTGAAGTTAGGCAAAATAATCGCAACCCAAGCATCATCAGTGTTTAGGAATGGAAAGGAATCAGTAGTTGTTGAATGAAGTAAACTTTATCTATGCCTGATCTGTCCTTACCATATACATGTGTAGACATGGTTAACCTATAGACAGGTTAATGTGCTTAGCTGCCCATGAACTTGGTGTTCATGTCAGGATGTGAGTGTGAGGGTTTGCTATGGATGGTAAATTAATCTAGTCCTGGGGCAAGATTGGGTTTTGAGTTAATAAGTTTGTGTGCCTCCATGACTCAGTGATCTATCAAGGGTTTACAACATCCTCATACAAAAGCATTCCTGTCCAGAATTCTATCCTTCAGATTTTCAGTCCCAGTATTACCTGCCAACTCAGCAGGAATTGTCACCTTAATTGAGAATAACACTGTCCGTTATTAGCCCACAATGTGCATTACTGAAACGATTTGTGCAACCTGACTACTACATACAGTTAAGGAGAGTTGCTCAAAACCAACTCGTTAAGTCCTCCAATCACCCAAGTCCCACACTATTTGGTAAGAAGTAATTATTTAGGTAAAATGCCTTCATAAAGGTTTTGTTAAGTGTGGTGTCATCATTTATGAAACAACAGATTTTCTTCACTGGTAGTGTCGCAGGAGAAAATATCAACAGGGTTGTGATTAGGCAGCAAGATTTATTGATGGCGAGGGGTATATCAATGGGTTGATTTTTAGGGTGCTTAACCACTAACTAATGTAAAATTAACAAGGTGACTCAGTAGAATACATTGCAATCAAAGTAGCGACTTAGTTACAGATTCGATGATGACACGATTCACACTAACTTACTGCCAGGTATCCTGTTATATACATACGTACGTGCATACACATAGACACAACCACAAAACACAGACACAAGAGAGTTATTTGGATCCCGTGAAACACACACCCACCCACACTCCTGTTTGAGAGGTGGACAAAAGAGAGGCCAGCCTATTGTTAAATGTATTGTTTAATTTAATGTTAACTTGTTAACTAATGTATTTTGTTTAATTTCTTTTTTGTGTTTTGTCTTTGTTGCTTTTTATTTTAAGAAGAGATTGATTGCTGCTGCTCAAAAAAAAAGATGCTCAAATACAATAAAATAGAAAGGAAAACAAGTGTAATACAGATAAATAATTGGGTACAGATGGATGGGGGAAAATTGTTCTGCTGTCCCAGGAACAAATAGTTATACTGTATCTCCTAGCACACCTCTGTAATATCCCTGAAACTGGTAGGGTGGTTTAGTTCACAAGGAGGTGGTTTGTTTGGTTTTTTTTTTTATTTTAATTTTCTTAATTTAAATCTATTCTTGCACCATGATAGATCTAGAAAAATGAATTGTTTATACACTTAGATAACTGAGATTAAAACTTATTTCCCCATAGTTATGATCATCAGATACCAGTCCTGCTCCTCAACTCTCCTCGTAGTCAATTTCTAATGGGATTAGAGAATAAAAACATGCAGGCTACTTGTACAAACAGAAAAGAGAGGTTCTGCTCCAGTGAAGTTCTTCACTGCAGCTACTAGGGGACAGTCCATAATGAAAACTTCTCTACTTTGAGGGTGACAGAGTGCTGAAACAGGCTGCCCAGAGAGTCTGTGGAATTTCCTTCTCCGGAGACAATCAAAACCCACCAGGACAAAATCCTGTGCAACCTGCTCTAGGTGAACCTACTTTAGCAGGTAAGTTGGACTAGATGATCTCCAGAAGTCACTTCCAACCCCCACCATGGTGTGGTTCAATGAAGTACAGGGAATGAACAAGTTCACAGGACCTCATGGATCAAACTTTCTACAAAGCAGGTGACCATAGTCCATGCTAGCATGAGTAAACAATTCTGGGTAGTCATCAAAAATGAAAATGGCATAGTAGGATGTAAACAGGAACATCTTTGGCAAACAGCATCAGTTCTGCTCAGTACCGACAAGGTCTTGACTAAAGGATTGTGTCCACTTTTGAGCACTGTGCACCATAAAGGATGTTGACCAGTCTGAAAGAGCTCACAGTAGAGCGATGATGACAGCTGTATGGATAGAATAACTCAGGGGAAGGACTAAATAATCTGGTGCTCCTCAGTCTAAAGTATAGAATGCAGAAGAGATGGTTTTAGACACACGAAAAGCAGCTCCAAAGAAAGAAAGAGTTCTCTCTGTGGCCATTGAGAATAGGACAAGAAGTAACTAGATTCAATTGCAGCATGTTGATAGTGCTGGGCATAAGAGGAAATTTTCTAACAGCAAGGACAATGAAGAGATGGTCTTGATTGCCTGGGGACTGAGGTTTGCAGCATTGGAGGTCTTCTTTAAGACGAGCTGAGACAGCTCTTGGGGATTAAAGTTTAAACAGAAAATTCCTTCATGGGGAGCAGAAGGAGGAATAGCGTGACCACCAGGAGTCCTTTCTGATTCTCTTGATTCTGCAAAATTCGTGAGCCCAGTGTCTTCAGCTTTTATACTTTTATTTAGATTGTGTGGCTGTGTATGTACTCACAGCTGTGCACCACAGTGCCTTGAGCGCTAAAACGTGCAACATCACCAAGCTTTATTAAACCAGCCTGTTCTGCAGAGACAAAGGACCACTTTGTAGACCAGTAAGCACTGGATTTATTTGAACCTGAGATAATTTTTCAAGCAATCATGAGTCTCCAGGAGTCCTGACCTGGAAAATCTCTAGAGCATGACATCAGCAGTTATTTGCCTATAAGATTTTACTTTATGCAGTAATACACTAAGCTGTGCTATTTTGGGGGGATGAAGCTCCCAATATTAGGAAGCCTGGTCAATCATGAAATAGGGGGAAGCACACCTGTAAGACCAATAATTACACAGCCAGTCAGAAGAAAGTAAACTATCCCTAGACATGATAGACAGTTCTGATCTGAAGCTAAACCAGGCAGCAAAGGGCCCTGTCACTGCTCAAGGGTTTTTATGCCTCTCTATCTATTTCCCTATTTACAGGGTAAGTGACTTAGCAGCCATTCTTGAAGGCTCTTGGTGCCCATCACTACACGCATACTCTATAAATAAATTAAATATTTTCTGTTGCTGTGGCTATTGGACCCTTTTTATGTTTTTCCTCCCTTCTTTAGCTTCCACCAGCAACAATATCTGCAAACCAATTAAATACCAAAGGATAAAATTAGAAAGATTGGGGTTTCACATGTGTCCTCCTCTCCAGCTCATTTGAATGCTGAGTGGCTACCAAGAGGAAGAGGACTTTCAAGTTTAGAAGTTTCTAACTGGACTAATAAAAGAAACCACAGAGACTTCAAAGCAGCAGGATGTGTGCAGGGCTTTTGATGCATGATACCATCTCAGGCAGCTATCAGAGTACCTGGAGTGCTGCAGCAATTCCAACCAAGTTTTAACTCCTGCATTCAGACAATCACGGATTCTCTTGCTATCCCCACCTCCCTGGCTCAAGCTCATTATGTAAATAAGCTCCCTTCAGAATGGATCAGGCCTCTATATCCTTGTTTATTTAAATCACTAGCTGTTAAACCCAGTCAAGGCTGAGCATTAATGATTTGTGTTTGCCTCACAAAACTCTACTTTTCGCTTGGGTAACTGAGCAGGCGAAAAAGCATGATTTAAAAGAACTTACATTTTTTGATCAAATACATAGACAAATTCAGGAATAAATTTATACTGAAATTCATTCAATGAGAACACTTCTGAGAGGCTTAAGACACACCTATTAGCCCAATGTGTTTTTCAGAATAACATTGACCAAGTGGACCAACGGATGCCAGCCTGAAGGTGCCATGGCCCAGAGCAGTTGCAACCCTGCAACAAAATGAGGCGACAGCTCAGACTGTGCACAGTGAGGGCCTCCATCTGCCTGCCTAAGAAGGGCAAGCACAGTGGGACAGACGGGATGGGGCCATGCCAGGTGTCCTTGAGGATTGCACTCCCTGTAACAGAAATCTGCGTGTCCTCAGTATACCATAATCAATATTCACAATCCTCACATTCACACCCAGATTTGACATTTCTCTGGGATACCTAAGTAAAGCCAACCAATCTAAAACTGGATTAAGCACACAGACAGACTGATGAAGGTCCTTGGGGGATAACCCACAAGTTAATACTTCTTTCCATTCTGGAACAAATCCAAAAAACAAAACCTTTCAACTCTTCTTCCAGAGCGAAGTTTGGTTTGGGAGCAGAATCATAGTGGTAGGGTTGAATGAGACTCCTGCAATACTGTCTGGTGTTTTGGGGCATGAGGAGATGTTCTGCACCCAAGAAGGGGTAGATGTGTGGGGAAGATATCTTCTCTCACACAGCCACATTTTTAAAAAGAAATAGCTATTCTCTCTATGGGCCCACAGAAATGATTTTGAAATTTCATCCAGGCTTTTTATGTTAAACATTACACTGTCAAGATAAGCAAGTCACTTTGTGCTACAGATCAGAAAGACTGAACTTCAGCTCCTACCACATTTTTACAGATCCTGATTAATTTTTTCTGTGCTTTTTTAATCCTGTTTTAGCCAATTTTTTTTCTGTCTCCTTTTAGTTTCTCCTCTGTAAGATTATTAGGAGAGGTATTATCTCATTACTTTTGGACTGTTCCCCACTCAGACAGCTTCAGCAGTATCTAAAATCCCAAGCTGCATCCTCTCTGCAAGTTTATCTCCCACTGCTTAAAAGTGATGGTTTCTAGCATTAAGATACACCTCATATACTGTATATACTTCATATACCTCATAAGATATATCTCATGAAGTGTTTGAGAGTCACTTTTTTGTGTGTGTTTTGGTAGCAAATACCAGAGTAAACCATAGGAGGTGGAGAAAATCAATAGAGAAGGGCAAGAAATTGTGCCCTGGTGTTGTGCCTTCTCCATCCTCCATCTGCCCCAATATAGAAGAAAGATTCCCGTAATGCAGAAGTCATTGCAGAATATTTTTCTTACCTGGCCATTGTTTCAGGGGGAAGTCTACCAACACAGCAACAAAATCCATCCTCATTCTCTGGTGAAATGGATCTCTTTACTGCCACAGTCTCACAGCTGACTTATATAGGCATAATCAAGCCCTAAAGCAATTAAGCTACTTTGGCCTTTGTAAAGCAGTTTTAAGAGACAGATCCATTTCAGGAAACAGTTCAAATGGCACGAAAAAAAGCTTTTATTATCCTGATTTACTGAGTTTTTCCATTTCTCTTTTATTTAAGTCCAATGTCTTGCATTCAATTTAATGATAATGATTCTGTAAAACATTAAAACACCCTATGACTATAAAAGGAACATTTATTGAGGTCTAATAAGAGACAAATCAACTTTTCATTGAAGTGCCTCAAAAAATAACACAAGCAATAAATGGACAATTATATATTTAATGATACTGTAACTTATACTGTACCACCAGGAAAAGCTTTTGCATTTTCAATTTAACACTATTGCCCATTGTTATCATTAGGGAAAATGTTTATTATTATTCTAATTGGAAGCAGCAACTTAGAATCCATCTTCATTTAAAAGCAAACAATGTTGCTCATTGACAGACTCATGACAGACTAGACTTTTAGGAAAAGACCAAAAGCCACAATTATTGAGCAATATAGGAAAGGGAGAGAGGTAAAGGCTACCCACTTCCTTATGAAGCAGATACCAGTGCTGTTTGATGCCCATCACATTGCTACCCAGGACACAGACTAATTGTGCAGTGCTGAGGTCCTTCTGTGGAGTCAGACCCAGTAGAGGTTTCTCCTGGAGAATTATCTTCAGACTGGGCCTAAGGAATCTCTAAACATGAGCTTTAAAGGTAGCTTCCAACCCAAAGCATTCTATGATTCTATGATTTTATCTTTGCACGAGAGTTGTCCAATGTTATTTCATACAGTTGTGTTTTACTTCTGAAGATCTTGAAATGACCAGTCATGGTGATGGCAACCACTCATTATAAAAGACAGAGATATGACCCCCTATGGTGAACTACTCTGTGTTACCATGTGTATCAGGTTAGGGCTGGGCCGGCCACTAGATGAATGACAGATGCCCTCTATTACCTCCCCGCCACTTCCCTCCCTTCCCAAAGAGGGGAAAGAGAAAAGGAGTCAGGGAAAGAGACTTATGAATTGGAAAAAAAACTAAAACTGCTTTAAGGAAAATAAAAATAGTAATAAAATGAAATAGGTACAAATATATACAACACCAATACCGGACCCAAACCCCCTGATGACAACCACGTCACCATCACTGCTGATGCTGTGGGCAAACACTGGGGAAGGCCCAGGCTGGGCTCAGCAGTAGATGGGAACTGGATGCGGAAGCAAGATTCTGGAAGTGGAATCAGGAATGCACAGATGGAGATCAAAGGCAGAATGGACAGAGTCCTCCTCAGACACCAGCCATTGAAGAGGAAGGCAAGAGAGAACTTGACCCTCATGATCCCTCAGCTTTATACTAAATATGACACATATGGGATGAAACAGCTTGTTGGTCAGTTCAGGGTCACCTGTCCTGTCCCCTCCTCCCCGCAGGTGCAGCCTCTAACTCACTGCACCCCACCGTGGTACACAGGATTTAGCAGTGACCTTGGTCTTCACAGGAGACAGTATCAGCAAGAGCCTTTCTGCATGCCAGTCCCTGGTAGTGACTGTAAACATCAAGCGCTGTCACTGCTAGAGCAGACACTGACTGCAAAAACATGCCGTTAACTCCAGAAAGTGCCATTACTTAGAAGAGACTGAGCTGAAAAGTAAAATCACTGACCAGAATTGGTTCTGTTCTAGCTCAAACCAGGACACCATGATGGCAAAGTATCAGCCCCTCTGCTTCTGGTTTGCAATTCCTGCTTTTTCTCTCTTCACTCCCTTTCATTTCCAAGAAAGTTCAGAGTTTATTTGTTTTATATCTTCTGCAACTGGCTCTGAGGAAGGGTAGACCACTGTGGGTATGATTCAATGACAAGCTTATTTTCTTTCCCAAGAATTAATTTAACTATAAAAACAAAGGGTAGGACACCTATTGAACCAGATAAATGATTTAAAAATTCGGGGACCGCTTGATCCATCAACAGGAATCAGCACTGAGATTAAACCTGCAAAAAGGCAAGAGCTTTATTTAATTATTTTTTTTAAAGCCCATGACAAGTTATTTACACTTGAGTCTACAATTAAAGATGCTGTGAAATTTATTGTCCCTGCACTGAACCGGGGAGCATGACAGAGCGGAGTCTTGGCATGGATGCTGCCATTCCAGACACTCCGTTTTCTTGCTAGTATTAAATATGTTCAGACAGTAATATTTGTAAAGCTTATTGGGAAGGAGACCAAATCATTCTGTTGTTTATTCAGTGAAGCTTAAGCACATCACTGAGGTTATTCTCTGTGTCGCTTACACATCTTGACTTCCCTACGCCCTTCCTTTGCAGAGTGTCTCTGTCATAAAAGGCTTGCATTTACCTCCATGTTCAAACCACTTTGCACCATTTCACTGTTCAGTAATGTAAATTATTCAATTCACAGCCAAGATTCAAAGTCGTAAAAGTGGAGATTTTGGTTTTCTACAGTCGGCGTATGTTGCAGAAAGGCATATTTAGATAGTCTAGGAAGAATAAACAGGCAGTGGTCCATGTGATTCCTGCTCTCCTGGTGATCACATTTTACTCGCTGTCAATCTCCTATACTGTCTTGTTTCGTTTGTGTTATTCACCCGTTGCATCCTCTTTGTCAGTCAGACTGAAATTGTACAGGACCAAAAAAACCGTTCGTTTGAACTTTCAGTCTCATAATCAAGTTACTAACAACATCAGCTGGCACACATATATTTGCTCCAGATGAAAAGAGTATATATTATTTTCCTTTCCTAAACATGGGCTACATTTTCAACAGTTACAGTTGATTTACAGTGCCCGGTGTCTGAGTGCCTGTATAAGCCATTTTATAAGGTCCTGATCACCAAAGAAAGGAAGACTGAGCACTCCTTGAGATCAAAAGAAAAAAATTGCAAGCTGAATGCTTAATACTTTGAAAATAATGCATCTAGAAGCCTGTCTGTTTCAGACATTTCAAGCATGAGTCATACTTTACTTCAGAATAATCCTCTTTTCCACACAAAACATTACAATAAAGCTAAAATGCAATCGACAGGAAGACAGGTGACATGTAATATAAAAGATGGTGCATCATGATACGTGGTACACTGGAGTAAATTCATTTATTAATTTAAAGGTGGATCCCATTAGTGTCTGGTGAGGGCGTGTTTCTGTATCTGGTTATTTATTAACACCGTCTTGCTTCCCAGGACTGATATACCCTGTATTGACGAGATGACAGAAACACCATCCCTTGCTTGACTTCAGATAACCACATCCACTTCTCATAAAACACATAATTAACTAAGGAGGGAATACTTCTTCATTAACCCTGGCTGAAATTAATCAAACACCAGCTTTGCAGGTTCTGCTGGTTCTGCGCTAACTTCCTTTCTTCTTCAGAGCGAAGCTCAGCTGGTTGTTCAAATGCCCTCTTTTGTAGGCTGTCGAATGAATGACAGACAAAATGACTCAGCAGAACTTGTTGAAAATAAAAGTCAAAATACAAATATTTAGGTTGGAAAAGATCCTTAAGATCATCAAGTCCAACAATAAACCTAATGCTGCCAAGTCCACCACTAAAACATGGCCCTAAGCACCACATCTACACAACTTTTAAATATCTCCAGGAATGGTGACTCAACCACTTCCCTGGACAGCCCGTTACAGTGCTTGATAAATCTTTCAGTGAAGAATTTTTTCCAAATATCCAATCTAAACCTCCTGTGGCACAACTTGAGGCCGTTTCCTCTTGTCCTATCACCTGTTACTTGGGAGAAGAGACCGACCCCCACCTTGCTACGACCTCCTTTCAGGTAATTGTAGAGAGTGATAAGGTCTCTGCTCAGCCTCCTCTTCTCCAGGCTAGACAACTCCAGTTCCCTCAGCCGCTCCTCACAGGACTTGTTCTCTAGACCCTTCACCAGCTGCGTTGCCCTTCTTTGAATGCACAGTCAACACAGTGTGGCATGAGAAGAGCTCAGATATTTTTCATTTGTTGAGATATGCTTCCCACTGGAGAAAGTTTTTAGAGCATCACTACAAGCCCTAGATGTGGGTGCCCAATGAGTAACTCAGATGGGTTTGGGAGAGCTAGCGGACTGGATCCAGAGAATACCATGAAAAAAAGGGATTAGAGTTTAGGCCTTCAGCCAAGAGACTGGCCACTGTGCTGAAGGCTTCCTTTCAGCAGCACCTGTGAGATGTAGCACCAGCCTGGAAAGACTCCACAAGCGAAGATGGGTGATTAATGGCAGGGCCTTAAAACTGCACTGCACAATCACAACAAAGGGGGACTTCAGAGTGTCAGATATGGGCAGACGCCGGCTCAGCTGATGTCAGGAGCATTGAAATCCCAAGGAAATTAAATGAAAGATAATGTATCTGGAATATGTAATAACTGAGACGTAGCAAAGAAGGAAAGAAACAGAGAGATTTGGCTTCGTTACTGGCGCTTAAGGCTGAAATTCCTCAGGATGGCTTAAAAATATCCTTGTCATTGCCTCTTCAGTCCTCCTGTCATCAACATCACCAGAGTCCTCCATGAACTGGTGTCATGATACAGAAGCGCTCACCTTCCTACCACAGCCAGGGTGGCTTCATTTTACAGTCTGGGCTGGCTAACTCTCCGAGTCCTTCTTAGTAGCCATAAGCAATGCTAAGTTTTCTGTACTGAGGATTATTCAGACCTCTCCTTGGCCTTCTAAAACCATATGGGAAACAGCCCAAAGGCTGTTTCTCCAAAAGGAGAGAACATTGGGTCTAGCTATTCAGTAGGTGCAGATGCTTCCAGGTGACCCCATTGCAGGGAGAACTGGGGAGGTCCATGAAGATGCACATGAGCTTGCCCTAGGAGAAGCAGCCCAGGAAATGCTGAGCAGAGACAGTGAGACCATCCTGCCGCACTGGAATGGGAAGGGGACACAGTTCACAAACTGCCTCTGCTCTGGGGCTGGGCAAGGGCATCTATCCCTTTCTGAAACACAGCCGGTACCTGCATTCTTCATACACTACAGAGACTGCAGCTGGCTCAGGGGCTGCATGATGTAGATGTGCCATAGCAAAAGTAAATGATACAGCCAGGGTCTGTTCGGCCATTCCATGGCTAGAGACTCAGTACCAGCAATTCCACATCCAAGGGCTGTGAAGATGCCCTTGTGGAAATCAAAAAGAAAGATCAAAGGCAAGCCTTTGATGGGGAATGGCACTCCCTGAAGTTACTACTTGCGTTGTTACTTTTGTGCTTCATAGCCTAGTACATCAGAGGGTTTTTTTCATTCCTTTTTTTCTTTTTTCCTCTCCTTTTTTTTGTTTGTGATGTTCAGCAGAGTATCTTCTTTTCATCTTATTTGATGGATTTTCCCCGAGTTGTTTCACTCTTTTTATTCCCTGAAACACAGCTTAGGGCTACCTTGTTTTCCTCTGTTAAGGTGGGTGGCATCATGAACCTTCTCACTGTATCCTGGCATGACATCACACTGACAGCTCTTGAGAACAAAAGCCTGCTTTAACTGTGAGTTCAGTCTCCAGGGCTCCACACATGCAGAGTTCAGTTAAACTTACCGAGGTCTTGCACTTTTCTGTGTGGGAGAGAGGACAGGGTGAGAAGCTGCTGAGTGGGAGGGACAGAGCTGAAGTTGGGTATGTGTCATACCCTCTTTAATTCCACTTTAAATTCAGCTTTTGAGCCTAGTCAGGGCATACAATATGTTTAGTGCTGGCTGGTACTGGAGGTACACAATACCTCCAGGGGTAAACATGGCATCAGGAATAAAATAGAAAAGAACAAAACAGAACAGAACATTTTATTCACTGAAAGAAGAGAAAAAAAACTGTGTTTTTTTCTAAGGTAAAGAGAGGATCCCTTGAATTCCAAATAAATTATTTCAGGAGGAGAATGTTGAAATATTGCAGAGGAAAAAATATTATAAACTGATTTTTATATATTACATATGAAATATATTAACTTACTTCTTAAGAGATCGAAGAAACCTTAATTCTGACCCAGAAATGAACACAGGACAATGCTAAAACATCTTTGTGGATTAACAGAGGGTGTGTGCAGTGTAAGAGCTGTGCTGTGACATGTGCCTGAGCTCTCCCAGGCTGCAGTAAGAACACGATGCTGCAAACCGATGCTGAAAATGGCATCTGCCAGATCCAGGCTTCAGGGAGGTAAGAGATGGGAGCACTGAAACCCCTCAAACAGGAGAAGAACCAAAGCCCAGCACCAAAGCTTTGTGATCCCCATTTTCATCCAAATTATCATCTCTGGGGCAGATCCACTAAGGACGTGGCTAATTTAGGCTCCTGATGTCATGCCCAGCTCTGTGGGGAACTTCTTTTTTAAAGTAGTTCTCATGCTGGTCCCAACCATCTGCCCATGTGCTCCCATGGATCTGGTCTCTCAGAGCAGAGGAGAACATATCTGGAAACTGCTCCCATGCTGCAGACTCCATTTTAAGAGGGCTGCCCAGATGCACAGGCAGCAACGCAGAGGAGGCAGAATCTCACATCCAGGGTGGGCATAAGCACAGATGTAAGCTCTCCTCCTCTTCTTAGCCAAGTCAACATTTGCCTTCTCCCTTGTTAGCAAGGACAAATATCCTTGGTCTTCATGACAGCAGAAAGAGCACAAGAATTGAGCTTGAAGCTGCGATGGGACAACTCTTCTGCTTCCTAAACCAAGCTTCCTAAGCTCTCAAGTCTGTTCTTCTCAGCATAATGCACCTCACCAGCTTCCACACCAGCCAGAAACAACCTTTACTGTCTTTCACTCCTGTGCTCCTTGTGTTCCTTGCAGCAGAAGGAAGAGAGACGTGCCATACCCCACCAAGGTATTTTTCTTCTTTTCTATCTTTCTCAATCTCATTTTATGCAGAAGATGGCTTTTCCCAATCACTTGGACAAACTTTATATTTCTTTTGAGGGCAAGGTCATAGCTGTGTTAGTCATTTATTCTCCTCTACTGAGAGAAGCACCAAGGAGCTTTGGCCAATGGTGGGATCTTCTTGTGCTATGTGCCTAGAGGTAGATATAATTTTACACCCAAACAGGTACAACATGACTGTTAGCTTCTCTTTTTACATGATGAACAGAGGCACAGAAGAGACAGACATGAACAGAAGATCCCCCAACCTGGTCCATACAATGCACACTGTGGCTTCTTCCCTGTTCAAAGGAGATGATAACCAGCAGCCCTCTGTGAGGGGCAGGACCTTTCCTGTAGCAGTCAGTGGCCAACACTGCCAAGAAGGTAGTTCCCTGAGGACCAAACAGCTCCCTTGAACAGCATCTTTTCAGTCATGCTTCCAGCTACTGAGAAGCAAAGCATTGGCCCTGCCTGGCCAGGGAGGAAACAGCACCACTTTGCACAGATCCCAATAGAAATGTCACACCTTTCATTTCTATATTAACAGCTTTGGGAGACAAGGACCTTTATCTACAGGCCAACACCCAACACATTTTTGAGTACGTAATCATGAAATAACGTCTGTCCATGAAAAGAACATGAGAGGGCTGTTTTAATGTTTTTTTTTAACCTAAAGGGATCTTACACCATCTATCGTGCTGACAGGTTCACTGAAGAGAGACATCCATGGTTTGTTAGCTGGGTTTCATACACTTTCTTGTGAATCCTGTCCATGAATGACAATCTTCTCTCGGGCCAAAAGAATGAATGCTTTAAGTGAAGATAACTCAAGGATCCTCCCACGTCTGTAACCATCTATCAGGAAGGCTTGGGGTTCCATTTCCCATAAGTGTTGCCTTTTTTTAATGGCCTGACCAATTTCAGACAGAGTTATTGCTACTTTCTAACTGCCTAAAATCCTCCCTGTAATTTCATTAAGGAGAGCTAATTTTTATTCTTCTGATTAAAAGTACCCTGTACTGTTTCAAACAGCCATCAGGTTTCCCCCAAAGGTGCCTGTGTTTCAGGGTATAGAGGACCAACATCTCATGAGCTTTATATTTCCAGTATGTGAAATGCTGAATGTCAATAAAATTTGCAGGAACTGAGCACTGTACACGGCAGAGCCTTAAGAGCATGTTGGGCACTACTTTTTTGTTTCCACCAAGGTTTATAGAAAACAGCGGTGTCCATGATGATTTACTGTCACAACCTTGTATGTGGGTTTACGTCCAGTTTAACAGAAATCACTGCCCAGTTGATGAATGCTACATATAATTAGAAGAATTTACAAAGATAGATACCCTTCTTGACTTTTTTACAGAAAGAGGCTCGTCTGCATCTCAGATTCAGAAATTGTGTCTTCATTCCATTGGCCCTCCTCCATGACCAGCTACTGCGCATGATGACAAAGATGCCCACTACAGTGCCCCTCTCCTATCTGAGCATACAAATGGGTCTCAGCTCAGTGACTCCACTGTAGAGACAAATCTCGGCTTCTCCATTTACTTCCAGGAACAGAAAAGACCCTTAGGTGAAGGAGCCAATCAAAGCTTTTATTGCAACTGATACCATTCAAGCTTTCTGCAGGGAGGCAGATTGGACTATAATGATTACATTGAAGAGCACCTCGGAGAAAGAGGATGGAGTAATCTAACAGAAATGAATACTGAAAGCAGTAGCTGACACTTAGTCTTGCATTATAGCCCATGGGACAGAAGGCACAAATATAGTAAATTACTGTAAGATGTCTCTTCTTCCTATAATGAATGACTTCTAAGATACTGGTAATAGAATGAAATGAATGAAAGATTCTCCCTTTCTGTCTTTAGAGGACTGAGTAATAACTTACATGCTTCCTTGTACAGCAATACTTTAGTCAATATTTATAGAACAATGCAGTAAAGCAGCTTCAAATTTGTTCCCTACTTGATAATAAATAAAGATGGTATCCAGATTTCTAGTTGCCTTTAAAACTGTCTAATCATCTGTTTTTATGTGATTTCAGCCTAAATAATTTAGTACCAGAAGAAAGCTTGCCCCAAACATATGAGTTCTCCAACCATACAGCGAAGAAATTTGAGAAACTAAAGAAAATGTTCATCTGTGCAATATGGCACATTCAGACATTTTACCAATTCAGGTCAAAACTCAGGGTCAAGCCTTATTTCGTGTCCCTGTTGCTGATTATGGTATGATAAATAAGATGCTAATTACATTTCTTACTGTGGTAAAAGTTTCCAGTCCTTCACTCTTTCTGAGTGCCTTGCTCTGCCCTGCATTCAGCAGTTTCAACAAAATCCATGTGTCTCTTCTGTGTCTCGTCTCAGTTTGGACTTGTCCTGGTTTAACTCCAGCCACCAACTAAGCACCACACACCTGCTTGCTCACTCTTCCCCTCCCAGTAGGATGGGGAGAAGAATCAAAAAAAAGTGAAATTTGTGGGTTGAGATGAGAATAATTTAATAACTAAAATAAAATATAATAAAAATTAAATATTATTATAATAATAAAGAAAATTAATATAAGTAAAATATTATATTAATAAAACCCAAGAAAAGACAAGTGCTGCACAATGCAATTTCTCACCACCCACTGACCAATGCCCCAGCTATCTGCCCCACCCAGCAAACCCCTCTTAGCTTATATACTGAGCATAACATTCTGTGGTTTGGAAAATCCCTTTGGCTAGTGCAGGTCAGCTGTCCTGGCCATGCTCCATCCCAGCTTCTTGTACACCTGCTTGCTGCCAGAGCCTGGGAAACTGAAACAGCTTTAACTTGGTACAAGCGCTACTTAGCGTCAACTAAGTTGTTAGTGAGTTACCAACATCATTCTCACACTAATCCAAAACACAGCACTGCACCAGCTACTAGGAAGAAAATTAACTCTATTCCAGTCAAAACCAGGACAGGACTAAATAGGTTACACTTGGATATGATAGCCATGGCTGTAAGATCAGAAGAGCATAGAGCTCCTTTATTTTCTTTCATGGGTGTTTCCTGTCCTGTTCCTGTTTCCTGTTCTTCCAGCATGTTGTATGCTCATTACTCCAACTTCATGCTTTTTTGGTCACTGACTATATCTGTAATCTTAAGTATTTTGAACTGCTGGAATAAAACAGAGATATTAATCTGCACTGAAAGGTGTCCTTAGCACATTTATGGTTTAATATACTATACTGTTTCCTTCATCATTACAGGTTTTCTAGCACACACCTCAGATCTTCCACCTCTTCATGTTCTGCCCATGATACCTCAGTGACTGAAGTACAAGAAATCTCGCTACATCTCACCCCTCTCCACACCACTTATTAAATCATGTTTTATTCCTCAGAAGTGAGTAAAGTTAGTCACATCCCTACAAAAGGATTTCTTATGTTACTATTTTTCTGACAGAAACAGATAAATCCATTCTAGTTCTCTTTTGAGACCTAAATTCCATTTAAAACTAAGGGAAGGGATCAGATATGAGTGGGGTTAGCTGTACCGCCAAACTGAAATGGCCGTGTCCGTAAAAGTTAGCAACTAAACTTGAAAAGGCTGTGGTTGGACAAACTGCAGACCAATCCCACAGAGCTACCACATGCAGAACAGCCCAGGACCAGGCCACTGTAATCCAAATCAATCTTGATTTACAAGAACAGTTTATCAGACCATGAGGCATCAGCCCATCCCATCACAAACCGTGGTTTTCCACCTCACCAGCTGTGCTGCTGACCTTTAGACCATGCACGTCACCACCTTAGCTGAGCAACCACATTATCAATCACTGCAATAATAATTGAAAAGGAGTAGTCAGTGATACTCTCCCTGACTTTATTTAGATTCATTGCTAGTGGATCTGTGTAGCCCTGGGTTTCCTTCCCCAATTAACACATCACTGCCGTTATGGTTCTTTGACTAATGTACAAATTTATTTCAAAAGCTCTCAAACAAAAGCCAGAGAAAGAAACTTTTAACCCTGGTCTATTTAGGATAGTTAGTTCCTTTGGAGTCGATAATAGACAATTAAAACTCCCCAGCATGAGTTAACCTTTAACAGAGCAATGGCCAAGTAGCAGATTTCAGCAGGAAGCAGATGTAGAACATGCTAATAGACACCCTCCTCTGTGCAGCTGGTCTCCACTCTGCACCGTGATGAACCGTCTGTCTGAACTGAGGGTCTTTGGCTCCAGCATCTGAGATGCTCAGGTACCATCTGGACTTCAGTGACAGCAGCCCAGAGGGAAGGACTGATTTGTTAGTCACTGACTTCATGTCTTTAAATCCTTCCTCTGTCTTCCCAAACTGATAACAGGTTTCATTCATTACTTTACTTCTCTAAGAACTATTGATTTTTAAAAAAATGATGTTTCCACCTGTTTGACAGAGTAACACTGACCACAGAGAAAGGAGCACAGAAATGGCAACAGCTAACTGACTAATCCAAAGTGCATCAGAATTAGCAGAATATTACCGATGGTTTCCAGCCGGCGCTGACTCAGGCCTGAGAGACAAAGAGGTTCTTGTAGCCATGAGGTTTTTTTATGCTATCTAGTATGGCATCCAACAGGACCCTGCTGTGGTGTCTCAGGAAAGCAGTAAGCACCTCAGGCTGTTCAGGGCTGTGAGGACTCAGCAGCCTCCACAGCCACGGGAGAGAGGAAACTGTGACACACCTAAAATAAATTTAAATAAGGCAGCCACAGGCCACAGATAACAAATGGAGACAGAATCTAGCATTGGTGTGTGTCAACATGCCGAAATCTGTTCTCCCTGCCGAAGTCACACACCACTTGGAGTTCATTTAAACCAGAAGAAATGGGTTCTCCTCTCAGCTCTGTCCCAGCCTCTTGTCTGTGACGTTTGGGCTCCTGAGACTCAATTTTCCTGCATGTTGAAAAGGACCTTCATGATAAGTTTCCCTACCTGATCTCTTTAGATTGGTAACTCTTTGGGACCAAAGTTCATTCTTACTTTGGAATACAGAAAATAGTTTTGCTTGGGACCTAGTCTTGACGAAGACTTCTAGGTGCTTACCGTAGTAACATAAGGAAAAATGCTGGGTAACTTTCCTCACTCCCTAATGGCTGGCTGCAAGTCATTGGCAAGGCATTTCCCCAAAAGACTGAGCAAAAACTAAGCAAACACTCCCCCATTTAGGCCTTCCCTTTCTCACCGGCGCAAACCATAATCCTCATTCAGGACTGGGTCACGGCATGTTGATGAGTGCCTGGGCAGTCATCAGTAAGTGCCCACAACATGGCACTCAAGAAAGGGGCTGCAGCTTCATCAGTGCCTTCAATCAAGATGTAATTGCAGGAGCCATTAGATTGCCGACAGCTCCTGCACTCTGCTATCAAGATTGTAATGATACCTCTTGTTTTGCTTTTCAGCTATCATTTTGATAATGAGTAAAGGCTGTGGGAGCATTCTACTTTACAGGCAAGTTACAAGCTAGAATGGAGAATCTGTAGTGCAAGGAGGCACCAAAAATTTATGAGAAAATGTATTTGGTGTGTCCTTTGGAGCCCTTTAGGTGTTTTAATTATGAAAAAGGATTACAAATCAAACTTATTCCCTAGAAGAAACATTCCTTGCGTCCTATATATGGATATTTAGAAATATCTAAATTATGTTATGCCAGCTTCAAATATTTTGCTAAACAGGATATGAGTAGAAGGACAGGTCAAGGGATGAATGGAATGAGAAAAAGATAAAGTGAGTAACCATAGAGCTCCCTGTTACCAGCAAGAACTGTTCACAAGGACTATGCTTGTTAAGCTGCGACCTGTCTTGTTAAATGTTGAGAATGTAGCTCAATAACACTGCATCCTAATTATGAATCTTCCCACAGTTGTTAGACCTGAACGGTGCTTGGCAGCATACCTGGAAGTAGGGGGAATATTTGTGAAGGGAAGGGGGTTGCTTTGGGTTTGTTTCTTTTTCAGCTGCAAGGGAGAAGATGCAATTCTAATTTTTTTGTGAACAGGGACAGAGAAAAGATGCAAATGCCTTTTGCACACAGTTTTTATGCACTTAAGTGCTAGGCTCAGCAGATTTGTATCTACCCTGTCCTTGCCACAGATTTTCTAGTTACTGGGACACATCCGTCCTTTTCTTTGTCCTGCAGTGAGAAGGTTGTTAAATTTGAGGAAGCTATCTTGGGTAATAAACCCTGTCAGCAGATTACTTCCTTGAGGAAACATGGAGCCTGAAAAGAAGAGCAGGCTGCACAGTGGAAACTGCGCTGTGGTTCCTCTATCCTCTGCTATGTCACTTCAGACTTCTATTTTTTTTTTTTTAATCATTGTACTTTTTATCCATATTTTTAAAGCACCTGGAGTTTTGGAGGAGCATGTAGTAAAACAGAATAGATAGGTACTACTGTCTATTAATAATGCACTCATCATTTACATAGCAAGGTGCTGTTAATTTTGTGCTTACAGTGTCTTTGGCTCAGAGAATCTGCAATTACTGCTGTTTGCTGGAAATCTTGATGAATAACATAGTGTCAACAAGAGTACAACTCTGATATCCCATGCCTGGTTCTACCAATCCAGTCTGTTTCAGCATCCCTAATAAAGAAAGAAACAAAGAAATCCTAACGGCGATGCTCACATTAATTGGGCCTGAAATATATACTCTAGACAGCAATCATATGTGCAGCTAGCTTATTTGACAGCTTCTGGCCCAAGCTGTGAAAATTTCAAGACTGAGATTCCCTCATGATCCCCTGAACACTTTAAACACCAGCTATAACAACCAAACAGTGGTTTTATAATGACTTCCTAAAATACCTCACTTCTGTAAGGCAAGGACTGGTACTCAGAGCGGAAGGAACATCTCAGCCCAGTCACCCATGGGGCCATTGATCCTCCCTCTAAGACAAGCAAGTATGGATCAGTCTGAGGTTGAGTTGTTTTGGGTTTGGAGGCTTTGGCATTTCTTTGGCAATAGGAATATTTAGAGAGCAATTTCTGCTACAAGTCATCTCAAATGAGGGCTCAAATGTGGGACCTTGCTGAGAGGCTCCACTCCCTCAAAGTCACAGGACAGGTCTGGTGCTGCGCTTTTGCCCTGCCTGGTTCCTCCTGTTGGCAGAGGACAAGGGGTCACACAGACACCAACGTGGAAGATGAGGCTTCACTGCGGGAAGCTCATGTTCATGGCACTCAGCAGATGGGCACAATCCCATCAGCTCCCACTTCTGCCATCAAGGAGGGGAAAGGCTGGGGTTTGATGGTTCAAGCCAGGAGATTGCTCAGCACTTTCTGTAAAATAATAAATATTTTCACCTGGAAAAACAATGGGGTCACACTTCTTTCTGGCAATATGGTGATCACTGCGATTTCTGCAAGGTGGAGAATTTCAGTGAGCCTTTGAAACTGGTAATTAACCATTTATTACTGGAAGGAAGGAACAAAGGGAGAAGAGCAAATTGGATCTTAACTAGGTTCATTGTCTCAGCACTAAACACAATTACAACTGCTTTACTGAACACCTTCAATTTTCACCATCATTAAATCGAGACATATTTCAACTACTTATTGAATACAGTCTAAAATGAGACCTTTAGTTTAGAGAAAGGCTTCTCCAGAGCCAGAGTTTTGCCCTCCTGGAGAGCAGATTCACCCATCTGGGCTGCAGTTGGCCACAGGGCCCTGAGCCAAAGCCATAACAACTGGAGTCTATTATTCCCTTCTCAATTTGAAATTCAGGATGCTATGCCTGATTGGGATTAGTCAACTCTTCCCTTTCCTACAGAGGAAGATTTGGTCCTTAAATAGACTTCCAATGTCTTTGCCAAAATGTGGACCCTGCTACATCATGTCACATGAGAGTGGTAAGTCTAGGGTGTGTGGGAATCACCTTCTGACAAGCTTTTTTTAAAGGTTTAAGAGATTAAGAGGAGTCCCTGTGCCATCAGTGCCAGGGCAATACCATGACCTTCCTCACTTCAGGACCACATGAGTCAAACTCAGTGGATCAGATGTCAAATCTCAACCCCAGAGAGCCAGGGATTGATGCAGAGCTTCATAGACAAATGCAGGTGATCCACACCTGGGCAGGGAGGGGGTGACCTCCTGCTTGGTGTCTGAGACTGCACATCTAAGAAATGCTTAAGTTAAAGCCAGCTTTTGGTATATTCCTCTGCAGACACTGGAATCATGCTTATTGAACCAATATCTAAATATTCATTCTCATTTCCATAGGTCTTACTTCGGCAAAACAGTGACACACTTGCTGAACATTTAGTGCACATGTGAGCCTATTTCTGTTCAGTTAAGTACACACTTAACTTTGGACATGAGGTTTAAATGCTTTTAAGGTTGCTGGGCACCCAGAGCATGTGCTTAAAATTAAATATGTGATAAAGTATTTTGCTACAGCCATGAAACAACCTAAAATGAACACATACAGAAAATGTAAGTGCAGTGGAGCAAATAATAACAATAACAGAAAAAAATTCCAGTCATTATTACCATGTTGAACTGAAACATATTTGATAGCCTTAACACAGAATCCAGGTGAGTCTCTGGCAACCTACATCAGAAAATGATCTTGGTACCTGTTGCACTCATGCGGTCTCATTTTGGAGAACAGTCACTCTTACACAGCTGAGCCAGGATGTAGGGACCTCCATTCTAGCCTTGACTTTGATGCCGCTCCACTGGAAAACTTGAGCGAGTTCCTTATTGCATTCTGCGTCAGTTTGTTCATCTGTGAAATACCAGTCCCCTTTATATAGCTTTTTTGATATATATAAATTCAATAATGAGCACAGCTGATCACGTCTCCATTTGTCTGCTGTGCAGTGTAGGTCAATGCAGAGACATTTAAACTTGTCCCATGACCAAAATAACTGCATTAATAAAAAGAGGCTGATTGGATGAATCTAATTACCACCAAAAAGTCACAAGGTAGGGCTTCCAGCACACCACCACTCCTACACAGCTCTACTGCTTTCAAACAGCTTCATGGCAGCCAGCTCCTTACACAGTGCCCCACTCATGCATGTCCCCTAGTGACAGCCTTTCCCAATGCCCCTTTTCCATTGCCCCTTTCTCCTCAAACCCTTTTCTCAATATATCAGTGTGACAATATATTTGCATCTATTTTGAAACCGAGCTCTAATAAACTGCAATGGTTTTATCCTCCCATTACATTCATCAGCAGTAGACACTGGAGGGTGCAAAGACAAGCCCCAGGTGCCTCATCCAGCCTTTTTCTCTGCATGGGAGACCAATTCAGGTCAGATCCCAATTTCCCTAGCAGCCTGTTGAGCTGCGATCCAAGACTGCAGGTTAAGCCCACTGATATGTTCTTCCAGGAGACGGTTTACACTCCTGTTGCCTTTTTGATAGGAGGATTGGCAATTTCACGGATTCTTTCACTTCCATCTGTCTCAGTTACCCCCTGCAGAGAAGTAAATTAATTTGAGGCAGTGAGGGTCTTCACCGGTCAAATGCACTTAAACTGCCAGAGCCTCCTCAACATTTGACGAGTTTGCATTGCTGCAAACATGACTAGATGCTTTGTGACACCTTCCCAGCAGGAGAGCCATTGGACTTCAGCAGCAAGATTGACCTTGGAAAGTCCACACTGACCTCCCACTGTGCGAAATACAGCGGAGATGCAGTGGATCCTGCCACACAAGTAAACAAAGGTCAGATTCAATTCATGTGATTGCTGCAACAGCCAGCAGAAAGAGCCTTGCTAAGCTTGGAGTGCATTTCCTGAACAATCCACCAGGCAAAACAAATAGATTTTTTTTTTTCCCCAAATGAGTGCCTATCAACTGATGCTAAAAACATTGTTATTACTGATTATTATTTGGTATGAGTACACCAAGAGATTTGTCTTGTGAAGTGTTTGGGGAGGAAGGGGAAAAAAATAAGCAGAAGACCTGCAGTTAAGTTTACTTTGCAAAGCCAGACCTCACTGTGAGATGAAATACTGTGGCAAAAAACAAAAGAAAAAACCTCCGCTACCTAGGCTTAGAACCTTTCTTGAAAAACAGAGCTTTTCAAGCACCAAAAAAATCCCTCAATATATCAGGAAAGGTATGCAGTTTTGAAGCAGCTGTGTGTGTCCTAAAAACCATACAAGCTTCTCATTTTAATTAGGAGTTGAGACCAGCCTACTGTGAATGAGGGTGGGTGTGACCCAGCCCCATCTTCCTCCTTCCTTCTGGGAACCTGGGGAAAGCAGTAAGGACAAAAGCCACTTCTTTTCCTTGGAGTAAACTTTGGAGAGTCGTGTGGGCTTCTCTCTGAGGTATGCAAAATGTTACCAGCTGACTTGTAAGTTAGCAGGAATATTCTGTCTTCCTGATGTGTTTTGTGTTTGTTTTGGTTTATTGGGGTTTTTTTTCATCTGAACGTAAGATTTTGGGAGAGTTTCTCTGGAATTCAGCCTTGGAAAGCTCTACTTTTCAGATAGAATTTTTCCCTTCTTTCTCCTTCTGTCTGAAAAAAATGTTTATTTAACTGAGATTCTTTTGGCTATAGCAGTGAAACACCCTGTGTGGAAACTCCAAAGGGCTTCTGTGCTGCCTGTAGGGTAGTGAGGAAACTGGAGGTTTGCATCTAGGAACAGCAAATTAGGACTTGGTGAATTAAGACATTGAGCAGCCAAGTACTGTAATTGTAGCTCGGTCTGATGCATCTTTCCAGTATTCCCAGAACCTCAGCACCTGAGGTTCATTTGAAATTTCTCCAGGCCTGGTAAATCCTGGGAGTCCCACATGTAGAGGCCTTGATGATAAGAATGAGCTGCTGCTCCTTCATTTGCCTCCAGGTACCAGTAAAGTTGCTCTAGCAGAAAAAAACTAGGGGATAGCCCAAGAGACCCTACTCCGGTAGGGAGCCAAAGGAATCAGAGCCACGAGATGGTCCTCTGTCTTGCTTTTGTCTTCCCAGACGCCTGAGCCCGCAGCATCACTTGCCCGTCATTTGGTGGCCTCGTATTTCTAGGCTTTCATCAAATGACTGACCTATGTGAGGGATTAATTTTTGGATTTCCTACTGATACAGCTAATGCACAGGCTAAGGTGCATCTTATCTGTCATAAATATTGTGAATTATAATACTTGCATACAAACTACCAAAGTGTAGTCTAGGTAGAATTATGGCAAAGTGCAAAACTTTTTGGAAAAGTAGCTCTTTGGGTCAAACATCAGCCCAGTCCCATTCAATTCTACATTAATGACCTGGCTGAAGGAGTAGTGGTGCTACTTATTGAATTTTCAGCGTGATATCAGGCTGGAAGGGGCTGCCAGCACTTTGGAGGAATGGATCACTGTCAAAATTATCTTGAAATTATTGGAGAAATAGAGACAGAAAAATAACTCAAAGACAATGAAAAAAATCTGTGGTTCTGTAGGAGCAGTCACAACTGGATCTGCAGGTTAGGAGGGATCACAAAACTAAATTCGGTAATGTCATACAGGAAGGTAAACTTTATTCTGAGATAAATATGTAAAGGGAATGTCACAAGAAAGACAAAAAAATGGCCAATTTCTCCTTTCTGGTGTGAACTAGCAAAGGATGGTGCATCATGTCCAGTCTGGAACAACATATTGAGAAGGAAGACAATGTGAACTGAGTGAAGAAAGGGGGATAAAGAACACAACAACAGTCAGTGGACTGAAAAACATGAGCTGTGAGGAAAAGCTGAAAGAAGACTTTTCTCAGTCAAGTGAGGAGAGGCACAAAAATCTTCAAAAAAATAAAAGCTGTGTAGAGAACAGAAGATTGTTGGCTTAAATTTTGACAGGCATGATTTCTGGGCTCGATTCAGTTACATAAACACAAGATGTTTGAAGCCATTTCAGATGCTGCAGATACATTTCTACAAGGCTGCGAACATGACACAGGTACTACAGCAGATCAGGCCTTTCTGGGGAGTTAGCTGGAGATAGGCTGGCAAGATGAGCAGCGTTTGAGCACAGGGCCAATTAGATGGCTTCCCAAAGCCTCTGGCAGACAGAGCGAACATTCCCAATGCAGTCGGTATTCTCTCTCTCTCCTACGCAGAGGTAAGCAGGGTTTACTGGGAATCCCGTAAAGCCTACGCCGAGGAAGCCTGCTAGAGGAGCGTTAGGTATGGCCAACCAGACATGAACTCCAGAGCCCCCAGAGTATCTCCAGCCTTCGTATTGCTGCTGTTGCAGGTAGATTGACAGAGATGAGATGCCTTTAGTAACTATTGTTCAAAACCAGGCATTAACACGGCTGCAGCGTGACGGATGTGGCTCTGCAGTACAGGAATTTCCCCCACAACTGAGGTATTGATTCAGTGTGACAAAGGACGGGTGTGAGAAGAGGCTGCACGGTGCCCTGTGGACTGGTATGAGGGGGACACTGCAGATGTGTCCCTTAATTATTTTGATGGCTGCAGTTAGAGGATGATAATATATAGAGGAAGGGAACTGGATAGGACAGTTAAGGATTGGTTCTGCATACAGGGAGCAGAACCATGAACAGGGCACAACAACCCACCCTAAAGTTTACTTTTCCTGTTCCAAGATTTCTTTAATTTTTATATTAACTCCCTTTCTGCCTCCTCCACTCCCTGGCCTACACGATAAGCAAGATATTTGGAATACAATTTGTAAATAACACTTGCCTTGAGCTGGGGAAAAAAAGGAAAATTCACTCTGCTTGGGGAGGAAGAAGGAGGAGGACTGCACCTTAAATGGCCTTAGTTCAAGCCTTAGCATTGCTTCGGCTGCAATAGGACTACGTTTTCTTGTCTGCCTTCTCATAACTCAGGCCAAAAAATTTGATGAGAAAAGGAAAAAGGAAGAATTTATTTGAACTTCTACAGCCATCCCAACACCTCTGAATTAACACAGGTTTTTGTGATCTGTGAAGCTCTCAGGCTACAAGTTGTAAAAGCACACGACAAGTTTCTGGCTAGCAGCCATGGCTGGGGAGTGTGATGGCCACTTGGCAAGCGGGGCAGCCTCACCAGAAAACATCAGAGAGGGGGAGAAACTTGATGTGCAGAGACTGTTCAACATATGGTTACAGACAACAGTTGCTGATGGTTTTAAGAAAAAAAAAAAAAACAAATTTTCTTAAGCTTCTCAGCGGAGACAGAAGCATATTTCCTTTAAAAACAAAACCATACTGTTTGTCTCATTTCCTTCCCACTGCCAAGAGGATCGTGGTGTGCGTGATTCCTGGCGTTGAGTTTGGCACCTCGTAACAGCCCTGCTTGCTAAGCAAAGACTGCCTCCCATTCTGGGCAGTGCTTTCAGTCTTATGTGGCTGGAAATCAGGAGTCATATCCCTGAAGGAAACCAAGGGGTTGAGGTGGAGGCAGAAATCGAATGCCGTGCAGCCCCTCAGAGGTTGCCTATGGGCAATAATAAGCCTTGCACCAGCTCCTGCAAAAAAGGAAAGCCTAAACTCCACTTTTTGCAGAATTAGCAAACATTTCTCAAGGAGAAAAGCTCACAAAATATTGGAACATAAGACGCTTCCATCAGGATCCAAACAGTCACAGCCTCCCCACCTATTTCTATGTAGAAAGGTGACTTAATTTTTCCTGTTTCTTCACTGTCCAATTGGTGCATAAAACCCCCCGGCAACTCTGTTTCTAAGATATTATTTAATAACCCTCACATGAAAGGCTGAGAGGGAAATTGCCTAGATTGACTGAAGTAGCATCTAAGATGGAAAAGGCATCTAGATCTTCTGTATATTTAATGTTTCAATCAGAAATACAGTCTCCATGCTTCAACTTAAAGAAAAGCTCTAATCTTTGCAATATTGTGGGCTGGAGATCACAGAAAAAAAAAAAAAAAGAGTTGGGAGGACTATCATAACCACTTAATTAGCTGCTAGATCAGCCACTGTAGCAGAGCAGGATTTATTTGGGAGACAAATGGGATTTCAGATTTCTGTCTTACAGTTTTACAATTCTCATCATGAGATAAAACAAGTAAAATAACTCAAAGCAAAATATCGGTATAGGTTGTACACAATGGATGGTTTCCCCTCCTTCTCTCACCATTTTCACTTGTCTCGAGTGACTCTCCTATGTAATGGAATCTCAGCACTTTCCAAAACTTTTCAAGTCTGAAATCAAAACTAAAAAGCCATTGCAGAAACATTTGGATAGGAAAAATCTGTAGTGATTTTCATGTTTCTGGCATGAGTAAATGTGGAGTGCTCACAGCATACTGAGGAAATATTTATGCATCATGAATAGGCTTCCTTCACAGTGTGGGAAATACAAGAAGAAAGCTGGAAGAAAGACCATAGCACCCGAATTTCCCACTTGTCATTGCTGTGAGGTAGCAAGGGATAGGTGTGCTGTTAGTGACTGCCTCAGAAATGGATGTCCAAGCCACAGTCACTCCCTGTGCTTTGCACATCTGCTCTGACACCCAATGCTACAGCCCTTTATCCATCACAGCTAGAGCCAGTGCAAGGCTGTTGTCCAGTTGCACTTCCTGCCTCATGTGAGATGTTACTCACTGTCCCCATGGTGTGAATACGTCATCCCTTAAAGGAGACTACAGAAAGCCCAGCCTGCCCTGGAAATTGCCCCATAGCCTTTCTGCCTCCCTGAATATTTTCACCCATTGCACTGTAATTTTCTTCTGCGTGCTGCAACCGCTCTGCTCTTCTCAGATGCCATTCCTGTATCAATGTCACGCAATCTTTCTTAGTGGGTTCATTTCTGCACGGCACCCCTTGCAATGGCCTTGAAAAGCAATATGATAATAATGCTGCAGAATCTGTTACATGCCCATCCACAGCACTTATAAACTAAAGGAGTCAGATTGCTCCATCAAGGCAGCCTTGATGCAGATGAAGCAGGAAGAGATGGCCTCATGTTTCAAATATTTCCAGCATCTAGATCCAAACATGTGATGAACCAAGAATGGGAGAAGTATGCAGACCAATTTCAGGATTGTGTGGTTGCGCATTGGAGTTAGAAACAAGCAGGAGAGTTGTGTGCAAAAATAAAATTTCTTTTCAGTGTGATGTAGAACATGTGGATATTTAGCTTTGGTAACTAAATGGGTCAAATCAATGACTTGGCTTTATCCTTAAACTAATATCCATCTTCCAAGTCCATTTCCTAGCCTGTTATTTTAAAGGGCAAATACAGAAATAGAATTGAATTTCTTTTCTTTTTTTTTCCTTTTTCTTTTTTAACTCAGGATACCTATACTGCTATTGTGTCACGTTAAAATGTTTTTTTCCCATCTCACTGTGTTTCTAAGTAACCTACCTGCTGAAGAGCAATCGACACAGAAAATTGCTGTGCACGACAATGAACCAAAATTCTATATCTAGCCCAGTATCCTGCCTCCATGCTCAGATCAAAAGTAGATCTCCAAGGAAGAGGATATGTAATAATACTTCCTCCAAGGACTCTTCCATCCTCCAGCAAGCAGCTCAAGGGTTTCAATTGCTTTTTATTGAAGGGTTTACAGAAAACATTGGAAATGTTTTCTATTTGTCTTTCATACAAACCACATTTCTCTTCATTCATTCTTTGCTGTGATCCTCACTTGGAAATGAGAACAAGCGTGGCGAAAGAATACTTTGGGTAGAGTTAACAAAACAACTGGAAATTATCAAAAGATATTCCAGAAATCTGATTAATATTTACTTCATGCACAGACTTGAGGCTCTGTCATACACTTACTCAGCACAAGCCCCTATGTCTTTCAGTATTCTTGGTACTTCAGACTGAGCAAGAAAGCTAGAAACATCTTCACTGATTTCCTCTAATTTGCAGACACTATCTTGGATGTTAATAATTTGAAGAACTCTGGCTGTTTTCCTGACTCTTCATAGTCATTATTTCTATCAACTCTCTCAGTTTTCTAAGCCATTCATTTCAAAATGCTTAAGAAACTGCTCACTGGGAAGACATGGCTAAGCAGGGGAGAGTGCTGGTAATTTAGGAAAACTATACTCATCAACGTAGTGGCAAAGTTCGGACCTCAAATAATTAAGAAATTACAGAACCTTCTGAAATGTGCAGGCTGCTTCAAGCTCCCATCAACTTGTTCTCAGCAGGAAGCAATTCTGTTTCTAGCAAAATCTGCTTCACTACACAGCTTTCTAAATTTCAGATTTATAAGACTGCATTATGACAGATCCCTGACTGCATGGGGACAAGCAGCAGTTAAAGAATCACTTAGTTTCACTCTAGGCTCTGGGGTGTATTTTGGAGCCGACTGGGGTGGATGAACAACTTTGACAAACATGAGGATGCTGTACGCCCGTGTCAGCAGGTATGAGCACAAGAAGAAAATGATAGCCATTAATACAGCAGTGGCTGTTAAACTCTAAATGAGCCTGAATGCACTTCTCTGAAATGAATCTATTTCTTTTTTCCCAAAACTGTAAAAGGTTTCCGTGCCTGAAGAAAAGGAGGGATGCTGCCACTGTCAGAGGAAGACTGTTATCGGTAGGGGAGGTCTTTGTCTCATCTTCACTTTCCATTAATCAAGCAGATTTTATGGAGAGGTCAGGAAAGGCTAGTGTTAACAGCTTCTTCATCGCAGGACGACAGCAGGGCAAACAGATTTTGATGGAAAAAATGCACATTGGGTTGAATGAAAGAATTTGTGCGTTTATAGATTTTTGCCTTATCATTTTTTGTAATTTACAAAAAAGCCAAAACATTTCAGTGGCTCTTTTGCACGATGAGTTTCTATGTTCCACTTCAAAGCATCTGGCTATTCCAAATTTTCCTTAATAATAATCTTCAAAGTAGGTCTAAAGAAAGTGAGATCAAACATTGAAATAGCTTTCAGAATAATATAAACTTTTTTTTTATTAAATGTTTATTTATGGCAGATTTTTTTAAATTCTCTTAGAATTGAAATAAATCTCATGTTGTATGTTTTTTGGGGGGTGAAGGGCAGTGTTACTTCTTCCTGTCTGGCTACCAATTCAGAAATTTGCACTCCTCTAAAATGAGGCTATTTGGCCCTTTCACCTGAAAAATTTTGGAAGGATAGCTCTAACCCTGAACCTGTGTTCGTATGAGTGCAGAAGGGGACTTTTGGGGGAGTGATTTTATCTTAGGCAGCTCTCTTTAGTGTCTTCCATGCCTGCCCGGGAAAGCACAGACCTACACACAAAATGCTGTAGTCATGTCTGGTTTAGTTCAGGACCAGCTACAATAAATGTGGTGTTGTTGCACAAGTGGCTGGTGGAGGTTGTGCACTCACACGAATGAGCTCTCAAATGCCCGCCTACAAGTTCCATGAAAACCTGTCCCATAAAAAGAGAAGAGTCTACAGGTATCTTCACCAACAAAAACTTGGCGGGAAGAACACCAGCAAGCTCGGTCACAAGTCACAAAGGTGTGGACCTGGGTTATCTAAAGGTCTCCTCATAACTGAGATGTCTGCATTCATAATTCTGCATGTGAATCTCCTTTTCTTTTTCTTCTTCCTGGAGCTGTGCCTGACACAAAGGAACACAAAAATAAATCTTCCCAAGAGACCAGACTACAGCATCCTCTCTATGTGTACTAAAAAGGAGCATATGGTTTTATTTCGCACCTTGAAATCTGCACCACGCTTTCCATCTGCCTCCACAGACCCTGGCTTACTTTTTCAAGGGTTCTATAAAAAACCTTCTCAAATTTGTTCCTTTATTACTGAAGAAATAGTGAAGTTGAAAAAAAAAAGAAAATAAAAAAAAAGCCAGGTAACTGAAAGGTAAAACTAATGCACTGTTCATTTAAACCCAAATGCTGCCAAAACTCTCTGAACAATGGGTGACTGTGGGTACTTCAGTGTGCTGTTATCACATTGTGTCCCTCTACATCCTGCTTTTATCACTTCTCCTTTTGGCTGGTCCGTGTGCTGCTGCAAAGGTCCATCCTCCCCAGTTCTCTTTGTCTGCTGTTGAAGGATCGTGTTTGCAAAGAGCGATCTTCAAGGATGGGTCTTTCTTTAGCGCATGCATCTTTTCTGCAATTCCTGCTGATTAAAATAGTACATCCTCAAGAAAGGGTGTTCCCTGCAGACATTGAGAAATTCCCTTCGCACACACCAAAGGTGTGGAACTACTTACTCTTTCTGTTAGCTTTGCCACATACCAGTAGAGGCAGTTATTGCTGCCTGACAGGGCAATGGAATGAAGGGGTTTTTCGGAGGTGGAGCTATAGAGGACATTGACCATTGATACAAACTACTCCTTAACAGCCTTCTCTGAGTTTCCTTATCAAGACTATGTGCTGAATAGCAAAGGTCTCATACTACAACCAAAAATCAGCAAAGGGTTTATCTTCTAGTTCAAATCTCCTGGTAAACACAACTAAAGAGAGAAGTATGGTAGAATAAAGAGGTAAGGGATCTAAGCGATGTTTAAGATAGGACCTGTGGTGTTAAACTAGCTCAGATACAAAAATAAACAGTGATACAGAAAATAATACTTGTGCTGAAGGACTAGACAAACCAGCAACCCATTTAGACCTATAAATAACTTGTCAGGGAACTGTGCTGTTCAGGTGCCCCTCTAAAACGGCACAATGGGGTTTGTTATAATAAAGGTGACCAGAACGACTGCAGCATGAACAGTATGAACCAACTGAGGCTTGCTGTTCTGATACATTTCGGTTTGCCTGTAAGGGATCATTATAGCCTATTTTGCCTGGGAAAACAGGGTTTATGGCTCCTACAATCAGTCTGAAGACCCAGACTCTGGATCTCTCCCCAGTAATAAATTCTGAAAGCATCATTTTACTTCAGCCAAATTTTACAGAGGAGCAGAGCTCTCAAATTCCCACCTACAAGTTCCATGAAAACCTGTCCCATAAAAACAGGAGTCTACAGGTATCCTCACCAGCAAAAACTTGGCGGCAAGAACACCAGCCAGCTCGGTCACAAGTCACAAAGCTGTGCAAGTAAGGTTTCATTCATTGTGCTGCTCTCAGCAATATTTGTTTATCTAAATAAGTACATGTGATGAGATACTCTGTAGGAGACTCAGGGGCTGGGTGACATTCATGAACGATCAGCTTCTCAATGAAGCTGGAATGTATGGGCCTGTGATTAAAGTGGACAATCAGGGAACGGAAAGTGAAATTTCATCCTCATGTCAGCTGCGTGCTCACAGGGCGAGACAGGCACTTCATTTTTGCCTCTCTATTCTGTCTCCATATCCAGAAAATGGACGCAGTCATTCAAGCAGAAAGAATAATTTGCTATAAATGATGTATTTGACTTTGGTCCTTCTGACTTAGGAAAAAGGAGACCACAGTTTGCACTTCTGAATGGATTTAGTGTGTATCCTCTGGCATACCTCCTTTGATCACCCTGTTGCCTTCTAATGGTTCCTACAACGGGAGAGAATAATGACGAAAAAGTTTCACCTAGAATGATCTGAGCAGCTAAAGTCAGGTTGTCCATCTACTGTAAGGCCCATGCTCAACCAGCGACACTCCACAGACAGAAAGAGGTAGCTCTGAACACAAAAATTACTGGTTAAAACATGAAGTTCCATTTGTATCTCCAATAAACCTGTTCAGAGATTATCTCACATGTTGTCACAAGCAACTTAATTAAATTGCAGTTAATAACCAAAAATAGTCACATAGATACATCTGCCAAGAATTATTTAATCATTTTCATGTCAGTATTATGTGCCAATTAAATGCCTAATACCACCTCTTGATTTACTGTATTAATAAGCAATATGTTTATAATTAGGTTGGTCATGAATCTTTAGGTCTATCTAGCGTTTTGGAAAGGCATTCTGTCCAAGAAGCAGCAGTCGATTTCTCTTTGCCAAGTCAACTCTAGGATCAAATAATCCAGTGATATAATGTCACGTCATCAATGTAATTATGCTGACAGAGAAAATCACCTTCTGATCTTATGTTCAGCTATTTAAGAAATACTTTTGAATTTAAAGGGCACATATTTATTTATGCCTTTTCTGCCTCAAATAAATTCTGTCATCTGCTTCTGCGGTGTATTAGACTATATGGGTTTCCTAAAGTTTAGGCTGGAAATGAACCCAAGATCGAAGACAATCACCTATAGCGAAGGAGTCTGACTTACCCCATTAACCGACCATTCAACCAGCTTGGTTCCCTTTGTGAAGGGAAGCATTTGAGGGGGCAAATGAGATTTGGTTGCTCCATACATTAATTTTCAGCATTCTAGCCCCAATTCTATGGGGCAGGTACCAAAGCTTTTTGATTTCTGCTGCATTCCTAGAAAAATTTCCTCCTGCAAGCAGCAGACTCTACCTGTCAGGGGAAAGGAGGTGAGATATAAGAAAATACCTCCACAAATCAGGCTGTGAAGTAATCCCAGTGCACCAGGCAGCATGAATGCTGGCTGCTCCAGAGCAGGGAGGAAGTCTAAATTTTAATGGTAATGAAGGTGGGCAGAGAAGAATAAATACTGTCAGAGCCTGCTAATTATGAAAAGAGATGGATGGCTGCTGTAAATCAGCGTGCTGTGGGGAGAGAGTCTTGGGACAGATTAAGTTATTATTCATACTGAGGCTGTTCAAATAAATCAATGGAAATTCCATCAGCAGCAGGTTCCATTTTTGTTTCGTTTCTTGATTTATAGGTTATGCCTTTGGTCTTTTTATCAGAATCCCCTTCTGCTTTACTCCTAACAGGTATGTATAATCTAATCTGAAGCCACCAGATACTTTCTTGTGCAAGAAGATTTTCATAAACAGCCCAGTAACATGAGAATTCACAGGGTAAGCTATTTTTTATATTTCAAACCCTTTCAAAGTACTTTACTGCATTGCTCTTTGCTTACATTCCTCACCAGAAAAGCAAGGATTAAAATAGTAATTTCTTCCACGTTGTTTAGCCTGATCTAATGAAATAACATCAGTGCAGTCACTCCATGTCACTCAGCCCTTCCACAGCAGATCTTTTTTAATTTTTTCACCAGTTTCCACCAAATCTAGTGCAGGATAAAGGTCTCAGGGACACTGTATTCCTAGTTGAATGAAAATAGGCAGTTAGGTAGAAGACCCCACGTGTTCTAACAAGGAATGTACGGTGTCTCCAGTTCAGATATATTATGACTAGAAAACAACTGAAGTGGGAAACAGCCAGGGACCCAGGTCCTGAGCTCTGACACTCGTAAGATTATTTGCTTGCCTATTTAGATGGCAAATTCTCTGTAATAGTGTCTATCTTTCTGTGTTGATGTTCAGCACCTTATGTGTCACAAGAGTCAATAAGCCCTGCCATGGGAGAAGCAATAAATGACTCAGGGTATAGGGACAGAAAGCCAAAAACATTGCATCACATATTTAACCTCTCCTTCAATTTACAACTATGTAGCCTTATCTAGCCCGCCAGAAAAGTCTCAGAGTCTAAATAAAGATAATGCTGTGAAGTCTTAGTGAGTAGTTATGTCTACCAGCTTTTCTAATGATGGTCCAGATGCAGGAGAAAATGCATGGCTTGTATAGTCAACAGATGAATGCCCAGGCAAAGCCTGGACAGCACAACAGAGCATGGAAAGTAGAAGCATTTCAAGGATAATCTGAAGTGTTTGACAGGGCAAGCAGCCACCTCTATTGAATAGACAGGCATAAGCAGGCAGTACTGGGGCACAGACTCCTTTGAACAGCAAGAGCAAGCTAATGGGCTGGGTGTGGATGGAGAGCAAGGAAGGCAATGGTTAGGGACTAGCTCATATCTATAGAGACCTGGGTTATCATCAGGCAGCTGCCTGATGAATGCGTACTTCAGTGGTCCAAGCTCTACCTATTAACAGTTTAAGATCACCTCTGACTATATTACAGGAACAATGATGCGGACAGTGGCAAAACTGGATGGAAAGCATTTATCTGTTCCTGTCTCTTACTAGCTTGACAGAGCCATTCATACTAATCAAAGAACCTGCCACGCCATATGTGCTGCTACTAAGTGCGCTCTTGCTTTGCAATTGTTAAAAAAATGTTTTGTACGTTTCGGCAGTCTGGCGGAGTATGTTTAGATGCCCTGATCCCAGCAGAGTATTTGCACATCTGGTAATTGCATATCATTACCTCCTTTTGTTGCTGATGTTGTTGCCTGCGCATTAGTTTACCTGTGGCTTTGGACCACTTAGTGCTGGAGAGGTCTATCTTTAATGCTCTTCTCTCCAATGGTTTGTTTGAAGCAATGTCCATACATCTTTGAGCCTTGCACTAAAGCAGCATGCTGCAGAGCTTAGTTAAAGAGGAAATAAAAAAAGAAGACTTTCCCCGGTGAGCTGAGAACATTGCATACTGCTGAAGCTGATGGGACAAGATTGATTGTCTGATGTTAACAGGCAGGAAAAGGAAACTTTTGACAGAGGTGGGAGAGCTACACTTCATTAGGGACACCATTAAAAAGGATATTCACTTACAATCTACTTGGGTTTTTTATTATTTCTATATCCAGCAGTGTTCTAAAATAATTCCCACCTTGCCTCCTGCTGTAACCTTGGAAGTAAAAGAAGCCAGTTTTATACATCGCAGTGGTACTAACAGTCCCTTTTCTCTCCCATGAACCATTAGCATGGGACCACCAATACTGATAGATCATGACTGTGCTATTTTCATCAAACATCAGACCTCTGCTGGAAATGATTGCAGTATCTCATCCAATTAATCTGGAAAAGGCACTAGGACATGTCTTCTAGCTGACTCCTTCCAACAGCCAGGTCCACCATTTCCCATTTGCTGGAGCTGCTTACACCAGGATTAGTAAAAAGCCCTCAGGACTCTCTTTGCTCTCTTTAAAGGCACAAAGCAGCTGTCTATAGGATTTTGAAATGGTTGTACAAGGCAGTTTGTAATTAGGCAATGACTATAAAGGTACGACTGTTGGAGTTTTCCTTTCTCTCCAAAGGAGCAAAGCACTTTTAAAAGAGACACTTTTGCTAAACAGAACACTAGTGTGGATCTCCAATGAATGCTGAAAATCATCCTTGAACCTGCTAGAACTTGGGCTGCCATGGCAGAGGATGCACACCCAATGAGTGATGGCCACACAAGCAAGTTGTGCAGAGGGATTGGACAACTGCACTGCCATGTGTATGGGGTCAGTCTCTCTGTGGGGTACTTGCTTGGCAAGCTTCAAATCTCCCCTCTGTCCCTGCAGAAACGTTGTGTGATTGAGAGCATGCAGGCTGTGCAGCTCAGGACTTTTCCTGCAAGGACAGCCACACTGCAAGGACACCCCACTGCCAGGACACAAAGGGTGGGCTGGCAGTCTGAACCTCCACTGAGCTCAGGCTGCCTCCAAGAGAAATTTGGACGCGCAGTAACCCAGTCCTTGCTGCTCTGTGTACCCAAAGTTAAAGAGCGTTTTGCTGACTAGACTTTTATGCAGTCACAAGCACCAGTGCAAAGACTGTACCTGAGCAGAATGATACCATTTCGCAGCAGTGTGACCACCAGCCTTTTGGCCATAGTTAGCTGTAACTCATTGCTCTCCCTAAGAGGCAGAAGAACAAGCCACAACCTCATGGGGGGTTGTTAGTCATTTTCCTTAGGTGATAGTAACTTTGCTCACAAAAACTTGAACAGAAATATTCAGATGGGTCCTCTGCTCTACCAGCAAGGCCACCTCTCTGCCCGGGCTTACTTGCCTGCTCTGTTTACCAAATCCCAACCTTTAACGGCACCTAAATTGGAGTTAAGTCCTTCTCTTGACAAAAGGCTCCAAAGGGAAGATCTCTTCCTTTCCTTGCCATGTGCTTAAAGGGGTGCTTTTCCACACCCACGTGTTGTCCACATAAGCCAGATAATTATGCTGAAACTGCACCTCCAGCTCTCCATGGTCATATGGATTAACAGCCCATGCGACTTTTTCTCTTGGTTCCTATCAGCTAATGAAGAATCTCTGGTTTTGTATCATTTCACAAATATCACTCCTTTCCCTGGGATCATTTTAGCTGCATAATAATGACCTGTAAGTACCAATTGTAATATTCAGCTGACCTTCAAGGTAAATTGTGCTTTGCATTTGCCTTACACACTTTCATAGAAACGTAATCCGCTGTCTAACATAAATGATCATTTCCAAAGAACATAATGGTTCTGAGTGCAGACAATAACTGGCTGCAATTTGCTTCATGAGCAATTTTATTTACATTGACAGCAGAAGAACTAAATTGAAAGGTCTGCTCTTTGATTGTGACTGTATCTGTGCTAACACCGAAAGTCTGTTCAGCTTCAGGAAATCAATTCACCTTTGATTTAGCCCTCTGTATTATTAACACAAGAATAATACAGAATATGGATTTCCTGCCCAGATGAAATGTGAATGTCTCTCTTCATGCTAAGGCAAGGACCACCCCAATTATTGAGAAATAACCATTTGATGGTGGGACAGTACACCTCTCAGAAGGGCTGTGTGTAGGTTTCATACAAATGGAGCTGGCTGCAGATGACTGCCATGCAGGTGTGCTCAGGGCGCCCTGTCGTGTTGTGTGGCTATTGGGCCATCTTCATTGCATGTTAAACGTAGCCCTAGGGCAACCTTCAGAGACAGACTGGGCTGCCTCATAGACTGTAAGTGGCAAGCTAGGTCTTAGAGTTGGCTGGAGTACACTGCCTGGAGCAAGCTAGGTACAACACAGCCGTGTTGCCTAACCCTGGGCAGGCTGTATCACACTCACTGTATTTCAAAATGCCAGAAGTCACTTTTCCAGAGCAATACAAACAAAGCCACTAGATTTCATAGTCTAAGCAGGCTACTGGTACCTGCCTGACATGGAGAAGGGGTGGGGCATCTCAGGCTCACAGTTCTCCCTCAACTCTCCATTCCAGGTGAGACTTCATGGCTGCAAAGGGAGATTGTCTTGATGCCAAATACAATGTTTTTAGAAAACATTCTCTAAATTTTCATATTACTTGTTTCCTTAATCAGATGGGTAAATCATGGAGTTCTGCACAGAAATTAAGTGAGACAGTTTGCCATATTATTTGCACAAAGATACTGTATGAGAGACCCCAGGTACTCCCAGGCCCAAAGAACCTGCAAATTACATAGAAAGTGAACAGCATGTAAATAGTTTAGAGAAAAATCATAAAAGCTTTGTGGATTATTCAAGAAGGAAGAGTGTGATGACCATTTTATGAGTGGCAAGTGGAAGCAAAGAAAGACTGAGTCACCAAAGGTCTTTTGATACGTATGTCACAAAGCGTTTTAACTTACTCTGATACGTTAGCATGAAGTCCATTGCTGTGAGCCAGAACGTAGCAACAGTACTGAATTTAGGAACTATTCCAGTTTACACACACTGAAGATTTAGTAAAGGTGAAGGCATCTATAGTAAAGTACATTCAGATTTTGCTATGATGAAAGTCTACGAAGAAACAAGCCCAGATAAATTCAGGCTAGCCATGTCACAACAATTTGCTGTCTGACACCGCTGCTAGCAGAGCACTGAATAAATATTAAAAGTGTCAAGGTCAGGAAAAAGAAGCTTTCATTGTGAAGACTGAGAAAGGGTTCTCAGGTGCTCCAGCAGCCCCTTGGACAGCCACCAGGAAGGTGGTGGTGTGAAGGTGACACACAGCAAAGAGGAGAGCAAGAGAAGAAGCTCCATGCAGCAGTGACAATTGCACATACAGTCATGGGCTGATGTACAGCCTTACTTACTGGAGCTTCTTGTGTTCTGGAAAAGATCAGTAAAAATAACTGTTAATAAAAATAAATATACTTTAATTCAATAGTGGCCTAATAAAAAAGTATAGGAAAAATATATTATTGAGGTTTTTTTCTCCAGAAAGTATAAATATAAATAGCCATAAAATTGTCAGTGGAAGAGAGGAAAGTGAGCGGATAAAAATGAAGCATCTGGTGATCACAAGAAGTTTATAACCAGAATCCCGAGACTTTCTGTTGTTAACTTGAAGGCAAATTTGCACCACAACATGGAGAGCAACCCAAAGAGACTCCAGAGCTAATGGCAGCAAGGAGGCAGGCCTGTCAGGCTGTCTCCAGCCCCATGCTAACACAAAGCTGTGCTAGACCACGTGGTTATAACAATAGTCACCTCAGCAATCCATTGCCCCAAGGACAGCAGCCATGGCCCAGCAGGTGCTGTAAAGGAGGATGGGGAGGGGAAGGGGAAGGGGAAGGGGATAGGGGAAGGGGAAGGGGAAGGGGAAGGGGAAGGGGAAGGGGAAGGGGAAGGGGAAGGGGAAGGGGAAGGGGAAGGGGAAGGGGAAGGGGAAGGGGAAGGGGAAGGGGAAGGGGAAGGGGAAGGGGAGGATAGATGCAGCAAAGAAGCAAGAGTGTGCCTTGAAGAAGGGAAATAAGATAGTAGGGCAAGAGCTTAGGGGCACCCCCACCAGCATCATGTCAGAGGCCCTCCAGTTGTTTGCTCAAGAAGGTGGGAGTGAGCAGGACAAGATAAAATTGCTGGGTTGGCACTGTGCACAGTCACCAGACCAGATGCTGCAACATGTGCTAGGCTAGCAAAGTTTGGACCAGCTCTTTCTCTGGGGTGAGAGTGGCAAGAAGAAGATCTCCAGGGCTTACAGAGAGTGGACCGTCCCACTGGGTCTTTGTCTGTTGCATAAAAGCTCCTCGAGTCACATGAACCCTTCCTGGAGTTCAGGTCAGCAGCCCATAGCCCTGGCAGTCCTTTCCATCCAAGTTCTGTCCTAGAGTACTAAGACACTACCTCTGTTGTTTCCAAAGACAACTATTCATCTCATTACCCACACCCCTGCGGATTTATTTCAGAAAAATATTTAACAATTACAACTGTTTTATTTTTAATATGAATAAAATTTTTTATCTAAACCAAAAAGGTAAACATTTGCTGGCTTTCTCGATGACCATTTCTATTTTTTAGATCGGCTCTATTGTCAATTAGCCACTTTTCTCATGTGAGAATTCTGACAGCAAGAATAAGAGCGATTTGCAACAAATGGGTCCAATTTAAAAGCAGAAAAACACAGCAGGAGCAAGTGATGTCCAAATTATGAAGACCACTTCAGTTCAGTCCAGGATGGTAATCACGGTTCCATAGAGGGAAGGAAGATGTGTGTCCTACCATTATAACAGGGCATTATGCTATCATACATAGACTATGTATTCCTGTAGAGGGACTTTTCCTTCATCAGGCCTCCCATTTAAATGCGTCTGCTGTATCAAGAAGTGCTGTTCATGTCTCAGCAATGCTGCATGATTTAGACATTAGATGCAATCAAATCTATTAAGGAGAGTAGTTTAATAATCCGCATCCTCTTTCACTTCATTTTGTATTTATTGCCACAGTATGCAGCAAATGTGAGGCATTTCATGGGTAACAAGATTCAGAAAGGTACAATAAAAAGAAAAAAATTGAAGATGGTTTTGTTTTGCTAGTTTCACACAGTTCATAATGGGACACTCTGCACAGCATGAGGTCCACAGAGCTGGCCTTGTTCTGGGGGAAAGCAGTAAATGTGTAATTAATCTGTGAGATACAGCTCCAGTGCCCTGCTTTCATGAAATGGGTCCTGGAAAACTTCCCTTTTTTCACTGTTTCAGACACTCATACACACATGGTTTATTAAATGTTTTTGAGTCTTGTTAAATTACATTGAGGGGAGGAAACCAGAACAATTCCTGTGCCTGTAGAAGGTTTAACCAGTGCTGTATCTTGGCCTATCCACCAGCAAAGGACAAAAAATCTTAAGGATAAAAAGCTGTTGCAGCAAAGCATTTGAGGAATGTCTCAGCTGTGTTTGCATCTCACAGCTACTTATTTGCATACTGTAAAGCACTTTTTGAGCCTCAGCTGCAGAGCTCTAAAGGAGCATCAGTGAAGGAATAGGAGGAGAGCAGTCTCCTTCTCACAGACCTGCCTGAGCACTGCTGCTCTGGAGGAAAAAGCGGACTGGCAGAGTCCCTGCTTGCTTCCCCTGCTCCATAGATACCTCTGGGTAACTACTGACATCGTCAGTGTTTCTGTCAACTTTGCACCCATCTGATGGGAGAGCAGCATGAATAATTTTTTGATCACTCCCTGCTGAGCTGGATTTGATCAGGTGCCCACCAGGAGGAAGCCTCCATCCCACAAGAGCCATCAGTTCAACTTGGAGCAGGTGGCCAGTGGGTCCCTCTGAGAGGCCCAGATCTTCAGGTCAGTTGCAGCTGCTGGTGCTCTTCCAAGAGCTGTAATGTTACGGATGCTCCTTCTCACCCACATAATGCCATAAATATATCGAAGGAGTCATTTTGCTATCATGGTTTTCCCGTTCCCTCACCTTCAGCAGTGACATTCAAAATAACTTTGCCATTCCTCCACAAAAAGTTCTAATAAACACCTCACTGAGCTTTGCTGCCAATAAATGGCAGCACTGCAAAGTATTGATACAGAAGCCCAGAGTAATAGGGAGGACAGGATATGTGTGTCCTTCTCACTGCACTTTACCCTCCCTCCAAGCATGGTCAGGGCTGCGGTTTGGCCCTCTGGAAGTTTCAAAGGAAAAAGGGTATTTGTGAGGTTTCTGCTGAGCTTCCAATCTCAAAAAATGCCAAAGCTAAAAAGAAATAAAAGACAATCAGTTGATCATAGAGTAGTGGGATGTTCAAGATAGAGAAGCTCCTTCAGCTATTGAGGTCATCTCCCTTGAAAGCCTGGCCAGCAAGTTTGACTTCTGTATTTAAACACTTCCCCAGCATAAGGAAATGTCCCCAACCTAAGAACAAAGACTGCTACCAAAGAAGTTTCAACACACAGAAATCTCCATAGTAAATTTTTCATGGCGTCTTAACCTAATCGAGTTCCTTTTGTAGGGGTTTCCCCAGAGAGATGCTAGAATGAACAAGGTACATGGCTTAAGCTCTCTGACCACTCTTACAGCTCAGACGTACATGTTCCAGGGGAGCTAAAAGGGGATTGTAGGAATGCCTTGAGCTACGGCCCAGGATAATCCACTGCAGTGGTGTATGCTGGTGAAGTAGCCATTGAAGCCGGCTGTCCCCACCTCCACAATGCTGACTGAGCCATGTCACAGAGCTGGACCAAGAAAAGGTGAGTATAGTGTTAGCAAACCATGTCTCTGATTGCTGCATAGTCCGTCCGTTCGTCCATCCATCCATCCACCCATCCACCCATCCATCCATCCATCCATCCATCCATCCATCCATCCATCCATCCATCCATCCATCCATCCATCCCCCCCACCAGCCACAAATCAAGCTAAACAAGGAAGATACATTTTCCTGGGTTAAGGGACATTTGGCCCATCCTACCCAGTAGCTTCCTAGTTCTTCTTGTTGTAGCTGAATGCTGTTTCTCAGGAGAGCCCGTCCAGCCAGTAGCTGTTTGTCTCAGCACTCAAAGCCTTTCTTACATGCAGTTATTTCAGTTGCTGCACCTCCATGACAGGGCTGATAAATTCAAATCTGACTGCAGCAGAACTGGATGACAGCTGAAACCAAAAAGTACAAACGACCCCAACAGTGCCTCACTTCAAAGAAAAGAAAAGGCAAGGTAGGAAAATGTTCTTGAGGCAATCTGGTGAAAGGGAGCTGCTACTGAGCCACTGCATTCACTGGGGTTTTCCAAAGGTGACTCTCATCCTTCCTCTTTCCACAGTCTCATAGACCATCTGTGGTTCAGATAACACAGCCTTTATCGGGCTCCCCACCCATCTCAGCAAAACTTGATTATATCTATTTTTCTTTCACGGACATTTCTGCTCCTTGTTCTCTTCCTTACCTCTGTTCTTTCATTCATCTCAAGCTGGTCAAAACTGTTGCATAGTCAAGGATGGCTCTTATCCCAGGAACAGCTGAATCCAATCCCACCAGAACTTCATAAACGTCATTAAAAGCTTTCTTTCCTGGTCTGTCCTGACAGCGACCTGCAGTTGTGGTATCCTGCAACCAAGGTTTATGAGAACAGTAGCATACAAAGCAACAGTATCTCATATTTTTTATTGAGATAACATTAGCAAGACAATAATATTTAGTTATCATAAAATAGAAAACAGAAAAAGTGGCTATTACTTTGCACCTTGTAACTCTCCTACTCGCTCTTTTTCAGCCCAATTGCTCTATATTATGTGTAAACATTAGTGGGGAAAATAGTATGTATGGAAACTTGTTACATGTAACGAGATTTCATATACATACATATATATTTACATATATTTATTTTTGTATATATGCATGTCTTTTACTAACTCATTACAGAGTTCCCATGCATTTGTATGCCTGCACAGTAGCCCTTGGTGGGGATGTTGCTGGCTGCCTTGCAGATAGGCAAGTAGCAACTTGGGCTGAGTATAGAAAGAGGCACGTAGGAGAAAGTTCAAAGTCCTTTACAAGGCAGTGTCCATTTCCAATTCATAATAATATTTTCAAATATTCTAAACTTGTTAGGTATTATTTTGATAATTATTAATCTGTACTGATCTTATTTCATACAGTAGTGATCTCTGAAACCTCCTTTGCGTTATAAACACGTGTCTGAACATGTGTACATAAAAAATTCTACTACAAAATCTTCTGTTGAGATGCCACCAGCTAAATGATATTAGATTTGTATTCCCTTGCATGAACGTTATAGTTTAGCAAAGCATTCCAACACATGTTTAGTCTTGGAAAATTCACTGATCACTGTGTGGCTATGGCTGGCTTGTCCCTCTTTTATTCACTCCAGGATTTAAAAAAACAGGAGTGAAAAAAATACTTATACAATTAAATATAAATAAAATACTGCATCTTGTGTCTACTCCCGATTCTCAACCTTTTAGAGTTCTGTGGAGCCCTAGGATCCTGTTGTATTGTGGCACAAAATGCAAACTTCAAATGGACTACATTAACAGGATTGCTGTAGGACAGATGTGTGAAACGTTCCTTCTCTGCCCTGCCGCAGTGCTGCATCCAGGTTTGGAAACCATTCTTTCAGAAAGATGTAACCTAACTAACTTAAAAATAATCACCAGCACAGTAAGAAGGATCACCAGATATCTAGAAAGTACAACTTAGTTTGGAAAGCCTGAAAGAAATGATCTAGTTTAAGTCCAATGATTGAAAGAGAGGAGTTAGAATAGCAGATTTCTTACGTGCTGGAGGTAGCTGCAAAGTGAGTCATAAATAAATAAGAGCATGTCCACTGTGGAGAAAAGGTATTGGCCTAAAAGCAGGCAAGGAGGATTTGAGACATCAGGAAAAAGCTGACAGGGCCTGAATAGACTAACATCTCTCAGGAATGGTTCAGGTAAAACTGTTTCTGCCCTGAGGATGGCTCTGGATGGGGTCATGTCCCTTCCCCCGGCACGTTTTACTACAGAAGGCGGTACCTCTTGGAGGAAGTTATGTCCTAGAAACTTTTTTCAAGCCCCTTATCCAGCCACAGGAAGCAACATTACTTTTTGGCAGTGTCAAAGGAGACTGGTTAATTTAATTGCAGAGCTTCCACCTTTCATAGGCTGGACTTTCAAGGAGATCTTAAAGTTGCTCAATTTCCTTAGGCTTTCTATGAGATTTGTACCTTTGAATACTGCTGATGTTATGTTTGTTAAAATAAAATTGCAACTGCAGTGATAAAGGCAACTCGTCTAAATGGCAGAGCAGTAACAGGTCTATTCCCTATTCTGGTTCACTTTTTATCAAGAGCATGTCCTGATGACTAGGAGGGGATGGTCATGTGAGTCCAAACAGTAAGAAAAGCCAGTCCTGGTGAGTCCCATGTGAGTTACCTACTCTGCCTGCTCTGAGCATGGCTATGAATGCTGAGGAAGTAATTCCTGATTCTTGGGTCTGTACCCAAACTGTAATCTCTGCACTAGTGGCTGTGACATTGCCTTTGTGGCCTTTGTGGCTTTTGTGTTTAACCTTGCAGAGAACTGCTGGAGGCTCTGGAGGACGATTTAGCACTTTTGCCAATACAAAGTAGGCTGGAATGGGCAAATGGACCTTGCCTTTTGTCACTCTCCAGCAGAGGCAGCTATCTCCAACTGGAAGGGTTTATGACGATTAACAGGCTTGGGCTTTAAATTGGGTATGACCGAAATAATGACAATGGCACAACAGCCTCGCTGCACATTGTATTTTCCAAATTCATTGGCTTTCAGATGTGTTACTCATTTAGGAAAGCAGATTTGGACACTTCAAAGAATGAACTCCACTTTGTGGCTGACTCTGGAGTTTGTTATGACTGAAAAATGTGCAACTTTTTCACCTTATACAAGCAAAAGACATCCTGGGGAAGAGGTGGAGAGTGGTATACAAACTATGATACAAACTTTTTCACATTACCCCATAAAGCAGCAGGCTCTGTTTTAGACCACTTACCCCTGAAATTTTCTCCTGTTTAGTAAAATGTGTCATTTGTTTTCTACCATTCAAAACCATCCAGATACATCCTCTTACACTGAAATAGACCACCCTGTGCTCTATGCACAAAAAAGTAATTGGCTTTAAGTGCAAACAGAGAGATACCTAAATAAAACCTCCTTCCTAGTCTGCAGGGATAGACAGCAGAAAATGGGATGGCTTTGGGGGTGAGATGTCTTGCAGAGAAAAGAAGTTTCTGGAAGGTCACTCCCAGCAGGACAGAGATGCATTAGAATAGCCTGGTATTCAAGCACCACTGCTTATTTCCAAGGAGAGTGGCAATTTCATTTTGTTGTCCCAGGAGATAATAACCTCCTTAAAATAGGGTATTTCACACTCCTCTGTAGGGTAACTGCATGACTCCAAGGAGTCAAGGCCAAGCCCAGAGCAGAGGGTATATCTGTGCTGTGCAGAGAGCATCTTCAACAGCAAAGAGGCACAAAATCCACTGAGATGCAGAGAAGCCCTCACACTCCCTTGGCATTGGCTTGTGCTGCTTCTCAGTCCTGTACCCATAGTGATCTGAGTCAGAACCCCTGTTTGGCCACCAGTATTTTTTGTGGCTCCAAGGTGAAAATTGGTTAGTTACCCAGTCATTAAATTCACCTTAATTGAGACCATATTTCTGTAGAAATCAAGCCACTAATACTGTTAATTTTGTTATTATTAATATTACTGCTAATACTCTGCTTCTAAGATCGAGCAGAGCTGCATACATGTTTGTTCAGAAATAAGACATCCTCTGTTGGTTTCTAAACATCCCATTGAAATCCTTAACATACTTGAAGCTCTTTTTTATCCCGGTCTGTTACTTCACCCTGTCAGAAAGGCAAGATGCAGAGAGACAGAGAGAGTAGGGAGGATAGGAGAGTCAGTGAGAGAATAGAAAGTTCAAGGAAATCTGCCTGAAATCCAGACACACCCCCAGCCGCACTTGTGTGATCTGTACCGTTGCCAGTCACAGAAAGCCAATTAGACTTTCTCAGCACAAAGCCTATTCATGAGCCAGAATACCTTCTCTTGTTCAAGCACTGTCAACAAAGAACCTTGCTCTGAGCTGTCTAAATATTCTATAATTAAGATGAATTAGCAAGTGGAGAAGCAACTGCAGCAAGAAGAAATAAGAAGGAAGCAATTGTGCAGACTACTAAATTCCTTCCTCAAGCTTTAAGTCTGAACTGACAGATCTGTGCACTTTATTATTGTTGGCATTTCTTTTCCTCTTTTTTCTTTTTTTTTTTTCCTTCTCTTTCCCTTGGTAACATAAGAGTGAAAAGGGCACAACCCACTAGCTACTAAACTGAAGCACTATTTCTTCTGTATCCTTTTCCCCCCATGCTACTCTTTAGAGCAGCCTTTAAGCTCACAGAAGTTTTCCCCATTTCTTCTCTGAAACACTGATTAAACCAGAAGAGTCAGGTGTGATGGGAAGCAAGTGAAGAGGGGAAATGTGTTCCTGCCACCTGGAGTCTGAAAGCACTGCTCCAGTCAGCAGAAAGTAAGTGCCTGGAGATTTAAATGGCTTTCAACTTTGAATTTGAAGTGACTGTAAATATCCTCCAAGAAATGGGAAGGATAGAATCTTTCTTAGCCTAGATATTATCTTCTGTCTTGTTACTTGTGATCTACTGGCAAGTTGTGATGTTTGGCTGTGTCAGACTCATGTCCAGGAGTAGCTCTTTCATGGCTTTCCCCTGCTGCAAGTCGCAAACACCGAGGAAAAATTGAGCAACAAGCCTACACAGACATACCTTATACCCTTCTTAGATGATTTTTTCAGTCTCACAGGGTCCTCAGCCCTTAGAAAAGGCTGTGAAATGCTTCTTCTCTAGCCCTTTTTATTCTGTTGGCTACTGGAACTGCACGTCCCCACAAACAACAAAACAGAAGATGTGATAGACAAGACAACCATTTTGGGTCTAATCCCGGGAGCAGAGCGAGTCTGGGCTGTGCCCATGGATGGCAGAACCCTGCAGCTCCCTCCTTAAGTACTATTTGGGTGACCATGGGGCTATAGGTTTTGGAATAGCTTCCTGCCCCGCTTCCCAGGAATGTGGGCAGATGAAGGTTCATTTTCTGGCTTAGGTGAGAAAGGGCTGATCAGTCCAAGACAACTGTAGTTCCAATTCTCTCTGGAACTACAAACTCTAAGCAGAATCTGTGATGTTAAGGCAGCAGCTGAAGTGGATACTTGTAACTCCACGTTTTGGCACTTACCTGTCCCTTCAATCATCCTTCAGGGACATAAATCCTGGGAGGACCCTTAGGCCTTTCCTAGAATGATTTGCTGCGTGTAACTGAACTGTGTCAGGGGCATGAAAAGAGCCTTGGTCAGGAGGGGTTCCTGCTCACAAGAGAAAGGGCAGTTCAGGAGCTGGCCTAGACACCAGGAAAGAGTTTAATTTGTCTGGGGTAGGCAATAATATTATTTCATTTAAAAAACAAAATAAACATTTTTTAAATCCTCTAATTGCTTAGGAGAACTTTCTTTCCTCTTGCTGTTACAGGAGGTTCGGGCTTTTTCTCCCTCTGGTGCACTTCTGCTACTCTGGTGCAGGACACTACTCTTTGGCTAATAAAAGCTCTTCATTTGACACATGAAATGGGCCATTAGTCTTTAAAAAGAACCATAAGATGTGGCTTAAGTGTAAAAGACTACAAGGCTTGTTAAGTCAAGGTGAACATTTCAGTGTGGTTTTGCTACACAATTCTTGGTGGGAAGAAATGGGCATGAGGCAGCCCATTCTGCTGGCAAATAAGTTAAAGTGTCTAGAAAGCTGCTCAGCCTCTTCCATCCGGGGAAAAAACTTGCCCAGCTCAATCCTCAGAACTCTCCTTTCCCAGAGAGCTCCTGACATCAGATTCAGCCATTCAGAGCTGCTGCTAAGTAATGGCTGCTTGGGAAGTTCAATACAGAGAACATTCAGTACCCAGCCACCCCTGGCCCAGAGGTTCATCATCATTGCAGAAATGTAGCTGTGTTCCTCATTAGAAGCAAGATTGATGTATTTAGATTGCCCTGCAGCTCTCCTTAATCAGCTATCTAATTTTAGGGCTTTGCATCAAGGCTGGGGAAGGGAAGAGGGAGGGAGGATATTGACAAGGTTCTTAAAATACTGTTGCAAAAACCTACACTTGTTAATCATTCTCTTTACCTGATTTATACTCAAAAGATATAAACTGCTTTTCCCTCCCTCAACTCCTTTATTCCCTCCAGGATTCACATTGCAAAGACCTAAGATCAACTGCAAAAAAACTTTGATGAACTTTCACATTGGATTTAGATTCCTTGTACAGGATACTTCATTGCAGCAGTGTGCTGACTTAACCTTTTCTCAGATTCTTGGTTGCAGCAGGGAGAGCCTCAGCTCTTAAGCAGTATTGGTCTGTACTATTGTCAGTCACAGCCCCAGCAACTTTCCATCCTTTTGGCTCATTTCAACTACATTTGATGAAGGAGTTTTTTGACAGCATACAGCCAGAAATGTTGGGTAGCTTCTGTTGGGAAACCCAGGGACTGCACTCCCAGAAAGCACAAGAGCATTCCAACTCCTCCAGGCTGGTGATTTATTTCTATGTCTCTCTGGAAGAACAATGTCAATACAAAGTTATTACAACTCTTTCTTTTCCCATAAAACCAAGTCAATAAAATATTATTGCAGTGACTTGTTTTAAAGGAAAGCCTGGCAGACAAAATCACACAGAGAAATAAGAAGGGACCTGGGAGAAATCCCCTAAATACAGAAGGTCCTTGTTTATCCACCAAGTGTGTTTGAGGCAGCAGTTCAGGATCTGAATGTCACAAAGATGGACTTGATGCACAGCCTATACGCTCTCATGGTCTTTCACAGCAGCGCTAGCTAGAGAAGTGCAACAGTCCCTCCCAGCTAGAGCCCTGCCGCAGATCTCCTCTCTTTGGGCAATAGACAAGATCCTCATAGATTGAAAATCACTGTAATAGGTTATTCTTCAATGGTGGATTTCATTATTTCCAAGCCAGCAGTGACCAAACTTAATTGTTTATTTACTGCAGGTCATTCAGATTTATGCTGCAGAGCTAGTGCACTTTGGGCTGAAACCCAAACAGCAAGCAGAGCTGCAAGAGAAGTATTGCACTTGCTCTACAGCTTAAGTACAGTACAGAACAGAACAGAACAGAACTGCCTGCAAAATTTGTCCGAGGTGATCTCATTACTTGTCTGGTGGTCATCCCATTACCTGTCTGCCTATGTCACACCTTTATCCATATCTTAACATATCTGAATACCTACTGAACAGAGTTGCTTAACAGTGGTGTAAATCCTACAGTTCGACAGCTGCGAAAACCCCACCAACCAAAGATTTAATTTGTGACATCTAGTGTGCACCCAGAAAAAGCTGGTCCTCACTAAAAATTGATTTCCACTGTTGCCATATTTTGCCTGTGCTGCAAAAACCCTTCTAATGAGCAAGAGTTTCTTGCACCTCTCATCACCAACATGAGATGGGTCTCCAACTAACGCTTCTTGAAACACTGATGTTAATGTCTTACTACAATTGTCCTTTAGCAAAATTAACAGCTTTTGTTGGGAGTACTCATAAGAACTTGTTCAATTTACATCAGCAACCACAGTCCCAGAAGCTTTTGTTTCAGCTAAAAGAATATGAGAGCAGATGAAGTAAAGTTAGTTACTTCACAGGAGGTGTGCTCTACCAAGCCTTCGCTCTTTGGATGAAACAAAGCATTTGGAAAAGGATGGAACAGAAGGAAGGAAAATTTATGAAAAAATGACTGTCCAAGGTGTCTTTACAGATCCATGGTTTGTATGTATACTGTAGGTATCACAGACAAAGGAAGAGATACAGGAAGAAGTAGCTAGGGATTGAGGGTCTGCAGCCTAGCAAGCTAATCCAGGTGACAAACCGGAGGGACCAGTCCTTTGCTACACAGTCCAAATGAAATATACACATTTCCCAGATTAGTAGAGAAAAAAACTTATCAGTCTGATGTTCACTAACCTCATTACTGTATAACTGATGGCAGAAAGAAGCAGGGATGGGCTGGTTACCGCTAGTCCATTAATCAGATCCCTGGTGAAGCATCTCAGCTAGAGTTAAAATTAACGTTAGCAAATTAATTGGGACTTCACAATGGAAACCGCAAAGCATATGGTGTCAGCTAATGGAGAGGCTGTAGGGCTGAAGCCTCTGAAACTTCACGTCTTCCTGAAATCTAATTAGACTCTAATGGAAGGAAAACTGACTGAAGGCTCTTAATTGAAAATTACACTTCCAGTTCAATCAAAGACTGCCTCCGTGTTGCTATTAACGGCCTTTTAAAATTAGCTGAATTCTACAGTGACCTTGCATACAAAGTGTTCACTTACAGAGGGTAGCTGTATGGATAATCAATGGATTTCTCCGTGATGGATTTGGACTTGTTCTGTAATAATTTATGACTAGTATGTATTGACCTGGTTACTAGGATGTTGTCTGTGTGCATGAATATATGGTCTAATTTAATAGCAGCTGTCCAGAAAGAACAAACAAGCAGGTAAAAATATCTCAAGGCAAGCCACTCCTTGGCAAACACTTAGGAAGTCTTAAGAGATAACGCATAGACAGGAAATAGCTTGGAAATAAGCATGTACCTAAAACGGAAATTTTTTTCCAAAGAAGGAATAAATAATTCTTCTCCAGGCCCAGACTCATTTTTGCCTAACTTTGGACATGTAATGAAGTTACGCAGATTAGTGAGGGTAGGTACTCAAGTGCAATTGCTGTAGGCTTCCTCTATAAATTCTGGGCTGTTGCAGAGCCCAGTACCAAAGAACTTATCTAAATGCCACTGGAAACCACAGGGTAGAGATATCGAGCTGCCTTCAGAACAGGCAGCAGAATATCTCCATCAGGAGCAGCAGCAATTATACAACTGTTGCACTTTGAAGATCCAAGCTAGAATTTGCTCAGCAGGGACTGCTTGGAGAAAACAAAATCAGAAGTACTGGCATCATCTCAGACCTCTAAGCTTCAAGACATTCTAACTAGTTTCCTGAATTCTCAGCCCCATGCCTGAAACTTTTGATGTCGAGGCAGCTGAAAGCAACTCTGCTCAACTGTGTCAATCATTCCACTTTTCCCTTTGGTACACAACCCAGGAGCACATCTCATATCTGTCTATGTGCTCTGTGAAGCATCCTCTATATTTTCTTGCTTGCATTTAGCAATACAGCAAGTTTGTCCTCTATTTCCCTTTCCTACTGTCCAGCTCACCTGTCTCAACACCTCCTCGGCCCCAGCACTCCCCAAGCTTTGCCACCCCACTGACTTGCCTTGCAGGCTTGGAGATGTCCTTGCAGCTTCCTCTACTTTTTCTGCCAGTTTAATTTTTATGGCTTAGTTTGCCTTTATGCTCAGCAGTGGTTGCTGTGCTCCTTGTATCAGCTAATGATTATGATGGACCCTATGAAGTTTTGCTCTCCTGAAACAGCCTACCCTATCTGAAAGGCAATGATTCTTCCTTCGTTAGGATAGTTTTGATCCAAATTGTGTTTGCAAGTCCTGTGTAACTCACAGATTTCTTTCCACTGTTCTGACTCTGACTCAGAGTTACATAAAGGCTCAATGTCGCTGGCTGCCTCTGATGTGAATTCTCCCTTCCGTATACTTCTGTCCCCCTCTTTCTCTTGGTCTTGTGGATTTACAGGCTGTGACAGGAGATGCATGAACAATCATTTGTTCATGGTTTGTCTGACACTGACTCATGGCTCAGTTTGGTCATCTCACACTTGGAACAGAGCAGAATGGATGGGATTCTTACATCCGCTTGAGAAAGTAAAATTAAAGATTACACTTTCATGTTCTAGGCCATCTGGGGAAACATCTTCTACATGCAAAAGACGCTAGTTAATGGAGAACAATTTATATCTGAAAAATAAATACTTGAAACTGTCTGGATTATTTCAGTCTGTATCCCTTTCATTCGCCTCACAAAATAGGACTCAACTACTGCTTCATGCAGCAGAGAAAGGCTGAAGCAGTCCATTGACAAAACACCCAGAAACCCTCTCTATCTACACACAGGGATTTTTCCTCCTCTTGCGTTGTGAAGTGCAAAAAGTATTTTCTTCTGATGCAAACTGAAGTCTCTGCTTAGGGCAGCATGATCTTACAGCTAGGCCAGCTCCATCTGGGTGATTTACATCCCAAGCTTTAACGTAAGGTACATTCCCAGTTACTCTCCTCCCCATACATACCCCACCCCAAACAACCAGCCATATCTATCCGTTACTGTAATGCTCAAATCACCTTGTATTTGATTAAGCAAAAAATGAGACTCTTCTTGAAACAAAAAAAAAAGAGGACTTAAGTATCTCAGAACAACAAGGGGTGGAGGAACACGCATTGCTCTGACTCTCCCTGTGGCCATTCTGTTCCATTGACTCTATTCAGGACTGAAGTCATTTAACCAATATTTTATTACATAGTTGAGGAACACACGGGTGTGCCTGCCCATCATTTGTGACTTATACTGGAAACACTGCGCAGTGACACTCCATCACGCAAAGTATGGGCAGCGTCTTGAGTACTGTATACCAGTAACATCAGAGAGATAAACTGGATCAGTGCCAGGAACCTGAAGGCAGGCAAATTCCAAACAGATGCAAAGCGAACATTCTGAGGCATGTTTATGGCTGCTAAAGCACTAACAAATCAAAGGAAGTCATGGTTCCTCCATCTCTCCATGTCCTTAAGTCAAAACTACAGGCACTTGATTATTGAATTTCTTTCTTGCCCTGATATAAGTTTCCAGGCAGAAAATAGGCAGCTTCACTCCTGTGAGTTATTTGCTGCTATTCCCATCTAGTTCATCTATTCTCTTTGCTATTGCTTCATCTGAAAGTATCTTCTGGTTAACCTCATATCTTCTCTGATTTCCACATAACTCCTTCATCTGGATGTTTGGACATTGCTACATACAGCTAATTCCAGATATGCCATTTCCTTTTGATTCAAGTGAATAAACAACTGTATGGGGATATTTCCACATCTCTTTGTTGGTGGGAAAGTCTTCCTATCTACTACTAAGATCATTTGACTTCTGCCAGATCTATGTTCTGAAACACCTTGTGACCTGCAAACGTGAAGTTCGCAAACAATCTGGTTAGGGAAACAGGACTGGCTACTGGATTGTGGTGCAGATGTGGGTACCATGGGGCAGAGGTCTTTTCCTCAAAATGTGCTACGAAGTATATGCAGCAATTAATTACGGGGAGTACTACAACCTTGCTACTACTGTGGGTACTTTACTGTAGAAGGAAGAAGGGTAACAGGTACATTTGCTAAGGGTAAAGTTTTTATTCTCCAAAGTGTCTGCTTTTTCCTGTCTAGCGCTTCAGCAGTTTTCCATATCTCACAGCAAAATGTTGTATTTGATATGACATTTAAATGGGAAATTCTTCTGCTTGTTCTAATGCTGTAGCTTTCCAATTAGAAATCTAAGAGCTTTGATCTATTTCAGCATGTTCGTGGAGAAAACAGGTAAAATTCTGCAGTCTGTGTTGAACGGGATTCTGAAAAGAGTGGTCTGGTGATCTTAAAAATCCACCTGTCTATTAGTTAGCCCACTGGAAATACCTCTGACTTCTTAATGTGCAAATTTTGGCTGGGATAGAGTAAATTTTCTTCATAGTAGCTGGTAAGGGACTATGTTTTGGCTTTGTGCTAGAAAAAATGTTGATATTATAGAGATGATTTCGTTATTGCTGAGCACTGCTTACATACAGTCAAGGCCTTTTCTGCTTCTCACACCACCCCACCAACAAGTAGGCTGGAGGTGCACAAGAAGCTGGGAGAGCACACAACGGGGACAGCTGACCCCAACTGTCCAAAGGGATGTTCCATACCATATGACGTCATTCTTACCATATAAAGCTGGGGGAAGAAAAAGGAAGGGGAGGACGTTCAGAGTTAATGGCATTTGTCTTCCCAAGTAACCATTAAAAGTGATGGAGCTCGGCTTTCCTGGAGATGGCTGAACACCTGCCTGCCAATGGGACGTGGTGATTGAATTCCTCCTTTTGCTTTGGTTGCATGCACAGCTTTTGCTTCACCTCTTAAACTGTCTTTATCTCAACCCATGAGTTTTCTCACTTTTACTCTTCTGATTCTCTCCCCCATCCTGCCGGGGGGGAGTGAGAAAATAGCTGTGTGGTGCTTAGTTGCCAGCTGGGATTAAACCATGACATTTATTCTCTATTGTGAGACCATTTCTAAGCTTCATAAGATTGACCTAACCAATGTCTAATAGGTATAATGAAAATGGGATTAGACATGACACACTGCAACTCAGATGCCCCCTTCAACCCCGGTCTGGGATACCTCTGTATTTCAGCCTGTCTCCGCAAACTGCCAAGGCGGGATCTTTTTTAGGGGCAAGATTCCCCATCTTTACTTACTGAACCAACACCACACTGGGATCTAGTGAGAAGAAACACCTCTTATCAAGCATAGCGGAACTTTCTGATGGTCTGTGTATTTTCATAGGTTTGCTTCTTCCTGAATGACCGTGGTCAATTCATCTCACACTTTTGTCCACCTGCAAAATGGAAGTAATGAAAGTGATTTCTAAATGAAAGTTGTTTTCATGGATGATGTGGAAAAACAGATCTTTCAGCAAATGTTTCTTATAGAATCTGGGCCTTTCTCCATCAGACATTCCCCTGCAAGCTCTGAAGAAACTGTTCCTTTGACAATCTACATCATAGTTGGGGGTGGGCAATTACCCTAATTACATGAAGTGACATTTTTATTACTACTTTTTAGGTAACAGCGGAAAGTTGAACATGGTCTTCTGAGTTCTCTGTATTTTCCCACTACTTTTTCTCTGCTCTTATCGAAGGCTTTTTCACAGCAACAGAAAAGAAAGATTGGCAGAAATGAGAAAAACAGCTAAAAATTAGAAATCAGAGCAAGGCTTTCCCGTGAGCTAATCTCCCTTTGCCAATCCAAAACCACCCTTAAAATGAACCTAATCACCTGCCTTTGCCACTGCCTCTGTGAACACAGAGGGAGCTTTTCCTTCATTTTAATTATCCTGATTCCTTTTTAATTATACCCCTTCCTCTGTTCTGCTCAGTGCCATCAAATACTGGAGAAGACATTGGATTGCAGCCTAATGCGTTTTGGCTGAATCAAAACTCCTGGGTTTCAAGTTTCTTTCCACACTCACAGTCACAAAAAACCTTTCTTACTTAATGAAGTTTCGTCAGAGGCCTCTTGCAATTTGCTCAACCGCTTGTTCACACAGTCTGGTTTTGCAAAGGTTCACATCTGCTCCTCTGAGGTTTGCTTCCCTTCACTGCCTTAATAAGTAAAACTCAAAGCTTCTGACTCATTTGATATGAAACTGAGTTCCTCAGACTGAAGATAGGCATTTTGTTTATTGCCAGTTGATAAATTGGGAGTGAAATTACAGCTCTGCCATGGGCAGAAGAGCTTTTCAAATCAGTTGTGTTTCTTAACACATTTCACATCTGGAAATCAAAAAAGGCAAACTGGCTGCAATGCTTTGCTTCTGGTGCATGGGAAGTCTGAGTGAATGACAACAGTGATCTGCTCTAGTCTAATAAATCTCTGACACTACTTAAATTTAAGAATTAAAAAGCACTTCTGCCAATAGCAATAAACAACCATAAGGGTAAAAAATGCCATACATAGAGTTAATCTTTCTCTTTCAGTGTTTGCTCATTCAATTTTGTCTCTGTACTTTCAAGCTGGATAGAGAACTGCTTATTGGAAAGTTGCTTAGTACAAGTACGAATGTGAAATGACAGCTGGATCTTAATATCTCCAACTGTACATGTTTGATGATGCCTGGAATCCTGATACCTCATGCACTCAGAAAAATCACATCTATTGTTTTAAAGCAGGATTTCTCCCCCACAGAGTGTCAGGTTGTTTTCAGTTTGCTTTCCCCGAAAGAGACAAGAGGTGATAGAAGCTCGAAAAACAAGGCAAAACTCATGAGAAGCATGTCCCTTCTCATATAGCTCTTTCCCATAGCAAGATGGAGAAGGAAAAAGCAAACCTCAGAAGGCAGATGTTACAGGACTTAACACATAACTGAAAGTCATTCAGGTAGGATCCTAGAAATTCAGGTAGGGTCCTTACAATTCATGGCTGAAAAGAGCTCAGTGGGATTTGGTCCATCCCCTTAACTAAGTGGACAGAATAGACACAGTTTATCTCCTGCTAGAGGTTTGTCTCACTTGTCTTTAAACACATTCAGATCCAGGAACCTACAACCTTTCCACATTACCCATCCCAATACTCATCTGTGCTTCCAGTTAGGGAGCAGTACAGTGTTCCAGGACAGGAAACTAGCACAGAGTATACTGGAAATAGTTGCAAGTTTTAGTAACATGATGCTGTACCTCAGCAAGGAACAGTTTTCAGGAAGACAATCTCAATGTAATGGATTATCAGACCAAGTCATAAGGCTAAAAAAAAAAAGACAAGCTTCCATGCATACAAAGCCCCTCACATCCTTTCATGTTGTAAGTCACCACCTGTGCTCAGACCTTCAAAAACCCTGAGCAACATCAGCACCTACAGCCAACAGCAGATCAGTGAGACTCAAACTCCTAAATCTCTTGCACGATTCTGAAAACTCTCCTTTTTTTTATGAACAAATTCATCCTTCATGTGAAGCGAAATCACAATTTCCACTTCTCCCATCATCTTCTCATTCTAGGAACTGTCTCCATAACAGCACTCAGTAAAAGATACTCCTCCATCTGAACTGGTCACTGTCTTCCATATGTTTCTCTCATGCATGGATAAATTAAAAAGCTGCTGATCATTTCTTTCAGAGGGAGTTCAAATTCACAGAGGTCCACCATACTGAAGTTTTACAGGGATTGCAGAAGAATATAAGAAGTAGGGAGACATTTAAGCCTCTTCATTCTTTTTAAGCTAAAAGCTGTTTGCAGTTACGAAACAGGGACTAGAGATCTCTTTCGCACTGCTTCTGGCAGTATTTCTGTTCCTTTCAGCTCATAGCAATGCCTACATATACCAGGAAACGCAGAAAAACTTTCTGAGAAGAGATTCTTCCAAATCACATTTGTAAGTGGAGTAATCCATGCTTGACCTACATACAAACCATTTTGAGCTTCGCCACTGAAATTCAAAGTGGCACCTGCCAGTTAACAACAAAATCTCCACATTACTTCAACGAGAGCAAGAAATTCAATTTGATTTGCAGGTTCACTAAGGATACATCTATATTGCAGGGTATAGAGGGAGAGGTAAGTGGCATTTTCCTGATCAGTCTGAGTATCCATGTCATCTGGCTGGCTTTTTGCAGCCCAGGCTGAATCCGAGAAAAGGCTGACCCTGAGCAGCCGCAAAGTAAAGCAGTTGTCAGGTAGAGCAGGAAACTGAGAGGGGCAGGAAAATCACATCCTGAGGTATGGAAGAGGTTCAGTAGCCAAAATTCTGGGCTGTCCTAAAGAGGGGGTCTCTTGGGTGACATTTTCCCAAGTGGAGAAATCATCCAGAGCAGACTCTCCATCAGGCAGCCACAGCCCCAGCACACCCACGTCCTGTCCCAGGCCAGCAAGGAGTTAGCAAGGGACAGGCCATGCAAGGAACAACCTTCCAGCTCCAGTGGGTTTTTCCACCATGCTGAGAAGCAGCAAACGGCTGGAGCAAGTTCTTCCTGACACAGTATTACTGGTACTCAAGGCAGCATTCTTCAAGCCATTAGAGGTGCCACCCCTTGAGCTAGTCATGGTTTCCAACAGAGGTGTGCTTTAGGCAGCTAATAGGATATTTGGGCTATTACAAAGGCAGCTGTCAAAGAAAAATAAAATCAGGCACTGATTACTGTGATAAAGGAACTGGAACCTGAAGAGTCTGAAGTGCTCACAGGCAGTTCTTACTGCTGACAAGGAAACAGCATTTTTCAACTCCAAGACAGAATGCAAGCCTTAGCTAACCATGTCTTAGGGAGTACCCCAGCGGTATAGTGGCTGCTCCTATTTTAATACATAGGGAAACTGAGTTATAGAGACTAAACTCATCAAAAAAATCAAGTTGAGCCTTTCTTTGCATGTTTTCCAGAACTCTTGCTGTTCCACCAGCATGCATCGTGGGAGGTGTAGTTGAACTCCTTGCTCCTAGAAGAAAACAGGGTATGAAGTACAGCAGCCTGGAGCTGTCTCAGACATATTACTAACTTAGAACAAAATCAGTCTTCATAATAATCACATTTTTATCCAAAGCTGTTTTTCCCCAGAAATCTGGTACCCTTACTTTTTAAAAGTGGTTTGGTTTTTTTTTTAGAGAAAAGTTGACTGGCCAATTTTTCTCGTGCCTGAGCCCACTCTTGCTATGGGAGACAGATCTTCAAATTATTGTGAGTTCCACAGTCCACTGGTAAGAACAAAACCCTGTGTAATTCCTCCATCACAGGGCTGAGAACATGAGTCATTCCCCAGTACAATGCTGGAAAACAGCAAACCAAAAAGCCACCATGAAAACTGAAACATTTTTAGGGCTTAAATCAACAATATTAGTCAGCCCGAGGTTGGGGCAATGAGTTAAAATGGAATTCCTTATGTCTTCAGTTTTCTTTTCATAAATGAAATAGAAAAACAATGGGATTCCATGGTGGAAGAATTTCTTGCCATGCTGAGTCTGCAGAGTCAAGAAAGCACTGCTCTCTTAGCAAACGTGATCAGACACCAGCCCTCATTTTCTTTGCGGGGAAATGGTTTACTTTGAGTGCCGCCGCAGACACCTGCCCTCCCTCAAATATACTCACAGAGCCCTCCAAAACAGTGTGGTCGACAAAGCCTGCTGAGCCTGAGGTACCTCCACAGAAAACTGCAGACCAAGATGAGTCAGCGTGGCAGAAATTAGTGTGCATGAACAAGAGCATGCTTAGTTAGCCTCCGGTTACGACAAAACACAGCCTATTATCATCAGACGACTTCGGCACATGTGCAAAAATTAAGACCCAGCCTTGGCTGCTGCCTTTTAAGGGCAGACATGACTCTCAACAGATTCGTTTCCTGGTCTTCCTTTAATTTCTTCCATGCAGCTAAATTGCCCTCCTTCAGACTTCCCTCCTGAGAGACAAGCTCTCAGTCTTCAGAGCTGAGATGGTCAAGGCAGAAGCTGCTGTCTGCCTTTCAGGTCTCATCTGGGGAACAAAACTTGGCTAACGTGCTCTTCAAACCAGTAGGCTGGTATGAAAGTAATCCCAAAAATAGTCACTGCAGTGAGATAACAAGAAGGAAACACATAACAGTTCTGGTAATTAAGAGCTTTGACTGCCTCCACTTGTGATGATTTCTGTCACTGGGAAACTTGGAATCAAGACTGGACAGCTTTTCTAGTCAAGCTGTTTATGAAACAAGAGTCAATACAGGGAAGTGGTGTGGTCTACCAAACAGAAAATATCAGAACACACAGTCACAGTGTTTTGGTTTGCTTTGGTTTTGGTTTTGACCTTCTGAATTAAGAAACAACCAGACCACAAGACTAAAAGGCATGAAAATATCTGGAAACAACCATGTGCTCTGACATTAGCTCCAAGAGTCTTCGTCTGCTCAGCTGAAGGCAATGTTACTCCCTGCGCGGACATAATTTCCCTGTGCCCGTGTTAATGGCAAACCTTTCCAAGGTGACTCCTCTGGATCCACAGACCACAGGCCAGCCCCACCTGGAGCCGGGGCATTCACTCCACACAGCTGCCTGACACGATGCTCCCAGCAGAGGCCAATCACATAGCACTGGTGCGTCTACCAGCAAATACTAAGCTGGTTTGCAGGAATTCCTTACGCTCCACTCATATTTGAAATCAAAAAAATCCATGTTCTCAGTGCAAAGAGGAAAGTTTGGAGTAAAGCATGAAATTCTGCCTAGAGAGCAAGTACATATTCTCTCCAGGGCTTTGTGGCTGTGCGTCCCTGAAGGGAGATTATCACTGATAAGAGCTGACAGCGACGTCACCACCTTATTCATTTTTTGTAGTTGTTTCAGAAGCTTCCTGTACCAATTGCTCTGGGACAGTCTAACGCTGACTCCAGATGAAATCCCAGAAAGCTCAGAGACCACCCTCTTCCAAAGAGTCATCCAGCTATTGCAATTATTGATCATAACGTACCTGGTGCCTATCACAATATTTGCAGTGCGGGGGCTTGCTTGGGGTGGCCACAAAATTTTCCTCGGTGACTGGTGGATAAGAAGCCTATTTTACTTGTAGCTTCCATGTTTTCATTACTGTTTTGGTGTGGTAGTTTCATTCCTTGCCAAGGAGTTTCCCTGCCCGAGCACTAAGTTCACACTGCCTTGCATTCGTGCCCCTCCAACTCAAAACCCATTTACAATTATCAAGCGGGCAATGCGCTGCAGAAAGAGAGCGAACCGCACAGCAAAGCCCACTCCTGCTGAGCCCAGCTGTGGAAATAGTGTTGTTCAGGACTTTCCTCTGCAGTTGTACCCATAATAAACCAGGACATCCTCCATTCTCACTCCAAAGATGGCACTCCATACAGAATTACTGGGATATTTTTGGCCTGGCATCAGCCAGGGTATTGTCACATTGTGAGCACACCTGCTTACTGGTAACAAACAGCACCATATTGTAAGTGTGAAGCTGCCGTAAGTTTAGTTCTTACACATCCTTTGGGGTGTTTTTCTTCCATGATGCCCCATCCCATGGTGATTGTGAATGCAGATCCATTTCATTGTTGAGGGAAGCTTCCAATTATTTTCCTTTATTAAGCTGTTTATTTAGTAATCTCACACAAAGTTATCACAGGGAATTGTGTTTGCATGGGGAAGAAAATCCAAACAAAACATGAGCCAGCTTCTTTCATTGATGAAATCAAAGTTAGCTGTAATGGCAGGTGAGTTTTCTCATATTTACAGCCCCAGTACAGTGGAAATAAGACGAACAGCGGCTCCTCCAACATCACCTTAGGAAACCACTTACAGTGGCTATTATCTTTATCATCTAAGAGTCCAATTTACATAATCATTAACTAGGAAAATATGACAAGTATGACCCCACAAAAACACGCAGGCTATTTCTATTGGCTTACCACAGCCATGATTTCAGTGACCTCAATGTAACATTAAATCATACCATGATTTTACTTAACTTGAAAAACAAAACAAAATTGGAAGTAAAAAAAAAAAAAACAAAAACCTGCTCTTATGGAATGCATTGGCTGTTTTAAATATCAAAACTTTTTTCTTTTAACTTACTTAAACACATTCCATTCACAGTAAATTGACACATAAATTTTGTTGCTATGGATCCTACTTAGCAAAACAATATAGACACAGGATCATAGAAATGTTGGTGGGATGGGACCTCTGGAGGTCACCTAGTCCTACCTACTGCTGGGAGCAAGACTACTGCCAACACGAGTGCACTTAAGTTGTGTCTTTGTCTCCAAAATGCCTGTTCTGACTGTGGTGCACATCTATGCAATAGCAAAACAGGGTAAACTCCACGGTCCTTGCTCAGGAGAAAGATCAGTGGAGAGGACAGAGCTTAACTCCAGACAGTGCAAAGTGCTTGTGACCTGTCTCTGGTATTCCAGCCTCTTCTCTACCAGTGTCGTACCTTGGTCACTGTGCTGAGATGGTTTGCAAGAACTGACAGGAGTAACCCTTTTCCAGCTCAGCAAAGACTCCACAAAGCCAGGCAATATGCTGTGCATCTTTCCTGCTGTTTACTGCATTTTTTAGACACCAGGTCCCCTGAGGAATCAAAGAAATGCTGAGATAGATACTCTTCTTGAGCTCAACCACACATGCCAGAGCAGCTGTGTGTAGACACATCATGCCTCTCAGATCATTGCCAACTAATTAAGCGTTTCCTTCCCCACACAGATAATTATTATGATTCCAAGTACATTGATTCATGAAAGAACTAAGCTCAGAAACAATAACTTCCTTGCTCCTGGGTAAGGAGGCTTCTGCATAGCTCAGCCTTGGCTTCTGGTCCTTTCCGCTAGAGTTTCAGTGTCTCTCTGATTGTTCCCAGGTTGCATCCTTCCGATTTCCTGCCCTTAGAGGAAGCTGTGCTAGAGAAGATGGACCAAAGCTGGGTTCCTAACAGAAACAGCAGCAGCAGACTATGTCACATTTTTCAAAGGCTTGCCACAATGAAGGAAATCAGATTTGAACTTCCCTGGGAGTCAAGGTTCTGAAAACCCAGGCCCAAGTTAGTAAGGAAGGTTAACAGCATCAAACAGTGGAGCCCCCGAGGGAATGTTATGTCGTCTTGTCCAACTCCCTGTATAATGCAAATGAGATAACTCCCTCTTGCACTCAGCTTTCAGCAAGAAAGCACATTGCCCAAAAGGCAGTTGGCCCCAATTTGACAACTTCAAAAGAGGCCAAATCCACACAAGGTTAAAAAAATTCTCATCTGTTGGTTCAGAGAAAGATGGGAGATGTGGTCTGTACTTTTTCCTTCATCCTATGCTTCAATTATTTGCTTGTCACACTTGGCTGCTGCCCACTTTAGCCAAGGGATTTGGCTAATTTCTTTCAGGAGAAGGAAATCAAGGTCCACACGTGGTTTATTTGCAAATACACATAAAACCAACTTCCTCTGAGTAAGGAACGATTTTCGTAACCCTTTGTGCCTGTCTCTAAGATCCTGCTTGACATTTTTGAATCAAAAATGTTCACTCACCCTTTGCTTTCCTCTCACTGTTCTCTGGACTTGCATCTCATCTTCTTTTGCTTTCTTTTGTCCAACTCTGAGGAATTAATTTGGCGTCTTCCACATTCTTATGCACATAAAAACACACATCTGCTAAAATGAAAGGCTAGACAAGACCTGTACCTCTCCGCACCACCAACCACCTCTTGAACTACTCCCAGATGCATCTTGTACCATGTTCACAGACTAGGTGAAGGTTACTCTCTTTTCTTATAGAAACATAGTCACCTTCTACACCTATCTTACTACTAGGTAACGGTAACACAGAAGTGATGGCAGTTTTTCATCCAGACAGCAGCCTTGCCTTAGGGGTATCTAACTGCGAGTCCCAACAACTGGCTAGATCTTCAGTTCTGAATACCAAGGTCAGCCCCTAACTCCTCAGGGCACCTCTGAGACCAACTGGACATCTCAGGTGTAGTGTAACTAGGCTGGGATGTCTTGGGATCTGGTAGAAGTTCACCACCCTTAGGAAAAGGACTAACAGCACTGCAAGTTAAAGGTTTCAGCCTGTAAAAAGAGCAGGACAATATGAAGATATCTCCCCAAGTGTTCCTCCCATGTTCGGTGGCCAACAGACCTTATTGCATCACATCTTGTGCTTCATAAATGTTCTGCACCTTGCTGCCATGAAAAAAATACAAGGACTAGCTACTTAGTGTGGCTGAATTCTGGTTTCTGGTGTCTGGTAAATCTAGCTACAAAGCACTGCCCAAAACTTTATACCTGGGAGCTGCTCTTCATTTATATAGTGAGTTCAAGAACATAACATTCAGCTCCTTCCCATATTGCACATTCTAATAAAACACTTTGTTCTTGAAGGCACATATTTTTTCTTGATTAAATAGGAAAGCTGTTCAAACACAAAGTTGACCCTTAATTATGGCTTTAAATGCACTTCGTTAGAATTACCTCCTTGCTCATCTTGGGAAAGTATAATAAGAAGTAACAAGATAATATGCAGTGTTTTGGAGTAATTGCCTACTATGCTTGAACTCTGTGAGGCCTTTTCCAATTACATTTGTAGCTTGCTAATGTTTGGGGATTTTCCAGGATAAATTATGTTAATTGTGTTCCTTGGATCTGTTTTCCACAAAAAGCCCAATAAACAGCAAGAAGACCGAGGGAGAGAATTAAGTGGTGGAGTTAATTAGATTAGGCTTGTGCTGTAGCGAAGCAGGAAGATTCCACTAAATCCTATAATAGGCCCTAATGAGGATTTTATCATGCTTGTTAAACGGGTCATTTAGTTGTGTGACGGGGCCACTGAGTGTAATGTAAAAACTGGTTAATAAAAAAAAAAAGTCTTTTAATCGCACACACAGGCAAAGGAGTATCAAGAGTCCAGCCAAATGGAATAGCCTCCAACCAAATACAGGAAAAGCTCTGCAGTTCCTGTGATGGTGAACATGTAATGTGATTAGGCCACTTAATTTTCCTTCACGGGCATAAAAATTAATGCTCCACGAGTGATTTACACTGGGGAACTTTAATAATCCAGGTTGATCAAGATAGGAATTACTTATTTTTCCTGCTTTATTTTGGCGTTTTTGGTTGGTTGGTTGGCTGGCTGGTTGATTTTTTGCAGAGGGGTTGTAAATGAATGTAGATCTGGTTGCTGTTGAATCATCTGTACCTGTCTCTTTCATTAGTGTTTGAAGAAAAATCTATAACAGAGTCACTGATTACTCTGGCTAATCTCCTTCCAGGGATGGGATGAGATAATCTTTGCATTTTGTTTTCAGGTAGCGGACATCACACAGAAAAATGAGAGTCCTGGGAAATGCACTCCATAACGTATGCTTCCTTATCAGTTTATTTTTAATTTGAAGACAAAGCTTCTGGATGTCCTGCTTAATACTGGGCATAAGAACCTATATCTGCTCTGACTTCACCAAGGGGTGAAAACATTCAATACACTGTTGATTCTCTTCTCTCCCAATGCTGAGAACAGCTCCAAGAGATTAACCTTAACAATGCTGACACATTTTGAGGCTAGTTATAGTAAACAAGAAATGAAGCAAATCTAGGCCATTGGCTAAAAAGAGTGAAGATGTCACTTGATCCACCTGCTACCAATTCAAAATGAGGGGTCTCTGAGCTCAAGTGTCCCTTATCTCCTGGAAGCCTGTAAGTGGTTTTTTCCTACAATCTACTTTCTTAGGTGACCTCTGGCCTGCACTCTGCAGAGACAGAGTCCATCCCTTCCCCTAGATGTTATTTCAGTCCAGAGCTCACAGCCACTATATGCAACAAGGGAAGATGTGTCCTCTGTCTTGCCCTGGCCTTTGACTTGGACATCACTCTTCCAGTTATGCTCCCAGAGGTATTCCCACCTTGTTGACAACTTTCTTCAACATTCAGCCCAATGAACCCCCAGTTCACTGGCAGACTATTAGGGCTGTGTTTCTGACACTTCCTTTCCTGTGCTCTAAAACACCAATTTGTTTTCTCAAGGCTCCCACTGCAGAGAAGGTTTGATTTATATCAATCTCTGTGGCATGTGACAGGGACCAGGTGGTGACTGAGCAGAAGACCACCATGACTTCCAACCGTCCAGCAAATGACAGCCATTACTTCGAGTACCCCACTGAGACATACCAGCTGCTGTCTCCTCCAGCCCTGCTTGGTGGCACCCCCAGAGACAATGATTCAGAAGAGCAGGTCATTCATAAACACTTCTTCCAGCAACCGGTGGTTCTGATGCCTCAACAACCGAACATCTGCTGAGGAAAATGAAAACAAGAAGTTCAGTTCTTCCCTACTTACTCATTCTACACTAGTGATTTTTCAACCTCTTTTGCTTTGCAGGGGTCTAAGAGTATTCCAGTGGCAGTACATGATACCCCCTGTAGTTATTCGAGCCAACTGTTAATAAACCTTTTTCTTATTTTTCTTTTCAAGGATGTCCCAGAAGTACCCAGAGACCCAGGACTAGCTATAGGTACAGTACCACTGTGCTGATCAACGCTTTATAATAACAAGTGAAATAAAACTAAAAATACATACCCACTAAATGCATGACAACACCAACCCACATATTAATAGCATAGTAACTATGTAATCAGTCATGTCTGAGCTTGTTTAACATCCAAGTTTTAACTGTGACAAATATATTCCTTACAGAGCAGCTACCAGAATTGGCTTAATTTATAAAAGCCACCTCACCTTCCTTCCTTCCTGTGCCATAGCAGCTCCCCAAAACTATGCAAACGTTAAGTAGTTTTGCTCTGCAATATTAATATCCTTGTTGTACTAATTCTGTCTGTATGACTCTATTATCCTTTATTTAGACTTAATTTGTGATCACTAAATTCCCTGCTCTGTGTTTCTACAGCACTTAACACAATGGAGTCCTATCTATATCTGGATTACCTCTACAGTACAAATATGCAAATATTAACATAATGAGATCTCTTAGAAGCAGTTGCATTGTAGCATGGACTCTGGGCCAAGTTAGGGCAAGGAAGCTCTTACACATAAGATGACTCCCAGATAAATAAACTAGCACATCAGTTTGGCTTCCTTGCTTCTTTGGTCTATGAGTTTTCAGAACTATGTTCAGCCAGATTACTATGGACCCATTTTCCTGACCATTAAGATATATGCACAGCCATGCCAGCCAACATATAGAAGAGATCCCTGTTGCTCACAGCGAGGCTCTGAAGTGCAACCTTGTCAGTGATCCTGAAAACAGCACCAGCTCCTATTCACAGTCCATTTCTTCACATTAACCGTGAGCAGAGAGATGCTGAAGGACTGGCTGAGATAGCAAGTTAAAATCATGCTGATGGTCAATGCCACAGCAACGCCAGCCAGACAAGCAGGAAAATATAATCTGAAGGAGATTTGAGAGACCCTTACCTTCAGCAGCGACTGCTGAAGGGGTTAAAGCCGAGCGTATGCTCTGTTGCCATATCAATACCATGTTACATCTGTCATACTACAAGACGTAAATGCTTCTAGAGGCCACATAGCATATTGCCATTTAATGTTTCACTGCACTTCACATTGCACAACTCAGTCTGTTTCTCCCAGCATGCAGAATTAAGTTCACTTTACCAAATCATTTTGCCAAAGAAAGGCTTCTGCTCCTGTTGCTCTAGTTGTCAAAATTAGCTGCGTGTTCATGTGTCTGTGTATGGGTTCATGCAAGTATGTATGAGAGCATCCATCAGATTTACAGCTATGACTAATAACACAACAATGACTAATAAACACAGTTTAGCAAATGTGATCTATGAAAAAAGATTCAAAGAATTGATGTCAAAGTGCTAAGAGGAGAGGGGAGAAAAACTGGTAATGGTATTTAAATAACTTAACAGCTGTCACCAAGGGAGAGAAGGCTCCTTGCTTTGACTTTGGAGTTAGCTCTGTTTTGAACAGGAGGCTGTTCACCCAACCTCTGCCCAATTCCATGCTATGACATCTCCTTGTGTCCATTAGGGACAGAGCAAAAACGGTGGGTGTAAACTCTTAAACTGCAGCAAAGGAGATTTAAATTAGATATCAAGAGAATTAGGAACTAGTACCTCAGGAAAGCGTGATGGCTTTTGCAGAATGATTTTATGAACCACACAGAAAAACATCTCCCCGGAAAAGCCTCTGGGGTGAAGGGATGGAGCAGATGATCCCTCGAGTCTCTGCTACGCGTCTGTTATCTATGATTTGATACATTTTCTGACAAGAACTGGGCGAGTAGGATGTACTTGAAAGGACTATTGCTTCACAGCAGATCAGACAACCTTGTGTCTTCCCTTCCAATCAATGAGGCTCCCAGAGCTCAAAGTGCTGAAAGAAACTCGAGACATTTTAATTGGCGACCTTCTTCGTTTAAACAATAGAGAAGTAATATGGGTCACTTCTTCTGTGGAGCTGTTATCTGTCAGACACAGAAAAGACTTGTGTTACAACGAGACGGAATATGCTGACTTCATGTTCTCTTCTATTATATTTGTGACCTGGACTTCTCCCTTTTATTCCTTTTTTTACTCTCACTCTTTTTTTTTCCTCTTAACACAAACCCTTAAAAACATCCCAACTTGCCACGTTTTCTTCCTACAGACAGTTGAAGCTGCTAATTGCAATTCCATCACTGAAACACAGACCTGCCCTTCATCTGTACTGTAGCATTCCTATCTTTTCCCTGCAGTTAATGAAGTTTCTCACGCTGAGGAAGGAGTAGTTTGTAAGCCGCACTTTCACCAGTCCCGTGCTCGCAGCAAGAAATTTGAGCCAAAGCTCTTTAAAAATCAAAGGAATGAAGAACTATCCACTTTTTTGTTACCTGGACAGGCAGTGAGCTGCAAATGGCTCGAGGTAACTGGGGATAACTGCATTGCATGGCTTTTGGACGCTATGTGCAGCATCTACCCTGAGCCAGGGACTGTTTATCTGCTTTGTTCCTGATGTAGCACAGCAAGTCCATTATCGAAGACGCGTCTTTTTGTTATTTGTCAAAAGGTCAACAACAGTCTGGAGATAAAGTGTGGCTTTTTCTTGAGAGGCAAAAGAAATGTGCTTCTTGGGGAAGAGTGAACTGCTTTGTCATGACTGTAGTGATGCTTGAGGAGTGGACCTGCCTTTCATCTCTGTTGATGAAAGCTGTTGACAGAAGCTACGCTTGTGCCGCCCAACAAACTGAGCGAGCTTCCTAGCATGGCATGAAAGCATGTGGCTATGCTTTGCCACCCTAGAGTTTGAGTTCCAGTGGTTGGGGTGGGGGGTGTTGGGGGGGTGTTGGGCAAAAGTTATTTCTTCCCCAAGGGTTTGGTTTGGTGGCTTTGAAGTCTATGCTTTCTGGTAACAGGTTATACTGAAATAACAACCTTAAAATTCCTACCTGAATCAAACTGACTTGGGGCTCTCTCTAAAATACCCCAGAAAAATGGAAAGGGGAAAAATTGCTCATAACCTGCCTTCAAAATCCAGTGATGATGCAGGATGGGGCCATGGATGTCTCACATCAGCATTAGTTTTAGATACAAGAAAGCAGAATTGCCTACAGACTGTGTCACACTGAAAGTCACCTAGGAGTGGAAGAGGAGGGATGATGCCTATGGGTGAATGAACTTCTGATATTGCATGAAAACTGCCTATTTCCACACTCAGTGCTGGCTCACAGAGTCCTTGCCTGTCTCTGCTGACCCATGCCTTTCTGCTCCTGCACCTTCTACAAAAGTTCAAAGTTTGTACAGCATTGGGGCCCGAGGCACAGCACCACCTCAATCAAAGTATTGATTTAAATACATAACTGATGAAACTAAAAGAAACAAAACCAATACTGCACCTTCAGGGCAGAGGTGCTCTGGAGATGAATATGCGGCAATATTTATGTTAGCATGTGATCTCTTCAGACATGGAAATCTGGCTGTCATTCCTATCACAGTTGTCTCTGCTTTCTGTATGAAACGTTGAAAGGCCCAAACCTCAAACAGGATTGCCAGATCCAGGCTTGCAAACAGAGTAAGCAAAATCAACAGACATATGGGATTTGCAAAAAAAAAAAAGAAAAGAATGTAAAGATTGAGGAATATTTTATTGCCTTTCACTTCCAATTGGGAAGGGTCCATTTTTAAGTCTTATCTCCAGCTATGAAAGCTGAAAGCTATTCACAGTCATCCCAAGGTTCTCAGTTTAGCTATTCCTTAAGCACCTGTGAAAGGAGACTAAGTAAAAGAAGGTCATACAAAGAAGGTCCCACAAAGGCAGAATTTCAGAGGGTCTCTTCATCTCTATGGGCAACGTTTAGGAGTCAACAAATTGCAACTGTTTAGAAGTGCTTTTGATTTATAAAGCTGTGATCTTTATAAATCCATCCTGGTATTCTGATATCCACCTATGTGCGTGTTTCTGGCAAACTCTTCTCAGGTTAAAAGTCCCCAAATCTTACTGAAACCCAAATTGTGCTGAAAGTGTTTCCAGCCATGGAAAGAAGGAGGACACGAGTCCCCACTGAATGCCAAAGCCCTTCTCAGATGCAGCCAGCTCGGAGGGGAAATTACAAAGCTTTGCCACGCTCCTTGTAACCAGGTGCTAAGCCCAAGGAGAAATGCTTTCAGCACACAAAAGTTTTAATTTTCACTCACTCATTTCTGTTAATGTGAATGAGATGCATATATCACCTACCTGAGACAGACCTCCAGTGCTAAATGCAGGCAATGATTTTTTCCACAAACAGCTCTCCCAACACATCTCAGCCAGGGCTGCCCTAGGGCTCATCTGCTATCCCACGTATCCCAGGTTCAGGGCTGTCCGTGTTGCTCAGCTGCATGGTCTCCATTAATTTCCTCTGGGCTGAGACCAGCTTCTCTCTCTGCTGTATCACACAGCTTTATTCTTAGGAGGTGAACACCTTTTAACATATCTCACTGCTGCTAGAAATCTTAATAAGAACACACACATATGAACTTACAGAGAAATCAAGATATTCATCAAATTAATGGATAGCCCCTGCAGCACTGTAGATCCAAATATATGAATTTTAACATCTTCAGGGGTTTTAATGCCATTTTTTCCTTTTGGTATCTGAGCATTATAAAACTCCGAGCAAGTCAGGGAACCAGGGAATGCAACTAATCTGAAAGAAAAAGCAAAATGACTCAGGGGTTTAATTGTCCAAGCTGGGCAAAGTGGGAAAAAAAAAGTAAATAAGCACTTTGTTATACATGATGAAAAACGAATTAGAGCAGAGTCCAATTCTGCAAACTTTCTTCAGGCAAAATTCTCATCAGTTTCTCTGGCAGCAGCATGTGTGCGTTCCCACAGTGGGACTGAGATGCTGGAAATCATCAAGAGTTTCCAGAGTCACAGGGCATTTCCGAACATCAAACTTGTAACAGCCAGAAGGTGGGTGATTTTCAGAGCATTTCACCTGTGAACATCGGATCTTGAAGTTTTTCCACCAGGATAGCAAAGAGTCTGAGGGTGCGATGTTGAAGTTGTGCTCCTTCAAACACCACTTGGGGTGGTGGCTGATGTGAACAATATGTAAGTACCACCCTACAGTGGGTTGAATTCTTTTGATAAAATACTTCCATTATGAAAGAGAAGAGGTTGGGTTTTTCTTTTAATTACAGGTGATATTTTTCACAGGAAAACTTTGTTTCAACTTTATGATCTTTTTTTTTTTTTTTAGTGGAGAACAGTCAAATAAGAGGATTTAAGCTTTGCACTGACATTTCAGAAATGCCAAGCACATCAGCATTTGTTTAGATCAAAGATGTCACTATTCATCAATCTGATATTTCAGAATTGGGATTTTCCAAAGCAAAAGCATTCCACAGACACTTGATTTTCCTCACGGTTGAAAAACACCTTTTCAAAAATCTCTCCAAATAATCCCTAGATGAAATGAATTGGCCACCACTGGCCATGTGTCTCAGGAGTCCCCAGAATGGCCTGTGTCGGAGGGGGAACCTGCCACAGTCCCATTCCTGGGCTCTTCCATCGTGTAGCTGCAGTAGCACCCAGCTCCACCATGATGGGGAACAACATAACACTCTCTCAAGTGCTCACCTCTCATCTCAGCTGAAGAGCTCCAGATCTGCTGAGATCAAGAGGCTCTCTTTGAGCAAGCAGAGGAAGAGATGTGCAACATCCTCTGCATTTAGGACCATAAATATTCAGAACAAACAGCACAGCCTCACAATGAGGTTACACAAATGAGTACCTATTGTACCCACAGGTGACACTGTGATGCAAAGGCCCGGAAATCATTCCAGGATGTTACTGGGGACTCAGCATTACCAGCCTTGTCTGTTCTCTGATGTCACTGTGTTGCCACTTCTGTTTGCCTCTTCATCCAGGTGGGCACTGCTGTCTGCTACCCACCCGCATGAAGGGAGAGGGCCACGAAAGAGGTCCCTCCCCATCTGGCAAAGCAGAGGAGCTGGAAATTCATCCATTTTTCCCACCCCACAACAGTTTCTTTAGAGGGCAGGACCTTGCTAACTCGTTCGCCTGTCCCATCTCTCCCTTCTCCAGGTGGCAGCACTAAAGAGGAGGCACCTGATTTCCCCAACGCCTGTTCACATCATGAGGCTGAAAGCTCCTCCAGAATTGGCAGCACCGCTAAATTCTAATCAGGTGCTTGTGTGTAACAGACCCAGAAGCATTTGCAATCAAGTCAATTGCTGCATCTGATTATACATGAAAACCCTCGTGCCTCTAAGTGTTTTGCAGTCCTTAATAAAATGTGCCCGTCTTGCCTCAAATTGCATCAGGCAGGGTTGTTGGTTGATTTTTTTAATATTAAGAATTACCTGAGAGGAGAGAGGGAGGGAGAATAGGGTGGAATTAGAAAAAGCAACCAGTGAAAACAAGGTAAATAAATGCCTAAAATACACTCATTGCCTCATACACCTTCATCATAGTGAAATGGGATCTTCAGGATGAACTTCATAGCAATCCCAGGAGAGAATATGGCCAGGTCCCCACAGCTGCTTCACTTGCCTCATGACAGATAGTTGCACAGGTTGATCAAATGCAGTGATCAAATTCCTCAGGGAACAGTAGATTTTGGGTTTAACACACAATGGGTTTTGTGGCTGATTATGTTTGGCATTGCACACACATCAACCACAGTGCACGCACACACAAATACACACAAACACCCCTATACAACGGCACTTCACAAGCCAAAACCAAACAAAATCCCCAGTGCTTGTATGCCTTCTAGCAGAGTTTCTGCTTTTCCAGATTTCCTAGCAATCTGCACAAAGACAGGATGAAGAATCCTACCTGAATTTTCCTTGTTGGCCCATCATTGAAAAGTTGTGGATTTTGCAATTGTTGTATCAGGACAGCCCATGCTAGAGGACCCTAAAATTACTCTTGATTTAAATTGGGACAGCTGGAGAAAAGAAACTCCATGCCTGTGGTAACGCTGGAGAAATCTCACCTGTGCCATGCAGAAACTCACCACTTCATAGACCCCACAAGCCACACTCCTCCTCTGGCCAGTACCACCATGTCCACATCTCCCATGCACGCAGTGCAGCACCACCGCCACCCCCTCCTGCTGAGGCCCCACATGCTCAGTGCAGCCCGTCTGTATTTATCAGACCTATTGTGATCGTGGAAGTGCCATCCCTTGGCTGTCTTGGCACCTTCCACATCTGCGCAGCTCAGGTTCGCTGCCTGTGCCAAGCACCTACACAGTGTCTCCTGAGATTAAAGGATTGTATCTGCCAGACACGCAGAGTCTCAGCTAGAAGAATAGCCATTTTCAGAAAGTCACAGAGCGAGGGAAGGCGCAGAGAGGCTGTCTCAGCGTGTGGAAGAAAGAAAGAGAGATGGAGAAGAGGGACTAATGAGCAGAATGCCAACCACATGCATTTTCTTTTATAACAGAAATGTCCCAGTGTAGAATAAAGTCTCGTCATGGCAGAGGAATTTATATTACTGTAATAATAAGTGAAAGCCTGGAGCTGCCACATGACCTGGAACAAGAGGTCACTCACCCCTGCGGCAATAATTTGCAGCTGTAAAATACAAAACTCTGTAAAGGAGAGATTCTCCCCTCGCTGTTTTGACAAAGGCAAAAGGTGAGCAAGGAATTGCAGAGGGAGAAGGAAGCATCAGTTCAACAGCTATTTCCATGCACACCCAACCTCTGCCAATTATAGCAGAGGCCTTGACTCCATCTCCTGGATTTCAGCAACTGGAGCTGCTGAATTAATAACCTCTAAAAGTTCAACCTGTTCCTTGCAGCAGGTGGTCAGGGTTTGGCAGAAGAGCTGCAGAAATCCATGTCCTGGAGGGAAAGTTGCAACTGGAAGCTGGGACTTGCAGACAGCAGAGCATGGCTTCTTCCAACGGTGAGAGTCCCTTGAGAAAAGACTGACCTCAGCAGCTGAATTCCAGGGCAGGAAATTGTACCCTAGTACAATTAAATAAATTAAAGTCATAACATGTTTCATGATACAATGAAGAGTACTGAGTATAGGGAAACATTAAAATCATTATTGTTTTAACTTAAGGGCAAGACAACTATTAGCCAGAGGCACTACTTTCCTCTTGAAATGACTCAGCCTCCAGGAATGTGGAGAAATCTGGATGCTCTCACTCTTCTGTGCAGTTCCACAATTCCATCATATCCAACTTACCCCTTGGGCTTCCTTGTGAAGTCCTCAGGTCCCTCTTCCAAAGTCCACCAAGAAAATGAAGAGCCCTGTGGTGATTCTGGAGCTGCTGCTGAAGTCCGTTCATGACCCCAAAGCAAAGGCACTGGAAGGATTGACGCATCCTTAGTGCTGGAAAAGGCACTGCTTAAAACATTCAGCAGACAGATGAGGCTGTGCATGCCTGTTCAGAGACTCACATCAGGAATTAAGCCTGCAGTGCTCATTAATAATAATGGGAGCTAAACGCTGTATTGCATGTGTCATGATGGGAATGGACTCCTTCTGCTACAGCATGGGGCTGTCCTAAACAGATGATTTAATTAGTATATGACAAGTATTGATTCTGGGAATAAATAGGAATTCAGCAAATATTGCTAATGAGCTTCTTAACCCAGCAGTTTGTCCTCCACACACACCAGAAGCACTCGCTAATATAATATATGCCATACCCCAAGAGCGACAGGAAATCTTAAAACCACTGTTAATGGCAAGAGCAAAAACAAAGGCTGCCTCCCTCAAACCTCTGTTTAAAGTTAACACTTGTATCTAGCCTTTCCATATTCTCATTTTAATGGGTATGTTTCTCTTTTAAAAGATGTTCTTTTCTTCGCAAGCAGAATGTAGGTGTGAGGACTGGGAGCAGGCTTCCTGAGAAGGGTCCAGGAGGTAGGTCGCTGCTAGTCCTTGGACTACAATGGAAGATCTACACAGTAATCAGTCTTCTGAGCACAAAGCTTTTCCTTGGGTAGAGATGACTCTGAGCCTGCATGGACACCTCTCCAGGATACCAGGACCAGCTCACGTCCTGCATTAAAATCGTGTTCAGAGCAGTCCTTCCATACACTCAGCAGTTCACGCTTGCAACTCCCTTTCCTTCTGCTCTTCTTCTCATTCTGTACCTTGTTTGAACACATTCGGGGGCTAAACTCTACTGGCTGCTCACTCCTGCTGTGTGCAGCGATAAAGAGATCAGGAGGACTTTAACCATCTTTCTCTAAACTGGCAATGCACCTGAGTGCTCAGTGGGACTCCCAGTTGGTCCACAGAATATCAGCACTACCAGGTCCGATAGTGAGTCCTCCTCTGCTATCCATCAGCGAGCCAGACCGCTTCCAGATAATCCTACATCTCTTGATTCAGATTTCTTCCTCCTGATGACCCATTGCACTACCAGATTTTGCATCCCTCTTCCTCATATGTTTGAGTAGTTCCAAATTGAGAAAGAGGGCAGGTTTCTTCCTACAGCAGTGAAGTAACCTTATGCAGTAAATAGGAGACACTCTGCAAGTATTCTGTCCAGTGAATTTGACCTTCACTTAATAGTTACTCATGAATACATATATGAATAAAAACTTTTATCTGTAATATCTGATTTTTTGCAAAGGAGAGATTCCCAAGCTTGTACATACAATCATTAGCCAATGATTTCCCATCTGCTCTTAGTAGGGAATATGCAAGCTTGTTGATATTATTAGATGTGGTAGTCAGGGGAAAAATCTCTGATCATTGTGCATTAGCTCAGCTTTTCTCTGCTCTGGCAAGTTTGATTTATCATTAAACATCCCAGAAATGCCAGCTCTAAAAATCATTTCTACTTTGATGTTATTTTCCACCTCTGAGAAATTGCTGCTCACTTTCTGGGATTTGATTTTTATTAGAGACTTTTTTAAAGGCCAGAAAGCTAGAAATGCATCAACAAAATCAAACAACTCCATCTCTAATTCAAGAACATAGCCAAAACCCTTTCACATTTTGGTCATATTTTTTTTGTGCTCATTTGCCACTCCATCTCATTCTCCCCCTTCTTTACTACACAGATTTATGAAAGGCTAATAGATTTTGTAGTCAAAGGTATTCGCTATTATGTTATATAAGAACCTAAGAACAGTCAGTCTGGGATCAAACAAGCGTCTATCCCAGTATCCTTCTCCAGCACACAAGCAATGCCCACTGGAGATCAAGTGAGCACATACAATACTTCCCCCCAAGCATGCTTCATCCATGCAGTTGTTAGCATTTGTGTTCAGTAACACTCACTTGAGCATAATAACTAATTACATGTAGTTTGTCCAGCTCAAATGATAACTAGCTGATGCTGATCTACACTGGTGCTGAAAGAGCCAAGTGCTCTCTTTCCCATTTATCTAAATGCCAGTCCACATGACTCTATACAGAGGTGTTGAGCAGAAGACATTTCTCACCCATTCCAATCTCCCCTGAGAAGAGTTTTCACTGCAAATGTTCCCAAGCTTGTGTATCAATTAGTTGTTCTTTTCCGGTCATGTCTCCAGAGTGATCGCTTTGCTATCAACTGCATGGATCAGGAGGCCAGAATCACTCTCATGAATAAATGCAAAGGCATGGTCAGTTATCAGGAGCATCAACATGCTGAAGAAGAAAGCTCACTAGAGGAGAAAAAAAATCTTGTTATTACTTTTAGATGGCCTTTTGACCTTATTAGAAAGGAAACTGCAGGACTAGAAAGTACAGGGAAATAAGGGAGGGCTGGCACAGGTTGATTTGTTTGCTGGGGTTTTTTGAACCAGGAAGGGTACCTACATTGCCAAGCTGCTTGTCCCACCTGGAAATCCTGTGTGGCCTTTAAGCCCTGCTAACAGAGGGCAGTGTTAATGCAGCAGCACCAATTCCAGGAGGGGCTGTTAGCACAGAAACGTCCTCCCAGCCTGGGTTTGTTAAGGACCAAGCCTGTGTTTGGGTTCCAGAGCTGCAGCCAGTTTGCGTACTCACAGCCACTCCATTTATGGCACTGCCTCTGCCATAAGCCTCCTTCCTAAGCACGGCATCATTTCATTGCGCTCAGCTGGACTCTGCTCAGAGCAACCTGCTGACCGAGAAGCAGCAAAAGCTGCAGCATTTGGCCTTGTGTGTGTTTGTTACTCCCACCCACAGGCTGGAACAATACTTTTTTCCTTATCGATTCAGGTATTCTAATGCAAGGACTTCAGGGCTTGGCTGTTCTCTGCAAGCCTCTCCTATAGACCTAAATAAAGAACTGAACTATATAAAAATCATAGCATGGAGGCTCTGCAGAGACCAATCTTGGATTGTTGCTAAGAACGCTTAATGATCCTTGAATTAATGAGGAGGAGAGAGGGCCTCACTCCTCCCACGAGTCCATTTTCGTTGTGTAGAATCAGCCCCAAAGAAAAAGATGGCAAACGTCTTTCAGGGAAATTCCTACAGGTTTGATTCTGCAGAGAAAACACTGAGATGAAAGGTAATGGAAATGAGTTGTTTGGCTGGCAGTGTCTTCGGCTGGAGTTTCAGATGTCTAATAGAGTGTGAGCTCTGAAGCTTTTTCCCAAGCTTGGACCATAAAAACAGTGCACTCCTACGTAGACTCTCTACTGTCTAGCAAAAAAAAAAAAAAAAGGGCAAAGCACTGACAATACAGATAAATTCTCCCTTAAGCTCTTAGCTCTTTCAGGCCACTTCTTTTTATAAAATGTGTGAGAACTGTCTACCTTTGAAATTTCTACGCTTCTGCCAAATTTGGTGATAATTCAACCCATTAAAAAAATTAATGCAGGCAGAAGATGTACACACATGCCTAAGCACACACAGGAATCATGGTCACATAAGCCAAGGAGCGCAGGATAGAGGATTAGCTGATCCAAGATCTTTCTTCCCATGTTGATAAACACCCATTATTTTAGGAAACATATTAGAATAAGGCAAGCATTCAATGATGCTTCTCCAAGTATTTTTCCAGCCTCCAGGGTACCCTGTTAAAGGTTTTCCCAAACCAAAGGGGATACCCATCAAAGGACTTTTTTTTCTATGAATTTGTCCACTTATGTTTTACATCCATGTGAACTTCTAGCATCTTCAGCAAGGAACTCCACAGCCTAAGGGTATGTTTTGAGAAGACTACTTCCTCTTCTTTGCTCTAAGACTGCCTCATGACAGTTTCATGCCCCCATATTGAAAAAGGCGTGGGGCTGTATTTCATTAGATTAAAATAAGTCATCCAGACACTACAAGTACCTGGCCCGCAGGATAGTCCAGAGACCAACATCAGAGCCTCACTAGGCATGTTAGATGTTCAAATACACAGAAATCTGAAGGTTACTAGTACTTAATTTGCCCATCCCCCAGGTCAAGAGCTCTGAAAAAATTCGGGGACCCAGATGAGGAAAAGTAAGGGAACAAAAGTTCTTGGTCTGAACTACCTTTCTTTCTACAAACCATCCATCACAGTTTGAAACATCAGATATTTGATTCCAGCTTTGGAGACTTTCATAAGCTCTTTTCCAACATAAATAGCTGGGCCATCTTCTCTATGTATGATATATTAAATAACATCCTGCCACTACTGGAATCAATTAAAGCCCTCCAGTTCAGCTCAAAATAGTTAATCAGACTCCAAAAGCTGATCTTTATTATTCTGCTTTGAAAATCTAAAAATCAAGATTTTTTTTTCTTTTGAGGCTTCTGAACATCTTGAATAACTACTCAGTCAGACCCTTAGAGTGGATTATTTATTAATCTGCTCTGAAAACCTAAAATAGAGAAAAAAATTAAGATTATCAATGTCTTGAAGATTGATGAAGGTGATTTTCACTAACTCTCTATGGAAGAAAACTTAGGGCTGCTAATACCGAATATAGGTCAATAAATCATTCTAGTAAGAGTGACCTAATTAACACTCAAGCCCCAATATGAATGCATGAAGCTCATTACCTTGACACAAGGTTCACTCTCATAGAAAAGAAAAAAAAAAAAATTAAACTAAAAACACTCATGGAAAACTTTGTGGAAGGAAAGATCCTGGACAAGATGGAAAGCAGCCGTCTTCTGTGCAAACGTTGCTGCTGGTTTCCCAGTCCTGGATTCTTTCAGAACAAGGGAAGATAATAGGAAATATTTTCAATTAGTCTGGTACGGCAGAGAGGTGTAAAGAGTCACCGTTAAACACACAGATAGTTGTTACACTCTAGCACCAGAGTCATGCTGGCATTGTCTGGGAGAAACTATAACTTTCATTGGTTTGGCTCTCATTAGTGATGACTACCTTGTAAAAGCACCTATTGCTTGGTTGAAAGGATCCCCAGAGTGCAAAGGACATCCAGTCACAGAGAGATTGTTGCAGTACTCATACAGCATCTCTGCACACAGCCATGGAATACACAAGTTCACACCTGACAAGCAGTACTACAGACCCCAAGAACTTTATCCGGAGGAATCAAATCCATTGGTTTACCCCCTCATAGAGGCTGAGGGCCTCTGGTGCGATCACCCAGAGACCTCAGCACAAAAATTATTCCCTAAATTATTCTAATGGCCCAAGGCTAAATCTGCATAGTTTCTTTTTACAAACCCTTTCTTCCCAACTCCGATCAGATGAAATAAGAGTTTTGTCCTTGATTTTGTACTAAAAGATGAGGAACAATCAAGGGAATATACTTTGGCAGATGAACAGAGTTGTATTTTTTCTGAATATCAGATATAAATTCAGAGAGATTTAGACCAGAAAGTGGCCAGAGCCTGCTCTTTGACAGAGAAGGTGTATCCTCTCCATGATACAAATGCCCGCCATTACATCCCCAAGTAAGCGTCAGACATAAGGGAAGATAGCCCAACCATGGACACTCAGCTTCTGAAAGAGCTAAATACAAGGTAGTTTAGACATAGTTAATCTGGAAACTAGGAAATCATTTCAATGGAGGATATTTCTAGATGGATGGAGAGATTTCTTGAACAAGAGAAGTGGATATTAAAGGTTTTGAAGCTGAAGCTTGACTATATCAGAGATTATGTAAAACACAAGCGTCTGCGGTGGAGCAGAGCTCTTCTGTGTCCTGTAGTCCTGCCTTTACTAAATACCGCTGTGACGCTATACACAAATACAAACTCACGTACACAGTTCTTTTACAGTCTTTGGGGAAGGTGTATGAAATTGGGAAACTGAATCCATTTATCTCATTAAATGAAAAAACCCGAAGTGGAATCCTATTCCATACAGCTCGTTTGACTTAATTAACTAAGATCTGAATCAGTGCTTGATTGCAAAGACTGCCATTCTAAACCAGGAGCCATAACCAGCAATTGTTCTTTTTCTATTAGAGTAATTGAGGAGGGTGCTGTTTGATTAGTCCATGGCTTTATTGATTAATTCATCATCTCTTTGTTTGCATTTGATTTTGATTGATTTTCTGTGCTCTTTGCAAATGAGCAGGTTGTCATGAATACAAAAGCTCTTCACACACAACCACTGCCACAGCTCGGCTGCTTTCTCGATGTCTTCACTGAAGCTGCATCCTTTTGCTGTCCACCAGCTTTCACTCACAGCAGCTGCTGGCTGAACTAATGAGTGCACTTGGGCTGAGCTTGCAAAAAAGCAGTGTCCTTACTAGCAACACAACAGGCCAGAATAGCGTGGAGTCACAGTGCTCCTTTGGTGTGAAATTAAGGTCTATTTAGACACAAGTCTCAGTGCAGCATGACACCAGATTTCTGCAGACCTATGACATTTGCAGGAATCTCTCTGCTGATGCACAATAGTAAATATTTTAGGAAGGAAACAGAGATATGACGGTATCATAGAGCAATACCATACTCACATGGTGCACCACCTTGTCCTGTTTGGTTTTGCAATGAGCAGAATCACATGCTGTTGCTAAAAAAACCTTATTCCACTTTTACATAACTAGCTACTACATAGAGTGAGCTCCTGGGAAGCAGTGCAATGCAGTATTATAAGGCTCACTTCTCATGGCTGGATCAGCAAGTTTTATTAGCAGAACTGTGAGATGGTCTTAGGCAGAGGATTGGAAAGAAAGTTCAGTTAGAGCTCTGAGAAGTCTTGCACAGCATTTCTTGATCAACATTCTTAAGCTTTTCTGTTACTCACGATATGACTGGTTCCTTGTTCACGAGGGTCTCGCTCTCTCCTTCAATGGCTGATGTCTGAGAAGGAGTCTGTCCATTCTGCTTTCAATCCCAGGCTGTGCATCCCTGAACCCGGTTCCCAAATCCAGCTCCTGCATCCAGTTCCCATCTGCTGCTGAGCCCAACCTGGGCCTTCCCGAGCGTCTGTCCACAGCATCAGTGGTGATGGTAACGTGGTTGCCATCAGGGGGTTGGGTTTGGTATTGGCATTGTATGTATTTATATATATTTCATATTATTATTATTATTATTCTCCTTAAAGCTGTTTTAGTTTTCTTTTCCAACCCATATGTCTCTGACTCCTTTTCTCTTTCCCCTCTTTGGGAAGGAGGGGGAGGAGGGGTGGTAATAGAGATCGTCTGTCATTTGTCTAGTGTCTGGCCCAGCTCTAACTCTTGACATCTTGGGAGCATGGCAAGGTGAACTGCAACTTGGGACTTAGCCTTGATTTTGATAAGGGCTGATCCAAACGTCTCCTTTAAGCCTTTCCCATAAGGCACAAATAAAATGCACAAGGTGAGCATGTAAGGAAGAGGGAGGGAAACTGCAGAAATAACCACTGTGCTTTCGACCATGTGGCAGAAGCGGTGCCCTTCAGAGCATGACCAGTAGGTATCGAAGATGGGAATTACTATTTTGAATATAAGTGTCTTTGTATATGTACTTACATATATACATTCATGTATTTATTCACATTTGTACATTAGTATCTCTTCAATTGGCAGTCACGAGTTCTTTATCCATCCCTCAAACATAGTTCACGGGAATAGGATGTATCATAACATAGCCTCTTGCTAGTAATGTTTTTTAAAATATAGAACGACTGTCAGCTTGAGGCAGTCCCCATTCATCTGTGATGGACAGCAGAACAACAGCAGTAGCTTCAGGAAAGAGAGAGACAAGGCATAAATGTGGAGCAGATCAAGAGTAGAAGATCCATATTAAATTTAAAGGATTACATTGAATTTTTAACATGCCATAGCACTATTCTAATGTCACTGCACTCAAACCTAATAGTAAGCAATCCAGAGAGATACATAGAGGCACAACCCAGGCCTTCAGAGAATTAGAATCTCACCCATTAAGTTAATGATGTAACGATTAAAAGACTTTGGAGTGTGATAAAAAGCATGAAAGCTACTGAGAAGTTGAGTATCCAGATACAATCTTTTAACATTTGTTGCTTGATAGGATGCTGATGTACCCAGGGTGATTCTTAGAAGCCAGATAAGTAACCCTACTAGCGTTTTCAATAAACGACGGTACAGCACTGAATGAAGTAAACCAATTTTCATTAAATTTAAGGTTTCTGGAGAAATAAAGTGGGATACTCTCCTTTTCACCTCACGAAAGACACTATAATGATAACAATCCTGCGATATCCATCCAGGCAGCCTGGCTTTATAGAAACTTCAACAAAAAGTAATTAAAGAGCCAAGTACTCCGCTCTCTAATTTAAGACATCTTTTAAAAAGTTCTTAGAGCCCCTGTTGGGCTAATTCTGTGAGCTTAGGAAAATAAAGCACTGATCATTACTTCCAGACACACAAAGACACAGGTGGGACCTAAGCAGCCCTTTTTGCCTGAGGACTGAAATAGCACATTGCTTCCAATTTTAGATCTGATACACAACAGAAAATGTCAGAAGGTCGACAAACGTAATTGGATCCAAACCACAGACAAGCAGATCTTCACTTCAGCCCACATCTCGAAACAGCAGCCAGTTGGCAGGGAGAAGCTCAGCAGGTTAGCCATGTCCTCTCTGCCCACTTGCTAGAACAAATGGTGCTATTTCAGTCTGCCGTGGCTGCAGGCAAGAGATTAACTCTCAGGCTGATGAATTGAGAGCAGAACTAAATGAAGCAACTCAATTTTTCCGTTGGGTTCTCTAATCACAATTCACCACCTAGTAGGAAGAAATGTAATGTCAGGTTTTTGCAGCCTTTCTGCTGGGTAACATGATTGTGCTGTAGAGCCATAATACAGTATAATGGTACATACCTTTATGGAGCCTCTGACAGTTTAGTGGCATTGTTAAGGGAATGCCCAGCCCATGATACACATAGAATATCTTCAGCTCCTGTCACAGAGAAGTTAGGAAGATAAGACTTAGCTGATCACTACAGAGCCTGCAAAACATCCCTGCAGTGAAGCAATATGGGAGAGGTGAACTCTGGGTGTGATAGAACCAAAAAGTAGTGCAGGAGAGAAATCCTAAAATTATAGAGGGATAAGGAGGAGTTACCTGATCTTCACTTCATCTGAGAGGTGAAGAAATCTATATAGGAGAGAGCATGAGGTCAACCAGGACATGGGGAAGCTGAGGGAGGATTTCAAACAGACTGAACTGAAGCTAGAGAAGGGAAGATGTGGGGATGGGAGGAGGAGCAGGCAGGTATTCAAAGACAGGGACAAGAATGGTTGCAATGAAGAGTCTCAGTGGAGGAGGCCTGCGAAAGCAAGTATGGGGCAAGGAAGAGAAGAAGCGGGATTGAGAAATTTGACTTGCAAAGAGACAGGGAAAGGAAGTCCCAGTGGAAAGGCAAAGAGAAGCAGAAAGAAACAAATACATGGGTGCAAACTAAAATAAATTAATTAAGACCCAGGAGATGTGATCCTTTGGGATTGTCAAGGGATTGACATACACTTGAGGCACTCAAAACCTAGTTCATTGTTGGTTCTGGCTTTTGACAGCACGTTCTGCTTTTGCTTTGTCCTTAACCCTACAGAAAATATCAAAGCAGTCATTATGAAGTGTCACAGTTTCCACACTTACTGTCTCTGGGACAAAACAGCAGGAACCTTGTTCCCAAGGAGAAGCTGGTGGTGACCTCTGACTTGGACAGGTACCTTCCCCATCCAAAACCCCACAGTTCTGGCAGCTCCCTAACACAGGGGATGCACACAGGTGGCTGCTAAACCCACTATTCCTCAATGTGCTTGGTTTGCCCTCTCTGTGATTATATCCGTTTACTTGACTTAGAGCAGCTGGCCGAACAAGCCTGATGGATGTGTTCAGATTGCTTGCCTTTCACCTCCACCCCAACCGCAACCTCTCACATCCGTCCACTAACACCTCCCAGCCTGGAGAGAGGACAGAGACTGCTTCTGCCTTGTTGCTTGGCTGTTAATAACAAAAGGCATTGGCTGGGAAGCCTGCAGACTCTCTGGTGCTAAAAGGAAAAATAGTTATCCTTGGCTTGTCTGACTGCCTTTCTGCAGGTTGGTTTTCAATCAACTTTTTGGCTACCCTGGAGCACAGGGTTCAGCAGATGTACAAGCCTGTTCTTGCACATGAGCCTTTCATCTGTTACCTAGGCAAGGTGGAAATAAAAGACTGGGCCGTAGCATTCAACTAAGGCTTCTAAAAGGATTGGCTTCCCATTCCCCATGGAGAGCCTGAGATCACACCAGGAAAGAGTAATTGCCACAAGTTTGTTATGAGCAAGCAATGGGATTGCTGATTCGCACTGTCCATGCTCTGCAGTATGTGCACGTTAAGTTTAAAGGTAAATCGCTACCAAACAGCATTTTAAACTGAGGTCTCCAGACCACACAGCTGGGGATCCCTGGACTTGTGATCTTATCATTTTTATTTCATACAGAAGCTGCTGAGGGAACAGGGATGGTTTAATCCCTCCCAGCAGGCAGCACTCCCTGAAGCATGAACTACCCCTTGGAAGCGCCTCTCTGCCCCCTCACCACTCGGGGAGTCCACAAAGTTTGCTCTAGGTGTCTGTACTACAGGTGGCTAAATTGGCCAGATGAGTCCCTAAGACTGCAAAATGAAGAAAGAAAAAAATTCCAAAAAAAAATCAAAACAACAGCAACAAAACCAACCACCACCACCAAAAAACCACCACACACAAAACTGTTTTGGGCTAATCTCTCATGATCATTATAGTGCTGATTCCACTGGTCTTTACTGTAAGGCTTTATCACAAGCCATGTTAAAAAGAGGGGGCAGGAGTAAAAGGATTATTTTTGCTTTAATTGCCTTTCCCAGGTGATCAGCTATTTGTGATGAAATAGAGCAAATGTGAAAGGGAGGGGGTGTCTAGATGCAGCAGGGAATCTTCTGCCTTGAGAATTAATCAAAACTCCACAGAAGTTCAGAAACTTTCAACAAGCTTTTTCGAATTTTTTGATCACTCCAGAGATCTTGTTTACAGCAATTCACTGGAAGTCTGATCTTCCAAGTGGATTGGTATAAACCCTTTCCAGTGCCCCAAAATTAAGATACAATCCTGCAACAGTCTGCAATGTACTCAGTGCAAAGTGTGTGGGCATTAGCAGAAGAACTTGCTCTGCAAATGCAGCTCCTTTTGGCAACTCATGGAACCACGTGAACCATCAATTACCTGGAGCAGTCTGTCAAAACACAAATTCACAAAGGATACTAAAATGTTTTATTACCATTTTCTTTTGAATGTTTTATAAGCTCAGGGCACCTTTTAATATGAAAATTGGACTCACATCTGCTCAAAAGCAAGCTGGGGCCAGGTTAAAAAGGCATCCTCTGCATAACATCTTTGCTTGGAAACCATGGTTTATTGGTAGTGGAAAAGTCCATTATGCAAAAGGCAAGACCTGTAAAAAGAAAAATTCCCTATAGTGTTTACTAACCTCAGAGTCCCTACGCAGCCCCTGCCAGTTACACACACAGGAACTCCTTGAAAGATCAAAGAACAAGTCCATACCTTCTCCTACAAATCATCTGCAATGCTCAAGAACGTTCCTATTTGCTTTTCTCTCCCACACCTTTTTTAAAGCCACCATATTAAAATCAGAATTGGAAACGTAACAAACATTTCTTCTCAAGCAGAGCAGAGACGGAGAACATTGCCAAAGTCTGATCATACATTCAATAGATCTCTTCACTTTTAGTAGGATTATTTAGGTGCTGCACATGCATATGTATCAGCACACTTGAGACGTATGGTTTAACATGATTTGCCATATGACCTGGCAGCAAAAAAACTTTCCTGATATGACAATTTAGACATTCTTTCCTCTGTCCTTATTCTTAGAAGGACTTAATTCCTTACTTTCAACTAAGAAGACAACACAGCACACAGATGTTAGTCTGATGCCTGGACAGGGGAGATTCCATTGCCTCTCAAATGGTCATGGCCCCCAGAAGATGGGGAAAGGACTGGAGGGAAAGAGAGCAGAGGCTCATTCTTCCATTTTAAAAGTGCAGCCTCAAAGACTTGAGCACAGCGAGCTCAGATCCTCTGAGATGGCATGTAGTGCTACCAGGGTTTTAGAGGAAGGCTGTGTGTTGTGAGGAGGGCTTTGAAATATATGGGAGAGAAGCCCCACTGCATTACCATCATAAAGCAGAGCACTATTCTCAGCAAGCAGGTAATGAGATCACACCACATCAAAAGTCAATTAGACTTTGAAGCTCTGAATTCACAAAGACAAACTAATTCTTACAGTTTCTGCCGTTCCCGAGCTAGCATTTCTGGCAGGCACCTGAGAAGGAATGCTAACTAGACATAGAGTAAATATAAACAATTACTGTGTTTTACCCATGTGTTATCCCAGCGGTACTTGGCATTTTAAGAGTTTAAAGTTTAATTACGTTTTTGCTTTTGGTACATTGGACAGCCATTCACCTATGAACAAAAGCGTCTGAGAGGGTTTCGAGCTCATTTAAAACACTCAGAAGCAAAAATTGCTGAAGCGTGTGAGGCTGGCTCTGTGTTTTGATCTGCTATAGAATATTGTATGGAATTATTTATACATTCCCTAAGTGCTGCGTTTTCATTGTGCTTTCAGCTAACTTGCAAACTCCACTGGTCCCATCTCAGGAAACCTTTCTCTCCACACTTGCCTAAGACTTTTTAATATGCTGAAATTTTTCTTGCCCCATTGCACTGTTGTGTGGAAGGAGATATTTGAAAGTCTGCCCAGGCTGCAGATGTTACAAGAAAGGGGGAAAAGATGATCGAGAACATTTCAGCCACTCCATTGCTCACAGAATTGCTTATTTATTCAGATTTTCTACTCTCAGCTTCCTCTGATCACCTTGGTTTCTGATGCCTTTCCTGCCACTCCTTCATGAGTCAGGAGCTGGGGACCCTTCACATCGAGTATTTCTGAATGATCTCATTAACAAGGAACAATCATTACCACATTAGGCTCCAAAGGACATGTCCACAAGGTCATAAAATGTTCCCCACAAGAAATCTGTCAGGGCAGGCTGTGTTGTGAGGACAGAAAAGGCCGTATAGAAGGCAGCTCTTGCTTTTCATCAGGGGCCAAGGAGGGTGGACAAAGGCAAAGAGACGCTAGGGCTACCAATCTGGAAAGGTTGAACAAAAAGCATGACCGTGGCCTTGAGCTGTGCCCCATCACCACAGCTTGGTTAGTGGAGTGGAGCATTTTAAAACTGTCCCATTGCCCGTGAGGAAACGGCATGAAAAATCACCAGGCTTCAAAACCCCAATTCAGCAAGGAGCCCACACCAGCCAGCCTCATGTCCCAGCCTGGAGGAGGCACCTGGAAACCAAAGAGCACAGCCTGAGATCACAGAGGAAATAAATCCATGCAAGTCTTTCATACGTCAGGACAAAGCTGACACAGGTGTGCCCACATTGCACCACAGCCCAACACGGCAGCGATGCAGGCTTGGAAATGCCCTACCACAGCGCCTGTATGAACCTGGTGGGTACGGGGCCAGGGGAATGGCCATCACCATGAATCACCACAGAGGTTTCCTGTTTGCCTGGTTACATCCTGCCCACATGTCGTTTGCCTCCTCCATCTTTCTCTTGCTGTCCTGAGCACTCGCCTGCTGCCACAGCCCCTGCTGTGCTCAGCCTCCACCAGCCTGTGCTCCAGAGTGGGTGAATTGATTTCGCTAACACACATCTACAAACACATTTTTTCTGCTGTGGTAAATCAACGCAGCTCCACAGGATCAGACCAATAAAATACGAAGCAAGCTGGGGGTTTATTTCCTCTGCCTGAAGGGTGCTCCATCACGCCAAGCTATGATTACTACAGCCCCACACCAGCAATCTCTTCCATTTCTCAGGTCCAGTCTCAGTAGTGGGGTATAGGAGCACATGGTTGTTTGTTTTAATCTAATCACCATATATTTTCAGTTATCCAGGGAAAAGAGAAAATCTTTAAACACACACAAAGCGCTGTATTTCTTTTCTTCTGGCTTTGAGTGGGCCAGCTGCAGAAAGACAGGGCCTGGCCACACAGGTTCCGATCTGGAGAAAAGATGGGAAATGTTCTAGTGGGCAAGAAAAACATAAAAAAGAGCATAAAGAAGCAGAGAAAAAGAAATGATCAAAGGGAAACGGCTAAAAAAAAAATGGCTAAGATCTCTCATACATACATGTATACATATATGACTATATACATGAAAAGTCACTGTGTACCTATGTATAAAGGTATGTAAGTATGCACAGAAAATGCCTCCCTTGCCATGGGAGGGGTTCTTTAGGAAAGCCATGGTTTTCATTCTGACCTGTGAGGGAAATATGCAGCCTGGTATGAATTTTCAAAGAAAGTCGGGGGAGCATTTGAAGATGCTAACTGCTACACTGCCTTCTCCTACTTCAGTGAGGCTTTTTTCCTCACTCAAAGCTGTCCAAAGGATTCACACACGCACACACACCTATGCTTACCTCTTTGTCTGGGTGCTTGAAAGGCTGTCCCAGCCAGCAGCTATCCTCTAAGTCTTTTAGCAGCAAACTTTGTGAGAGGCCTCTGGACTTCTTCGCTGTTGTTTCAGGTTTTGTTACTTTTTCTTGTTTAGCTGCAGAAAATGGTTAGAGAGAAATAGTCCAGCTCCTCAGTGTCTTTCAAAAGCATTTTAAATGCACCCCAGTGGACAAGGACAGCTGTTTTCCTCTTCTTGGGGATTAAAAAAAAAAAAAAGGAGAAGAGAGTCTTTTGCTCTTTTTTTCCCCTCCCTAGAGTTCTTCTTTAAAAAGCCATGTGTGTTCCCACTTCTGAACAAAGTTTCATGGCAGAAAGGCAGCATTTCCCCCACTGCCAGCAGCCTCCAAGCTTCACTGTTCCACAGGAAAAGGCTGCGGAGCTTAAGGTGTTGCCTTTGTTCCTCACTCCACTAGCTGGGCGTAAACCCCAGTGTAGCATCACACCAGGTTACTCCTTGTCACTGGAAGACGAGGGGTTAACAGCACATTTTAATTTCAAGGTCACAAAGTTTATCATGTGTCAGGACTGGCTGTTAACTCTTTGGAAACCTATCTGAAAAGCAGGGTGGTTGGGATCCTAATCCATACATCTTAATCCATACCATGAGTACATGTGCTCTTGCAAAAATGCTCCAGAGAGCAAAATGCTCCAGGATTGAGTGAGCTCAGTGATTACCTACACTGCTAGGACAGACAGTCCTACCAGGTCCTGCCTGAGGGACCTGCTAGGTATCAACATGAAGTTTCTCACAGGTTTGTACAAGAAATGAGGTTGTTTGCAAGATCAAGTTTTGTGCAGGCCACTGGATCATGGGCTGGACTGGATTTGACTGTGGCATCTCATCAGGCCCCAGAATCCAAAAACATGAACCAGGAATCTATCAGCTTACACGGGGCTACCACGCTGATGAGCACCCTGCCTTGCTGCTATTCAGCTTTCTTTTTCTGAGGACTCATTTCTAATCACTGGTGTGGGATGTCCCCAGCTTGCATTAGGGAGATGAAACTCTTACTAATTACGGTTTTGTCAATTAACCCTTCAGACTCCAATCCTAATGGGCCTGCTGCTGGCATCAAGAAAAGGGATAAAGGTGTGTCATGGGATTAGCCCTTTCTAAACCAAAGGCCAGGCCAGTGAAATTCTAAGGCATTGGAAAGTTATATCAAATATGATTTATAATCATAGCTATTACAAAGCAGCTCTAATTAAAAAAAATAGAACTATTTTGACAGAAGTAAAGGCAGCTTCAAAATAACCTTTCTGATGCACTAGCACTCCCCTATAAGAGCCTGAAACCAAATCTAGACTGCAAAGAAATAGTTTTCTGAAAAACCATGCCACAGTCCATTGGCTGGGTCATGCACATGAACTGAACTGTGACTCTTGGATCTAAAGGCATCAGTCACTCCTGTCAGAGCAGCTTTAGTTGTTGTGAAGCAGGAACCAGGATCTGATCCCTGCCAGGGGACATAGGCAAGTTCGGTCAATATATTATTTGCTGTATCTACACTGACAGCTGGACTGGATCCAAGCCCCCTGGACACCCACTGATTTACCGGAGCCTTCTAGCAAACGCTGCTCTGCTCTAGCACAGTCAGAATTACCAAGCCCTGCTGAGATCCCCAAAGAAGGGTTGGAGTAGGTCAGGGCAGCAGTAGCCATGGGGAGAAAATGGCAGGTTTCTGTCAGTGTCCAGTTAGAGGGATTCCGGCAGCTCTGTGGGAACCTTTTCCTAAGACAAGCTAGGTAAAGATGTCATGCCTTGAAGGCTGAGTGAGCACCTGTCTGAGAACGCTGTCACTTGCAATTGGATGTAAATAGTTACAAAGAAGAGTTTTGTACGTGAATTAAGATCCTTTCCTCTTAGCCAGCAACAGATACTCGCTTTCTTATCTTCTCGGAGAAACCCCTATACTGGATTGCCAAAGGACCAACACCGTGTCCAGGTAGTGTCCCTGCAGAGCCCTGTCTTAGTTCATTATGTCAAAGTCGCCCTGGCCCTGGTACAGGCTCTCACATCCTCCACTCTGGAAAAGGACAGCACAGAGTCAGGGCAGCAAGAAAAAAAAGGGACTTTGTGGAAAGTCCTCCACAAGCTTAACTAAATTCAGCAAGCTATGAACCCACCTGAGGGACACTCAAAGCAAATCACACTCAAAGCTCGGACTCAAAATGAGGTTCAAGCAGAACATCAAGTTGCTGGTCACACATCATTGCCCATCAGCTGGGCTACAGTAATTGCCCTCCTCCTTAGCCCACGGTAACATCCCAGATAATGCAGCATGGTTTATCCCCGGGGTGGGGAAAAAAAAAAGTTACATCATGTTGCAGCAGTTCCAGAGTAAAAACACATGAACAGAGGGGCAGTCACCAGTGCCCAATTGCCTCCCATTAACACTCTGAGCTGCTTTAATTTGGAAAATTGTCTACATCCCATATTTCATAGCATCTCTTTTAATATGCATGTTGGAGGCTTTTTCTGGTCTTAGGCTGTGTAGATTAGGGCTCTTCTGTGGTCTCTTATGGAGCACAGTTTATTAAGTTTCCTGACAGCACCCTGTGCAGGTGCTGGGGAAGATCACAGGCATTACCCTCCGTGCCAGGAAGACGTGCACCACTCCTCTCAGGCCATCTTGCCAGCCTCTCCAGTTGTACAGGAGTGATCCCTACGCTGTTCTACCCATTTTAAAGTCCCATTAAGGCTGACACTTATGCAAATGTGAGTGTCTCATCCTTATTAAAAAGGACATTTAATTCTGAGCTCCTAAAAGAATACGTGTGCACTGCAGCCATCCAGGAGCCTCTCAAACACCTTCTGCCTGCTGAGACAGATGTGTCATTTCCACCAGCCAATACCTTCTTCCCTGTGAGACCACGGGCTTGCCTACACAATGGGCTGAGGAAAGACAGAGACCTATTGACGTGGTCTGACTTGTTCTGTGCCTGCATCAAGGAAAGACAGACAGACATTTTAATCTTCATTAGCACAGAGCTCTGCATCTGAAAGTGAAAAACATCAAACACTAGGAAAGGACAGGAGAAGCCTGAAAAATTAACACAGGGCCACCTTCCCACCCCTTTCTTGTGGTATGAGGAGGGGATACTCCGATCAGGACTGTTCAGGGAGCCCTCCTTTTGTGAGAGGTGTCAAGATGAGCAATTTTTCCCCACACACTCTCTCTCACGGATGCCACTAGCTCAGCCAGAGCTAAGCTGCCATCCCCTTCCTGGAGTGATTTCCAGTTAGTTTGCCTACATGGCTGGTTTTGGTCAAACTGCATGCTTTGTTAAGTGATCTCAACAGTGTTTTCAAAAGATGACTCCTAATACTGACATCCTTGGAGAGAGGGGGAACTGAGACATATCATGGTGAGCGACCTTGCCTGTGGTCTGAGGATTTAGAAATAACTGGAGCTGGTTTTGCAGCCACAGAGTAATTCAGGCTGCATAGTCCAGGCTGGTGCTGGGTGGCTGCTAGCACTGTTAGCTTTCGCTCCTGCAAGGAAATAATTCTTTGATCAAGAGATTTTTCATACACATATATCTGGCATGTGCACATGGAATTAATAACTGCCTCCAATCTATGCCACATGAAGTCATTAAAATTCATTCCAATTAATGGCAATGAGCCGAAAACCAATGCAACACCTGCAAGCCAGGGAGAAAGCAGCACTTACAATACTTTACATATGCCACCCCACCTTGGAAATTTTGCTGGAGCTTTAATGTGCAGGATATGAAGCGAAAATGATGATTTCTCTGCTCAGACAGATCTTCCCATCTAAGGTGTTAAGAAGATTAGAGAAGTCAGTGCCCAGTCATGGGCTCATGCACACTGCATGAGCTGGTCCAGAAGTACCTGCCTGGGGGAGTTTGGAAACCTTTCCCTCATCTTCCAGCCAGGGAAAGTGAAGCACAGAAAGAAAGGCATGATGGCACCAGAAGTGGTGTCTTCTGAGTCCTACCTCGAGGAAGGGCACGTATATAGTTTTTTACGTGATCAGGGCTGAACAAGTAGGCAGAGTCTGCAGTCCAAGTAGCCTGTGCCGCTTCATCAGGGAGTTGGGAGACAGGAATAACCAAGAAACCTGGCGGCCAAAAGCAGGCGTATGCTGGTGGTACACACAGCCTGACAAGATGCTGAGATCCAGCTGCAGCTGCCAACCTCTTCTCAAGACCTCTGTCAATCAACTACAGCCCTCTGGGTAGGGAAGAGAGCCCGAAAGCACAAGAGCACACAGATTATTTGCAATAGCCCACAGCAGTCTCTTCCAGCTCTTCATCAGCCTCTGAACTAGAGGGGATAGAGCTGAGTCTGCTCCACACTTCCATTTCCCTTCCCAGGGTGCTCCCCCAGCTCTGGAAACTCATGGGGACTTCACTTTAGTCTCATCCACATGAATATGCAAACTGCAGTAAAAGTACCATTGCTTTGTGTCACTCTCACTCATAATCTAGGCTGATGGCGCTATGGGGGAGGGAGACAAGAAAAAATGGAAAGATAAAAACTTCTGAAATTCATGTGAACTATTTCCTGTGCTTCTGTAACACAGCAGCACTTCAGAGACAGAGCACACATTGTGTTTATTCCCTCTCCTATCAGCAGCATTGATATTTACTTTAATGATCTTTTCAAATCTCTTCTCGAGGTGTTTAGTGGGAATCATCTGCATCTCTGTTACCCTACTAGGAGTGAATGAACCACGAGTGCGTTTTGTATTCAACTTAACAGACTGATTGACTTTAGACGAAGTTTCACTATTTCCCATCTGACTTTCATTACCTCGAATAAGACGGTAAGTCAACCTGAACTGAAAGTAATTAAGGGAGCTTTGGAAGGGGGGGTGGGAAAGAAAAGAAGAAAAAAGCACTCTCTCTTCAAACACATAATTGTACAAAAATAACGCAAAATGCAAATGACTTAAATGCGCCGATCTGTCTTTTTTTATTGTCACTTTGAAGGCAGTAACTACAAAGGGCTAATATTTGTAATCTGCCGACACAGTGGTACTGCTGAAGTATATTACTTAGCATCTTCCGAAAACACCTCCTGGGTTTGTTTAAAGTATCTGAAGAAAGCTTAAAACCCCTTCAGACATTCCTCCAAAACAAAGGATCAGGAAGGGTATGGAACAGACTCTCATGGTTTAACTTCCCCCATCTTGGACTTCACACAAAGCCAAGCACAGCCCCTTGGTCAGCATGGCTGGCTGCAAGATCAAAAGGGATATGGCTTTTAGGGCTGTGTTCAAGGCCAAAATATCTTAAACATACCTTCTCCAAACTTAGGGAGGTTTATGGGCGGGTAGGCATCAGCTACATGTTAAAGAGTGCTGAGGCAATGGGTAGATGAATGGATGGATGGACAGACAGACAGACAGATGCCTCTTAGTGTTTTACTTTTTTACTGTTAACGATGGGAAACACTGTAGAAGAAAATCAGTACCTTCTAATCCTAAAGGTAAGATGTCACAGACATTTTGTATCATCACAGCGAGATCTACTTCTGGACCTGCACTTGACAGGTAAGATTTGTTGTGTAGCTACAATCAGCAGTAGGAGCTTCCAGCACTAGGAGATGACAAAGGTAAAAGCCCAGAAAGCTATAAGGGGCATCACAGAATTACATTAGAAATTATCTAAATGTATTCCAGTTTGATTTGGAAAAAAAATCAGACTCATGGGGTGACATGTGCTGAGAAGGCTGGTGATGTCACCCTGCAGCACTATTCACTTCATCCCATAAAAAGCCACTTTTCAACAAGTACTCTAGTATTTGAGGGTAGATCAGGTTGGTTCAGGAGCTGTTCCACCAAGCACGGAGAAGGCAGACAGCAGGGCACAGTATATTGGCCTATAGTCCAATATAAATTACACTCCTTCAAAAAATCACTTAAGGGTGATTTCAATCTGGACAATATGTTGCTTAAACCACAGGAAGAGATAACAGACTCCATATATAGCCCATCATTCATGTTAACGGTGAGAGATTAAGTAGAAAAGACAAGGAGTAATAACAGCAAATCCCCAGGAACGAGGCAAGGACCAGCAGCGCAGGAGGAGGAATACATGGCACCAGCTTGTTCGAGTTCTTACCTCTAACAGCTGATAAACTGCCATTGAATCAGCTTTTGGACACGCATCTAAATAATTCTTCCCATAAAGCAGAAGGCTTTAGCAAGGCAGGAAGAATTAAGCTCTGACGTTAAAGACTTCCTCCATCTCAGCAGACCAACAAAACGAATTAAAGATAAAATTTGGGTCAGGGCTTTACTTCGGGACAGGACAAAACACAGAGCGCAGGGGTTGTCATTCCCCCAAAATGTACAGAGTAAACGACAACTGTGTGACTGCTGCGGCTGCTGTGAGATGTCCATGAAAGCAATAGATTTCTGGCCACTGCTCATGATGCGTGGACTGGAAGCACACATTGGATGTGCACCCATAACCTCTGGGGGCTTGCTTTTGGACAACTTAACATGAAAAAGATTTTTCTGTCTTGTTTTCAGGCAAGTGTGCACTGCAGGGGATTTATCCTCTAAACAAGCTCTTCTGTCACATTAAAAATAGTCAAACCTCTTATTACAAAGAAGAATGAGCCTTCAGATAGCGTGTTTAAACATCCAACATAATGAAAGAGGATAATTTATACATCAAGTAAGAAGCTGCCACTTTGTTCTGTGATGGTGAATGGTGTGAAATTCATCTCTTGTGATACCTCCCAGCAGGAACTGTAAGGAACACGGACGTGAGCAGAGTAGGATGTGAGCTGCCCTGGGTAGCAGAGTCTGCAAACCAGCATCCTCTACCAGTTTTCTGTCAGGCTGTAAGACTCCAACATGTCCTTTGGAGATTTACAAGCAAGAATTTCCCCATATGAGAAACAGGCAGGGGATACAAGTGTAGGGTTTTCTGCTCACCTGGTTCGTTTGCAGGCTCTCTGTTTGCTGCTGGTACCTACTTCCCTTCCTGTCAGGTGAGAAATAGCATGAAGCTCTCTCATGCTGGGTCTTTCATCTGTGCTTAAGAAGGAAACATATTCAATGTCTTGCTTGCTTAGAACCTTCTGAGTCTTATCAGAAGAGCAAGATTTGGTTTACCAAAGCTGCTCCAAGGCACAAAGGTGATAAGAACATGCTATCCTCATAGTGCAACTGGCTTCCAATGATATCAAAGACATTTATGGAAATTGAGTCTCTCACAATTACATGGATGGCCATTATTCTTCAAATCTAACTCTCAAATCTAACAAAGCAAATAGAAACAGTCCATCCTAAACTCTATCCATAGATACAAATATATCTATTTATCTACTATCCATCATGAAAAGCCCTCCCTTCCTCAGGCTCTTTCTACGTCACAGCTTACGTGACAATCTTTGGACAGCACGCCCTTGATACAATACTGCTTGTCCTGTGTGGCATGACAGGAGCCAGCCAGCCCTTTGCCACTTTCTGCTAATTGCTAGTGAAGCCAGGTACAGCTGATTCAAATGGACATCAGCTATTTATAGCACCAGTTCTGGAAGCAGTGGGGCCATGAGTTGAAATTTTTAGCAGTGACTACCTACAGTGACCCCTACATTTGTCCTGTGACCTAAAGGAAAAAGCTTAAAAGGTAATTGTTTTCATGAATTATTTTTTCATTTACTCAGTTCCCTGACCCCGTTCACAGCACCTTTGCACGAGCAGTGGTTGGCTGTGCAGCAAAGATAAGACCAGGAACACACATCAAAGGGAAGGAAGGGATTGAACACCTGACTCAGAATCATCATGAAAACTTGTCTTGGGAAATCAAACCTGAATGTTCCCACCTGCTTCTGAGATTTTAGCAACCCTTTGCTCTCTAATTGTTTAACTGGTTCGTGTAATTAAATCAAAGTAGGACAATTGTTCCTAATGTTTATTTACCTGGAAGTTCGCTGTTTCAGACCCAAAGAAAGGCAGTTGTGCCCACAAGTTCCTTTGACTTTTTTTTTTCCAGGTATGGCTCTTGATCTAATAATAATAAAAGTTATTATCCTTGTCTGTCAATCTTGTCTTGAGTATTTATGGTGATTATGCTACTAGGGGCTGTAAAGTTATTTATTTGTCAATATCTACTCACTGATTTATTTCTTCATAATATTTTTCTTAATTTATCTGCAAGGCTGGTTTCTCCTCCTTTATTTCTGTTAAGCAATAGATCTTCCCTTACGACAATGATCCCAAGCACCAGGAGCAGGAAAGAAGGCTCACACCATAAAAGCCCCTGGTTTGGGCTGCCTTCGCAATGCGAGGCCACAAGATGGGAGAGATGTTTGTTTTGCCTGTTCTCATGCTAGTTTTTGTGCTTTTGTGTCCCGCTCTCCCTTGTATCCCTGTGCCTATGGGGTTCACTGACTGCTACCCTCACTCGTACCTCTCACAGAGCACTCCTCTATAGGGAAATTTTACTACTTCAGGATTTCAACTTACAACACTTAGCAGAGGCACAGATTCCTCCTCCCTCACATTCCCTCTAAATTGTGTTAGTACAAGCACATAACAGCTACAGAACTGCATTTATACACCCGATCTCATATCCCCGTTGATGCCTTCAGGTGTCTAAATACCTTCAGAAAGCTGTCCCCAAGTCCAGCAGCTGAGAGAAAACCACTGCAGATCACCTTCTGAGCAGAACAGACCACTGGCAACCACAGCGGTTTCCTCGTAGGGAAGTATCTTCATAAAGAACTTCAAAGAAATTCCAGGCTAAATAATAGGAAAAAATCGTGTTGAAAGAATGTTTGGGATTGAAGGCAAAGGCACGATGAGAATCCTATGGCAACCTGGATTCAAAACACAAAGCCTTTGGGATGATAGTCGAGGATTTGGTAGATCTCTTCTCCAATCTACCAGTAATATCCCATTTGACATTATGCAAATCTTACACAGTAAAATCCTGAAGAATTAGGTTTATGAAGGTTTAGTCAAAAGGCCTTCCTTTTTTCCACCTTTTAGTGCTGCCTGTGTCATACATACTCATGCATTGTTCATAGGCCCTATACAGGCTTGAGCAGAGCCTCTAACTCGAGTTTTGTTGATGAGAAAATGTGGGAGGGAGGGGAATATCATCAATTCATGTTGTCTAAATTGTTGGCAGCGCAGGGAAACACCTCTTGGCTGCAGGAAGTTTCATCTTCCATTCAGCTCCTTCACATCCCGGGGGACTGGTCACCTTTCCTCTGCTCATCCTGTTTCTCAGCCTGACGACCAGTTTGGTCATTTGGGGAATTTCTCAGCACCTTTCCAGGTTTTTCTAGCTGAGATGAGACAAAGACTTTTAGACAAAACCAACTCCATGAAAACACTGTCCTCTTTATTTTTTTCAAGTGCAAAATCTCCCCGAACCTTTGATTCAGATTTGCTTTCAGAGGACATTTGCATGTCTGCAACATGCTGCCTGAACACCAGGGCTGAGAAGAATGGACCTGCATGTTGGGCAATTACCCAACTGCTAATTTCAAAAATCAGATGCAGAACAGCATCTGATCTGAAACATGCGGGAAGGATAGAAGCCACCAGGCACTTTCGGCGTGCATAGGAGCTGTTGTTCCTTTAACTTTAGAGGACCCGTTTTATCTCCACACCCCAGCAGCGAGCAAGTGAAAGAGCCATGTCAAATGCGAAATAAAAATGAGCAATGCCTATAAAAGAGAGATATCATGAGAATCTGCCACTTGGGAATAATGAAAGGCTCAAGCAGGTTGCGCTGATTGTGCAACCTACCAGAAGCCTGTCAGCTTTGATAACAATGGCAGCCATCAATTCCTGTAAAAATGGCAACAGCATGAATTGGAAATTGTGAAGCACCATTTAGGGTCGAAATGATATTTTCTTCAGAACGCATTTGTCGGCGTGTTCCCACTCACTTGAAAAGCTCTAGACAGATCAGAAGGCATGTGAAGTAGCCAGGGCTGGGAGATTTTTTTTTTTCCCCCTTTATTCCTCCTCATCCTCCTTACAAAGCAGTTTTAAATGCCAAGAACTTTCACAAAACAGCAGTGGTTTCAAATCTGCAGAAGGGCAATTTGGAAGTGAAAGGCATTCTCTTCAAATTACCTTGAAAAATGATACATGTTATGAAAGGGGTTTACATTTTGGTGTGTTAAAGAGATACCAAAAATTCAATTTTATTATGATTATGGAGGCAGGAGGGGTGTGAAGCTGTGTAAAATTGCGAGAGCTCCTCTTCAGGCTCCACAGATATCTATCTGCCTTCCAGAGACACCTACAATGAGGTATCAGACAGGACTGAAAAAGACAAAAAAAGTTCTCTTCGTTTGGAAAATCCTTCTTGTTTGAATATTTAAAAAAGGTCAAACTTCCACAAACGGTACATATTCATGGGGGGAAAGCACACAGCTTGAGACAATGCTGGTCAAACTTCTGCAGAGACAGGATTTATGAGAAATATTTATATTGGCTAAAGGCAGATTGATCCAGAAGAAGAAAATAAGTCTGAGACCATCTTTATCAGCTCTAGATTACAGTATTTAGGATACAGATTTTTTTTTTAATACGGTTTTCTCCCCACACCCTTTGGTGCATGGAAAGGGTTTTTTTATTTTCATTTTTCTAAACACCATGAAATTTATGATTCCCGAAGAGAAAGAGCAAATCAAGTCAGCCTCTCCAACGTACATTTTCTAATTGTAAAAGTGGATGGATGGAAAAGAACAGCAGAGGCCTTATAAAAAGGAACAAAAATTGAGTCTGGACTCTGAAAAGGATTAATACAATCACTGCGTTCAGTGCAGAGGAGAAGGCAAACCTCAGGACTGAATTTTCTCCCAAGATAAGCAGTGAAATGTAAACCATGGGATGGGTTCAGACCTGATACACAATAGAGTATTTTGCTTATAACTTCCAGTTCTATTTTCCCTCTTCTCTGTGTTCTTGAGTTCCTCCTGATCCTTCAGAAAAAGAAGAATGGGTAAAAAGAGACCACTTTTTGAAGAGCCTACCTAGCACACTTAGTGATCAGCCAGTAGACATTTCTCTCTCTGAAATCAGAGAGGACTTATTCCTTCTCTTCCAGACCAGACTGGTACGTGACAGCTTTGTCCCTGTGGTGAGAGATGATGCTCATCCACCTAAATTCACACGTGACAGTAATGGATGATGCCTTCGGCCAGTTTCTAGGAGACAAATTCCGACTCAAGTAAATCAGAGCAGTCAAATCCAGTTCCCGCTGGTGCTCCATGTGCCACTTTTGGTCCCTCAATGAGCACCAAGTGGTCAGACGAGGAGGTAAGACTGGTGAGAACTGGGAAGCATTTTCCATCTTGCCGTTTCTTGAAAACGGAAAGCAAGAAGTTGCCTCCTCTTCGCAGAGAGTCCCTTTGCAGGTGGAATCAAATCTGGCAGCCCCTTCCCAGAGGACTGTCCCCCTGCGTTCCCCAGCTCTGGTCTTCTGCCTGTGCTAAGTCACAATCGCCACTGGGAACTTTTTAAAGCTAAAGTCTATGACTGCATATAATTTGTTTTAAGATGCACTAGTACTTGCTTTACATAACAGGCAAGGAGCCACAATCTTAGAGCCCGCTGTGAGCCCGGTGGAAGGAGAGACTGAAAGCACTCTTACCTCTAACTTTCCCCTCCATCTCTGACTCCTAAAAGCACATCTGCAAGAAGGGACCAACATTAGCTTTGTGATTTCTTTGACCTCCAAGGCTTGCCTGTAAGGGAGAGAAACTGCAGTATGAGCTTGTGTGAAACATGCTGTATTCGTACAATCCAGTATATTGAAAATAAGCATTATGAATGAAACAAGCTTCAGACAGCAACTCACTGCATTTCCTTTAACTTGTGCTTCCCTTGCCAACTAAGCTTCTACAAATGCATTAGGATTGACTAGAGAATTTCTTTATGAATTAGAAAAGGCAAAAGAGAAAAAAGGAGGGGGAGGTAAATGTGTTTTACACTTCCCCTTGTGCTTGTTTGCTCTCCTGTTTGAGCTTCAAAGTTATTTCATCAAATGGGCTGCAGATCTGTGTTTTCTGAGGATGAAGTGCACATAGGTACACACACACATACACTCACAAAGTGTCAATCCATTGCATCTGCCAACCGCAGCAGGCTCTTTCCTCCTGCATTTTTTGGAGAAGGCTGGGGACCATGTTCCCCAGCCCACGCTGAAGTAAACAGCAGTGTAGCTGAGATAACAGATTGAAAGTAAGGAGGATTGAAAAAAATTTTTTTTTTTTTTTTAGGTGAATTTGTTACGTTAGAAAGATCTGTTACGTTTACAAAGCCAAACACATCAAAATTAAGCATTAAGTCCTTTCGGAAAACAAACTCTTTTTTTTTTTTTTTTTGTGTTAGTAACATCTGTGCACATATGTATACACATGAACATCCTCCCACCACCAGAAGTTCTTATCATGCCTCTTTGAAAGCCAAAGTTCGCTGCTTCACAACAGCCAGGGAAGTTTCTAAGGAGAAATGCATCTTGCGGCTGGAAAATGGCATTCATGATTTACATGAGTGGCAAAATTGTTTCAGCTTGAGGGATTGGGGGCATGGAGGGGCTGTTTCCTCAGGTGAGATATTAAAAAGCAAGATATTTGACCATTTCTGGCAAGTATGGTTTGCCAGGAACGTTACCCAGTGGGAGCCTGAGGGCTGGTATTCCTCTGACTGGCTCTCAGCCTCCCTGATTACTTGCTGCTCCCTGCCAGCAGCTGCAACTGAAGCAATTTTTTTCCCCTTCATATTTTATCCTCAGACGCTGGGTTTTCATTCTTACCATGTGTAGGCAACAGATGCTTCAGTTTGTGCTGAAGAACATGTTTGGCAGGTAGAGAGGGCAGCCTCTCAGGGTCCTCAGGGGTTGTTTGGGGCAGGCTGGAGCCTCGTGTACCCACGTTATGGGAAAGCCCAGAGCCACTCAAACAGCAGAGCTGGATGTTGGTGATACACACAAGAGAGTGGCATCGGGCTGTTAGCACAGCAGTCAGGGTAAGACATTTGCAGAAGCAAGGGACACGAGGCTCAAGTCTCTCTGATAGCAGTTGCACACCGCAATCCTCTCCCAACAGATCCCTATATACCCTGGGTGTCCCGTGCGGTGCTTGGGTTGTCCATTTCAGATCATGGAGTGATGCAGATTCAGGGAGGTTTAAGCCTCCCTCCTGCCTTCAATTCCTCATCTGTCACCCAGCAGTGGCACAGTGATAATGAATCCATTAGAGACTGGGAGATGTTCACACACTAGCAGGAGCAGGAGAAGGCTGGCGCAGGCTTATTTTGGCCAGCTGGGAAAGAAAAGCCTTGAGAACAGCTTGGGTCTCAGTGTGCGCTTCCAGAAGAGCATGTGCTACACTATTTGCCCATCTTTGATATTCCATTTCCATCATTGTCACAAAGAAGTAATCAATTAAAAATTAATACCCCAGCTCTGAGGTAGCAGTATCATTTCCTAATAAGTTTCTTACCAGCCACTGCAAAGCAGTAAATCTGATGTGACATGGTCACAAAAGAAAAAATATTAAATTTCACCCCTTTTTTTTTTTTTAATGTCTGCTCAAAATTCACCCCCATGCTTGCAGAAGGTTCCAGGTATAGGGAACCTTGCACTTCCTTTTTAAGCAATATAAGTAGCAGTTGCAAAAAACAGCTAATTGTAACATTCGGCTTGATGAAGCCTTTTACAGTGTTTGTCAACACTCTCATCAGTAGAGACCCCTCTTTCTCCTAGGATGCCTAAGCCTGTTCATCACATCACCATCTACCCACTGCCTGACAATTACTTTTGTGTTAATTCCTGGCAGCCTTAGAAGGCTAAATCTGAAGTGAGAAAGGTTTCATACCTTGAGTTACTAGTAGGACCTCCATTCGACTCTTTAAAAGGTCTTTCCCAGAACATTCATAACCTGTAATACAGAATTTCAGCCCCTTATTTCTTCTCCCTAAGGTCTCATCTTTCCCACAGCAAAAGGATGCTGGGAGCTGATACATTCTTGCCCCGAAATCCTGGTGTTAACAGCTAGAGCGGTGTGTTTATCTCTTACTAACCCCGTACATCCCCAAATCTAGCCTCTGCAGTGCTCAGACTGAGTTACTTACCTGCTGTGGCCCCAGTGACTCAACGCTCAGCGTCCTTAGACCATTTGCTAGGTGCAGGCAAACTCCGTTCAAAGTTGGGCATTTCTAGGCAGAGCGGGGATTTAACAATCGAAGCAGGAAACAGCAGCAGTCAAAAGAATAAAAGTATTGACTTGTCCATTGGAAGCTGAAAAGTCTAATAATAACCAATAAAGTTCCTCTACTCCCCAGCCTAAAAATCTCCGCTTTTTGGATTAACTCACAGATACTCCGGCTCCTTGCCTTCATCCCTTTTATATTTAACACAAAATATTAAAGCAGAAAACAGTGCCCTTGGCTCTTTTTCAGGAAGCACTATGAAGTCAAGTATAACATAATCGGCCTCTTTATCTTTTCTCCAAGGGAAGCTTCACTCCCCTTCCCTCATAAACCTTCCTGGTAAACTGGTATTGTTGATTGTCTGCTGCTCTCTGTTAGACTGACTTTTGCATTTGCTTCCATTTAATTCTTTTCTTGCCATGGCCTATTTTGCTCTGAGGTTCAGCCCCCAAACTCCCAACAACCACCAACACACCTGCAGAGCTTTTCAGTTTTGAACTTGGCACGCTGTATGCAATCTCCTTATGAAGAGGAGTGCTGGAGACCTTCACCCAGCTCCAAACTCTGGACAGAGCGTGGGATGGGACGGAAGGGACCCTACGCAGGGAGAGATCTGACCCTTGCACACGTATGTGTACAGATGTGGTAAACTCCTTCATCCAACAGCGTGGGCTCCTCCAGGTGTTGTTGGCCTCTGCCAGTGTCTGACAGCCCCAGAAGAAACTGGCTCCTGTTTTACACTGGAAAGTGGCAAAGTTGAAAGCAAAGACAATGAAGGACAGAGGGAGCATCCAGCCTCCCCAGTGACAGCCGAGCCGTGTCACAGCAGCACACAGAGCCCAGACCCCCTCTGTCTCTCAACCCTCTGCATAAACCACAGGGCTATTAAGCTAATAGGCATTAGTGTATGATTTGTCCCACAGGAGCATTCATTTCCTTGTGTGGTTAACAGCACTGTCTTGTATTTCTCACTGCCATTGCTGCGTTGGCACTCTGCAAACCTCCTTATTTGCTATTCTTTGCCCTTCTCTCTTGGGTTTCTGTCTGCACTGGGATTAAGGTAGGCTGAGACGTATTTCATCTTGCCTGCTGTAGTAATGATGTTTGCCATGAGAGAAAGGGTTTGATCAGAGAGAAGGAGGGGGGAGGATTTAGAAGGAGAAAAGCAGTGAAAGAAACATGAAGGAAAAGCAAGTCAGTCAGAAGAGATTGAAAATGTTCATTTGACATCTGATGCTTCGGAGAAATTCTTGGCCATGTCTACTAAACAGAAGCCTTTGCACTCCCGTTCTAGCAGCAGAATGAGCAGTGCAGCAGCGGAGAATCCTGCTGCAGACAGTCATCAGAAACTCTCACCCTCCAAAAAAGCAACTGCTGTCCCTTCTCTGAGGGATAAAATGCCCTACCTGGATTTTTTGGGTTTTGCAAATCCTAGAAAACCACATTTGGTACCATTTTACACATTGCTACTTCTCCATATTCTTTGTGCTTCACCTTTTTTTTTATGTCAAGCCAAAGAGTCTCCAAAGCCTTGGCAAAATATCCCTGCTGTTTTACACTTAGGGGAAGTGAGCACAGGAACAGAAAGCTCATCTTCCCTGTGATGGAGCCGTTTTCCCTTGGGCAGCACCAAGGTTGAGTCCACATTGCCACAACAATGTAGAAAACAGATTTGGAAAAAGAGGAGATGGTCCTCCACCACCATAACCTGCTCTGCCTAAGCACTGCTGACACCTTGCTTTATAAGCACAATAATTAACCCCCTTACGGCTCGGGTTTATTACTTTACTGCACGAAGAACAGATCCAAAGCACAGCAAGAGGAAAGGAGCTGGTGAGGGAAGCCTCCAGCTGGATAAGGAGCAGAAGTCATGACTCAAAAGCCAACTAACTGCCCTGGGCATTGTCAAAGGTCAGGGGAAGCCTCGGTGCTGCCTAGAACAAGTGGAGATATTTTTCTCCCCAAATCAACAAAGCTTAAAGGATATTTCAGGCCTTAAATCTGCCAGTGTGCCAGGATGGGATGTTACCTCTGAGGCTGGAATAATCCTGAGTGGTGCATTAGAGAGAGGAAGCGCACAGCTGTACATACGTACGAGCTCACACACAGCAGGATGCCTGCAACAGGACACCTTCCTACCTGGGCTCCTGAGATTGCCAACCACAAAACTGGCAGCCAGCCACCGTAAATGGGAGGCTGTTTGGAGTTATGATTCATATCTAGATACATAAATGTATTTCTATGTCTCTTTATACATCCTGAGGGCTGCCTTATTTCCATCTGGGAGCCCCTGGACAAACATACGTGCTTATAAGCACATGGGCCACAGGTTCCACATAAAGAGCACAGAGAATCCACGCAGCAGGTCTGCTGTTCAGGGGAAAGGTTAACTGTACAGCAGAGGTACCTTAAGTCAGACTACACTGGAAAAACAGAAAAAATAAGGGAAATTCTTAAAATCAAGCTGGACAATTGATTTTTGGGTGGATAAAGTGGACATGACTAAATGTGATGTCCCATTGTCTTCATCTCTATTTATACAACTGTATCTAGTTAGGTAGGTAGGCAGACTGTATTAGATAAATAGATTTAATAGATAACAAATTGCACAGAAAAACAAATGAAACACATTTAGTAGGCAGATTTTGCATCCATATACCAGCTGCTTGAAGTTTCTCAAACACAGGAAACACTGCCAATTGTCCCCAGGAGATGGGTCAGTGCTGAGAGCACAAATGAAATAGCAACCAGCGCACCACAAGGCTGTGCCTGTACCATATACACTGCTACCTCCCAGCCAGATGATGTCAAGATGAAGCGCTGTCCTTCAAAGGCTACGCTTTCCTTGGGGACTAGGCACTGCTAATGATCAACGGCATGGCATTTTACATCGCTCCTTTCTGATGCTTCCTGCAGAGGTTACACGTTTTTTCTTCCTAGCAGTTGTAGCAGCAACGTGTGTTTGCACACGTAATCACTTGAGACACGGAAAACGGAAATAACCTTCTCTTCCTACAGGGCACTGATCTAATATTGCCAGATGTGAGCCCAAACTCAGCCTTGCCATAAAGCCACTTGAATTCCAACACAGCGTGACTGCAGAGAGGTGTTACCAAACTGGGATTTTTTTCAGTGTACCCTTAATTAAACCCAGCGTGGCAGGACTCAGATTTTTGCAATTTCCGTCTGTGTTTTTTTCATATGAAACCCCTGATGCTCACTCTGGGGATACAACTCCCTGCGTGTCAGCAAGAAAGAAGCAATCTACCCAGGGAATGGTTCAAACTGCAAGGCAGCAGTGCCACCCTGAGCTGTTTCTGCGGATATGCAGACCGGCAAGGCAGAGCAGAAAGTTTAGCCACACAAGGCTGAGCCGCATAAGGCTAAACCTGGTTTAGGCAGCAGCCCCTATAGCCACAGAAAAAAACGCTCTCAAACTTGTTCTGGCTTCAGCAAGTTCCATTCCTCCCTACATCACCTTTGGGTTACACCACAGAAGCCACAGAAGTTGAGGGACCCGAGAACGACACTCCAGTCCCCTTGTACTTGCAGCATTGTGGGTGTACTCAATGTTCCCAGCCTGGCTTACTCACAGTTTGCAGATCCTCAGACATCTGCAACTGTTTTGGAGACCTGAGCAGGGATCATACCCCTCTACGTATATCCCACTCATTCAAAGTCATCCCAACACCACGCATTCGGCACCCACCTGGCTGATCTTCTGCTGTCTGAGGGTACTTGTGTATGGCCGATCACTGAAGTGTTGGGGCTTAAATGAGATTTCAGCTCAATATCAACAAATGCTGGTCTTACATCAAGTGGCTGAACAGGAGTGTAAACTGGAGTATTAGACGTCACATTTTTGCAATGATACCCACAGGGCTGAAGGGAGAATAGGTCTAAATTGGTGTAGATGTGGATAGACCTCACATGCCTAACTTCTGCTTTGGTCATGTGTCCACAAAGGTAGTATGACTTCTCTCCTGCTCTGTGTGAGTGCCTGTATTTAAGAGAGTGTGGAGGTATCATCTGAACATGGGAAAATTCAATCCTCCTTTAGGCACGTGGGAAACTCAAACCATTTCTCTCCACACATGGTGCAACTCAGCTCCCCACACCTAACCCAGCCCACCTTGCTGGTGCTATCTATATCTGAGCTAACCGGCGCTATTCTTCTTCAGGCAACAAGGACAACTTTGGTCCACATTAGGCATCTACCACCAGATAAAATGTATTGTAACCTATAGGTGTTTTTCCTGTCCCCTCGTGGGCACTAGACTAGCTTAGCTGTAGACATCCTCTATAAGTTACCAAAGTGGACTAGATGTCTCTCATTCCTGAAGTCCAAGTAATACGTCAACCAGACTTTGCACCCAAATCTGTGCTGTCTAGATAAAAGCCTGTCAGGTGTCAGCTGTAACACCAGTCTGTCAATGCAGATTTCCTGGTTGATCTGCACAGACAGCAAGTAAAAGGGAAATTTCACAGAGCCATTGCTTAACCTCCCAATCTTCCTCAAGGGGGGGAAATTCTGCAGTTCCAGAGAAGATGCAATATGTTAAGGGCAAGAGGCTGTGCTTGACACCATGACATAAAGGTCCTTACCCATATCTGAGCGTTCATCTACAAGCTGTGGCTGTGTCTCAGCCTTGACTGTAAGACCTTCTCTCCCTCTCCACAGCATGCTATTCCTCTGCTGCCAGGGCCACCCTCCAGGCATCCTTCCCCACTCACAACCTGCCTCCTGCAGCTTCCCCATGGCTGAGAGGCCATGCTGCTCCCAGGGGACCTGGCCACCTCCCAGGGACTATTTTGCTTCCTCACAGGGGCTGAGCCGTTTCAAAGGAAGAAATACGCCCTTGCACAAGTGTATCAGTAACACACACAGGTTCCCTGAAGGGCGGTGGTTCATGGAGATACCCTCTCTGCAATGCCCTGGGCAACACTCAGCACACTGGCTCTTTAACTAGGCTGAATTCAGGAGCAAAAAGAATTCTATTCTTTATAACGCACAGGTCAGTGCTATAAATCTGTCTTTTTATAAGTGCCTGGTGTGATCAGCTCTTTTGCTGCCTTTCAGCGTGGCTATAACCAGACCTGAGGCTTTCACTCACCGCAGGGTGTTGCAAATGGTCTACTTTGGTCCAGCAGCTCGGGCACTTTTACATCACCGGAATTTGTTTTGTCACAGAGTGCATTAAGGGGAAATGGCACCGTGCTGCAAAGCAACTCTTTTGTACCCCCGTAAAATCATATAAATCTACCAGCCTCACTGCCGGGAGCAACTGCAAACAGGCTGAGAGAGTTCTGCGGGAAGCCAGAGCTATTAAGTGCCACCAGCTGGACTTTAAAACGCAGGGTGCTGCAGTTCTTTTTAAACTTCGTGCTAATGACTGTAACACACACTCCCCAGCCCCTCATCTCCCACCTTTTTATTGGAAAAGGTGGCCTCGTCTTCTATTTTTTGCTGAAAAACCTACCCAGCTGTCATTGTCCTCTGCCCTTCTCCAGCTGATGGCCAGACCACACTCCTGAGTGCAATCCAGCCTCAGACAACAAAACTTTCATCCTCTGAGGAATACAGGAGACAGATCACTTTCCCGTAGTAAGAAAGCAGAAAAGAAATTACAAAGCTGGCAGTTGTAGGACTTTATCCTAATTACAGAGCTCTTTTCCCCAGCTGAGATAAGGCCTGTTAGCTTTCCTCCATCCCATCCTACCAACCAGTGACACCTGCAGGACAATTTCCAGGCACAGCACGAGGCTGGATGTGGGGAGCATGCCTCTTGCTGGGGCTCCACAGCCTCCTTCCTGCTCCAGTTTTTTCCCCCTAGATGCAGAGCCAGGCTGAGACACTGCAGAGCTGAGATCTGCGAGATGTGTCTGCTGAAGGAAGGCAACTGGAACATGGTGGCAGCAGCAGGATCATAGCAAAAGTCCCAAATGCCACAGTGGCAAGTCCTGCAGGAGCTGTAAAAGAACTGTTTGAAAGCAAGGACTCATCCGTGTCAGAGCCCAGCTCTCAAGCCAGCCCTGGTTGTAGCAAGACAGCACTATCTGAATGTCATAAGGAAAAATTAAGTCTGAAAGAAGCCAGAAGAGGAGGAGACCATTTGTTCTCCATGTCTGACAGCTGAAGATGGCCTGCTCTCCAGTAACTTCATACTTGAAGAAGCAAAGTCAAACAGTGCTGTCTCTGGTCACACTGAAAGACATTTTATTTCTTCTGCAATGGCATTTACAAGAGAGACATGTTTCTTCCAGTCTGTCCCAAAAGGAAAATGAACCCCTAGGAGACACGCACCAGCCTAGCACAATACTGGGCTTTTTGTGACAGGTTCCTGCTGAGAAAACATGAACAGTATTACTTCTGGAGATGTGAAGCCACCCATCTCATCCCACAGGAAGCCCCTGGCTACTGCCCAACACTAGCCAGCAGAGCAAGAATAACCGTCACCTTCAGCCCACAGCTGCAGAAGGTGCCAGCATAGGAAACACCATAACCCCTTTGATGACCTCCTGAACGCACTGATGAGAGATGCCACATGCAGCCGCTTCCTACACAGGGCTGCTGTGCAGGAACATTGCCTTTGAGGGCAGGTTTTGCACATACAAAGTGGCTCCTCAGTCTGCTACCTGCCCAGTCTGGGGCTGGGCTTCCCTCTGCAGATCAGGGGAACGGGACAGATGTAAAATCTTCTGCAACAGAAAACAACACTTTATCTAAACATCTAGAGGAGACCAATGTGCTAGCAGCTCTTGACGAAAACTGGATACAGTGGCCATCAAAAACTGTTCAGGGACTAAACAGGATTTGTGGTGAGAGTCCTCTAAACCAGCCTCAACTGCTATGTAGAGCCTGAGCCTACACGACCTTCTGCGATTATGCAGCAAGTCTGGGGCAGGGCAAAGACTGAAGCCAGCTCTCCTGCAGCCTGTTCCAGCTGAACTTTCTTTTCTGAGCCCTCTACCCTTCCTTAGAGATGATCGCTAATATTTCAAAGGCATCTGATCCAAATGCCTCCTCAATGGCAAGAACCTCAAATTAGACATTTATCTTGTTTACTCCACCTTGGCATTGGGTATTTTTGTAGCTGCCAGCTTTCCACAACCCAAGGCACGTTACCAACATTTCTTCTTAAAAATGGGATTTTCCAGAAGCATCTTGGCATCTCCAACACCAAAACACCCACGATTTCAGTAAGATTTAGGCACAGAGGCTTCTCAGGCATTGTCAATCCTCACAGGCACTTATCCGAATCTTCCAGTACCTAGACAGCTTTGAAAATCCAGCCCAAATACCATGCCATAGCCTCCCGCTAGGATGTCTGAATCGTTTCATAGTCGGCACGAAAACCCAGCAGCCTCTGTGCAATTATCCAGCTGACAGCTGCTTCCACTACAGTAGTGCTAACGTTTGTATGAGTGAGTATCAAAGCGGGACAGCTTTTGTACATCGGCACAGGAATATTTGGCCAGAAGATGACTAAGCAGCCTATCAAAGCTGATGCATGTAACAACACAGATAACAGAAGATGGTTTCCAAGCACAACACAATGTATTCATTCATTCACCCTCTTTTCCACTGTTTTCTTTGCTTTCTTTTTTCCTCACTCAAGCAACTGCCTAGTGACTATCATCACATCTGAAGGCAGGCAAAGCAGAGGTGCTTTAGGACTGCCATTGCTGTGAGACACCCCATGGCTGTCAGCAGCAGCAGCAGCAGCGTGTCACAAAATCTTGCCCTGGCTATCTGTCCTGCAGAAAAATTACCCTCTTTGCTCCTGTTGTACCAATGTATCCCTTCACCTTTAGCCATGGAGACCATGATGTTTTGTGCAATTCAAGATCTTTCTGCTCAGCAAGTGTGATGGTTGACACCAGCCCTGACCATATAACCAACCCCTCAGTTTTAAAAACTATTCTGAGTCCAGACTTTCCTCTAAGGCCAGCAATGGCTTGTTGAAGCATCCATGTTCCTGGTCATACAGACTAAGGTGTGAAAGCTGCTTGGATGTAAAATAAAGAGTACTAAGCACAGGCCTAGGAAGGGCAGAGGCAGGAATTACTTTAGTACTGTATGTTCTTGGTATTACACACCGACACAGAGAAAGCATTTCAGTTGCTACAGGCTCCATACAGCATGATGCAGCCATGAAGGTCAATCCCTTAGCAGGTTGTGCCTTCTGCAGGCTATGCTCAAGCCCTTGAGTGGCAGCATCATTTATACACCCACACATTAACAAAAAGGGGCTATCAGAAGAAACATTCCTCTCCTTGTGCAAGTGCTTTGATGGACCCTCAATGAGGTCTTGCAGGAGTTAAAGAGTACCAGAACAGCAGAAAGTTCAAGTGGGAATGAAGAAAAGTCATTACAGGTTTAACGAGCTGTGTAAAACCCCCAAAGCTTAGAATTAAAAGCTTTTAAAAAGCCTTGGCTGGACTCACTGAGTCATCAAAGTTTAAAGGCAGAATTATTTCAAGCGAGATGTTAACCAGACCTTTAACTCAATGATGGAGAAAGAAGTGGGGCAGGAGAGGATTTTAAAAAGTAAAGAAGAAAAAAATTCCTTCAAAGCCACTGAGAGACTTGGGCTGGTCAAGCTACTGATAGCAGTGCTTCTGAGTGGCTGTAAATCCCATGCTTAATCTGCAGTGTAGAGTACAAGGAAAATGCACAACTGGAAACTGTACAGGAAGTTGCTGTGAAAGGCTTGTGTGTGCTGGTTCGGTCACTCAGTCCTTCTCCAAGCAGCTCACCTCTCGAGGGCTTGCAGCCACCACACCTGTGGTGGTATTCCTGTGAGGTCTTTGACCAAAGGCAGCAGAGGACATTCAAGGCTGGGAAGGTCTGCCTGAGATTCATGCTTCCTATGCTGTATCCATGGCTGTATCCAGGAGTCACAGCAACCAACAGGGCTGCTGCTGGTTGTGACTCTGAACATTGGCTTTCATCAATTTTCCCCTGCCCTTTCATGCTCTTCAGCCTAGTAAACATAAGGACTGATGTATTTCAGAGCTGGGTACATCCTTCTTGAGATTCAGAAACAGGGTTCAGAGAGAAACAGAGGTACAGACATCCCTAATTTTAACACCTAAAAGTCTCCATAAGAAACTCTCTTTTGGGCATCCTGATTCATATTGAGAAGGTTGGGGTTGAGCCCTTTCTTTTTCTGGCTATTTTAATACAATCACATACCTCTGAGCAGGCAATTGCACTTTCTTTCCCCTTGGGTTTCTTAACGCACACTAAGCCCTACAGGATTCCATCCTGCCAATGGAGGTGAAAATGGTGCAAGCCTGGGGCTCTTCTCCTGAGGAGTACTCCTTTTATAAACGAAACACAGCTGGTCAGCACTCCTCCAGCTGCATCACCTTATGTCAAAAAAATGTTGATTTAACAGAATCATGAAGTTTTGTAGAACTTCACTAACTTTGCTGAGAATATTTGTAGTAAAAATGTTATGGTCTAGTGTTTTGGGTTTGATAGTACAGTTTTCACTTCCACAATAGCATCATGTAATTAAAATCAGGAAACAGATGTTTACAATAAAATGGAAAACTTGAAACATGAAAACACAGTAAATAAGAGTTCTGTGTTTGGCAGAATGATATTTTGCATCATCTCATTTAACATTTCATCTCAATTTGCTTTTAAGGCAAATTTGGAAGTCCTGGGCTAGCCCACAAGTAGCGAATCAAAGTTCTGTGTCAACCCCAGTCCATATTCATTCCAGCACCACCTTCATCATCCAGAATTTGTTTGATCAGGATAACAACGGCAGAGGAAGACCCTATTTTTGGCTCTTGCCCAAACTTCCAGCATTAACAGGAAATTCCTGTGAATGCAGAAAGCTGCAATTCCTGCAAAGGGACTCCAAAACCACAAAGATCTCCAAGTCAGCTGCTATGGCCTCTTCATATAGTCCAAGTTCTTCGGATTGCAACTAACGCTGCTGCAAATCCCGTGAAAAGCCCACGTAAGACAACACTGCTTATAAAGAGCTCGCGCATAAAAACGAATCACCATCAAGTAACAGGTGACAGAAATGGCACCTGAAAGGAGCCAACACCATGATTGAGTTGCAGGCAGAGAAGACCTTCCTGGCTGTCTCACACACACATCAGGAAACCATTTGTTTATACATTATTATTTATAATAAATGGAGTGTGCTGTAAACCCAAGGCCGGAAGAGGCTGTGCAGCTGGAATAAGATGCTCCTCAAATGGCTGCTCTGGGGAGACTGAAATGTTTTTGCAGAGCTAATTACCTCATAAATTGGTTTTATTCTCCTGGCTGAAGCTAATGTCTTCTTTAAAGTTAATAAAAAGAACTCAATTTGCTGATTGTTCTGGACTGGTACTAGCAAAAAGAGCTGCTCAGGGACTCTGGAGGTGCCCAGACAATTCCTCAAAGCCAGTGCAGCTTGGATGCTAAGTGGTGACAAGCAAGGTGCTCCGGGCATGCTATTTAATCTGTTTTCCAGCAATGGTGTCGGGCTGGGTGCCTTGGGTATCCCCATAAATGTCTGAGGGGCAGAGATTACAAGTGACAGCCTCCTGAGGCAGACCCCAGGGCTGGGGATTGAGAGAACAGAGCATACATCTACGCCAAAGGATCACGTTGTCAGCAGGCATGGTACAGTGTCACAACCGCACTCAAAACCCAGCCTAGCCTCACGCAGCTGGGTGCATAGTACCACGGCCTCCTCGTACCCACCCGTTTCACGGGTCAGGGTCACCAGCTAACCAGCCACCAGTTAGAAGCGCATCTCTCTGGAGATTAAATCCTAGGCAACTCTGCAAAGGTTTGTCAAAGGGGTCCTGTAGAGTTACATATAAAACTGATGCTCATTGACAAAACCCCATGTGTAGACAGGTGTCATGTCCTGTCCTGCTAGCCCCAGCTCTCACCCATGGCCAGGGAGCAAAGCGGAAGAGCACCAGCATGCACTTTTTTGCCCTTGTCAGCTAAGATGAGCTATTCCCAGCTGCTGATCCTTACCACCTTACCTTACATCCAGAGTGAAGTGTAAGCCTTTCCAGCACAAACCCTCCGCCTTTTTAGCCAGAAAAATAAACTCCTTACCCAACAGACACTTGAATGAAACTCCCGGTGAGATGACATGATCCAGATTTAAAAGTCTTTTGACTTGTTTTCAGCATTTCTTCTTTTCCGGTGAACAAACTTGTCTTCACTGGCAGAGGGGTGGGGGAGGAGTGCCAAAACCCTCTGCACATCGTGCTCTAAGCAACGGCATGAACTGCTTCAGGGTGAGGTGGTCTTCTGAGGGGACCCCAGGTCAATCACCAGCACTGCCATGGACTTGCAAAGATTTCACCCAACTGCCAGTGCGGATACCAAGGAACAGTAGTTAAATGTTAAATTAACCTTAAGTGGTTAAGATAGTACACTAACAGCAGATTAGATCGGTTCAGTGATGGGACAAGTAGAGTGTCCAACAGGCATCTGTCAGACACCCAGCACTGCACACTCTCAGTGCCTTTACCCACAGTCATTTGTACGACACTCAATTTGCCAGTGACCTGTTAGCAGAATAACCATGAGGCCAGAAAGATCGGGAGGCAAAGGCAAGAGCAGCACACCCACCGTGCCTTCTTGCAAACCTACAGCTTCTCACATGGACACAACTTTCTCTAGAGTTAAGTAGGGATCGACTCAGGGAAAAAAACCTTAGCAGATATCCAAGCAGACTTGTTAAAACTTAGGCCCCTCATCTCCCCTGGGCGTTAAAAGGATCAAGTCCTTTCCTAATGCTGAGCACAGGGAATTCAGCTCTGATGCTGTGCTTAATTAAATAGAAATATGAAGTAAGAAAGAAAGGCTAATTAGATATAAATGCGAAGTTACAGGATGTGAATGCTGATTAACCTAATAATAGACAATAATGCTGTTAAGGGGAGTTAAACGGTTTGTTTAATGGATGGAATGATCTATAGTATATAATATATGAAGTACTTAACAGTAAACATTTAATTACCAATTTCAGCTGCATTCTTCTTCACTGTGCAGCAGAAAAGTGCTTTATAAAAGAGTTACTGGATGCGAATAATTTACGCTCCTGCAAAAACATCTGTATCATATGGAAAAGAGCAACAGTGCTTCACAGATGCAGCAGAAAGCCTGAGACACTGAGCAATGCTGGGAGCTACCAGATAGGGGAAAGAAAAGCAAAATAAAATACCTGGCCTCCTGATCTGGTGCATCACTACTTCTGTGGGGCAGGATGTATGGACTTCCCCATGGGAAAGAGGACTTAGGAGGCAGAAGATGAACACTAGCCTTCAGAAGATAGCTCTAGGAACAACTGGCTGAGGATTCGGGAAGTTGGCTGTTAAAGAGCAAAGCCAGTCTCTGGTGTGGGTTATGGGGCTGAAAGCATCGCTGGATAATGTGGCCCATCACGTCATCAGCAAGAGCAAAACCATGGCCTGGCCACTAAACACCCTGCCTGCTCCCAGTGTGAGTTTCCTCAGTTTTCCTTAGAGGAGCCAGACGTCCGGCAGATGGAAGATGTTCATCAGACATTTGGGATGTTCTGTACTTGAGGTAAGGCACTTGCAGATTCCACAAATGCCTCCATGTGGCTGGATCACTGCACACCTAATCACAGCATCACCTTCAACAGCACATTCTGCAAAATCAATAGTCAGGTCTCTCCTGGAAGCCTCAAATAAAGACATACAGCAGCAACCCTGGATGTTAGAAAGGGGCAGTCACTCCAGGAGGCTTCCCAGCACTGAACTGGAGATAGGCAAAACTACAGTCTGCAGCACAGGGGTTTTACACTTGACTTCTGCCATAATAGCCAACATTGTGGCAGTCACAGAAGGTGCCCTAAAGGGGAACATGATCCCCTTTAGGACAGAGAACTACAGGCTTGCACTGCTCCTGTTACAGTGCAGCAGCAGCCCCAGACCCATCATGTTAACTGCACACCTTGGGCCGTGTCATGGTGACCAAACGATGTGAATGTGTGCAACTTATTTTTAATACTTTGCACTCCTGCTAGAGCTCTTCTTTCTCCTTCCTTATTGCAAAGCACCTGGGGTGGAGGCCATGACCTGCTCTCAGTGGAGCCCAGCCCACTGCCCAGCAGGGTCACCTATGGATTGTCTCATCCTACTTAGGTTTCAAAAAACAGCCTTGCTTGCACGTCCTCATTACTGCATGGCTCTGTCACCTCGCCGTGCCTGATGCAGCATAAGTGGTACCTGAATTTTTACATATTAATTCATGAGAAAGTGCTGAGACAAGCGGAGTACGGGTGACGAAGGTGCTCAGCCTCACTAAGAGGGAGCACTCCCAAATGCAGGCAAGACATGGGATAATGCTACTGCTAGGAAAAGCTGGTACTCGATTGGGCCTCGGCCAAAGAGTTGGGTAGCTGGTTCTGATAACTAGCAAGTCTCCTTACAGATCTATCCCCGCCGTGTCTGAAAAAATGATCTCCCAAATAGCCATCAGCAGTGCATCAAAACAGCTTTCAAATTCTGCCCATCACTCCTGGCAGAGGGCTGCACCTCGCCCAAAAAGAAGTGATGCCTACTCCATTACCTGCACCATGGGGCCAAGGAGAGCAGGCTGGCCATTAACTGCCTGTGACGAGGTAATTAATCATGGGCATTTGCTGAATTTCTGTTCCCACACCATTATTAATGGCTCTGTGGATTGGGCCATGCAGCAGAAGGGCAGCAGAGGCTCCTCCACTTGCTGAAGCAGCAATCTGCTCTGCAAAAGGTACCAGCTTCACCCAGCAAACAGGAGAAATTACCGAGAATTGCCCCAAACTTCCACCTTCTCCTCCTCAAGGTTGCAGATTGACTCCCAGCTCCACTTTGGGGCTCAAATTTCCTTCCACAGGGTCTACCCAGGCAATGTGGGCTGCCACTGAAGGACAGCCCTGGTACCAAACTCTCCCTTTATGGGGGGATGCCATGGAGTGACTCATCCCAGTCAATGCCTGTCCGCTGCAGCACATAATGCCCCAGCTTCCACCCTGCCCACTCCCAGGCAGCCTGGACTCACCTGGTGCCGCATGTGACTGCTCCATCTGTGGAGGCTTCCTTTTCCATCTGTGTTCCCAGAGCAAAGCCCAGCTTTCCCCACAGCGCAGTGAGGGCTCTCAGGGCTGCACCCAGGGGTTCATGAGCCTGTTATTGCTTAAAATGCACTTCCAGGACCCAGGTGGCCACAGCCTGCACATGGCCAACGAGCCCAAGTGCTGCTTGTTTGGAGCAAAAGGACATCAGCTGAGCAGAGGCAGTTGGCAATGAATTATGCACACTGCTCCCCCTCAGCCGCCTCTCCCCTCCCGTTTTCTTTATATTTCTGGGTGATGGGAATGAAACTGCATGAGGAAGGGCAAACAAAATGCAGGCACAGAGACCCGTGCCTCAGGATTTCTCTCCTGCCTTGCAAGTTCCAAGCACCAGGAGAGCTGGCACAGCTCAGCCTGGCAGGAGCCATCATACCAAGCTGAGGCAGAGCCCAAGTCACCAACTGCTGCAATAGTTTCAGTGGCACAGCCTGCCTCTTCCCCTCCCTCTGCCGCAAGATTTGATTCAGGTCCATCCCAGTGTCACAGAGGTGAGAGGCTAAAAGGCACTAAATCCTCCAGGCCATCTGGAAACAAGGAATCGGGCAAGCACAGTCTAGCCAGCTCCCTGTGCTGGCTCTGAGGCTTGCACACCCACATGCGGAAGTGGAGGACTCTGGCGGTCCATTCATCAAAGTGCTAATTGGCCCCGCTTTGCATCAGATCGTATTCCAACCTCTGGCCAGCGCTTGCTATTTGCACACTGTGTCCTGTGCACAGCTGCGCTGAGCCTGTCTGGAATGAGGACTCCAAGGCAGTAGCCTCAAGATAGTCAGCTATGAACTGTGACTCCCTCTAATCCTCTCTCTCACGGGCCTCAAATCACTCTGGTTGAAGGGCAGAAACACTCCCTTTCTACAGATGAAAAAAATGCCCCATTGAAGAGCAGACCCCAAGGCCAGCCTGGAAACTAAGCTCATGCAAGTGAGCCAACAGGTCAAAAGCAGCTGGGAGATGTTTGACCAGACGGGGTAGGGTGCCCACGTGGTGTCACACTGCCATCAACGAACTTGCCTTAGAGGAAGAGATCACATCACCTCAGGGTTAGCAGCTATTAAAAAGCAAAGTTCTCGAATCGTTCCATACATTGGATTCATTTGGTGTCAGGTCCTCGCACCAGACCAGAACAGAGGTGGCTGCTAGAAGAGTTTATTCTGCTGTTGTACTAATTCAGGGAAGGACCAGCATCACCCTCTCCATGCCACATGTCTGTAAGAACTCCCAGTGTTAACAGTGCCAGGACAAATCAAGTCTTTTCAAAACTACTCACCTCTTTGAGGAGAAAGAAGTCCTGAGTTGTTTCAGACTCTTAATATAAAGGCAGAAAAGAGAGAGAGAGAGACTGACACAGGACTTAGGATGACACAAATTATATTTCTGAACATTGCCAAGAAACAAAATGGGACAAATCCATCTAGTACTTGTCACTGGAACAGCTCTGAATACAATGGGAATCGTTCAGCTTTGTTTAAACAAAACAAAAATTAAAATAATAAAAAACACTCAAAACCCAAACATTTCTCTCAGATCGTTGAGGCTAAACTCAGAGACTGAATTAACAGAAGGAAAAGAGGTTGCCAATACATTGCCAGAGTTGTTGCCATTTGATTCAGTTAAAGAGAAGCAATAAGCCCAGGACTGCATCTGGCAAAGTTCCAAGTGGGGACCATCTACATGAAATGCAGGCTAGGGACAGGATTAGCAGAATACACTGTAAAAACAGGTGAAGGACTTACAGGCATAAGACACATCAAAGCACAAGTTCATACAGACCAGACTTCACAGCTGTAGCTTCTCCACTTAGTTTCATAAACAAAATTTCTGAAATGGCCTTCTAATTCTCAGCCCCCACGTGTCAGCTACAGACCCCAAACTTTGCAAGGGCTGGTGGCACAATCCAGCTCTGGGCATCACACAAGACCCCTTTCCATCAGCAGCTTGCTACTCAGAAACATCCAAACCAGAGCATGCAAGCAGAGATGTGTCTGCACCAGTGCCAGGTGTGATGGTACCTGTGTAGCAGGGAATAGCTTCCCTTTGGCAGCCGAGAGAAGAAAAGCTGTTGCTTGTTTTCCTGCTATCAGCATTATCAAGCTGCACTGTGTAGGATTTGCTGATGGACACATTTGTGCATCTTCTAGCTTTGCACTTTAGGCTGGTGAGAAGTGCCCTATGCTACCATCAACCTCAAAGAGCATGGGCATGGGAGACTCTGGGAAGCAGGAGGAGCTGGAGAGTGGAGCCAGATGCTGAAAAACTGAGGCTGCTGAAATCAGAGACTACTGTGTTGGAAGCACACAGGCCTTGTCTATGGAAGAACAGTAGCTTTTCCTAGAGATTCTAGGGCTGCAACCTCCAGCAAAGGACATTTGCTGTTTTGGGGTATGGACTGCACAGCATCCAAAACTTCAACAATAGCGGCAGAGCGCGTTCAATCTGTCTGGCACAGAGCCAGAAAGTGGAAACTGAACTCACTGTCCTTTGCGGGAGAGAGAGACCTGTTACCATATTGACGGTGCACACCTTGACGACACATTTTGTTTTCAGCCTGAAATAAGAGATTGTGCACCCTCCTGGAACCAAGAGGTGAGGCAGTCAGCACATCAACCCAAAATGAAAAAGATAATGTCTCATCCCCCCACCCTCCCCCAGCATCTCCTTAGCCCTGGGCCTTTTTCCTTCAAGAGGCTGTTGCAAAATTTAACTGAGCTGACATCCCAATTCTAGGCAGAATATGGAGACCTCACACCTGCTCCAGGCCATAAAAGAGAGACCCCTTTGACTTGGGGGTGTTTGTCTTGGCCACGGTCTTTGGACAGTAGGACAGGAAATGGTTCTGCAACTGTCAACAAAGCTTCAAGGACTGTGGCAAACAGATCACAAAGCAGGACTAGCTCTGAGCAGCTGGAATGAAGCCTGCACAATCCCTTTTACTGCATCATCTTCACAGCCAAGAAATGCAAAGCTGGTAAAAGCAGACAGTTGAGGAATGCCCATGGAAAGCAGCACAAAGTATGCAGGAGTCTCACCTAGAACAACATCTTCATCTTTAAGCTGGGACCTTTCCCTAATTCTAATAAAGATAGATTACTGACACTGCTAAGATAGAAAAAGGGAGGAAAAGCAACACCTTATTTCTTTTTATCAGCTGGGCAAATGATAATTCCCATTGCACAGTGGGATTAGGCTCAAATTGGAGTAGCATCATAAATCTATAGTCATAAAGCTGTGACCAAACTGAGACCGATAGAGTGAGAATGTCCTTCTGAGCCAGGCTACAAAACCAGTCAGTGGCATGGGATGAAAGATGCTTTTATTGTTCACCCAGTAAATAATCAAGTGCAACATTATTAGACAGGAAAAAAAGCAGTTTTGCTGGGCCACATACCAGGTAATCCCCGAAACGTGTCCAGTGTACCTGTCAGTGGAGCAGAACTGGGCAATAGGCTTCTTTGGGTTCTCTTCAGTGGGTATGTACTCACCAAAAAATGCGGTTTAGGGTTAACTGAAACTAGTCATCAGATTATGAAAAAAGGCAAAGGCAAAAAGACTATTAACATTAAAACATTTTCTTTCAGCATTTTCAAAACAGAAGGTTTCACATTTTTGCTTCAAAGCAACTTGTTATAGCATAAGTCTTAATGTTTATTAAAAAGTGAAAAAGCAACCCTACAAATTAATGCTTCATTTTGGTTTGAAAGGATGGGGTTTTTTTTCATGTTTCGATTTTCCCTTTTTCATTCCACTGAGAAAAAAAAAGTATTGCCTCAGGTCACCCTTACAACTTTTTTCCCCAGATTTTTCAGTTCAGCCCGCAAACTGAAAAACCACTGTGGGCACAGCCTACTTGGGAGTCACCGTCCCTCTTCCTCTTTGAATCAGTCCTAAGCCAAAGAAAACGGGAAGTTCATTTCACCAGGTAATCCCACCCAGAATCAAGCTACTTAGCGGATGTAAAAATACTGAAAACAGGAGGAGGTGTGGCTGTTACTATGGGCTGAACATGACCCAGGAGATAAGGGATCTCCTGGCTCCAAAACACATTGCCATGTACAAGCTTCCTGCTCTGCCATCCTACTCTCATATAAGGCAATTCATAAACTGTGGGGCCAGTCCTGCATTTCCAGAATCTGAGATGTGCTGACACCACTTGTTTGCAAGCAATGCAAGATCCAGGTAACCCACCTTACCTGCTCTAAGCAAGGGGGTTTGAGGGTTGGGGGGAAGCAAATGGAGAGAGACTCAACATCCTCCCCACTAGCAATATTTGAGCATCACTCACGTGACCTGAAAGCAACATCCCTTTTTTGCAGAGTGTTACCACTTCTACAGGGACAATACAGTACTGGATAGTTTCTTTGCAAGCTCAATAAAATGAAAAGGCCTTACCAGGATCTTTGTTGGGACAGTGATCTGGTTCAAACACAGCAGAAGACAACAAGAACAATGACAGCAAAAAAACCCCACAATAAATTAGGTATCAGCGCAGCTTTCTAAATGCTCTAGAACAGTTATTTGCAAGACAAAAAAAAAAAAAAAGTCACAGCTCTGGTACGTAGAATTTTGCCATTTTTTAAAAAAACAATAATCCACAGGTTTTGCATAAAAATAAACATTTTAAGCTGACAGCATTATGTTAATTCAATCAACCCGCTTTTTTATATATATATTTCTATGTATACTTAAATGTATTTTTTTCTATTAATATTCTTTAAAGGAGTAATGGGAGTCACAAATGCATAAAAATAGATATTTTGGAAAAAAAGAGTAATAATAAAGACAACCTCAGTGGAAAAGAAAAAAAAAAAAAATCAGACAGGGCAGTATTCTAAAGCAATGGCTCACCATACTATAACTTACGGAGTCCAGTCCTTCTGTACTGTGAGCGGTTACTCTTACGTACTATTGGATTTTGCAACAGTGATGAAAAATATAAATTCCTGCACATTTATTAGGAAAAAAAAAAAAGAAAAAGAAGGGATTTGGGTACATAGGACAGATTTTGATGCCTGTAACACTGCTGTAAATAACTACCACAGACCATCTCCCAAGCCGAAAGCAGGAGGAACTCCATTGATTCTTGTATTTATTAGAATTTATTTTCTAAACAAAATCTCATCTGTCCCTCTGGGGGGCGGGGGGGGGGGGGGTGGAAATCCACTTTTGCCCTACAAACAATGAAAACAGATTGGGAAAGGTGGGATTTTCAGTAGTGTGTGTCAGCATTCTGTGCATCTTTGACAAAAGCCACTTCCTAACCGTTAGGAAGATTAATTCAGAGAGTGATCCTGTCCCTTTGCAGCAGGAGGTAACCTCACTGTTAAAAATCCCTTCAAGGCAAAAATATCATGAGGGGGAAAAAAAAAAAAAGCCATAAAAAAAATTAGAATAGCCTGACCTGCTTGCCAGCTGCATCAGTATTCAAGTAAAGTTTAAAGTACCTTTGTGGGACTTCAGAGTCTTGGAGGGTCAGACTGGCTTATTTTAACAAGTGTAATACGCACTTTGAAACAGCCTTGTCATCTGCTTGTTTAAACTAAAAAACAAAACTCAAAAACAAACAGGAGCAAAGGAAAGGTATAGGAAAGTTCTCAGCATCAGTATTAGACTGCAGAGTGTCTTCTTGACACTGACACTTTGATATTCTTGCCCTCCCTTCTAATGCATTGAAATATCGTGAAGTCATGCAGCCATTTTAAATGAGTATTTCAAAAGTCCAGTTTTTATAGAGGTTAACTTGATCACCAGCACAGCACTGGAGAAAGCTGATCTAACAGTATCTCACTGACAGAACTCTTCAAAGGCAAATAAAGAAAACAATTCCACAAATAACAATGCCAATTAAAAACACAGAAAGCAAATTGGTTTTTCCTCAGTGTTTTTCCTTAGACATTCTTTCAGAAAAAAAACAAATTCTTTCCTTACCTCTTTCTTTAAAAGTAAATTTTCTAACCAGCCAGATTTTACAGCTATCTTCCATCTACACGGATCTAAGCTTTTCTGAAACTGCCTACAGGGTTTTCGGGGCAGAGGATTCCCCCTCCTAAATTTCAGAGACATCTAAATGGAATCTGCTCGTTTTCTCTTGTTTCTCTTCTTGAATTTCTCCATTCCCCTTAGCATTCCACAGGCCAATTCTACTGAGCGAATTTAGGTGTCTGCATTTGAAAGGACTTTGGACTGAGCAGAGCTTCCCACACTTCACCTTCTCCATGTCCTTTCCATGTAGTTTCTTCTATCTTCACATGTACAAAAATCACAGTTTGTGTAACATTGTTTTAAAGGAAGAAAATAAAATAAAATACACACACACACACACACACATACATTGTATTGGTGAACACTATATACTATTGTTTTCAACAGCATAACATAAAGTTTGGCCTACTGTAGGTTGAACATGACAGGAAGGCTGAATTTTTATGGTTGCCATGCAAGCCACCTTCAAGATAAAACAGATGAACCCACCCAAGAGCAAATGCAGCTTCCACTCAAGCCATTAGACAAATACTGCCCTTCCAGGGATCAGACTGACACCTCACCAATTCAGTCAATGCAGTATTTACAGAACCACACTGAGTTGCTTCTGCATCAGTCCTCTGAATCCAAATGCTGTTAAAACCAAAGGGGGAAGAGGGTATTTTGACTTGCCTTATTATTATTAATATGTATCTATTTTAATAACACTTTGAATTTCAATTTACTTCTAAAACCTTGCCCTTTGAGAAGAACACACCCTTTAAGCTTGACTTTTTTTTCAGGCTTCTGTTCCTTTAAAACTCTCTCTTCATTTCGCTGTTCTTTTTCAATTTTCTACCATAAAACTTGCTTTCTTCCAGCAGAAATGCGGCTGGTGAGCTTGGGCTTTCACTGCACCCGCTCTGTGAAATTCTCTGGGAAAACCCCTCGGCATTGGTCAAGTTCCTTACGCTGGATCCAGTCAGACTCCTTCACACCCATCAGCCATCCTTCGTCCTGGAGAAGAAGATAGAGATGAGATGCTGAGGGATAGATGCGAGCAGGGATTTTTCTTACAGAGTACAGACCAAGGAGGTATCACGGCATTACCAAAGCCATGCTCGTATTTGGCTTGGAGACAATCCAGGAAGAGGATGGGGGAGAAGGAAAAAATGCTTTTGTACCCTTTTAAACAGGAAGAAGGCTACATCCCATCAGAGTCAGTACCAATACTCCTATCTGACCCAGAGTGTCTAGTGACAGGGAAATTGTAAACAATTAACAAGTGTAACAGAAACGTGTCATAATTTACACCCACTGAAGCAGGAGAAATTCTGCCAGAGAAAGTCTCTATAGCTACAGGATGGGAATCACCTATCTCACCTTCCACAATCTAAACATGAGGAGTCTAGCATTTTCCATAGTCATAAGAGAGATGGGCACCTCCACAGTGTAATTCATTCCATTCATGTTGGGCACAGGTCTTTGGAAAGGATGAATCATTCCCTCAAGGTGCTTGATCCCTGCTCCCATCAGGGCACCTGGACAATTAGCATTTTAGAGAGGTGGTACAGGCAAAATGAGTCTTGTTTGCTATGCTAAATTTCTTGTCTTTGAGAACTGAGCACTGAAGAGGTCAACCAATCTTCCTAAACCCAGCAGTCTGTTGGGCTTGATGCAAGGTGAGGGTGGCAAAACTCCCAGACTTGTGCTACACATGATGTAAGACTCAAGGTCTCTCACAAGGGTCCTCCCTAGCTACCAAACCTATATATTTATAAATAGGGATGAATTTTCACTGAGGCAATGGAGTTCTGCTAGGTAGAACCTGCTCAGGAGGAGAACCAGACTTCCCACCCTCTGCCTGCAGGGTGTCTAGCATCAAGATTTCTGCTCCAACCAAAACACACGAGGGAGACAAAATATTCAAGGTGGGAAGGGTGCACTACTTGCAGCTCAAGTATGCAACCACCCTGTTCTCTCCATGCCTTGGAGCTGCACTCACAGAAGCACCCCTTCAGGATGCAAATATACCCACTCATGTGGGTCATTTGCAGTGGGGCAGCCTATGGGTTAAGACTGCAACATGAAGCAAGTGAGCTGTGCTGGGGACCGCTGCCTCCACACTCAACAGCCTGCTCTGCACCCACTCCTCTGGGCAAAGCATGCACCAGGCTCATTTAGAGATATGTTATCACATTCAACTACATAGCTTGCCAGGGCAGAAGTGCTCAGGCAACCAGATGCTCTAAGCTGTGGGGAAATGGGTCATGCATGCGTGGGATTCACGCAGTTGTTCTGACATTTCTGCTTTCCTGGAACTGGCAAGAGTTACCTGGGTGTTTACCCAAGGCAAAGCAACACCTACCTTGAAACGTGTTTTTTAAAAAATGTACTTGCCCAGTGCATGAGTGATGCAGCCCTTGCATGGGGTGATCCATGGGGCGTGTAACGCTTCCCACTACCATTCTGCAGCTTCTGCCTTCTTGTCCTATTTTCTGCACATTTCACGTGGCAGCAGCTCAGACCAGCTGCTGCATCTAAGTTCTCTGCTCCTTGCAGGCTGTACTGGGTGCCTGCAGGCTCAGCTAGACCTTGCTTCTACCTTAGAGTTGAGCATTCAGGAGATGTCATGGGAATGGCATGAGACAGGAGCCCATCTGCAGCAGCCAGCTGCAGGGGCTGCAGAAAGACTGACATGCCATAAATCAGGAAGACAAATGACTAGTCAGAATATGCTGGGCCCAAGTGTCTGGAAGGCAGCTTCCAGCTCACAGTATGGCAAGCACAAAAGCTCATCCATTTGCAAGCAGCATTTGTGCCATACAGCATGCATCACTCCCACTGCATCCTGCTATGACGGTTCTCCTCAGCTGTAGGGATTAGTCACAAGGACCCAGATTGACCCTTGCCAATTTTAAACCATGTCACTTGAAGTGCCAGCTTAGAAGCATTGCTGCCCTCAACCCTTTCTTCTATCAAGAGAGATGAACCCAGGCCTGGCTGATGTACCCACAAACTGACACCTAAGCTGCAAGACGGGGACACGCACCACAGTGTATTACCCTAAGCTTCCCCCACTCACGTGCACAGTTCATGCACATGTTAACAGCCCACATTTTCTGGCTGGGTATGGTCCAGGTTAGGGAAATGAGCTGTAGCACAGGATACACTGTAGGAAGGTTAGAGGGCTTCAGTGCAGCTACAGCATCATGTTAGCAACACTCAGAGCTCACCCTCTGTAGCTTGGAGAGTCTCGAGTTCATGGCTGTTGCACCCAAATCCAGCTAGAGTGCAAACATAGGGCATTGAAAAACTCTGCTCCACAAATGCCATCTCACACCACAGAAACTAGGGGAGCTGCCACTCATTTCCCATCCAGAAAGCTTTCTGAGGAAGAAATGCTCACAAATGTTTGTGCAAGGCAGTCCCATTCAGTGAAAAGTCTTGTCTCCAGAAGGAATCACTGCCTCTTCCCCACACAGCCCTTCCCCTAGAGCACCTAGCTCTGTGGGAACTGCTGGCACGTTATAGCTCCCATTCCACAAGCAGCAGCAAGATCTGCCTCCATAACGCACAAAGGCAACAGCTGAGCCATAAAGACGATCCATATCTTCTGTGGCCAGTGAACTACATCACCTGCCCTTTACCCCTTGGGAAATCCAGATCTTGTCCACGCTTGGCAAAACCTAAAGAGCTGGTGACTACTGAACCAATTTAGAGAATTCCCTCCCTTTTCCAAAGAAAAAGCCTGGAGACATGAGCACGAATTTTACAAAATCACCACCTCCCTCAGCCAAAGCAATAAAACTGCTGAAGACTTTACCAGCTGGAAGCCCTCAAACACAGCAAGGGAGAAGGATTTACTCAAGGCTTCTAGAAATAGTTTGGATTAAAGAAAAACACTGCCAATTAAATTCAGGTTGGAGATGGACAGTAACTGTTCCCTAGGCTGAGCAACCTACTCCAGTCTTTGGCTCTGCTGCCATCTCCTGACCAAACTCTGTCTTCTGGAAATAGCCATTGCTGTGCTGAAGTGCAAGACATCATCCATGGCAAGCTGCTGTCTCAGAGCTCCAGCATTTCTCAAAAAGGGAGAAAAACTCATCATAAGCTGTGAGTCACCCTTGCCAATGCCACAGTCTGCACAGAGAATGTGCATCAAGTTTAGGAGCAGTGAGGAGGCAACACATGGGTTCTGTTGGGCACCCTGATCAAGGAAGCTATTGTATTGGCTCAAACACCCTGACAGGAACAGAAAACCAGTTATTTCACATGCTTTATGCAGGATAACATCTCCAATGTCCAATCACACGCAGAGTCCTCCCCTATATTGCAGGAAGCCAATCTCAAGCTCAAGGACAACTGGCTCTCCTGCCAGCTCCCATCTACAAACTTATGGTCCTGCATCCGGCACAGCCAACTGTTAGTGGTGGAAGAAGCAGCTCTGGAAATCCCTTGGCTCCTTCTGGCCGAGGCTCTGTCTTCCCCACTCACCTGCTCCTCCGGGTTCTCAAATGGAATCACCAGCACCACATCCCCAGCCTTCAGCTGCAGTTCATCACTGTCAGTGGCTGTGTAATCATGCATGGCCTGGACCTGCGGGGAGAGGAGAGCTTGGGTGAGGCCAGCCTTCTCTCAGTGTTCTGTAACAGGTGACAAGGCTTTGTGCTTCATTGATTCACTGAATGATTCAGGTTGGAAGGCACCTTTGGAGGCCATCTGATCCAACCTGCTGCTCGAGTCAGGGCAAGCTTGGATCACAAATGCCACATCTATGGGAATAGCCACTTCTCTTAATCTAATGGCTATATGCTTGTTCATATAGCCTGGCATACAGCTCGCCTGTACCACAAGGGCATCCCGGTGCGTCTCATTCAACTTGCTATGCATCAGCACCTCCCCCTCCACCCTTAGGAGGGTTGAATTCCCATGGTATGGGCCTAAAAACCTCATGGGGAGAAAGCCTGTATTCACTCAAATGGTGCCCTGTATTCTTTTTGCAGATGGACTACAAGAGTATTAGAGGTTGTAGCCTTCTGTCACAGCAAGTAGAGAGAGGAAACATAAGAAAGAGTACCTGTTTGGATTTTCAAGTGATTGTATCCTGCCATGTTTTCTCTTTGGTGTTAAGCCTAATCTCTAACAACATCTGCATCACAGCTTTTCTACTTCAACCCTCAGCTTTCCACTTCAAGCACTACAGTCTATAACGATGCTTGTAACTAGTCTGAATGTAATGAGCCTCCTGTTGTTCTTCAGGTAGAACTCCCAGGGAAAAAAAAAAATAAAGAAATTACGCATACACATGACTAAAGCAGAAGAAAAGTATTCCTGTAGCAGGAGATTGACATTTCTCACTTGCAGGGCATGATGTGTCTTGCTACCATATTCCATCACGCACGTTAAATTTGTGGCTTATCCTCACCCAAAATCATTCCTCCCTCCACACCTTCAAAACAAGCTGCAGGTGATCCTTGGCACATTCAGAATACCCACCAGACTTCCTTGTCTTCCCTATTAATCCTGGCTTTTTAACTTCCCAAAACATAAAGTCCTCTGTCCCTAGTGGTGTTTCTAACTCTTCTTCATTTGTCACTTGCATCAAAGTTTAAGCTTTCCAGTTTGGAGTACAGCTTCTTATCTACTATCCAGAGTCTGTGACTGACATTACCACACCACCAAAGACAGAAATAACTGCAGCAGAGAGGAGGCATTTTGCTATACAGCACAGGCAGACATTTAGACACTGATGCTCTTACAAAGTCCTTTGAAGCATCTGGGACTACATGAGGCTGGGCTGCTGGAAAGGAAGGCCTGTCTCTCCTTCAACTCCCTTTTTCCCCTCTCAGTGTGGTGTAGCCCATAGCCACGCTGAGCAGAAGTAGTTCATTCATGATAGAAAAAAAAAATTACCAGGAACTCGGTGCCCTGCCACCAATACACTCACCTTGAACAGAAATCCTGGGGGCATGTCAGCTCTTTCAGATGAAGCACCTCCTTCCACAGTGCCATTCACGGTAGCAGGGAAAGTTTCCACAACGACAGCAGGCAGAGAGCTCTGGCAGGCAGCAGACACCAGGGAAGGAAAAAACGTCATTGAGAAAAGAGAACCCAAAACTGAAGCTCCAAGTCCACCCTGGAGGATTCATATCCCAACCCTACCCATGGCTTCAGCAGGTTTTCCCAGCACACCAGTCAGTGACAAAAACACCCCAAAGGACAGTAGAGGCAGCAGTGAGAAGGTAACTGATGTCCCCCTTTGCTTAAGGCTGCAGAAGGGCAGAGAGGATTTACAGTTTTTCTGGGACCATAATGTCTGGCATTTCCCATTTGCTGTAGTCTGCAACAGCCTACAGGAACAAAGCGGCCATGAGATGGAACCTACTCCAGTCCCCTAAAAAGGTGGCAATATCAGGAAAAAAGAGGAACCCTGGATATTCAGGGGACAGCAGCAGAGCTCGGAGGACAGGGCAGGTAAAGTAAATGGTGAGCAAGGAGAAATCCAGCAGACAATGCAAGCTCAGCACAGCATGGGCTTTGGGCTGGCTTCACGATATGGGTAAAGGGACAGTTCTTTTTATGGATCTTCCAGCAGAGCTCCTCCCGAAGAATTACACAGATAAAATGCAACGGCTAAGTCTGGCCTCTGACTAAGAGCACTGTAACTGCTGGGGTGGCAGGGGTGTATTTTTCCAAGCAGCCACACACTCTTTTCCCAGACCAGCCTCCCATATGTCCTGTATGACAAAGGTATGGGATGGAGAAAAGGGACTACTGTCCCTCGAGGTGCTTACCGATCCTGAATCAACTTCAGTTTTAGATGCTTCAGCTCCAGCTGCTGCTTCTGATCCAGCTGCTTCAGCTCCCGCATGGGCTGCTTCTGCAGGCTGCAATACAAAAGTCACCCAGGTGAGAGTTATGCTTAGTACAGCCATGTGTGTGCGCAGAAAAGTGCGGCTCAGTCTGTCCAAGTGCTCTGTGCTGTTGACTGCTGCCATCTGCTGCCAAAGAGTTGAGAAACCTCAGGTTCTTGCTAAGTTTTCATCTCTCTCTTTCTCTGCAATCCAGTGAAATCACAGTAAAGCCTCCATTCCCTCACCCCAGCCATGCAGCAGGCAATACTCCAGAGCAAAACAATGAAATGCCAAAATTCTGTGTGCCTTTTCACAATCTAAACCGCAGACCTACTTTACACATGCACAGTATCTATTCTTACATGTAGTTTGCCCACACGTATGTGAATACAAGTCTGCTTGCATGCCAAGGGTCAAGGATCTCTCAGTGGGCTACTTCCAAGTATCAACAATCAAGGAATATTTAAGCCTTTGCACACTCCCTGAAACAGAAGAGTATGGTAATAATGTGTCCAGTCTTGGAACATAGTCTGGACCCAGCATCTACATTACATTAGCACTGCATCAAATTGCACTGCTAACTTCCATCCAATTTGATTTCAGATAGGCTCAAAGAGTCATTAATTTGAATTCTGTTGTGAATATTATACTACTAAGAATTTGCTCTGAGTATTCCGCATGGTGTGTGCACACACGCACACATCTGTGTTGGTGAAAAGGGGAGTTTCTAATGCACAAAAGCTGTCAGCACCAGGGAGAAATATTCAACATCGCCTCAAATCACTGCCTAGCAAAGACTCTTCTAGGAAGCCTGGAGACCACGGCTTCTGTGCACAACAAAAGACCAGCCAAACACCTCTGACACACTTCCAGAAGCTCAAGTTTTTAATCGCCCTTGCCTGAAGTCAGGCTAACTCTGTTTTAACATAAAATTAAGGATATTAATTTGCCCCACCCAGAAACTGCAGCAACACAGGAATTTAAGTTGGATCTGGTAGCACAAATGCTGCCTATCAGCCCCTTGGGGGACCGGCCAGGCAGCACCTGGGAAGACTCCTGACAAGAATCTCAGGGGCCTCGTTTGCAGCCCAAGCATCTCCACGGTCACTCTATACCCATTTGTTCTCTACACCAGATAGAACACATGCCTCTTCACAGAACTTAACCAGACACCCACTTTATACTTGCACAACAGAGATTGCTGTACAGAGAATAAACAAGCTTTACCATGTCTACACGCCTCACACATTTGGTAAAACACACGTACTCCTGAATACAACCAAAGTAAGGCACTGCCCGGATTTCTTAATGCCACAGTTCTCATAGTCCCAACCCTACCAAAGCCCAGCGTAAAGCAATGACCATGGTATCCCTGAACACCCTTCTGGCCACACATTGGCACAATGTTCCAAGCAGCTTTCTAATAACAGCAGCAATAACAAAGAAATAAATCCTTGACTTAACAAAAAGGCATTTCTTCACCTTCAGCTGCTCCAATGGCACCATTTAACACATGCTCTCCTCTCCTACCACATCCTTCCTCGTTCCTCCCCATCACCGTGTCCACAGGCCCATATTGCCAGAGGATATTATAAAGAACAGAGCTGTTCCCATGCTGCAGAGGATCCCCACAGCAGCTTTGGTAATGCTAAGGTAAGCGTATGCATATGAAATGCTACAAAGGGTCCTTCTGTTTGATTATTCACTCTCAGGTTGCTGTTTATTTGGACTCAGTGAAACTGGAACTAGGACATTTGCCAGCCCAACTCCATCTGGCTGAGCATGGTTTTTATGTGGACAAACGAAAAGGAGCTCAACATGAGCTCCTTTTTCAAAAGCAGCTGATTTGCAAAACCAGTATTTAATAACCAGAGAAATTTAATCTAAATTAATCCCCTGGGTTTCAACAAAGGGTGTTTTCATGTCAGCCCCTTATTTTTCTATTTTATTTACCTGTGGGCATCCCAAGGCCCATAAAAGCATTTACAATCATGGGAAGATGCTATTGGGAGACAAGGAAGAATTGCTCACTGCTGTTGCCAGTTTTGAAAGCTTTGTTTATTCCAACAGCAGCATCATACATACCAAATGCAAGTTTCCTAGACCGCAGAACTAAGCAAGTTCTGCTACATCCAAGTTTCTGTGCAGTTGGTAACCTCATGGCATATGGGATTATGTAACCATGCAACAACTCTCCTCTCATCAACAGAGAAGAACAACATTAGCACAAAAACACTTCAGAAGACTTGAAGAGCGAGGGGAGGATTCCCCAGCTATACAAAGCTCTGCTCTTTAACTGTGTACGGTAAGAATTGGCATGGTGAGAACATCTCCTCTAGTAGCACTCCCCAGATAATTAATTGTCCTTTGGGTGAAATCAGTTTCCAGGATGGAAGAAATGGCCCTGAACACTTTTTACACCCCAAACTGTAAGCACAGCTCAATCAGATAGTCATACCTCACCACTGCCAATCCATTTGAAAGACTCGAGATCTTGCCTTGCAAAAACACAGACTTCTTTCCTTTCTTACTAAGACAGACTGACAAGGCACATACAGGGGAATGACAGATGGCTGATAAAACACACAAGGAAAACATCTTTCTTGATACAACCCAAGCTCATGTGAAGGAGAGCACTGGCCACAGTGAGTCCTTGGGTCAGGCTCTCAGCAAGGGTTAAGTCATGTCCTCACAAGTACTGACTCTATGTGGTGATCAGGCCCTTGAGAATGGAAAGGTTGGAAGGACTGATTCCCCAGCATAAGCCAAGGACACGTGCTTACATCTACACAATGGGATATAGCCAGCATAAGCGGCAGGCTTGAGTACCCAGACCAAGCATTTTCTGTCCACACTTCTGGCTGTTTGTCCAGAGGGGCTCAAAAGTAGTTGTGCTTGAAGTATCTCCCAACGGGCTAATCTGCAGTGAACTGAGATGTTCCCAGGCCCAATGTATCTAAAGGGCCTGAAAAAGGGTCTGGCTTTGGTTCAGATGCCAAGTATGTGCAGGGTCTCCCTTGTCAGCAAGCTCCAAAGCTGAGGTTGAGGCAGATACTGGGTAAGTCTTGGGCCTGCACCTAACTTTCAGTGTAGATGCAGGCTGAGCTATTTCACATCAGCCTTTTTCCAATGATGGTCAATGGACAGCAAACACCGCAGATGACTCCAAACACGTACATGTACCCAATGGTATAGGCAGCCGGGACATTTATGCATTGCACACAAGACCAACAGGATATACATAGTTTAGGAAATAGTGCAAAGTGGAGGGTGAAGATGATGCCACAGCGGGATTAAGTTAGAGGAGAACGTTACAACATCATGCCAAAGGAAAGATGAGTGAGTTAGCAAGGAAAGGCAATGGGGATTGTGCACGGGTGGAGACATAAGTTTCACAGTGCCAGTCCTGACTTGCAGACATCTGGCTGCCACTGGAGCTTCACAGAAGGTGCAAAAGTGGGCTCAGCAGCACATGGAGCAACTTTGGTTTGGGGTGTGCAGAAAGGAAAAGCAGCAAGGAAAAGGAGACAGGTATGCCGACAGAGATGGCACTGGCACATGCACAGTACATGATGAGAGATAAAAGCTGTATGAAGTTCTTACCTCCCATAAATCCCAAGGTAAAGACTAAGCATGTCAAAGAGCAACAGAAATAAAACATGTTTATACGTGATTATTTCAGTGAGTACAAACATTACAGATGCTGATCAGACTGAAGCAGACATACACATTACACAGCACTTATCTCTGCATGTTTCAAAAATAGGTTTTTTTAGTACCTGAATTTATACACCCCTCCCCACTGCATATTCAAATTTCAGTACCAAGGCATTTGAGTAAGGGTTTTTTCTTCCTCTGGTATGAAGGGAGACAGCCAAGCCACATTCAATTATCAGTGGCAGACAACATAGGCAGAACCCCCCCAAAACTCCAGAGTTTGTGGTCCATCAGGGTTAAATATGCTCCGACATACCCACATCCATTAGACTTAGTATGATTTCAGAACAAAACTTGAACTGGCTTCTTTGGATCAGTAATGAAATACCTTAACCTCTTTGTCATAGTGCCCACCCTATAGGAAATAAATCTGACTGCTTTGAAAACTAGGTGGTTTTTGCTAGTTTTTGTACTGTGGTTACTATTAGAAAGTATTTATTTCAGACTCTTTCTTTCAACGACTTCTGAGGCTAATAATAAATACATTACAACACCAGATATGCTATTGCTGAGCAGTTTTGAAAAACCCACTCAGTGTAATATTTGTTGCTTGCTGGAAGAGTAACAAATAGTTCCATTTTAAGTCAAATTTATACTTGTATCCTATGCCAGTATATCAAATTATCCAAGTTATAACTGGTGATTCAGGAAAAAAAAAAAACCCACAGTAATTTTTTCTAAAAAAAGCTTATCCTGGCATGCAGCTTGTTCTGTCAGGCAAGCAGACACAAAATGCCCATCCGCCCACTTAAAGTTCCAGAAAGTGGTAGCTTGTCATATTGGTGTGTATCAAACTATGATAATAACTAGTGACTTGCAGATACAATATTTTAATTTAGAAGAATCAAATGCCTAATGTTTGATCTCTCTGAGAGGTCTTAATGTTACAAAAAGCTGTCATACATGCCTACTTGACATGATGATACTGGAGACATACTGTAGACATCCCAACTATGTTTATTACAAATTTTAATGGCAACCATAGGCAAAAAATAACTAGTACATACGTATGAAATGGAAAGTCTAAGTGAGGACAGCAGATAAATTGAGGATGTACTTCAAAATCTCCTGCCATTTAGATATAAAATGAAGCACAGCCCACCTGCCTCTGACAGAGGACATGACCAGGTACAGACCAAACCAAAACTGGGCACCTTCCTTTTTGATACTGCCATGTGCAGCACCATGCTCAGAGAGGAAGCTAAAGCTACTTCTTAACTATAAACAGAGGCTATGTCATACCCAGAAAAAGAAGGGCTTCACATCGCTTGAATATTCATCTACAGCTTTATTCACTTCAAGTAACGGCAGATTATTGGAGTATCTGTTTACTAAAAATCCCTTTGAAAGTAATTTATAGCAGAAGCACAGAACTGAGGCTGAACTCCCATCCACAGAGTAACAGTTTAAATCCATATAGGATACAGAGGTTACTAATCTAGGGAGGGACATAACTTTAAGTTGAACAAATTGTCAATCAGATCATCAGAGCAAAGCACAAGCATCCCACAAACACCTAGTGCCAGACTGTGGCTGGACTAATAGACACCCGATTCTCACTGGACTTACACAACCAGCAGAGAAGACCAAGGTGCTCATCTGCAAGGCAAAGGTCTGGGCATCCAGCCCAGTATCCCACCACTCAGGTCCACATTATCATTCACGCGTGTGCAGGTCATGCCACACTTGGCAACAAGTCAGTTATGAAGGGAGAAGGAATGGTGATATAAACCAACCTGGGAAGCAGGTGTGGGGGTCTTCCCCACAGTGGCATCTGGTTTAATGGGATCAAAATCCAGATCCAACAGGCTGGCTCCTTCCTGGAAGGGCCCAGGGGCATCAAACTTGGCAGCAGTGAGGAAGAAAAGCAGTACGAACATTAGACACTCACACACACATGCACAGTAGTGAGAGGGTATGTGACATCCGGGAGCTAAGGCTGCAAGTGCAGAAGACATGGTGGCAATGCAAACACCTGACGTGACTCCTGACTGCTTGGTGGTTATCATCACGAGCAGTTCGCATGGGTGCCACTGTAAACCAAACCTGAGCCTTTTCCACAGGACTCACTCATCTTCCCACCTGGCCAAATGAGCTGACATGGTGTAAGCACCTGACCTGCTATAGTCTAAAGGATCACTGCCACTGATGACTCAAAAGGGCTTGTCTTCTATTTTTATCTATTCCACATAGCTCATCCAGCTGCCTTTGTACTGAAGGACCAGGACAGAGTCTCTCAGCCTCATACAAAAGAGCTGCCACCCATATAACTTATCTCAGGAACATGGATCCACGTAGAAAACCACTCAAACTGCTGGAAGGCAAGTCTGAGAGACCTCAGAGCTAACTCCCAAAACTCCTAATTGCCTTCTGCCTTCAGAGACAGAAACACAGAATATGGCAGCTCACTCTCACTAAGGGATTTGAATCACTACCCAACGTGAAAAAGCTGTTCTCACTGGTTTCCATTTCTGGACATCCCAGAAACATGCAAACATGAGTCTTCTAACAAAGCACTACAAGATGCTCCTTTCTACTCAGCTTCAGAGAAAGCTTCTTTCTCCAGGACGTTCAGGAAGGTTTGCCCCTGTTTCCACTGACATCCCAGCACACTGGCCCTACTGGTTCAGCTACCTTTCCAACACCACATAGTGCAGCAGGTTGGTCTCTATAGTTATATCATAGCCCCACAATGGAAAAACTCCAGGAAAGTAGCAAGAGAAACCCCCTTAAGAGAGAGTCCTCTGAATACAACTGACACCATCATCATTTTCACCCCCTCTAGTTTCCTCTTACTCCAATTCTCTTACAGATTTTTCTCTCCCTTAAGAACATCTTTTTGTGATCCACAGGGATGAGGACAAGGAACCAAGCTCTCCCACTTCACGACCACAAACTCTGACTAGTATGCAAAAACAAGCTGGCATTCTAGCATGCTCCTCCAGCACACCCAGGCCACCCGTCAGAGAGGCTCCAACACCAATCTTTAGTTTTGTTTGGTAGCGAGACATCAAAGGCTCCAGTCATTGAATAATCTTACCTGCCATTTAAGACTTGCATGCAAGGGCTGGCACCCCTTGCCTTTACCCAGATTTCCCACAAGACAGCGCACTGGAGCTAGGACATCTGACAGGAATGGCTCTGGGCAACACACTGAACGCTAGTGGCTGTTGGGTGCTTCAGTCAATATTTTTCTGGCAACCACAGTCCTCCCTCAGAACTCCCATCTGATTGAAAGTCACAGCAGATCCTATTCTGGGTCAAAGCACTAATCAGGCGCAGAAGAGCATGTCTGACTAAGGGCTGGCATTCACATGAATACATTATAAAAACCATAGGGCAGATGGAACTGTCCATTAGGAGTTCACCAGAGAAGGAAGCACGGAAAATAACAGAGAGTTGCTCGGCTGCCTCTGGTCCTCGCCTTCCAACACTGCTGTCAAATCACCTCCCTGGTCTGCAAGCTTTATCTATTGCAATGTAAAATCTGACACGGACTTCCTTCCCTCCCCACTCCACCTCTGCTCCTCAGCAGCTGGGTGGAAGGTGGCAGACCAGAGGCAATGGAGCAGCATGATGTATGGAAAAGTTGGGAAAGAGTCACAGATGAGCACTAAAAAAAAAAATTTAAAAATATATATACACGTGTATATATAAAAAAAAAAAGTAGGTACAGGTATCTCATGATGCAGCCAGAAATCTGGTCAGGCTCCTACATACATAAGGGCTGCCATTCTCCTAGATCCAACACAGAATTCCCCACCTGGGCATCCTCCCTTGTACTGACATAAATCAAAAGGAAAGTGAAAAGGAAATATATAATTTGAAAATGTTTTTCCTTTTTCAGGGCTTCAAAAGGTGCCACGTAAGAAAGAAATATTCTGATGGGAACTACTGGCTGGTGAAGAGTGACAGACTGTGTCAGCAGACCTGAATTCACAGCAGGCACAGTCCTGCCCACCTAAACAGGAGGCACATATTCTCCACAAAGAGAATTTCATGCAATTCCTGTTGGCCTTTGCTGTGCAGGTGTGGACTTTAAACCACAAAGCCCATGACTGAAGTTGAAGAGCACAAAACTGCCTTTTCCTAAAACTGGCACAGATGCCAGGGTCAGCATTTGGATATATACAAGAGCAGAAAACACGTTTCATCCACAGCAAGGAGCAGTGGATCTGGAGAGAGCATATCATGGAATATGAGTGGAGCCATAACCCTCGTGCACTGCTGCTGAACAAATACAGTGATCACTTTCTGGCGTCTTCACCAGCTGGATTTCTCCTGTTTCTTCCATGAATGAAAGCTATTAAAGGGCAACGTGCTAGTCAATGCTGCCTTCTAGCCACCCGCCCCTCTAAGTTAGCTTTACCCCTTTGCCTTCTGAGGTCCAGTGTTGAGCTTGCCTTCCTCCTTCACCTGACCAGGTTTCATGGCCTGACAGCTCCAAAGAGAAGAAAAGGTCAAAAGGAAAAGTTCATAGGTAGACAAATATAAGGCAGTGCATAGCAGCTAACCTGCGAAGGGGTTGTCACACTTATCTCAGGGACAAAATTGTCATCAAACAGACTGATGATGTTCTCCTGCTTGATCTCCTTGGAGGGGGTGACTTTTGGAGGCGGAGGCACCGGAGGCCCTTTCCTCAACTGCATGCAAGTGAGCACATGGCCACAGCACAGACGTCGACACCCAAAAAAACCAGAGACAGGAACCAGGTTAGCCACCAAAACTGAAGGTGGGGGAGATCACAACCACAGGCACAGAACAGGGTCCAGTCAACTCCATCTGAAGAGAGAGGGAGGGAGGGTGAAGGGTTGAATTGAAACAAAACAAAAAAACAACCACACGCCTCCAGAGAAGGTTTGGCATCATTAGTTACACTTCAGCCGTGGGCAAGTTTCCCTCTGCAGAGGAGAAGCGTAACACAATTAATATGCATTGACAGGACATGCATACATAATTAAAGCATGTGCAACCTTCAAAAGAACCACTGGGAAGGGAGAAGATCAATTACTGAGAACACAATTCAAAAGACCAGGCCAGCACTGTATCCCTTTGCCATACTTACCATACCTAAAGGAATGGGTGATATCACTTGATTTGTCCTATTATGGGCAGGTGACCGTAAGGACAGACTCTCATCTGCTCCGTACTGGTTCCCTGGTGCACTGGTTATCACCGTACCATAAGAGAGGTCTGAAGAAGCTGTTGTTGGTGTCTTACCACTTCAAACTCCTGAGAAGCCCTGACTGTTGTGGGCCCAACTCTGCTCTCAGTTTCACCAATGAGCGTTGACACTAACAAAAGTCATGTTTACCAAATGGAGATCCCAGAGAATGCATAACAAAGTCTGTCCCTGTAACTCTAACCCATCCCAATACCCGCTATCGTGCCAGAAGACTCAGCCTGACATGGCACCCACAACCCCATGGGGAGCTGTGGTAGACCCTCCCTAGATCAATATCCTTTTTACATCTTCCTGTGCCCAAGGCTCAGTGATCATTTCTAGATCAAACCAAACTTGGAGAAGCTGCTGCTGTGTTGGAATAAAGCAGTCATACAAGTTCCCAGCACCACAACAATGCTCAGCAATGACAATGTTTCCCATTTACAGCGACGATGTTTTACAGTTACTTATCTTCTCATCCTACCTAGGATCCTAAGGTAACAAGGCTCAGAGACTTGGCAATGAGCGCCCAGCATATCAGTGTCAGGCCTAGATCTGAAACACAGCAATTCCTGACCCCTAGTCCTCTGCTCACACTCCTCCAGCATATAACTAAGTTCTACAAAGCATTTATTCAGATTGCTAAGGATATGCCCAGTTTTCTAATGGGTTAACCTACTTTAAGTGTGAGTATGCAAATTCACATTTTTCCACTGAATAGCTGGCTAGGAGGAAATAAAGAAAGTAGTGTGTTCACTTCCAACTTCTCACTGTTTGCAGAAGGTGGTGCCTCTGTATTCCCCGAGAACAATCACTTCCCAAAAATCCCCTGCTTGCCAGTTGCAAGAAGAGACCAGAAATTTCAGAGAAAAGCTATTCTCAGAACAGAGCCACCATCTGCAGAAATGGGAGGCTCCAGGTACAAACTCTAAAAGTCAAAAAGATCCTGACTTTTCTATTTGTTTCTCTAAAATAGTCAGCCTCCTTCTTTCCAACGCATTCGTGTCTTGGAGACCACCACCTCCACAGTGTCCAGCATTACCTCCAACAGCAGTCTAAAACCACATTTCAAAGACAACAGAATTACATATTGATGTTGGGTTATAGCTGGAAATTCACTAAGCACGGACAACTTTGCTACCTAGAATGAAACAAACCCTCTAAAATTTTCCTGCTGACTTGGATCCCACAGCATAGTTGCACTGATTTCAAAAGTGTCATTAAGTGTTTCAGTGGTGTAACTGAGAGCAAAAGGCTGACCCTGGGAATTTCACAGACCTGTGAAGTACTGTGTCATCACCAAATTACTCAGTGTGGATTGTTGATAGCAGTGCCCTCTTTCAGAACACAGAAATAGGCTGTTTTTGAGAATTAAGGCACAGTAAAAGAGCTTTTTTTTTCTTTTTCATAGGGAACAGTTCAAAATTAGTTAGTATTTGGTCTCTTTGGTTTTGCTGTCTTTCTCTCCATAGCTTTTGCTTATGGTTTGCCTCAGCATTTCAGACAGGAAGAGGACATAAAATGGTACTTGCCTGTTGCTTTTTGCTCCATCCTCCCCCAGAGGATGAGGCCCCCAGACTCCCTAGGAGGACCCTAGAACAAATAACTTACCCAGAGGTCAAAAATAAAGACACCTGTGAAGATTTCAGTATTAAAGTCGAGCACTGTTGAGAGAGCCGACACTTGTGTTTTCCAGCTGGCTGGCAGGCTGACACACAGTTTCTAGACTTTATCCATAGAGACCCCAGGTTTGGCTCTGAGTGTGAAACCTCTGTCCTCCTCTTCCCTCCCTCTAGAGCCAGCACCACCTCCTAGCACCTAGTATGAATATGGAGTGGAGCTCTTGTTCTTCACTGTAGTGAGGCCTGGGAAGAGTGAATTAATTAGCTTGGGAAACAGCTGCCAGGAGGTGGCAGCCTTAGCTACAAATAGCATTCCAGTCTGGTTCCAACCAGGGCTGCACTAGAATATTCTTCTTCCTTGACAAGGGGTGCTCCAGCCCCATTCCTGTGGGCAGGAAAGCTGCAAGTGAATGAGAAAGCACTTGCAGGCTTGCAAAAACAAAGCATGTGTGAGCTATTTAAAGGAAAGGGAAGAAGCCAAACTCAGCGAGACAAGTCCATAGGCAGAGTGAGTGAAGTCTGCAGTGAAGAGTGCAATAAATCTGTACTATTTCTTGTTCCAAATTTCAATCAAGTTGTGTCGATCTCTGAAAAAACAGGAAGGTAATTATGGATGCACTATCCTCTCTCCTCCATATACATATCCTACTCCAAGGTCCTAGACAGGGTGGTGGCAAACCTGCTGAGCAGCACAGAGACCCTTGAGAAGTCCTGAAGAGACAGTGCCAAGCATCCACACATCTCACAGGGCTGGAAAAGACTCTTTTGTCAATGTATAAATAACCCCTTTTTGTCCCTAGATAATCCTGAAAATCAAAAATGCAGTGGAGAGAAAAATATTGTGAGAGGCTATCCAGAAAAAAGAGACAACCTACACCACAGGCCTGGATTTGGAATCACACTGTTACTTACGTACGACAACAGCAAGGAAGTTCTGGGTTGCACCCATCTGTTTTCAGAAGCAATATGTTTTCCCTTACCACTTTGGCCAGAACCCCTCTCAGCTTTAATTCTTCCTGGAAGACTCTTTCCTGGTGTCACACTTACTGAAATGCAAGGATGTGCACCACACATAAACCTGGCCTAGATACTTTTGCCTACTAAGCTTTTTCCCCACTCAGCAACAGAGGGATGGGAAGAGGAAGTAAATGTTTTATTGTTCTTAAATCCCAAAGTAAAACATATCATATGATATGCTGAGTAGCAGGAGCTACATCTGCTATTTTAAACATGTTGTTGGGCATCTCCTGTGTAAGGAAAGGACTAACAAAGGCCACAGGGAATGTATCAGACTTCATATAATGGACAGTCTTCTTCCTGGTACCCACCTAATTTCTTCACAGCATAAGAATATTATGCTAAAAATAGAACATTATATCTTGAGACTAAAGTAAAACATATGCAAAGTACAGATATTCTCCTTATCCTTATAAATATTAAGCTTTTTCTTTGAACCTTCCTCAGTTACAGAAGTTGAGAAGAAACTAGACCATTGAATTCCACAGGTTAATTCAAATGTAAGGAACAAACTTTCTCGCTTAGCTACATCTCCATCCTCCCTGGATCTTCTCGGTCATCCTGCCAGACAGAAAAATTTATTACTGGCCTTCCCCCTGCAAAGCATTCAGAGACAGCTTAATTCTTCCCTATATGGTATAGAGATGACCAATGAGCAACTGGCATTCTCAGGAGCCACTCAGGAACCAGTGAAGGAGAACAACCATCATGTCATATTCTCTCTGCTCAGTAGCAAGAAGGGGTCCAAAAAAGCAGCTGATGGATGTCTCTGACTTGCAGAGCTTGTGCCATCAGCAGTCATACTGCAGAGACATCATCAATGCCATGGGGACACTACCTGAGATGGTGACTTTGGGATGCTTGCCCCAGGTGCTTCCAAAGTGGACGGTTCCAGCTCATGGTTGACAGTCTTGGTCTCAGGGCTGGTGATGGGAGATCCATCTGGTGGAGGCGAAGGGCTTTTATTTGCTTTCGCTGGGGTGCTGTCACTGAAGGAAGTGGAGAGAGAAAGGGAGAGAGAGGGGAAAAGAAAGAGAAAGAAGGCTGAGCCAGGCCTAGGAGTTGTGCTAACCAGCACAGACCAGTGACCTCCATTATCTCTTTGCTTCACTGCCCAGCCACACGATGAAGACATTTGAAGCCTCTGCAAGCTTCTGAGAAGCATCTTTGCTGAGTCACTTGCAGCAGCATTACTGTGCAGCAGGCTACTCACTAAATCTCTACTGCATGGATACGCTTTGCCTCAGACACAGAAAAAACAAAAATGAAAATCCAACCCAGCATCCTTAATTCTGCTAGATTCTAGTGTAAGTGCCTGACATTAAGTCATAGGTTTTTAATATTGAGGAAGCAGATGGGGGAAGGAGTTCTCTGCAGCTCAATTAGTTTAAATTCTGCAGATAAGAATTTTTCTGTGTGGTCGTGTACCTGCATAACCTGGGTTATGACTAATAGATTCGCAACACCTGAACCAAGGCTGTAGTTGTAGAGTATCATATTCCTCTATGGGGTACAAACTGGCTAAGCTGGAAGAGGGGCTAAGTAGCCAGAGGTTTCACAGCTCATGCCAGACAGCAAAGAAACAGTGAAACTGTGGCTGCTAATAAAGATTCCCCTATTATAGAAAGTCTTCCCAGCCTTGTTTTCAATGATGAACCCCTTCTTCCCTTGCCTTTACAGTTGATCCTCATTCCGGGACGGTTTCTGACACACAGTCAAGAGGGGTTCTTCAGGAACTTAAGATGCAAGGAACATACGTCAATAACATTTGCTGGTTCATAACTTGGCCGGATTTGGATAGATTTTTTTTAAGGAATGGCAAGAGGCACACCCCTTTCCCTAAGGGCATGCATTACTCAAGTGTCAAGTCTGTGCTTCAAAGTGCAGAATTGTGAGAGATTTAGCAGAAAGTTGGTTACCAGAGAATTTCAACACGGATAAAGGTAAAACCATGTTCCCAGACTAATTCTCAGGAACAGCTGAACCATCTTGGCTGAAATTAAGCTCCCCAAAAAGCAACTAATCAATTTATCTCAAGTCATGCAGAAGCACAAACTCTAGTGGGGGATATTTTAGCAGAAGTGGTTACAGTTTGGCAAAACTATATACAGCTGAAAACAGAGTATTACAGAATATTGCAAAAGGGCTGTGCAACCTCACCTACAGGGAGTGATCTTTGCCTCCACTTAGAAAGTTGCTGTTCTTGCAAATTTAAAGGCCTTGGGAGAAGGCTGAAAGGAACAGATCCTTTCCTACAACGTGAGACAATAAACCCTGGCACAGAACCAGGACTAGAGCAATGCAGACCTCATTCTGCAGGGACATCAAGTCCATTATTTCTTTGCTCTGTCCCAAGAGAACCCAGAGCTCCAGACACGTACTCACACTTGGATGCCCAAGGTCTCCTGGTCATTGGCTAATACGCATGATGGCCTCATTCCTAAACACTCACGAGTAGGGGGACAGCAAGAGGAAGAAGGGACAGCAAGGCATTTCAACAAACCTTCCCTTCCAAGCAAGCATCTCCTCCTGCTCAGCATTCCAGCTTTCAAGCTCCCCATCCCATTTCCTCTTCATCCACTTCACCCTTACCCATCCCACCCATTTTCTCCTCATACCCACACCCCACACGCACATTACCCCACAAAGTGCTTGTTCTCAGGTCCACATGCAGGTCAGATGTTTCTGATGACACTGATGCTAGCAGCACACCAACATGATGCAACAAACCCAATGACGTTCTCCGCTAGCAATTCTCAACTAGGAGCACACACACCAAGGGAAAAAGAGGGAAAGGAAGAGGGAAAAGGGAAGAGGATGGACTAAAGAATATGTCAACCCTTGCAGCTCTTCAGTTTGACTACATATGCCTTCAGTGTCCTTCCTTGGAGGTCCCCAGAAATCACTTCAAAGTGGGTTGTGTGAAGGATTCTAAGAAGTAATGGCTAGAGGGTGAAGGTAAGGAAGTCCTGCTCTAAATGGGAGTCACCAGGGAAGAGCAGGAAGTGACAGAAAATGTCCTCTGATGCTTGAGTTGGGGGGGGGGAACCAACCCTAAAACATTACCCTCTCTAGAGTTGAAAGCACTTTGGAGACGATGGGGGACACAGTGATCTACAGCTAGACTGCCAGGACTCCTCAAATGCCCAGATTACACTGGGAATATTGGGACTACTGGCTATCAACTGGCCTACCAACACAAGGGTAGACTTCTCCTTCTAGGGACCTGAAGAGACCATTTCTCTCAGTGAGAAAGGAGTTCAGGCTAGTTTCTCAAAGTTATGAAACAGCTTTTTAGTGCCTTATTTCTAGTTCCTGGCAGTGACTCAATTTGGAGTTATGCTGGTAAAAAGCTCCCACACGAAAGGCAGTCCCCTTTCTTCCCCTCATCCTACAGGGGCTGAGAGGGCCCTGCACTAAAGCCTTCATTAAGTCACTCCTATTTACAGCTTGTTTCATGTGTTGGTTGATCCCTAGGAAAATGCCAGTGCTAATTTTGGCTGAGCCTTTTCCAGCCCCCTGAGCAGCACCTTCACTCCTGCACTTGTTGCTTTGCACACATTTAGCCAGTGCAACTAGCGTCAAGCGAGCTTGTCACCAGGATCCTCTGTCCTTCACGGGTCCCTGGGGAACACACACTGCCCACACAGAGCAAAGTCCTGTCTCCAAACTGACTGCTTGCTCCAGGAATCACAAGGAAAAGCAAGAGTCTGGGGACTATCCCCACTGACCAAACGTGAGTACCACAGTAAAAACAAGTCAAAACAAGGTTATTTTCCTTCCCATGAGCAACTGGGAAGTAAGGCCAAACCCAGGAATATCAGGGCAGGGAAGGGGGTGTCAATTTTCTTCTGCAAATAGAGAGCTGGGAACAGGGTCTAATGCAGTTACTGAAGCTGAAGGGAAAGCCAAAATCCCCCAGCATCTTGTAGTGCTGCTGAGCTTCCAGACCCCTCATGGGGCTGCCTCATCTGTTCCGCAAGAGCAGAGTAACACCTGCAGATGGGGTTCCCATGTGCTTGAAACAATCATCTATAAGAGGATGAAACCTACTTTCCAATATGGTAAAAACAGACCAGTCATCTCCCGCCAATTTCTCAAGTTAAAAAGAAAAAAAGGTTGGTATCTCAGCTAAGGCTCAGACAGGGCCTTTTAGCCAAAAGTAATTTATTTTTATCACCAAAGCAGGCTAGACAATTATTTAAAAAAAAAAAGGGGGGGGGGGGTAGGAAATAGCACCTACATGCCCAAACATACGGTGGCACAAATGTACATTCTTGGTGCAGATCAAAGAATGATCAGGTCCCAGACCCTCCTTCCCTGCACCAGAGGTTGCACGTTGCTCTATGAGCCCAGCAGCTGCTCGGACAGCAGAAACCCCAGCACAGCCCAGATCACACTCCTTAACTGCTAGGAGAGTCGGATTTTATTAGGGCAGAGCAGGAGGACACTGTGACTTGAGCTCATCAAGATGAGGTTTACTAGCTTTCCCTCTGCTGTAGCATCCATCCATTCTCAGTGACCGGAAGTATTAGGCATCCTGCGTGGTGCAGGTAAAACACTGGTCCAACCAAGGACCAGAGACAGACATCCAGAGAAGTACTCTTGGGAATCCTCCTTTTCCTTTCTGAGGCAGAAAACCTCAGAATAGTAACAACACAAGATATTCCTTCACTACTTTTCATTTGAAGGCATAAAATAAAGATTTTCCCATCAGCTTCCCTGTGAAATTACCATCTTCCAACTTCCAACCTCCCACTTTACAAAGGATGCATAGCAGAGGCAAAGAGAAGGGTTGTGTGTCTTGCCCTCATCAGTGGGAAGCCAGGATCAGGAAAACAAAGATTCCATTCTACCAGCACCTGCTTTTATTGCTGGCAAGATATAATCATGAGAATTATTTTTTTTCTTCCCATAAGGACCCCATGGAAGGAGTACTAATACAAAGACTAAGGAAAACAAAAATTAGAAGTTTTCATGCCATTTTGCAGCAATTCCCACTTTGCTCCAGAGCATATTCTTGTCAGAGCCGTCGACCTTGGCTATGGGAACTCTAGACATTGTAGCAATCCAGTTATTCAATGCCATCGCTGCCTTGAAAGGCAAGATGCTGACATCAGATTTTATACAAAACAACAGGCTTCCTTTACCTTCAGCCCTGCACAAAATTTTAAATGGATGAAGTAAGATAGTGAGGATCCTCAAGAACAGAGCAAGTAAGGAGCAAAGCTGGATGTGTCCTCCCACCTCATAATCCTCCCAATAGCAACAAGGAGATGGGACAGGACTTCTGTGTGTGAAAGGCCTGTCTCATGGTCCTCCCTGGCCAGGCAGGGAATGAGAATGCAGCATTTCAGACCTGTTCAAAAGGGCAAGCCCCGGTAGGTAAAACTAGAAGTTGTTAATCACCAAAATTGCCCTTATTTCCCATGGAAAACCCAGCACTGCAATTTTAGTCACACAAAAACCGACTGAACAGACAATGCCTGAGCTTTCACACTGCCTTCTTAGATAGGAAAAGAAGCAAGGATTCAAACCAGGCACACAAGCAGTTAATGGGATTATCCAGACGCAGAGGGATCTTGGCAGGACCCAGCAGGCCATAAGCACATCGTATCATGCAAAGGACCCTTCTCCCATCACAGGGTTAACACGTGCCAGGCTGTTAGAGTCCAGCAACAGCCTCTCCAGTTTTAGGAACGAAATCAAACACGTATCGAAATGCTGCTCTCCGTACCGGTACCTGCTCATCTTTTTCCTCAGCCTGGCGAACAGTTTAGTTTTCTTTCTGTTGAGGATGGCACGCAAATCATTTCCGTTACAGGATGGCAAGTCAAACCACGGAGGAAAAGTTAAGCTTCTGAGCACCCATTCACTTGGTGCCACAAAACTCACTGTAATCGAGATGACAAGATCTCCTCTCTCACAGACACAGATAGACACAGATACAGAGAAACACATACACGCTTCCTAGAAAGCTATGGCCTGGTTTGGAGAAAGCAGAAGGGGACTTTTTGTGCCTGACAAAAATCTACATATATGTGAGCAATCTAGTGTTTTCCCTGCTCTTTGGAATGTGGGGCCAGGGTGCACAAGGAGAAAAAATAAAAGGAAACTGTACAGACCAGCAGAGAACGGTAAATGGCCTTTTTTCACAGGTCATCACAACTCCTCACTCCCCGCTGTAAATATTGGTACACATGAAAGAAGCTCCCATTATCCTTTACTTGTGTGATTTGTGTGCAGTCTTACCAGCAGCTTTCCTTCTATGTCTTTTTCCAGTTTGTTATACAGATCTCCTAGGTCTTCTAGGCATCTGAACCCTGAATGTTCAAACTCTTTCAGAAACAAATTCCAAACATCCTGGTTCCCAGAAATACATCAGCTGCTCTGTGCTACTGTGCTATTCAGCCAGCATCAAATTCATCAGCCACAGTAATATTTCTGTAGGGCCTCAGTTGAATGCCATAATGATGTGCACAGGTAATTGCCTCTCTTCTCACACCTCCTCATTCATTTCCTGCCATTGTATCCATCTCCAATCCCCTTCGCAGTAGAGAAGGGTTAAGGAAGCATCTGCTCCTACTGCAGACCACAATAAGCAATCAGAACAGTGAGGGCTATTTCCTCCTGCACACTCTTGCTCCAGCCCTGAACCACAGTGAAAGGCCAGATGTGCAGAAGAGACAGAAGTGCCTTACAGCATTTCCTTGTCACTACAAAACATATTTACTACCCTGGCAAACCTTTGCTACATCCTCCTACAACACCCTAATCTACTGTGCTCAGAAGAAAGGGAGTTGCTCTGGGGCAGGTCTGGCATCTCAGCCGAGATGCAGGGACTAAGCAGTGAAGCAGCAGCACTCAGATTGCTACCCGCACAGGGACCTCTGTGTGTGTGCTCATTTTCGGGTGTTAGGGCCATGTGGTCTCGTAGCCAGCCAAAGAGCACAGAACTGCAGCTATGCCACCCATTACAGCTCCAGGTGAAGCTAGCAGTTTGTGGGGGTGGGAATCATGAGGACAGGTAATTTATTCACTGGAAGTTTTCAGGCCAGAAGCTTCATGCCACAACAAAAATGGACATGTCTGGGCTAAGCTGTCACTGCAGCCTGCAATCACTTCCTTGAAGAAGAAAGGAAGGAGGAGGAAGGAGCTGTCAAAGCAATGGCTACAGATTTCATCTGTCCTGTTACCTCACCCTCTTCCAAGAACCCTGGAGGATGCTGCTATCAAAGACAACACAGCACATGGCAGCAAGAGGATGGGCACCTCAGCTTCCTCACAAGGCTTCAGTCTTGTTGGGTTGTGATGATCAGACACCACATGCTAACTTGGGAAGAACAGATTATTTTCAGAAGTGTTCCTACTAGCATCTTGAAAGTTTGGTGTTACCAATCCAAAATTCAGGGACTAAATTCAACTCAAACATCCTCTTTCTTTAGAGCTGGCAAACACCACACACATTGCTGGAATAGGACACTCAAGTTGTCTATGCACAACTGCAATAGAAGGTTAAACTGGGAGGAGAGACAAGGGAGCCCAGAGGTCTCAACAGCTGATCTAGCCCTTCCGAATCACCGCACTCGGATCACAGCTTGCCCTTACTTCATGCTGACTTCACCTCCTCCCTCTGTCAATACACCAGCTGAGGACTTGGGCTGTGCTCCTGCTCACCCGGCACGTGGGATTAGCAGCAGCAGGAAGCCAGAGCCCAGCACCGTTTCATCACTCACACATTTGGATGGGAGCCAGACAGCCTCATCCAGAGCCCGACCTCTCCCTCCCCTCTCAGTGCTAGAGAATGTGCAGACTTGCACTTCATCTTACAGGACCGGACCCAGCTGAGGAAAGAAAACTAAAAGCCTGGAGTACATTGACTCCTCACATACATGCAGATTGGAAGTGGTCCGAGATTAGGAGGCCTCATATTAGTGAGGCTGCAACTACTTCCACAACAGACACAGAGGAAATCCACCTCAGCTGGGTACACAGGAGGGGCATAAGGCTTTGTGGCAAACAGGTGGTTTCAAGTTTGGAGGACCAAAGAGGAGGCTGGGAAAACAAATGGGCTCTTGGTGCTCAAGCTCGCAAGCTGCAGGTACATGGTAGAAGCTTTTGAGGGAAAGAACAGGACAGGTGCTGCGCCACTGGACCCAGAAGGAAAGACAACTCAGTATTATGTGTCAGTGCGTGGAATTCAACTTTAAAAAGGCAGAGTAGAGAGTCAGTCGCCTAAATATCAGCACCTAGTGAAAGCTTAGGACTCCAAATGCTACTCTAGAAAGGTAAGAGGTATTGCATTGTGTCACCCAGCCCCAAGTGCAATCTTGGAGGTGCTCTAGGAAGTCTCGAGAGGGCACTGGCTGACTATATGCAGGTAGTCAAGTCACTTCCCAACTGACAACATGGAGGTTTCAATACCCCTGTTGGAGACATCCCTGTCCCTCCTCCCCTGCTGAGGGAAAGAGGCTACTCCCACAGTTACTGACCTGGGCTGTACTTTAACGGGGAAGGCATTGCCCGAGTACTGCTTGTCTAGACCCAGCAGGACATCATGGAGGTTTTGGTTCAACTGCAAAATACAAAAATGAAAGAAACAAAAAGAATGAGACCAAGTGCCAGAAGAGTCTGGGCTGGCCTGCACAGGCTGACCAAACACAGGCTTGTGCCCAGACATGTGCACATACTCAGCTATCCCAAGAGAGGACAGCTCTACATCTGTTTCCACTCCTTCATGGGGTATGAAATGCTAGTGCACTCAAACTGTTGAAAAGCTGCTGGCGCCTCATGGAATTGCTCAACCTTCCTTAGACATCATCCTCTTTGCTTCTCTATTACCTGCCCTCACCAGTGTGTTCCCAGGTACCATTGCAGAAGTGGGCAGAGTGCTTACCTAAGGGTCTATGTGCTAGAATTGAAGCTTCACTCCAGATTTGTAGCCAAAGCTGTTCCTCAGACCTGCTTATAAAGCTTGGGATGTGGCCATTTCATCTGTGGAGCCAAAGGCAGCTGGACTTCCAGGCAACAAGAAGCCTTGAATTCACAAGCTGCCTGGGCCATCTAGGTCTGAGCAGGACCTGGATATCTTCACAGAAATGCAATATTAGGGGTTAAACTCTCCCTGTCACCGAAGGCTCCAATATTCTCTCCAGACATTCCTGTTCTGAAACAGCCAATTTACAAACAAAATGAGATGCCAGATTTGTCCTTGGTAGGAGGAGGGATCCAATGCAATTGACGTTGGAGGCATCATGCCGGCAACACCAGCAGTTAATTGATGCTATAGTAGTAATAAGAAACAGATGGTTCTTACTGAACAAAGCAAAAGCCCTGCTCTCATACAAAACTCCTCAGGAAAGAAAAATCCAAGACATGATACAAGAGAACTCCTGTCTAACAAGCATCCTTCCCATGTTTTGCTGAATGTAAATTAACAGCAACAAACTGGTAATCATAACAATTCTCCCTATTCTTAACAATCAGTTCATCCCTCAGTGGGTAAGAGCAGGCTATTAACTGGAAAGGTCCCCATCAAATGTCAGCAGGGCTCAAAACTGACACATTACACCAAGGCAAAGGGCCCCTGACTATTGGGAATTGAAGGACTATAACATTGCCTGTTGCTTAGCAGCTGTCTTGTTGTCGGGATGACATTGGGGAAGGGAGGGAATAAGAGTTTTCCAGCTGGGCTCTCAGCCACTCATCAAGATTAGTACATTTACAGAGGGCATGCAGCTCCTGGGAGCAGTGTATAGACCTACAGAATTCAAGACATCTCTAGCTTTTAATTGAAAGAACAAGAACACATTTGTAAATGAAAGTGGCAATGGGGGGCTTTCCCAGAGACTGTTCTGAGGTCTCTGGCACATAGCACCAGGATCCTGTCTGCCACCAGCAGGTTATTACACTGCTTACTGCTGTGATTCCCACCTTGTGGCCACCTGGTAGCCCATGCAAGGGCCAAGCTAAGCACGCATATGCCTTTTTTTGGGTCACAGGGCAGGAAAGATGACAAAGCAGAGATATACTGCTAGGAAGTGCCTTCCTGAGGGGACCAGAGCAAGGCAGGTCTCAGTCTTCAGTCGATTTGCAGATTGACAGATTCCCTGCTGTTTTCATCCCCACAGCTAGAAAGATGAGGGTTCATAGCAGCTTGCTGCCAGGCAGCAGAGGAGGATGCAGCAAACAGATACCAGGCTGAGAGCGCCCAGGTTATTAAATCCATAATGTAGACAAACTAAAAAAAGGCAGCAAGAGACAGGCCTGAAAGAGGCTTCCCTTCCTTCTGTGGATCTGCAAACGAGCCCTGCCAAGTGACACAAACTCCCCACTGCTGGATGGCTCTGTAGTCTCTTCCCTGTGCTCCACCCCATTACGTTACCATCTCCGGCAGCCTTCCTCCTAAGTGGCTCAGAAAAAACCTAAGGGTTAACATTTCCCTCTGACATAGGGCAAATGTTGTTTTCTCCAGCCACTTGCTTTCAGGGTTGGTTGGCTGTTTGCTTTAATAATAGCGAGGAGATCGTGTGCTAGTAGGATAAGCTGTTAGTTGCCTTACCTTGCTCATTTCTTTATGGAAGTTCTCTTCTAGGCCTGCTATACTCTGGAATGTGTTGACGTAGAAACCAACACGACTGCCAAATGAAAATGAGATAAGAACTTAATGGACACAACGCTCTCCCAAAAACTTTAAATTCTGCCCCTTCTGTTACCTCCCACCCCCCATTCCCATTCAAACTCAACTCAGACTGTCTGGTACCTGCTGAAAGAGAGGGGCAGCACAGAAGCATGAAAGGGGTCATGGAGCAAAGGCTGAGTATGAGGCAAACACCTCCAAGGTGAGGCAGAGGCCAGGCAGGATAGGATCTGAATTTGTGCCGGCTAAAGGGAGAGGGAGGTGTAAGGTAGGGAGGAAAGAAACTGAAAAAAAGAAAGAACAAAAAAAAAAAGAGCCAGTGGCAGGGTGATGGAGGGGAAAACGATAGCGGCTGTGATACAGACGGAGTGTGAGGAGAGCCGGGGGAATTGGTAGTAAGACAGATATTAATTCACTCCGAAATCCCGGAGCACCAGGGGAAGCAAAAAAGCAGGAACTGTTTGCTTCAGGAGCAGGAGAGTAAGAAAGCCCAGGAGAGCAACAGGAAAGCAGAAGGATCTGCTGGATAGCAGGATCCCGTGAACCACCTGTGGCACCATAAAATCCCAGCAGCTGCCTGAGACCCTCCTTCCTCTAGCCAGCCTGTCAGCTGACAATAGAGAGTGGTGCCAGCACCCAGCTGGAGGGAGGTGCTTTCTAAGGCCAGCGGCACCACCATTCTGCACATGGAACCACCCAGATGCCTGCATCCCTCCCAGCTCCTTCCTCAGCCAGGCCTGCACGATGCTTTGAGCAGAGAGTCCTGACTCAGGCTGGGAGGAAAAGGAGAGTGAAGAACGACATCAGCACTTTGCGTTCCCGCCCTGTTGCCACCCACTCTTTCCATCCCCCACAGACCAGCGCTGACAATGCAGACATGATCACTGCATTTAAAAATAAGAACTGGGACACCCCTAGGAGGATTTTGCCTGCCTTCCACTATGCCTTCTCCATACAGCTTCTGCTGCCCTCCAGTTCATCCCTGAAGCTAAATGCTGGCCTGTTTCTTTCTCTTCCATCACCATTATCACTGGCATAGGAAATCCATGGTCTCTCAAGTCTCCCTATTCTTTCAGCCCATATTCCTCTGCCCAGATTATGTTTTGTTACGTAGAGCACAACAGACACTTAGAACCACTAGTTCCTCGCTGGGTCCTGCACCACATAGCCAGGAGCACGTTTAGGAGCAAGAGAAGGCAGCCACACCAGGATCCTTCCCTCATCTTTGTTCACCCAACTGCCCAAACCTGAAAGTGGCATCCAAAGCAGAGCAACCTGTCCTCTCATCCTCCCTCTTGTGTTAAACCTGCTGCTTTACCAGGTGCTCATAAGTTTGCATGGTGAGACACAGTGATCAAGGCATCACCTCTTGGCTCTCGCCAACCCCAGTGACTGTATAAACCCCTTTGACATGTCATCTTCCCTTAATCAGTCAGCTGACATACCCACTCAGCTGCAGATGTTCCTTCCAGCCAGCCAGATCCACACCCAAAATCTCAAGTGACCCAGCCTGCTCTGTCTGGTGTTCTCAGCAGACACTGGGCCATTGCCCAGGAAAGCTGGGCAGAGTTGGTAGGGCAAAGCAATTAACCAAACCATAGAAACACAGTTTCTCTTTGTGGTAAAATCAACTTCTTCACAAGGATCATGAAGCAAAGCACAGAAAGCCCGGCGTGAACCTGGCTGGGAGAATCCTAGGACAGACTGTCTGAGATGATCCAGAAAACAAGAGCAGTCACCAGCCCAAACTAAGGAGAACAGTTATACGAGAGCTTAGGTCTTCACTTCCTTCCAACCAGTGCTTGGGAAAACTTCCAGCACTTACCTATTCCATAGTGAAGGCAGCTCTTCCTGCAGATCAACGTTCATCTCTTCAAACACCTTCTGAGCCTTTACTAACTCTTCTTCAGCCTTAATAACAGAGAAGGGAGATTGTCAGCTCCAGCACAGACAAGTACCCTGCAGGGCTGGGACAACTGTGACTCTTTTGACTTCCTTGGGAGACCAGGCAAAATTCTGGCATGGGGTGATCCCCATCCCAAACGAATCTCCCAGGAACCAGGGTTGTGTCACCAGAGACCTGATGCCCCTTCAGCTGACATGTGTTCCTCTCAGGTTCTCTCTCAATGGGCTTCCCTGTTTGGATACTCAGAAAGTAATTCAGATACAGATGGATACAGATGAAGACAATAGCGGCCCCTGCCAGGTCTCTGAAAGACTTGAAACCCTTGAAACCCATCCCAAATGGCTTTGTAGAAGAGTTCCCCCTCGCAGGGACTCTCCCTGCTCGGGTAAGGTCATGCCAAAGCCCCATCTCTTCTGAGGAAGGGATGAGGTCTGCATCCTTGGCCGGTACAGCTCTCTCACAAAGCAAACTGGAGAAGCAAGGAAGGGTATGCAAAGCATGAGTTGTGCCAGCAGCAGGCCAGGCTGGAGTGCTTGAGCAGCAGGAACCTTGGTTTCAGCAGTCTCACATACCCCCGTCAGTGAGGATCTAATACAAGAGCAATCCCTGGCTGGCTGTTGGCCACCAACACCAAAGGAAATATGCATCATATGGGAACTCTTTCTTCCAGTTAAGAGTTTAAATTTGATCTGTTCCTTTGACCTAGACTCTGACAGACCCCAGTACTGATGCATAAATTCTGCTGGGTTTCAGTGACAGCTGACAGCAGACTCCGGCAACAAGCACATTCCCCTTCCCATTTGTCCTAGGTGACCTCTTCCTTTTTTCAGTGCCCTGACTTAAAATTCAAAGCTTGCTAATTTAAATGTTTCTATTCTGTAATTTGCAACAGCATGGCATTCTCTCATAACCCTGTGCAGTGGGATGCAGGATGGCAAATCCCTGCATCAGCAACTTGAAGACACATCTTAACAAGAAGGTCAGCACAAATGCCTACTTATACGTGTGACAACAGCAGGAGTGTCACATCACCACAGGGCTCTGCAAAGAGCCCGCAAGCCACTGCAGAACTGGATCTCTCTATGAGCCTGCAGATTCCTTCCCCTCTATGAAATGAAGTTTTATCTTCTTTGTGCTGGCTTAATTACAGAAATCCAGCTGACTGCTCCTCAGTGACAGGTATATGCAAGGACAGGATTGATGGGAGAACGGACGTAAAAATATTTTGCGGTTCAGAGTCCTGTTCCTCACGGTGTTGTGCAGGATCCTCGCGCTCTTCATTTCTCTCCTGACTTAAGAGCAAGCCACAGAAGCTCCTACTTCCCAGCTAGCTCCATCTTTCAGAGGGTCATTCATTGCTGCGAAAGGCAAGGCTAAGACTTTGTGCTCAAGATCAGAGGAAAAAGTTTTCCCCAGAAAAAGACACAATTTGGACGTACTCAAAAGTTAAGCAGACCTTGTGAGGAACAGGCAGGGGGAGAAAGCGCTATGATGCTTGTACCCAGAAACCCCTGTATTTCCCTGATAACTCACATTTTCAGAGAGTTAGCACAAACCAAACAAAAAGCCCATTTATACAGAGACACAGTTTATGCTGGATCAGAGACGATCATCACAAAGACTCATTAAAATCCCTCAATTAATGTTTCTAATGTAATCAGTGTAAAGGAGAAAAAAAACCAAAGAAACAAACTAGTCCATCCTTTGGCTTTATCTTATTCTAATTTCCAAACTAGTCTGGAACCAGAACATCCCCGGAGATGAGGCACTATTGAACGCTGTTAGTTTTTCAGATACAGCAAATATTACCAACAGTCCTTCCCTCTCTCAGTTACCTGTTCAGAAGAACCTAGAAAGCAACGTATGAATATTGTGAGGCAATATTGTGAATCCCGAGGCAAATGCAAAATCAGCAACAGGCAACGTTCACTCTAGAGCAGCTGCAGGAATCAGGGATCCACCTAGAGCCTGTGGCTCAGCTAGCACTCTCAGTCCCAGGTGCAGCACTGTATTTATTATTCACTCCTTTGTCAGCCCAGGGATATTCTCACCAGTGGGATTTATTTTGCTTGGAAGCAGCGGTCCTGACACTGGAGAACTTTGAATGCTTCTAGCCAGAGCCAAAAACAGACATCAACTTGGTCATGAGGCCTGCTAGAAGAAAAGCCAGCTCATGCGGTATGGTGGGGAAAGGAGGAAAGACATAGGTTTCAGGAGCAGAGCCCATTGCCACCCTATCTGTGCACCTTCTATCTCAGCTGTCATCCTTGTCAATCTGATGGGAGAACTGAGGCAAAAGGATGTAACGCCCAGGTCCATGAAGTGTGATCTCAGAAAATTCCTCCTCTCCTCTCTGCCTGAAAGGGCAAAGGTTTGAGGAGCTGGACAGCACAAATGCTTTCCTGACCTTCCCTCTAGCCAAGCAAAATCAGTTCAATTGTGACAGGGGGGCAGTTATTCCCCGTTATGTCTCCTACCATGACGCATCCCAGCCCTCATGAGTGTCTGACAATACCCAGACTGGTGCTTTCAGGCAATCTGGTGGCCATTTCTCTTCAAAACACTACGCTGTGGACTGTGGTAATTACACACTGCTCAGTAATTAGTTTAGACATCCCTAAGGCAGGAGTAAGGAGGAGGAGAGCTGGGCATCCGACCTCAGTCCCAAGCCCTCACCAGTCCCCAGCCAGACCTGCCTCTCAGAAGGGCAGCACAGCCCTTGGTTCAACTTGCTGGCTTTCCCCTACAGCGAGAGACATTCTGTTATCACTGCAGCACCAAGAATGTTGCTTTTTAGTCTGTAGTCAGCATTTCAGGGGAGCTTAGCAAAAAGGCAAGAATTTGCTGTTCTAAGCCATTTTCCCTTTTGTTTCAAAAAGGGCAGCGGCCAAAATTTGTAATGGCGAGCTGCAATAGCAAACTCCCCAGAAGACTTTACAGAGTACCCCACCGGGTTGTTTTTGTCGGTACCTGCTAAAGGTCTGACAAGCCAGCAGTTTGCGCACTGGAGGGAGGGACTTGGTTTCACAGTACAAATAACAGGTCTTGCTGACCTCATTTTTCCTTGGAGGTTGTAAAATTATCAGGCAAGAAGACAAAGCAACACAGCTGCTGGTAAGGGGAAGGAGGTTTTTTTTTTTTTTTTAGGCTTAACATTCTGAAGCTCTTCAATAAATGCAGTGTCACCAGCCTTCCCGCTTTTATCAAGCACTTAATGAGATTTAGGGTTGTCAGTAACATGTTTAGTCTTGAAGTCATACAAGTATAAAAACTGAAGCTTTTTTTCCTCCTGTCTGCTTGTGTTTGTGAAAAAAAGTTGGAAGACCTACAGGTCCAGAATACAAACTGATCTTCTTTATTGAGATTTTTTTGTTAGTCCCCAATCAAAATAAAAATTTAAAGAACAAACAAACACACCCCAAACTCTCTCACAAGTAAAAATAAAAAAAAAAAAATTTAAGGCTGTCAATTGTATTATTTAGTTCAAGAATACAACAGGAAAAACTTAAAGGAGAATTTAAACTTGATTTGAAAATATCTGGGGTGACCGAAAATATTAATGTCACTTAGCAAGAGATTAACACCCCACAACACAGTGGGTGGAAAGATTACATACCCCCTTGTCACCTGCTTTAGAGCAAAGTCAGGCAACGTGCTGAAATTATCGATCGACTCTCGGTAGCCTGTCTAAGATCAGAGTGCAGTGGAGGAGGGAGCACTTGGTAGGAACTGTTTCTCTAGGCAATTACTCCCTGTCACCCCAGCCAGTCTGAGAAGACAAAAAATACCCCAAGAGCCAATTTATTTATTTGTGGCCTGAGAAACTTTCCATACCCACTTTCTAGTCCTCCAGAAATACCACCAGCCAAACAGAGCAGTCAAGAACCACAACTACGGAGTTCTTCCCAGCACGGCGGATTCTCTCTGTTTGCTGCCACTGTATTTGGTATTTTCCAGCCTTTTGATGCCACCAGAATAACTGCAAGAGTCAGTAGTCCTAGAGACTTTTTTTTTCCCCTCAGAGAAGTCAAATTATTCATGAACTACGGTGGAGGCAGAGGAAAAGCGCCTGGCAGTCTGCCAAGTGTCCTTCCCCCTTCCATCAAGAATGAATACGTATTTCTTCCCTTTGCTACACATCTTAAGCAGGACTACTAACAGCTGTTCTTTCCCCAGGCTTTACTGATGTGGTAATCTAGTCTTTTCCCTGATCTGCGGTCATAAACTGACTGTGAAAAACCCAGGTGCTTTATAAGGTGAGAGTGATTTAGTGTTTCTAAACCGCAATTCATTCACTGACCAGGAATGTGAATGAGAACAGATGAGCTCACCAGGAGCTTGCGAGCAGGTTAACTGGCACTCTCCCCGACTGGGTAATGATTTACTATCCCTTGCCCATTGAAAGCATTTTCTTCTCACTGACCATTTTCTGTCAGCTCCCTCTTGATTCCTGAAGGAGCTCAATGGTAAACACCAAGGGAGATTTCATCAGGAAGCTCCTCCTATGCAAGTAGGATTGAAATTCTTTTTCCCCTGCAGTTTCTCTGAGCTGCTCTCATGTCCCTTGAGATGCTATAAACTAAACATTCGGCTAAGTTCTGCCACGACACAACCATGATCTCAACCTGGAGCTGTTCAAATATATAACACGGGGTGCAAAATCCCTGGTCTGGACCCACCTTTTCTCCTATACAGACCGAAACTCTTTATATCTGGAAATGGCTCTTTTAGACCACAAAAGCCAGGACAGTGCCCATTTTGGAAACTTGGGTTGTACCACAGGAGAATGTTGCAATCCAACTCGGCAGCCATAGAAATTGCTTTTGAAGCAATGTGTTTTTTTTCTGGCTTTACTCAACAGCACAAATGCAGAAGACAATTCTGCAGTGTTTCCTCTTTTTTTTTTTTTTAAACAGCAACAATAAAAATTCACTGCCTCTTTTAGAGAAAAAGAAAACGATAACTGTGTAAACTGTGTAAACACTACATCACCCTCAGCCTTCTCAGTATTCCACAGCCCTTCTTCATCCTCATTTCATTTTAGGGGGCGAAAATGATAGTCCAGCATTAGCACAACCAATTAGAAATCAATAGGGCAGGCACAAACTCATTTGCTGCTCAGCAACTTCCATATGTCACTGTGGCTCAGGAGTATCAAGGACACACTTGACAGGGAGGACTAGAGTGAACGTTGCCTACAGATTAGTTGCATAGTACAATCTAGAGCCCAAAATAGCGCATGCAGGGTTAGAGCCAGGTAGATCAGCAGTCACCTGATTTCGGAGCAGATTAGTTTGTGCAACGAGGTGAGCTTGTAGCTTCCCTTGACACCACTGAGGCGCGGCTTTCTCAAGCAGCGAAACAGGCTGGGGGGAGGGAGCATGTTTGAGTGAAAAGAGAAAAAAATAAACAGAGAACAAGAGAGACACAAACATATATCTTTTAGGATAAGAAAAAAAAATTAAATTCACAACAGAGCGTGTATTTAGAGGCTGGGCCAAACCAGTATCACCAAGGCGAGAGAAAAAACAAACATCCCGGGACCGATCAGTTATGAATCCTTTGAAGCATGCCAAGTTTAGCAGTAATTAATGCTCCAGTGTGGGCTGGGATACTGCAGACCAGCCAGGCAGCTGCAAAGAGCAACAGATACAGTTGTTAGTGACCTAGCACACAGACAACCCTACTCCAAGTCATGGCTGTGAAGTGGGAGCTCCTTAAAGAGAGGTCAGGATTAATTAACCATCATAGTTATTTGCATGCAACAATGGAAAGTCCACAGTGCTTGATTTTAATAGTGGGTTGGGAGTTTAGCAATAAGTAGCAGGAGTCCTGGGTGGGAAAAGAACATCCATATATTAGAGAAGAAAAAAAAGAGACCATATAGCTCCAAAAAGTATTCGCATTGCTGTTTCTGTTACTATACCATGAAACATCAATCAAGTCAGTTCTCATCTGTATGCTGTGTCATAAACATTTCTCTCTCCTAGGGGCCTGTCACCATATTCTGCAGAACCTTTCACTGGAACAACCCCACTTCAAAGGTCACACGAGCAAAATCTCAGTCACGGGAAAAGAGAGGTGAACTTCCTATATCAGCCTAGCGCACACTGAGCCCTGGCTGCTGCCCACAGCTCTGCAGAGCTGTGCGACTGCAAGTGTGGGATCACAGGCTGGGCTGTGAAACCTGCCCACGTGGGAAGAGCACATCTACTTTCGGGGACTCACTGCTCCCATCTTTACAGGATCAGGACAATGCCATATGTCACGTATTATCCTGTGTAAAAGCTTATGAACTAAAGCACAGAGGGCAGAAAGATCTGATTCAGCGCACATTTCGGCTACCAAGATGAGTCCAATCAAGTACCGGGAGACACCTGCACTAAATCAAGAACAGAGTACCAACTCCTCAATCTCAGCATTTCACCCTTCAAACTGCACTGTTCTTCATACTTCAGCAGAACAACAAACAATCCCTTGTTAATAACGTCCTGCGTGAGCATTTGGGGCAACATGAGTGAGCGCAGCAATGACAAAGAAAGCCCACCTCTTTGGTGCAGACCACCAGGTCCCCACCTGAGAAGATGAATTCCTACAAAAAACATTTCCACTGCTGCAAAGAACCCACAGGCACACACCAATAATAATACCACACCCCAGGGAAATTCCGCTCTTACCCTCAAATACAGTGAAGTGCTGCTTTGAACAGAAGGCACAACCAGCTGGGCCTCATGCCTTGCATACAGAACCAAGACTTGCTTTGCCACGCAAATGATGCAATGACACCTGAGCCATGAATCTCTCTCCCCTTTGTCTGTCAAGGTTAATCACAGTGTATGCACTGGGTGAGCAGATGACTGATGACTTGCAACTTGAAAAATGAAGTACTGTGGTCATTAAAAGCAGATCTTTTGCTCAGGGGAGAGATGCATCATTAGTTCTTTCATGCAGGAGAAACACTAGCATCTCCCACATAGCCCGTCTCTTCCCTACCAGAAATAACTCTAAGCAAAGGATGACTCTTCTCAGCCTGGCTAAAAGAAACAGATCTGGCTCGCTCTTTTCTGCACTGCTTCTACCCTGAAGAGTCCTGATGTGCCATGGCCCACACTCAAGAGAATTAAAGATGTCTCCCCAGCCCTGGACTATTCTGTTGTGTCAAGACCTGTCCTGTAGAGTGGGGCATGTGGGTTCAAATTCAGTCAGAGTACAAGCTGTAATCCACAGCTCATTTTCGGGGCAGGTATCCAAACCACGCACCTCCTCTAGAACAAGGTTAGCACTACCATCTTTCTTCAGCTACATTTAAAAGAATATCTAAATTTTATTTTTAATTAAATTTATTGTGATTAAAACCAAAATCCTTCACTTGCATGTTGGGCATGCTCTGCGGTTAACCCCGGATCAAGCTGTTCACAGGACTGAAAGAAACCACAGCCTGACATGAGAAAATTCTTGGTTTTCTGCTCTCAGCCATATTTATTATCCAGTAATTGTGACCAATAGACAACAGAACACAGTCATCAGGTGTGCATAGAAGGCATTTCCACCGGTGAACTTGTAGCTCACACTCCTAAAAGTTTCTGTCCTAGAATATCAGAGGACTTCTCAAATACAACCAACCCTCAAACACTCTCACCACTGCTCTAAGTTGGGGAGACAGAGCCCCAAGAAACAGACAAACTGGAAAAATGTTCTGGGGCATTGAAAGGTTTTGCTTTCCCTGAAGGCACCCAGGCTTTTCTGACAGAGATTACCGGTCCTGCAGCATTTGAGGAAATGCATGGCTAGGCCCTGGCCACTGAGAAACGCACAGTGATGATGGTGAGTCTGAACCAACACAACAGAGACCATCCTGCCTTCTAGGAGAACTAAACAGATGAGAAGGAAATACTTCGCAAAACCTCACCAGTTCACGACACCTTGATGATCTTTAAAGTCTTTTTTCAACGTAAATGATTCTATAATTCTATGAAAAAACACCCAAGTGAAGAGGTACAGCTAGACTCAAAACCTGCTCAGTAGACAGACCTCCCAAAATGAAAGGATGGCTGCACATCCTTCTGTGTGCTTTACCTTTGCGATTTTGGTTTCGTCCTTCTTCTTTGCGGTCTGCAGGGCTTCAAAGTGGTGTCTGGCACTGTCATAATCCACAAGTTTCCTTCCTCGCTTCGCAATACGAGACTAAGAAAGATAGAGAAAAGAGTTGTGACAATCTTCCCCAGCAGCCAAAACCACAAAGCCTCTCAGGAAAAACCTTCTCCTCTTCACCCAACCTCCAGAGCACCTCACACACTGCCCACACAAGGACACTCACTGGATACTCCACACAGGCTGCCCAGAGAGGTGGCCCTCAAAGCCACCTGTGACAACTACCATTCTAGATGGAGGTCCTGAAGAGAGCAGACCTAGCCAGGAAAAGCAAAGGGATCCAACCAACAACAGACCCCACCTCTGGATGACATTAATGTTCTCAGAGCTGTAGCCTCAGTGCTTCCTAAGCCTTTCCATGTACCTGCATCCCAAAGGCAACTGCTGCATCATTTTCAGGGCCTCCTGAGGGCTGCAGCCAGACTCTAACTAACCAGCTCACAGCCCTAGTTTGTGTGAAAGCTCAAAAGATTTAAGTTCAACAAAAGAAGGCATTTCTGGTACCAGCACATCAAAAGCACCCATCCACACGCTCAGGATATGCCTAGGACAGCATTTTGGACCCCGCAACAGAAGGTCCAGACAGAAGTGACTGCAGCCACAGGCAGTGGTCCATTGTAACTAGCTATTAAGCAAGAGAAATACGAGTGAAAACCTGTAGCACTGTGTCACCAACAGGCAAGACACACTGCAGCTGTAACAAATGCAAGGAGGGAGCCAGCTGTGTACCAGGCTTGTGTTCAGGAATGGAATCCTTACAAGCTCTTCTGTAAGAATCCACAATAGACAGTCAGACCTGTGGCCTGATCCTCCATCCTCCTCCTTCTTCATCTGAGGCACTTCAGCCCTCTGCCCAGCAGTTTCACCTCTGCAAGGCTCAGGCCCACAGGGCTACCCTGTTTAAAGAATGACCCATCTCCTTCAGACCCTCAGCTCCCACACTCTCTACAAACATGCCAGACTATCTGGGTTGGAGCACAGGTCTTCCCAGCCTGACCCTAGCACCCCGCCAGCTCAAAGAGCCTGGACCAGCATCAGTGATTAGCAGTCTAGACACAGGCTGGAGAACTGGAGTGAAAAGTCATGGCAAGAAGCCAGGAGGGTTTCTAATTAACCACAGCACCCAGAGAAATCGAAAGTGCAGGATGAAGAATCGGCACTGGGATTTACTTGCAAAAGCAAAATCTCCCCCTCCCCGGCACTTGGCAGGGAGATGTGGACTCCTCTCCCTAGGCTCCTGCAGATAAGCTGCAAAACCACACTCAGGGCTGATCTTTCTGCCAGACCAGCTGGGACCAGTTTGCACGTCTCCCACACATGCTCCTCTGCACTTTCAGCAAACACTGGTGCAGCTCTGTGAGTCACAGTGGATCTGCAGGATCTCAGCCACACACCCACCCAAACTGATCTCAAAGCACTCTGCTCACTCCAAGAGAGGAATCACGAAGAAGCTGAGCCACCCTGCAGTTGAGGTCACTAGAAGACACCTCCCAGACATCACAATGTCAGCCAGGCACAGAGATGGAATGTCAGAGGGGGCTTCCAGCAGCACAACAATCTCCGAGATGTTAGTTAACGCATCTTCCACACACAGGTAAAACACATGGCCAGATCTGGGATTTAAGAGAGAGGATTTTTCCCCCATGTCAGACTGGCAGAGATAGCTGGAGGTTTGCCCAAATCTGACATGGCAAACACCCACTTACAGGTTTCCCTGCCACTCCACCAGGGAGTTTGATTCAATGTCACCCATCCTTCAAACATGGTCACTCCTGCCCTTTTTTGCAGCTCCCAATCTTCTAACCCCCACCCTCACATTTTTACTAGAGTACATAGAAATGCTGTGAAGTACAGATACCCTGCCTGCAAGTCCTCCTGGAGTAACCACTGATCATACCACAGCCTGTGGTGGCAGTTAAGGGGACTTAGCCCAGTCCGGGAAGGTTGAAGGGTAGGTTCCTTGTATAACTCTAGGATAGCTGCAGCTACCTTCCACTATCTGAAGGTAGAAGTTGAACTCCAGCAGAGTTTACTGCTTTGCAACAAATCCATCTTAATTTGTGCCTTCTTAAAAAAAACCAAAACCCAAAACAAACAAAACCTGCCACAAATCACCAAAAAATACTTTCCCCCACCCCCTTTTACTGATATTTGGTTTTAAAGTAGAAACAGAGTACCGGTTTCAATGCAAGACAGAAGATCACCAACTCCACAGCAACTGAGAACTTGGGTTATGGTTTTTCTTCTCTGGGCTCACTGCAGAGACCTGCACTCTTATTGTGTACTCTGCAACCTCAATCAAAAACTCAGTCAGAAATACTACAATTATGCAAGAGTCTTGCTCTAAGAAGTTACAGATACTGACCTGCAAAGAAAGAATACGGTACTTTTTGCATTCCTGTTTTTCAAGTTAGAGAAGGTAGGGAGGTTTTGTTCACTCCTCCCCACCCAACGCTTCAAAATTTTTCCCTTTAACTCATAAAAATTTCTGACTAAAGGAATGCTATGCTTTCACATTCCTGCTGTGGATCCTGTTGAAAGTCTAAAAAGGGAATTCAAGGGAATTTTTCCAGCCCCTCAAGTGAATAAAGACTCAGAATATGTTAGAATTAAATAAAAAATAATGCATGCATGATCTAACTCATCATGCATTTGAATTACTGGGCTGTTAAAAAAAAAATTATCTTCTCTCCACAAATCATCTTTCATTATCACAGTAATGCCAGAGTTTCAGGAAAAGCAGAAAATCTGCTTTGGTGGAAAACAAAAAAATGGAAAACTATTACCACAACAACATAAAACAACTCAAATATTCTGGAAATTTCAGAAGACAGGTTTTTTAGCTTCCTAGCCTTAAGAACACTAATTCCTTATGTGAAGCCAAATGACATAAAAGTACATTTCTGGTACTTTTGTACAACTATAACAATCTTTAACAAGAGCTCTTATAGTAGTTTCTGCCAGTTGAAGAAAATGTACTTGATTTGAGCCACTTCTTGATTTGACCACTCCTCACTGCTCCGGGGTAGGAAGGATAAATGCATTCAGCTGAACTACCAATAAGCACATGCTGACCATTTTAAATTCACACCACTGAAAGTCCATTTTGAACAAACCGCTAACTTGGACTCTTGTGAAATATATCCATACCTTATTGTAGGAACCAACTGAAAGCCAAATCTCACTCATTTTAGGAAGGGAAGCAGAGGTGAGTAGTGCTCTCTGTAAAGCATCACTTCTATTGTGCATAAAATTGCTTTAATTTCCCATTTTCTAGAGCATCATCTGAAGACTGAGAAAGGAACTTTAGTAATAACCACCTTAGTGGCCCATCGGGAAGTCAAACAGGATCCATGGGAGCTCAGTGCCTAATGCCTTAAGTTTTGGTGGAATTTGTGTGGTCCAAGTCTTGTATTCCTTTTAAAATCTCTCCGTAAAACCTCAGTGGGACCCCAGCAGGATTAAGACATCCCAAAGATACTCAGAATGGAAAAAAGATAACACTCTGAGGTGATGCAGTGCACAGCCAGCAAGGCTGGTAAAACATGATTTGGACTGAAGCAGCGCAGGTCTGAGTGTTCAGCGAGCCTGAAATAAAACCTTCTGCTTTGGAAGCAGCGCATGAGTCTCTGCGCCGCTACCTGAGGCACATGGCCTCACACGACAGGGACAACCAGGTCTACAGCCTTGAGCAAGTGGAAAGCAACAGAAAGCCTCTTTGCCCTTCCCATCTTCAGACTTCCAGGAAGATTTTTCCACAGGCTGGAAAAATGAAGCAAAACCAAGAAGCCCTAAGAGGCTGTTCTGGGACCACTTCATAAGCCTGAGGCCTGCCCCTCTTTGACAGAGCACAATCCTCTTGATGCAACAAATATTGACAAACATTTTAAGAGGCATGTGGTGGGGAAAGGGCTGTTTTCACTGGGAGGTAGCAAGCTGATACTTGCCATATGGTGGTATCGTTACTAGTGCTTCCATATGGTAAAGACATTTCCTGCATAACTTTCTCAAAACAAATGGAGAGTAGCTAACTGTGCAGGAAGGGAAGCTCACAGGACATCATTCAAACCCAGGTCCTTGGATATGATCTCCCACAAAAAGATACCTATCCAGCATTCCCCCTTCCCTACAACAAGCTGGTTATATACAGAGCAGGACTTCAGGGAACACACAGAAATCTGTCTTCCACACCAGGCTCTACCTACAAAGCACATTTGCCGCTAACTACTTCCTCAATGCTTTGTACTTACAAGGAAGTTAAAAACCCAAAGGACCAAAAAGAGAGACTGAGAGCTTGTGAGTTATTGCTGACATTGCCCTCCTGCACTGATACAATAGGGAATTTTATGGATCCTCTTGTTTTGCTCTTATGTTTTCTCTTCAGTATCTTTCCCCTGGATTCTTCACTCTCATGTCAAGCCCAAATGAGAACGTAACATTTTCACATGACTCAGAGCTGCAACAAAGATCTTAGCTGTTCTAAAAGGAGGGCTTGCAGCAGCACAGCACACACATCCTCCTAAAGAAGATGAGGATGCAAGAAATTGATTCTTATGAGGTTTCATCTGCTGTGACTCTGTAGATCAAAAGGTTTAAAGAGAATCTTACTTTAATATCTGGAAATTGGCCAAGGTACGTATCCATGGTCAGAAGTGCCTGATCCACCAGCTTCTGATGGAAATCCGTCCAGAGGAGATCATTGTTCTGAAAAACAGAAGTAATAAGCTAACTCTTAAGAATACAGAGCTCTGCATTTCTGTTTTTCCTCTGAGTGCTACAGTCACAGTATCAGTCACCCAGAGCTCTTACGAAATAGTCATTTATTTGGAAAAACTAAGGAGCAGTGAAGTTAGTTGAAAACAGATGTCATGCCAGAAACGTAGAAATGGAGACGAAAGCTTGATGCTGATAATTCAGGTGACCTCTACAAGGACGCAGAGCCCTTTGTGAACCTTCCTTTGAGGGACTGTTTTTTCCACTGCAGTGCTAGTCCAACTCTATATAACAGAAGGGAAGATGAAGGTTAGGCTGGCTTTACCACCTTCTCCCAGCAGCAGTGAAAATGGGACACCTGACACCACTAGGCATTTTCTGCTCTTCATTACAACAGATTTCTGGAGAATAATGAACAACAGCAGAAAGTTATTCTAGCAGTCTTCAGCCCTCACACCACCTGCCTTTACTGCCCAATGGAGGTCACATCCAAGGCTCATACCCTAACCTGTGCACACTTTATTCTTGGTCTTACTTTAGGCTCAGTAACTTCCCGTCAATACCTTGGATTAGGTAGAAACTGCCCCTCTCCCTTGTTCCCTTGTTTTTTCCAATTAAACAAAGGATTTGGGCTAAAACATTCAGGGAAAATGCCTATTTATGTCTGAATTTAAGGGGCAGGGGGAATAGCACTCTTCTCCTAGCTGTGTTTTCCTCAAAGATAAAAAACATAAACAAAGGTATTAAAGAGGGAGATGAAAGGCTGGAAATATTCCTGCAGACCCCCAGAGTAGCTACAGTTAGTTCTCAGGACTCATGCTCCCTTTGACCTCTCTGACTCAAATTGTCTGAAGGGACAGTCTCCCACGAGGCACTGCAGAAGCTCAGGAAAAGAAAGAAGGCCAGAGAACATGAAGCCAAACTAGCTGAATTACAACTCCATTATTTACTGTAACAGCACTTCCTAATGGGAAGCTTCCATGTTAATGCAAGAACTGACCTGATAACATTCAGGTTTTGTTTGATTTATCCACTTTGAAGTCAGTATTTCCTGGGCAAGATGCAGATGTTTTTTCAGGTGAGATTTTCTGCAGGGGAAGGGAAGAAACCTTCTGCTCTCCTCTCTATTCCTTCCCCATTGCTCCAATGCCACAGACAGGTGCAGATAAGCCCAGTCCTGCAGCTTCATGGCAGATGGATCCACAGAGCCAAACTGCCACGGCTGCTCTTCAGCAGAACAGCCGAGCAAGAGAGCAGACGGCCCCTGCCTCCAGCTGGACCCACCACACACGTGCCAAGGAGGATCCAAGCTGTCAAATGACAGGTGCCACAGAAAACACCTGGACAAGTTGGACAGGCATCACCTCACCAAGGGATGAGAAGAACAACAGGTTGGGCTGACACATGGCTCAGCCAAACAAGGTGGCAACTAAAATATGGCAGCTGATGGTACTACTGTGAGGTTGCTGCAGCTACACAATGGCTACTCTGGGCATGCTTTGGCCATACATTTAGCTTCCTCTTTCTCTTGCACAGAGCATAAGCAATACATCCACTTACTCTCTTTTGGCATCCTCTGTCCCTGTTCAGCCGCCGTTGGGGGAACAGGCTGTTTGTGGGCATAAGCATACAGCTCTGTGTAGCATCCAAACATATAGGGACAGTTCCCTACACAGACAAAAATAGAGGCCACATCCCTTCAGCTTTCCCTTCTTTCCAACGTTGAATTTGTCTCTTCAATTCTTCTGCAAAGCCGTATGCCTGAAGAAATGTGGCATGCAGGCACAGCTTCCAAAGCTCATCTCTGCTGACAGACCAAGCCTGGTGACCCCACATCCTGAACAGAGTCTTACCTCTGCTATTTTATTTGTGTCGTCTCTCCCAGGCCAATCCGGCTCATAAACTTCCTGCAAACACTCTGTCAGCTTCTTGGAGGCCTCATGCATGGCTAGGAAAGAAGAGGGAACTGCTTTAGAAAGAGAAATAGAGCGTTCCTCACAGTTTAATTCTCATTCTGAGGAATGGGGACACAGGAGATTTGAATGAGTTATAACAAATGCTAAGCTCTTCCGTACAGAATGTCAGACTCTTGATAATACAGAGGTGGTAGGTAATCAGAGGGAGAAAGGAACCAAGGATGCAGTCATATCAAACCCTTTGTGTTCACCCTCCTCTACCAAGAGATATGAGAGTCTATCTGCTAAGACAGCAACCCTGTTTGGCACCAAAGCACAACCCCATTCCATCTCAGCTAGTCCTGAAGGATTTGAAAGATCCCCCACCCAGACAAGGCTGATTTTTCTCAGAAGTCACACTGGGGAAACACCAGGAAGAGGCCCCACTGCACAGGTAAGCACTAGAGAGGAACTGATTCTCTGCTTATGCAGACCTTACCTTTTACGGAAGCCAAGTAAGTTCGAAGGTCCTTCTGCAGCCTTGTGCCTTCAGACTGTGAACATAAGAAGACCATCAGTTATTCTCCCATATAAAGAAAGTATAAGAAGGAGTTGTCGAGCATTTCTAAATTAAAAAAAAAAGTCTTGCAGATGGGCTACACGCCAGCCCTATGACCACACAAAACATAAATGTTAACAGGGAAACAACACAGCCCTCTGACTTGTTAAGTAAGTCCACAGATAGTGACTTGCAAACATGTTTGGCTAACAATACCCACCACGGTACCAAGTAACTTGATGTGGGTAAAGCTCTGGTTTGCTCTTCCTAGCCAAGCCAGCTTTAGTGTTTTGATTTTGTACAAGCCACTAGAGAGGGTTCTAAGTGCAACAATTAGTTTATAGGGCTGGTGGTTCTGTGCAACAAATATAACTGAAGGGAATCTGTAGGATATAGAAGACAGATGTAATTGATTCATTTTGTTTGGGAGAAGTTTAGCTCATCACTTTTTCCTGCCACAGTGCAAACCAAAACCCTAGTGCAGCGTGAGTACAAGAGAACTCTGACCTACCCACACATCCTATACAAATCGTCCTGTTCAGCAGGGCTTGCAAACACAGAATTAATCACCTTTTTCTGTAGCTTCACTGTGGAGGTGGCCTGTCAGCAGCAGATCTCACTCACAAGGAAACAGAAGATTAAAACCAGAAGCTGGGCTGAGTTTTGCCAGTTTGAGCCTTTAAGTGACACAGGTGAGTGCAGTACAAGATACCACATTACAAAGGGTCATGGAGATTTTTACAGCATAGCTGGCTCAGACACGCACACATATACGCAATCCCCATACGACTACTCTCCTGCACTAGGATAAGCATACTCAGGCCCACCTCTCCTCTACCTCGCCATAGGTCACTGACTGGTGCAAAGCAGACAGAGAAATACTTTGAAGTCCAGACAGTGACATTATACAAACAGAAATTAAAGGAAGAGAAGTGCAAAGCAGCAAGGCTTGAGAAGCTGACCAACACAACCACTGAGCATGTCAAAGCAAGGGAAGGAGCAAACATTGAGGACACCTGTGCAGACAACCTCTAGAGTATGCAAGAAGTTTGAGAGACAAAGATCTCTGTTATAAAAAGGTTTCTCTTACCCTGTGGATCCCTTCTCTTACCACTGGATGCTCACTATCCCCCAAATTATTTATAAAAACAAGAATCCAGGAAAGCAACAACTGTACCTCACACCTTCCTCAGAGCCTGCTGCCATACCTCCTTTCCCAGTTTGTGTCCCATTGCAGGGGCCCCCAGCATAATGAATTTTGACAGCTGAAGACAACTCCAGAGACAAGGAGCTCACAGGATATCTCTGACAGCTGCCTCAGAGCTACTAGCTTCAAAAGCAGATGTTTCCCATCAGCCCTCCCCACCACTCAGGCACCTCTTGCCTCAATTGAGCTCATGCTGTGATCCTTTGTGCTCTCAGTGCAGCTGCGCTCTCTAAGCAGAGGCTAAATCTGCCCAGCTGTTGAAGTAGCAGTGCTAGCATAGCTTTGTCGAGAAACCCATCTGCTTCCAACACTATGGCCCAATTTGTTTTCCTTGCCTCGAAAATTCTGGATGAGTTCACATTTTTTCTTTTCCTACTGCCACCAACAAAGGAAACAAGGATGGGAAAGAGCTGGAAACTTCTATAAAAGAAAGTCGGACTCCTAGTTTGGAGAAACATTGGAAACCGACCCAAAGAGAATCCAAGAGGAAAGGAATAATGACCACACGTGCTGCACAAGTCCTTGGAGTTCTTAAAACACAGAGCAAATAATCATACAACTTTTTGCTGGCTTAAGGTGAATGTGGAAACCTGGGCTTTCCTAACAGTGCAATGAGAAACCACCAAGGATGAGATGCAAGAGTAATCGGAGTGCACGCAGAGAGGACCATCAGGGAGGCTGACCTGACAAGCAGCAGTTAAATCAAGCAGTTAAATCAAGTAATATGTGTTTGCTAGTGTCCAATGCAGGAAGCCAGAAACTCTTAGAGGAAAGCAGTGCTGTCCGCTAGAATTAGTCCATGCTAGAAATCACAGACTGGAACTGGCAAGGTAACATGTCAGAACACAAGCGGAAGTGGCACAGAAGAAACTCTCATGCAGAATCCCTCAGATTGATACATTATCATCCTGCAGCTGTGTCATTTTTAAGAATGACTAAATTTGAACACACAACTTTGAGGTTATCAGAAACTAATTGGCAGGGAAGGTCCTCTGCAGGACTTGCTTACTACATACTTGGGTACTGCAATGTCTAGATTTGTAACTCTCAAAATTATAGCATCTAAAATGAGAAACCACCTCTAAAATTGCGTCCGTACTTGCGTGAGTCCTGCCGCAGCGGCATGACACAACTCAAACTCATGAACCCTTCAAGTCTTGATACCCAGTCCCAAAGTCATGGGGACAGAAGTATCACCTGTGAGGTACACCAGCATCACAGTTAAACATCAAATCAAGATTTTTAGATAGACCACCTGAAAAACCTGCAAGTCAGGGCCTGAATACTGGACCATGCAATTGCAGCAATGCACAACTAGCCTTCTGTATGCTCCAGGCAGCCTGACCGCCACTTGTCTCGCCACAATATGCAGTCAGCCAATATGCAGTGCTGCATCCTGCAACTGGAGCCGTCTTTCTCAGTCACCTCCTGCTGATGTTTAAAGTCAGAGTCACAGCTGATCTCTAGGACTATGGGGTTACCTAAGCCTCTTAAAAGTATCAAGCCTGCCAGAGAGAGTGAATAGACTTCACAGCCTGTAAGATCTGCAGGCATACAGATTTTCAGAGGGGCCCATGTTGAGAGTTTTGACATGAATCCCAGCTCTCCCTGGTCACCTGGGGTTCCCATCCAAGTCCTGCTTTGGCATTTCCATTGCTTTATTTCTTGTCCACCAGTAAAGCAGTTCTCTCACTTGCTACAAGCGTTTCTTTTTATTATTTTAAGCATTAACGCTTTTCCAAGAAACTTTGGCAGCTGCTTTCTGTCTGTGCATGCAGCACCTGCTTTTTTCAAACAGGCTATAGCAAGGTGTCAAGTACAGCCACTACTCTGCATAAACACCTCTCACAATGCAAATTAGACACTGTCAGATACTGTTTAGAACAGAAGCTTTCAACACTCTTCAATGCACATTGACGAGATGCTTCCAAAACTCAAAGGTAAAAAAAATAGGGAAGAGAGTTAAACTGGAATCTGGAAAATTAATCCACTTCCCAGTTATCAGAGTGAAAGGGTGTGCAGATGGAAGTCATACAGGTATGGTTGAATCTAAAGATGTTCAAAAATCTAATAGCACAGTAATTTTTAAATTGCAAGAACATAAAGAAGAAATTGTGTGTGTGTGTATATCAGAGTAACAAAATTCCACAAAAGGAAAGTAAAACCAGGAAAAAAAGAAAAATCAAAGATTTGGGCTGATTCTGAACCCCATATTCATTTCTCATCCCTGCGCTAACAAAATGAATTAAAACCTTCACACAGGGACAACGACACTGTGTCTTGATGTGGAAGTGACCAAAATAAGTTGTTCTCCTCAAACACACAAGTGTCACCTTGTTTGAGTAGATATCGCCATACTTGCAATCACAGTGTAAATCAACACTGTGAGGCTCTAACACAACCAGAAGAAATACAAAGGACAGTATGAACTGGGAGATGCATGTTTGAAAATAGAAGTGCTATGCTTGGGAGGCTGGAAGAGCTCGCTCTCTCTCCAAACACCTAATGAACCACCTATTAATTACAACTCTGCGAAAGAAGAGCACAAGTGTGGTTTGGTATCTTTTTGTGCTTTCCTGTTTTGTCAAGGGCTTGTTATTTACAATACCTTTCACTGAGCCCTAGCTAAGTGTGTGATTTTTCCAAAGAGCTGTTTCTTGGTAGTAGATAGGTTTCCTAAAACATTTTTTCCCCTATCTTCAAAAGAAATTCTTTCATCCTTAGTAGACTGCAACCCCTTCTTTATACAACCTCCCTGGTTTTGCAGTTCCCGGAAGAATTTTTATTCTCAGGAGGAATGTTCTACATCTGAGTGGGGCAGGTACTGTCCTGTTCCAGATTATATAGGATTAATATAGGGCTGGAAGAGCAGACTGTGGAATTAAGGGGCAGGGGGAAGCACTGGAACAACAGCTGCAGACAAGGCTCACTCAGCAAAACTTCAGAGTTGTTAAGACACAAAGCATGAACAACTACTGAAAAGTTGCCATCCTGGGGTACCAGGCAAGCTGTTAAACTTGTTTTGCTACAAAGGGCTGAAATGGAAACTGCTGAGTGTGAAGGGTTCTTGCCTGCAAAGAAAGTCTCTCTCTAAGCTACGGACTGTAGTGGTCCACAGCCAAACTTAGGCTGCAAGAGCAAAGGTGAAGCCCATGCTGCCTGCCCTGTAGGCTGAGGCTGGGCGAACACCACGAGGTACAGGCAGATACAGATGCAGCATGTGCCAGCAGCAACTTGCCTGTTGCATTTGGTGTGAAACATTGTAAATGAACCCAGAACTTCTACACCAGTGACAGCTCATGAAGGGTATCAAAACCCAGCTGCTTTGCCAGGCAGAAAGACAAGACAGTGCCAGGTATAAGGGCTGCCACCAGCCTCCCACTCGCTGTCTCTCCAGTGAGTATTTTCAATGCAGGGGAAGAGAAGCCAAAGCCTAGCACAGCTCAGGCGGGGGCTGTGTGGCACCTCTGCAGCAGGCCCCCTGCTCCTGGGTTTGCACAGACAATTTCCAGGACAGATCCTTGTGCCAGTGCCTGAACACAAGTGACACTGGGAAAGGGAAGGAGGGGAAGCCTTTGAATGAACTTTTTGGGAGGTTAATTGCCCAGAATAATCTGTCATGAGGGAGTAATATAGGGGCCAGGTGTGCTGTTTGTCAAGCCTTCAAGAAATACAGGCAAGCCCTGTAGTCCTGCAGAAGCATGGTTATGTCCAGCTCATTTGTCACATGCTGAATCCATCTGTCCGAGCTAAAAAGCTCATACCAATCAGAGACGTCAGAGCAGTGCTCTTATATGAACCTGAACAGAGCTGGGAAGTGCAATGCTTTCCCTTGTGTCCACTCAACCACCATTTGAGAGAACCACAAGAGGCCCTGGATGAAAATAAGTACGTGATTTTTAGACCTGCTCTCCATCAACAGCCTACACATGTGTCAAAATGGCCCAACACTATCATTAGAGTCCTCTTTCACGGGCACCCCCTTGCCGTGGGGAAAGAGCTTGTGTGCCCTTACGAAGTTGAGAGCTATGCTGGTGGTGGCATATGCCTCCGGTAGGGTCTCCCAAGCCAGACAGGTCTCAACTGAAGGGTCAGACAAAGTGTGTCCATGGGCAGGATGGGCTCACTAGCCTTCGGGCAACCATCCTAGGAGAAGGACAACTCTAACTCCAAACCCGGGCAGATGGAGCTCGTTTAGCCCTGTAAGGCCATCCATCTAAGAGAAGGATACTCTAACCAAACCTACGACCTGAGGACTTCGCTGTCACCGTCCAAGCTCGCTAGGCCCTGGCAGATGAACCTCAGGTGTAAAGGGTGGGGCCAGTCTCGCGCATGCTGCGCCTCACCTGAAAAATCCACCGCGCAGGCTTGAAGGGTGTACTCACGTTTGCAAAGCCCTGTAGCGACAGGCAAGGGACGAAACGGCAATACCACCCAAGGAGACCCTCCGGTGTGCTCTTTGCAACCGGTCTTGCCTATCCCGCATTGGCCTTTTCAGCCATCAACGCGCTTGCAATAAGCGTGGGCAAAGCCCTTCCCAAATCTTCATCCGCGAAGCCAAGCCATGATGATCATTAGAGTCACAGGAGCCTCTAATCCAGCAGCAAACAAGGCCACTGACTGGTCATATCCCAGCCAGTTCCACAGGAGAGCTGTTCTGTCACAAGCCTGCAGCAAAAGATCAGCTTTCCTCCAGACTTACATTTCCCACTGGAGCAGACTTTGTAAGGAGAGGCCATAGAAATCTCACACATAGCTAGACTACATACATAAAAATAAAAACAAGTGTGTATATATGCACAGATAACCGAAGTTTTTTCCCTAGTCTGCTTGGCATCATAATGCCTCAGCCCTGGATAACTTAAAAATCCAGCTAACTCACATTTATGGTTTGCCCTGTATAAAAACAGGCATTGTTTGCATTTATTTTAGTAACAGGGAACCTGAGGGCAAAACCAAAACCAACAGACCCCAAGCAGTAAATGCAGAGCAGCCTACAGCTCCTTTGATAAATTATTTGGAGAATTAGTTCATGGCCTGTCCCTGCAAACAGGAAAAGAAATTCAGCTATAAGGGGTATGGAGGCAGAGCTGCTTTAACAGGCTTCTCGGTGCACCACTGGAACTCATGGCTATGGAAACTGAAAAGCCCTCCCAGACAGCCTGATCAAGAAGTTTAGAATCTTTGGTATTTCTCCTTTAAAAAGGTTATTTCCTCACTGACAATATTTAAAAATGATACAGAAAAGTCACACTTGGCAATGTCATGTCGTCAGAAAAAAGCCAAACTGCATTCCTCTGTGTACACGAGAACACGATTGGTGGACGTGCTACAGAGATGTTGCATGAACTTTTGGAGCAACAGCTACTATTGCTGCCAAGAGAATGAGCATTAGTCTCCAGGAATCTGCAGTCTGCTCTGGGTAGACACAAGTCAAAGTCAGACTGAAATATTTTCATTATATTCAGCTGTGGCAAATCTCCTCTCAGCTGGTTTTTTGATACTTAACCACATCTGCTGAGTCTTAACAGACATGATGCAGCTGCTGCTAACAGCTCCAGAAAAAGGTCCCAAATATGTCCGGGCACAAAGGGGCTAAGAGTTTTCTTCAGCACCACCTGAGCTATGGTGTGGCACGCATCTGCCAGGAAACAGAAGCAACACTTCCCCTAACACCAAGCACCAGGGGTAAGTGATGTTTTCCCCTCCTCTGAGTGGCTGAAAACTCCAGATAATGGAAAAAAAAAAAAAAAACAACCCACCAAAACACAGAAAACACCAAACACCACACACCCAGTTCAAGATATAAACCTACTGGTGTTTAAGTAGGAGGGTGGGGGGAAATTGCTACACTGTTAAAATATTTTTGTGTGCTAAAATACAGGGATGAGGCAGACACCAGAAAGAATACTGACTCAGGCCTGACACAGTGATTGTGAAAGGATGGGGAGGAAGTCAGAGTTCGATCTTAGCTATGGAAGGATGTTCCTTTTTCACCATTGGCTTTCTTTGTCTCTTTTGCCCTCTGCTGTGCTCAGGAAACTGAAACTTCCTTGTTCCCTTTTTTTTTTCTTTTTTTTTTAATTTCTAATCTGTTTCCCATCCTATCCATCTTTCAGAGGCACAATGTTGCTCTTATATCTCTGCTTCCAGCCCAGCATGAAAAATTACATTACAAAGCAGCTGCTAGCTGAAGAAAGTGTTCTGGTTAAGCTATTTCTTTTCTTAAACTTGGGTCTAGAACAAGTATTATTTTTCAGCGTACACTTCTGCTGACTCCATGATAGGGACATTGGAAGACACAGTGTAATTTCTCATAAGAGAACAGCTTACAAGTTGTGGGTCACTTCAACAGGCCTACAGGGTCATTTAATTCAACGGGCTTTATTGCAGCAGATGACTGGAAGCTAATACTGAGACCCAGGGTGTAATTACATATCGCCAATTATCTTACCAGCTGTTTGTTGAAGTTCTGCACACACTGTTCGAACTGCTCATCTTTTGTTTCATCTGCCTTCCCAAGCTTCTGAAGGACCTGCAGAAAGAGAGGGGAAATACAGGAGACTTCAAACACAGATACAGCAAAGCAGAGACAAAGACACAGGTGCAAGTTTTTGCTCATGAGGCTGAAAGAAGGAAAGGTTAAAAGTTTCCCTTATTCTTGCCCTCAGAATTTCTGAAATTTCTCCATACAGTCATAGCTTGAAAAAGGACTTGCAGACAAATCAGGATGAACTTAGACCTCTTATACTTTGTTACACCAAGGACTGAGGTTTGTCCTTCACTGCTGTACAGCTTTTTGCAGACAAGGCAATAGCAACCCCGTTGTTTATCTCCTGGACCAGCACGAAACAAACCACATCCCTAATAGAACTACACTTATCCCGACTGAACGGTAGTTCCTGGTCCAGAGAGGGTGCTCCCAGAACAGCTGGACTGTCCTCAAACACAGAAAGCCATGCAGACACCTCCTCAGAGAGAGGGTGGCTGAAGCCACCTTCTTCCCACCTTTTCTCACTATGCACCTGCTTGGCAGGAGCTGGCTGTTGAGAGCGACTGGGGACCTTATACCATGAATCTATGTGACAAAGTGTCACATCTGATAGTGTCAGCAGCCAGTCCTATTCCTCTCACTGCCTCCCTGCACAGTACAGCTCCCAAAAAATCTTTATCAGACTACTTCCCTTATCACCCTTCCCTCTTAATGATCTCTCCATGCAGCTAAGTGGATTGTTCCCAGGCTTGGAACAAAGCATTTCATTTTCTGGGCAGGATGGTAGGTCCATCACAAGAAGCCTGGGCAAACTGCAGCTGTGGAGGGGGCAGCAGTTATTTGTCATGCCCCAATTAGCAGGGAGACAAGAATTTAAACTATACCTGGTTAATCTCGATCGCAGCATCTTTGTTAACTGAAAATAAAACCTGACCAGGGGGTGGGGAGGTGGGGGTGGGTAGGGGAGTGAAGGAAAAAAAAAAAGCTTCATCTTGCAGGGCCAGTAAAAACAGAGAAAAGTCCGCTCAGTTCTCAGTCATGGGAAGTTCTGGAGAGCCAGATGTGGGCTAGAAGGCGTGCTGAGGAACATCTTGAAAAGCAAGGGAGATCTGGCTGCCCAAGAGGCAGAAAGCACTGGAAATCTGAAGTCTCTTGCTCTGCTGAGCACAGCAAGCCTTTAGCCACAGATCTAGAGCCCCCATGTTCAGCCCCTGGTGGTGAGAAAAGGGTCAAGATGGAAAAGCAGGTGCATGTTACTGCCATCAGGTCCAGAAGAAGGCCACTAATAAGTGTCCCCAGACCAGCCACTCTGAAGGACAGACAGGTAGCCATGACAGCCACTCCAACCAGCCTCCTCCAGATCTCTTGACTACACACAGATCTTAGAGAATGTAAAGAGGGTTTTTCCCCTGCACGGCCAGGATTGGACTTTCATGTTTGGTCCCCAAAATGGCATTGAGAAGGTCCATGCAACAGGATGTAGAATGCAATAGAATATTTTCAGTTGAAAGGGACCTAAAAAATTATCTCGTCCAACTGCTAGTGAACCTACTGGCCCACTCATCTTTTTACACTGCCAAGGTGGAGGACATTTGTGTTATGTCTATTTGGCTAATCTGAGTCCGCCCCTCCCCTATATAAGCACAGATATTCCCAGCTCACCCCTGACCACAATAACTGACTTTAGCACTAGACATGATAAATCAGTGCAGCCATTCAACACCCAGCTCAAATCCTTTATTCAGGTTGGGATTGAATGTCTAGGAGGGAATCACTGTTCTTCATTCTCCCTCTGTTTGACAGCCTCTTTTCACCTCCTGGAATCACTGAGGTATTCAAGTGTAAGCAAAATGAGGGGAAAAGACACGTACAGGTGAAGACTGCTCTCTTTGTGACCACAGGCTGAACAAAAAATTTCCAGAGTTAGAAGCACAACTTTCTGCAGCTCAAGTGACAGCAACAAACACTGCAGCTAGAAGCGCCTAACATGCTCGGTAAACCTGTCCACACAGCAGGACATGGGCAGCATGAACATTCCCTTCTTCCTCTCAAACCCTTGGCACATAAAAGCTTGCTGAAGAGCACAAGAAGCAACGTTGGTTGGATAGGCAGAGTCCTGTGCACCAGCCACTGGCGCATCCTTTGCTCATCTGCTCCACTGAAGGGGAGCACGTCACAGCAATGCTTCTGCTGAGGCTACGCATTCCTCTGCCATGCCAGCAGAAGAGAAGGATTTGGTATGGCCTGACCTTTGTCATCAGATGGTATGGTGAACCTCTTCCAGAAAGGATGCTGCTCAAAGGCCCTGTGTTGAGCTGTACCCTCCTAGGCTACCAGATCTACAGAGCATGGATTTTCCACCTGCTGGGTGACTCCCTAGATGTCTGAAGAACTATCATGCCAGTAGCAGCCATCACCAATAACAATAAAGTACACAAGCTGCAAATTCCAAAGCAGAATGATATTCCCAATGTGCAAATCAACAGAATTATTGAGGATACAAAGGAGCTTTTTATGGGGCAATGCATCTGTCTGGCTAGTCAGGAGACATGATGCTTTCAGGCCTGGAGGGGAGGGAAATAGACTGTTTAACTGGGAGGAATCTGGAATATGACACCAGGGTTAAAGGTTTAGAAAAGCCTCAGTGCTTCTTGGTGTAAAACACTGAGCAGCACCCACATGCAGCAGCCACAGGCCTGCTACCCACATGTCCAAGAAGTTAATCTGCAGTTCCTCTGCTCTTTGGGGAACAAGCACACTGAGTCTGGGGTCATCCGCCAGCTAGGAAGATCTTGTTTCACTACGCTGAGGTGCTCTGCATAAGTCCTGCAAAACCCTGGGCACTGAAAGGGCTCTAACTCACAGCTCACCTCTAAGGAAAAAAATTCCTGTTGCAACAGCAATGCTCAGCTGAGGAGCAGCTTTGAATGAGAGGGGATGAAGTAATAAGAAAACCTGTGTTTTTCCACAGTGGTGACATGGGGCAGATGAAACAGAGGACTCGAGGATACCAGCAGACGTCACAAGAGAGAGGCTGTGAAAAGTGAATCCCTGGCTACACCAAAAAACCTGCTCTTGATTCCTACACTCTTCTCCCATCTGGCAGATGCAGGCTTGTGCCCCATGCCTGCTGGAACTACAGCCCACTCTGATCCCTTTATTACTTGCTATGACACAGGGGAGAGACCACAGCCTTGGGCTGCAGCAGGGCAGGGGTTATCTTCTCAAATAGATCTACCCCATACAAACAGCCTGGGGGTCAAACCTGAAGTCTTCAAGGAGCATAATGATGGCTCCACAAGGCTGGCCCTTACGCCTGCTCCCAGCTCTCCAGATAAAGCCCTACAGGCAAACTGTACTAAGAGATTCCTCTGCACCTCCTAAATCAGCCAGGGATGGAGCAGATGGCCCTGGGTGTGCTGCTGACCGCAGGCATGTCTGTGGTCACTGCTAATAACCCATGAGCTCACAGGACAATTCCCCTCCCCAGGCGGGTAGGTGCCATCATAGGTCAGGCTATTCCGGGTGAGCCACCAATGCTCCCTCCCTTCCTCTCTGACGGTCTTTAATCCTCCAGCTCACTGCAAAGCCAGATAAAGTTCAAATGGAAACTTCAGGCTCTTTGATAGCTATTAATGGAGCAGATTTACCAGAGTAGGAGTCAGGACCCCACCACAGCTCCCGAATCTAAGGGTGGATCAGAGACAGTATGATTTGTCAGCTGCTGTCTGGAGGCAAACCACACCAAGCAGCAGCAGGCATGGACCTGGCATTTAAAAGATTAAGAAGGAACCATGGCTAGGCTCCTTGGTCTGCCCTTGACCTGAGAAGTCCTGGCCCTGAAAAGGGATAGGGACCATTTCAAGATGACGCAAGCTAAAGTGAAGGAGGGAGTACTTTGTATGAAACCCACAAAACACCCTGTAGATGGATTTCTGAGGAGGGTTCTGGTGTTGCTGTGTGTTCCAGTCTTGGCTTACCCACAGATCCACTACAACAGGATAGGGATATCATCCCAACCCATGGTTTTGGCCTCAGGCACCATAATATTTGGTCACTTAAACACCATTTTCCAGTGTTGCTCAGAAACCCGGTCTCTTCCAACAATTAGCTAGATCTGCAGGCGCTCTGTGTTTCTCATAAACTAGGACCACAGGCCGTGACTAACCGCAGCATCTCCAAACAGAGCCATATTTCACCCACAGAGCCTCAGTTTTCAGTGCATTTGAATAAAAGCAACAAGGAACAAGGAGATTCAGAGTTTGACCAAAGTTTTAAAAGCTCCTTAAGAACCTAGGAGGCAAGATGCTATTAACAAATAAGTAAATTATCACATTCTTATCATGGATGTATTTGTAACGTGCTATTACAGGCAGAACTATTGGCAGTAAATTTTGGACTTGTATATTTTGAGAAGTGAGATAACATAGCAGTAGTGACAGAAATTTGGAAATCCTCTGTACCAGACCTCTGGCATTCTGCTAGCAATCGTCAGAGAAATAAAGGCGTGACATAGCCTTTAAAAACAGCAACTTTTGCCAGCAAAATGGAAAGTTTGCTTAGGGAAATCCAAGCTCCAGGTTTTTCCTCAAAGGCAAGATTGTAAGATTCACCGGATGAGTCAGCATCACTTCAATACCTCAGCTTTGTAGGACTTAAACAGGAAGCATCTTCGCCAGCTGCAGTTTACCCTCTTTTTTCCTGGTGCACTGGAGGGAAGGGCAAACCCACCAAACTCCCTGATGTAGAGCAGCAATCGCCATTAAGGACAAACACCTGCCAGCAGTGCAGCAGCAGCAGCTAGCTTCAGGAAGCAGTATCAGACCAACTAAAATGCAGTTCTGGATTGCTCCAAAAAGCAACTGCAGCAGTTTCACATTTATGCTTTCTAATAGAGAAACAACACCAGCTGCTTAATGAACCCACAGTTCTCACTCAGCATCTTCCCTCGCTCTCAACAAAAGCCCTGAATCCCCAGGTATTCTCAGCAAACCCCATGTAGACCCATTATGTGAACCAGTAACCTAACAAACCTTTACTTTTCATGGCATATGGGTCACCCAGGCCAAAGACCCAGTTTAGAGAATGCAAGTGGTAAGTTGGAGGGCAAAAATTAAATGCAGCTTGTGGATCCCAAACAAAGCTAAATCTGCATCTGAAACATCTGAATTTAGGGTGGTCCAGCCCTGATGAATGGGGTGTCAAGCCCACAGCCAGAGAACTTGAGTACCGCAGGTCCACATCGCTCCCCAATGTATTAGAGAAAGGGTTGCAGTTACATCTTCCTGATATGGGCCCAATGCTCCTAAATCACTCCATCTCCTCACCTCTCTACCCCTCATAAACCACGCCTCCGATCTTTGCTTATCTACCAGCTCCAGGGCATAATCTCCAACCACCAACTGCACACAGAAACAGTAAATACTGTGACTAATTTTGAATTGCAACGAATTGGCATATGCCAATGGGTCAACAAAACAAATAAAATCTTTGATCTCAGGCCACTGTCTATTCTTCCACCGAAGACATTACACTCGGAAGAGGGGGAGAAGAAAAGAGTGTCCAAGTCAAATGGAAAGCACAAAGCCACATAACTTAATAAGGTACAAACAAAGGAAGTCTCATAAGCTTTTTTAAGCCTGGTTTCCTCTCTGTCCAAATGAAATGTGACTTGTGGAATAATTTGATTTTCGCACTCAGACTTGGGAATAAAAGCAAGAGCAGCAGTGGGAGTCCTGCTCCCCCTCTGACCCTCCCCGGGAGCAGGGCACATCCTCCTGCCCTCCACGTCTGCCTCTATGCTGCTTTTGGGGACAGCCTGGTTTTCCTCATGTAAGCCTGGCACAATAATTCTTTCTTTGAAACAATCAGACAAAGGAGGATGGGGGCGGAGAGGAAGAAACTCCAAACTTATTAACGCTTCATTTTAAATTGAGAAAATAATTCCCGTGGCTAAGCAATCAGCAAGACCCCTCAGATCACTGGAAGGGCAATGTCACACTCGGCACACACACAAAGTGGTTCTTGTTTGCTTCTTACTTGCTAAAATGGTTCTATAGATCCTGCAAAGACAGGACGTTGCCTCTGTCACTGGGCTAAGAGTTGAGACATCAGGGTTCAATACAGCATTTTGTAGAGAATTCTTGGATGACCCGGAAAATGTCACATATATCCGGCTGTAAAGAGGAGTGTTTGTTCAGCATGCCACAAAGTCACCAAATTCATCCCTGGCATCTCCAGCTGGCAAATGGGAGAGAGGTACACAGAGGCGAGATGACCAGTTTTGAGTGCTTAGCTCAAGACACATTGAGTTTGATTTTCATAGGTGTCCCTCTAACTAAAGTATGTGAATATTCTAAATATTCTAAAACCCTAGCAACTAAAAATACCATTTTCTGGTCACATTGTGTTATTCAAGTATCAGAGCATCCCACAAAAATATGCTAACAGTGAAAAATTTAAATCATTAGAATAGATTGCATGGAGATCCTCTGCTAATGAAAGACTTTTTAAAGTTAGGCAAACCCCTAAAGTGTGATTTAAGCTAGTCTGATCCCATTCCACATAGGGGATGGACCTTGTAAAGCCCTGGAAAGCTAGTCTTCCCAAATCCTGAAGATGACAGCTACAGAAGGTCAATCTCTTTGTCTCCAAACAAATATCCTCCACAAAAAGACTTCATTCCTTCCTCCATATCACAGTCAGAAGTGTAACATACATGCAAGCATCACTAGATAAAAATGGCGCACACAGCTTGTCACTGCCGCCTTCCCTGAATGGCACTATATTACAAAATTTCTGTAGGAGCAAGAGTCATGCTACGTTGCCTTGAAGGCTCAACTCACATATCTGCCTCTAACAGCCACTAAAGAGCAGCTTCACCATGACCTGCACCTTCAGGACACACCTCGAGTTTAACGTGACTCACTGTAGTCACACTGGGTTGCCTTACAAGGTTCATCCTTCTCCCTCACTCTGTCATCAATAGAGAAGAAAACAGGTGCTCCACTCTCTCATTCTCAGCTATTTCCTAGAGAAACCTGCTTCCCCATAGTGGGCTCAGAGAGTGTTCACGGTAACAAGTTTCACCAGGCTGAAGTCAGCATCTTAAGAATATACACCTATTTCTGAGCATGCCGGGTGTAAGACAAGATGTAGAAATAGGAACAGCAGGTGCAGGACGTTTTTCAAGTCTGGTGGCTTCAAACAATGACTAGCTTATCCTTAAGGCTGAGTCCAAAGTAATGAGTAACATCCCCAAGAAGGAGGTACCTGTCGCACCATGCTCATCTAAGAATGCCTGCATATTTCAGCATTTTCCTTCAAATACACTGCTAAAGATGCCCCGTTTTCTATGAAGCATAAAAAGAAGATAGTTTGTTTGCAGCAGATTCTCCTACGGCACTTGCTATCCTCATTCCACACTCAGAAACCCTCCTTGAAGCAACTACATGGTACAAGCCCGTGTCGATGGCCCTGTGGGGACAAGCTATTCCTAACTGCACCATGTGCTTCACCCGAAGTTACTGTGCTCAGTTTCTTCCGGCGGGGCAAGTCATCTAGTATTCACCATAAATGGATGCAAAGACTCAGCTAGCTGCTGCACCAAAACATCTCAAGAACTAAAACATGTAGAAACACGTTAATCAATATTACCACAGGAAGGATATCACTTTCCTATTTGCGTTCTCTACTCTGTAAAGGGACTTGTACCACTGGACAATATTCACTATGAAGACTAAATGGAGCAAGCTTGTGAAACCTTTTGCTCTTAAGATGCTTCCCTTTGCTTGGCTCTTTTGGGGACCCTTTTCTCAAGTTACAGGCTACCGAACAAGGGATTCACGTCACCCATAGTACTGGTTATCAAACAGTACATCATTACTGAGTGTCCTAAGATCATAGGAAAACACAATGAGAAGAATTTGGCCTAACCCTCAGACTTGTTCAGCCCAGGACAGATATCAAGGGGAGAGAAAAGGCTCTGGGTACTTTAGCTCTGCACACCAGTCAGTCTCCCATGTCCACCCTACAGCCTAAAGTTAAGGAATGGCGTTGTGGCACACACAGGGGCAGCAAAATCGCAAAGAATGCCCAAGGTCAAGAGACTCACTCTCCTCCCACACTATCTCCATGAGCCTAGCAGACCTCGAGCTGTTCAGGCACCTGGAGCTCAAGAGGCTGGTTCCCATGCTGTTGTGGCTGTCTTGCTTTGCAAGTCAAAACTGCTATGCCCTGTGCCTAAGATAAAGAGCCCACTTAGACATGGAGCCAGAACTCCAGTTAATCTTCTGCACCAGGAAAAAGGCCAGCCAGGGTGATTTTCATTGCCTTGGTTACCTTTTCCTCTGATTCTACTGCTCACAGCGTTTGCAATAATATCTGCTAACTCGACTTTCTGACTCAGCAAGACTAACGTCTCTGACGACCAGCAGGAAGAGTCCTGTTTTACTAGGGTAGAACCTGCAGCAGGTGCCCCCTCAGCCTATTCCCACCCTACTGACCATACTCAGTTCTTTCTGAGGACATATTAAGGACTTTGCTTTCAATTTTCACCCTGTGATCAAATCACTTTTCTAAATTGGGCTTTGACATTTCGCTGCCTTAATGCCACTCACTCTGGGAAGCTTTCGTGGCCAAGATCTGGTAATGCTGTCTCCAACAATAGTATATTGTCAACAAGTAAACTAAGGGAAGAAAGGAGAAAGGAAAGAAAAGGATCTGCCCAGTGTGACAGGCTAAATGCTCCATACCAGGCTGGCAAAAACTTCTTTGCAAGATCCTTCCATCTTAGAGGAAGGACTCTGTTGAGGACCACTGACTCCTGAGCAGAGCACTTTCCTCCAGAAGCTGAAATTTCCTTATTCAGAAGTCAAGTATAATAACTTCAAAGGATGGAGAAAATAATTTTGCCAGTCTCATTCTGCTTCCTGCTCCCCCGAGTCAGAAGAGCAATTCCAGAAACGCAGTTCTTGGATACTTAGCCAGGTTGAAAGTCTCTCCTTCACCACCAAAATTTACATTCTGCCTTTCCACATGTTGCATACAGGACAGGCAACACCTTTGTGCAAGCTCAAGTCACATTGTTCAGACCCTGAAGTGTAACTGCTCCAAACAAAGACAGGAGCTGAGGTTCTGTACTTAGGAACTCTCCTTCCCTTTCTCAAGGCAAAACCCTGTATGCTACAAGTCAGTCACTGCACGGGTACCCACGCTGCTCAAGTTTTCTAAACTTGTATATATTCACACATGTATAGTTCTGTACAACTCGCTAAGACTTTAGGACTCTAACCAATATGAACCACTTAGGTAGCCACCTGTCACAGAAGACACTGGAGAAGAGACAGTCCAGAGACCTGTAGTAACTCATTTGCACACATACTATCAATATGAATTTAGTCTGTCCACAGACTGTACCAGCTGCATTCAAGGCTTGTCAGCATTTACTGAACCCATGAAAGGTTATGAAAACTATTAGAGAAGGCAAAATCGTAATATTCCAGCACATTATACAGAATAATTCCAACAACATCCAAAGCGTTTCTATGTATTTTATCCAGCCAGTCTTCAGACCTTATCCGCCAGGTTTCAGAAAGACAAATCCTCCAAAAGAAGGCAGAAACAGGCAAATCCTCATAATCTATAAACAAGCAGTCATATAGTGCAAACAGTAAGTTAAAAACCCACTGAGAAACCTGAAATCTCTGGTCTTTGAGTGTCTTCATTTTTGTCTCTCTCTTGCCATGTAACTCTGGACGACTACTTATGGGAAGCCTGGGAGCCCATTTGCCTACAAGCCTGAACACAGGGAATCATCTGTTCAAGGCTTGTGCATTTAAAAAAAAAAACAAGCTATAGCTGCAACTCACATTTTAGCCAGTACCCACTAGAGAACTGGATTTTTGTCAGGAATTAGGGTGATTCTGAAATCCCTGTCTGCTGACTGACTTCCATGATCCTCTTCTCTTCCAGACGTAGGCTTGAGTACTCCTTTGCTTCTTTAGTCTACCACACTGCCTGGAGCACTCCAAGAGCAACAAGCCAACAGCTTCTATCCTGCCTTTCTCTGATAATTTCATACTTACTTACAGCAGGAGTATCTCTCAGGGTACTTCAAGACAGTCCTTTTTGTTCTCCTATCTTTGACCATACAAGTTCCTCATATCCAATGCTCTTTGGCAAGCAATACACAAGTAGGCAACCAAGGTTAAACCTATCACATACCCATCCTGCCTTCAGCAGCCAACTACTCCCTGGAACACCCCTCTGCAGCTTCCTGCTACTACTTTATGAACAGTTTTGTATTATACATCAGAAGCATCTGATCTGTGAAAACATACATATTGCACAGATATTTTGAAATTTGCCTTTATTCCAACAAATACTGGTTAAAGGAGCAGTGTAGTGTTTGGTATTTTGGGGCTATTTTTTGCTTTGATGCAGAAAGGTCATTTACTGATCCAGTCCTCTTCAGTACTTTCTCCAAGTTCACAGGATTTCATCAAGAACCTGAACTAAAGAGGGTTTATTCTATACATCTTATACATAATTCACAGCATGCTGGCATCCACACAGTTTAAAGAGTGCAATAAAGATACCCAGTCAGTACAGAGATGCTTTAAAAGGTGTTCATTGTCCTTTACTGTATTTCAGAGGCTCACTGCTGCTTCCCAGCTGGGCTACAATACCTAAATCTCAGTAAGTTTGATGCGTTGATTCATGGCTTTCCTCAAAACAGCAGAGGTACCTGTTCTGCAAATCAGAGTTCTGAAACCAAAAGGCACAGAAAGTACCATGCAGCTAATCTGTGCTAATTCCAGCCTTGTATAGACTCATTAAAGAAAGAGATAAAGATGACATTCAAACAAACACAAAGCCCAGGGGCTCAGTCAATTTTATGTGGCATCAGCTTTGGCAAAAAGTCTTTAAATAACAAGATTTTTTGAAGAAACAGGCAAGCTCTATATGTACTCCATTGCTTTTACTTCAGATAGCACTTTAAGTGAAAAAAACCCAAAATTTGTTCACAGTATTTTTGAATGGATCCAGCTGAGTTTTAAAGGAATAAATAAATAAAATCAAACAGAAACACAATAAAAAACCAGAATACCCCAAACCCAGATCTTCCCAATATCCCTGGGATATACTTAAAAGCTGCACCACAAGCACATTGCTCCACTTAAAATGCTACATAAAAGTTGGGTTGTTTTTTTTTTTCTTAAAAAAAGAAAAAAGTCACAAATAGAATTGCTCCCCTAACAGTAGCACACCCAGTATTTCTTATTAGCTGTCCTAGGAAAAGTCCAAAATATGCCTGCAAGGATTGTTAAAACTGGCAATGTCGAAGCCTTCTTTTATGAGACACCCTACAGTAACACCCTCTCAGTAGTCACTAGTGAAAAGACATTTCTGAACAAATCAGCATGTGTTTTAAGTCATACAACCAATCCTCAATTCTCTCCAGAGTTTAAGAACAGGTTGCCAAGTACAAGTCCTCTCCTTCCAACTACTGTGAACACATCCATTCAGGCAGGTATGTTCTATTAGCAACCAGCAAGATGGACACTGAACTTGGAGATCTTTGAAGGAATAATACCATGGAAAGCCTAAGCCAGGACCACCTGGCTGGCCTGGCAGAAAATGCTTCCATCACTCCAAAGGTCAGATCCAGAATGCTTCACCCTCTTCTCCCAAAAGCACAAATCAAATGAGGACACCCAACATAACCGTATCAGGTACACTACGAATGACACATTGCTGGCTATCATCCTTTGTGGAGAACAGGGCCCTTCCACACTTCACCATCCTGCTTACATCAGGCATGAATTTACCGGCAGCGTGAAAGGGGATGCTATCCCCACGTTACCAGTCACGTATGTGTTCCCACAGCAGGCGATGATATGAGGAGTTAAGCTGCCCCCATTTCTCATCTAATCATAACTATGTCCTCTACACAGTGCTGTACAGACTTCTCAAGTGTCATCTTCTTATGTGGCAGAAGATGTAAAGGCCACCCCAGAGAGTCCAGCTCAGCTGACATTATGACAGTACCACAGGGCAGAGAAGGCAGAAAAGGTGCTGTGCTGAAGCTCTGTCACTCTTGCACCAGGGAACAGGGATAGCTGAGCATCTGTATCTGTGAGCCAGAGAGTGGGAAAGGCACCTCAGGGTGCTTTTCTTCTTTTTTTTTTTTTTTTTTTTTAAAAAAAAAAAGGCAGGGAGAGCAGAAGCGAAAGGGCTTCTTCATCTGCTTCATTGTTTGCTAAATCCTTAAACAGGGTACAGGACCCAGGACTTCAAGGAAAACAGTTTTTCATACTCATCCTCTCCTCTCAAACCTTCACATTAAGATCTTCCCGCCACGGCAAAGCATTAAGCGCTCCCAATGATCGACTCAGTCACTTCTGTCCTTCATGCAGTTTCCAGTTCTCAGATAACCAGATCTGATTTAAGCTCAGCAGCTTTTATTTTTGATGGCAGTCTCAGAGCTCAGTTACCAGCCTTGGACAAGAAGGCTCTCTGCTCAGCTGCAGGCTGGAAGAGTGTCGACAGATGCTGAATATATTACAAACACGTGGACATGAGCTGTAAGTCCCAAAGGAGAAGGAAAAGACACACTGAGGAACCTTTGCCACTATAAATCAACTGGAGGGTGGATCTGTTAAAAGATCTTCAGATGGCTTTTATTCCTGCCATGCAGCATATATTTATCAGCATTTAAAAAAGGCCCATGAAACAATACTGGGGTGATAATTTAAAATTGCTTCAAAAGATTTCAAGAGCATTAGGGAGGTACATAACTTCTGTGAAGTGCCTCAAAATACCTCTTCAGTCTGATGAGGTGTGGAAAGAAAGTTTCCCATTCCCTCTTCCTCTAAGGCAGTACCAATCTACCAGTCATATCCTTACAGATGTCATCACATGGAATACATAGGGATTTTCATACTATCCCCTAAGTAGTTACTGAGATCGTAAGATCCATCAGATCAGCAGAGTTCTGCACCTTTCATTCACAGGAGTGCTGATGGACCGATTCCTCCCCATCACCCACACCTGTACACCATGCCCCAGAAAATCCCAAATCCAGGCAACCAGGATCACTGATTGCAGCACCACTGCAGCTGCAAGCTTGGTCTGCTTTGCATCATCACTCATTGTATGCAATCTCAAGGTAAGAGGCCCTTCTTGTTCCAGGTTTGCTTGATTACAGTGGGATCCCAACCCTGGGGTTTTACCCTTCGGAACTGCTGCAGTACTAACATACTATCACACTAACAAGAATGAATCTGGATCACGTGACCAGCTTAGCAAAAGGCAGAAGGACTGCAAAGCACATGGAACTGAAAATCCCCAAGTCTCCTGCAGACAAAAGACACAGCTCATTCAACAAATATCAAGTGACAGTGCAAAACACTGCTAGCACTGATTATGCAAGTGTAGCTTTGCAAGCTTTAAGAGCAGGGAGTGAGGGAAGTGGAAACAGAGAGGAAAAGGAATGGCAAAAGAAAACCCTTTCCAGCAAATCTCTTTGTAGCCAACTGTTCCTGACAAGGAACTCAGAAGCAAGGTAAGGTAGATGCAAAGATGTGTGGACTGCTGACGTGATGGAGCAATTCTGAAGTACTTGATGCAATCACGTCCCTCTGCCTTGATCATACATTTGCACCTTCATTTTAGACGAAAAAGGAGCCAAACTCAGTAGCTTTCCTTCCCTGTAATGGATGGCTGAAATCACTTTTGTAAACGCCAGAGCTGTTCCGAGATGGGTTCATCTGGTTTACACAGGCAGCCTCTCTGAACACTACTTGCCATCACACCTTTCTCCCTAAGTAACTGTTAGAACTGTCTGAAGTCACAGGTGAACGGTCCAGAAAAATGTGGCCAATAAGTTGTTCATGATGTTCATGAAGGGTTGAGTTCCACCAGCTTTCATAACCCATTTTTCATCATAATGCCAGGAGAATATAGGTGTAAATCCTTCATGCATCTAGTAGAGGATACAGAGCGTCTAGCCCTCAGGGCCAAGTCTAAGAGGCAGTTATTTCTATTTGGGTTATATAAAACTTGCTGCCAGATCTGTCTTTGGAGAAGACAGTATCAGAAGAAAGTCATGCTCCTGAAAGCATGAAGGCTAACCAACAGTCTGTAATGGGAGACAAAAACATACCCCTTTAGATCATTTGTCTGATATAGGCTTCTAAGTGATAGTGACCAAAAGCTGCTCCCACTCATTATGCATAAGCTCAGGACATCCCTGGCTCAGCCATCACCGGACAAGATTCTGCTCTCTCACTCGTACTGAACTTCAGCGCTACTTGCTTGAGAATCAAATGGGACAGGCTCCCCTGCCAGTGCTCTTCCTTAGAGGCAGGGCTGAGAAGCACATTGCCACGTCTCTTCTCTTGGGCTTGTCTGGTGTGCGAGGGAGGAGGATATTTCTCTTGCGAGGGGATGCATCAGCAGGAGAAGCTTTCGAAAGAGTAATATGAACGCACAGCAAGACATGAAGCCTCAGCGGTCAGTTAAGATCACATGCTATTTCCAGATGGCTGATAGACATACACCCACACTACATGCCATTAGCTGTGCACAGGTGGGGCTAAGGCTACCAGCCAATTTCAAGTGCAGCTTGCCCAGAAAACCCAAAACCTCCCTACCAAACAGACAGCCACATAGTTATGCACATTCATCACATATTTCATGAGAGGAAACCAAAAGTGACAAAGTAGGTAATAACCCTTGCACACTCTGATATCTTGAACAAGGATCCACAGCAACCAGTCCATAAAAATCCATGCAGGTTTAATGCCTTCCTCTTTCATATTCCATCACCGTTTGAAATTCCCGATTCATTTTTATTTGCAGAAGACCTCTCCTGTTTTTTTATTTTATTAAGCATACACATGCAGACAAACACAAAACCCACAATCTAAACTTAGACTGGAGAAGTTAGCTCTGCTGTAAATGTCACCAAGTTCAAGCCACGGCTGGAAGGAGAGTGAGTTTGTGTTACTGTCAGTCAAAAGTCAGGCAGTGACATATTGCTGTATCAAACACCATTGTCAGCTGCCTCCCCTAAAGCAAACGCAGAGTCTATTCTCAGAACTTGTGAGCCCTTGCTGTGGCCATTAATAACCAGGAGAGCTGTCAGCAACCTGCAGCCCTGATCCACACGCCATCACTTGATGTTACAGCCTCACAAGGAAACGCTTGAAATTTTAAGTGGACCTGCATCACTTGTGGAAAACAGAAACATTTTATATATGAATTCTGCCTCTGGTTGCAGAACAGCACACATGAGCGGACCGAGCTGAGCCTGTGCTCAGCTCACCTCCATCATCACTCAGGGGTGTGCTGCAAAGAACCAGCATTTGCTTTTCACCATCCTCTCCTCCCAGCTGCATCCTATTACGGAGCAAGAGGGAGGCAGACTTGCACCTGCAGTCTTTCATCTCTCAAAATGGCTCTCTGAGAACTAAGATTCTTTGGGAAAGAGGTGGGTTCTGCCATACAGACCTTTTAAGGCAGAGCAGAAACAGTCCCTGGAGAAAAAGCAGACGTGATTTTTGGCTTTTTGCATGGAGCCAAGTTGGGCAGTACCTAAAGGAGGGGAGGTATATCCCACAGCATGGTCCCTAGGTGTGCACATCACCAGCGCTACTGTGCCTGAGCACTCCTTGCCCACCACATTACTAATCATCTTTCTGTTTATCCAATATCTGAAGATCATCCACTAGAAAGCACCTGCACATCTACAGACATCACAGTCATTCCTTCAATCCTTCTCTGTCATGATAAGACTGATACAAATAACCAGCCAGAACCTTAAAGGTTGCTAAGACACCCACATGCTCAAGTGATGGTACCCAGCTACTCTCTCCTGGCCTCACTCTTGTTCCATGATTTCCTGCTCACCATCTTCACATGCTTTTATTATACACCGAAGTAGTGCTGCAGTTGTAAGTGGTCCCAGCTCCTGCAAAGAGTTGAGCACACAGTTCTCACCCTTCCTGCATGGCTGACTTTGCCCTCATTGCATTTTCAGAAGTGGTTCAAGGGGCCTCTTGGAAATTCAGAGTCTCGGCTTCTCTGTTCCCTCCTGCAAAAGTTGTGCAAGTCAAAGAACTTTTTATCACCTCTTGAGTTGTCACAATGCAGAATCATAAACTTATCATGGCCAGATAATAAACAAGAGAAGGGAGATGTTAAGTCACAAGGAGGATAAGTTACCTTGCCAGAAATTATTAACTCCAGCCACATTTTCATTAACAAGCCAGGCTCTCCACTTTTAAAACATAACTCCCTTTCTCATCCCATCACCCTAGCTGATAAGCTAAAGCCACCTAGTATTTACAAAGGTTAATCTTTCTCATTTTAAAAAAAAAAGGGATTAGCTTCACCTCAACACAAGGAAAACTCCAGAACATTTTCAAGATGACATATACACTGATATTTGTCAGGTGGCTCTGATTTTATTCCTTTGACAGAGCCAGTTGTGTTGTGTACAGGAAGCTTGAAAGGGAGACAAAATAAAGGTATTCCAGTCTGAATCCTAGCCCACCCCTACAACAGGAGCAAACTCTGCTGTGCCCTCCATACTCGTGGCATAAACGCCAGCCATGATCACAGAAGCAGTTAAGAAAAAGGGGAGTGTCTGTGTTGTAACACACACTCTTTATTTAGCGTAGATTTCATTTGTTATGAATTTCACCTACTTAGTAATACTACAAATATTAAGTCCTCATGCTGGAGCAACTTGTAAGCTGAAAGTACACGAGTAAAGCAGTCCAGGAGTCAGAAAGGAACCTGTCCTCCAGAAGAAAATCTGGTAAAAATTGTAGCTTCAGCCGTGATGTCCATTGCACCCTCAGTTAGGAAGTTCAGAACCACCTCTGGGTTCACCACAGAGTTCAGGAGAAAGAGTGGCTTTCTTTCCACCAAAACCTTCAACGTTAGAACAAAACCCTTTTCATGGGTAGGAATTTTTAACTTTCTGGTTAAAAAAAAGAAAACAAACACCCCACCACAAAACATGCACCCTTTTAGTTTTGATTAAATTTGAGAATTACTACAGAAAAAACTTGTCACCGAAGACCTGATTTTGTCAAAGTTTTCAGCCACGTTCTGTCATGTTAATGAAAATGCCTTCATACCAACCCAGTTACAAAAGATTAAAGACCTCTTGACTTGCTCTGTCATTTGGTGCTAATCTTGTTATACAGGCTAACAATAAAGTCAGATGTCTGTCCAGAGCCACAGCTGACATTCTGTGGTTAAAGCACGCTTATTCTACAGCGAGCAGCCCTCACAGGAAAAGGAGGACCAGAACTGCATCTAGTTGCTTTTGCTCCTCTCACGCAAGAGCTTGTTTGCAACAGGTTACCAGGAGGCAGCCAAGAGCAAGCCCAGGTAAAACTCAAGCTCAGTCTCTGGATCACAGCAAGACTCTCTAACCACATCCCTGCTGTTTAGTAGATGTTATGCCTGTTCACTGTTGCCCATCTTTGGTTATATCACCACCATCTGCACAGTGTGAAGTCCCCGCTATTACTCAACATGGGCTGTGAGAGCACCACCAGAAGGAAATCTTTATCTCCAGTGACTAAATCTACCTTTGGTGCCAAGATATCAGTATTTCACAAACTTCTAGATTCCCTTTGCAGTACCAAGAGTCAGTGCCTTGAAATTCCACCTTATATAGCTTAAGTCACATAGATTTTAATTTGGCATGTGTATACTAGGGCAACTGAAGAGATGCAAGGTGGAATTCTCTGAGTGCTTCTCTCCAAGCAGCTGAAGTTATACAGGCTGTAAACTCTTTGCATTACAGGAGAAAAGGACGTTTTCGTGACTACGGACCTTCATCATTTACCATACCAAACAGATCACTGTACATCACCTGGTCCACTGGCTGCCACAAAGCTGTCTCACTGCAGATGAGCCAACTTGTCAGACTACTTGAGAGCTGGTGTATGAGCATGCTTCCTGCCTGAGACACAGACCACAGGAGCTGCCAGCCATAAAACATCACCCAAAATTCTCAAGCACAGAAACAGTGTGTCAACCAGAGAAGCCCCTTCCCATCCCTAAGAGCATTCACAGCCTCTTACATTTCATTTCATATTCAATATGTTAAAATTGATGCGCAACAAGACACCTTGACTATACTGGATGACCAAGGAGGATTCAAGTATGCAATCTACTTAAGAAGTCAGACCAAGGAACCTGCTAATACATCTCTAGTCCCAGACTCTGTGACAGTACGGACACTCATGTCCCAGCCACCCACGGAGCCCTGCAGCAAGTTAGCCAGACTCCTTTTCTGTTCAGTGCTGCTGCCACAAGACATGATGGCACCGCAGGGAAAATACAGACCTGACCGCGTGCATTGAAACAAGAGCAAACTTAGTGCCATGTAGTATAGTACACTTTTCATCTTATTTGATACGTTACAACCACGTCCACTAACCAGTCAGACCATGCTCTCAGACCAGCACATCTTCTGTACTGCAAAAGAAAAGGCGGTTCACCACCACAGTGACAAAAGCACCATGCTGTGACCTTGAGGCAGATTCACTGGTGGAGCACTTAAATGCCAGCACTCCACTCAACTCTGCTGCACAGTCATCGTCACAAAGTTTAACATGAAGTCCAAATAGCAAGGAAGGAACAGGCAAGCTTTTGTGCTTCTATCCAACAGGATTTGTTTAAAATACTGCTACAACTAACAAGGCAAGTTATCTATTTTAAAACCTGCCTCATTTAAACATTAACTGTCTCCAGACAGTCATGTACAGCTTTGGGTAATAATCAGCCTCCCAAACAGCTTTTTGAAAAGCTTCTGCCTCTGCAACAGGGAGCACCATGTTAGAATCTTTACTATAAAGCCAACACTTTAAGCATTTTTATCCCAGATTATTATGTGCAAGTCAGTTTGTCCTCCCTTGTCCCACACAATAAATAGAGCAGGGACCTTTTCCACTTGCCCAGTTCCTTGCAGTGAATTTGGTCTGTTGTTAACCTGAGACTGACTTGTTTTGATGCAGTCTCTCTTATCCTGGTGCTTCTCCACTCTGTTCCTGTTCTTGCTGCTGCTGAAGTCAAGAAAGAGGCAGAACCACCAAAAGAAGGGAAGTAAGATTTCAATGACTAGAGTGATTTAAGGTATTGTTCACCTACTCAGATAAGTAAATTCCCAGAGAATGAACCCCACAGAGCAGAGTCCAGATCTACGCTGAAGGGGAACAGGGAGGGCAGCGGTTGAACACATTAAATAAGGCCAAAACAGCAACACATGATCTGGCACAGTAGGAAACATCAGGAAGTTGACACATAGAGTTGCTGTAGAAGTTAGTTACTGCGTCTCTGATTGCCCCTGAAAGAATTACCAGTCAAGGGGTGAGATGAACCAAAGGCAGCCAGGAAGACATGGGCATCAGCCAAGCAACCCCCACCATGCATTACTAAAAAGCATCTTTCTCAGCAGAGACAAGGGGATCAACAAGGGGGCATTCAGCGCAAAGCCATCTCACCACTCCAGCAGCCAGATCTGAGCAGGCAATTTAGCTTCGCCTGTGTTTGGGTGGGCACAGTGACAAGCTCTCACCAACACACTGTGCCTCTGGTGGTTCAACACAGCCCAGATGGGGGTCACCAGCTTTTAATAAAGCAAGTACCCTCAAGAGTATAAAGGACACATGAAAAGCACACTGTCAGCACTCATCTAAGATCTTCAGAGTGGAGAGAAAGCTCCACTGAGGTTTTAGACCATCACCACAAACCAATCTGCTACATCAGGTGGTGATCACTGCAGGACTGAGCCAAGAAAATTCCAGATGCAGGAGACCATGGTAGGAAACAAATAAAGGTCCAAGCTCACTCGGCAACAGTCATGCTAAGTTTTGGGATGGTAGTTCAATATTTTTCACTTTGCAAACCCCTAAAAGTATTTTCCCATGAGGGTACAGGCCCTCCAGAACTTTCCTGTGCATAGAAATCTGTGAAGCAAAGAAAAACGAGTTCGTCCGAATGACACACAGCATCATGAGCTTTATGTCTGGACCAAGGGGGCCATATGAAGTGGTAGAGTTTAAGAATAAGGTCAAAAGCAGAGCTGTTCTCCCATGCATCATTCTCAGGGCTGGCACATGCCACTTTCATATCCTGCTCCATGCCCGTCTTCACCTTTATCCCTGTTTGATCCATGGCTCCATCAGGATAGCACCTCTGAGGCACCTTTGTCCAGGGATCAGGCTATTCTGCACAGCTATTGCCACCAAGAGTTCAAGCCATGCCCATATCTATATCCTAAAACCTCCTGCCAATAAAAGGGAAGCAAAGCTGACATTTCATGTTCTCTCCTTCCTTTATAGCTGAACCAGGAGGGACGAATTTAGGGGAAAGGAGGGGAGAAAAAAAAAATTGGCAGCAGAAGCAGCAGTGAAAAGAAAGGTTGCCTGCCCTCGAGAACACCCTGTCCAACCAGATACCACACGCGTGCTGCTGCACCCAGCCTCATACGGTTTGAAGAATCGCCTGTAACATCAACCAAAGGGAGGTAAGCTACTGCTGCCACTGAGCCCTAATCACAAGGTGACAGGTCACCTGGAACAAAGGCAGGTGGGAGAGGAGCAGGGGGAAGGGAAGGAAAAGCTTGTATCTACCAGCCAACCTGTGTGAACCAGAAGAACAGTTTTGCACACCAAGAGCTGATCTCAGGATCCAGGCTTGGAGTGGGGAAGAGAGCTCAAGTGGAGACACACAGAATCAGTGCTATACAAACAGACTTTGGCTTTTAAATTAAATCCCCTTTCAAAAGAGGGAGGTTGAAAACTTTGCTCAGAAAAGCGGGCTGAGGACAACTCAAGCATGTGTGGAAGGGATACAGGTGCCTGCCTACGCATTACTGTTTACTTGAAATCTTGAAGCGTAAACAGCACAGGGAGTTAAACAGACAGACAGCCAGGCCAGAAGATAATGGGTCAAAATTACAGATCTGGTAATAAACTTATTAGAACATTGCATGATTTTCAGCATCTGGTCCGCAGACTTCATGTCCCACGATGAGGAACCATGGAAAACAAGCTGTATATTTGGCATTCACAGAAAAGGCCAAACTCCTGGAAAAGAAAATCAAGGCCCTATGATTCAAGAAAAGGTTTGAAGCCCTCCTCTAGTTCATCTAGAGCACGGATGACACTTTTTTCATGAGGTATATTCCTCATCATGGTTTTAAGGGAGCCTCTTTCAACCCCACTGACATTTGCAGACCACCCATTTAGGTAGATGAAAAAAACCTTCACCTTAGACACAACTCACAGTCTGTCAGGTCTAACCTCTCCAATGGGAGCCAGTACCTGGTGTGTCTGACAAAAGAACAAAGCACCTCGCTAGACTAACACAAGACAATCTAATCCAATTACAGATCTTAAACTGAGTCTTAAACTGAGAGTGGGGTGAAAAAACAAAAGAACCACAGTGATGAGGAGTTTTCTTTCCAAAAACCTTATAAAGGTTTCTCTGTTTTCTGTAATTCCCAGGCAAAAGTCAGTGGGATTGAGTAACATCCCTTTCTTGATCCTCAAACACAGAGCCATGCCAGGTCTGCCAATACAGCTGTTCTAACAAGGCGCATCCCATGTTATACACCCAGTAAGGCTCCTACCCCAGCCACTAACCTTCACGATCAGCAACACACGTGCTGTGACTGCAGTGAACTGCTGCAAGCAGGCAAAGACATACCTCCCTCCTCGGTACAGAGGCCGTCAGGGTGACACGTGCTAACCCACACAGATGTCTTTCCAGTACAGTCACATCAGCCTCCTGGGCTGCTCCTACATGCTAATTTTGTCTTGGAATGATCTTAATAAAAATGAATCATGACAGCAGCCAGCAAGTGTTTCATGGCTGCTGCTATCCACACTAACAGCTCAGGAAAATGAACACAGCATGTGCACACCACCCTGTGCCCTCATTCCCATGAGGGAAGTGCCATCACCTAAATACTTCTACTATCACCTGTGAAAGAGGTGTAGGCATTGAGGCTGCCACCAACAGTTACTGCAGCAGCTGCCCGATTCGCCACCACACTGGACAATGCTGCAGATACCTGCTGGCATGGGAGACAGTGTTTCGAAGACCAAACGTGAGCTTTTGAGATCTTGTTGGCAAGAGACATGCTCTGCCACCTCCCTTCCCCACCAGTCACAGACACAACATAAAACCTCCCTGCTGGATCCTATCCTGCCACAGGTTTCATTTCCCCCTTCAAACAGCTCTGCGACCATTGCCAAGCAAGGACAGGAACTGGAATGCTCCCACTGAGGCGCACAGAAACCTGAGAAGGGAGGAGAACTTATTGTAGTAGGCGGGCAATCCCCAGCTCATGCTTCTTACCCCAACCTTCTGCTCCTCCAACTCCTCTCCGCAGCAACCACTGCACTTTAGTATTAGTGTGTAGATGTGCAGCCTGCATAGCTTTGAAAGTATTAAATGCAAGTACTGCCTGAACAAAGACAGGTTTTAGAAAAGCAAAGAAAACCCACACAACTGAGATTTAGCTGCATAAAGTATCTTTAAGAGTGAAGACAGAATAGGGAGCAAAGTCTGTTTGCCCCTATTGATTCACTGTTTGTAATCCGCACCTGGCTATAAAGGGTCATGTTCATCCAATATTTATCTTCCTCTTGTGCAAACCTCAGCAGTCACTTTACTCACACCCTTTCCCTCCTCCCTCTCCCAGAATACGACAATGGGAAACTCCCTGGGCAGTGTAGCAACACCAAGCTGAGGGACACACATCCCAGGAGGCAGCAAAATCACTGTGTGATACCCCAGGAAGAGGCAAGTGCCGAGATGCACGTCCATGTGCTTGGCTGCAGCTCCCAACAAAAGAGGCCTTTGTCTCCTCGAGGCTTTCAGCACAGCTGCGCCAGGGTCCACAGAGATCAGTTCCAGCAGTGCTAAGGAAACAGGATGGGGCAGGAAGTAATAGGCTGGGCTGCTCCTACCTTCTGTGTATCTGTGACTTGCACTGAGAGGGGCTGCATGTCAAAGGGACCTGGGCTGTTAAGAAGGATATGATCCTAAAAACCTTCAGGCACTGGCTAGGAGAAGTGGAAGCCATCATCTGTAAACAACTTATGTATACAAAGGATTCAGAAGTACTGACACCTAATCACTTCCAGGTGAGAGATCTGATGGTCACTGTGTCCAGGGTGAAAGCTCTGCTCTAACTCATCTCCTGCAAGAAACACTAGGACCTTCCTTTGAAGTACATTCTCCAGCACGGATGGATAGAGCATCTCCTCCACCCTCACTTCCAGAATGGAACCCGGCAGATGAAAAGAAAATTTTTCTTGGACTGAAGAATTCCCTAAAGCACAGTGGTCTTTGGAGAGACCACAGTTTCATGACTACTTTAAGCTTTGCCATCAAGGCCTCTGAAAATGTCTCTTTCCCCACTCTTTCCTGCCTCTACATCACTGTCTCCCCTTGTGCTAACCCAAGAATGCGAGTGGCCATATGCTGAACAGGATTGAGAAACAAACCTCAATTAAAAATAGCAATACAGATTGGGTTAAAAGTAACCAATGGTTTATGATGTCCCAGCCTGGCTCACAAGGGGTGGGACTGATTTTCTCAGCAGCAGTGCCTACATATGCCCTCTTACAAAAGCCTTGGGCCATTGTTTTCACTAAGTCACACCAACTGTGAGGGTGGATCTTTGGCTAAAGGAGTAGATTCAGTGACTGGGCAGTTTGAACAGAATGCATCCCGTTTCCATCCACGAAGTCCCTGGAAAACACTGAGGTTTAGATTTGCCAAACTTGTATTTCAACAGAACTAAAAACTCACTCCCATTTCTGGAGAGGGAGAATCACAGCCAAGCCTTTTTCTATTTCAAGATAAGCTGGTAAATTCCTGGCATTTCAAATTTTTTTAAACTCTTAATTATACAAAGGAGATGCAGATAAATCAGCCACATTTTCAAACTCATTCAAATTTAAAGTGTTTTAAGAACTTATTTACTGAAAACTTTGGCTTTGCTCACCAAGAATCATTTCAAATTCTCAGTTTCTTCACAGTTTCTGGAATGCTTCAGTGTTTCACTGAGATTCAAATGTTAAAAAAAAAATAAAAGTAGGACTCTCCTGTTCTAAGTCACATACAGTATGACCCAAAATTACGGAGATAAATATGTAATGGCAAAACTCCAAAGCACTTCTGTGGGCCCAGCTTCCGTCTAGCTGCTGCACAGAAACAGCATCCAGCTCTGGGGCAGCCAAAACTGGTTGGATGGTGTACCAGAATGCATCAAACGCTCCCAGGGAAACTGGAAGATTTACAGGAAGGCAAAACTCAGAATCCAGAGGTTTCACAGGTATCATATCTACCACATGCCTTTCATTTAGGTAGAGTAAGTACCAAGAGTAACAGGTATTACTGAGCAGGAAATGCACTCCTGAGTATCCAGGGTTCCTAATTCCATACAACCACTCCAGAGCACACACACACTATTGTATATTGCCCAAATCTCTTAATTTTGGATGAGAGAAGAGCCAATGCACCTTGATATGTTATTTCCCCAGTAACAACCACAGCTCTATTATTAAATGCAGGCTAGGCTCAAAGAGGCAGCTTCATTTGGATTCTGGTCTGGCTACACAGCTGCCACAGGCAAAGGTTAAATAAAGATCATGGGAAGAGAAAGAAAAATCACAGCAAAAAGGATCTAGAACAATAACTAAATAAATATTACTGTGAAATAACATGGATCCAGAGAGTCAGTTCTTAGCTTAGAAGAGGAAGGGTTGCCTGTGTTTTGGCTGGTCTAGAATTAGAGGACAGAAAATTCAAAAAGTGAGCTGTTCAATGTGACAGCTTAAGTTGTACAAGAGCAGAGGCAAGTTTTCCTACAACGAAAAGGAGCTGGGAGCACAGCAACATAACCAGGCTCCTAGGGCTTCACCCGGATCTCACTGGGGAAAGCCCTCCTTGGTAGCTCTCTGACGAGGGCATCCAGGCCACTGGGCACTTGGTTTCCTGCCAAGTATGGTGATGGCTAGAGATTACTGTGGGGGATTGAAAGGAAAATGTGACTGGAAGGAGGAACTTTACGTGCAGCTGATGCTATCAAGAAGTTCGGTACTTTGCTAAGCAGATAAACATACGCAGAATCAGGAGCTGATCACTAATATCTTGTGAACCACAAGTATCCAGCTGCAGCTATTTTTCCACATGCAGCTGCTGGTGTGCATGAAATGCTAGGACATCTTCCTCTGAAACGAACCCAGCACCTTCTTCTGTATCAAAAGAAACAAGTGCATCACACAAAAGCACTGCTACTGCCCCAGATGCAAAACAAAACAAACTGCAAGCACAAAACAAAACACTTTCATATCAGGACTCCAGAGCAGGGAGATAAATAAGCCAAAGATGCTTGCTGAAAGCAGGCAGTCTGTGCCAATCTTCACCACCTCAGGCAACAAAAGCCTAATAAAAATCTGCTACAGAGTGTAGGGCAGTCTTACCCCATTTTAACAGCACTGTCAAGAGGGGAGCAGGCTACGTGCAATGGCTTGTTGCACGTATGCGTGTTTTCAAAGATTTTTTTTCACTCCAACATAGAATCACTTCCTCTTTTTCAATTGCAGATGCCAGCATGAGCCCTCCAGAGAACAAGTAACTTGCCTGTGGTTACATAAGGAGTCTGCACTAGTGGTACCAAGCAACCCTAAACATGTAGGTCAATACTAAACATTAACCTTTATTACAGAAGAAATGAAGAAACTGTCACAGTTCCCTTCAAAACCAGGAAAAGATGCACTGAAAGACTGCCTTTGTCACAGAGCGACACTAGCAGAGCTAGTATTCTCACATAGCCCCTGAGGAGGCAAAAACCAAGTGCATGATTTCACTGCTCCTGAACATTGTTCCTTACCATTGCTGAGACCTTTGTGTTATCAGCACACGCTTGCAGGATAAGATTTCTAACACAATGGCAAGCCCAGCTATTGCTGGAGGAGACAAACATGTTGATTGTGTTCCTGGCTCTCTTTCAGCCTTGCAGGTTTCAGGAACTGGGTGATGGTGAAGGCAGGACAAAAAACTCTGTTTACTTTTGCAACCTTAAGTCAGCTTTTCATAGGCTGGATCTCAGCCACACAGGGACTCTTCCTTCTGAAAAGCTAGAACACCAACTGCACAGTGAAAGCCAGCTGAAAGGGTTCAAAAGAACATTCCCACACAGCAATTCTCAGACAAAGTGATATTTACTGCTTGAAAGAGATGGGATTGAAGCATGCAGGTTGTATAGGTAAATACAAAACAGTTTCTCCAAGCCTCTCATTCTTTTGCCATCCATGTGTTACTAGCTAGAACTAATTCTGAAGCCCAAAGAAATGAGTTGCATTGGTCCAGCATGCCTCAAGGACAAAGCACAAAGACCAGTGAACTGACTAACCTCACACCATCTCCTCCTCCTCCCCCCCTGCAAGACTCCCCCAGAGCAGCCACAGCTGGCTTCAGCAGAGGATACACCGACTTGCACGTTTTTTTTACTTTACACAAATGGCAAAATTCAATCCGAGCCACCCCTGGCTGACGGCTAGAAGAAACACTAGAGAGAATGACAGCAACAAACAGAAAGCAGATCAAGGGATTTTAGAAAGGAAACAGGGCAGCCAGACAGCAAAGGCAGCAGAAAGTAGTATACATGAATTTTCATCTCAGCCTGTCACCATGAAAAGAGATTCTTCTGTTTTCATACACCTTCCTCAAGTTTCTAGTCACTTGTTAACACCCCTGCTTCTCCTGGCCACAGCTTCAGGGTCACACATTAAAAATCTATCAAGGCTGGTACATGGGCAAGGGGTTCGTTAAAGAGCTACCATTACAACTGGGGTCAAATATTTTATGATTAAAAATACTATCAGAGGGTTACTACAGTTAGAAAACTAAGGAAGGTGGCAGTGGGGGGAAGAAAGGAAGGAAGAATTTTTTTCTCTCACCACACACACCCTCTTCCATTTTTTGATGTTCATCATTCAGAAGGTTAGCACTTATGCATGGCATAAGAATCTACACATCTTCCAGATCCCAGGTTTCCCCATCCCGTATCTTCCCCAGCTGCTTCAACACAGAAAAGATCTTCTCTTACACAGAAGAGGGAGGATGGTGAAGAAAGGAACAGGCAGGTCTTAGATAAATACTCTCAGCCCAGCTCTGATAAGCAACCCTACAATAACAAACCAGAGCAACTGAGCAATAAATAAACTCCGTCTGAACATGGTTTCCCCCACTCCAACTTTTTTTTTATTAAGATAAAGGGACAATAGTCAAGGGAGCTGACATTTATATAAGACAGACATGTCTTCGTGCCCCATATCCACTAACAGCTCAAGGGGGAACAGAGAAGAAAGCTCTGAATGCAACAGATTCCAAGCATGACTAATTTACCTCCAAAAACAAGTACTTGTTTCATTTGACGAGTTAAAAAATCCTTTGCTTTCTGTTCTCCACTCCATGAAATAAGGAATTAGTCATCCCTTCAAGAGGACACCTGGTTCCTCAACAACAGGAGACTGAAAACGCAAGAATAGCTAATTTTTTTTTCTGGCCCCTTCAACCCTTGCCCCTATTTATTCTGGCTAAAAATATCCATCAATGCTTTTGATACTCTTCCACATCTACAGCATGACTGACTTCAGACCCACGCCATCCCCAGGCTTGAAAAATGTGCTACCGGGTGCCTCCCTCAACAGAGCCGTCAGCTGTTTCTTCGCCTCCCGCTGCCCATCACCGGAGGCTGGCAGGCAGGTACTGAAGGCTCTCAAGGACTTTACCTCCAGGGTCTGCCACTCCACTGTCCTATCCCGGTTTTCATTCACAGCCCCATTCATGATGATGAAACTTTAACTCACCCAGGAAACCAACTTGTGTTACTGTTACTTCACTGGACCAGGGGGCACACGTATCTGTGCCTCAGGCCCTGAGGACAGACCTGGTTAGCATTGTACATGCAGCCCCTGCCAAGGTCAGCAGCAGCGTTAAGAGCCTGTTCAAGGGTAGGACTCAGTCCCTACAAACACAACCTCCAGAAAGACAAGGCAGGCCATCACTCTCTCTTGGGATTTGTTTGGCAAGCCCTTTCTTTTCTGTCCTTTAACATAGCACTTCTTTAGGTAAGAACTGGCACTAGTGTCACCTCCCCTGTAGAAAGTCTCATTTCCTCCTCCAGGAGCCCCACTCCACCCCTTCGCTCTCACTACCCCTAGTGCAGTTGGATCCTGTTTCTGTTGAGCTCCCTGAGACACACTTGTTAACTTCTACACGATCAGATCTTCTCCTGGAGCTAGGAGAACATTTCCATTCCCTTCCTCAAACAGCTTGTACAACTCTCAGCATACTGCTGTTCTCAGCCACTGGCCATCAAAACATTTCTGATGGCCAGGTCATTCCATCATTCCCTTCCACCACACAGCTGCCTCTTCACCACAGAGATGAGCAACTCCTCACCAACTCTGTCCACTCATGGGAGGTACAGAGATCAGGCTGCTGTGCAACATCTAACACTGGTGATCCCAGTGTCCTACTGGGTAGGAGTCTGCTCTTTTTACACCATGGGAGAGTGCTGGAACTAGAAAACACAGAGGTTTTAGCCAGCCCGATCTGGAGGGACAGAAGGTTCTTTCAGTTTTTTCCACATTTTATTCCAGAAGACTTTAATGAGTACCTCAAACACCCCTACAACTCGCTAGTGACAATTTTAATGGTCCAAATTCCCACGCAAGCACCTTGCTATCTGCCTCCTCAAGCTCTTCAAGGCAGGACAGTTCTCCCAGACCTGCTTCTTTGGTTTACTTTTCCACAAGCAGACTGCGCTGTTCTGCATAACAAGTCTGCCAACTCAAATTCACCTCCCGAGCACCTGTCCCTTCCTCCAATTATCCATCAACTCCCATTAATCTGCCCTCCTGCATAATCAGAGTAATGCTCTTTAAGCACGTCACTATGACAGGGCAAAGACACCCTCTGGCTGCTAGCTGCATTAGAGGGCACGGTGACCCTGCAGGTAATGTGGTTGGGAATATTATACTCGAGAGCGTCCAAAGAGTCCCATGTATGGAGTTAGCTCCCCAGAACAGGACAGGAGCACTGCAGCAAGGGCACTTTTGCTGAAGGAGTCTCCTGGCATACCCAGGGATAGCTGGATAGCAATTTACTGCAGTCCAGAATGGAAGTGTTCCCTCCCCTCCTCCAACTACCCTGGGCATCTTGTAATCTAATTTAAGAGTGACTTTGGATGAATCATTTATCCCCATGCGAAGTGCTAGCAGCATCACTTTCCCCTCCTTCCCTGGTAAGTTGTTCAGGTCATGAACAGTTGTCCACACCACACTGCAGATGTCAAAGTCGGTATGTTGCGATACTGAAGGAGAACCCACTCCAACTCTTCAGCACTGTAGGCAATAGCACTCACCTTTGAGCAGGAACTGAAAGAGGCTTTGGCACTCATTGCAGGAGAAACCACACTGATGCAATATGAACCAGCATGAAAGGACAGCTGCTGATAGCACCCATCAAACATCACAAAACTAAATTAAGATGGCAAGAACAATATCACTTTGCTTTCTTGTTTGTCCTAGAAAGAGAATCAGTTAGACTTCACTAATCTGTGCAGCTGTAGCCTCACTCCTCATTCCCTCTTTACGTGGAGTAAGTCACAGTCAGCTTACCATGCGCATGAACAGGCTGGGAGGTGGGGAGTGCCTGCCCAAGCTCTGAGATTTACCATGAATTCAGCCAGAAGTCTGGCAATCAAGGGTAATGACAAAGTTTTTTCATTTGACAGTAACAACTGACTTTTGCAGCCACTTATGCTAAAAACAGAACAAAACGAAATGAAATGGGGGTGAAGGGAAAACCTTACCTGTTAAGGCAGTGCACTAACATTAAGGATGTGGTTACTTAAATACAGATAAAAATCCATCAAGCGACTTTCAGAAATTACCAAGATGTAGCAGGAACTCCTCTGAAACCGCCCTCGCAATGACAAAAAGGCCTGTAACAAGTGGGAGACTGGCTCAACACCACAGCAACAAAAAGCCAGCCATAGAAATAGGCGAGTATTAGTAGTTTGATCTAAACCAAAATCTGAGTAGTAGCAAAGACCTAGCTTAAAAACCTGTACTCGTCACAGCAAAGGAAAATTAACGCGCCTTCTACATTTCTAGTATCAGCATTCAGAAGGACGGCTTTCCACAAGAAAACAGCCTTACTGGCAGTTTAGGGAAATACACAGTACATCTTCAGGATGCAAGAGCTATTTTCCTCAAGGCAATTCTACAGCACGTTTTCAAAAACACACAAATAAATCCTGGGTTTTCCGGATATTTTGCAAGCATTATCTCTCACCACCTTCACACGCAGCAAATCAGTTAAGCAAAACAGTTCCCTTTTATAAGAACCATGAATCAGAATATAAAGGAAAGAGAATGTAAAATTAAGAAGTTTGGTGCTAGCTATAGGTCTAGTCAAGCTGAGCTGGAAAAGAGGCCAAGGCCCCAGCTCAGGCATGACCCCATAGCCCCATGGTCCTGCTGATTCAGCCGTACTTGCACTGGGTGAAACTTGGGCTTACTTCCACTTTACCCTTAGCTCGGGGAAGGTCCTCTCTTGAACATCCTGGATTGCTACTCTTTTTCCTGTGCCTGTGCTTGTTGCTGCCCCTTTAGTCCCCCATCGAGAACTCACTATCAAATGCACCTATTTATGAGGATAGACTTGAAGGAAAAACAGGTAAAGCAGCAGAACCAGAGGGATGATAATGGGGCAGCAGCATACAGAAAGGAGGAGAAAAGAAGCAGCTGGAGATGACACATCTCAGTGGTAGATGTGGTTTAAGAGTGATGTGAAACTGCTGCCCCAGTGGGAGTATCTGGGTCAGTTCAAATGGTTGGTCTGACAAAGACAGGATTTTATCTACAGGCGAAGGGATGGAGACTCACACAAAGTGGTCCAGCAGCAGGTGCACAGAGCAGAAAACATGGCAGTGGGATAAGGATTTGGAAGTGGTGACTTCTTCCACCAGAACAAACCCAGAGCCAGAAGCAGGCACCTACCTTGAGGAGTGTGGGAGATTAAGAATCTTAAGAGCTTAAGCCAGAGTTTTCAGAATTCAAATGCTTTAACCTTGACACCTTAAGCAGACGGCCTGATACCCAAGGTGCTGAAAACTCACAGCTTCACCAGAAGACACATAGGCTCTATTAGGGTCATCTTTACCATTCAGCCTTGGTTTGTCAAGTCTGGGGTGCACGAACTGCACGTGTCTACCACTCTACCACATAACCTCCCAACAGACAGACCGCTGAACAGACAGCGGTTAGGTGTGCTTCTGCAACCAAGCCATCCTGGCCATATATGGTTGCATGCCTAATTCAAAACTTCCTGGTCATTTTTTTTTTCCCCACTTGGTTTGCTCTTATTCAAAGCAGGCATGAAAAAAAACACACGGAATTTCCCAGAGTTCCTGCTTTTCAGCAAACCAGAGAATATTTATCTATCAATACCCTGAAAATAAAGCAGTGGGAAATGTCAAGCAGTCTTCAAGAAAGCAGGTAAACTTCCACCCTACCTTCTGTTTGCCCCAGCCTTAAGCAAATCAAATCAGAGACCAAAAACCGTGGGCACAGCTGTGGAGCTGAATAGCAGCTACATCGTAGCTCTGTAGATAATAAGGCCAAATGGCATCAGTTAATTCAGCTGGCATTAATGTGACATTCCAGGCAACAGGAGTTCAGCGACATCAATGTCTATTACTTGGGTAGGCACTAACATAGTTTAATTAAACCCTATCTATAGCCAACAGTAACACTAGTAAGAGGAACAGATAGCATAAATAGTGCTGTTTGCACAAATCCCCCTTCTCAAGTCCTCCGCCTCCTTCTCTGCAACCCTCATTTTAAAATGCTGACACATTTGCAGGAAGTGCTTTTATTTTTATACAGGCCCTAATGCAAAATGAAGCAACCAAATCGGGGCAAAACATAAAAGGCATTCGAGGCCATGCCTGAGCTGGAGAAAGAGATAAAGGAGCAGGTGGGTGCTAGGAGAGACAGAGGAGCTCTTATAAGGCAGAATGATGTGAGAGGGACTCCAGAAGGGACAGGCTGGATGCAGAGCCCTTAAGAAGCTAGGACAGCTCCTGTACAGGTTCAGAACCACCTTGTCAAAAAAGGACGAGAGTTTCTCAAATGCAGGGCAGATCTGGAACATGTAACATGCATGATGGGACTAAGGGAAAAGACATGAACAATTGCATGAGCTGTTGGGACTCCCTGAGACAGAGGGTGATAGCTGCAAGGAATCAGACATGGGGGGAAGATTTAGGAAGGTGCCCTCCACAGCCAGGCTGGGTTACAGAGTGTGGTTTGTCTCATCAAAACGGGAACATATGGAGCAACATAGCTGATCAGCTCTCGTTGGTTCATCCCAAGCAGCCTTTGAACAGCTCTTCTTCCTTTCCACCTGAGAGGACTGCTTATACTTCAGAAGAGCTGAAGGATGATTAACAGCAAATTTGAGAACTGGGCTTGATGGGGCAAGTTCTCCTGCTGTGAACAGGTATAAGCCCACCAGCTTCTTTGGCAGAGTACTTGCTGAAAAACTGGGCCACACTGTCTTTGGAGAGAAAAAGCACCACCAGGTGCTCTCCAAAGCCCCCTCAAAAATGAATGCCTCAATTGGAGACTTGAGACTGACAGCTTAGAAAACATTCCAGCTAAAAGCACCGCAGCTTTAAGTCGATCACCTTCATTCAGCACAGCAACATAGCTCTTTTCATCTACTATACCCACAGCTTCGTCATAAGGGCATCCAGTCCTAATAACACACACTTCCTCCTTGAATTATTTAAGTTCACCAAGGGTCAGGGAATAAGGAGAGTAAAAGCCTCCAGCTCGGCAGTAAGTTCTAGTCTAGCAACTGACTCTGATACCCATTCACAGACAAGTCCCAGACCACGAGCAATTAGATGTAGTATACCACTACAGGGCTCTAAAACTGACTGATCATGTCACCCCCTCTGACTTTATCTGACTCTCCACACACACCACAGTCAGGATCCAACCCTTCCCTGCCAGCCCTTCACATAGAGCTGCTCTTCCTCTCCAAAGAAAGCCAATCTCTTTTTCCAATTTCTATAGCTTATTGATTTTCATAAAAGTTTTGCTGTTCAAAAACAGCCCTGCACCCTTGCCTACAAAACCATCCTTACACCAAACCTCTGCAAAAATACCTGAAAACCCTCTTAAGTGTTCTGGAATATAGAGCTTTACTGAAACAAACCAGAAGTATCTTAATTAACTGAGACTTCCCAAGATTTACGTTGGAATTTTTTCAGGTTAGGGAATGGCCTTTTTTGGTAATATAGAATACAATCACACTGCAGATACTAACAAATAATCATACTGTCTGTACGACAAGCGAAACATTATCAGAACGGGCACATTCTTTCACAGGCTCAAGTTTATTAGGCTTGGCCTTTTGCAATGGCTGTTCAGTCTAAACAGACAGAAAAGAGAAAAATCCCTAGCATTCCCCTACTGCAGAAGTCGTTTCAATACACAGAATAATAGTTATTTCACTTCTCCATTGAGGAACCTACACTTTAAGGCCTGTTTCAATGCAGAACCCAAGTATAGTTCCCCATCTGAACTTTTCCTGAGCATTGTTTCTCTCATAGAACCTGCCATCCCTCTCACTAGAATTCTTCCAAAATATTTTTTCAAAGCAACCTTTGAAACATGTTGTTCCCATCACGACAACTCGATCCTCTTTTTGGTCTCTTGCGTCAAAATGAACACTTGGACCAGAGAAGTCATGTTGTACCCTCAGAGGGGAAGAAAATATCTCCCCAGGACACTACTCCATGGCCTGAAAATTAAAAATTAATGAGCTGAACATTCAAATTCCAGGAAAGGAACTCCCTGCATTTTTAAAATATACTTCTTTTTTCCCTGCAGTGACTGAGGCAGTAGGAATAGAAATAAGGTTGGTCCTTCCACACTCAAGACTCCCAGGACTGGTAGGAACAAAAGACTTACTGTAACTTACAGGAATGGGTAACATTACCTCCAAGGGTACTAGCGGGGTACAGGAACAGCATTTCTGTTAAGGAAGAAGATGCAAAGATCTACATTTTCTTCAAATGTCAGTCTTTATTGCTTATTCAGTATATGTTCATGCCTGTCACTGGCACCATTCCAAATAAATCCAATGGGACAGAATTGCTAATTCACTCTCCAAGTATCTTCAAACTCAGCTCCGAGCTGGTTAAGCCACGCCTTATCTTGTTCTGGCCAGATAAAATGTGCAATCAGGCCAAGCAGCATAAAGGCCAAAAAAAAAAAACCAAAACCATAAACACCTTTAGCTGTGTTTTCAGACACTGTAGTTACTGTACCACTGAAGTTCCATTTCCATCCCTGCTGGCAAACAAGCTTTGCAGCTCTGTCTAATACAGTTTCAAAGCAGAGTATTAGCAATTGCCCAGTAAAAAATGATTGTACTTCAGCTAGATCAACCTCTAATCTCCCTCCTGAAAAGGTAAGCTGGAAAAGAACTGAGAAAATACCGTGGCTCTTAAAGCAAGTTTAACAAAAAGTTCTAAACCCACTTAAGATAAACAAACCAAACTTCATCAGGGAAGAATTACCAAAAAATAAATCATTTCAGAACAGGTTACCATCCTTCTGAATCTGCCTATCAAATCCTTACAAAGAAGCCAGTACTTTAGACTTTGATATCTCTGTATCATGAAGAGATTAAATGCAGCCTATGGATTTCACAGAGGAGTTAGTCGTTGTTAAGCACTGCTTTCCTTCTTATTGGTAAAGCCTGCACTCTCCATCCTGCCTGGCAGCCTATATTAAGAAACTGCCACCCCAGACTTCTCCTTTCTTCTAAAGAAAGAGACAAAAAGAAAGGAGACACTGTCTGGCTTTTCTGACTCTCCTAACTATACCCCCACTGGCAATTGTGACTTTCAAAAACTTTAACCTGCCAGCCACAGGTTTGAGCAAAGTTTACTTCAGCACAGCCTTAAAGAGTGGAAAAATCTATGTTATACATGTGTGCATGCAGAGGTCTGAGCAAAGACAGTACCTATTCCTCATTTCATAAAGCTGCTTCATTGGGATTCTGTGAGACTTCTGCCTAGTCCATGTAATGCCCCAATCTCTGGCTTCCAAGTCTTCTTCAGAAAGCAACTAGTGTTCCAACCATTCCTGAATGCAACTTAGGTGAAAAAGAAAAGGGGGGGGGATATTAATTAAACAACTGTACAACCTATGCAGTTTCTGTTTCCATTTACCAGGGCTGTTCCTTCAGACCACAGAACCACAAATCTAAAGATAGGTACTTTCTGAGTGGCAGCTAAGAAACAAAACTATGCAAGCAAGTTGGCATGATGAAAATGTAACCTAAAATGAAAAAAGATTAATTAATCCTATTTTCTGCTAATAACTGTATTTCCAATTTTCCTTCAGGAATGTGGGACAGGACCTACACAGCAGTACTTGCCAGCTTTGTGAAGATGGAGCAGCTTCAGAGGCTAGCAAAGCCAGGAGATGTTCCAAGGGAACCTGACCTGTCTGAGGTCCATCAGGCACTTGCATGCATCTGATGAAAAAGCACCTGTCAAGATTTATTCAGCCCTTGCACCACTGCCAAGAGTTCAGGCGCATCAGCAGTGGTTCCTCACTCCTGTTCTGGTAGTATTAAACAGTCAACTAATACCATATTTAAATTTGGTTTTAACTAGCAAGACAATGTAAATGACTTTTTCTCTCCCCCAACCTCTTCCTGTGAGAGATGGCCCCTTTCAGCTCAGCAGTCCGAATGCCAGAATGGTACAGGTTTGATGGCACTCACATACTTAATATTACAGTTGTTAAAGAAGAGCAACTATACAGTCCCTCAGAGAAGGCTAGAACACAGGGTGATGTCAAAACGGACCTGGATGCACTATTCCATCTGCCAGCACCTCTCTAAGGAGGCTTTATTCATATTTCAATACTTGTTCCCATCTCATTGCTCTGGGGTGGCGAACGCACAGTCTCCTGGGCAAGAGTAATACAGTCTTATCCTACCACAGAAGCAGCTGTTCTGTACACCCTGAATTTGCCAGCTCACTTAGGAAGCTGAGCTGAACTGTGGCCAGTTGGAGAAGACAGGGCTACAGCTCTGTTCTACTTAGGCAAATTGAGTCTGTCTTCATGATAACATCAAGCTGCCACTACAGCACTTCTGGGAAGACAGTCCGATTGCGGCACGTCCAGGTAGACAGCCAGGACTGTAAGATGATCCTTGCATAGCTGCAGAACTCCAACAGTGGGCAGCTCAGGTGTCTGGTCACCATCATAACAGCAGAGAAAAATAGCCGCTCTAATACCTGTCAATGTAAGCTACCCTCTTGTCACTCCAAAAGTTTCTAGAACCAGAGCTTTACGGTACATTTGGTCCCAAGCAACAGAGTCTTGTCTCTCTGTCCAGAGTCAGGAACAAAGGAAAATTTGCATTATTCTCAAGGACCTCAGTCCAGATGGGTGCTGAACACCTCAAGCTGCAGCAAGCTTTCCTCAATGGCTTGGCTAGCCATGTCACTTGCTAGTCACGTGCCAAAAGCATTCGTGATGTTGCAAAAAACATTTTTGCTTGGAAACATAAAACCTTGGTTAAGAATCAGCTTGCACGACAGAGGGAGAGGACAGATGAGTTTGATGGCACGCCCCGACAGAGGAGTTCTGTAACACTAACTCTATTCTGCCTAGAGCCTCACCAAAAGCCTTCACTGAAAAGAGATGTTCCAGATCCTACTTTATGAACCCGATCTTCACAAGAACTGCACTGAAGAGGACTGGCTCTACAACTAGAACTCAAAGGGAAGATAAAGTGACTAGGAATAGGGCGGGGCCTTTTCCAGTCAGAAAATTCATTCCTCCCTGAGATACTGCTTCTTAAAAGAAATCTGTTACCAACACCCAGACAGAGAGGCACCTTCACCAGGGCACTATAAGCACCCTGCCAATCAAACCATTCCATGGGCGAGGAAACATGTGGAGCCTGGTTTCCCATTTCACCTCCTCCCTGTCCCATGCAGATTATGTGATACCCAGTAATACACTCTGAGCTCATACTGGAATCATCTGTAGTTAGGAGCATTAATTCAGATCTCTCTTCTCTATCCAGTGCCTGTTTTCCAGCAACCTTTAAGCACAAAGTACCTTTGAGACTCTACCTGTCACCTAAGCCCTTCATTCTTAAGAAAGCAAGCTAACAGATATAAAGTAAAAAGCTCTCTCCTTGTCATCTGGGGAGCCATCCAGGAAAAAAAAAAAATTCATACTAGATCAGTAAGAAACAACTCTTGTAGCTCCTCAGACTATTTGTATTACACTGGCATAACAAGGCAGATGATTGCCACCAAACTGCCCAACCCTCTACAAAGCCAACCAAAACCCATAGAAGCTTTGAAGAGACAGAAGGACCCCAAAGGAAAACCAGTAAGGAACATCTCTCCTTCCACGCAGGTAGATGTGATACTTACTTCTCCATAAGACAGCTTTCTGCACCTGCCATTTTTTATGTAAAGCCTCCCTCCCCATCTGCAGAGGTTCTACAGACCAGGCAGCCTCTGACAGCTGAATCCTGAAGACAGCTGTATTTAAATTTGGTTTAAGGTTCTTGGATGCTGCACATTGGTATAGACTCCCACCTGCTTCAACAGGGCTGAGATTTCATTCTAGGTGTCATCACCTGCTATGCTCCACCTACTGGAGCAAAAAAGTCTTATCAGTGTAAATTCCAAATGCAAGCCATTCTTTCTGCAAACCCTGTTCCACCCAAACCACAACCTCCTCATGTCCAGCAAAGAACTACAAGGGGAAAGAAACAAAGCCTAAGGTTCTGGAAAAGATCCTTTCTGGACACAGTTTGTGCTACTACAATTGCTACAGGAGCCAAATTAACTGGAAAAAGCTTTGGGACATGAGGCCACAGTGGCCTGCCAAAAGCAGTCTTCCTTTTCTGGGCCAGTGTCCTTGGTAATTTCTCCTTGCTAGGCTGCAAATGCTTTAGCGAAGCCTTTGGTTTACTGGCATAGAAATCTTTTTTGCACTGTAGTAGATAGAGAATAAGCATCAGCAAGCCTGGCTACCAACAGCTATGGTTATAGTAGCCCTGCGAGACCAGGACTACAGCCCAGCCACCTTGGACTGGGAGAGGAGAGCAGAACTTTACTCTGACAGAAGATTTAACCAAGGAAACTTCGCAAACATAGATGTGGGTAAACATTGGTGGGATGAACAAAGTCAACCAAGAACAAAAAACTTTACAATTCATTTCCTCAGATGTGCCTACTAATCTCTGTGCAACTTAAATCTTCAGTCAGTGCCTGCACAGCGAATACAATTTGTCCACCCTGAGTCTCTAACCTGCTACAGGAAACCAAAGAGCTTGATCCTATGTTGAGGCCTCTCACTGCCAGCCAAGCAACAAAAACCCAATCCATTTCACCCAGTCCCAGAGCTCAACCCTCTTCTCAGGGAACCTTGCAGAGGTTCCCACCAGGACTGCATCAAGTCACCAAGATGCTGTTTTAATTTGATGAAAGCAGAAATGTTTGTGCAGACTGACACATCCAGAAACAGGACACACAAAAAAAAAAAAACCACCTGTGGAAATTGAGATTTTTTTAGATGTCAAAAGTTTAAGATAAAAATTTATCACCATAAACTTTAACCAAGATGATAGATTACAAACATAAAGAAAATAACTTTGAATCCTTACTGGCAAAGTTTAAAAGCGCTTGCAAACACTAGGCTCTCCCCCAAGACACCATGACCTTGAAGGCATTACAATTTTACTCCATCTTAAGAAGTTTAGAATTATGAAAGGTTCAGAGCTCAACATATTGGTCTGAAAAATCCTTCAGCTAACTACAGAATGAACAAAGCACAACTTCCAGCCTAAACCTCCTGATTGTTAGTTGCAGAGGATGATAGCTGAGTTCACAATGGTTGCACAGGTCCTTTCTGCTAGGTGGGCTCCTCTGGACAGAGGCATCATCTTATTTGATATATTTCACTGGACAATGGACAATGGGCAAATTATTGCCAAAGGTTGTACTTGAGGCTACCTTTGAATAGAGAGAGAGGTTAAAGGGTGCACAGATCATTTGCAAATGGCATAGTCAAGCATTCTGCCCCATATTTCCTGTGGAATTGGGAAAGCTCTTCCAAAAATAGCCAACAGTTTTGCTGAAAGGCTCAAAACAAACGGTACTTCCGAAGGAATGTCTTACATACTTTACATAATAGCCATGTCAGAAGGGGAGAAAGGATGTGTACAGCGTTTCAGTGTGAATTCTGCATTGAACAAAAAGACATCATTCTTTGCTTAACACAAGGCTTAAATTCACCATGAAGGAAACTGCCTAAGTCAAAGCCTCAGGGCTCAAGTCAGGAGGGAGACAGCATTCTGAAGGAAAGAATTTTTATCCTAGATTCAAATCCAACGAAGATACGTAAAAGAAACACTGTCAGCTTTTTTAAGGCTCAAAAAGGAAAGTTCAACCCCAATTAGCATCCCTTCACAAAAATCTAAGACATTTTTAAGCGCTTGATCTGCTGTATACCCAGATCTACCTTTGCAAACTTCTGCTTACCTTCTTCAATTATTTTTTAAACACCTGGTCCTTACTTCCTGACACGTGGTTTAGCCTTCCTGCTAAACGTAGTATCACAGTTTAAAACTAATTACCACAAGACTAACACCAGTACAGTACCATAACCACCAGTACCTTCCTTGTCTCTACCTAGTCATCTGTACCCTTCCTCAGGAGCTCAAAGTTTACATAAGCATGTTTGCCTCAGTGAAAGTCTGTCCCTTAGAGATAAGGGTAAAATACCCAACGCTTCAAGAAAGAGTAGTTATTAGAGATAAAGCTGCAGCAGTATGAAGGGGCAAGTCAGACGATGAAGCAAGCAATGCCATTTTTTTCTTTTTTGAGAGCCCAGAGAGCAAAGTTGGTTTGTTTGCATTAGGATAAAAACCGCTGAAGGACCTAGACCTTCCGTAAACTTATTAAACAAGTGCTTTGGGTTTCGTTTTCCCTCTCTCCTTAGAGGAAAATGTGCTGTGGTTTTTCTGTGTAAAAAGACAAACAACTGATTTCAGACCATGCAACTCACCTGCAATACACAGTTCAACTCTCGATCGTTATTGTTGGAATTCCCACATCCCCAATCACCACCAGGAAATAAGCAAGGAAGTGAACTGGACGTCCAGTGGAGAGGAATTTGTGGAAAACTCTCCCTAAGAAAAGAACCTGTGTGCGTTCAGATAAGAAGCCAGGGAAGGGCCTGGCAGGCCACACTTGGCTCCAAGCTGCACCAATAAATACAACAACTCAGCCTTTACCACCCACTTTAATATTAACTAACAATATGGTTGCCATCTGGTGGCTAACACAGAATGAATTCAGCATCTATGATGAGTTCAGGGTGGACCAGATACCAGGAGACACATTCCTCGTCCTGTTCCCTCCTGGAAAGACCACAGATGTGGCCACGCTCGCTCTGCTGTGGGGAGCGAAGCCAGGACCCTGTTGCCACAGCCAGCCCAACACTGGATCTGCTATTCACCTGGCGGGGTTTCCAAGCAGTCAGGCAAGTTTAAATCACACTCCTAGTCTCAGCAAATGAGCTTAAACTAGCAGAAGCAGCATGTACAACATTAGGCCCAACAGGTTTGGGTTGCCATCCTGACCCAGCAGCATTCTGTAACAGTGTCGGCGATTGGCAGAAGACTCAGGCCAGCGCTGCATCCAATCCCAAACCTCCCAGATTAAATCTAGCTGCTAAAGATAACTCCCAGGGAACAGGACCAGCAGTGGGCAGATCTGTTCACCCTCCCTCCCTCGAAGATGCACCAGTCCTTATTCAGTCAATGCCATCTCCCAGCAAATCACTGAAAACCAAGACGAGCGTGCCTGAGAGAAAAGCAGCTGATCAATGTCCCTGAGCAAAACGTCCAATAATCCCTACCCAGCGCAGGCAGCTGGCATCGGACGCAGCGTGCCAGAGAGATGAACATGAGAAGTCTCCATTATATATTCCTGGCACCTTCTGCCGGCACAGGGGTGGGTGGAGAGCAGTGAAAGGGCTCCCGGCATTCAAAAAACACCCCTCCCTCAGCAGACATCGGCACAATCTCTACAGACCGTGTGGCTTTGGCTTTACCACCCTTCCAAAACCTGGAGCTCAAGGTCAGTAAAGCAAGCGGCCACTCTCACGCTACGCTGTTAGAAGATGAGGGAGCAAGTACCCATCTTCTTTCCTCGCCGTCTCTCAGGTTGCACGTTCAGCGCTATGGCAGAACACAGTCCTGCTGGAAACTGTCGCATAAAGCACCACCTGAACGCCGCGGACAGAAGGGCTCCTGCTGAGACAATAAGCACCCACGTATTTCAAACCACCGTGCGGCGCGCTGTCCTCCCTCCCCTCTCCCAGCGGGATCCGATGCCATGTTCCTGCTCATCCTGAGCGTGCAGGCGGATGGAAAACCCGCACAGCTCACCGCGGCCGTATTTTGCACGCTCGGGATGCAGAGGGGCCCTAAACCGGCAGGCGGAGGAGGCAGCCGCCAGCCCGCCGCGGCGGCCGCGGCACCCCCTGCGAGACGCGTCTCTGCCGCGGGAGGGGTGTCACCCCCGCTACCCGCATCGCCCCCCGCATCCCGGGCAGGCGGCGGCAGCAGCGCACCGTCCCTCCCCTTCCCCCCTACCTTCTCCTGCGCCCGGGTCAGCTTCTTCTGGACGTTGCTGGCGATCTTCCCGGCGGTGACCCCCTTGCTGCCCAGCTCAGCCATCTTGCCTCCTCTTTTTAACGGGCGGCTGCGAAAGACGGGCCGGCAGGAAGGGGGGGAAAACCCGGCGGGCAGGCGATGGCCCCGGCCACCACCGCCACCTCCCTCCCTCCCGTCTGCCCACCGCCTTTTAAAGGGACAGCGCGTCCCGAGCAGCCTTAAAGGGGCCGCGTCTCGCCCCGGGAGGGGGCAGCAGCAGCACGGCCGGGCATCTTGTCGGCTGCGAGGGTGCGATGCTGCTGCTGGCAGAGGGGAGAACAACTGGGGGCAGATGTTTGCCAGATTTCCCCCACCCAGCCTGTCACCTTTGGGCCAGGCTGCGGCGGTGGCGCCAGAGGTGACAGGCTGGGTGGAAAAAGCTGGGAAGCATCTCAAGGAGGGAGGTGGGATGGAGGGAGAGATGCTGAGGGGCCTCCAGGTAAACAGGAGTTGTGCCTTCCCGCTAATACTTAAAAACAGCTAAGTGAGGAACACGATGTAGAGATGCTGGCTAATGGCTGTAGTACTGTCAGTAGTCGAAATTGCAGAGCGCTCTACAGAAACAAGTGATTAATCCTGGGTGATGGTAGGAGCTTGCTGTTCTCTTTCATCCTGGAGCAAGGAAACAAGCATTCTTGCCTGTTTTAAGAGATTTAAATTGCTATTGCTCACAAATTTCTATCTCTGATTGTCCGTATTCCTAAATTTATACAACAAAGGTACTTTTCAAATCATTCCTGGATCTTTACAAACACAAAATCAGAAATGTACAGTCTTGAGGGGAGGGCATCTATAAGTGAATCCAAACCCTGCTTTTAAAAAGCAAGCTGAAATTTCAGAATATTTCATCCTTTAATGTACCAACCTACTACGGTGGTGTCCCAAAAATGGGCTCTTTCGTCCAGTGTGCAATGAGCCAATTCACAGAGTTGACTTATTTGTTTTACTGCATTTCTGTGCAGAGATGGGTGCTGGGTGGTAATTCCACAAAGCCAGCGCACCTTCCCCTGTGGTACAGGATTCCTGTTACACACCAAAGAATGCAAAATCACCTTATCTCTACGATTACTGATATCATTTGCCTATGTGACGGGCTAACTAGTCCTTCACTTCCATTTAAAGTGGTAATCTTCTTTTTACTACCCATGCTCAGTGGGTAGGGGGTCCTTCTAGCCAAGGGGAGGGTATTTTAGTATGTTAATGAGGTAAGTTCACATTAAGTTCAAATAGTCAGTGCTTTCTACTACCAGTTCTACGCCCAAGGCTAAAGATGCTTGTGATTAGCATCTCCCATTGGCATCCTCCTATTAGCATATTCCATTCAACTCCTCTTTATCCCAAGAGAAACTCAGTAAGTACCGCCGCACCATCAGCTGTCTTTCTAGACATGGCCTGTCTTTCCAGACATCATTTCCCTGCTTTGAGACTTAAAGTTATAACTTCTCCTAGGAGTCTCACTTTGATGTTCCTTCTCTAATATATCAATGTATTTCATTATCTCATCTCTGCTCTTAGAACTTGACTTAGAAAGTTTCTGGTGCAACATCCTATACCACATTGAACCATAACCTAAATGCACACAAATATTACAATTCCAGTAACTGTTAAACTCATACTTTTCCTAAACCGGCTTCCTAAATTTGGAAGCTATGATGTAAGCCAATTCCGTACTTCAGCAAACCCAAGACAGCTATCATTTTTTTGTATTTCATGTAAAATGTGAGGTTTGTTGCCAGATTTTATTTAAATCTGTAGATACCCTTCCACTCTGATCCACGTATACACAGCAGCTTGTGTTAATCACAGCCAAGCTAATATGTCTATTTTCTTCCCAAAGTGTAGCTTGCATTGAAATGCTACCAAACTTTACATCACTCACTGACATGGCCAAACATAACAAAATCACAACTTCCCTCTTTACTAGAATGACCATTGTTCCCAAACAAATTTGAATTTCTGCAAAGCGAGATTAAAGTTATAGGGGTTAACACTGCCAAGACACAAAATAGTATCAACAATCCTTTAGGGCAGTCTAGTTCCACGTATGCGCTTTCTGACCTGCAGGTACAGTTCATCAGCTCAAATTATTTCTGGAGATCTTCAGTTTCAAGTCCCTGTAAGGATCGAGGTTCATTGTTCTTCTGGAGATGCCTTCTTCACTCTTGTGTAGTGGATCCAGGAACTGACTCCTCCCACCTTCACCGCTGTGTGTGTAATTGGGAGCACTAGGAAGGGTCCTTTCCACTTTTCTGTTGGTGGCTTATCCTTCCAGGTTTGGATGTATACCAGATCGCCAGGCTGAAAGTTGTGCACCGGTGAATCCAGAGGCAAAGGAGCTATCTGTGTAAGGATGATAAATGCGCGAGAGAGACAGCAAATAATTTCTTAGCATTCCCCTCCCTCTTATTATATATTTGATCACTTTGGGTATCTAAGACTTGTAGCTGGATATAGTTTGCCATACAATATTTCAAAAGGACTCACTCCTCTGACTCCTGGAGTGATTCTAATTCTCATCAAGGCAATTGGCAAAACGTTTATCCATTTAAGCCTAGCTTCCTGATGCGACTTTGAGAGTTGCCTCTTAAGGGTTTGGTTCATTCTTTCTATTTTCTTGCTAGACTGTGGTCTCCAGGGAGTAGGCAAATCCCATTTAAGCTGGAGAAACTTTGACACTCCCTGGACTATTTCTGAAATAAAATGAGGCCCATTATCAGAGGATAAACCTTCGGGGATTCCAAATCTAGGGATTATTTATTTCAACAGATTTTGACAATTTCCCTAGCCTGACTGTTGTGACAAGGAAAATCTTCAGGTCACACAAAAAAGGTATCCACCAAAAGAAACAGATATGTATGTTGCCCACATTTTGGTAACTCAGAGAAATCTATTTGCCAGTATCCCCCTGGGGTATTCCCCCTTCTACTTTGCCTGCTGATGGCTTCCTTTGATCTTAGGGTTACTTACACAGCAGGTCTGGCATCTCCTCGATATTGCATCTGCACTGTGTTTTTGGTCCCATAACATATCTCTTAACAATGCTCATCATGGCACTGGCTCCCATGTGAGTTTCTTCACTTAACTTCCTAAGGAGGACTTCCATCATTTTGGTTGTAGGGAGAACTTACTGGTTCAGAGCTATCCACCATCCTTCTGAATCCTCTGAACAGCCTCTCTGCCAATTGATTCTCCTTTTCTGAATCCTGGGGAGGTTTCCTGTTGATTTTTCCCACCAGGTATCAGGGCTTCGATTACATGTCCATGCAAGGCAGCTCTTTTTGCAGCCAAGTCAGCCCTTCTGTTCTCTTGAATTACTTCTCCCTGCCCTTTAAGGTGGGCTCTGCTCGTTATCGGGAATACAAAAGAAAACATTTTTCTTTTGAGTCCAGCACAGTAAAACAAGCATTTGTCTCAGGTACTGAGGCCAGCAAGGTGTAAGGGTTTGGCATGGTGGCATGTACTGAACTCAGATTGACATTCTCTAAGCAGTCCATATTGTACAAAAGTATTTAACAGGGGCTCCTGTCCTTTGTGTGCTTCCAGTCTGATAGGGTATTGACTTGCCCTTACTGGTCCCACCTCTTGTTTCATTTCTTTTTTAATTGGGATTACATTCTTTGCTTTACCTGGATCCTTGGAAGCCCATGCCAGAAGAATCACAGCATCCAATACCACATCTGCGATATTATCTTCAAGCTCCTCTAAAGTTTTATCCAATAGTAGGCAAATTGTGCCTTCCATATTGTTTCGCATGGGATGTGCAACTGTACAGAGCTCTCGGAAATGATTATTTGAGCATTCAATTTGCACAGTAAATATCCTCCTAACAATGGAAAGGCGCATTCTGGCATATATAGAAACTCCAGTTTAGTACCTCTAGTCAGTTTAGCACCTCTAATTGTACACTCCACAGGTTGCAAGAATGGCTGCAAAGTTTTCTTTCCCTTGCTCCGACAATTGGTACTGTGGTTTTGCTTAGGGGCTCTTTATAGCTAGTTACCACTGAATGTGTGGCCACACTATCAATTAATAGTCTAAGACTTTGTTCCCCAGCTTTATTAGAACCAGGGGATCTGCTGGGGATGCTTTAATATTCTTCCCTGGTCCCCTTTACTTGCTATCTGAATCCTCTAGCATGATGAAGTCAGTGTTTCTGGATTGATTTTGCTCTCCTTTCTCTTCCCTGCACTGACATTAATTTTTCCAGTGTCCCCCCGCCTATATTTTCCAGAAGACCAACCATGACTGCACAGAGCGCTTTACATGCCTAACTTCCCCTGAATTCCTGCTACCTTACTCTCTATGGTATTATTCTTCAGCTGTGACTCAACTGCTTTTCAGTGTTGTTGCTCCTGGCCCAAATACGCACCCTGCCCCTTGCCCGCCCTTGTCCCCTTCAGCAAGCCTGGACATCCTGACTGCGTACGCTGCAGTAATACCACCGCTTTTTTCACATTGACAGGGCTTCAGTTGTGCTTTGCTAGACCTACTGTACAAACACCTTTCGTGAAACCCAATTCCTTTACAAAATAGTAGAAAGTTCTGCTTCCTGGAATACAGGAAGCTACTCAGCGCTGTTAGTCATATCCTAGTACTCTGCCCCAAAGCTTCCATCACTTCCACACCCCAGGGCTCGGTCAGGTGATGGGGAAGCTTCCTTCCTAGCCTGCTTCTGCACACTGGTCTTAATTCTCTGTAGGAGCTTACCTGTGCTCTGCGCACACAGTACCCAGTATGGGATCAACCAAACCAATCCTCTGCAGACAATTTAGATATTTAAGGAACTTGCGTTTGCCTTTGTTTAAGATGGCGACTTGCGTATCTTACACCTCTTTCCATTAAAAGGTGGTACCAAAACCTACATGTGTTCCAAGACACTTTCACCGTCTTTATTTTGCCAGATGAAGACTGGTTATCTCCAGAGTCTTGCCCACATAGGGAGTAGTATTGCGATATAAAGCAACAGAAAAATGTTGGAGATGATTACTTGAGAGAGCTAGGCCAGATTATTCCTCTTGTATTTCATTTATTATTTCCTAATTCTGATTCAGTAGTATTGCTGTTCATTGAGAACTTGGAATAAAACCAAGTGTCTTGACAGAGCCCTTAGAAACTGTGGGCAGAGAACCTGTCAACATCTCTTTGTGAGGCTTTGTGAGACAGTGCCTCTGCATTTCTTGCCTGTTATGACAATAGCTTTTTTTTTAAATGACAAAAGCACTCATTCAGAAACTGGTTTAAATCCATGCTGTACTTTGATTATGTTAGCAGACATACTATTTCTATTTAATCAAATACTCAGGCACGTGCTTCAGTTGTATATGAGAAAATTGCAGTGTTGTAAGACTCCAGCATGTGCGTACTCATGACTACACACTGCAATTTTATTCAATTCCTTTCTGACTTTATGTTTAGTGTTTGTATTTGTGTGTGTTTTTCTATAGATCCACAACTGTGTATTTGCCCCAAATGCATCTGATTTTGCCCATAATTTCAGCCCTACTAGGAATTTCCATATTACTTTTCTTGTCCAGTATCATCTATAATTTTGCAGCATCTCACTGCCCAGTATCATCTGGAAACATAATAAATATCCCATATTCTCTGTCTCTTACTCCCCATCTCCTTCTCTTTAGCTGAGCTTTTATGAGTGAAAGATGCACATGTGGTTAAACATTTGTAGCATCACGTTTAAAAGAGCAGATGTTTCAGGGTCAGAACACATTCCTCTCCATCCTACCTCATATATTTGCTTCTCCTGCTTAGGTCTTTTCTTCAGTGAAACTGGTTTTGAAGGGATTTTTGCCTGATTACGTCCTTTCAAGTGAAAAGCAAATAGCTGGAATGTAAGAGCTGAAAAGAGAGCCCATGGCAAACATCAGACAATTGTGAAACAAAAGTGGCCAGACACCACAATGAAAAATGATGACAAACTGCGTAAGTTTTAAAAGCTGGGATTAACAGCAAGCCTCCACCTCTCAGCATGAGTCACTTCGCAGCTATTTCTGTGCTTGATTGGATCAGCACCAAAGCTGCAAAGCATTAGCCAGGCTCCAGGTGTGTCGCAGAAGATATTCCCCTAGCCTGACCCAGGGAACATCACATCCTATGAGTGGCTAAGCATTTGAATGATCATATAAGCCAGCTGATATATGCTGAAGGCTGTTGGTTAGGGGACAGGAGAGGTTTCAGTCTCACATCCATCCACCATTGTTCTGATCTCAACCTTACATTTATAAGATTGTAAAGAACCTGTAAATAATTCCGTATGTCAACAGGACAGCACAATAAACATTCAGGGTAGCAACTTATTGCTTATATTCATTTGTGCTTTGTGTCACTGTGAGGCAGAGCTGTCTAACCTTGTCGAAGCTGTTAGTGACAGATTCTGCAGAATTGGAGTCAGAAGAAATAGAACTTGATGCTTATATCCATCTCCCGCAACGAGATTCATTAAGTTCAGTGTGTGCATAGTTGTCTCATTTATTCTAACACTAGACCCTAGGACACTTCATTTCACCTAAGTATAACCAGCAAAGCATATCTAGTTTAATTTATGCTGAGTCACCTAGGCTCCTTTTATAGTCAAAAGAGAGAAATCAGTACTTCCAAAGGATGATAAAACAGCTTCTAGAAATGTCTCCTTTCCCCCTTAGCTATGGAGGGAGATTAGATGAATAGCTTAAATAGCTGAAGTTAAGAAAGCCAGGTGGTTTTCATAACCCACCTGTAGTCCATCTCCCTTGTGACAGTGTGATTCATTTACTCGGTTCATAAGGAAGAAGCAAATCTGTCAAACACAATAGCACAAACAAACATATTTAACATGCATATACCTACTACTGCTTTTTTATTGCTTTCTTAATTGATTAATACTCTAGTCAATAATGCCTCTGTTAGGTCTCAGCCTCAGAAGCGCACCTCACTTCTTAGTTGTCTCATTAAAGAGAGATGAACTGCTCACCTGTTTACGACTAAGCATATGCTTAAGTGCTCACTGGGTTGAAGTCTGTTATTTTGTAGTTTAGGTACAATTTATTTCCTTCATTACACAAATGCTTGTTACATCTTTATTTAATTATTATGATTATTCCTGTTTTGCCAAGTTTGTCCATCTGGGAGCAGGATGTTTTCTTCATGATTCCTAATTTAAATTGGTATAAAAGTTTATTTTTTAAAGAATGCTTTCAGCCACATTAGCGTAACAAATCTTAATTTTTTCTAACTTGAACCTTTTAATTGTAGCTTATGTGTTTAAAGCACAAGGTGTGGTAATCAAAATGTACCTGCTTCCTTGCTACTGGTGGCAAAATCTTTCCTGTATAATCCAATTCATTTAAATAAAATAGTAGTGGTCTTTACTTCTGTGTTCCAGTTACAGAGACGATTAAAACCCAGTAAAATTCATTTTTTGTTCTTTTCTGCAAGGAGTTCTGGTTTTAAGCTTATAATTACTGTTTTTTAAAAATTTTTAGTAGGGCTTGGTTATTTAAATGTCTTTATGGTAAATATACTTATATAATTACTAAATTCTTAACATGTTTCTATTCATACTAAATAATATTATTTGCAATAAATTATTCCAAGAACTCTAAAACCCTCTCCCCAAGTACTAAAACAATGCAAGATAGATCTATTTCAATCACGATTTCTTGTTTGTAGTCAAAGCTGAGGTTCACATTTTAAACATCCCCAAAGCATCTGGTTGTTTACATCCATCCTCTCGTTCCGGCTCTAACTCCAGCCAGGACACTGTTGGTCTCACTCACTGCCAGCACCACTTCCTTGCTTTAGTGATGGCTGTTGAAGGATTAATGTAAATGGTAAATCCAACACCTTGAAAACAACAAATTACACAAAATATATTATCAAACAAAATATAATCGAGTTCAGACTCCAACCTTGCTTGTTTTAAGCAGCCTGCTCACTTTTTTCTTTCCCTTGCAGATCTTGCGTTCCTCTGGGACAACATTCAGGATAAGCTTGCACAGGTGACTTCTATCCTTTCTTTTAACCTGATAACATCATCAAGGGTAATTTCAGACATAAATTTCACCATTAACTAGCTCACTTTAACATTCCTTTCTGATTTACTATATTCTTTTGCACACTCTCCCTTTGTACTCCCACAGAAAGGTGCTGGGAAGTTTCTGCCATAAAAATACTAGATAAAACCTTGCTGATCATGTGTTCTGTCTGTTAAAACAAAAGCAAGATGAAACAACTTTGATGTAAAATTAGTGTCCAGAAGGTGTTCTCTCCCACATCTCTCAAACCCACGACTTCTGTTGAATCTCTTCAATATCTTGTTATGAGAAACAGAAGATACCTTCATTAAAGTAGATGTTTACTGCCTGTAAGCCTTCATGCATTGGAATAATTTATATTATCTAGATGCCAGCTGCATCACTCAAATATTCCACCTTAAAAATAATGTGGGTCCATGCACTGTGGTAGTATACACTTAGAAAACCAGGAATGAAGCATGAGCCATTCTGAGAGAAAAGAGCAGATTATCCCATCAAAGTGTTTTTTAATGTAAACAGCTCTTTGCTATTCCAACCTGGATTTTTACCTAAATTCTAAATACTGGACCCAATTGCTGCAGATACTTTGCTGTTTCCAACTTTGGTGAATTACCAGTTTTCTTTTATTCATAGACAAATAGTTGATCTATGATTGACAATGGAATGCTATAGAGGCTTAGAATTGAGGGTCATCTAGTTGGAATTGATGTATTTCTCTTCACAGATTATGTGACATTTTTACATGTCATTCAATGCTCTGACAGCTCGAATTATCCCTGCCAAATTTCACAGAAAACATTTACAGAGTCTTAAGTAAGCATCCTCAATGGTTTAATGAGTCACAGCTTTGTGTACTTAGATATCGGGGTCATCAGCATACTAGAAGGAATAGACATAAATGTCAAGCCACATTTCTGTTTTGTTTCCAAACTCTATTTTGAAACTAGGCAATTCTGCCAGATAAACCAACCAAACATCTTAAATTGCGAAACATTTTCTTAACGTGTCACTGTATCAGTGACAGAAACTCATGCTATTTCTGCTACTTCACTCTGAAAGCCAAAGAACAAGTCTGGAAATGTTGCAGCATCTCAACGGCTTTACTAGGAATTTTGCAATACAGCATGTTCTCTCAAAACCCCACCCTTTTGGAATCACATGAATAGGTTCCCAGACAGGAAGAAACCGTCAAAATCTGAATCCCAAAAGCTGAGAAACAAAGAAGGGCGGGGAAATTAAGCCATCACTTCAATGTTTTCATTTATTTTGAGGCATTCATGGTCTTTCCTTACATACTTTGAGGATAGTAACATTGAGTCATAAGCTAAGGGCAGATATGAGACGTGATACTTTTCTCTCGGATATGGAGGCAAAGATAAATTTAGTTTCTATATTGCGAAAACGTGCTGCTTGGAAAACACCAAAGAACCTCCTGCTCTTCCCCACACTGCTCCTAATGTGTTGGATAGGAGCAGTAAGCCCCTTCCCTTGCTCAGGTAAGACACTGGTCCCTTTACTGTATGAAATCCTTAAATGCTTGTTCTCCCGATTTATATCCCTTCATGAAGTCTTCTATAGCTGCGGCAGGTACAGCCCTGACAGTTTAGGAGTAGTAAGGATCTCTTTCCTACCTGACAGGAGAATGCGGTCTACAATCAGCATTACCTGGTGTGGTATTTGGCAAAAACTAGACAAAACACGGTACAGGGATGAGAAAGTCAAAAAGGAGCAGCACCAGATGAGAAGGCAGTCTCACACGTCCACATCCAGAACTGAAGTTACCTGGTCCCAAATGAGTGCATGGTGCCAGACTAACCTCATTTAACCAGCTAATTCTGCTAAACTACATCAAACTTCTTGTGCGCAAACCTGGGCTATGCTACAAGCTTAAGCCTCTAACACTTCAGCCAAAGGAGAGAGAGTTTGACTAGTTGGAAGTTTGCTGAGCTTCCCAAAGATCACTCCCTATAAAGGAAGAAAGTTTCATGAATTGCAGTGCTCACTTACACATTTCAGTCTAAGTAACAAACTGAAAATAACCAGAAATACCCAAACAAAGGAACTCCACATTCCATGGAGGAAAGGCTTTGATATTTCCATTCCCTGTCACCATCTGATACCTTTGAGGAAACAAAGCAACTTGCATGAAAATACTTCAAATAAATTCTTGCTTGAAATGGGAACCTGAAACTGTGAAAAGAAGCTGTAATTTTCAGCTACTGCTGACGTTCCTCTCCCCGTTCTCAAAAGGATGTTTATCCAGCCAGTAATTCCATCTTATATGCAAAGAGAGGAATGAAACAGAAACTGCTTTTTGCAAATATTCTATTTCAAATAAATATCCAGAAAGTGTCCGTTGTTATTAAAAAAAAAAAGGCAAAACCATAAACTCGTCTCATTTTTCCTACTCTGTCTGTATGGCTTTTGCATTTACACAATTTTTCCTCCCGAAAACATTTAGACCAGTGTTGTGATTTGAGAAATTTTGAATGTCTTATTACGAAAAGAAAAAAAAAAAAAAGAATGAAAATCTCAGTTATTATCTTTTCAAATCCAGAGGATGTAGTAGTTCTATATTCTAGCTCTGGAGATTTGGAAGAGACTCATCTGCTCCTGCTTCACTGAGCTCATTAGCTTGCTTATAGCTCTAATACTGTCGTCACGCTACTGTGAGCCATAGTAGACTTCATAGCCACAAATAGATAGGAAAGAATAAGCCACTCCATGCTGTAGATACTCATATTTAGCTTCCAGAAACTGGTAGCAAACAGAAACCCAAAAGGCAACTATTACAAGAGAACAAACAGTATTTCTAGTCTACTAGTGAGCTCCATCACTGCACAAGACAAAGCAAACAGCCGGGATAAAAACAATCTTGCACAGCATCTGGATGTATGTATGCTGACAGATATTCTGAGATCCTAGATTTAAAGGAAAAAAAAAAAAAAAAAGGACTATCCCTTCCTAGCATGCCGGCATGCTCCAGGTTTACCAGAACTTAGATGGTAAACATTCAGCAAGGCAAGCAATCCTACATTCCCTAGACAGAGCACCAAATAGGTACAAGTCAGTTGCAAATCCTGTACTACGTGTACTCATAGCCTCAGACGGGTGTGATAATCCTAGAAACCACACAATTCTTTCCTACTGAAATTACATATTGCCATTCTATATAGGAAGGTTTTTTTAATGGGGAAAGAACAACATGTTTGACCTTGCCATGAATGAAATATTTCCTGGAAATATTTAATCAATTATCCGATCCACAAAGCTCACAGCAAACAAATCTTCATCATCTTATATAACTATCAGAAAAGATATATATAAACACACACAATTTTTGTTTTTATACCATATGGGATGGAACTGTGCCCTAGACGCGTTTGGATAAAGATTAATCAGGTCAGCTATGCTCTTTTTTAAAAAAAATATTTCACAGGCTCTTGCTCATTGTTATGGAAGGGTAGAGACAGTTCTTCAGACACAAGCGCTAGCCCCCATTCTCTTGCAATTAGAGGTTCCTATCCATCTCGTAGGAATGTCCAGCTGATCATGAAGAATACTTGGAATCATTGCTGCCTTTGATACCTGTTTCTCTTGGCTTCTCATTTACAAAAACACTAATCACTAAACCCACCAATCAAATCAAAGAAACCAACCAACGAAAGTATCTTCTACCTAGCAGTTCTTACCCTTTTTTGATTTGCCATCTTCTTAAAAAAATACACCATAAAAACATTCAAGCAGACACAATAGGCTTCCTTGGTTGAGTCCTTCTTTGCAAATCCCTTAGAAATAAATAATGGATTCTCATTGTTCTCTGGTCCTGAGGCTAAACATCACTATTCCAGTCAAATTGTCCAATTAGACTTCCAAACTTTAGGTGCCAAGTCCATGTTGATAACCAATAAAGAACTGGAGGTGTTTCAACTTTTTTCTAACACTATGCAGTTGAAATAGTTGTCATAAAAGTGAAGCAAAAGCCTATGAAAGATTTCCTCCACAGAGGTGTAGCCAACACAGTGGAGAAAAGCCTTAGGACCCTGACCTAACCCATCCTCTGGGAAACAGAAGATTATTCCACATCCACCATATATTTTTCTGTAATTTAGTCAATTTTCATTTTACCTGAGTTGAACAACTGATACTTTATTGCTTCTTGTGGCAGAAACTCACTAATAGACCACTATTTTCTCTGCCAGCAGAACGAGGATAGTGTGCTATTCGTAATTTTTTTTTCTAGCCAAATAATTGCATAGATTTCATTTGCTCGCTCCCTCTCTCATAGTATTAGGTGGCAAAAAGCCAACATCAAAACATAATTAGAAATGTACATAACACCAAATTATACATCAACATACTTGCAGTAATTACCAGTACTACTTTTGCATTGCAGTGTCATGACATTGATCTCTACTATACATCCTACAGTAATGCCATATCAATCAAGATGAACTGACAGGAGAAGATGCAGAAGTGGAATTCAACACACTGAAACTTTTCACTGAGGGTCTAAAATCTACAGTCTTGCAAACATACAAACATCAGAGACATTAGCTTTGGTAGAGTAGCATGGCTGAATCAGATCTCTCCTGCGTCAACTCAGCCGCGCATAGCCAGTGAAGGGATAAATGCAGCCATTCCCTGCAGCCTTAGCTGCTGAGAAGGTGATTATCAACTGCATCATGATATAAATTAGAAAACTTTGCCAGCTGAGATTAAGGTCTCAGAAATCTGCAAAATTTGGACTAATGTAACCACCTTTAAAATACAGCGTAGGATAGAAGTGAGACAAATGGCTGCCCACACTTTCTGCTGCTGATACCTATTTATATTGCAAAACTAAGCTGACTAGCAACTAGTAAATGATTATTTCTTGGATTAATTTAGTGCATTCATTCTGTGTGAAAAGAACTGTATGTTATTTCATACAACCTCATGTGAAAATCACTGGTGTTTGGTAGACTTACCATGATTACTATGCATTTACTCTCTATGAATTTGTGACAATAACAAAAAAGAAGAATCTATAAATGTGATAGTGAGATATTGATTGCCTTTTCAGTGGTATCTTAGACAAAGATTTTTAACCAAGCCTTTCCAGATATGTGTAAATAATTCCCCACATTCCTTTTTGATTCTCTAATCATTTAGAGTTAATGCTTCCTTTTTCCCTCTAGGATGAGTCTATCTATCTCTGCAGTATTTGGCAATTTTAAGCAAAGTCAAGTGGTTACCACTATTTGCATATAGGAGACAAAGACCTTCCCAAACTGAGCCATTGAGAGCAACAGAGACTTCTCTTAAATGTTTTTTAATCTTCTCTTTGTCTTCACCTGCAATTGCAAATCAAAGTAATCACTAATTCAGTTAGAAAAACAAACAGCTGATAACCAATTGCCAGAAGGAACCTAGCTGCTAATATAAACAAGACTGAAATCTCATTATATTGTCTAAGAGCTTATTTGAGGAAAGTTCTTAGGCATCCCTTCTTATCAGCTTCCCTAAGACGCGGGTCAAAGATTCCTCCTCTATCATAAATTAGCATATTAACGCTACACACTTTAATTGCACACTGTAGATTTTCCATATTACAATTTCTTTCATCCTACATAAACTGATTTTTTGTTTAAGACTAGATTGCCTTAACTGTGGATGTGTCAATGTTGAGGTATTACACATTGCTCCAGCAACAGTTCCTTTAGCATGTTGGTCATGTAAACACTTCAAAAAAATTGGCCTTCATACGGTGGCACATTTTCTAATTTTAAGAACATCAACATTTGGTATTGGGAAAGATACCACATGACACTATTTTTCAGATGCCATTTTCCAGACCACTCGTAACAGTTACTTGCTTCTGTATGGTTTGTTTTTCTTTTATGTGTCCTATATGAAATACTTTCACATGGGCATCGCTTTATCTCATATGATTACTCCTTTTCCAGTCTGTGTCACAGTGTGCACTTTATACTATACAAATCTCCCATAAATGCTAATATTCAGACAGATGATTAAGATAATGCATATCAGGTCAATTTGGTATGTGCATACTCCTGGCTCACGACAATACAGCTTGGCTTAAATATTCTGTATTGCATTCTTTTGTATTTGTCAGGAGCTAAGAGAGCCCCGAAACTTTCTGCAGATCAGCTGACAAGTGGCAACCTGAATGCAAACCCTTATCTGCATTTTGTGGACAAAGACATTTAACCCACTTTAAATGTATCCCAAACAGCTACTATTGCTTACTGGTTTCTTGAAGTTGCCTGAGCAACCTGCTTTCTGAAAAAATAATGGCTAACGTGAGCAAAGCTGGGCAATTCATAGCTCACGTCCTGCGTAGGCACACAACTTGTTGCCTTTAAGAAAAATGTTTCATTGATACTTACAAATTTTCCCCCTTTTTCCTCTCAGAAATATAGAAATGATGCAGCCTGAACAGCCTGCTCATACCTCTTCTGGTTTAGACACCAATTCTATATTTGACTGATTTGAAATAATAAAATGGTAAAAGCAGATCTTATCCTGAAACTTAACTGCAGCAAATATTCTCTTGCAATTGTTTATCCCTTAGACACTTCCTTCCAAAGCTCCTGACTCCAGCCTTCCTTTCATGTGAGTAAAGCAGGCTTCTTCAGTGAGTTTGCGCTTCAGATTAACCATTTCCCAACTAGATAAACACTTGGCAGCAAACAGTATGCTTCAGCCATTGCCAAGACTGGTACAATACCCTTTAATCTGTGTCAAAAGATTTGCTGTTGACTGCAATGCAGAACCTAAATTTACAACAGTGCCTGAAACACGCAAAATACTCCCTCTGTTATTTCCTGTCTCACGCAAACTGTAATCTCTTCAGAGCAGGAACTGTCTGTATTTTGAATTTTGCATGGTAACAGGTAGAGTGTCAAAGCTCAGTGATTAACAAACTGTGTTAAAGATAAATCTCAGCAGAAGGCACACGGGACTGCAAAGGCTGGGTTTTCTTTAAGGAAGCCTCCGTGGAACTTTGGACATACTGTGTTATTTGTTACAGGGAAATGCCCATTTTGAGCAAGCATATGCAAAAACTGAACAGAAGCTGAGCACATTTACACATACGAGGACTAGGAGTCCTTGTCAAACAAGTATAACAAAACTCCTCTGTCTTTAAGAAGCTATAGTGAGTACGTTGCTTTTATCTATAATTTCATAGATGGAGAAACCCGGGTTTTTGCTAAGGAATCCTATAAAGGCAGCACCACCTAGTGGTACCAAACCCACAGTGTAGTATTTCCAGTGGTTTCCTTGAAGAAAATTACTTTGGAAACCATAGGGGAACCTCTCAGATGAAATTATTTTTAAAATACCCACATGACATCTACGTGTTTTGGTTTGGGTTTTTTTTTTTAATTCAGCATGAACATGAATAAATAATATTTGCAAGCTCTGGATGTATGTTCAGTTATGTTCTGTGTTAATACCCTTTGAAGGGAAAAAATGTGTGTGAAGGTACATGTATTAATCACAGACGATAAAAAAATTTTTTTTTGTGCATAGATATATATATATATAGGTAGATAGATATTAAAAAGACCAGGTATTGAAATAGTTACTACGCACACCTTCCCATCTAACTTTGTTATTTACTCTTGCTGGTATAAAATTCAGATGAAAACTTATATGTGCACAAGAAATAACCAGTAACTTTGGAGCTATTCCCTAATACTTTCCAGCACACATTCCAGTGAACTGTAGTTTATCTTGCTTCACTAGGCCCTGGCAGATGAACCTCAGGTGTAAAGGGTGGGGCCAGTCTCGCGCACGCTGCGCCTCACCTAAAAAATCCACTGCGCAGGCTTGAAGGGTGTACTCACGTTTGCAAAGCCCTGTAGTGACAGGCAAGGGACGAAACGGCAATACCACCCAAGGAGACCCTCCGGTGTGCTCTTTGCAACCGGTCTTGCCTATCCTGCATTGGCCTTTTCAGCCATCAGTGTGCTTGCAATAAGCGTGGGCAAAGCCCTTCCCAAATCTTCGTCCGCGAAGCCAAGCCATGATGATGATGATATGCAGCCCACAACACAGTCAATCACCTTACAAAAATCAGAAGGGTCCAATGTGTAAGACCAGTTGGACTTGTCTTCCACAGTGATTGTACTGGCACATGTATTTACATCTGCCCTAAGTAGCTGTACAGCACGGTGACTATAACTTGGTAGCATTTTAAATCATCTTAGCATCTGTTTTTCACATCATCCTCTAAATCCTCTACAGACACTTCAGGAGGTGAAAAACCCTCCAATGCATCTGCCTCCGTGGGACCCTGCCAGTACAAACTAACATTGTTCTGAAACACTGAGAACTGGTGACTTGTTATATCCCTTTGGTGTCTTTTTCTGGGCACACATGGGAGAAGTTTGGCATTATCAGAGACATAAATCTTTAGTATTATATGACAGAATTTTTTTTAAACTTATGAACAATATGTGACAACATAACACAGGAAGGAAAAACCTCAATGATCAAAACCAGCAGTGGCCTGGGCTTTTATGTTTTTTTTATATGGTGCAAGTAGCACACATGGCAGGTGCCCAAACTGCTCTTGCCGCGCCCCATTTCTCTCATCTTGCCCCACCGTACATGCAGTCCACAGCTCACCTCTCCAGTTACTTAACTTTGATCTCATGTATGCTTCCATAGATGATCTATTTGGTATAGCCCCAAAGTCTCCACTCTGTGTGGCTCTCCTACGCCCCTTCCCCAGTCCCATGCATGACAGAACAACTCCTATTTCTAGCTCCAAACACAGCCCCAGTGCCTACTTCTCTCATGCTGACAGCTGCCAGGCTTGCTACTCTCCATCTTCACAGCCACATCAATGCTGGGGTATTTAAGGAACTCATAAATTTCATTCACCACTGGCGTACGATTTTGCTGGAGTTGTGACTACTTCACCATTGACCTCATAGATTCCTTCCATGCCTATGTACCTACAACAGAGCAAGAAAAAACAGAACAGACCAACTGAATACAGGGATTCTAGTTAAACAATCAGCTTATAGAATTCTTTTCACCATGCTCCATAATTTTATGGATGGTTGGGGATTTTTTTTTTTTTTGTCCTCACCATTTCTCACAGTAAATTTATTCTAAATCCTCATTCTCCTGATGGGTGTAAACTTTCTACAGCAGTTTATTCATTGCTAGCTGGTGATACTTGTTCTGGGCAAGCATTGCCCTTTACCTTATAGAGTAAACAACTTAACTTGAAGGTATTTGACGAGAACATTTATCTCCTCTCAGTATTCCCTTTTCTAGACCAACTACATGAATATTTTCGAGGATACATTTAATCTCTTGCAGACATCCTTTTTTCCACTACCTGCTGTCTATCTAATCCAACTGGAAGGAGCATAGTCAAGTCAGCACAGTTTGTTGTCCAAAGAAACAAGTTCTCCTAAGCCCATGGTTACATAGCTTCCAGATGTGCCAGGGCTTGATCTGCAAAGCCTGTGGTCTGCTTAAACCACAGGGAGGCAGAGCAAAAAGCATTGTAGCATAACCCTTCCTCCACTCACAGAAGCTTTTTTTACCATGATAATCTTAGTTGCCTTACTTGTTCAAACCAAACTCTACCTTTCTTGAGCACATAACCACACTGTACATAGCACTTCAGATGCACTCTCACCTATTCTTCCCCAATCTCTATCAGAGATACTTCATCTTATACATTCTAGGCTGTATTTTCATTATTCCAACACACATGCACTTTCTAGTCATCTGTGATCACCAAGGTCTTCCTCTACACGTTTCATTTTCAATAGGTGAACTCCTCAAATAATTTCTTTTTATTCTCTACATACATGTTTTTGCTATTAAATTCCATCCCATCTCTATTACATTCTGGGTTCTGTTGTTTGGGGTTTTTTTATACTACATACCTTCACTTTTTATATCATTAATACTCTTTTATGTGTTAAATGATTATCATTAATCAAAACATTACATTAGAATCAGTCCTCGAGTATTTCTTGGGTAACTTTGTCAGTAACTTTCCTCCAGAATGACAGTACATTTAATATAATATTATCTCTCCTTCAGCCAGGTCATTACACACCTTAACTTCTTGTATGAATCCTTATCTTTTCTAGCTGAACTAGTAATTTCCCATGTAGCAGTACATCTTCCAGTCCTATCCAAGTTAAAAATGTTAAGATGCTAAAGAAAAACGCAGTTATAAATAGCAGTTAAAATAAGAACCAGGACCTGTAAATTATGTATAAATATTTTATTATGTATAAAAGACAACTTACATGGGTAGATACTCTATTAAAACACATCACAGGCTTTCTGTTTTCGTGAAAAGATTCAAAAGCTTTAAAGAGCACTTTAGAATGCCTCCTCCCTCTCTTACAGTGGTGTATTACTTAAGGATTGATACCAAGCAGCAACTGTACTGCAACATAGCAATGGCTGCTGGTATTTCTAATGATGCTATGACAATGCAAAAGGGGGGCACCATATGGAAACCAAATTTGGATTCAAGGCTTAGACTCTTTGGTCCCCAAGCCAACAAAACCAGGCAGAGTTATGGAGTCAAATACTCAATCCACAGACTTTTAAACAAACCTTTACAAAACATCTGCTTTGGGACGTCATCTGGCTCTGGCAAATACAACTCTCTTCACTCTATTTAAGATAGGGACGGTTGGAAATAACAATGGGGAAGGAAAAAAAAAGGTAATATTATGAAGCCCTAGAAAACAGCATCAGAAGGCACACTCATTCAAGTAAAAGACCCTCCTCAGGTTATCTGTTTTTCTCACAGTACATATATATATGCTCAATACAGGATTAACATTTTAAAGTCATCAGGTAAGGACTTAGTCTCCTCACAGATCAGATTAATTTTGTTTAGTATTATTATTTTATATACCAGATCCATACAAAGGAGATTTTTTTGTTTGTTTTTCTTTTGTCAAGACCTTGAAAAGGCTCTACAAAAAGTAACCTAAACACTACAACAATGGGACTGCAGCAGTTAGCTATGTGGAATTTCACGTACACCATTAAAACTACAGTGTGTTATTTAATTTGTAACCTGTCTTTGACTTCTTATAGCTAGATGAGCAAAGAAAAATGTTGTCATATTAACAACTGAGTTGCACAACTTTCTTCTAACTCTGCAAATGGCTGTAAAGTTTATGATTACCATTACATAAGCCACCTCACAAACAACAGTCAGAGCCTGGCATGTAAACAGTTAATTATACATAATTACGTAGTTAATTTCATATTACGATATGTAGGTTTGAGCATCCTTCAAGGCATAACATGGACCCAAGGTATAAGATTTCTCTCAAAAATGAGAACATAAGGTTAGTGCAGTGATACTAAAGTTATCTAAAGACTAAAGTATCATGCAGGAGAAAATTTTCTGTTAGTTGTTATAGGAAAAATAAAATAATAATAATAAAAAAAACCCTTTCAGGTGTCCATTCTTTATATTAGATACTAGACAGTAAAAAAATCTCCAAATACTTCAGTAGTCACATTTCCATCCTACAGAATGCAACTGTGCACCTGCCTATAGGTTCAGCATGTCACAATGGGAAGTTTCCAGTTCTTACTGTTGAAGAACTGTGAAGATAGTTAATAGTAGTATTTTAATTAAATGATGAAAATGTAACAACTACTTCATTTTTACTATTTACATTTGGTTTTAGCATAATATTTGCTAGAACAGTGAAAGTGGCTTGTGCTATTCCACTCAGCTTCTGCTTTGGTGATGAGGACAATGTCTGAGTTTATAACTACAATGTGACATTTAAACTTTTAAAGATTTTTTTAGGTTCTAAAAAGTTATATAGAAACATTTTATGGGGATTATGTTCAGATAAATTTTTAATTGTTCTGTATTTTCAGTCTAAACAATGTGACATAAATTGTATTTTTTCTACCTTTACTTTTCATATTACTGTTACTAATTTTTTAATACACGCAGAGTAAATGCTTTTACAAACAAGAGAAACATGATCTCATCATTTCAAAGTTAAGTGGAAACTTTTAAAAAACACAAGAGGACAAGAAACAGGAAAACACAAATCCATAAATGCAGCTGATTTTCACATGTTATATAGTAATCCTCTCGCTCTCAAATAGACTCACTGAGTAGTTCACTTCTATGACAAAGCAGCGTAACAAAACCACTGAATGATACCGACATGCCTGAACTGAATGTTGGTTTATGTCAATATGTGTTGTTATTACTAGAAATCTTTCCAGGTAAAAGGAGATTCCCAGTGCAAGAAAGAATTTTTTCAGTATATATTTTCATGTGTGTAATCACCTATTACAGGAGAGGTAATATCTCTTACGTACTGCTAGGACTAAGGCAGAACATAATACTTGATCACTTTGCCAAATACCTACAAACCAGAGAACAAGCATGATTAAACATCCATAAGATGCAAGTCTGTTCCCATGAAAATCACACAAGTATTTTCAAAACATTTGAGTCTCACTGTCTGTCAGAAAATCTCACATTGATGGAGTTTCCAGGCGTCAAAAGTCCATGGGTTTTGGCATGAACCGGTTCAGTTTTGGGAGAAATTTTGATCTCAAAATTCTGAAGCAACTGTGAAGATAAACAGGACAAAGTATTAGAAAAGCTGCAAAATTATGGATGAAGATTAGACTCTGGAAAAGAGAATGTAACAGACTATCACAAACAAAATTTCTGTTGCCAGTTCTGTGGAGTCTAAGTGCTATGATTCTCACACAGGACAGAAAAAAATAATTGTTACAAGGTGAAAATTATAGCTAAAAATCTTCCTCCCCTGACTGAGGGAGGGCTGAGGCAGTCCTTTCTGAAGAATTTAAACACAACTAGATTAAACAGCCTGAACTATTGAAGAAACTAAGATCTCTTTCAAACCTTGTGAGCTTCCTCTCTATGTATTTTTGATTTCACTGCCTTTAATATAAATAAATACGTGCAATTATAAAACAAAGTAATAAAGGAGCCCCAATCCCATCGCACACATTTCTCTTCCTGGGCAGAAGGAAACAAAACAAATGTGAGACAGCAACTGTCCAGTGCACCAGGTGAAACAATCATTATTCAAGGAGTCAAATATTAGAACCTCTCCTGAACAGAATCACTATAATTCAATCACACAGGTTCTCTGTACATTAAACCTCTATTTCCATACAGTTAATGAAACTGAGAGAATCAGCTGCAAACATAAGTCACAGAAACTGTGGGCTAAAACAAACTTCAAGAGATTTATCTCACCTGTTTTGAAGCAAAACATAGAATTCCTCAGCTTCCTATCTCTAAATTTTCAAGAAGGAAATACCACAACATCCTCAACTTCTGCTAATATTAAATCTCAAACACTTTTTCCTATAAACTGAGCAATCTTCTCTTATGCTTCTCCTAAGTAAGGATGGTGAACAATGCATTATTTTCCTATACATAACGACATTTTCAATGATGTTAGATTTTGATAAGCTTTTAATGTCGTGCTTCTCTTTTTCAAACATTCTTGTTATTCTCTCGATCTTCAGAATTTCTCCAATTTGACTATATCATCCTTAAAATGGAGCGCACAGGTTCGGTTGTGCATCGTTGTCTAGCTGAGGGTTTGCCAGTGTTTTGTAAGACTGAGTCATTTTCTGACATACAACATGCTTGTTAATGCTGTTAACATACCCAAAAATTACACTGCCGTGTCAGGATTAGCATATTTATTGCTGACCGATTTTTTACGGAATCACCCCAGTCTGTTCCTACAGCACTAATTACCCAGCCAGTCGGCCAGCAATTTGTGTTTATGCATTTGATTTCTTCTCAAGAGTAGTAAGTTGCAGCTGTCCTTTGTGAACAGTTTTGTGTTGATTCTGGAACATTTCTCCATTTTTTCATAATTCTATACTCACATCCTCGATTTTAACTTAATTCATGTCAGCTTGGTAGCCTATGCAAACTTTAAAAGTATTCTCTAATCCACCATTTTCACTGTTAATGAAAATACCAACCTAAATCAAATGCAGCACAGACTCTTACAGAATTTTAATTAAATGCTTTCCCAGTTCAACAGCAAATTTTTGAGAGCTGCTGCCTCCAGCTATTTCTTTTTTCAACCAGCTGTGTGTGCAGTTTATAGGTACTTCCATCTGGAACAAATTTGATTAATTTAATTGTGAGAATGATGTATAGGACATGTGAAAATACTTCCTGAAGTCAGAACACATGATTTGTTTTATATCCACCACATTAGGTAAGTGATCAGGTCAAAGAAAGAAATCAACTGGTCTGAAACAATTTCTCTTTGATCAGCTCAATGCTTCATGTGTTTCTATTTTTCAATAACTTCAATATCATCTTGATGCTTGTAAATAGGTTGTGTGCTATCTTGTTCTAGTTTCTTTACTGAAAACAAAAGCAGGCTCTCTGTTACTTCCTTGATCCTCCTTTTCAAAAAGATGCAAGTATGTTTGTTTTATCCTGCCCCCTGAGAGCTATCTCACTCTTGAGTTCCGAAAGACAGATGCTAATTGTTCAGAGATTGCTCTAGGAGTTTACTTAAGGAAATTCTAAGGCAAATTCAATCAAGCTTTGCTTTGAATACATATAATGGGTCTAAATATTTTTATAGTTAAGTAACTATAAATAGTTTCCAAATCTTTGAGTTTTGATTGCACAATCTGATCTCAGTGTTTGAGTTAAAGGGTGTCTTTTAAATGACAAAAAGAATGTAGCAGCTGTTGGGAAAGCTTTCTTTACGATATGAAGCAATGGAAAAATAACATATATTAATATGTACTAACTACTTATATAACTTATACAACTATAAATTATATATATCTAAAATTATAATAAAGTTTGAAGAAAGAACAAGAAGGGACAGAGAATTACAGAATATAGAAAAACTCTTATTTGTCGCAACACTGTGGTCAGTGTAAGGATATAAAAACAATTCTACGTCTTTGTAAGTACTGAATCCTTCATATACTGAAACTGAGCAGGTAACCACTCTAATATACATTAAGAAAGACTTCCAATTTCCTTACAAAAACCTTCTGTACTAAATCCATGGATTTTCTTAACAAACTTACCTTTAGTTTTACTTCATTTGTACTATAAAGATTTTAATTCTGCAATGTAGTTTAACTAGCATTCTACACTTCAAGCATGATTATTTTCCATTTTTTAAGCCTTGTCAGGATGAATATGCTAGACAACACTCCAAAGCAAAGTTTTTGAGCACTGTAAGATATCCAGAAATGGTATATACATAGAAAAGAATCATACCAATATATTTTTCTTCTTGTAAAGCTGTCACATAGTTCTAACCTGAATAAGTGCAAGATGAATTTCCAGCTCTGCAATTCTTTTTCCTATACAACTTCGAATGCCATAACCAAAGGGGATGGAACCAAAATTGTCTACTCTGTCCAAATTATCTTTCCTCAGCCAGCGCTCAGGTCGGAACTCATTTGCCATTGAGAAATTTTCTTCGCTGTATGAAGTAGTGTAATGACAGAGTGCCAGCTGCGTCTGAGGAAATAAATTATACTTATATTTAGCTAACTCCAATACATGTAACAAAATAAAAAAGCACATGTAATTGCTGTAATTTCTGCAATATGAGGTGATAAAAATAAAGTATCTTTGAGTAATTCTAGAAGAAAAAAAGGATATGTAGAAAATCAGATCCCTTTCTCAAATGGTCAAATGAAATAAACTTCAAATTGTTTTAAATGCTGCTAGAAATATTAGAGAAGATGCAGTGGGGAAGGAGATAGGAACAAAAGTCACAATTGTTGGGAATTGTCTCAAAAAGTTAGTGTGAGAGAAAGGGACAGGAGAGATACAAGACAAACAGAGGATGGGAAGGAAAAAACCCACAACACCTCAGGAAAAAAAAACCAACCATAATTGATGTGGTAATGTGCAATAATGTTTGGAATAATGTGTGGAACAATATTTAAATAAGCATATTAGGAATTATGAATCCCAACTGTTTTAAAGCTACGTTGCTTGGACACAAAAGTGCTGTCAGTTAATATAGAGCCATACAGTTCCATCATCTCCATGGTCTTTGTGTAATCTTAGATCTGTGTGATCTTTGAATAGTATAGATTCATAAAAAGAAAATTAAACTCTTTCTACAATGGGAATTAACAGGCAAGGAATTAGAAAACTGCAAGAATAATGAAATTCATGCTTTTTTAATCAAATTGTAACATTGCACAGATATGTCATTAATTGACTCCACCCTGAAGGATATTAAGAACAAGTCCTGATGGTAAATTTGATTAGTGGGCAAGGACCCTAATCTGAAAAAACCATTGGCAACACGTCAATGATAAAATCAGTTTTTGTCATGTAAATGGCTATTACTGAAACACTTTCCTCTTAATGCTCTAGCTCAGTGAACTCTTTTGAAATCAATGAAGTGTATATATATATGTTGTAACAGATCACATTTCATACACAAAAATTAGTCTGTGTTCTCTGCAGAGGACTTCAATTGAACCTACCCCTTTAGGTATCAAGTATCCTCCAACGATCAAGTCTTTTTGGGTCACTCTTCCATTTCCTGGCAATACAGGATATAACCTACAGACAAATATTTATGGTAAGTTCAACAGTAATAACTAATAGAACTTAAAAAGTTTAGATTCCAATTTGCATTCACAAGTATGCAACATGAATGTAATATGCATTCACAGCAAAAGTTTTTTCTAAAGTACAGAACACCCTGGAGATTCAAAGACCTCGAATCGTCTGTGAGATTACGATTAATATCCAAGTTATTTACTAGTAACTAGAGTTGAGCTATTTGGTGTATTTATTTATTTGCTTTACACATGTACAAACATGCAATCAGTTGGTCAAACTGGAGATGTTTTAGCACTACTGGGAGCTGAAAAAGCCTTGTTGATGCCTTCTCTAAAATCCTCTTACTTCCCTTATCTCACTATGAATGTTTAATACACACATATAAAAAAAAGCATGTCACATGCCTTCAGCTGAAGTCAAGAAGCTTAAAATTATTGTAGTGGCACGCAAAGTACCGGTGGTGGGGGGGAGGAGGTTGTTACAGTCCATCATACAAACTAATACTTAAATGGCAAAAATCAAGTTTGCAATTACCTGTCTTAGCGGACACGTCCTGCATATGTGCTACAACTTCTATCACACTTAAAAACATTAAACATTATATAATCTATCGTATTTCATTGCTTAGGCATCCTTGGACACAATACTGCTACTGTAAATAAAAGCAAAAGCAGCAAATAGCAGTAACGAGAACTAAATACAAACATTAGCATGGATTCAAAATCCACTACAACTACATAGAATTTAATTTTTTAATCAATTATTGGAGTTGTCTGCTACTTACCTCAAGGTTTCTTTTAGAACAGCTCTAATCAAAGGCAATTTTGGGACATCATGAGCAACAGGAACTTGTTCCTTCCCCAGCTTACTGACTATTTCCTCATAAACACGTTGTTGAACCTCAGGGTGCTTTGCCAACAAGTATGTTGCCCAGGACAAAGTAAAAGAAGTCTAAGGAAGAAACCACAACCATCATCATCAAGTCCAACAAGATTAGATTAAAAATAGTTTCAAGCCAAGAAAAACAGTTGGTTTCCAACTACATGTTTTATAAGTCTAAAGTTATAAAACAGACTGGCAATGATTCACATCTGGACTCAATGGGATGTTGTCAGACTTCACCATCCCCTCTTTCATCCCTTTTCCATCTAAAAATCCCTCATATATCAAAACAATCCATGCTGATATTTTCCCAGTGAAATATAAAAAGCAACAGAAAAACCAAATGCAACAAAACTACATAAACAAGACTGAAACATAAACACTCTAAACAGCAATGGACTAAGTTAACTGTTAGTTTTCAATATGTTTCACCTTTCTTTCCTACAAAGCCATTGCACAGGAAAAAAGATAAAAGATCAAGACTTAGAACATTACCAACCCCTTTTAAGCATATGGTGGTCTCCCCATAGCATCCACACAACAGAATTTATATTATCACTGCTAAGATCACACCTTATCCTTTGGTAAGCAATGCTGCGCCACAATTGGTACTTTCTACTTCTTGAAAATTCCCACTTGACTGAGATTCAGCATGCTATTGAAAGCTTGCTTAAGGAAGCTCAAAGAAGAGCTTATATATTTCAAGTGGATCCAAAATGTTAAAATACATCACACCCTCACCATAATTAATGATTCTAATAATTATCATGGCTCCAGAAAAGCAGTACCCTGTGAAATGTAATTTTAAAATATTCTGTACAAAGGAAGATACAGAACGTGAGGCAGGAGACAATTCAGCTTTGAGCACAAGATGATTTAGAGGAACCCATCATCTAATCCTCTTTTGCCTCAGCTGGAAAAACTGCACTTCAACACACGTTTGTGGGTTAGGACACACTCCGAGATCATGGACTCATTCTGTACTAACATTGAACTAAGTAGCATATTTAAACTCTTCAAGTTTTTGTGATCCAATATTTACCATTCATTTAACCATGAGCCCCTGTGTTTAAGCTACCTGGATTTCAGGGACTATCCCACTGAAATACTAGACAGACTCAGGACATTTTGCTTCTATTACCAGCTGCACCCAAGACATTCAGGTCAATCAGATGGCCTTACTTGAGCCCGTTTTCCTCACAACCACCGTGGTAAACCAGAAAGTTTACCATGAAAAGTGTATGTCCAGTGTTCCTGAGTAAGTATGGCAGAGAAATCAATGCAATCATTCTGCTCCTTGCCTCGGTTGTTCTTAGTGCCTTATAGTGTTTCAAGACAGAAAAATTGTAACCTCTACCCTAATATTCCTGAATTATTTTTAAATGGTTTTTGTTCACCTTGTATAATGAAGACAGACAACCAGTTACACTTTCTAAGCAGGAAACATTTTATTTTCAGCTTCTCATGCATTAGCACAACAAAGCTTAAGTTTATAAACAATGTATGTGTTAAAAACCCATCTTCTGGAAGTGTCTTATTTTGAGCTTGCATTTAAGATCAATTTAGAATCCAAATTCATCATGCCAGTGACCTTATATGTCTTCAAACTGGGGTATAATGCTAGAAGTATCATTCCCAGCGCCTTTCTTTTTTGCTTCTTGTAACATTGAGTGGCTCTCCCTTGCTAAAATGCAATCCTGTGCTAGTCCTCTCAGAACTCAGAGGAGCTGGCAATTGTGCCAGCTGTGTACAGAGCTTCTCAGATATAAACACTGTTTCTTCCCAGGTTCCCAGCTCCTTCATAACCACTTAAAAATTAGCACTGTGCCAGGGACAGCCAAAACACTTTGTAGCCAAAAACTGCCTTAGAATTTTGTTGAATGCTTTTATAACCCTCTAAACCGCTTTCGGTTTCTATGATAAAATGAGATCTGAAGTGACAGCAGTAGGGGAAAAAAGATTCCCTCAATTTCTGTCTTGTACTTGGAAATGAGGAAATCAGAAGTACCATCCTCTCACAAAAAGATTGTTACCAGCTGAGAAAGCTGAGTCAAACAGAGAAACTCTTGTTGGCATGAACTTGAGCATTGTCCTTTTAGTTTAATGAAAACTCTCACACACTAAAAAGTGGAAAATTAATGGTCTGAAAGATTAGAAAATGAATGGGATGAATAACTGTGCTTTACTTAAGAACGAAACATCAAAAACCTCTCCCAAGTCACAAGCCCTTGGGATATTTAACCAACAGAATAAACTTCAGCACACAAATAAGCTTTACATATGCTCCTTATTTTGAAATTCAAAAGTATTACAACCAAAAGTTGGGTTTGGGGTTTTTTTGTTTTCTTTAGAAACCTTACAAACTTCCTTATATATAAAAAAAATCTGAATTCAATTATCCACAGTGGTTTTTTTACTTTAAGGCTACTTTACTTTTTTACTTATTTTAATCTTTTCTATTGTAAGACTATGAAACACAGTCCTACATAACACTTTCTTTATCAAATTCATATAGATTTCTTTTAAAAAGATTGTTCACTTACAATCATTTACAATAATAGTGCTCATTGTTATCCTAAATAACTCCATATACATTGTATATACAATACAGTAACTAATTTTTATTCTTCTGATAGTCATGCTTCAGTTAATACTAAGCTACACTGATTTCATGATAAGAATGAGAGGAGGGGAAGAGATATACATGCCCTTCATGTTTCTTCAAATGCTGTAGATGAGAAATCAGAAGAATAAGGAAAGATGACCACTTAAAACACTTCACTAGGTGTTAACAGATTGTATGCGCCAGCTTCATTAATACCAAGCCCCATTACCACAACTCTTTGCCTCCAACTGTGTTGCCAGCACAAGCATGGGTAGAGTGACCTTAGGCCTTAACCATATTAGTGCTGGCCTAACACTCCCCTCCTAATGGACTTCAGCAGAAACCAGGTATCTGATCCATAATGTGTGTCCCTGTTGCTTTAAGTAGCCATACAGGAAAATTCTTTACCAAATTCTACATAAGAGTTTATTGATCCATTTTTTTCACACTAACTTTCAGCACCCTTTTCTAATGTGGACTACCTAAAGAAGCACAAATTCCAACCTGATATTCAACCTAGTAAAAGAAAATGCATGAAATCCAAGCCAAGTTTTATCTGTTTAATGAACTGTGGAACCGCCTCCCAAAAGATGAGTCCCTGTAAACCACGGCTAGAACAGAGCACTGTATTCATTGTAGTTAAGAGATTACACAGTACTGTGAGTATTTTCTATTACTTTAAAGATGTCATGACTTGAATGTGTCAGAAATTATGTCCTTATAAACCACAAAGCCCCCCTTGCAGACAGCTGTGAATGGTGCTGGTTTACAAAAACCATCGTGCGCAAGAAAAATTATAACAAGCTTACCGTGTCCACTCCTGCCAGAAGCATTTCAGTCATATTGGCATAGATCTCTTCCAAAGTAAGTTTCTTACTCACTAGGAGGTATGTAAGTAGCCCACCATTCACTTCTTGGTCTGGCTGAGACTGAAGAGCCTTCAATTTGTTGTCAACATGGATTTGACCTTTGGGATTCAAAAAAAATTGTTAACCCTCCATTTTTATTTTTCTGCTGGTTCCATTCAGTAATGACATTTCTCCCTTATGCTTCTATGTACAAAAAACCCCCCCAAAAATTTAATCTATTTTCTCGGGGAAAAGATAATAGTGTGGTGGTGGAGGTCCTTGGGTACTCCTGGTAAGGAAAGACTGAGCTGACAGGAACCTTGGTAGCTCACAGCATGAGAATGCTGAGCACAAAGGAAGGACACCAGATACTATTGTTTCTGACAGGGAGCAAAGGAAGATCAAGATCAAGTTTTTATGCCCACCTAGATTGTTTTCTGATGACTCTGCAAGAAGTGGTGAATTCTGCAGAGCATGCTGCAATTCAGCACACAGAGGCTGCTACAAGATGTTAGCAGCAATCAGAAGGTTAAAGCCACAGAACTAAATTACACTGAAGACAGAGATTAGGAGCATCAAGTAATAACAAAATTTGAAAAACTTCAGTGAATGGCATTTTAAGTAATTTCACCCACATTCCCATTTATACTTCAGTGACTACAAACAGCATCTTCAGAGAAACAAGGGATTTCAAAAGAAGAAAACTCTTCAGAAAGTTAATGCCTCACAGAATGAGCTTACAAAAAAGTGAACTAGACTATGTTCCTGTACGAAACCTACACAAATACTCACATCGCATACAGTGATTTTCGCCATTTCATTCCTCTTTCACAAAGGGATTACACAGAGAAACATCATGACAACAAGTTTCAAATAGAACAAATTCCTCAACAACAGTTTTTCAGCTGCTGTCAGGTAAAGCTGAAGTCTGCTGTTGTTCTTAACTCACAAATGGGAACGAGAGTACTTTATAATGGGAAATAATTTAAAAGTGGCAGTGTAGAAAGGTATGTGTTTCACAGAAAACACACCTGCATCAGCATTAAATGGATTCCTTAATGCCTACCATAGGTACAGATCAATATATATTAAAATTTAAGCATATTAGGCATATTAAAAGTTAACAAACTAAAGAAGCTACCCTCGAGAAGACATACACAGAACTACTTAGACAAATAGTGCTAATAAAATAAATTTTAAAATGCATGCAGCTTTCTAACATTAGAAAGGGAAAGAGGGTTTAGCGGTTTTTAACACTCCAGAATATTAAAAATGTGTATATTGCAAAGACAACTCCTCCTTCTTACTTACATGAAAGATGATTCATAAAGTAGCCTGGAATGCTTTATTTACAACGAAAGCATATTTTAGTACAGCGGTGTACTATGTCAACTTACATGCTTGCATGAGTGTACATAAACTTCAGAAAGAGTTTAACTAATTGCTAGAGTCTAATTTTTTAACCTTCTAGTCAGTTTTAGTGGTGATTATTTGTCAGAGTGCCTGGCTGAAAACTTGCTGGAGTCAACCAATCCACCCTCATTAAAACTCAAGTGGCTTAAGATAAAGCCTTGGCAAAGAACTGGGACCTGAAGTGGGGACTGGGTGCTGAAACAGGTGAAGACAAATAAAGAAAAAGCAATAGAAAATAGGGGGATATTTAAAGGGTACTGGTAAAATTCTTTTTCGATAGAGTATTTTTTAAAACAGTTCCCTTGGCCAGTCTGCATTTAATATGAATCTCACTTCTGCCACGTCTTCTTACAATTTTAGAGGAGAAATGCAGCAAGTCCTGTTTAAACATACACAGAACCTGCAGAAATACAGCTGAACTTTTCTACTACTAAATCTTACTAAATTTGAAGAGTCCATCCCAGGATCTGCAGAACTCTCTCCACGGTTTTGGAATAAGTGGACGAAGCCATTTGGGAATAGCACCTGCATACATAGTGGTCTTAAACATACTAAACATCAACTCCAGAGCCTCAATATATTCAACAGTCTGCTGTGGGACGTTGTTTTCCAGGCAGCCCAACCGGCATTCATACAGAATTGTTGCCACACCTGCACATACGAAATCAAAGAATTTGCTATACACTTGCATATATACACATAGACAATTTAAGGAATTAAAATGCTAACATAACGGAACAACTTTCAAAAAGTGTTTATGATTACCGCAATCGAGAGCAGATAAAATAGACATTTAAAACACAGTAAAAAATCCCAGCTCAACATTGTAGCGAGACAGTGGTTACTATGTCAATAACGCTCAGCATGAGAAAACAGTGAGGAATTCCAACAGAAGCAGAGCAGCTCCCCAGCGTGTTTGCTGTGCTTTGCATCACACCACAAGTCGCGAGCCTGCTGCGTTGGCCCCTGAGCACACAGCGACAGACAAGTCCAAAGACACTTCTGGTAACTGGTGATACCACAGGAGTTTCTAGCAGCAGCTATGCCTTTCTTCATCACAGGCTGGTAGCAAATGAACAATGAGGATGCATAAATGGATAAAGAGTTGGCACTCTAGACACTGATTTTACTGCACACAATATAGCGGCCCTAAGAAGCAGCAAGCGTGTGACGCTGTTGCGAGTGACAGTATCAACTCATCTCTTTTTCCTGACTTGTTAATTTTCTCAGTTTTTTTTCTAGTACTGACTGTACTAGAACTACCATTGCCCCCTCCCCAAAGAACAGTACTTTATATATATTTTTATTAAATAATACTTCTCTACTCTGGCCCATTTCTCCCATTTATCAAATTAATTCTTACCCATCCATTAGTGTCCCTGCAATCTCTCACCTCAGTTTTTATAAACATACCGAAATCATTGAACACTAGGCAGAACCTAGCCAAAAACTGCCCTACTGGAGCTGGCCACAATGTTCTCTCAGTTTGACCGTTTTTTGATTACGTCCTGAACACAGGTTTCTAGAAATTTTTCCTCCCAGCTTGCAAAATGCAGACCACATTACCCAGTTTATTTATGAAAATATCACCTGGTGTGGTATACAAAGCATCCCTATTATCAAAATAATCTTCTTTAATGATTTTCTAAAATCCAGTGGGGCAATTACGTAATGTAAAAAGTCATGTAGATAATTTCTCTAAGCCATCTGCATCAAATAAAATGTTTTAAAATAAGTTTTGTGCTTTTAAATACTTTGTCCACATCCTTCCAGAAAATATTACAATAACCATTATCTAGATAATTAGCATTAACTGGTCTATTAACTCTAGTCTCTTTTTTCTCTGTTTTTCCCTTTAAAAAGAGGTACAAGAGATAATTATGTTTAACCTTGATCCTGCCCTCCATCAAACCCTCCATAAATTCCAAAGTATAGATAGATAGCTATTTTAAGAAAATTTTCTTCTTCCCTTTGCTTTGCATTTCTTCTGTATTGACAAAAAGAAGATATTTTTCTGTGCCTTTTATTTCTCTTGTACCTCTTTCAGCAACTAATTTTTATGCATTCTTTTGCTCTTTACATGGCCCTTTCAATAAAATCTTACACATTGGTTCCCTGAACAGTTGACAGCACAAGTTAATTAAAACTTCAATTCATATAGGAAATATGTGCGTGCCAGACACAAGTTATAAATGAAAAGCTAAAAGAATATGAAGAATTTAAATTAACCCATCAGTTAAAGCGAATCTGAGTTTAAAATTCCATAAAATGGGTAACTCTTAGCTTAATGCCATTTTTAGACACTACGAATGTAGAACAGACTTGGGTTAGTTTACCAAACAGGCAGCCGGCAATTTGATACAACATCTTCACAGGTGAGCAGTTTGGAAGTTCTTGCAAATCTCAAGCTATTCAGCTGTCTGTCAGCAAAGAGTGCCAATGTTTTTAAAAGGCACTACATAGAACAAGATCGGATTGTACGTAAAGGAACGCATGAAATACGAGTCGCTGTTAGATTTCTGTGAGAACAGAGGAAGTGCCATACTAGCTCAGTCTGGGGTTCCACGTAGCATCCCCTCACTAATGGTAGCCAGTGGCAGATGATTTTTAAGGCAAGCGTATCAATCCCACACTTGGCATGTGTAGGAGGGGAAAGCAATATCTTTCCCCACATTACGTTATAAACAGACTACAGATATATCACACAGTGATTCCCCACCTGAATCTGGCCAGGATGTTGTTAAATTAACATGACTTAGAAGTCACACTGCTAGAAGGTCAACACCCTTATTCTTGAGGAATTAACACAGAAATACAGAGTACTGAAACTGCTCCGGGCCTTGGTCGTACATTTTACCTGTATACCAGCATTTCCACAGGAATTGTCCCGTAATAGAACATATCATCTCTTTGGACTCCACAAAGGAATTCTACTGCACTAAGTAGGAAGAGACCTGACCCAGGATATCGAGCTTCCCTTTCAGATTAATCACAGTGGGGCACTAGTCATTTGACAAAAACGCCTAACTGTAAGCACGCTGCTTTACGTCCATTTTCTGTACCCATGTGGCACAGCCTGGGCTTACCTTCCATTGAATACTTGAAGAAAAGGTTGTTAACATTGGTCACTGTCTCCCCATCATCCTCTTGACTTCTGAGGGTGTGGATTCTTTTAATTAAGTCTGAGATAACTTCATTGACTCCTTCAGAGTAAACAGCCACATCTTTGGGTTTCAGAATTTTTTGCCTCAGTACACTTCTCATTTTTAGCCATTGTTCGCCCTCCCTGGAAGAAATTATTAATAGTGTCTATACACATTTTTCCTTAACAATCTTCAGCTGGGTTGAAGAGCTCTGCAATGAGACTGTTTATGATTTTTCATGTCAAATGAAAGCAAGTGGTGAAATTAAATTATGATAATGTATATTTGGCATTATGCTCCCACATTTTTATTCTGTATTTATTGCACATCCTCGTTAAATTTCAGTGTTGCAACATGGATGTACATGTGGAAGTCAATCTCTAGTTTGAGTCACAGAACTTGTCCTACTCAATGTTCTGAATTTGACAAGTGTCTCTATATTAGTATTTTAGTACTAGCTAATACAAGAAATTAGCAAGTTTTTCCTATTAAAATTACTTTTAATAAATATTTGAGTTGATAGTCTGCAAAATTGCTTTTACCTAGAATTGGTACTTCATTACCAAAAAAAGGTATCACATTCAGAGCTGACAAATCAAAGATTTGATCTAGTACCATAAATTCCATCACCGATACATCACTTTCAGTTACACTAATTCTAAACCTACAAAGTAATGGCAAAGCAGACCTAGCTACAGAGACACAATTTACAGCTCGATTCTCCTTTAGCTGAGCTGTGTATTGAAATCTTCGTGCTGAAGACTACAAATCTGAATTGTAGCATCTGCATGCTTCCTATGAGCAGAGTATTTGGGAACAGCGTTCCAGGGATGTCATTCAATTCCTTATGAAGACAGACAATTGTATTTTATGCATTTATTTTAAGTACTATGTATTTATTTCCCATTAAATTCTTTCACCTAGAGCAATGCAGCTGTGAGGTACAGAAACTTATTGGCCAGCAAACAAACTTAATCTGTTCAACAGACGTTGTCTGACTATCTCTTATGATCTCATTTCACAAAATAGCAAGGAACTGTTAGTTTGACTCTGAACTGCAGCTTGAGGTCTGAGTCTGCAGTGCAATACATAATGCCTTTTGCCACCATGAAAAAAACAGATTGTCCATTACTCAAGAAATCAGTTTCCCTCTAAATAAACATCCTATGTCAGTGGGGACTGTGAGTAGTTCCCAGTGGCAATTAACCACACCCACATGCGCTGCCAGTTTATGCAAGCTTTAAAGTTAGATAACTCTTCTAGAATTAGCCACGTACAGAAAAATCTGTGTGGGGATGCACCACAGCGTGAGTTTACCATACGGTGACTCCTCTGCATTAATCTGCTGGGAGGGCACTTTGGTGAACAGTAAAGCTAAAGGCAGCCTGAGCCAACAAGTCCACACAGCGCACTGCCTGCTGGATGCAACAGTCTAGATCTGAAGCAATAAAACCACATTTGCGCAGTGCTGTGTCAAAGTTAGTGAGCCCTATTCTGCTTCCAGGTACATGAGTCGGCTCAGACAGCTCTAGGTAATACAGATTCCCCAAGAATGTTTTTATGCAAAGCAGCTTACTCCACATTCATGCTACACATTGTTACCATCCCCTTTGAGCAGCAGAACAGACAATTGACCATAAATTCCTACCCTCTTCCCCCTACTAGACACAGAAATTTCTCCACACAGAAAAGCCTGAATTCCCAGATGACCTGTACAGTCCTTCCGAAAAATCACTAAAGTTTTATAAGAAAACAAAGAAAATGAAGGAGTAACAACACTTACGCAGAAATAAGTCCCGTGGCTCTCCCTCGTAAGACTCTGTATTCCTGCCAGGATTCCATGTTAGCTCTTTGTGGTGCTCTACCTTCTGCTCGGAGGACTTGAGCAACCATATCTCGATCTGCAATGGATACAACAAACTGGGGACCAAAGTGAGACTTGAAGATCTTTCCATATTCCTGAGTGTGTTTTTGCTACAACATCACCAACAAAGAGAAACAGAAGTAAAGCATTACAAAGGAAAAATACCACAAAAGGAAACTGACAATTTGTCACACCGTGACTCCATCTATCACATCTAGAACCTGATCCCCAGTCAAGGAATGGTTTGAAATGTCAGGAGAAAGCACCTAAGCAGTACTGTGAAATATTCACAAGGAAAACAGAGAGGTCACACTGTTCAGGGCCCCTGACTGAAAAGGCCCAAAGCTCTAAAGCACAAAGCGGGAGTGAAACCAAATATTGAGCAGATGAAAGGACCTGGGGGACTTAAAACACATCCCTTCAGATCAAACAGGTTAGAAAGAATGTCTGAAAAAAGGAAAAACATGGAGGTAAGTGGGGTGAAATTAACAGTACAATACAAAGAGATAGTAACTTACTTTTAACATCTTTTGTAAATGAAGACTTACTCCACCATTTTATTCTTTACAAAAACTACTTAGAAGTTTCTCACACCTAGCCGGGGATGATGATTGCACAGCAGCCTAGTAAAAAACTGCATTTTGGGACAGCTTCATCCCCAGCGAACTTCAGAACCACATAGGCTAATTCTGCAAAAGGAAGGAAAGGTCTTATTCCTGCAGGGAGGTTTATTTAGTGGCTGATCCACGAGTTGTATGATTCGAGCTGGAGGCAAGCAACAGGCAATTAAGAAAGAAGACTGGAAAACATTAAATTATATATAAAGAAAAACCCAGAAGTTTTCCAGTAAGGTTGCACTATCGCTGTCCCATGAAATCTTGCTGATGTTTTCCAAACAAATTTCATTCTGACACAGTCATGAAATGAAACACCTGACTCCCATGAGTTTACTTGGAGTACATCATCATTTTGGGGAGAAAAAAAAAAACCCAAACTGCAAAGGAGTTGTTAAAGAGGTATTATTAGTAGTTCAGAGTCAAGAAAGCTTTAAATTTTAAAGCCTTTATTTTGGGTTAAAGTAGCAAGACAAGTTAAACTGACCAAAATTTAACTTTGGCATGTTACCTGCATCTAATCCAGACATCTACTTGCAGAGTTATACTGATGACAAACCAAAGATGTTTGATACAACTGCACTAGTGAAAGTCTAGTGTGCAACCAAGATTAACTTGTGAGAAATATTTTTTTAGTCAGCCTTGGTTACGGAGATTAATTGTTTAATTGCCAACAATAAGTTTAAGATGTGAATCACTCTTCAGCATATGGTACCAAGTGCTTATAAAATATGTAACTTTTTTTGTCTGGTTTCCAAATAAAACAAGAGTTGTGCAATTGTGGTCTCTGCCAGTCTCCTCTTAAATACTTTTCGAACACAATGGCCAATTTCAGTCAAGTTTAACAGAAAGTTAAGGTCTCCTACAACTATATTCTTACCATTTAAAAAAATCAGCATCTGGATTCAAATGAGACACACACATTAGTCACCCTGATGAAGGAAATGCTTACAGCAGGAACTCAACTGTTACTGCTTCTGCTGGGTCTGCTGCTAACCAAACATCACGTGCAGACCAGCGTATGAACGAGTACTCCCAAAACCCAAAGTATCACTTCCCTTGGAGATATTTTAGGGATATTGAAACTGAACTTGGAGAGAACTGAGAGGAAAGCCTGAGTTTGGAGATCAGTGCTGCAAGGAAAAGGCAGTGCAGCGAGGGGGATACAGGTCACCAGTCACAGACAAACAGGTTCAACACATTTTGCTATTAATGGAGCAGCTTGTTTTTTCCGCTGATGGTGCGGTTTATATGGGAGGATAAACTTCAGCAGAAAATAAATTGAGAGTCAATCCATCCAATCAAATAAATTAAGTATTAGTTTGAAACCAGAAACAGACAAGGACAAGGCATTTGGATGTCTCTCGCTTTCAACAGAATGATGTTCAGGGTAGCAACTTCATGTTTAAAGAAATGGCCAGAATTTCTCTGCCATATTTTCTATCACAACACAGGTTTTCCTTCCCTTGTTCCAAACCTTAAAAAGACTATACTTTAACGTCTCACATACCACCCTCACACAAGACATCCTTGCACACAACATAAATTCAAACCGCCAGCCTCCGAACTCTCCCCCCTCACCTTCCTTCTTCTTATAATTGCATAGCACCAATGAGACAAAGGAGACCTAACCCCATCAAATTAAAAATACTTTTCCTTTGTCATAATTGCTGTAGGCATCACTGCTTTGGCCAGGACTAACTGGAATCATGTTACTGAAAACAGAACCTCCTTTGTGAAAAAGCGCTCGGCTTCCCCACCCCTTCTGCATATAGCGTACAAATATTTGTGTGCGCCGACAGACATCATTTAAGTAGCTGTGGTGGTTACCAAAGGGTTTCGGATTAATTCATTCCTGATGTTCACTGTATTGTTAAATTTAACAGACTGTTATTAATCCAGTTAATGCCTGTTTGCATCAAGCGTGTATGCAAACAGGGCATTCATGACTTGTAAAGTGATTTTTGAGACTCTAAACAGAATCAAAACTAGTATCGAATTACATCTCCTCCTTAGCCTTCCTCCCACTTTTCTTTCTATGAATAACACTCATTAATGAAGAAAATACCTGTACCAGCTAGTGGTAGTGAAAAGCATATACTATTTAGGTTGACTTATATTCCTTTTACTGCTTTGAACAACTTTCACTGTTTTGAATCCAATGGTAGGGCTTTTTTTAGTGTTATGAGACTATGGTGAGTGCCTTTCAAATTCTGAACTCCACCACAGAGGTAGAGGGGAAAAAAGAAATATAACACCGTAAAAACCTTTAGCTATCATGAAGTTTCATCTGCACGTGTTGGTTGGCAAGCAATTAAGCGGAGCAATTCATCACTGGCAATCTAGTTTGGCGGCCACAAAACACAACATACACTGAGGAGCCCAACTCTTCTTTTCAGGAATCTAAATGGTAAGTACAACAGAACCAGACAAAACCAAGAAACTTAGGTGATTTTTTTTTTTTTCCCTTGTTTCCTGCCTCTTTCTGGTGTTTTTTAGGCCCTTTGTAAATCCTCACTTTCAAGTTTTGATCCTTAAACCATTTAAAGTTCTGCCCTGTTCTCTTCGCTTTCTCTTTTCTGTTTTTACTTATCACTTACCTTTCCTTTTTTTTTTTTTTTTCATTTCAGCGATTTTCAGGCAGTGAACCTCTTTCGGTTGTCTGTGAATCTCTTCCTAGTGACCTGGGAAAGGTCACTAAGAACGGCAAAACGATAAACGCCACATTTGAGGTATTCCCAGAGAGATCTGAACTGCCAGTGGACAGCATTACGGATCCACAGCTGCAAAAGGGTGCAAACCGCTGCTTGGATCCCTCAAACCCAAGTGCTCACTTCAGAATGGCTTGGTTGGGGAAAGGCCCCCAGGAGATGCAGTGACTCTTCAGGAACGAAACCCACGTTTGTCCAAGCAACCAAAAAGATTCATCTTTGGATAGAGGCGGCCTGATAGTGAGCCAGTTGCCCGTGCCAACGGCCAAGACACGCCGTACAGAGGAAGGGTACACGTTCCCCCAAGCCCTGCTACCCCAAGCACGGACAACAGTGCTTCACCCACCTACGCCGGGCGGGTGTGACTGCGGGAGGGGACACCCGCCGGCCTGCGGGCCACCCCGGAGGAGGAGGTGCCCAAACCACAGAGGACGGCTCTGAACCCCCCACCCCGCTTCGGGGTTATTTTGCCCTCTCCCACCCCACCGTTACTCCGGGGCCGCCGCACACCAGGTGACAGGGGCCGCCCTCCGCGCTCCCGCCCTCAGCCCCCGCCGCCATCAGGCCCCGCCATACGCCTCCCCTCCCCCTCGCCGCACCGCCCGCCCGCGAGCCAATGGGGCCGCCGCGGGGGGTGCGGCGGAGCCCGGCCGGGCAGCGCCAGCCGCCGCCGTTGTCCCCCGGCTCCCCCGTTCCCCCCCGCCCAGGAAGGTTTCAAACCGCCCGCCTCCTGCTGAGGGGAGGGGGGCGGCAGCCGTGGGCCGGCCGGCGCTGACGGCAGCGGGGCCAGGCGCATCTACCGCCCCCTCAGGGGACCTATATATGCGAAGTGTATTTATGTAAGGGGAGGCCAGGGAAGGAGCGAGGGTTGGAGAGACAAAATGGTCTCTGGCCGCGGCACAGGAGCGCCGGGCTGAGCCGGAGGAAGGGAAGCAGCGGGGGTCCCCACAGGCCAGCCCGGCGGTAGCGCCTCGGCCGCCAGCCGCGGCACGGCTGAGGCGGTGCCGGGTGGAAGCAGCCCGGGCTGCCGGCATGGCCTCACCTTCAGGGCGGGCGCTGCGATCCGAGATCCGCGGGGAAAGCCCGCATTTCCCAGCTCCGCCCGCCAAAACCACGTCCTCTGCCAGTCTGTGGAACAGCTCAGTGCGAAAAGAGGGGGGTTGTTGGGTTTTTAACTACCTAAAAGTTCAAAACATGCACCAAGATGAACAGGGGGAGAGCTCAGAGACTGGCGCTGCCGTCGGGGCCGTCACCCCGCGGACGGGGGACGGGGGGACGCGGGGGCAGGCTGTCGGCACGTAGGGGTCCTGACCGAAACAAAACCGCTAAATCCTGCCCGTGCTGCGGGAGACGGGGGTTGAATGGGGGGACGGACCCTCCGAATCCCGACCCCTTCCCATCAGCGGGCCGGCGGCGCGGCGGTGACCGGCGGCGGTGCGGGCAGCCCGCTGATGAGGCGATGTTTTGCGGGGGGAGAAAAGGGAAGGTTAAAGTAATCCTGGCGTGAATAAAATACCAAATAGCCGTGTAAGCGGTACCTGGATTTCGTGAATGCGGCCGAAGCCGTCCTTCCAGAAGAACTCGTAGAGGTTGTAGAGGGTGTTGGGTCCAGGCATTTCTCGCAGGCTCTTCACCCTGCCAAGCTGGTGCGGGGTAGGCTTCAGCAGCCCCCCTGCGCGCCCCGAATCTGCCACCATCTCCTCGCCTTTGTTCTCTGCCGCTGCTGGTGAGTTATTCTGCACCTCCAGGGACTGGCTGCTGGAAAGTTTGGGCAGTTGGTGAAACCTGCTGACAAAAACCGCATGGTAAAAGTAAGTTCTCTCAGATTCAAGCGTCTGCTTGCACTTCATTGTCAAAACTCTCGTGAAAAAAGACATGTCTCTTAATTTCAGAAAGGTCCACTTTGCTCCTGCAGCTGCTTTTTATTTGGTTGCTCTTTCTTCACTGCCTGCTTTAACTTGTACAAGCAGCACTTCTCCAAACTCTTACTGCATGAGCATCAGTTTACACAGACCATTATTTAACGCTCCCTCCCCTAGGGCTGGAAAAGGGGGGTGGGTCTGGGATGAGACTTGAATAGAACGAACCTATTATTTTGTATAATTCAAATCAGATAAATTTACCCATTAAGCATACGACCACAGTTTAGTTTTTCCCTCTTTCCCACATTGGTTTGGCAGAAAGCTCACATAAGGATCATCCCATCTTTCTCCTTCATTAAGAAGGTGGGTTGAGAGCTGTTTTTTTCAGTGGCATTAATTCATTCCCATATGTTAGAAAATACTGTATTTTCTACAAGAAGTTATCTTAATACCAGTCATAATCCTGTGACATCTATGGAAAACATTTCTACATCTACATATGAATAGCAATGGTTTTACACACAGTAACCTTACTAACAGTTCCTGTAAATTACAGTATCTGGGGGTTTATTTGTATTGCAGAATAATTTCTCTTTTGGACAGGATATATTCCATAAGTAGCATAGTGTTCTGCCACAGTTTTCCCTCAGTTTGGCTGCATAGATCTATAACCACACGCAGGTAACTTGAGTTTCAACCTGTGTATCAGTTTGGTTTGCAGTTTCAGCAGTGTTTGTGCTGCCTTCATACTTATTTCTGTATAATTCTGAAGGTGTCACTGATAATCGGTAAAATTGATGAGTTTTGGAAATAATGTGGAAGAGACTACCTTGGTTTTAACTGAATCAGGAGGTCAGGTAAAACCTGAGGACAGAGGAAAGTCTCAAGGAAGATCCACATTTCCATAATTTAGTTGAGTAAACTGCTGGAAGAGTCAGTCTAGTGAGCTTCAAAGTTACTTGCCTTTGTTTTCCTTCTGTTTATTTTCCCACATTTACATTTTTGAGGCCACAATCCGATTAAGGTTTGTGTACATGCTTAATTTTGCCACTGATAACTCCACTGAAACGAATCTAGAATCATGAAGTTAGACATGTACATCAGTCTTTGTAGATACAGCAGTAAACGTTACAGGAATAAAGGGAAGACGGTAAATAATCTTGAAATCTATAAAGTACATAGTGGTTTAAGCTAAAACAACATCTTCAAAATGGGCTTCATCATGCTTGAAAGGGTCCAGAAAACAGCAACAGAAAAAACTAGAAGTTTTTTTTAAAATGACATAAGGGTGTGGTTGAGAGAATTATTTCATCTGTGAAGGATGGCTACCAGGAGCAGGACAACAGCCTACAGGTGTGTACGTGTCTTGATAAAAAAAGATGCGTGTCAGAGAAGACAAAATAGTGAGCTTACTTTGCAGCTACAGATTTTCAGGTAGCCTGGCTATCTCAGGTGTTTCAGATAGCCAAGGTGTCTCAGGAGGTTATGTAATTGCTACCACCAAACTTTGTAAGAACAGGTTTGAGAAACATCTGGGTATATCATGGTCTAGGTTACCTCTGGAGTTTCCCTTTTCCTCCCACATTTCTACATGGTGCAGCTACATTATTTCTTTAATATTTATCAAAAGATGCTTTGAGAGACACAGTTACTCATAAAATAAATACTTTTGGGGAAAAATATTAAAACCAGCTGGTGAAAAATTCAGAAATAAGTTTATCATCATAAGTAAATGAAAGGGTAATTCCATGTCTGCCTTAGTGACTGGAGAACAAGAACAACAAGGCATTATCTCCCAGAGCCAGCAGGTACACTATGAGATGCCTGCAGGAGGATTTAAAACCAGAACATTTATTTATTTGACAGAAAAGATTGACATAAATCTTCAAACATGCAAAGAATGAGCCAAACTATCTAAATTATCCACACTATCTAAATTACATTTGCCATATTCTATAACCAATAACCACAAAAATGTAAAGATATTGAACAACAGCTGTCCCATGATTTGTAAGTCAACAAATAGAATGGAAGGAATAGGAATTCCCTTTGTAATGGGAATATAATGCCTTAGCTATACGTATTAAAGGTCGTATCAGAATTTTAAACAATAAATTCTTAATCTTAGTATTAATACTTTTTAAATTTTTTTTTCAAATTTATGCAGTAGTTCTCCAGCTTTAAAAAGTATCTTCATATTGTAATTTCTAGCTTGATGGAGGGATTATATGCACTCTTCCTAAGAACTGCTGCTCGCAGCTGTCAGTATAGCAGGTATTTTTTTTAGTACTTTAAAGTCATATGCTGTTAAAATAGCATAGAGCATCTGCATTTGCTTCTTTAATTCTGTATTTGGACATTCACTCTCTTCCCACCATTACTCTTTTCCATGAAAATCATTGTAGGAGAGAGTGTTTGTAGCCAAGCTACTTGAAAAGAGTTTCAGAAGGGTTGCCTTGTAAGTACTTCACCAGAACAGTACCTGTTCTCCCTCTGAGGAGCTTCTGGAGGTGGCAGCAGTCCCAGCAGAGGAACTGTGCTGTATAACCACGCTTTCACTCAGTCTTCTTGGCAGTTTACTTATTGTTAGATTTTTGATTGTTTGTTTGCACTAAAATGGTCTGAAACGCAGTTCCGATTTAAAATAAACAGGCAAACACTCAGAGAAGATGCAATTTCACTAAAACAGGGAGCTGGAGGCAGCACTCATCACCCATATGCCATTCACTTCAGGAGACACTAAACTGTAGAACTTATGTACAACGTGCAAGGCAGCACTACAGCACAGGGAGAGTACTGTCTTGTGATTTTAGTATTACAAAGAGCTGTCTCACCTTTAATTGCAGCCAAGGCAGATATGGTCCTTCACCTCTGCAGTGTCTCTGGAGGATTATTTGTTACATCATTTGTACCTTGCCAAGCTGTTCTTAAACAGTTACCTTGCTCACTGGTGTGCCCTCCAATGTAACAGCGACCTGTACATGTCCATAGTCTCCATTTACTAGCTCATCTGGCACAGCATGTATAACTGCCGCAGACATTAGGATATCACTATTGCCAATTCTCAGCAAATCCTTAATATTAGTCAAGCACTTGATGACTTCCAGCTATCAAGTTTATATGTGCAGCTTATACAATCACAGTAAAGCCAATTTCAGGAAAAAATTCTAGCTATCCATTGTGCTAAGTCCTCTGAGGAATTTGATGCTCTCCCTGGATAGACTTCGTTGCTGTTGTTTTTTTAAGAGAGTGCTCAACAATGGAAAGTCTAAGACAGTTTCTCCCATTGTTCACATGCAAATATTTGATAAGTAAAAAAAAAACCAAAAACCCAATATTACAGAGAAACCTCAAAGTACCTAGTTAACTTTGAATAACATTTTGTACTTACTGTCTGTCTGCTTTTAAAGAAAAGGTAGATGTACGTGCCATTTGAGAAGAGGGTCCTCACTGGGAAGCACCTATAAGACACGTCCATTGGAACTTACTATCTTGTGTTTTTATTGGAAGGTGCCATCAGCATTTTACAAACAAAACCAAAACAACCGCATCCTGAAGAATTTCCGGAGTACATTAGGGGCAACGGCTGAGTATAACGGAAAGAAATAAATGAAGAAAGCACAAAGTAACAACGCATTAATGATGAAAATTGCCAATTCCTTAGATATAACAGAAGAGTTTAACGGGGAATCAGGATGCTGTTCTGCAAGGCTGTATAAGAGAGTGCCTGCCTTGTACAAAAGGAGGTATGAGTGGTTTGACATCCACAGAAATGTAACTTTTACATAGCGCAGGTGGTGGACCAGCAGTAGGTCTGAGGACCAGTGTGCCTAAAAGGCCGACACAGTGTACACTGTTTCTTTCAAGTGAGTAACAGATGACAGAAGGGTCACAACATCTGGTTTTCAAATAACCCTGACTTAACTTTCAAAAATGTTTATAAATAATAGATATTTCTAGGAGGTTTGTTAGCTGGAGTAGAAATGCAGAGACACTAACAGATGCAGGCTCAGCTACACTCATCCAACACTCCCATATAATAATTATCAATAATACCATGGTAACCCATCAGTGCAGGTACCAGTTTGTTTTTCTCAGTAAGCTATAGAAAAAGAATACTCCAGACAACAATAGGCAAATGGCATGGTGGTTAAATTGCCAAGTTCAGGAAGGGAGCATTTATGAATGTGAATGGACACGTGGGCTACCCAAGCACAGAATGTGTAATTAAACTACTTGCTTCTCTTTGTTCTGCCAGATCATAAGTGTGTGGTTCTGTTTGACTTTCAAATTAGAGTTATTAATGTATGCATGTGCCACTCAGGATGCTGCTTTAGTGACACACTTAGCATCCTGACTGCTGTGGAATCCGAGCTGGAGGTCAAACTTGCAAACTGCAGTACATTAAATAATCCACCTTACGAGTAAACCCCCCACATTATGCTCCAAGAGATAGATGAAGCTGAAATAACAGTTTCCTGAAGCAGACTTGAGAAAGAGCAAGGAAGAGTGAAGGAAAGAAATGAACAAACATTTGGAAGAGCAACAGAGGGTTTTACATAGCGTAACCTAAACTGGTGGAGGGATCGGTATTGCCCGATCCCATTTTCCTCCCAAATATGGTTCAGACATATTTCAGTAGTATTGCCACAGTATTCCCAGGAATAATGGTGGGTGTAGTAGCCATGACATGACCTTCCAAGCCACACAAAACCACCAAACCATAAGGAAGGGAGAAGTTATGCCATCAGGACTAGCCAACCAAAACACATTTATGTGACTTGGAAGATAAATATTTTCTCCTACTTCTAAGATCTTCCAGCATGTACTTAAAAACACACTCGCAGTTCTTTACGTTTAAACAATGACATTTATCCTTGCCTGTCGGCCTGTAGAGTTTGAAAAACTGTTTTATGTAACTAGTCAGTTTGGACTTCTGTTATTTCAAACAAGTTGGAGCACATGCCTCTTCGCAGTAGAAGTGCTTCAGTTTTAGTTAACTTTTGGTATGTAATGGGATCACAGTATAAACTTGGCTATCGATAATTTAGATTGTGTATTATTTTTGGATGACAATTTGTCTCCAAATCCACAGTCATACTATTCTCTCAGTCTAGACCCCCTAGTGGGGTCATATTAATTGTACTTTGTTACCTTCACTTAGTTATTTCTAAATCCAATTTAAACTTGCCCTCCTCTTTGCGTGAACTCTGACAAAGTTCAGTTGGAGCTTGCTTTGTGTCCTAATAACAGAGGAATTCAGAGTCAATGGTTACATTATCATCTTACCAGGAATCCTGTCGTCTTAGAATTATTCTTGCTTTTGAATGGTTATATCTGGCTTGTAATTATTTGAACATTATGATATACAGCATAATAAATATCGTACCGTATGTTTTACGTAACTCTTTAAATAGCTAATGGATCTGCACGTATGATTTATGGACGTAAAGGAGGGATTTGACCTTGCCCAAGTAACACTTCAGCTAAGACTGTACAGATAGGCTCTCCAGAACATTTGCAAGGAAGAAAAGCTGAAAAACGGTGTTGAAATATCAGAAATGTAAGCAGAAATTCCCAGTGTAGTTTGAAACATCTCTTCACTGAAAAAGCCATGGAGTTAGTCATGCTTTTTACCTTTTCTGACTGTTCTCAAACCCACCTTCCAAAAGATCTTTTCAAGTTGTGAAGTTACTTCTTTGGAATTTCAAATGCTTTCTAAATTCACATGCTTTTTCCTGAAAAGGGGACAAATTTGAACTTAACAGACTGTGAGGTGAGAACAGAGCTTACAGGTAATTTGCTATTGAAACAGTTTTAGTTTAAAAGAAAAATGAAAACTGCTTCTCTCAATCTTTGGTTTAATTTACCATGTGACAACATTTAAAATCCTAATTGAATATTACTCAAAAAAGAAGATGGCAAGCTGGCCAGTCCCAGGTGTTGGTAGCACTGTGCATGATCTACTACTCAGTGCTTAACAAAAACCCCAAGAACTGCCTGCAACAAGAATTCAGCTCTACATGCAGCCTTGTTGTAGCAGGTTTCAATCCTTATCCCATGCTGCTTACTGTGTACCACCACATTATGTTATCCTGAGAACCACTTCCTCGGAGTGCAAAGTTTTTGAACACACTCAAAAAAAGCAAGGCACTACTAAAAATTGTGACCATCAGGAGGGCATAAGGAACCAGAGGAGTAGAAATTGGGTGTAGTTTAGTGCTTTGCTAAGCTGTAATGCTGCTAAAGTTGCCATCCCAATGTCACTGTGCCCTTTTAGTCTTGGCCACTTTAATGAATAACAACAATACCCTTCAAGCACTAATCCCTTCAGACAGGCACTTGCTGGTTTGCCATGAGGATGAAGAGCACATAAACACAGTTTCAGTATTGTAGCCTATCAGAAACAAAAAGACCTACAAAAAAATTACAATTCCTCAATAAGGTTAAGTTTCCTCAGTGTGGAATTCAGCCTAACTAAGGAGGTGGCCAGGGAGTAGATTAAAAGCTTTTATTCCAGCAAGGAAACCTGAATTATGTCCAAGAAAATCGCACCTCCTCTGTCTTCAGACTTCCAAGAAATAGTGTACTTACCCCAAAGTTCACCTGCCTCTGCCTTTGCTCGTGGTCTGTCTGAAACATAGCTGCGCCACACCAGTCTGTTATTTTGCCCCCAGTTTGGCGAAAGCCCTGAAGCAAACACCCTTTCTGGGTAATTGCCCAGCTACCTCTGTTCATCTGCAAGTCATCAGGATCCGTGAGCTGCTGCTAGGGAACACACAGTGCTGGGCAGGGGTACTCCTGCAGGGGTAGAGGCAGCATCTCAGAAGGGTACGGATGCAGCAGTGCCACGGCAGAAAGCAGGGTTTTCCTTGGGCGCACCATTTTCAAGGCAAACATGGAGTCTACCCACAGTCTGCTTAGCAAGGGATCTTGCTGTCCATTTGTGCAAGAAGCATTTGCCAACAAGAGGGTCTGATAAAGCATGTGAGGACCTGACTGCGCTCCAGGAGTCCTGGGTCCCAGATTCGTTGGATTCAGGCTTCAGGGCAGCAACAGCCCACCATGCACTGTCTGGTCCTGGTGAAATGTGACAGTAGCAGTCTACAGTACTGCTTCAGATGAAGACACCCTGACAAAAGACAGCACTGAGTTTAGTGACTGAACAGGACAATTTCATTTCCTAGAGGGCCGGCATTACAGACCTTTCTGGAGCAGTCCATTGCCACAGCTGGGTGAGGACCTGCCGGGCTGTGGGAGCCCCTTTGAGCACTGTTGGGCCGCAGGAGCAGTGGGAGGCCAGTACAGTGAAAGCCCCAGGAACCAGCAGTGTTTCTCAGCGACTCACCTGTCTGGAAAGCAGAATTAGCTGGTAATATTCCAGTACAGATGCTACTGCGCACAGCAGCAGGTGTTTTGTAGTGAGTGAATGCTTACCAGTCTGCCACTCGCTGCTACAGTCTGGAGGAAGAGCAGGCAGTAATTACTGCAGTAATCATATCAAAGTAATTAAAGTTTGAATGCCAGCACGCTCTGAATGGAGTTGTTCGTACCTCGTAAAATCATTATGCTTTACTTGATGCTGGAAGTACTGCATCCCACACAGACCTGTTACTTAGAAGAGTAAGACCATTTGTCATCATAGCCAAGATTTACCAACTAAGAACTAGAGCCCTGTCCTAAATCCAGCTACTCCTAGTGCCGCAATTACTCGCTGAGCTATCCCATTGTCACAGACCCCTCCCATTATACTAAATCATCATTTTTCTACTAACGTCGACACAAGAGCTGGTCCAAACTATTATTAGAAGCAAATAATGCTTTAAAACTGGGGAGAGGAAATCGGCACCAGAACACTGCACATTAATCTCTTCCATATAAGCCACTCAAGCATTGTAATGGCTGGTCCCAGTTTGTGAGGCAGAAGACTCAGAACAAGAGAAAGAACCAGGTGTTATGTGGTGGAGCTTAGAGACTAACCAAGTTTACACAAACCAGATCAGTTCCATTTTCAAAATGACCTGACTCTGATACAGAGACTGAAAACAAGCACCATGTGATGAGTTACCCTTCCAATATTTCTAAATTCTCAGTTTGTCAGTGTATGCTAATATGAAACAGAATCAGTATTTTTCTGAAGCATGTTTGCTATATAACAGGACAGCTCTACCAAACATACTCTTTCCAGTATGGCAGATTTATACTATTTTGAATATTTTGAATGAACAGATCAAGATCAATGTTATTTCATAGGTTGTTCCTAAAGCTCTACAAACTCAGCAAAAAAAACCCCCAAAACCTCAGAACACAATACCAAGTAGCATAACTGTTCCAATAGAATCACGGAACGCTTTGGGTTGGAAGGGACATTCAAAGGTCATCTAGTCCAACCCCCTTGCAGTAAGCAGGGACATTTTCAACTAGATCAGGTTGCCCAGAGCCCCATCCAACCTGACCTTGAACATTTCCAGAGATGGGGCATCTACCTCCTCTCCATGCAACCTGTTCCAATGTTTCACCACCCCATTGTAAAAAATTCCTTCCTTGTATCTGGTCTAAATCTCCCCTCTTTTAGTTTAAAACCATTACCCCTTGTCCTGTTGCAACAGGCCGTGCTAAAAAGTCTGTCACCATTTTTTCTTATAGGCCCTCATTTAAGTTCTGAAAGGCTGCAATAAGATCCCCCTGGAGTCTTCTCCTGGCTGAACAACCCCAATTCTCTCAAGTGTGTCCTCATAGCAGAGGTGCTCCATTCCTCTGATCATTTTTGTGACGTCCTCTGGACCCTCTCCAACAGGTTCATGTCCTTCTTGTGCCGAGGACTTCAGAGCTGGACACAGTACTCCAGCTGAGGTCTCACCAGAGCAGAGCAGCAGGATCACCTCCCTTGACCTGCTGGCCAGGATATGGTTGGCTTTCTGGGCTGTGAGTGCACACTGTTGGCTCATGTCCAGCCTTTCATCCACCAGTACCACCAAGTCCTTCTCCACAGGGCTGCTCTCAATCACATCATCACCAGCCTGTATTGATATTGAGGACTGCCCCAGCCTGGGTGCAGGACCTTGCACTTGGCCTTGTTGAACCTCATGATGTTCACACAGACCCACTTTTCCACCTTGTCCAGATCCCTCTAGATGGCATCCCAACCCTCAGGCGTGTCGACTGCACCACTTGGTGTCATCTTGTGGAGGGTGCACTCGATCCCACTGTCTATGTCATTGATGAAGATATTAAACAGCACTGATTCCAGTACGGACCCCTGAGGAAACCACCTGTCACCCATCTGCATATGGACATCAAGCCATTGACCACTACCCAATATGAAGCAGATGTTATTTAAATAAGTGATCTTCTGCCATAAGCCACCCCCACCTCTCCTCAGATTCTCTAGAGCTGTACTGCAGTCTTCATTATGCAAAACCCCCCAAACTCAGGTATTTTTCCATCACACCTCTGCTTCCAACTCACCTTATGACAAATCAAAATGCTTTTTGATTCCATAACAACTTCTGTAGTGAGACTGCACTGTTTAGCAGTTACGATTGTTTCATTGCATGGTTAATAAATAGAAAATGACAAGGGAAACAGCTTTTACTTCAGCAGCTTCTCAACAGTAGCAAAAAAAAAAAAAAGAGGAAAACAGAGCATAGAATTTATTTGTATTTACTAATGCTTTCACTGAGTTTCCTTTGGAGACAGAGTCCTCTTTTCTCCTTGTCTCTGAACTTCAAAGTATTTCCAAACAATTTGTTAGAATTTTAAGACAGGTTAATTCATAAGTATAAACTGTCTCCCAGTTTATTATGTAAAGTGCTCCAATCAGGATTTGTTCAGCTCAATGAATGATTTTTATTCAAGCATTTTAAAAAACAGTATTTTGCTGAGCAGTCATAATCAGATAAATAATATTTCGAACATCAGTACAAACTTCATTTACAAAACCTTTCCAGAATTCTTCTGGAAAAGGGTCTTCAGCTGATAAAAATAAATTCTATTAATTACCCTGAAAACCAGACAGGTATAACCAGGATCCAGTCGCTGGATAGTAACTTTCCTGCGGTAAGATTTACTTCCATTTTTTTCCTTTCACATTCACCCATGAAAACACATCTATTGCTAAGTAAATATGTGGCTATATAGATGCATATTAAAAAAAAAGTCTTTTAAAGGACCCGTCAGAAATTTCAACTCCATTTTTTTTAGTTATGGCAACAAGTACGTGGATCCACAGTTCTAACAAAATGCACACATGTGGGACATCATTTCCGAAAGCGTTTAAATAGCGGGTGGATGTGCTTATTTGAAGAAGCCTTACTCCGTGAAGAGTGGTATTCCATGTAAACCGTATCATCTGCTCCTGACATAGAGCTCATTGTGCCCGCGCGGCGTGACACCTGCAAGTAAGGGAAGGAAAAAACCACGTGCTTAGTGTGTCATCAGACAGACCAGCTCTCACCTACTGATGCCCACTGGCTTCTGGGCAGCACTGTTCATTTAGGGACCTTCCTGCCAAAAAGCCTTCAAAGGTTTTTTTCTTAAGAAGAATTCTACAAAGGAAGTCACTGTCTGCCGCTCACCATCAGTATACACAGACATGAAGGTTTACTGTGGAAAGACATCTTAGAGTGGGCATTTCTAATGCATTCCAGCACTATGTCCTTTAGCTAAAAATTTACCCTAAAAACTTGATCACCACATTGTAGCTTGATTTTAACTAATGCATCAATAAATGCTTCAGGGTACTTATTTTCCTTCTATCTGTTGCTGAAAATGTCAAACTACTACCTCAATAACAGCACTGCTCTTGAAATGAACAGAAATGTCCCTTATGCTTCTGCCCTCTGGGTGTGAGGAAATCAGGGCATCATTCGAGGAGCACAGTGCCACCACAGAAGAGTATGTGCTGTGACATATATATTTTTAAAATGTTTTGAAATACTTTCATTGTTTGTGACTTAGAAGATCTACTTCAAGATCTGTAACAATAGATCTGTCATCATCTTCCTCAAATATGATGGAGGACATGAATTCCATGTCTAACTTTTTTCTAGTGCCCAACAAGTGAATTACTCAAATAGCTAAGTGCTAATACAGCTTTAAAAAATGAATCTGTTCTCCAACATTTCACAAAGATACAAGGGCATCAACGATGGCATCACATTTAGAATTAAAATGGAATGGCTCGGTTCTGTCACATTAGCAGTCGTCCTTTTCAAAGTATTCTTCATTACCTGAGCTGACTTTGAACCATATTCTCCAGCAACTACTTCTTCCTCAGCATCGAGGTCAGATGCTTGCAGGACTTTCTGGAGAAGCTGCTGCTGTTCTTCTTTGGATGAAAATGAAAGTTCTTCTTCTTCCATGCCTGCAAGCTTTGTTATTACCTAAAAAAAGAGTGCAGTACAAGGTGAGGGCTGTTCCTCTTCACTGGCAGCTAGTCAAAAGCAAGACAACAATTTCTGCTTCCATATGCTGTTGGAACTGCCTTCAACTTCTACTGATGGTCTGAACAGCTTAACACTACAGATAGTGCAAATACATAAAATCTTGCTAAGTGGTGTACATAAATATACACACACACTCCATTGTTATATTCTAGCTGGAAATGCAAAATACAAACCTTGGGGGGCAGGAGAAAAGCAAAGCTCTAGGCAGAGGATGTCAGCCAAACACTGTCCAGAGCAGCTTGATCAAGAACCTGACCAAAGCACTTACAGCTCAGATGCATATTTAACTTACTGCAAGGTTAGCTTCATGCTGTGTGCTCCAGATTTGTCTAGGTTAAGAACCTGTACTTTATATTTAAGAGAAACAACCCACTAACTTTCCAGACACTGAGAATTTTAGCATAACCATTGAGGAATATGGGAAAACAACCCTAATGAATGCAACGTATGATGAGTTGAGACAGTGCAGCAACCTGGAACAAAGCATCAGCAGCAAAGCAAAAGGGCTCCTTCCGTGTTTGTGTACTTAGATACAAGGTTTGTTGTCTTTGAAATTCTCAGACCTCATTTGAGAGCCATGGATGCAGGGCACATGCCATCTACTGGCAATACAGTGCCATGTATGCCACGAGCTGAAAAACCTCTTCCAAAGAACTAAAAAGCCCTCAAGTTTCTGTTGTAAAGCTTCACAACAGGCAGCTGGCTTTCTTAATCAGAGATATTTTGAAAATTCCACAAGAATTTTCCCTGCAGTTAAATGCATTCTGACAAACAGATGTTTATACGTAAGAATCACAGTTTTCCCATTATATTTCCAACTTGAGGAGGTTTTGAAAAAGACATTCTAAGTCAGCCATTTCCCCTGATTATGTCATGTTTCCCCTCCTTCCTCTTTCAGCTGATCTCAAATTGATACAATTAAAAGCAGGGCAGAGAAAGGCTAGAAGAAATAATCAGTGTTGTGGGCTGCTGCCAATGGCAATTTCTAATTCGAAAACGGATGTCTCTCAGATGATGAATGCCCTAAACTGAAGAATTCATTCAGGGAGACAACCTGTCCCACTGCATGGCTGAAGGAACACTGTGGTCACCCTGTTTGTTTATTTAGAAGGACATGTGTTAGGATCATCTCAAAAGTAAAGAAAAAGGAGTCACGAAAAGCAATTTTAAATTGCATTAGCCTGCTGCTAGCTGTGGTTGCAAAACAGTGCTAATATGATTCCTAGAATGGAAAGAATTCCCACTGCATCATCATTTTTTTAAGCTGTTCAACAAATGCCAAATTTAAAGCCATCCCTAATTCTTTGATGCAGTGAGGAGTTCTGCTATTGGTTTAAAATTTAATATATCCTACATTCAGCCTCTAAATAAACACAATACAGTAAATCACTATGGTTAGCTCACCAAAAAACCCACCAGATAATTACGACTCCAAGCAGTACATTGTGATGACAAGGCTCCTATTTAAGAAGCAAAGACAAAGTAAGTGATTTAGAAAAAAAAATATTCCAGTCCTCTTTTTCATGCAAGGCAGAGAATGGAGCTATTGAGAGATGGCAAGAAGAAAGTAAGTCCTACCAAAAAAAAAAAAAAAATGTGAAAACTGTTACTTCTTTAAAAGGAGTAATGAAATTTTAGTAATTCAGGCATTAGGAACAAAAATTCTGAAGGAGAGAACATCAGCACTGAAATAATTACCTAAAGATGAGGTAGAGTCTCCAATATTTGGAAGAACAAGAAGGCAAATGTGCTGGAAATGACACATTATATAGTCTATCCTGCCTTAGAATGAAGAAACACAGTAGATGGTTTCTTAGAAGTTTCTTTCCGCCCAGTTATTCTTTGATGTCAGCTATGACTGAGGCTTAAAGTTTGGCAAACAGAAGAAAAGATATATTCTACCATTTTGTTCCTAAAGGACAAATAAAGAACATTCCAGTACTGGTCAGCTAAACTGTTGCTCCAGTCACATGGCCGCCACTTGCACAGCTTTTTTTTTTTGCCCTGATATTACACCAAACCTGCTAGGACTAGGTCCTCCTTGCAAAATAAAATCCCTCTATTTCAGCCTCTTCCTTAGTTCTAAAATCCAAGGCATTCAAATGTCATTAAAGGGATTTTTCTAATCTTCTTGGCTATAGCCACACAGATGCATTTGCTGTAATGAGTTGCAGCTTAGTACTGATCTACAATATCGTCTAAATACATTCAATGCAAAGCAAAAAAAAGTTTTTAACCTATGAAGACTGTGACTGTGTGTTATGGTGTAAAGACCCCCTTAAAGCTCTCTTCAACAGGCCAGTGATTTCAGAGCAACTATTTATTCCAGCAAAGCTGCAGTTCAGAGAGGTTTTACCCACAGCGATGTCCTGTACCTGTAAAGATGTGCCAGGTCCTGCACATGGGTCACAACAACCCCCTGCAATGCTACAGGTTTGGGGAAGAGTGGCTGAAAAGCTGTCTGGTGGAAAAGGACCTGTGGGTTGGTCGACAGCCAGCTGAAGATGAGCCAGCAGTGTGCCCAGGGGGCCAAGAAGAGATTTTATGTTTGGAAGGAGATGACATACAGAGATATGTAATAAACTGAAGTACAAGGGTTGATCAGTTTTCAAGGATGTCTGGAGAAATGAGACAGCATTCAGCCCTTCGCAAAAGGGACTTCAGTGGAAACTTCTGATTTTCAAGTCATGGCTCTGTTACACTGTCAACACTGAAAGTGTTCACTGTTTTGAGGAGTCTGTTTTAGTTGTAGGTAGGAAGATTTCTACTCGGCAGTAACAGTCTTTTCCTGCAGTAAATTCTGTCATTTCTTTATCAATTAACATTCAACCCAGTGATTTTGGTGATATACTTCATTCCATGCAGGAAAAAATTACAAGAGGAACATCAAACTGTTGGTGGAAGCTAAATAAGCATAGTCTGAAGATCTTAGCCATAATAGTCTCTGCTAACACAGAGCCACAATATCAACATGTCTGCATCCTCCCTGATTTTCTGTACCACTGCAGGACTGTGGAAATGGTGCACAAGATTAGTGTGTGGACAAAGAGCCCTGAAAGGTGTTTGTTTTGGAATGGGTAGCTAGGTAGACATTCAGACACCGAACTTGATGATACCCAGAGTCAGCTGTATGAAAGTTGGACAGATGAATCCCGCTTGTTGTTTTCCTCTTTAGCCACAACGAAAAATATTTTCTCCCTGTAATGAAATACTGGTCTAAGACTGGAGTTCATGGGAAATTATTTGTGACTTGTGATGTTTTGGAAGTTTTCTGCATTGCTGCTGGCCACTACGATGTGAACACCTATCAACAATGCTCTATACAACCAGTATGGTAATGTATAATAGGAGGCCTGCACAGATGGACAATTGAAGGGGATGGACCTAAACCAACCATGCAAGTAATGTTCTGCTTCACTTCCCAGTGGGTGCTTGGCTTGAAGTTAGAATACTTACCTTTCTAGAAGATGTACTAAGCTACTTTTATCTATTATAGATGATAAAACCATACTGGAACAGTTCTCGCTTTTGAGCAAAACCTTCATTAATACATTCCACAACCTGGATTCTCAAGTATTTGACCTCATAGCAACATGAAACAATATGGAAGTTATATTCTTAGGCCACAAGTATAATAAAGAGAAGTGACAAGTTACCTTGAAGCTGTAACCCTGATCTACAAGAAATCGTTGTCGCTTCGTTGAATATGCCATTTCCTGAGTGTCTTGGGATACAAGAGAATAAAAAAAGGCATTGTATTCCTCTGCAACCATGCCTAGGAGACAGAGACACTGAGTGATTAGTTCCATTCGGAACTCTGCAACCGAGAACAAAAAAGGACTGAATACCGAAAACAGATGTTCAAATAAGTTGTCTCTCCACAAAAACAATCTGCAAAGTTCAGCTGCACCCAGACCTTACATAAAGGGATTGACAAAGTACACAGCATGGAAAGTCCTACTCTTGTGTTAACAACGTGAGAATGGGTGAGAAGGAAAAAAAGGAAAAGGCTAAGTAGAGTAACACAATTACACTGGTGCTCTGAGAAGAACCTGCTTCTCTATTATGCTAGGCAAGGTGAAAGATAAAATTATTTTTTAAGTCTATTATGTAAAGAAGTAGTAAAAAGGCAAGTGCAAGGATTGAGACACATTGTCAACAAAGTTCAACAGAAAAAGACAAAGGAAAAGTTTTATCAATGTAAACCAGAGTTTTCAGTGCTAAGAATTCATAGGGCTATTTGAAGCCCAGGATATACTAGGCTATGTATAATTTATTTTTAAAATTGAACAGTCCTTAAGATCTCTTACCCAAACAGCACAGGGTTCTCTTTTAAAACCCAAGACTTTGTTAATTCACCAACACTGGTTTTGTATCGACTTTCAAACAAACCTTCAGCTGTAACAAGCACACACCACACATAAAATAAGTGTATACAGATCTTAGGTGCAAGAAGAAAGTGTTTTAATAATAATTTTTCTATACAAAAAGCTCCTTGGTTGTGTTTTTGCTAGTTGGAAATCTAATCTCATTTTTAAAAGAAAGTAATCTGCAGTATCAAAAAATGTGCTTTCTAGAGACTTCAAAAGTAGATTACTTCAAAAGTAATGCTATGGTTTTTTAAAAACAATTTCATGTTGAGAAAAATTATCAAGGAATAAAAAAGTGGAAGAACCACCACAGAACAAGAAGTCCACTTTCCTTCAGCTTTTTTTGTCCTTTGGAAGTTTTCCCAACACAAAGCTTTACTGAAAAATAAATGTAATAAACCAGAAAATGCTTCATGTCCATTCACCGGTATACAGGCACATATTCTCTTTGACTAACACATCAGTCCAAGGCCAGTATAAAGAAGTATCATGAACATTCAGTTTTTGTGCAGCTCTATGTTACAACGATCCAAGACTCAGAGCCCAACAAGCACCTCATTTACCTTTTTTGGCTCTCAGCACTCGTCCCAGTCTTTGAGCTTCCTGTCTTCGAGACCCCCCATGGGATGAAATCTGAATCAGAACATTGGCTTCTGGCAGATCAAAGGATGTGTCACCTACCTATGACAGAGAAAAAGCCTCTGAGCAGCATCTTATTTCGTGTCTCATCAACAGAGACTTAATACGAAGCCCACCTTTGTGAGCGGTGATACAAAGATGTCAGAAGCACAACATGCACATACCACTCACTTGAAATAAAGTTCACTCTGACAACAGGTACAAGGGCACTTGTGTCCTCACCTACCTTGGAAATGAAAATAGTGTTGATTTTTGGATTGTGCTTGAAGTTTTGTAGAATTTGCATTCTTTCTCCTTGTGCAGTAGGACCGTATATATAGGGTCTGAGAAGAACAGAACATTGGCAAATTAAATCAATGCAAGATTTCTCCATCATTTCTCACGAGGTACTAAGATAGCACGGCAGGGAGCCCAGTACACACTTGAACCGATATAAACCCAAAAGATTTTGGTACAGCTCACAGTTTACTTTTAGCTTGTTTGGCTCTTTATGGCAGCTACCCAGTTGTTTGTGGAACCCTCTGCAGCAACCCAGTCTGCCAGAAATAAACTCTGACAGTTATAAATGTTTTGCAGTTATGTGCACCAGTGAAGCTGTAGATCAACAGACCGAATGCATTTGCTAAATCTACATGAAAGACTGAAGGCAGCTGTTAAAATAAGAGATTTTTTTTCCTCAAATCTACTGAGTTAGCACATTGACAGCTGCAACCTTTGCTTCCTATTTAAACACTTGAAAATCCAGGCTTCTCTATCAATGATACGCAATATGCTGTCACAAGCTGCCTGCTTGTTCTGGGAAATTTATTTTTGTTTCTGAAGCTAACCTCTTGCCCCTCCTAATACCTTCTGGATGTGCTGAAATGAGAACAAGGTCCCAAATGTTCTACGGCCATGAGCAGCTCATGGTGGCATTTCTAAGGTTTCTAACATTTGACGATGAATCACCTGGAACATTTAATATCTCAACCCAGAATGCTCACACAAACTCTCAGTTACCCACAGACTTCACAAGTAACTTGGGCTACTATGAATCTTCCAAGATTCTCTCTAGTATCTGTCTGTTTTCTTCCTGCCTAAGGAGATTTTTTTAAAAAGAAAAAAAGCCAGTACAAATGGCAAAGCCCACATAAAAACCGAGAGGCAAGCAGGAGTGCACAGCCACTGCTTTTCCATCTGCTGCACTACTTTTCTAAACGCTCCTAACAAGTACCTCCAAATAACAGGAATGAAGTTCTACAATTTCTGTTTTGTTCACACTTCCACATGTTATTTCTAACATAAAGAACCAACCTCAAATGTTTCATTTAACTTTTAATATTGCATATACATGGGTGTAGCTGAACACAAACGTGCAGAGCACAATACGAAGGTTTTCTATTCTTATCAACCAATTCCTGTGTGTTGGCTCCTCTTGCTTTCTTTACTACAAACCTTATTCTAGCTTTTCTTTTACCAAACAATCCAAGTCACCTCTAATCTAATTCTTCTATTTAGTATATTTAACCAGATTTTTAGAAAACACCACTAAAAATTAAAGTGGCAAATGAGTCAACTCTGAAACAATACCGTTATTCACTTAGTAGCATTCAGTAATATTTTAAGCCTTATTTGAAAATTCATTTAATATTTAAATTGTGACAATTTTCATCCCCAACAAAACTTAAATGGAAGCTTTAAACTGAAACTAAATTTCTTACCACCACCAAGAACAGGTTCAAATACACTTTTTATTATGAACATAACAACCTAGAACTCGTGGCTATCATTTTAACTCCCCTCAGATCCTTGACAATGATTCATTAACATGTATCTGTGTCCCTTCCTGAACCTAGTACATCCAATGCTAGACTGACTTTTTCTTTTTTGATTCCTTTTCCTCACTGCAGAAAGACATTTGAGGGATTTGCAAAGAGATAGATCCCTCTCCCATTAACCAACATAACTGTCAAAACCACAGAGACCCCGTCCTTCAGAAACACCGATTTAAACATACTAACATCACCAGTAGAAAACAGTGAGCACATGAGCTATTCTATACTGGATGACAGACTCATGACAGAGAAAAGCTGGCTAAGCAAATCTGAATTCTGTGGCCCCAAAAATTATAGTCAAAATAATTCCTGTCATGTGCATGGTCTTTCCCTGCCAGTACCAAGGGAAAGGGGGATTAAGGGAGGAGCCAGCAGAGACAGCCAAACGATGGCTATTTACCCCCTCCACCCAGGAGGCAACAAACCTATGTGCCTGAATCATGTCACGAGAAGTGCAGTGGGAACTGTCCTCCCACTGGGCCAGCACTGGTCAGGCAGACAGCCTCAGCCACTACTGCTGTACCCGCGGGGCTGCTCTCTCCTCCTTACACACATAGTTTCTGCCCCACCCAAACCAAGAGCTCCCTTTGTTTCAGCATGCTCATAGCAAACTACAATAGAAAATTTTCTGGTTAAAATAGACTCCCTCACTTTCATCCAGCACTGCAAGCCTCTTTTCTTTCTAACACTGACAGCCGCGTAACCTGGAGCTCCACATGTGATGTGAGCAACAGAGAATCCACTCAGTAACGTGAAAAGCAAGCACCTAATATTTCATCTGTTTTTCCTGCCATGTTTCTATAGCATCTACCCACTTCACAATTGCTGTGCCATTTAGCACGCACCCCCTCCCAGCATCACCACTGCTAAAGGCTTTTTCTGTGGTGCACTGAACACTGCTAGAGACATTCCAGAGACATCATTACAGCTAATCTCTGTCCAGACAGATTAAAACAATGATGAAAGCAACCACGGGTGTTGGAATTCATCCAGCACCATTAGCTCTGCTTACTATTTAATGTCACAGCAAGCCAGCACAACATGGCTGTTAAACTACAGTCAAAACTGATCATGGATTTTGGAAAGTGTAAGGCTGGTTTGTGGTTTTGCTAAGAACTGCTGAAATTCCTAGATGTGAAATCATATGCAGTAAAACGCCCCACAGCTTCCAGCAAACAAGGAGTTATTTGGGCTTCTCAAAGAAGGATGAGGCCAGCTTCTATGCTTATTTTCCCCAGTAACTGCTCTACGCCTGATCCTGGCAAACACTCTCCCTGACCATCCCTTCACAAACCCCACAAACACACTGATGCTAACCCCTCATTAAACTCTACTTGTACAACCTTCCATCCCTGCACTCACATTAGAGCCCTTTAAGGTAGCAGAGGTGCTCATGGAAGCAATATCCTTTCATTTATTAAATGATCACAGTAGCTCCAGGCAATGCACTGGTACAGCACAGATCCCCCCGAAGATTGTCTAAGGTTTTTTAGACAAGGTTAAAACCTTCTGAGAACCTGAAGAGGAATGGCCTGGGTCCAAAAAGATCCTGAAAGATCCAGAGAGTGTGTATTTGAAAACCTTTGTCTCAGTGAGACAAGGGAAGCTACTGATGGTTACAGAAATGGTTCTAGTACAATTTTAAAAGCCCCTCATTTTGCCACTGGCTTTTAATAAAATGGATGGAGAAATACTAACAGTCTTTCACAGAAATCTTGGATGAAAACTCCTCTGAGGCAAGCGCTAAACAGAGATTCTTTTCAAACAGTTCTACATCAAAATAATGTTGCAGTGCCAATAAAATCCATCCCACAAAATACCCTCCCAAGCTCATTTTTATATGGGAGATTTGGTGTTGAATCAAAGTATTACAAGAAATATCTAAACACTATTGAAAGCTATGAGATTACATGGCAATTTTCGAGGAAGGAGGAAAACAACAGTTCCATTGTTGGTTGTGAACACTTACTTCCCAAGTCTGATTGCGTACTCCTTCAGAGCAAACACATTGTCAGCAAACACGATGATTTTATCATTCCGTCGCTCATGAAACTTAATCAGGAACTGGCAGGCTCTGAATTTATTCGGGTTCATGGTGTACAGCAGGATCCGTTTCTTTGTTTTGATAGCTACATATTCTCTATAAAATTCAGGTGACATTGGGCACCAAACCTAGAATTAAAAAACATGCACATCCACTAAGTAACCTTCCGTTAATTATTTATTTTATTCCCATGGGAATTGAAGAGATATTGGGGGGATGATAATGCACCTTAACTTTCTGTATAGCGCAGGATGCAGAGTTTACACACCAATTTCTGTACTAAAATGACAGCTACCGGTTGGTGTAGTCTGCAGCACTGCCAAACTCTGTTTAACCTTATGAATACTCTGCCCTTCCGAAATGCTTTGGCAGTGAGAACCATGACAAAAATAGGCATTGGGACTGGAACAGCACTGAAAGATACTTACTTTATGTTTCATATGTAATAATTTTACTGAATGCTACTACTTTTTACAGAGCAATAATTAAGGGAACAAACTGTCTCCATTACCACCCTGTCACAGCAGTCAAAGCTTTTTCCATAAAAATTAACTTTTCATCCATATTCTGAAAGCTAAGAGCCAGATTTAGTCTTCAATTACAGAACTTTACTATACACCCACAAAGAAGTGACCTTCATTTTAAGCAGCTATTGAGCCTACAACTTTCAAAACACTGGGATTGATTAGAAGTTTTCAACAGGTCTCCTTAAGCAATCATTTTATTATGTAAATATATATTGTAGTATTGGACAACTCTAGGCTTACTGAGATATTTTTTCTACTGTAGTATGAAAATAGAAGAAATTAGGAAGTTTAGAAGTTTATAGCAATGCAGTGACACCCTCTGTAGCATATAATGACACTATTTACAGTGTACTACTATAGTGTACTACTACAGTGCATGTCATTTAGAAGACACTGGTTCTGCTGTACATGGGTTATTCCCCCATATCCATTGCACAGCACAAATTAACTGAATACTGCAAAGAAAAGCCTCTTTCATAACCACTGTTCAGCTAAGGTAGTTATGTGACAATTTACAGAAATTTATTTAAACAACCTGAATTGTTCTGTACTGTTAAGACTGACTTTTTTGCTTCAAAACATTTTTTTCAAGTGAGTTAAATGCTAGATGAGGCTTTTTTCATCCCTTCACTACAGTAAACGTAAATGTATGCACTGAATAGGCACCACTGTTATTGCATGCCGTCTATATGAGAGATTTAAAATGCTTAAATCAGAAGAGAATATTTCAAAGTGAGAATGAGATATGAATCCTGAACATTTGATTGTAGTAAATTAATTCATCTATTGCTCAATGCCTCTGAACTACACAGCAAACTGAATATATTTTGATTTGTACTTGCACTCTCTTCTGGATTTGGAAATGGGTAAAATCTACTTCTCACCCCAATGATCTTTTCATTTTTATATTTTGCAAGACACGAGCTCCAAGCCAAAAACTTAGTATTGCAGCTGGGAAAGGGATTATTTATAAATTACAAAACTCTGAAAATATAGCTAAAGAACAGGTCTGTTCTCTTTTTTTAAACATCTTTTAACTTTTTAAACTGTGTTGCTGTTCTTTTTTAGAACAGTGAAAGAGTAGTACCCGCCATGACCATGACCTGCCTTATCCAACAGCAGCGCTGCCCTCTCTTGCCACCTGGAAAGAACCACACTTAGAGAGCAAACCAAGCATCTTTCTTGGCTAGGGGGAATAACCCAAGTTAATTAAAGATACTACTTCTCAACAACATGTCAAGAAAATCCAAACTACTATGCATTACAGTTGTGTGTGTATTAGACTTGTTATTTATCAGCCATCAACGCTGCTTTTATTGATTCTTTGCTTTTGGTAGTTCCATTGAAAGTTCTTTCAAAACACTGGGCTGAAGAATATAAACTTGCTGGATTTCCACATCATCCAAACACAGGTCGCCCATGTTTCACTTAGCAATGCCTAAAGGGCAGTTCAGGGACTGAGAAGAATTATGCTCCTAAGGCAGAATGAACCCAAGTGCCTAAACAGTCAAATCTGAATTTGCACACTGGTTACTCTCCTCTCAACCTACTCATTTTCTAGATGCTCTTCACTTGCATTGTATTACTTAAAAATAGTTGTGGGGTTTTTCCTTTCTACAACCTCCAGTTCGTACAAAGTTCAAAAGGAGAACAGCTGACCTGCATCTGCATCTTCTATTCCAGTACCAGAGCTAGGAAGAAGTGTTTGAAAGATACTAGCCAGACAGGTTGGAAAAAAACCCAAGCAATAACCACCACCACAAAACCAACATAAAACCCCCCACAAACAACAACAACAACAAAAAAACAAAGCAAAAAAACCCTAGGAAAAACCCAGGAGACAGTTAAGTTATGAAACTCTACAACAGCATGTTGTAGCTGCTAAAACTTTAGTTCCATTCAATGGGAGCCTGGACAAGTTCACAAAGAAGGAACTCATTGATGGTTACACAGAAACCATATATAGCTCATAACTGACTGAGGGCTTGGACAAGTTATCAGGAGAAGTAACAGATATGTTTGCCCTGGTTTTATACTCTTCCCTAATTATTTTCCCTGACAATTAACAGAGACAATATATTAAGTTAGACCTTTAGTCTGATCCAGAAAGGTTACTTTAACATCCTAATGTGCCCATGTGAAAGGCTTCCACTTCTTTGATACCAGATTTTTCTCTCATCCACATGCCAGAAAGAACAGAGGTCTCACCATTGGAAAGAAGCAGTAAGATCCAGTCCTGCATCTTCAAATTTCACACTCAGGCATTCAGGCTTGAAATAAGTAGGGTTTTTAAGTGTTTCTAAAACATTTTTACTTACGTTTTTTAAGCTTTCTACAATCATTCTTTAAGAATTTTTCTCAAAGGACTACAGACTGTCTACCTGTTGAAGTCTCTAAAAACCAGCTTCCAGCATGCCACCTGAAGTTCTCATAAAAGGATGTTTTGCTACCACAGAGAACTGAGCTTAAGACAGGAAGTCAGACAACACGAACGTCAGCTGCATCGAACTAGGTCTACAATACTACAACCACTGCTAACATTTCCAAATGCTGCCTTGGCTGATAGCCAGTCAAGCACCACAACCTCCACAAAGACAAAGAGTGCTGAAGTCACAGTGGAGAACATGTGGCTACTGGATTTGCCACATGTTCATACTGACCAGTGACAGTCTTGCCTGTGCTACGAAGTAAATAAAAAGTCATAAGGGCACCCGTTTTTCCCAGTTAATTACTTAAAATTTTATACATCTTCCTTAAAAAGTTACAAGCACCAGCGGTACTAAAAGGCAGAGCATCACCTCAGCACACTGGACTTTAGCAATGTAGCCGCTGTTCTGCAGCTCCATCCAGTTGGCTTCATAGAGCTTTGGTCCGATCAGGAAGTTCAGGTCAACAATTTTATCATCTTCTCTGACCAGGGTAGCAGTCAGCCCCAGTTTACAATGAGCTTGTACAATAGTGAGCACACGTCTGAACATTTTTGCTAAGGAATGAAAGACAAATTTACTGTTTACTTTCCAGAACGGATTTAGAAGACAAATACTGCAACTTAAAAAACCACTTTCATCAACTCCTGAACACAAAGAAAGAACAGTGTTGGGAAATTTTATCCCATCTCACACACACTTCTAACAAATCTGTGTTACAGCAAAACTTCACGCTGATTACAGCTTTAGTTTACATTTCCAGTGTCCTCTGAAAGTCCCAGGAAACCTTCTGGCATCTTTATTATTTCCCATCTCTGGAGAGAAAGTTCACGTATTCAGCAGTTATATGACTTATTTTATGGCATATTGTATTTTATAGAAAGAACTCTGACACAAAGACTCTTGGCTGACTGCCACATTCAGGACTTCTAGTATACAGCAGAATTCCTCATCTTTAGTATCACCAGATATCACAGAGGAGATTCTATACCTTAATTTTTATCAAACCAAGAAAGAATAAAAGTGAAAGAATAGTGGCAGCAACAGGCTACTTTGATAAAAACGGCAGTTAATCATCAAGGTCTACTTCTGAAAGCCATCATTTCTGTAGACAACAAATTATATTCAAATGAAATCATGAGAACAAGGTAGAGCAGCTAACAGGATCTGGGCTGGTATTTTTAGCCAGGATTATTCCACAGCCACTTTAATGCTACATTATTGCTTTCCAATAGTATAGATCTCAATTACAAAGTAATTTCGAATACAGCAGCTATTTCTGGACAGTAGTCACTATGGTTACTCATATTTTATTGAGTAGAAATAGATATTAAAAGCTAGCCTAGAGCACCATTACAAAGGAAAAGGCAGATGAGTTTCTCTCCTGTCCAAATTTGTCTACAGCAAAATTATACAAATATAATTCAAGTATCTTAAAAGCACTCTTATCAACCAACAGAGAAGGACAAGGCACTTGTATTTTACATTGCCATTACAGAAAACACAATGTCTAATTTGAAGGGTTTCTGAGAACTCATGGTCAGCTAAACTCTGTAGTATCAGGGGAAAAAAAAGAAAAAAAATAAAGTAGAATAAGGCAGTTTACTTGTCACAAGACCCTGAGCCATGGGTTTACTCACTGTATTAAATAATCATGAGAACGACAGTAAAACAATCACCACTTCTGAAAGAGCAGAGTAACACAGTGTACGTAACACAAAAGGTTTGCACACCGTGTCCTTACCAGGGATAGTATGTACTTCATCAAGTATCATAAGGCCCCACTCTTGACTTTTAAGCCACTCCATGACTCTTTCTGCTTCCCAGGATCTTTTTGTTGTGTGTCCCAGCATGGAATATGTGCTGATAGCAATAGAACAGCCAATGGGCTTGTCTTTGGCATCAGAAGTGAACCGACATATCTGACTGTCGTCAATGGTGGACCACATCTTGAACTGGGCTTTCCACTGCTCCACAGACACTGCAGAATTACCAAGAACCAGACACCGCTTGCGGACAGTACACGCAGCTGTCACTCCAACCAGAGACTTGCCAGCACCTGCAGGGGAAGAAGAGTGATGTTCATTACTCATCTCTCAGATATCACTGGAGTAGGAGGAAAAAAACCACAAAGACCAAAGCAAAACAGGAACACTGAGAGAGGATATGAAATCATGCAACGGCAAATTCTTTGTTGCCTCTTTACTGTAATAGTGTTAAAGAAAGGGAGTATTCACTTCTAGAAAACCAGCCGGGTTGTCTACTGGACACATAACTGTATTTTCTCTGGAAAATCATTGTAAACAACGGCCAATTAGAAGCAGTAGTTTCAAAGCATTCTTAATTTCAAAACCATGTTAAATTGCAGGTGGCTAAAGAAAGCTTCCTCTAGAGGTGATCTATCCCACTGCCCCCACCAGCTATGTTTGCTTCCCCACACAGCAAGTCCTTAAATCGTTCCATTCCTCCTTCATGGTTCTTCCAGCACCCCTTACACCCTCTCTTAGGGCCTCGCTGTATCTCCCATGTGTCCACTCCAGCCCCAATACCAAGGGCACTGCCACAGTCTCCTAATTGCTCCCTTTTCCATGGCATCCCATTGGTTGCCCCAAACTGCACATTCCTCACTTTCTCAAGCTCCCCTGCCCGGAACTTACACACACTAAACTCATTTCTTCCTTGCACCCCCTTATGCCATAACTGCATTTCCAGTTCCCCCAGTCTCCCTATTCCCAGACAAGGAACAAATTATTGCAATGGCAATCGCTTTACTTTTCACTGGAAGATAAGCAGAGCTGACTTAGAGGGAACAGTGAAAGCCTGAATGATAATCTGAAGCTTCCCCAACCACTCATCAGTTCTTCAGTCACTACAGGGACACTGACAGCTCTGTTAAGCAGACACCTGACAGCCCTGTCAGCCGGGCTCTCCCTCACCACAGCCTCGCCACCCACTCACTAAAAACCAACAGGACTCTGCATACAGTGCCCAGAACAGACCCTACTACTGTTTGAAATCTAAGCAGTTGTCATATTCAGAAGTTACTTTACTACAGGAGAATAAAGAACAAAACCCCTGAATACCAGCCCAGAAACTTACCACAAGGCAAGACAATAACACCAGATCTGGCTCGCCCATTTCCAAACATCTTCCTTAGGCTTTTCTCTTGATAGGGCCTGAGGACAGCTGTAGGCTTCAGATCTATATTAATATCGGGATTCACAGAATCATTTCTGAAATCATATTCTGCCAGCAAGGGGTACTCCAAATGGATACAACGCTTCTGAAGTTCTTCAATCATCTCCTGAAGAGGAAACAAAGCTTCAGATTGGTAACTTCTCCACAGCTGAATTAATTCTTGCCCCTCCCCCCCCCCCTTTTTTTAACAACCACATTATATAGTACCATGTGAAATTACATTTATTTTTTACGCTCTTGAAATATGCAAGAGTTAAAAGTTTATTCCCAAAACTTTATTTGTGATCACTCCCACCCCTCTCTAACATTTTAAATAACAGCTGATGTTAGAGAGGAATATTTAGATAGATAGAAGAACATGACAAATTAATCTCAGATGTGTTGTTTATCTGGCAGTGACTAAACAACACCGTGAAGTTTTGCAACAAAGAGCTCCACAATGGACACAAAAGGTTCTGTGTTATACAGAAGGACCTACCAAAGCTGCACATGTGTTATCTGGAAAATCTCCATACCCTGGTAACGCAGTCATTCCACAGCAATGACAGGTGGGTTCCATCACCAAGACGTTGTTGGTTTGGTTTGGGTTTTTAAAAATTAACAAAACAGCTACTAAGTTATCTCTCTTAAAAATTTCTGTTTTCCCCAGGAAGGCGTCATTAGAATCACTAAGTCCAAAAACAACTTGAGAAATTCTACAAAAGCTCTCTGAAGGTCAAGCCAGGACTGCGCTTCAACATCCAGCAACCCTTCTCAAGCTATGAAATTAGAACCACCAAGAGTTCCTTCCACAAACATGAATCACAAATCAAAAACAGGAAAAAGGAAAAAAAAAAGCAAGCTCAGAAACCAACAGCAGATCTGTCCTCCACTGAATTCTCACTTGTTCTACACAAAGCAATGCTGAGCCTCACATGATGGGAACCTCCCTTAGTCTCTGGAGCCCCTCTCTAGCCTGTGAGCACCATGCCTTGTGGGCAGGGAAGGAACAATACCCAGTCGGCCACCCTCCATACAGAAGAGGAAGATTCTAAGATTTTGGAAGGTAAAAGGAGAGAAATGTCAATGAATTCCAGGGATCAAAACGTTAAAACCATTAAAAGAGGGCAGATTTAGAGCATATGTACAAAATATTTCACAATGAGGGTGGTGAAACACTGGTTTGCCAACCTGCAACACAGGTTTCCCAGAGAGAGGGTAGAAGCCCCATCCCTGGAACATTCAAGGTCAGGTTGGATGGAGCTCTGAGCAACCTGACCTCGTTGATGTCCCTGCTCACTGAGGGAGGTTGGGACCTTTAAAAGGTCTCTTTCAACCCAAAGCATTCCATGATTCTGTGATCTCCTCTATCAAAGCACCAGCACTTTACATTAAGCTCTCCTGCTTATTTGCAAGTCCTGGGCACGTTCCCCAAAGCTACAAGTGCAGAGACTAAAATATTCATACCTGCTTGACTTCAAAAGACACTGTCTGTGTTTCCTCCTCCTCCTCCTCATCTTTGTCCATCTGTTCATAAAACTCAAATAAGTCAGCTGGAACATCTGGCTTATTCTGAGCATCTGTTCCCTGGGATGTTGACGGACCCAAGCCACCTTCACTGGATTTGGAAATCTGAAACAGACAGGAATTTTCACCAAGGGTTTCACTGGAGAAACACTTACCTGCCCTGTTCCCAAGTCTGTCCTCCTTACAGAGGCACAGATCATCGCTGACAGAACCAAAAGCAACTGCTGATACAAGAAGCAAACAATAACCACTCCAGACTACTCAACAGTTTACCTGCTGTTAATCCAATATTTTTAAAACATGCCCAAACATACCGCTGATTTACTTGTGAACGTCTCTGTAATGAGCTCTGTTTCTTCACCCTCAGCGTTTCTCAGGCGACAGTCTCTAATTACATGGTCTTGCAGAAGCTGCTGAATGACATCAGGGTGGGTACTTTCCACAAAATACCTAAAATTAAAGAACAAAGAAACACATTTTTACGAACTAATGAGCTGAGTAACTTACAGGAAGAGTGGCATAGATGTTTAAATATATAGCTATCCCAAATACACTCTCAAGTATCCAATCTTGGGGATGGTAATTTAAAAATAAAGATATTATGGCAATCAAAATTTTTAAAAGATGCCTCATACCAATAGCATCACGTACTTTGCAGTATCCATCTTGCTCAAACATTCTCTAACATAAGACAAGTGAGAAAACTCCGGCAGAACTGCCTAGAGACAGCCCTCACATACATGTCTTAGTTGTGACGTGTGACACAAGTCAATTTTTTTGAGGCTGAATTGAGTCTGTGAAAACACTGCATGTGGTATTTTCAAGTCCTGCCCACAATATAAAAAAGCCCAAAAGACAAAAATCCAAAACCTTCAAAGCACAAACCATCTAAAATTTTAAATTAGTGCATCCTGAATTTGATTCTCTCCCTGCAGATTCATCAATAATGATGCCGCTTGGAGATCACATTAAAATATAAGTGAAGTGAGACTTAAGCCTTAAGTAGCATGGGAGAAATCTTTTTCTCAGAAACACCTAGAAAGAGGACAAAAACCTGCCAGTAATTAGTTCTACCCAAAGCAGCAGGTTCAAAAAAGCAGCAGCACAGAGCATTTGATTATAGTCCCAGGGCTTATCTATGGCTGTCAGACAACAGAAAATTTTGCAGAAGAAATAAAAGGAGCACAAGAAAACACAGGCAAAGCACAGACACAGGCTTCAGGTTTCTGCCATCTCTTTCCTTTCCCTCTCCCTGCAGAATCACAGGTTTAGATAAAATGGGTCAGCTCTAACCCAGCTGACCTCTCAAGGAACCTTCCAACATTAGCTTCTAGGTTTAGAACAAATCAGATTCAACCCAGCAACGAGCAAATAGCTCCTGCCAATGGAGTTGCTTATCCTTCCTGAATAACGGATTACATGTCAGAATACACAAGACAGAAGCACAGCTGTAGAAAAACTTGTCTAACCAGGCTCATGTAAATTAGGAATGAATGAATGAAACAGTTATTTGAAAACCTTAACAATATATTGCAAGTCCAAGCAATAAAGAAACAAGCTGGAATGTCAAATCTGCAAGCTATTTTTAAAAACATGATAACCAGTGGTAGCTCAAGATAGCCAAAGTGAATTCATTGACTAATGTATTAAACGCTTTCAACAACTGAAAAAGTGATCTGGTATTGACAGACACTACACTGAGCTGGGAGCTGTAAGACTCAACAGCTACTGAGAACCACTCACTCAGGCACAGCCATGCATGTGGAGGACTTGCTCTGCACACCGGTTAAGGAAGAAGCCACTTACCTGTTATGTTTTAGCACCAGCTTCACCTTCCCATAGCTGACAGTACACAGCTACAAATGAACAGGAGCAGTCGTTAGGAACATGCGAAAGACTAATCCTACGTTTGGCACCAAACACTGCAGTGCGCTTTAGGTCTCTGTGGGGAAGCACGGTGTCATAAAACATCCACCTGCAATGCTGTCGTGCCTATGGAACAAACCTGAACAGGTGTTTTCAGGAGACATACACATCATCTCACACGGGAGATCCGTCAGGAGATACTCAGGTTTTATACCCAATTCCAAACTGCTTCCAAGACTGCAAGAATATACTTGCAGGATAAGGCAGGCTATGTTTTATAGCACCTGGCTACCCTAGACTGCTTCCCACACTCATAGTCTTCTTCCAGAGCAAAGCTGAGGAAACTTTCCCTATGTACAGTTCATACTGGCTGTAAGTCTTGATGCTTGAGTATACTCCTTTTTTTTTTTTTTTTTTTAAGAGGTACAAACCCCATACAGGATGCACTGTGAAAATAGTACATGTACAGCAATATACTATACAAAAAAGACAAAAGAAAAGACAAAAGATAAGACAAACCTTCTGTTCTCTTGAGAGAGTGATAGTATAGAGTAAGAGCAAAAAAACCTATGAATAATTAAAACATAAATCAATTAAGCACGGGCAGCAGGGATGTCTTTCACTAGCAGCAGTAGATGTTTCCAATGCTAATAAAATAGTCTTACCTTGATAAATTGAATTATTCCATCTGGGACGCCAGTCTTGCTCAGTTTTTGTAAATACTCTGTGATGTCACTTGTTTGTAAGCCAACGCTAACAGCAGCATACAGTGAGTAAGCAGTCAGCTTGTACTCGTGAATGTGGGTTGGTCTGCACACAGGCTCAGCAATGGCTACCAAAAAATCCTGTGCGTATTTGTAAACCGGAGAAAAGGCTTCCAGAAAAATATGTCCATCAGGAGCCTACAGAAAAAAAAAAAGAAATGCTGAAGGCACAACAGTGTTAGTTGAGAAAAATAAGGAATTTCCTATAAGAAGACATAGAGACAGTCCGCTTATTTAGGTAGTAACGCATCATAAGGTTTCAAAAAAAATGTTTGCCCTAACAACAAGGTTACAAGAAGAAAGGAGACACAGGAAAACACAACTTCTGTTTTCTGAAAGTGTCCAGATGTTGATTTGCCCAAATCCGTTTCATGGCACTAAGACTAAATCACACCCAGGTCAAGTAAGTTTCTCCAGAGTAACATGTTAAGCTGTTTTTAATTTTTTAATGCTAAGCAAATTACTTGGGCAGAGGCAAGCTTCCAGCCCTATTCCCCTGAAACAAAACAAAACTCCTCACTCATTTTACACAGAATGAATGGAGGAGGAAAGATAGCACTTGTGTTGCAGCATTCAGGAAGAGACGCCCTGCAGGCACTGGCACCTCTTCTTCATACGCCTTATACTACTGGCTGAGCCCTGGACAGCTTTATGGACATCCCTTTCAGAGTGGAGAAAACAAATGGCACCAGTTCCAGAAACTGAGACCAGCCTGTCTTAAGGCTGTTTCACTCAAACATGGAAAGCCCGTTACTGCAACAACAGAGTGTGTTTTGCGTCATTAGCCAACACAGTCACTGCCACCAGATATTTTACTTTCCTCCCAGAAACATCTGGCTTAAGGTGTTCCACTGCCCTGTCTCGTCAATGGCAAGCTCTCAGCAAGGGATGCCCAAGAGAGGGGACTTGCAAGGAGGCTGCTACAATGGGAGAAATACACCTGTGCTTTCTGAGGGGCTCCCAGGCAGGGGCTGGTGGCATTAACTCCGGTGGCCTCATGTTGCTCACCGCCCAACTGTCCCAGCACTGGTGCTGCAGGTACCACACTCGCCCACCCCACCAGAACAAATCTCACTGAGTGGGCTGCCAAGGAGCATGCTCCCTCCACCTGCACACACAACCCTTTTTTTTTTTTTTTTTTGGTGTCTCGACTTAACAGTTGGATTTGATGACCATCAAAGTCTTTTCCAATCTAGAAGACTCTATGACTCTGACTCTGGAGAGCACAGCAGGCTTTGCTGGATGGTCTGCAGCATAGCCCAGGCTTCTTTAAGGGAGGAAAAACCCCACAACACCCTCCGTGCCAGTTTTCCTTACAAACCCTACTGATAACGGACAGATTTGCAGCAGCCAGGCCACCTGCCCAGGCCTGCAGTGCATTTTACTCTATGCCGACCCGCAGCTAACGGGCACCGTTAGCTCCACAGGGAGGCCTGCGCGCCTTCCCCGACCCCCCAGGAAGTGAAGGCCCGAAGCCGGGCGCAGCGAGGCCCCCGGCCACACGTACCACCCAGAGGGGACGCGAGAAGTGGTCGGCCTTCAGGGGCATCTGCTGCCGGTAGTCCTTCGCCCCGTACTCGTCCACTTTGGTGCCGCTGTCCTCCACCTGCTTCCCCGCCGCAGACGGCACCGCCTCCTGCGACTCCTTGCCGGCAGCTTCATCTTCTTCATCTTCGCCGTCATCATAATGGCGCTTCTTGGACTTCTTCTTCTCTGGGAGGAAAGCCGGAGCTGTGAGGAAGCGGCACGGCCTCCACCCGGGGCCCGCGGCGCCCCACAAAGACCCTCCCGCCCCGCCCGGCCCCGCGCCGCCGAGGCACTCCTCGCCTCGGGCTGCTCACCCCGCTCCTTCCTGCCCATGGCCGCCGGCCGCCGCCCGCGCCCGGCCGCCGCGTCACTTCCGCCACGCGGGAGGGGAGGAGGTACGCAACGGAAGACCCGCGCCAGCGATTCTCTGTTACAGGGCCGCCCTCGCGGCGGGGAGACGCGCGGGCGGGCAGGGGGCAGGCGCACCCCGAACAGCCGCGTACCGGCGGGGAAAGGGCGGGGCAAGGCGGAGAAAGCTTTTTGGTTTTTAAGCCAGTAACAACTGAAAACAGAGGCTTCCGCAAAGCACATTTTAAATAAAAAAAAAAAAAAAAAAGGCAGCCAGTTGGAAATTCAGGCACAAGACTGACATTCCAAACTGTTCTGAAGTACAAAATTCTTAAAAGAGAAATCACACTGTTGTCCCTACAGAGTGTTTTAATATATTTCTAAGTACAATTCGTGTCTGATTTTGGAAATACAAATACATTTCGAATGGTTAAAAACAAAAATTAAAAAAATATTTTGAACATCAGCCAGCTGAAAATATATTTATCTAGTAAATCACCTCTCAAAGCTTTTATATATTTAATTATTCTAACTAAACATAGTACCCTTAAAAAACAAGTTCATAAAAATGTAGAAATGAAATTGTGGAATAAGATTACTGGGATATATATACACACACACACACACATTCAATGCATACACAGAATTACAAGGGGGTTTGGTTGGTTGGTTTTAAGGTTTGGAAGGTTGTTAGACAAACGGAACTGGTCGGCAATGCTCAGCTCCTGAGTTCCTCAACCAAGGTAACCATGGACTAATCTTTTAATTGTTTTTATCATTTTTTATACACAAGATATTCCATGTAAAGCAGCAACAGCAGTGCAGTTACTGGTAGCAACATCTCAAAAGTAATAAAAAAAACATACATCCAGACAGTAGTACATTGCACACACACGTGATTCTCATACATCCATCAACAATTGGTCAGAGTATTAAATCAGTGTACAAATTAAATATTTCCAAAAATGTGCAAAAAAGTCAACGTTGATAGAAAAAAACACCTTTGTGTACATACATTACAAACTGTGCCCAGCATTCAACTGAGAGTAAAAACATTTACAGTGAGAAACTGAGAGATTAAATAGAGAATTTAATGGCTACATTAAAATGTACATTAGATCAAGAGTCAATTTACAAATTTTTATTCATGAAAACTAAAAGCCTATGTTCCGATTCATCTAAGTCTCCTCCACATATTTACAGTGATACTCCATTATAAGACTCCTGCGAGGTCAGAGATGGCACACACTATGCTTCAGTAAACTGTTCCAAGTTTAGGATGACACCTCTTTTTTTTTTAACTGGTATTAATGGGAAGCAAATGCTACGGTACTGACAATCTAACGCCTGGTCAGAAAAGAAAATGCAATCCTTGGTTTTGAATCCACATTCTATAACCTCTAGGAAAAAGGATCGTCTAGCTGGGGGGCAAAAGATATGGAAAACCTCTGAAATACTTCCTATGAAATACTTCTGATGAATATCCACTCTGGAGTTAGAGAGTATCCCTTTCCTTCTGTCTCAACAGCAGACCCTGACCTCCAATCCTCATCGGTGGACTCAACAAAAGGGCTGAACCATGAGATACAATTTTAATGTGTTTTAATCCAGTTCCTCTCCCTTTAAAATAAGTTTATGAAAACTAAGACCTAGCCAAAGCATGATGCTAGCGTTGGTGCTTTGAAACGTGAGACATTTCATTTCCTCCACCCATCTGCCCCTCATGTATGTACATGTATATATTACTCGAGGAGACTCACGGGTTGCTCCAGCAAGCAAGGAGCTGCAGCAGCCTGGGTTCAAGCGACTGGGCCCTGCTATACAGCTGTACATGAACTCACTTGCTCTCCGTGGCCACCACCTACGCAGTATTTCAGTTACCCGAGCTAGAAAGAAAACTAAACTGTGCAGGCCAAGTGGAGGAAGTAAAAAGAGAAAGGAGCTCACTGGTTCTGATCAAGGATTTTGATCCAGCACCCCAGGCTTGGTAGCAATTCTGCCTGCTCCCTTTGGTGGTTTGTGGCTCCTCTTGAAGGCAGCATCAACACCCCTGTACCTGAGGGTGACCTTTGGCTGTCACGTCCAGCCTACTGCTTCCCAGCAGCTTTGAAGTGTTCTCACTAGGGCACACAGAGCAGCTCAGGTCACAAACCTACTTCTTCATGGTGTTCCTTAAATGTCCCAAAGCTCAAACCCAGCTATGAAAGTCACCATAGTCTCGAGCTTCTGCATTAATTTTAGAAGGACAACCATAAGATTAATTTAAAAAAAGTTTTAAAAAGCAAACTCTTCATTTTAATGCTGGCATGAATTTTGCACATCAAAACAGCAACTATAAACACGCAAATCTTTTAAATATGGGCAGTATTTATCACTTATCACGAGTACCTGCTTTAGTCCATTATAAATAGCTTACTGGTGGATATATATGTATCTATAAGTAACAGTACTAACCCATGAAAAATCACTTTTGCCTATATGTCTATGGGGATAGAAGAGCTTTGGTAAGTCTATGTGATGTTACACTGCAGACTTGTCATTAACACAAGACAGCGAGTGACCAGCCAGAAGAACTGATACTGGCAGTAACACTTCTGCTGTTCCAGAAACACTGTAGGGACTTACATTCAAGCACACAAATTACGCTTTTCTATACGCGTGACAAAGACTTTCAAGATTAAAAAAGAAATTGGTTATAGCTAACTGCAGATCTGACCAATTTGCTCAGTTGGACATCGCTCTGTGCTCACAATAATGGCTTGCTGTACTGTGCTGTACCTACGTGTGCTACAAGGCTTTCAGTCAAGACAACGGTAGGACTAGGATCATCCAAAAGACATAGGAAATAATTTAATGGGCACCATGCTAGCTTCACCGAGAAGTCTGCTGACTTGCTTAGACACAGCATATTCCTGTGTATTAAAAGTAAACAGTTTTTAATACAGTACCGTATTTAAAAAGGTACCAACTATCATTTCAAGTGCATTAAGATCTCTGCTGCGGCCTCTACAGTAAACCCAGAGTCGAGTGCCCAGAGCTAGCAAGATAAATCTCTAACAGTATTTCTGTGAGCGCAGAGAAGTCCTTTTCCTGGTATGCACATCAGCGTACAATTGCAAAAATGCACATACAAACCCTTGTATTAGCACGGGAAGCCCTCAGGAAGTGCTCCAAAAATCACTGCTTTAAATTCTCAATTTTAATGTCTGCAGCACATCAGAACTAAAGGACACTTTCTGGTTCGGGCACTTTGAAAAAACCCATACTCTAAGCCTGCTTTGGTGACATCGAATAGTATGACATATTTCAATGTGGTGTTCAAATACGAATAAAATTAAGGCATACAGATAAAAAGGCACTAGCTAAAAAAACCACCAACAAATAACTTTTCGTTACACTGAAAGGACTGTTTAGCTACAAATCAAATTGCAAATAGAGTTAAAATACTAAGATGATATTTAAACCGTCAATAAAACAGTCTATGTAGATTTAACTCTGCAGTTATTAGATCCATATGTTTAAGTCTTTGCATGGATATTGCTATCACCTAATTTAAAAATAAACACCTTGCTCTAACACGACTGAAATTACAAGTCGCGCTCTATCAGCACTGTTAGTTACACCATTAAAACCACACTACAGAAGCAGCTTTTCTTCTGTTAGTTCACACACGCAAACAGAATAATGTAATTCATTAGCAGGTAAGTCATTCCTTTGAAAATACACATACTCACTGTGAACCTTGATCCTTATTTTTTGAGAGCAGAGCTTCATTATGGCATTTACAGAAAAGCAAAACAACCCTGCCACAGTATCGTTTTCATTGGCATTTTCTAGTAATTGGATTCAACAATTAAGAGTAATTCATGATCCTAAAATGCTGGGATCTTTGTTAGTAAGAGATTAGAAGTTGTGAGCAGGGATCTTGGCTCTGCAACCCCCCTCCAGTGGATTTTTAAGCACCCTCAAATGCTAGGTTTGTTCAGTACCGTGTTGGTAGTCAATCTAAGTGTTTTACAGATGTTGCATATATACAGAGGTATGACGTTATTTAATGCAGCTCGATTTACTACATCAGCCCAACAGGCGATATATACCAGCTAAACTCTTAGTGAAAGGCTGATTTAGCTTCAAAATTATTTCTAGCTCAAAACATATATGTTAATAATCATCTAATTTCCTGTACATTGCTTAAGTCAGCAGACAAGTTCTCCACAGGGTAAAAAAATCAGCTCAAGCCTCATCTTATTAGTAAAATAGTAAAATTAGTAAAATTTTACTAGAGTCACTGTAACTGGCAACTGTCATCTTCATTTAAGCAGCAGCATCCTTATATTGTCAGCTTTCTGATATCTCAAAGAAATTAAGGAAAATGCCTTCTGCGATTTTTTTTTTTCTTGGCTCCAAAACACTTACCATTGTCATGACTGAAAGCCATTTTTTAGAAAAGGCACAAAAGCAGCAAACGTGATTATTCGGTAATTAAAAATCACAATGAGGAAGTGATATTACAATATACAAGAGCCAGCACTGCATCACAAAATAGACACATCATAAAACTAGATTCTGAAGATTTTTGAGCTTCAGAGAGTGCAGAGGTTTTTTTTAGAATAGTATATTTAAATGTTATGAACACTACAGATATACCTGGTTACATTTTCCCTTTAATGTCCTTTTTTGGTAATATAAAATTTCCTTACCTTTTCAGAGATCACTATCCACTACTGATTTTTATATAAATTTTCAACTCGGTTTTGGTGCCACCTTAATCTGTTTGAAATCAATCATTTCAATTATATGATCTTTAATTACCTGCATAAACTATTAGGCTCTACAATAAACTTTCCATCCTCACTGTCACTAAATTTTGCTTATAAAGCAAAGGTCCTTCACAGCAGAGTACAGATGAATTCTTCTTAAAGCTGCCTTTCATAGCTTTTATCTAGTGACAGATAAGCAAAATAAAAGTCAGTACAAGCTGACTTTCCTTTCAGCCTTCTAAACTTCTCCTGGTCTGACTAGTCCTTCCCATGCTCAGTTGTGTACCCTGACCAAGACAATTATAAGCTGGGTAAAATACTCACATAAACCAAAGAACCACCACTCTCAGTCTCAGGAGAGATGACCTCAAAAAAAAAAAAAAAAATCATTCTTACTCCACCACAGGTAAAGTGATTAAATAGATCCATGCTCCTGCTTATGCTCTGGTACAGAATTTGGAAGTTAGCAGAATAAATTCAGAAATCTCATGAGTGAACTACCATGGGAATGGGTAAGCTTACTGTTCTATCTCCATGCACTTCATAATTCTGATAGTCCTCTAAAGATGCAAAACAGGTAGAACCTTGTCAGAGCGGACAAGGTTCACAGTACCAACCCGCTCTGCCTTTACAAAACAACAAAAGCAAGCAATGAATCATCCAAACCAGTATACATGATTTCAGTTCTGTAGTCCAAGAGTTTATTTCCAAATGCTCTTTTAAATTATTTTTGTTGTGTTCTTCTACAAAAATATGAGAGTTTGACTTTCCTGTTGTGAAAAGTCAGTTCTTCAGCACACCTGATCAGTACCTGGACTTCTCAATTGAGCAGCAGTATTTCAGAATTTTACTTTTATTCTTTTATTATACTCTTCCAGAATGGAAAAAGTTATTAATGTACCTTTTATGATTTGGAAATCTGACAAACACCAATCATCTGGATCATCATGCTGGAGGAATCATGCTCATGTTATTTAATTGCTGGATCTCTTTGCACTTTTGGCCTATTCTTCATACAATCTCTTTTGCGCCGTGCCTCCTTGTTCATGTGGATTCATCATCACTACCTTATTAAAAATATAACTGGAGTCTTATCTCAGTGACTTATTCCTGGTGTTAAAAGATGTTTAACTTTATTTCAGGAATTTCAACACATCCTAGGTGCCTGAGCTGTATTACTAAAACAATTTTTTTAGTGCATAATAGGAAGAGTTTTATATTATTCAGGCACTTGATGTTGACATACATTCCATCCTAGCGCCTCTCAACAGCATTGAAAACATTTTTTATAGCTCATTCTGAATTAACTCATATACTGCACAAGGGTTAGTCACGCCCCTTCCCCCTCGAACCGTTCCTGGGATTGTAGAGGAGAACTGACTCCCAACATCACTATTTTTTCTTATCTAAGATAACTGTCTCCCTCCAAGCTTATGCAACAGAGGTTCTCTTTGGCAGATAGAGCAGGAGGCATTCCCCCAACTATTTACATACAACAGCCGACCCTTGTCTCTTACGGAAATTCTCCCCTTGCAGTATAGTATGTTCCTAGGAGTCTGGGTCCATAATCTGTTTACCAGTAACTATTTTCCTATTAAGATAATACAATAGTTCTACACCAAAATCTCTAACTAGTACATCAGTGTTGAGTTTTGTTGTTATTTTCTTTTGGTCACGTAGAAGTACCGTTAGGCACGCTGCTGTACAAAGAGTTCCAAGTTCTTCCAGCTTTATCATTAACTCTCAGAACTGTGTGTGTTCCAGCTTAAACTGTAAAATCCAGAAACTGATTAAAATGCTAAACTATAGCAAAAACTTAGAACTCTCTGCTGCAAGTACCTACAACATAAAGAAGCATCACAGAGAAGTAACCTTCTTGTCCTTTAGCTGCATGTCTGTTTTTCCCTGCACCCTGAGTCAGTCAGCGGTGTCAGAAAAAGTCACACAGTTCCTGACTGTCCAAGCATTTGACTTTTGTGGGGGTTTTTTCCCCTTTAAATAAGGAACATATATGTACTAAAGTGCTTTATCTACATGAACCACATCAGTACATTATAGAAACAAAAAGTTCTTGTCCTGGTGGGACTGGGGGAGAGAAGATTCTCATTTTAGATACAAAATTTAGATTGTTTACAATCTAAGTGAAACAAAGATTCAAGAGAATATTCTCTCTCTTGTCTTTTTTCTCCTTTTTTTTGTAAAAAATAAAAATAAAAGTGCAGTCAAATAGAAAATAAATGCAGTAGATGCAAGCTGAGTTGAGGCAGGCTGTTAGTGATAGTGTGCAAACGTGTGTCTTAGCAGTTCATCTGCAAATGGTCGCAGCTTGGCCTCGATAAAAATCCGTTTCAAGAAATCCCGAGCATGGTCGGAGACATGAGGTGGTAGCTGGGGGTTGGTTGGCTGAGTGGCAATTTTAAAGATGGCAGCCATGGCTTCGAACTCTGCCCAGGGGGGCTTCTCAGTGAGCATTTCTACCACTGTACAACCTACGCTCCTGGAACAGAGGCAGAAGTGAAACAGCAGGTTACAATAGAGTCATGCCCTTCTAGGAAAACAAGAAATAGCAGAGAGCAACTGCAATACCACAAACAAGTAGTGTCTGCATAACTCCACAGAGCAACTTCAGCGGGAAACAGGTGTTTACAAAAGTCACATATCCAGCTATGCATTTTATCTCACAGTTACACAAACCACTTTATTACTTCACCGGGCCAAAAGCCACTATGTCAGTGAAGAGATCTCTAAGTATTTATCTAGGCAATACCAACTGCATTATGGCATTGCCACTACTGAGCGCTCAGCAGGCTGATACAGGCCGTGAGCGCTGCACAACTCTTGTACCCCAGACACCTGAAGGATTTAAATCTTGCTCATTAAGGCCAAACAGAAATGCAAAGCAACAGGACTGCTTTGAGCATACTGCCTGTATTGCTAGCTCATTAGAAATGCACAGGTTATCACCAGGGAATAATGCACAAACACGGCATGGAAGTTAAAAAGTTTAAAACCATACCTCAGGATATCTTCCTCTTTTAGTTGAGGATATTAAAAATATACTGAGTTTGCCAAACAAAATGTTAAGATCCTAAACAATCTTTGTACACAAAGCTTACGTTTAAAGGATTTAGGAAGGCCAAGGGGCACACACATGGCCAGAAAAACTTTGTTCCTGCAAGATCAGCCTCTTCCAATAACAAGCGAATGATATTGCAAAATGGGTAGGCTGGAATAATTTTCTAATTCTCAGTAACTTTTAGGGTTTTTCAAGATGATTGCAATAGGTTTTATGGTTAGAAAAAGGTACATTTCTTTACACAAGGATTTACTGCCTGAGAGAAGTCAAATCTCAGTATTTTTTCTTAGTTTTAACCAGGATTTTCTCCATCACAAAACATATATTAGCCTTGGTACAAATACTTCAAAGTCAAACAAGTCAACTGCCTGAAATCTATAAGGCTGTTCTATTTTAAAGTATAGCAGAATAATACTAAGTGATCTGAGGTAGGCTAAATTAGTTTCCCTGACATGAAAAGTATTGCCATTGGCTGGACACAATGTGGTTCCTCTTTAAACAGACAAAGTGTTACTACTCCCACATATCTACTGTTGACCAATTATTATTCTGTACGTTAACAGATTACCTGTGGTACATGGGAGTCTGTTAAAATCATCTATCCATTAGGCTGGAGCTGTGTTAGACTATGTCATATTACAAAACATATCACAAACATATCTTTTTGAAAATCACTTTTCCCTCTTAATTCTTAAATATTTACTAACAACTTATACCCAATTATTTTTTGATACCTCCCATTTAAACCTGGCTAATTCATTCTTATGTGCTGATCTTTTAAAGTGCTGGCATTTCATTTTGTGCCTTGCATCAATGATATTTCAGTGATAAAGTTTCATTACAGGACATTGACTTAACTGATGCTTCAAAGCTTCACGTGTTGCTTTCACCCAGTACGTCTGCAAGATTTACAAACAGTCTGGTAATCCTAACTTCATGTAAAGTCAGTTCGAAGGATTCTCTTATGATCCCTAAATCAATGGGTTGAGGAACTACCAAATGAAAAATTCCCAAACTTCAGTCTTGTACTCTCCAAATGTGACTGTTGGTGCTCACACTTGGCACCTTCTTCAGCCTAAACACTCCAGCTTTGGATAACAAACATCTACATCGTGCAGAAAAAGGCCCCATTCTGAAATGACACCTTTCAGTAGAGAACTGTTTTTTAACATACCAGATGTCTGCTTTTCTGCCGTACCCTTCTCCACTAATAACTTCTGGACTCATCCAGTATGGAGTTCCTGTGACAGACTTCATTCCTGTACCAGAGAGACAGATCGTCTGCAGTCGTTTGCTGGCACCAAAGTCACCAAGCTTCACATTGCCTGCTGAATCTCGCAGAATATTTGCTCCTGGAAGGAATGGAACACAGTTACATTAATGAAAGGCCCATTAACAATTTGGACATGGAAAGGGTAACAGAAGTTTGAATGCAGTGATACAGCCTAGTATTTCAAGCCAGAGAATTTACTTTCTCTGCTCATTCCAATTACTCTGTTCCGAGGTTCTGAAGGTAATGAATTGTACATGTTGGTTTGCATCCCAGCCTTTTCTGGGAAGTGCCAGTCACTTCGTAAGGCCTTCCTCACAAAATAAGGCATGTGCCATACAGGAGAAAGAAAAAAGAAACAAGAAAGAAGTTTCCGCACAACTGAAAATGTCTTGATACTGTATTAAAGCAAAATCTCAAGCTGTGTTGCAGAGTTATTTAAAACACTTGTCTGCATAAACAGGAACAAACTGACTGTGATCTCTCAACCTTTTTTTGAAACAAAATGCTATTGATATAAAGCAACAGGAAAATCAAAGAAGTTTTAGGGACTACAACAGCATTGTGTTCAACACACCTGTTTTGCACATGACCGTCTTTCTACATTTTAATAACTTGCCTACGCAGCACTTGCAAAGCACCTGTATCTATCTGCAAAAAGTAGGTATGGCTGTTTCCTCTGGTGTCCTGGCAGTAAAATGGAAGATGGAGTCATTTGAACAGGCATATCACTTCTGCCAGTCATTTCTTGTACCAGTGAAGTGCTGGGTAATTTCTATAACTGATGAAACTCTGTAAAAATAAACTTGAGCCATGCTTTCCTCTGCACATTCTATCTATTTGTAATGACATCATCCTTTGACATATTCAAAACTGTTAATACTAAAATAAAATCAGAAAGATTTATCATGATTGTTTTGCAGACAGACTACAGAAACACTGTCAGAAGTCTGCTAGAACACCATGAAGAGGCTTATCTTTTCCTCCTCAGGTTACAACAGTGACAAGAATAAACGATGGAAAGCTAATATTGCATAGAAAGCTCACCGATGTTAAGTCAGTATTTTGGCATTTTGAACTTAATTACATTAGTGTTTCACACAAGACTGGAAAGAATCTGTAGTAAAGAGCACTGAACTGCGCACAGAAATGTCATTACCTTTAATATCTCGATGGACAATCATATTACTGTGCAAATAGTGAACTCCTTCCAAAATCTGCCGCGTATATTTACGAGTCACATTCTCTGTGAGTGCTCCGTATGATTTCAGTTGGTCTTTGATGGAACCCTATAGCAAAACAAGTCATACGCTGAAATGTTAAGCTATTAACTTTAAAACTGTCAAGCAGCTGAATAGTTCCAGTGTGACGTACAAAAAAAGAGAACAGCAGCATTTTCACTCAAACACCACTCTCAAATTTTTTGATGGTTAAATGGTAATACTCAAGTTGGACAAAACATGTGTTGTTTACCCTGGTTAGTTTATACTCCAGAAAAAAAAAAAAAAAAAGAAGAGTGTCAAGAAAAATAACCCATCACATGCTGGAAAATGGTGCTTTATGTAAAAATAAAGAGGTAAGCAAGTCTTGGTTTAAAATAACATCAAGTTTAAAAAAATCCATGGTTTTGTAACTGGTTTTGTGTAACTTGACCTTGTCACACAGTCACAAACTGCTAAGATTACGTCTGTGACACTGTCAGCCAACTTTCAGAAAAATTCAAGAAGCCCCAAAAAACAAAGCCCAGAACTCACCTAAAAACCCAAAGAAACAAACAAAAAACCCATGACTGACCCCACCTCACTCCTGTGTTTATTCTGTGGCATCTCAAGTGAAGCAGAATGCAACAACTATTTAGAAATACAGAGCCTGTGTTTTTAAACAAGCTCATTTTATTTAGCTCTGCTGAACCCACTTGGTGGGAAAATTAAAATCTACAGTTTTCTGACCTTACAGCATTTCTAGCAAAACAGAATAGGAAAGTTCAGTATGTTCCTAGGTGCCAGACAAAAAACAAGCACCAAGATTATTTTCTGTATGCACTAATTCCCACAGCCATCTTAACTACTTTTTGTTTTCCTGAGCACTTGAGATAGTGACTACACAACAGCACAAGCTGAAGCACTGGCAAAAGAAACATTAACATTCAGGAAGACTCAAGAGTTAATTAACAACAATGCTGTCTTTTCAAAGACATTTCCAGGCACTTTATATGCCAAATTCAAATGCAAAGAACTCTCCTACAAACCACTGTAATTCTGAAAACCCGAACAGAGCAATAGAGAAGACAGGCTGCTGAAAGCACTTTGGAGTACCCATCTTTGGCTACTGTTTTTAACTTGGACATTTCTTTAATATCTGTGTGCACTTCCGCAGTAGCTGTCTACTGGGGTGCTCATTACATGGCATAGAAACAATGGTTGAAGTGGATGGGCTTGCTTGCTTACCCCAGGCATATATTCCATGAATATAGAGAGTGTTCTTTCTGGTGGATCTCTCAAGAAGCCATAATACTGAACAATTCTTTCATGCAGCAGATTTTTCAGCAACTGAATCTCACATTCAAGTGCATTTACTTCCTACAAGGAAAAAATAGACAAGATTTACTATGCTTGATGTAGTACTAGTCTTTTGATTTGGATTTTTTAAAAGCAGGACAGCATTTATATGTTGAAGGGTTATGCAAACTAAGTAACAAAATACTCTTACAGCTTATGTAAAGTTTATACATTTTTTAACATGAAAATACCACCATTACATTGAGGAAAGTAAAAAAAACTATGGCTTTTCTATAAATTGACTTTGGGATGATCTTGCTGTTATTTCATTGTTTCTCTTATTCTGATGTTGTTTGTTTCAGAGCACAGCAGACAACAATATGTGTATGAAGACTGTGATCACTACGCAACATGTCACAAGCCTCCAATTTGGTGTAAAAAAAAAAAAAAATCTTTAAATAATTGTAGTGGAATAATTAGCATTAATTCTTAACTTTTCCAGGATGACAGACTATAGTTTAAAAATGCCTTTGAGAATCACTTAATATGGTAATAATAAGGTACAACAGAGAAATCCATTAACACATACGGTGCTTTCTCTAGAGCTATCTGACATACTGAAGATTTTGCCAACAGGAAGTAAGATATTTTGAAACAGACTGTACAGTAAGATGCTGGTAAAATACGAATCCATGAATTCAAACTTGGGTCAATTTCAAATTTTACTTAGAAGTCTTTCACCAAAACTTAATTTGATCCATCACAGACTATTACTGATACCCTCAGACTTCTGAGGTTAGAAGGAAAACAGATTTTTTGACACTCAGAGGCACATGTGACGAAATGCTATGGCAAGTGAGGTCACAAAACTGTTGCTACAGGAGAGACTACGGTATTTTATATTTAACATTTCCAAAGCATAATCAGTTGTTCAGTTACATTTAAAAGAAGTAGCCACAACAACTACACTAGAAATCTACAGCACAAATGATTCTTGGCTTTTTGCCTTGATCCTACATCACTAGTAGCAGCAACTATAGCTGGCAGACGCTCAATTCTGCAATCATGCTTACACCCATTGCTTCCCTGGCCTTGCTCCCCACAGTGCAGAATGGAGTCCTAATGCAGGAAAAGTAATAATTCTCTTTCCATCCTGTAAAAAGCAGCAAGTACGGTTTGGGAAAAAAGAAAATAGAAGATCCGGTGCTACTTTTAAATAGTTTCTTTCCAATTGTCCAGTACTTAAAGAAGGACAAATTCAATTTTAGAGAGAATAAACTGACAATGACACTTTTGCTCTTCAGAGAGATATACATCAAGTAACAGTAGCTAGCCCTCATGCCGACAGTTTTACAAAAAAACCCCAACCAACCAAGCTAAAAAGCCTCAAACCAACAAATCGCCCCAAAACATTTTTAAAAAAAAAAAAAAAAATCTAAGAATCTTAAACTGTCTTCATAGCCAAACAAAATATTCTCAGGAATTTATTTTCAGGAACACTTAAATTAGAAAAGATTCTGCTGTTTATAAATGGGACTTGGTTTAATTGCTATAAGTATTTTTCTATTTCAGAGCATAATGGATTGTTTAATTTCAGAGACTGAGATTGCACCAAATTATGTTCACTGCATAAGGATATGTCTAAAAATTAAAAAATGGTAGGTAACATTAAAACCATGTAACCAAACTAATTCTCTGTGGTACTCATAAAACAGGATTCCTAACAAGGACATGAAAGCACAATGTTTTAAAACATCATCCTGTTCAAGGAAAGGAATGTCAGTCTACTGTAGAACATACCACTTCAGCAGAAGACCTTTACAAACTCTCTTTGGTGTCGCTTACCTTGCTGGTTTCTGGACTATCAGGATCAAACTGAACTTGTTTAACAGCCAGTTCTCTTCCGGTATCAGCGTCATAACACAGATATACTCTGCCAAATGCACCTTGTCCCAGCAGTTTACCAAGTCTCCAGTTAGTTGGAGCTCGTGGTGCTGAAAATATAAGTATGTTTTGTTTTTCAAATGAGTTTGCTATTCAGCTGATCAAGAAAAACTGGAATACAGAGAAAATAATTTTTTAAAAAGACTATGTTTTTCAACAACAGAGACTGTGTCCTAAACCTTCCCATGTAAGTTACAAAGATCAATACAGTTTCCTGTAAGATGGAAAACATGAGCTGAATTTATTCATAACAATTTGTGGTAGAGATAGACATATTTAACTAGCAACAGCTAATCTGAAAAACAGAAAAAGCATGTTAAACATTTTTTTTTAAAAATCGAGGCATGATTAAAATATACCAGCTACTGAAGCCATCACAAAGTATGTTTGCTCCTGAAATGCCACCACAGATATAAAAAAGTACCACCTGATGTCTACAATTTATCAGAAAACTTGACCAACATCTGCAAAAATAAATAGTAACTGCAACCTACATAACTCTTCTCGGGTCCTCAAGAGTCTAACAAATCATCAAAAAAATTTTTACAGTGTTTTGTTATCACAGATGCAAATTCCACGTGAAAATCTACATGAAGGTTGGCACAGTAAGCAATGAAAAAACTGATAGCATACAGTCTTGACCTTTTCCTATTGGAAAGCTAAAATCATACTATTCAATTGCATGTATTTTGATGACACACTCTGTTTTGACATACTTGAAAGGGAGGAGAGTTTTACAGTGGAGTTCACAAAATGCCCTAACTTACAGCGACTGGGTGGGCTGATGTCCATGACTGACAAGGTAGGATTGTCTATGTCACTTCCCCTCCTCCTCATTCGGTTATCTTCGTATTCTGGTGTAAAGACACTGCTTCCACTACTGGTGCTCAGTGAGTGATCAGTGGGACTGAAACTAACTGGTGATCGGAAGCTGTTCCCCTGAGTCCTTCTGGCTCTTGGAAAAGTTTTACGACCTTCAATGATATACAAAGAATACTGTTACACTACAAAAATGACTGCTATACAATGTATGTATGCAAATATTTTATGACCTCCACATAATGTACTTCAAATCTTCCACAGCGTATGATATGATGTAATGATCATGAAATTTACTGAATTAACTGAAAGAAAAAAAAATATTCACCACAGATGTACCTAAGAATTAGACTGAAACAAAAACTAGTTTAAGTGACCAAAACTGGGACCAAATTCTGGAACGGCTCTAAAATGTAATTGACATGCTTCAGAAACTTCGAAGAGGAGACAGGAAAATGCTCTGCCTCTTTTAAGGTGTATATACCAAATTTCTGATAAATAGGGGAGTGAGAGAGATGTTTACATTCCAGTGGTGCCCAGGCTGGTGTCTTCACCCTGTAAACCAATGAGAACTGAATGCAGAGAAAGACCTACACATGGAATCAACAGGAAGAGCACAAAAAATACTAAAATAAATAAAAACCCCACACACAAACAATGCACAATTCAGAGATGGCTACAACATCAGGATAAAAAAAATGCATTGCTCTTCAAAAAGGTTAATTACAACCAGGTGACTAACACAATTCATGTTAATATATTTCTATTCTATGAACATTTTTAGGTCAGCCTAGCTTGATGAAGTTTCATGGAAAGAAGAAGAATTGATAGAAATAGCTGAAGGAGTCTCTGATTCATTAGGTATCACACTGGAGAGGGAGTTCCCAGGGGACTGAAGAAGGCAGATAAATATATTTGAAAAATTTGACTTAGATTTATATACTAGTCTGGCTGATTCCAATTCCTAGAAAGATATGCAAACAAATTATTAAGCAGTTTTAAAAACCACTGAAGGTGATAAACCAGCCATAATAGGTTTGTCACATGCAGCTAATCCAACTTCCCCATTTTGTCAGGACGTTCTCATAAGCTAATTAGTTAAGTGTTGCATAGACCAACTTACTATGTAGAGTATGCCCAAGAGAGATTCAGAGCAGTTATCAGTGATTTCTCAAAGGGGAGGATAATTTAAGTGGACACCCACAGCCTTCAGCCCACTTCCATACACTGTTTTAACTGATAATATATCGAAATAGAACGTAATTCACTGAAATATTGCAGATGACATCAAGTTAAGTATGGCTGGAAGTTCATTGAAAGATAAAAATCAAAATTCACAGGGATATTAGTAAGCTGGAGATGATTCAGAAATCAGTAAGGAAGTACAACATACACACTTAAGGAGAAATCAAATGCAGAAACCACCAAGTGTAAAGTAATTGGCTGGCTAAAAGTCACGTAGAAAAGAACATAGGAACTACAATAGACCACAAACTGAACAGCAGTCAGTATGGTGATTATGAAAAAAAGCAAAGTGTCATTCTGAAATGTATTAGCATGACTGTTACAGACCAAGTTATGGCTGTATCCTATGTAAGACGTAAAGCAACCATGAGAAAAGCCTCAGCTAGAGTATTGTATTGAGTTTTGGCCACTACAAGAATGGAGAAGAGACCAGAAATAAAAAAAAAATAAAAAGAGTCTTGCAAAAATGCCTGAGGTTAGGCTTAAGGCTTGAAAGAGGAAAACTAAGGAGAGAAAGCAGGCATGTGTGTGATGTAGTGTTATATATGGGTACTGACCTATTTTTCACTGTGATAAAATTGAGTAACTGGTTACTAGTTTCATTTGCAGGAAAAATTATTTAGAAGACAGAGAAAGGCAAGTTATAAGATAAGCTCTCTTTAGCTACGTAAAGGAAATTAGTATCTCTTCTCTTAAAGTCAATTGAGCATTTACTTAAAAGTCAGCATGACAGATCTTTGCCTCTAATCTTGCCTTAGAGGAAGGGACTGGACCAAAGCAGCCTTGCAGTCCTTCAGTTTGGTATTTCTGTGATTTCTGTAAGAGAATTCCATTTATGGCTGTGCTCATTCCATATTGCAAATGAAACCATCTGGTCTTTGGAGGAATCTCTTAACACTTCTCAACTAATGCTTGACACACCCTCAAGTCAGACAATCCTTCGGCTGCTCCTCTTCTCCTCCTTTGGAAATTTAACATGTTAAATTTACATCAACATTATTGCTGTCCAAATCAGTTTTGTAGCCACATAAGCAGGTGCTGTCTTGCATTCCAACAATTTATTTTACCAGCTAATTGTTAATTCTCAGTTTAAATCACTGCTTCTCAACTTTATTTACTCTTTTAATCTGAGAAACTGTTAATAGGAACTCCACTGTATTTAGCGGGGGTTTTTTTGTTTGTTTTTGGTTTTTTTTTTCCCCAAGCCAAACAAGAAATGACAAACTGACATACCTACTTTGGGTAGAAAAGGGTCACAAAGGTCAAAAGCTTATACTGGATGACTCATGCATGGCCAAAGATAGAGAGCATTTTCATACCTGTGCATATGAGTCATGAATTCTGCAATCCGTAACTTTACCAGAGGTAAGACTGCTCAGCAGCTCTATCCATCATTAGAAGTTTAGCAAGTGAGTTTGGGGAAAAAAGTTAAACTTTCAATTTCTTCAGTATTTTCATTAAGATTTTACAATCAAAATTTTCTTCTTCACTTTTTGAAAAAAAAAAGATTAATAAAGTAGAACTCTTGCAGTATTCACACTTACCATCACTGTAGTCTTGCTGATGATATGAAATATGGTATCTTCGGGGATAAGTCCCCCCCTTTCCAAATTTCTCAAATATTGGGATATCATACTCTACTAGAAAATAAAATCATACATTTCACAATTTAAAATGTGACAAAAGCATACTAAATTAATCAGTTTGGTATTATAAACACAGGGGAACATATCAGAGGATGTTCCAAGTTGAAGCATCAGAGCAAAAAAGATGCCTCTTCTTTAAAAAAAAAAAAAAAAGGGGGGCAAAAAACCCAAAGCCACAAATCTCACGAATCACAAGAACTAAAAGGACATTCAGCCAAAAGTTCCAAAGGATCAAGAATGCAATAGCTCACATGGTTTGTAACCTCTTGCTTTAAAGAATGTCAGAGGACTGCAGCATGTTAAAAACAGTTTCTAGAAGAAAACTGGTAGAAACTATGACAAAGAATAAAAAAGATGCATAAACATGAAAAACAGGTGAATTACTGAAACACGTTCAATAGGTCCTCTTTTAAAAATTACTGAAGGAGAAAAGTATTCATAAGATAAAGGGAGAATTCTGACATGCATAAATAATTGGTTAGAAGATAGCTACATACAATGGGAGTAAACGGTCAACAGTTCCACACAGATCTGGGCTACAACTCATGCAGTTATAATTATGCATGAACTCTCTGGACAGAACAATGAATGTGAGGTGACAAAATAATTTTGAGAAGTAAAGCTAACAGAAGAATTTCAGAAAACCCTTAAGTGTTTTAACACCCAGTCATGTAGACAGCAGATTAAATTCAGTGTAGCTCGTGTAAAAGTTTGTGATGGGGAGCACCAATAAAGCAGCAGCTGAACTCTCTGTATTAGCTAAGAAGCAAATTAAATGCTATAAATCATTAAGAGCTACTGAACAAAGTTTTGGTCTACTCCATTTCAAAGGATTTAGTAAAACTGGAAAAGATTTAGAAGCACAGAGACGATCAAAGATACAAAATTGCTTCTCTCTAAGGAATGTAGGCCTCTATAGACTGGAAAAGCAACAGCTCAAAGGGAGACATAAAGAGCTCTCTAAAAAAGAAACCAAAAAAATATCACAAAGGGCATACTTCTTAAGACACAGTAAATTGCACACTTCTTATCACAACATACTTATCAACATGTGTTAATACAAGTTGAAATAGAGACTGGAAAAAATTGTGGAAGGAAAAAAAAAAATCCATCAAATCACAGAAGAGCATCTTGCATTCGCAGAACCCTTAAGCTATACAGGACTAAGAATATACTCTGAGGAACGAATCCAGAGGCTCCTCTATAGAAGCCTGGTAGGGCTTGTGGCAGGAGCAAAGACTAGACCAGATTTTTTTCTGACTCTATATACTATTCTATTTTGTTACATATCAAATGATAAGAACAAATATTGATTATTAAATTAATGATTGTTAAAATACCAGAGCATCCCAGAGGAAAAGAGCGGGAAAAACATTGCAAGATCATCTTGTTAGAAAAGTAACTGTAATAAACAAACACAAATAAACTAGATCAAGATTACCAAAGGCAAACAAATTTCTGATATTTCTAACTTTTTTGGTATTTATCCCTGCCACCTAAATGCTTCTTATACATAGTTTTCGTTCCATTTAAAAGTGTTACAATCTGTCAAGCACTTTAGAGTCCTAAAAAAAAAATTCTGTAGTGAGGCATATCCATGAGAGACACTTCAAAGTCCTTTCAAGGTTACCCATTGCACTTCATATCCTGAGCCACGCACAACAACTTGGATTCAAGCCAGAATATCGTATGAAAACAACATAAGTGGTGATGATTAATTTATAAGCACAGCACACAGTTCTCCTTCATCCTTTCAGTTACAGAAGTCATGAGTACTTCAAAATGATCCTCATTTCACATAGGAGGAAATGAAGGCTCCATGTACTGGTTTTGGCTGGGTAGTTAAATTTCTTCACAGTAGCTGGTATGGGGCTGTGGTTTGGATTTGCAACCCAAACAGTGTTGATAACACAGGGATAGTTTAGTTACTGCTGAGCAGTGCCTACACAGTCAAGGCTTTTTTTGTTTCTCACACGACCCCACCAGCAAGTAGGCTGAGATGCACAAGAAATTGGGAAGGGACACAGCTGGGACAGCTTACCCCAACTGACCAAAGCGATATCCCATACCATATGACATCTCACTCAGCATAGAAAGCTGGGAGAAATAAGGGGGGAAGGAGGACATTCAGAGTGATCACATTTGTCTTCCCAGGTAACCATTAGGTGTGATGAATGCCTGCTTTTCCAGGCTAAACACCTGCCTGCTGATGGGAAGTAGTGAATGAATTCCTTATTTTGCTTCACTTGTGTGCACATTTTTTGCTTGACCTCTTAAACTCTCTCTCTCAACTCATGAGTTTTCTCACTTTTACCCTTCCAATTCTCTCCTCCATCCCACTGTGGGTGAGTGAGCGAGCAGCTGAGTGATGCTTAGCTGCCTACTGGGGTTAAACCACAAAATTCCAAAATTAAATAAATTAACCAAGGTTATGCACCTTAGAGATGGATGTTACAGTCCAGTTTAACAAACTGTTGCATGCCCCTATCCACTATCCATTTTGTTCTTTTCAGAGAAGCAGCTAAGATACACTACGCATGCTAACAGTGTTATTACAATAATCGAGAAGAAGACATTTAGAAGCTCTTATATTTCATTGTATCTTTTACCATGTGCATTTGGATTGGATTTTATTGCTTTGTTATCTCCTGCTGTATTAAGTTTGTGTAATACAATACCTCAGTATGAATTTCCCTTCTAAGCCCTATTATTTGCAAAAGGAAGAGCTCTGGAAAGCTGGTATGGTCAGTGAGTTTTGCCTACCTGAGAATTCTTGATGATTATCTGGATAGCTCTGTGCTCTTGGCATCCGAGATTTGGGATAGTTGTCTCTGAAAGTATAAAAACATACAGCACCTAAAACCTGCTGTTGATCTACTGCTGAAACATTTAACCTTACTGTCTTCACAAGTCTTTATGACTGATGAAAAGTTATTGCTATATAGTTCACTGCACCAGTTTACAAATGTGGAACCCAATTTTCAAAATCACATCTAATAAGTATCAATGACAACTCCAGTAACAGTGGAAAAGCTTGCTTGTTGAGCTTAATGCAGTTGGAAAGCAACAGATTCTGTTAATGAGCAACAATATTAGTAAAAACGTGAATTATCACACATAAAGCCACAAAGGAGCGCTGATATTTAACATCTTCATGGCTAAACACAAAGGTTTAAAGACTGGCAAAATCTCTTATACAGCCTAAAAAAAATCCTTGAGGAAATTTAACCAAAGAAATGTAGAACCTTTCAACATCTTAAAATATTTCCTCTTCTCTCCATGAAAGTCACAGGATTAAAAGAATGGTTTTATTGAATTATAGAATGATGAAGAATTTTCTGGTTCTTATATGATCACATTGTTTCTTACCTACAGTTGGTATGTAACTCCCAGCCACCAAAAGGAATGGATGGGATTGCCAGTCAGAGCAACCGATTACAGTATATTTCCACAAACATACCAAAATAATGTCCTCCTTTTTCTGGTAAGAATTTCTCTAATGGGTAACAGAAGTTAAATGGAGACACAAACCCTACATCTTTGTAGGAAGCATTTGAATGGGGGGAAAAAAAAGAAAAACAAACTAAGTAGAAGTGAAAAATGAAGTAAATACAAAACAACCAAAAGAAGTTTTGAAGAAACATTAAGATTGCATTGTTTCCTCTTCTTTCACTCACCTCTGCCCCACAAAAACCAGATTTGGCAAGTTGGTAGGATTTCTATCACATGTAGCTACATTAAATACTGTATGTGTTTAACCTATCACACCTCAACCACAAAATACTTTTCACATCTATTGTTTTCTTGCTTGTGAAATGGAGCCTTATTATTTAACTCGAAAATTTATTTGTTAGACCAAATGTACTTCTGTCCTCAAATCACATACTCTCAAATGAAATAGTACCATGGAATACTATAGCTCTGATTAATTGTCACAGGCAATGATTTCCAACTTTTTACCTTTCTACCAATTAAATACTTAATTAGCAGTATTATTTGTACAGCAATTCCAAATAAATGAGTAGTCAATCTGCGCAACATACGACCTGAGGTTATTTGCCGAACCAACCATAAGCCAACAGGAGTAGGTTCTGTTTGGCTTACCTGGCGGCTGAGAAACTGTGGACAGTGATTCTTTCAAAACACATAAATCTCTTAACAGGTCAAACAAAACTGATCTCCAGACCCACCACAGTACAGGCTGCTTCTTGCTAACTGACAGGTTTAAAAAAGAAAGATAAATGGAAAGTCTGCAATAGGAAAAAGGGGAGAGGAATGGACAGTGATTGCAAACAAAAGGAGGGGGCTGTCTGTTGAAGTCTTTAAACGATTCTGCCCTCTTAAACTGGGTACCCTCTATCTTGGAAAAGGGAAGCTTACTTCATATAGCAGTACCTAAGAAATATAAACTGCCAGGGAATATACTTCACATATATGTAAGAGTGGCAAAATTTAGTAAAAAACTTCAGTACATTTTGTAGGACCTGAAGTCTAAATTTTTGTATTTCAAATGCAAATTAAAAAAAAAAGGCTACTTCTATTTTCCATGCATTAGTGAGCAATTAAATTTCAATAAGCTTTTATAAATGTTCTGTAACTTACAGAGGAATTTCTGGAAGAAGTTCAGTAATAGCTGTTGCTGGAGAGTTATTATGTGTTACAAATGATACATTATCCAATCTAATAAAGATAAATAACGAATGTAAGTCATTTTTACCCATCTAAAGGGCTGTCAAGTGAAGGACAGCTTCCCGAGCCGGAGTTTTCAGGACTGCTCAAAGACAATGGATCCAGCATCTAATAAATAACAAACAGAGAAAGACCAACAAGTTCAAGGTTTTTTTAAAATACTTGAAGATTTCTGCTTTGAAATGCCTAATAAAAAGCAAATGCAAACCAAAAATATTATGTACTAGAGGAAAAAGTTAGCTGCCATAGTTCAACCTGCATTGCATTCTGCAATCCTGACGGAACTCCATCATTTTTCTCACACCTAACTAGAATATAGTTAAGGTATTTAATCCTCTATCATTCTTTGTACATACAAGTTGTACTGCTACATTTTTCCTGTATACACCATTGTCTCTTACAATTATAGCATTATCTGCATGAAACTACCTCAACAGCATAACAAAAATAAGGCCTTTGAAGGATAAAAAGCTGAGAGAGTTTAAAAAAAAAAAAATGTGGATTTTATTGTTATCACCAAAACAAATTATCTCACATATGACACATTGTGATGAATACAATTTCTATAATCTCTGTGGTGGCTTAAGTTTGGCCAACAAGCTGTCACAGAAAACAGCTGAAATCAAATACTGTAAAAAGCTTTAAAACACTTATCTCTAGTTAGGACTCCAAGTGAGTTACACAGATTTTTAAATAAGAGAAAACGGAAGGAGAAAAAAGAATGCATTAAACTTGTAAACACTCTACCTTTTCACCCAAACAAAAATCCTCTTTAAAATAAACTTTCATGTGAAACTTGAGTTTACAAAAACATCAAAGACAGATTTCCCCCCCGCGCCCCCCCCCCCCCAACCACTTCTGGCAACCTAATAATCAATACTCACCAGCCGTGTGAAATCTGCCATGTATCAGCCTAAGGAAGTCATAAAACTGACTATCTAGGCCACATTTGTTAATGAAAACAATCATCAATCATCAACACTTTGACTGTTTCTTATATTCTAACCCAGAGAAAAAGAAATGGATTGATAATCAAGAGCATTCTCTTGATCACTAGCTATTTCTATTGGTTGACATTCAGTTTGTTTATCTCATACTACCACTCTTAATGTCCTAAGTTTAATGACAGGCAAACATCATTCTCTTTTGCAGTAAAGCAATCTGAAATGTCTTACAGATTTATTTTTCAGAAGTGGAAAAAGAATCTAAATTTCGAATTATTGAATGTGACAATGTTACCAGCCTGCCTTTCAAAAACAGAGCGTAAGGCTCACCTGTTGTCTTAAAAAGAGCTCTTTCCTAAAATGAAGTTTGTTTTGGTGTATTATATAACATCTATTATTTTCTATGAATTGGGCACCAGTCTTTTGCTGTAAATTAAGAAGCAACCCCTCCTATTTTTATGGTCTGTGCTGCATCTTAAAGATCAGGGCACCTACTTTGCCAAGCACCAGTCAAGGACTTAAAGAAATACTGTTCAGAAAGTGATTTTGCACTCTGCAAACTCAGACACTTAAAGGAACTCTCTATTGGGGAGGACAACGTTTACTATAGGTTCAGCAATTATATTCCTCTTTTCTATGCTGAACAGTGGGTCCTGAAAAGGAAATAAGCCCATCTGCAGCCACATTAATACCTCTATAACTTAAGGCAGCATGGTCCAACTGGCAGACCATGGCCCACTTTGATCCAACCCACCATCTCCTCTGTACAGAAAGTGTGTGGTTGGCTGTTAGAATGTGACTAGCTGTAATCAGGCGGATCAACAGGAGAGTAGCACAGAGCACTCTTATATCCATTCTTGTCTTTCTGGGGCAGACTGTCACAAACGTAGGCAGCATGGTCAGCACTTGTCAAGGTGAGATGGCAACTTTGGGGGAAGGGAGCAAACAGAGGTGAGTTCCCAACACCCCAATCTGGCCCTTGAGGCTGCTTACGTTGAACTAATCAGGCTTCTTATGAAAGTAAATTTCCAGTATTTAAACCCTGCTGACAGCTTACACAGCAACACATGCATGACAGGTTACAAGTTTCTTGAATGCTCTGGAGTGAAAGGACATCCTAGGCCTCAGAGATCATCTGTCTGTCTGACCAGTCAATGGCCAAGAATTACTTTGCCAGGCCAAAAGTAACCATTTCACTAAATGAATCCAGGCCTGGGCTGGATCTGACCATGTGGCTATGATAATGAATAGCACCCTGCTCTGGAAATTAGGAGATTCAGTCCCTATTCCCAGCTCAGTTATTAAAATTGTGCAACAAATTGCACAATGTCTTTGCCTCTATTTTTATTCTATCATCTGTCTCTCATTTAGTCAGCTCATAAAAAACATTGCCTCTTGCCATTTGTGAATACAGTGCCAATGGCAACAAGAACTTGAAGTGATTTGGGAACGTAGCATTATTTTTTTTTTCCTTAAAATATCTGTATCTATTGCCAATTCTGTGAGCTATTACATTTCTTCATCTTTTCCTGCTGTTTAAGAGCAATTTTGATATTTGATAGAGCACAGAATTTTCATTCATGTGAAGTGTGCTGATATCCCACACCAATAAAGCAGGTGAATAAGGAGAACAGAATAGCAGACATTTGTGATCCTCACACAAAAATGTGACTGCAGAAAGTATTTCAGAGCTTATTTATGCCAGGCCCATCACCCTCCCCTTGCCTCTAAACTACCACAGTATCAACATAGTCCAAATAATTCTGACAAACTCTTCTTTAAATCTTCCTTTAATTACCTAGGAAAGTTGTGAAACTGGTCTTGCCTACATATCCTTCTCATTAAAATAAAGAGGTTTGTGCTTACTAAGGTAGACGTCTCTTGCTGTACTCTGTATCTATCACTACCTCACTCAACTATCATGGAAATTAAGAATATTATCTCTCTCCTTGTAGGAACATATTTACATGACCAGACTTACAGAGAAATAAAACAAGTTCTACAAGACTGAACAACCACAATTATTTTGACCTTTCTCACAGGGTTTCTAGAGTTGTTGACATTTTTTTAGCTGTTCTAACAATTCCATACACTTCTCGAACAGCAGTACTTCATAAACCAACATAATAAAAACTTTAATTTTAATAAATCACACACGTACCTGATCCATACTTTCTGGAATGAATTCACCCTCACTGTTGATACTGGTGAAGGACCCATTTCGGGCCACCTGATGCAGCTCATCTGGAATGTATCCTGGGGGAGGTGAACTCCTATCACGAGTATTAGAACCTTTTGAAAGAAAAGGGCTAGTCAGAGTCTCTTCACTAACCCAGAATCCAGGGGCTTTATTCAAATGCTTCATAGGCACTGAGCCTGCCTGGATCACTTCTTGCATTAGAAACTTCCTAAATGCCTATGCGATACAAGACTTATATAAAGCATTTAAAATGCAGGAGTTATGAAAAAGTTGAGGCAGAGCTGCCTTGATTGCATTAAAAAGAATTTTCATGATATAGGAACAGAAATATAATTTGCCCATATGTCTAGCTGGGTAAAATTTCTTCTTTTGAAACCAAATAAAAATCCAAACCCTTCCACCCGTGTCAAGTAATCCTTTCCAACTCTTGAAAAATTCAGTTTTCTTTATAGAATATTAGGTTTGCAAGAACATGATCACCTCTATTCATAATAAATGCATAATAAACTAAACTGTCTGAACAATTACTCATTAAACTCTCTAGTTTCATAATTACATTTGGAAGTTAACATCACACCAACTTTAAAATATGAACAAGCAAAAAAGGTCATATCAATGTTAAAATAAGTATCTTAAACAGATGTTCACACCGTAAGATTAAAAAATACATGAGAGTCCTAAATTGAGCAAGGATACACACTGTCATAAAATAAACAGATTTTTTCAGTAACTCATTCCTGTATCTGAAAATAATAGGGAGTACTAACATCAACTTTTTAGGGTACTCATCACTTACCTCAAATAATTCTATATAGATTTATTTATTTGTGATTTTTTGTGGTTAATTTTCTGTATTATATATATTTAGACACTTTTGACTTAAAATTCAAAATACAGTCCCCTGAGTGCAAACTCTGTAGTAAAGTCATTGATTAGTAAAAGAAATTCAAACAGCCTGTGTTGAGAGCAAGATCTTTATGAAGAGAACATTACAAAATTGAAGTTTTTACAATTAAAGCTATTGAAATATGTAGCTTACCTATTACAGACAGTCGCCTTTTCCTGTCTGTTACAGCAAACACTGTATTATCTAAATCTTCCAGTGAGGGCAAGGGTTCCACATTATTTACACTGGGTGACTGGAATGAATACATATTACAAACTGCAGTTATTTCTTTATACTCCAGACAATGAAAATACTTTGCAAACTTTATAGACTTTGTGCAGCATATTCCTTTTTTCAAGCAGTCAAAAAGAAGCTTGCCAATTAATATCAAAATTAATCTATTTTAGTAGCTCATTCTTAATATTTAGAAATCATTTTCAAGATGTACTAGTATATAAATCCTATCAATATCAGGACTGTGATGTGTTAGATAATACCAAAATAACTCAGCATTTAGCCAGTAGTCTAATGCCACTGACTGCTACAACAATTTAACTTGCCACCAAGAAGTGTCACCAACATATGGCTTAAAGAACAGCTTCAAATAACTACAGTTCCTTAAACTCTATTTGAGCTTCTCAAATCTGTATCACATCACCGCCTTAATAAGGAACACTTTTCTACCACTGTAGGGAAGGCAAAGAAAAAGGAACAGAAATCTAGGAAAAAGTTAAAACCAAAGTCGATACAAAACGCTAATAGATGCTTCAAGTGAACTGAAGAAGCAATCAGTAATATTTTTAATTAGAAAAATGTCATCTTTAAAAAAAGATACCAATATATATGTGAAAACTGAAGAAAGACATTCAGCATCTCAACTCGTACCTGTGTATTTCCATGTATCACAAGCAATATCTTGAGACTCTTCATATGAACACTACGGTCAAGCAGTTCAACAGCTTTGTCCAGGTCATCCTGTGTTGTTAATGGAATTACAAGCTACAAAAAAAGGGAAAAAAATTAAAAAGGTGCCTTATACAGGGCACAAAAAAGAAATTAAGAAGTCCAGTGCAGAGAAACAAATAAATGATGCTATCTTTCCTTTCATTCCAAACAACTTGAAAATAAAATGTATTAAACAATGACTTAAGTTAGCATCAAAATGTCTGATGTTCAACCTTAACTCTTCCTCTGGATGCCTTCAATAGGCACAGCATGGTGGAACAAGTCTACGCAATGAAGGAAAAACCATTTTACATATGTACAACTTAATATCCTACAAGTTTCAGAGAAACACATCCAACATTGTCAATGAAATTATTTGCCATTGTCTAAATTAATGCAAGTCTGTAAGACAAATAAAAATAAGCCATATTTCATAGAGCATAAAGCATATTTTTATATCTCACAATATTAAAACTATATTTGTTTGAAGTTGCATCAGTAGCAGAATTTCTCCATTGAAAAAACAGAATTTGCTAAGGAACTGTGTTAAGCATGATGTGATCCACATGGAACAGCTGTAGTCCTTACTAGAATCTTACCTGGATCTAATTACTTAGAATTAACTTGGCATACATGTACCTTTAGAACAGAAAAAGTTACGCCATTAAAGTCCACTTAAGATCTGAGTTCTATAACGATTAAAACTGGGCTTATGTTTCAGGAGTGTAAATCAGAACTTCTGTTTGTAACAAAGGAACAACTCAATACAGACTTTTAAAAATCTATTCTACTTGTAAACAGTCTCAGTCAGTGATGCTCAAATACAACATCAGTTGAAATACAATACTTTTATACAAAAAGAAATGGGAACGAGGGAGGAAGTTCTTGATAACAAATGAGCATACTCTTCATCTTCGGTTGCAGTTTTAACACTTATGACAGATTATTACCATAACATTTCTGGAAGGTGAGGGGATGATTTGCCAACTAGTGCAGAAGCTGAGAAGCAGAAAGCCTGCTCAAATGCCTTAAAAATCTATCAGAGGGAGAAGCTGAGGCTAAAGCATCATGAATGGCTATTTCTTCTGCCCTTCCTAATCTCCAAAAGCCTTCTGTTGGAATTCTTCATTTTGAGGATGTTTTTACCAAAGTGCCTGCTAAGGCAGTGAGTAACCAACAAACAGCAATTACAGCCATTTTCTTCTGCAAAGATGCAGATTGGATACAACAATTATGTTGTGCATAACCAAGCACACAAATAATCCTCCATCACTTTGCTGACTCAAGCCAAAAAGCAGAAGTAACTGCTAGGAATGATCTTGCACCTGTAAATATATTTCCTATTAATAATTCCATCTCTATTTCTAAAAGAAAGCTGGAAGTAATATTGATCAGGCATAAGCTTGACAGCACTAGCACTCTTCCAAAGAAATCTTTGTGAACTAGCAACAGTTAAGCCTAGTTCTCCAGTCAAAACATTACCAAACGCAGCATTCTAGCTATTACCTGACAAGATTAATCCTTAAAGAAAAAAAGGGTACAAGAAAGGATAAATGTTATTTCAAATTTACAAACAAGACAAAGCTCAAAGAGATAAAGACTTTCCCAAAGTCACACAACAGGACTGTGGCAGAGCAAGGAGACAATTTACCCATTCCCAATCCAGTCTGAGACATAATTCATTAAGATACAATTCTCCTCATAAAACATTTCATGCATCTCTTGCCCATCTTAATTTAGACAAGGCTTATGTATTTGAGAACATACATGTCAGAAATCTGGGGTTTTGTCACAGGAGTGGGTCTCACTGCTTACAAGACCAAATTTCAGTCTTAAAATAATCAATGTACAAGTCACCAAGAATTTAAAAGACACAGAATATTACCTCATTATTGCTGTAATGTAAATCCATAGTCTGTCCAAAAGCAACTTTAGCTTTAGCTGCAAGATCTTCAAGTTTAACAGGCCTTGGTAACTGCAGGATCCTGAAACACAATTTAAGTTAAATTGAATGTTTTTCTATTATTTACGAAAATCTGGCAACTCATTACTTAACAATGATCTTCAAATTAAATTTCTTACTAAAAAGGCCACAAGATGCTATGCTTTAATCACTTTCCTCTGTATTTTGAGTCATTAAAAAAAGAGAAAAAAAACACAGTGAAAGTTATAAGGGATAATAATGCATAAAATTTGATCTCATTATGACTATTTTACTTGCTTGCATATGGCTTAAGTTAATGCTTTGCACGCTTCCATTCCAGAGGCAAATTCCTAGAAACTTCTAAAATCCTCTACTTCAGAAAACTAAGACAATGGAGTACCATAGGCTGAGAAGCATAAGCATCAGAAAGGAATTACTCCTAAAGTTCCCAGTTTTTGGAAATCCAAAAGACTACCTGATCTAAGGAAGGTAATTAAATTTCACCGTCTTTATAATCAAGAATTACACACTCAGACTGCTGAGTCTATAACTGTGCTTCAGTAAGAAAGTAAGTTCCTGTAAGAATGGGGCAGCTGTAGGTCAACAACTCAAGATTTTCTTTTAGCTCAGTATCTCAAACCAAATAGCAGAAAATGCCTGTAACTGCCCTTTTACTATAAAAGAAAACTATTGTATTATTTGAGAAACACCACCATTAAACAACAAAAAAAAACATTTTAGAAGTGACTAAGCTAGTGAGGTACATTCAATTCACATTCAAAAAAAGGAAAAGCACTCAAATTTTTTGAAGCAGAAAAACTAGCAAAAGGTAACTGTCTGTTTTATCAGCATTTCAGTTGATACATTGGTTAGGGAACAATATTGCTCACTGGAATGAGGCTAGAAGCCAGGTTACTTCCAATCAAAAACTACTTTGAAAAAAAAAACTTTAAAAATCCCATCAAAAAACCCAACAACAATTCTCACTGTATTTTACAGATTGTAACAAGCCTGGAACTCTGCCCATCTCATTGCACACTCCTTGGCAGAGAGTGCCACATTCAAGACTGAAAGAAATGCTGGAATCACTTCTCTCTTCCACTTCCCTTTTTAAAATCTAGTGGAAAGCCATTGCCTAACTTATTTTTCTTGCATAATTTAATTGTTTTATTTTTAGACCTACATGCTCAGGCAACAAAAGTATTATAACTCATGTCAACCACTGAGCCTGGGCTGCCCAGTACCCCTGGGGAAACAGACTCAAGTAACTTGGGACAGTTCAAAACAGAGCTAGGCCCATCAGCATAAAAGCTTGGGAAAGGAATCTTTCCACACGCTCACTTTATGCTTGTATTCACACTGAATTGATTAACTTAGTCCACTGTGAAAGTGAATTAAGATTGTGTCAGACAGCCTGAAATGGAACACGGAGCTTTGCAAGAAACCACAGGGCAGTGGGAGTTTTGGAAGCTTTGCAAGGAACAATAGATAGCGAGCTTTCTCAGAAGTGATAGTGTGAGGGTAGTGGACTAATTGCAACAAAGCGGATTCTCTCATGATGAGCTCATAATCACGAGCCTTGCGACCGCATGCCAAAGGATGGGAAAAGGAAGTTGCCACAATAGTGAGTTTTCCCATGTTCACAAAACTCTTATCGAGGAAGAAGAGTAACGATGAAGTCAAATGACCACCAAACAACGACACCAGTAGTGAAAATGGGCATGCGTGAAGTTACAGATTATGTAATTGAAAAGTGGAGTTTGGGGCGGTCCACACATACGTATTGGGCATACGTTATGTGAGGGACGGCTTTAACCTCTACTATAAAGGTAGTGCTGTTTGAGTACAGAGACAAGGTAGCTACACAGCATGACGAGGACCACGTGGCCTCCGTGGGGGACGCCCACAAGGGTCCGTTAACTACCGACGCCTCACCTCTAAAACAATCCATGCTGGGGACGCTGTGGATTTGGACATCACTCGCTATCCTAGGGTCAAGTATGTATATGAACTAAGGTAACTTCTTCTTCCTTCCCCCACCCCATTCATCATGATGAATTGCATTTGGACAGAAGGGAACGCTTATACTGACCTCGAATGTCCACAGGGTACATTGCTAGTTGCCTTAATCATATTAGCAGTAATTTTAGTTGTAATACTTTGGAAGCCTAAATTCTAACAGTCTGTGTTTTATGTAACTCCATGTTTAGTTTGGTTTTAGACAAAATAAATCCTGTTACGTTTGTGAGCATGTCTGTGATTTAGTTACTCCGGGATCCTTCGAACCTTTACTGGAATAAAGATAAACTACAAAAATGCACTGTCGATGCAGACCAGCAGTGAGTAAACAGTTCTTTGTTTTAAATTCATGCTTCCACTTATGTCACAAGAAATTGCTAGGTAGAAGGGTCCTCAATTTTCAAAGCTTTTGAAGAGACCGATTTCCTCCAAATTACTTAAAGCACTCAACCATTACTGATGCATTGTTACATGTGATGTTCAGAAACGTGATAGAAACAAGCTGAAGAACGTTAATACCTAGGAAACTTCCTGCTATTTTAGTAACCCATGTAAAGAAAGAGCACATACTGTCATCAGGAGGGATACACAGTGTCCTGAAGCAGCACAGGTTCCATTCTGAAGCAATCTTTACTTAAGGAATTTATCATTTCTATTGACAATTAGGATATTACTTCCTATTTCATTAAGTCTTTTCAAAGATCTCATTTTATAACCATCTCTCTGTAGGTATAATGAAGGTTCATGCTTTCAGAAAGAGACAAACAGACAAAATGAGTTGTCCACAACCAGTTCTGCACAGAATTGTCAATCTACTTCTGTAAAACCCTTTGAGCAGTCATCAGAACAGAGATACATAGAGATGGATGTTTGTATACTTTAAGCATGTACATCATTCACCTCTCATCCACAAAATTAAAAGACATTTCAACTGATTATTCAAAATTATCAATGAAAACAATCTAATAAAGGTCTAATAAATATTCCCATTACAGTTCTCAGACTGCTTCCTCCAAAGTACAATTCAATATTGAGCTTTAAGATCTAGGCTTCCTCCTCTGGGTGTTACAGCAACAATATATTATCATGCATTTATTACACATATGTTGCAGAAAAAATTATTTGCTGGTCTATTCATATTTGAGATACATGCTAATGATCTAAGTAATTGTTCTAGGCTATAAACATCCATCTGAAGGGTAAACAAATGAAGGATATTACATGTGACATAGCTACAGTAAGATACTTCTGCATTTCTGTATACTTAGAGCCCATATTTTCAACATATTTTCTCCCTAAATTGTGATCATATCAAAGTTAAATTTAACCTCAAACCAAATACACTCAGATATGTGAAACACTGTCAGTTTGAGAATTTACTATAGGACCTCAACAAAATTCTATAAATAATAAAAAGTCAAGACTGTCCCCTGTGTTCCCACCTTACCTTTTTTCACCTCGATGTTCAAATTTGACTCTAACATCGTTCTGTAAGAAAAGTAATAAAATTACCGCTATTAGTTTGTTACTTACTATCTCCTTTAATGAAGGCCATGAAATCCCATTCAATAATCCTACACCAGAAGTAAAATCCTTAAGCAGTCCATACTAATTTTCTGTCCTTTCCAACACACCAAGCATTTTAACAAGCTACTTCTGCTGAGGTATCTGATAGAGGCTTGAAGTGTGTAAAAAATAAAGTATTCTGAAGTAAAACAAATGTTTCTGTAAGTAAAGACATTCTTTTCTATCAATACATTTTAATATTATAACAGATTCATGAATTCAAATATCATGTGGAACTGATTACCAAAGAATTCTCTACCATGAACAGGCAGGCAGATTTATCTACTGTAACAGGTTTTTATGTGCACTTTGGAGCTGAGTGTTCCAGGCTTAAGAAATTGTTTCATAAGCATTACCATAGAAACCCACACATGCAATTAAGCCAGAATTCATGCAATCAATTTCCCAATAACAGACACCTGTAAATATCTGCAGTTACAGGGAAATAAAATTGCTTTGCAAAATTGTAATTTTAAGAATCAAACTGTATTAGCAGCTATTGCAGAGATTATATCCAAATAACAATGCTGTATATTCCAAAAGAATGTTGATTCAGTGATTACTTTCAAAATTCACAAATTTAAGCAATACGACAAACATGTATTTCCCCCTCACCACTAACACATTTAAATTCAGAAATGATTCAACTATTTTTCCTCTAGCTTTCTAAACATGTATTATATTCAACTAATTCGGTTTCTTATATGCACTTACTACAATGTCTAAAGTCACCGCTCAGAAGTGAGTCATGTCACACTAGCAAAGCACCAGTGTTATACACTGAACTCTTAGATTTTAAAGCACAGAATGAAAAAGATGTAGCCAGTGGCTTTTGACAACTGAAGAGCCAAATATATTCAAATACTTTAACAGGTTAATACTGAACTAACTGAAGTTTCATGAAATATTGGACTATCAATTAAATAAACATATAGTTAACTCAATAGGGCTATTGCAACAATTTGGGTAATAATCTACACCCTCTCCTCACCTAATCTCTCCATATAGTAGTTTGAATCTATCAGCTAGGTATCTGCAGAAAAAAACCCACAGCTGATAAGAACTCACATTTCCAGCATATGAACAAACAACAAAAAAAATCAAGGTCAGAGACACAGTAAAAGAAGCTTGAGTATGTTTCAGCTGCTGTACTGACATTCTTTAGTATGATATAGCTGACAAATTGGCAATCTAATATACCTATAAAATTTATTCCAAAGAAGCATTCCAAGTGAGACATAGTAGCGCACCTTGATATTTTAAAATAGTCTAGTACCAATCAAATAATAATAAAAATAAATCTATAAACACTGTCAAAACACCCTATAATCTTCAATTTATCAGAATCAGAGTCATTTAAGCATACAATATCATCTGGTCTGAAATGACACCACTTCATTTTGCTGCTAATTTAAGAACATGAAAAAAGAAAATGGTAGTACATGTGGGAGACTAACAGCTCATTCTGGTATGCTCACTGGGCTGGCAAGAAAAATGATTATAGAAGTCACAGCAGGACATTCTGCGTTCAATAGGTTAGTAAGGATATTAAAGATTACCTGTTTTTTAGGTGAAGATGATTTGGGTTTTCCTGTTTCTTGCTGGGGCAACACAGGACGACTGGCCTTATGAAGCACAGCCAAATCCTGCATGATTGAATTCAAAGCTTGCTGCTCATCTGCTCAGAGAAAAAGACCAGAAAAGAGAAGTGTAAAGGACTGTTCCATTTGAAGTGCATTACTGCCTCGTTTCACAATTAAGCAGACATTATTCTAAAATCTAAATGTACACATTACACTACAACACATAACTGCCAAATTAAAAAAAATTACTGCCATGTTGCAAGCATTTTTATTTTATTTATCATTAACAGTACTTAAGGAAATAAATAGCTTAATCACTAAACACATTTAAATGGCACATTTAAAAAACTGAAGTCAAAACAGAGATTGACAACTCTACAGATCTGCCGGCTGTATTAATAAGAGAAGGGTGGGGAAAACCAAACAGGTTTATCTACTTTTTTTTCAAATAATGACCATGGATGAGATTTTAACTAGAAATCATATTCCACACACCCAACTCATAAAATAAAGAAAAAAGAAAAGCAAGGACTACTCCTGAACAGGTACAGCAGCGCACATAGGAAGATTACAGAAACTCCCAGAGGAACACCTCAGGTGTCTGAGCATCTGCTGATGGCCTGCAGAGTAATTTACAAAACGCAACACACAACAGAACTTTCCCAGGACTGCAAATTTAGGGGTTTTTAGGGCTTACAGGAGTAATTCACAAAGAGAAACAAGCACTGGACCCAGGGGACAATTTAGGGGCAGAAGCGCTAAGCAGCTTAGAGTTTAAGTTCACACAAAATTTTAAATCCTGATGATCTGCTGCAGGTATGATGGCCTGAGGCCACACTACACAGGATCTGCCCTGGAACCGGGATGCTCCGTTAGAGAGGAAAGCACTCCAGAGCTCAAAGCCTGTACATCCATCACTACGGGAAATTTATTTGACACTAATATTTTGTATTAATTCCTTGCCACAGCAGCAGTACTATATTAAACATGCATCTGAAACACTGGATAACAAAAACTTATCTACAACAGTGTTGAATGTGTGCCTTTACGCTACTTCATAATGGATATTGATAATATTCATAACGAAGAATTCATTGCTAAGTGCTGTGTTTTACAACAAACAGTATTTTCCAAACAAGGACCTGAGAAAAATTCAGCATTAAAATCAGCAAGCAAGCATTCCAGCTACTCGGCAATGCTGAGAATTCCATTGTACTCCATTTAAATATAACCAAATAGATTTGTCATATCAGGAAATTGTAGGATTTCAGTGTTCTAATTTCATAGATTCCTAAGAGATCAGAAAGCTGGTCTGAAAGGAGTAACTTTGATCACTTGTGCTGTCATTATTCATAACTCTAAGATATGCAAATCTATAAAAGTGAATTTTACTGGCAATATTTAATGGCAGAATTGAAGGCATTCTTACAGCTCAGCTATTCCTTTCTCACACTAAAAGACACTTCAGAACTTGCCACAATTAAAAAAGTTAAACTATTTTATTGTGTTAGAGCCTATTCTAGTGCTCAGCAATAAAAATAATTTCTTCTTTTAGTAGTTGGTTGGAAGAGGTTTAATTCCCTGTAGTCACTTCGTAGCATATTTTGTACAAAGGAAACCAAAGCATCTTGGCAAAGCATTTCAAGTTTATTGAGTATCTGATATGACTCAGTAGTGATTGCTCTCACACAAAATGTTGGAGAATATCAGAAATCTAAAGAGGGTTGTATTCCTAGATTCGACTACTTTAAGCATGATATTAGGAAAATATCAGTATAACAATACAAGATAAAAAAAAGGCAATATAAAAATGTGTATTTTGGTTGGTTGGTTGGTTGGTTGGAATTTTCTTGAGTGAGCACCAATAAATAATTACAGTAACACCATGGTCAACTGATTAAAAAGCACATGCAACTTGAAAAATTCACATCAAATTTAAGTAATAGATAAATGTGCTACATATTAGGAAAAACAGTTAGACCATCTACATAATCCCAACTTTGCACTGGAATGACACAAGACAATACCATTAAATTCTTTAATTTAGGTTTTGTGAAGTTACCCAGCCAAAGCACACATTTCCTAGGAATGGTATTACATTAGTGGTTTTGGTCTTCAATAGAAATGAAGTACCTGAATTAAATTTTTATATACGTTACACACAAGACTTACCCATAATGGCAGCAAGTCTGAAAACTTCAACTTCAGGGAAACAGTTGCTTCATTCGCATTATTTTATTTTCTAAAATGCAAAACCAAAAATACACAAATTATTGAAGTTGTTAAAGTCATGTAAAATAGTCACCTCTTCATTGTTTAAGGGCAGTTTTTCTATTATTCTCCATATCAAATATGCATATAAACTACACATAAGATAGCATATGACAGGTGGAGAAAACAGATATTGTCCCCAGAGCCTCACTGGGCTCTGAGCTACATATATAGACTGTCAAAAGACAAAAAGCCCACACTAAATATTCTTCTAGTTTTATCCTGATTTTAGTCTCTATCTACAGCCCCGAACGATGACTAGTAGCTTAATTAGCCATAACACAGCTACATGGGATACCCACTCCAGATTATTAAGAACCGATTCTTTTTCTACAGATTCCTGTATCTGGTGTTTAAAGTTCTTTGTTCAAAACTACAAATATATACATAATTCATATATATAAATATATATAAAACTCACAGCACAAATCAAGAGGCATCAATACCTACTGATTATATAAATGACAAAACTTCAATTGCTAAGTTTTTTTCATCATAATTCAAGAGCATTACACCAATACACCAATGCCCCTGAAACCAAATGCCTCTGGAAGACAGCAGGTATTAACTTTTAAAATACAAGTTATCCAGAAAAGCAGAAACATAGGGGGGACATTTATGAACAAACCCTGTCTATCACAGTATCTTAAACAATGGCCAATTGAAAAAAATTTTTTTCAATTTCAATTTTTCAGTAATTTCCAATAATTAAGAACCAATTAAAATAATCTTTCTATGAGATGCTATTATGAAGCTTAACAGCAAAAACCTGAAGGCATATCCCTAAACAGACAATGAGATTTGTTGCAATACAGGCTACCACAGAAAGAATTCAGAATTTTTAATGCAAGATCATAGAAGAAAACTAATTTCTTGAGCAGTCACTGCCACCAAACAGGGAGAGTCTATTCCCTCCTCCCTTTTCCTGGACCATCCATCCTTCTGACTCAGAGATGAAAGATCTGCCTTACTCTGATAAAACAGATGATTTCCCTGCAAGTCCAAAGGAGCTACACCAACAGAATGTGCCTTTTTTTTTTTTCTTCTTTTTTAAACAGAATGTTCCCTACCAGTGTCAAAGGGCCACCTGTGGGAGCACACTACTGACAACAGAGGAGAGGTGGGCCAGCTGTTTCAGGACTAGCCAGTCAGGCTTCCTTGCTTGAATATTCTGCCAATTCTCTAGCCAACAATAAATTAATTACAATTTTCCAAAGCATTTCTGAACATCTTCAGTTAGGCATGTAAGACTTTCTGGCATTGGGTCTCTAACATACTCATTTCATGAAAACAGCTTTTTTTTAAGCAGCATTTATCTCAGCAGTGGAACTAGAAAGCTTCAAGTACTTCTGGCATATTTTTCAGCCATATAAAGGTCTCTATTGTAAACTGCCTTTTACCTACAGATCAGATGACTCATCTGCTATTGTCTATTTCAAGCTCCATGATAACCAAGAAGGGATCAGGCTTTTAAAGAAGATCCAGAGGTCTCACTCTGCAATCCGAGACCAGTTCAGTTGAGAAAGCATGCAAGAGAGCACATTAGAACTAAATAAAGCTGAAAATATGATTCAACTGCATTCAGAGTTACATACTCTCAAGATATGGACAGTCTCAAAACAGTACCTGAAACAGCTTCCAAGAGTTGTGGGAAAGAATCTCCCCACTAATGCTTTGTCAAGTATTAAAGCCTGCAAGATGCAAGAAGTATATCTGGGCTGGGCTGACGGCAGTCTCAAGACACAGCCCCAATTTTTAGTACTAACATGGTCACCAGCCTCTTGATGGTCACCAGCCTCTTGATGCTGCCACAGTGGGAGACAGAAAAATCTGCTTCATAAAAAAAAAAAAAAAAAGAAAGCTTTTGTTGCTCCATAACAGAAAAGGAAAACCATGAAGATACAACAGAAAGGGATTTGTACTAATCTTCAGAGAGGAAAACAGGGACTGAATTTTCATTTATTTGCGAAATGGTAGTAGCTAAGATCACTCAAAATAAGGATGGACTCTTTGGGTCTTGCTCTCACACAAGATGTCAGGAGATCTGGTTTACTTAGTGAACGGAGATTACCTTTATAGCCTCAAATACTACAACTAACTGTCTTCCCCATGTATGATTCTTTATGTCTTTTGCATTTCTAAGAGTCATGAAAGCAAAACAGAACATATATTCCATTATTTCCTATGCTATGTTTTTTGTATCAGCAGTAGTCTTGGGGAATCTTCCAAAGAATTATTCACTAAAGTGTCTATAAAACATTTAAATTCTGTATTTGATCCAACTGTCTTAAACTGAGAGCTAGTGTCAGTTTCATAAAATATCTGATTTCATTAGCTGTCTTAATGTATTAGACAGAAAAATGTGTTTCATTACTCTGGAGGAAGTACTTCTGTAATACTTTCTTCTAAGCATTTCAAAGAAATACAAAAATTCTGTGAAGCATTTTAAATCTCTGCCACGCTTTATGAAAACAAGTTATACCTCCAAACAGAAACACCCCAGAAGTTCTTCCTCAACCTAGCTGAAATAATCAAACTTGGAAGCTCAAGATGTTAGAGCTACAGGGCTCAGGCAGGCAAGCTGAAAAAGAAGAAACATCTTAGGAAACACCTTCTGCAAGTTCCTCCAGCTACAAGAATTCATACTTCAGTATTAATCTGTGGCATCTCTCATTAGAAGAACATAAGCTAATGAGTGAGCATCCACTTTTTCCTTCCACTTTCTTCTTATCCCTTAAAAGGAAAAAAAAAAAAAAACCACACAACTCTAGAACTCTCTGAAGTTAGGGACTTCTTACTTTATCATCTCTTTTAACCAAAATTCGTTCCATTGAAATATAAAGTATACTTAATCACCAACTAAACAACAATATTTTGTTAGCATTTAGTGTCACTTAAAAAAATAAGCTAACAACAAAAAAAACCCAAACAGGTGATCCAGATCGAACTTTATGAAGACTTCACCTTTGTGAATTGAGAAAACACTTCTGATTTTAACTGCTCATTTTTGCAATGGACTGTAATAACAGGGTGGTGGTGGGAAGAGTAAGTAAAAACAAACTGACAAAAATCAACATTTTTTAAATTAAAGAATAAATATTCAGTAGAAAGTGAAAAAAACATACCCCAATCCATGGTTATGAAGCAGCATTAGCAAAACACACAAAGATCAGATGGCAAGCCAGGACAAAAAGGAAGCGAAACAGAGAAAACTGGAACTCACAAGAAAGATTCAGGAGAACCAAAAGCAGCAAAACACAAGAGCAGATGCAAAGGTAGAAAAAGATTACGTGAAGGCATTGCAGAGAGACACAAGCAGCGTGAATTTGAATGTAATTAAAGAAAGGACGACAGAGAGTGAATTTCAAAAAGGTGATGATGTGATAAGAGTAGCAAACAAAGAATAATATCCTAGCAACAGCATTTTGGATATAAGAGTGGAGAGATGCTGATTCATGTTTATGATTCACTTCTCATCAGCCACCTTCCACAGAGCCTGGAAGCCTTTCAGAATCTGAGCAAGCCACTGAAGGAAGAAAATATCCAGGTGATTCTTGGAAGTTGTTTTTGGCTCTCACGGCAAATGAAACAAAGCCTAAGGGCAAATAAGTCATGCAGACAGTAATCTAGCTGTTCAAAGACTCTGTGCTAATTGCCCACATGCATACACTTCTATCATAAACGCAACAAGGTTAAGTTTACCTCTCAGTTCCTGAGAGATAAAAGTACCAAACACCAACATACATATTACATCGTCTCTCATGACTGACTTCGTCACATCCAAAAGCTTGTAGGCTAGTGGAAAAAAAAAACTTTACCCTCACACTGCAGAGAAAGCAAGCAAGCCAATGCTATACGAGGTGAATATTTATTAAGCAAGCTAGAAAGGTTGTTTGAGTTCTATGGAATATGGAGATACAGAGTGTGCAGAAATGAACCTGTTTCTACAGTACAATTTTTGAAGAGTAAAATTACCTAAAATGAGGAACATTAATCATGTAAGAACTGTAAAGGTAGATATAAACACTTCAGAACATAAACCAGCTTTTAGGCTGCCTCATTAAAAATCCAGAATAACAAATACAATGAAGCAAGCAATCTACCTTAGACTGATTTTGTAAGAGTTTCAGACTTGTACAGTAACACTTTACCTACATAGAAAGGTGCCTTACACTTTTGGAGTCCAAATCGGTTCCAATAGCTGGCAGGAATCTCAAGGATATAAATTCCCTACAAATTTCCACTAAGATAAATGAGTTTGAGGATACATAGGTCCCCTTCTTGCACCAAATTAAAATGACACAGTGTGAACTCAAAAGAAAGATGCACTATAATTATTCCAATTACAGGTAAAGATTAAATTGGAGATTATACTATATTAGGCATAAGCGAGTTAAACCAAACCGACAAGACACCAAAATTTGCTAGTAATGCTATTCAGAGACATACTTGTCCATGAAAAAAAACATGCAGATAATACAAAGAGCCAGGTAAACATGAAGACTGAGCATTCAGCAGTGATTTTTCAGACAGTAGAATGGAATATAGAATATAAAAACTATAAAGATTTATTTCATAGCAAGAAGAATGAGCCAGACAAAATGGTTTTACCCCTAAAATATTACTTTTAAACAATGAAATGCTTGGTCTCACACAACCAACCTCTTATAAATCACAGTAAGCAAGGCTGACAAAACCTCAAGTGATCACCTAGTCAAAAATACCGACTTAACCTTTAACCAAAATCACGTGCAGCACTTTTCACTACTATCCTCTATTAAAAATCAAATAAAAATAGTGTCTGTGAACAAGATAGCAAACAGTACCTAAAGATAGCAGTACCTGAATCTGAACTTCTATAGAAGAGGAATTTATATGGACATATACACTGAACAAAAAGCCACCCTTTTCAAAGAATACAAAAGCAGCAGCATTAACACAAAAATCATGAAGAACGGAAAAAAGAGAAGCAAGGAGCAGTAACAAGAAAAATATTTAAGCCGGTAACAGAAAGGTCTGGTAATAATTGGAGCCTAACAATAATACATCAGATGTGAGTTCAGTTTTTTGAGAATTCAGATCTTTAACATACTGTAATGGTAAGTAAAGTTCACAGGGGAAGTAGAAAAGGATGAGAGATTAAACAATCCAAATCAAAAGCCAATGACACATTGATAAATTAAGGTAACATCTGGAGAACAAAACAAAAAAGTAGGAGTCAAATTTGGAACATCAGAAATTGTTTAACTGCTGAATAAAATAACAGAAATATTCTTCGTTTCACAGTACTATGGGATCTTTTAAAATAACAAAGATATTGGAGGGTAATGAATGGATAAAAGTTTCTTCGAAAAAAGTTGTTAAAACGTTTGATTCCAGATGTCTTTGCACAGCTCAAGGAACCTTATGGTCTGAAAGCTGGCAAGAAGGGATCCTGCCTATCAACACCATGCCAGTAAGGGCCTGTGCCACAGAGCTGTATGTAGCTGGTCAGTATACTTCTAAACTTTGCCCTGAATTCTCTCACTCTCTTGTAACTAAACCAGTTTATTCAGAACCCCAAGCTATTTTAACCTACTATACAAACTGAGCATCCTCAAACACATAGTACCACGAGCCAATTACCTCTATCAGCAAAATGGGCTTCATAAAGCAATAGCACCCAAATCATTCAAAATTAAGAGAGGCTTGGGGGGTTAAATAAAAATATATTAAGAAGAAAATAAAAACCACAACTCAGATGCATGTGTTTTACTGAATTTAGATGGCGAAATAGCAAGTGGTGATAAAAAACAGGAAGAAATAGCCAGCATCCATTTTTTGTTCTGGTTTTTAAAGAAATCAAGAGGATGTATCCAAACCACAGCACAGTGTTACTGGAATAGAAATTTCACCACCCACAACAGAGAGATACAATGCACTATTTGTAATCTACTTCAGGTCAAAAATTTTAAATTAAAGATCCAGGGACTTTTAAGAGTCTAAATAAGGTTCCTTCACAAAATTAGTGGTTCAGTTGTCTGGACCATTCTTGCAAGTATTTGGAAATACCTGGAGAACAAGAAGATTCTAGTGGATTGTAAATATTGTATCAATATCTGAGAAGGGTGAAGAAAAGGGTAAAAAAGCTGCAGATTATTTACTTCCACATCAATTGAGAGTAAAATAATGTAATAATTATCTTGGTTTCTACCACGGAATTAAAAGCAAAAACACAATAAAATGCCTTGATTTCAAGGATTATTATTATTATTGCCAAGCAAAATATGGCTTCTTGAAATGATTACAGATTAGTTAACAGTGGTAACTATAGCAATTACCCTACTTAGGTTTTTCCAACATATTTGCCTAATTATCACATGACATTTTAATTATTTGCTTTAAAAACTCAAGTTAACAGGAAACTCAGTTGATGGATTAAAATATTTTGAGATCTATATTCCCATTTATGAACATGATTCCTAGTGCAACCCACTACAGACTGGCAATGATCAGGCAGGCACCATGAGATATTCAAGTTACAGCTTAAGCAAATGACCTGAATCACATTTAAAAATAGTCACAGTCCAACAAAATGTATTTAAACACAGTTATATATTTTAAATGCGTATAATAATTTATTGTTATTTCCCCCCATTTAATATTAATTTTTATTGTGTTTAATATTTTTTTAAGATATGAGCTGCATTTATGGTGCTAAGACTAACAGGACTGTGTTTTGAACTTTTATCCTCCCTGCAACTGGGAGGGCATCACCCATAATTAGAAGCTGTATTTTATGTGAGTCTAAATATTCTATTTTATTATGTTTATTCAATAATGTTTTTACATTGAATACATTTTGACGTAAACACAATAATTTAGGAAATTGGAAAAAAAGGTTGCAGCTTCAAGATTGGACCGTCTTAGCACAGACAATTCAGAAGAATTATTAAATCACAATGTAAAATTATCTAACATAAGTGCAGCACAGAAAGAGGGATAATGCAATCCTTGTGGGTATAAAAATGCAGCATATGCAGAATCCATCTTGCTTCTGTACACAACCTACAGACAACTCTGTTCAGTGCAGAGTATGCAAAAGACTGCAGACAGCCAAGTGTGGGATGGCTGAAGCATCAGTACCTTTATGGCTATTACAGATTCATCAGGTATCTCTATGATCTACAGACTTGAAATTTCTTGAACGGAAGACTTTTTAAATCTTCCTGGCAAGCAAAAATAGTTAACTTATGTCTCATTTAGCATTAAAGACCATGTAGATTTACCTCATCAGGATTTCGTATTTGATGATTTTCTGAAAAGAATGGTTACTAGCTATACTCCTTCCAGAGTTCAATTTAAAAAAACCCACAAAACAACCAGCAAACCAAAACCAAACCAAACAGACTTGCATAAAATACAACTTCTAATTATGGACATTGCCCTCCCAGTAACAGGACAGATAAAACCTTGAAAAGCAGTGTTGCCAGTTCTAGCACTGCAACCGCAGCTCATCTCTCAAAGTACCCTGAGAAACAGACTTCAGAATGAACTGAAGGATCCAACAAGCCCAGTGACAAAAGTAAAATTTCATCCTACTCAGATTAAATCTTTAGTTCCTGATGTTTTATAAACTGTAATTTCACATATTCATATAACATTTATCAGCTAGATGAACAATGATCTTGACTTGAAAAAGTTAAAATGTGGTGGGGAATGTTTGAGAATGCAAGGACACAGTTTTTAAGGATTGTTCTCATAAAAACGCCAAGTAGCAGATAATTTAATTCAAGATGAGTTTATAGCAAAATTATGGTTTTGAGATAAATATCTTAACACTTACAGCAATATTCACAAAGAGTTACTGCAATCTAGGAAAGCTAATCTCCCTACACTTCCTCTACAGTTGATAGGGAGAGATAAGCATATTTAGAGAGTTTCAAGGTACTTAAATGCAAGTTTCCTGCTTTGAATGAACCTCTTCTTTCCAAATGGTATCAAGAGCCTCTACTGGCTTACCCTTCAAACCCCACTCCAACTATACAAAAAAGATAAGACTGTAATTGGCCTCAAACAGAAAAGCACCTACTTTCCTCAACAAGATCTCTTTCTTCACCTAAGTCAAGTTTTACAGAACTTCTCCATTTCCTGTGTCTGTTACTGCATCAGCAGCAGCCAAAGCACTCTGACAGCTCATTTCTCGACTTAACTGAAGAATGACTTTGCTGATAGATCAAGCAAATCTGCCTTGAAAGTCACAATGATTTCTTAAGACCTGTTCATGACTCCAAGAAAAAAACCCAAACAATTATGAAACAGACAAAAGCATTTTAAATTGAGGAAGAGTCACAACAGCTGAAGCTTGCTGACAGATGCCATAGTGACACCTTGCAAAATATTTTAGTGTTGTCAATTTTGCAACAGAGCATACTGGCTAGAAATCAACTGCTCATACTCCTCTACTCTTATCTGAGACCAGATTTTCTCACAAAAGTATGTTAAAGAGTAATAGAGACAGTTCACTGGGCTACAGACAACTGCATAACTGCCTCCAAGTCACTCTAGCATCTTGGAATTTTATCACCACCACTGCGGTGGAAAGTCTCAGAGCATCGCAGCACTAAGAACAAATCTGTTACCCTTAATTAAGCTATATGCTACACAAACTGATTAATGCTATACACATCATAAAAATGCTTAAGGCTTACTCAGTATATTAAGATAACATTACAGTGCCCACAAAGACACAGAGTAAAATGCTTCTGTGATGTAACTTTTTCCTGATTTACTATCTTATGTGAACTGATAGCCCCATAAAAGGCTTCTCAAAGAAAACAGGTGTATGAAATTTTAATCTATGCAATGCCACGAGACATGCACTATAGCAAGTGTAATCAGATTTAGGTACCTCTGTCTCTTGTCCTAAAAATCTCAGTGGTGCTCTTGGCTCAGTACCTGCTGCTGTCATTCGCAGGACTTCTGCTGGTGATGTGGTGAGTGGCATCAGTGTTAGCTTTACTCCAAACTTATAACTAGCAAGTCAAAGTATGTGCAAAGAAAGGCTAAAGGTGTTAAAATGTAAACCATCCCTCACTACAAATGTAACTGCATGTGCCCTATGCAAGATCCTACTCCAGCGAAACTCTTCTCTGTGTATCACAGACAGTTCACAATGTATACCTTAAAATAATACAGTGTCTCTCTCCTCCTTGTGATGGAACTCAAGACCACCAGTTAAGCTAAAGAACTAATTGTACACAGTAAGCAAACTTAATCTAACCAGCACTAGTGGTATTGGCAGTTCCTGCAATCCTTACAACTCTAAGAATGGAAGACCGTGCTACAACCAGTGATAAATAAGTGAATTTTAAGAGTAATGCTTCACTAGAAAAATAAACCTATCACAAACAACTTAAAATCTATGAACATTATTCTTTAAGCAAAAATAAAGTACATCAGAAAAAAAAGTAGGCTTCCAGCAGAAACTGAGTATTGCAAACCACCGGAGCATTTCAATTAATGTGTGAGAGCAATTACATACAAATCATCAGTCAGATTTTGCTCTTGAGAACACACAGAAGAAAGCACATCTTTAAACTTCAGTAACTAGTGCTACCCTTTTCAGTTCATCTTCCAGTTCTGTGACCATGATGGGTTGAGAGACAACTATTTTAGGAAAAAAGGCAGAGAAACAAACCCACCGTCCATTTCTACAGCTAGTTTTAATATCAGTATCTATCTTCAGATGCTAAATCCAAGAAACTTTGTTTTTCTTCAATATAACCATCACATTTGACAGCATCTCCCATTCAGATCAAAACTCACTGATTTCACAGTTGCAGCAGTTGCAAGTTTTAGTCATGGCTGCAAATCCCACAACTACCATTTCAAATCAAGTACCAAAAAACATGATCACAACACATATGAACCTTTCTGATTAACATGATCTACCTGGCACCCTGCTCTGACACCAGTAAAGATAAAATCTTCTTTTCTAGAGACATTTTTGTGTCTCCATTGTGAAGACACCTCAGTCTCATTTGCTACACATCTTCCAAATTTTGCAACAAGTCAAGGAGGAATCCTCCTCAGCGAACAGCCTTTTTTAAATACTATCTTTCTCATTCCTCAAAGCACAGCTCTTCCTGCATACTACATAAGGCAGTGATACAATGAGGAAATTCAGAGTATGGTAATATAACTACAATTTTTTCCATCTTCTTCCACTATCTTGACACTAAGTTTTTCCACCTCTTTAACACACCAACACCTGGAGCTTCTGCCTAAAATGTCTTTCATGGCTCACACTCCAATCTTCCTAGTTCAATACACCATGTGCCCTCTCTCCATAATAACTCACACTAACTCTGCCCACACAGTCAAACACTTCTTCCATTATTTCTATCCTCAATAATAAGAATATAAAATGCAAAAGAATCTCAAATACATTAACATGGAATATTTAAGTAGGATAAGACATTCATGAGCCATACAGATTTCCAACAGAGCATCAAAAAACCACCCCTGAATCAATCTCCAATTTGAGAGCAAAACATTGAAAAATGATGACAACAACAAAGAGCAATAAATTTAACCAAGGAGCCACAGATACGTGTAGACTCAGACCTCTCATGTTTGGAACTGTACAGAGGGCTCAATAGCACCACTGAGAAGACAAGTGTGTACTTAATATACACTAATGGAAACTCAGAAAACCTTGTGTGCATGCATAGGTAATACATACTACGCAAAGCGCAAAGATTTTTTTTTTTCCACTGCATGCACGACTGTGCATCATTCCTGTAGCCAGCAGGTCTCACTGAGCAGGTCGAAATGCTCAAAACCTCAGCTTTTTAGCCATATTCAGCAGGCACAGTTTTGAAATTGGATGACCTACATAGGCCAACATACTAAGATATTGCTAAGCAATCCAACTAAACTCTTTTTCACTTCGTGCTTTGGTAACAATCTTTAGCTTCCTGTGAACCAGGAAAAAATGTAATTCAACTCAATCCCTCATAATAACATTTAAGCCAAAATGCAACAATAAAAATCTAGCTTTGTCAAAACATGCAAGAATCAAGTGCAAAGATATGAAGGCAAGGTATCCTCATCAGGTTCCCTTCTTGCATCTCACATAGCACTTCCCTTCACCACAGGTACCAAAACAACACAATGACATCTCTATGACACTACGTCATTGTACTTTCCCCTCAAGTAAAAATGTAAGAACACTCATAAACACAGCTAATAAGTTAAACTAACTACAGACTCAAAAGTTCCAGAGGAAGGATTACTATGCACATACCCACGTCTAATCATCATCTTTAAGGCTTCAGTTCCACTGCTAAGGTTGCATTTCTGTCAAGGGTGTAGTCCTTCTTGTCTACAGTAGCTGCTGCTTTCCAGCTGAACCTCAAAGACAAGCAGGAGATCCAGAGCAAATAGATGAACCAGCTGAAAAGATTTATTTTATGTTTTATTAAACCATCAGCTAAATGATCTCACAATTCTACAGCGCCAATATCAACACAAAGAAAGGAGCAAGAACTCATGCTGGAACCACTCTTCTTAGCCACTGCACTCATTTGGATCTTTTTAAAAAGACCTTTAAAAAATGGTATGTGTAATGCAGGGATTCCAAGGAACTAAAACCAGTTAAGTGTGACCTATAACAAATACAAAACAAATAATGAATTATGGATTGTTATGATAGAGCAGGTAAGAGTAGATACAGCTGTTGCAAAAAGAGACCCTCACTTGCCAGTCTCTTGGTGCACTCTAAACACGTGTATAAAGAGGTGAACTCAGTCACCATCATAGTCTACTTGGATTTCCAGTGCTGGAAAAGTCTCGCCAAAGGCTTTCTTACAGTCATAGCATAATAAAGAAGATCCCTGCATGAATCAATTGCTTAAAATACAGAAAACGTAGGACACATAGTTGGTGTTCTCACAAGGAAGGATACCAGTAGGGTTCCACGAGACCCGGTGTTATTCAACATATTCTAAATTATCCAAGAAACAGGAGCAAAGTGAAAAGTTTTCATACGCTACTGTGCCTATCAATATTACATTATTCGGGAGAGCAAGGAAAGGGCTGACTACAGGAGAGGAGGTGTTTTTTATCAGACTAGGGGACTGAGCAATAAAGCAGATGATAGCCAGCATAGATGAATGAGAGTGATGCAAGTTGGGGGGCGAGGAGGAGTAGGGAGACATGCAATTCTAACTTTGCACATAACAAACCAATGGGCTTTGAACTGAATACTGACAGCACTCAGAAATGAAAGCCAATGTTAGGAATTATTATGAAAAAAAATAACCAGTCCAAACCAGATCACTGTCTGCCCATCTTGAATATCACTAGGAGTCCTGGGACCTTGAGCTCCAGAAGTGGACACGGCAGACTCCAGCAGTTTCAGAGAAAAGTAAAAGGTATGATCAAAGGCATAGAATGGATTCTATGGTGGGGGAGCGGGGGCGGGGAAGGCTGGTGGAGGAGGGGCGTGTGTGGGACAGGAGAACAACTAGGCAAGTTAGGACTCTTTGGTTTCAGAAATATTCAGGTGGACAGAGAAAGCAATAAAGGGCTACAAAATCATATGGGGAACAGGGTGACAGATTGTTCACTCTGATCCAAAAGAAACGTGGCACCAAAGGAAACCAGTAAAAGCTAAGTTAAAAAAAAAAGGAATATTTCAACATAACAAATAGCATACCTATAAAATTTTAGAATTTATCACAGGATATTTGGATGCCAGATATTTAGCTGCACACAAAAAAAATGGACTGGCCAAGTTTGAGGATAAAAATCCACAGGTTATTAGCTGCACAAAAACCACACCAGATCTAGAACAAAACTTGAGTGAAAATAGTGAGGGATTGAAAGAATATTCATGATAAGTATTATATACGCTTGCCCTGTTCTCACTCTTCCATAAGCATTCATTCATGCTCACCACTAGAGGAAGAATATTGGATTATCTTCTGTCTGATTTCATTACAGATTAAGATTTTACCTAAAACTTGTCTAGCCACTTCACCAATAACATTTATATTTACTCTTGAAAGTCCCTTTTGGTATTCATGATAGTGCCAATATCACAGACAGAGTCTTAATAGATATTCTCTGAAGGAACTTGCTTAAAAAAGTCACTCATCACACTACCCACTCCATCCCTGCCTGAAGTTACTGCACTTACTGGCACCAGCAGTACAAGAAACACTTTTCTAACTACTACTTCATATCCATTCAGTTATCATCAGGCCATTATGGAAAAAACAAAACAGTGCTTGAAGGCTTCAGGGTTTGCCATTCCAATTGATTTTTACAAAAAGTCTCATGCTGGAGTTACAATAATTGTAGCGGTGCTAAAAATACACAGTCAGTGTGACAAAACAACAGTTAAATAAAGGTTGAGCTTTACCAACTGCAGATAGATTAAAAAAAAAAATTTAGGGTGACAATTCTCATGTTCTTCAATAGAACGTCTTTCCTTAGATTTTCTTTAGAAGTTCAATTGCTGCTTGTATCAGTATTTTAATTCTCTTTTTCTTTCTTTTAATTTCCAACAAGAGGCTCATCCAGATTTTTTCCAGTTTTCAAATCTTTGTTCAAAGGTGAGACTCTATTTCCCATGGTTATCATTTCGGTAACACGGCATTCAAACTGTTGGCATTTACAAAACTCTCGTCTCAATTATTCTAAAATAATTTTGAGGATAGGTAAGAGGTAATCAACACTGACTATTTGAATATTTCTTCCTACAAGAAACTAAAGGCCTTCTTTAATAACCATTATTGGTGTCTGTTTCATTTTTTGTGAAGGTAGCATTGCTGAAAGAATCACACAATTTGTCCCATCTGTGATCTAGCCTCAAAAATTATGGATAAAATAATTTATGTAAGTCAGATAAAATGGACGAAAGCCAGGGAACATGTTGAACACATCTGTTTCATAGCTGGCTCTGCAATTCTTCCAAAAAATCACGCCTACAGGATAAAAATTTCTTCTACTATGCCCCTGGACTGTACATCACAAAATGGCAACTGTACCTTGTTCAGTTACAATTACACTGACAGAATTTATCTTTGCAATATGACTCACTTCAAAGACAGCACATGTATTAAAGAGACTCGTAAGGACACATTTTTGCCAATAGAAACTGCATCTAACCCTTAAGTACTTGTTCTCAATCAAGCTTCCTGTTGTAGAGCAGGCTGATGTTCAAAAGCCACAAGGATTGTATGTGCTGGAAAATAAATGTGGAAGAACAGAAACTAACTACTTTCCTGAAGAATAACTTACTGATCAGTGATCCTGCTGAGTTTAGAAATGCTTAATATAAGAAAACTAACCTGAAATAAAAGATTTAATTCAATACAGTATGAGGTTCTATTCTTCAGAAAGGTGACTCAAATTCATATGTATGAAGAGATACCTGATTTAATAAAACAAGCTGCTGAGTTAACTAGTGCAGGAGCAAAGAACTTGCTTCTATTGAGAACAAAACAAACCAAACCCCAGAACACCCAGCCATACATGCCCACACACACCCTAGAATGACATTTTAATAAGGCTGTCATGTTACTGCTGCTGCAACTTACTCTGTAAATTAATTACTTTGTCACCGCAGACTTTGTCTGGGGAACTTTGAAGAAGATACAGACAAACTACACAGAGTCCAGTGAGAGTTAACAACAACAAAAATCGCAAGAAAACATGACTTGTGAAGAAAAGGCCTGTTTGCATAGTTTAGTAAAGACAAGTCTGAAATAAAAGGAGACAGAAGACAGTCTTCACATATGCAAACGGTGCAAAGAGCACAGAAATCATTATCCTGCTTGAGTAATAAGAGTTGGACAAGAAATAACTGGCTTAACTAGCACCAACACAGAGACTTAAGTTAAATATTAAGAAAAGCCTCCTAACTATAACGATAGTTATGTACTAGCTATAAATAGACCAGTGAAGAAGTGTGGTATTCCCCTTTTGAGTTTTTTAAGAAAAGATCAGACAAACGTCCGTCAAACATTATTTCAGTGTACTTGCTTCTGCCTCAGAATAGGGACTGACCTCATGAAATCCTTTCCCTTATTACACATCTATCATTTATTCATTTATCCAAATGGGAACTGTTTATCAGTGTTATCATACCCAGCTTCAAGAGTACAGCCTTTGCAACATAAACATCTGAAACATTTGAATTTTATTACATTGCTTTTGCCAGACTATTAGTGTGCCCTTAGCACAAAAACATCTCAGGAACACAAAAGCAGCACCTTGTACTACTGCAGATAACCCACAGAAATGACCAACAATTGAATGGAAATACCGAAAGAGAAGCAAGTGAGGAAAACATAGCAGAGAATTCAAAGAAAAAATTGGCTGAAAACAAAGCTACAGCAAAGAAAAAATGTTTAGCATAAAGAAAATTTTCCTCTCTTGAAAAACTAAGTTACAGTTTGCTGGTATGATTTCAAAAATAGGCAATAATTTGAGATTTAGAAGTATATTTAAGTAAAAGACTTCTCAAATGGCCAGGAGGCTCTGCAGGCCTCCCTACATTACCAATTCCCGACTCTCAGTTTTTAAAGCACACTGCAGATACCCCTGCTTTGGCCTTGCTCAAATAAGTCCAACTTCAAATGAACTCATCAAGCTGGGCTCTAAACTATGTCACATGTGTATCTGTGGGTCAAGTCTCTCTAGAGCAGTGGTTCCCACAGATGGAAACCAGTGCAATATCCTAACACGGAACTCCATCTTCCCTTCATTTATTGTCACCAAACATTCTGCAGCTTTTCAGAAAACACACTTCAGGTGAATATATTAACAAAATCTCAGAAAAACCTGCAGACAAGCTCATTTGGTCTAAGAAATTAGGTTCATATAGAGCCACAAGCTCCATTTGTCATTATTACTAAATCAAGATCCCATTCTAAGGTCCAGAAGTGAGAATCGCAACAAACGTGCTACATTTGGAACATGTTCCCACTGACCAGTTACAGGTTTACAATGTTATTTTGCAAGATATGTGCAGTTACAGCACGTATGATCTATTTTGACCTATTCTTTAGCACTACAAAATACCAGAATATTAAAACAGCAAATGCAGTATTTATGCTTTTCAAAAAAGTCTTCTCTCCCACAGAAAAATTAGTGTGCTTAATGAAATCCACAGTTTTTAAAATTTCTTTCTTTAAATTTAGTACTGGGTCAGTTCTATTTCAGAATTTTAAAAGCTTAAATTTATAAATTCAACTTTCAAGACAGCAAACTTAATTGCTTGCTAATTAGATAAACCTAGGTAGAGTCAATAGAGAAAAGTAACAAGATGTACTTCATTACATTGATCAGTCATATTTCTATAATTCATTTATTTTTCTCCAAATAGTAGTCTAAACAGAGGATAATGATAGCAGCAAAGAGCTAAAAGGAAATGACTTGAGACTGAATGTGTACCTCTCGATAGACTGGAACACCTTCGGCTGTGTGTTTGGTGGGAGAGGGGGAATCACTGAAGAAAACCACTCTGTTATCATTCTCAGGTTGTGTTTTACAAGAAAATATCATTTTTGGTTCAGAGGAGGCTCAGTTAGCCACTGAACAATCTGTCACAAAAATGAATTACATGTTATTCATTACGTTTGACTTAGTTTGCTGATGTAAAAAATCAGCCTGCAGTAAAGATAACAGAAGTGAAAGACAAAAATCAAAGAAACTTAAGATTACAAATATGCAAAGTTTGTTTCAAGAAGCAAGTATTTATGGAGAAGTTTTTTAAAAACAGTAATTCTGATTTGTACATAAATATTAACACTGTATTTTAGGAAATATTAAGAAAAAAATGTAAAGTAAAAACCATAAATGTTAGGTAAATTTACAGCATGATCAATTCTCTTGCTTTTCCCAAAAGCAGCAATAGGTCTTCTGCATTTAGACTCAATTGGCTTTAAATTCCACAAGGTTGCACATTGACTGGCTTTCCTAAGAACCACAGCAAAGAACCACTGACAGGTCTATCATTAAATTTGAAAGGCTATTTATTTTCCCCATAAGTTATCTAGAGTTTTAACAACATAAAGCAAAAAAAAAAAGTTTCCCTACCATGACATTAAACAAGATAACACAGTTGTTATGTTAATAAATTCTACCCATCCCAGATACCTGCCTACTCACATATACTATAAAAGCTCTCCAGATTACCAAACACCACAGCTATCCTAGAAGAAGTTTCCTTTGAAACTTTAGTTTGGAAATCTCAGCAAGCCAAGACAAGCAATTCTCTTTCCTCAGTGTAGTCTTCTATTAGTGTCAGATACACCACCAACCAGAGTTCTTCAAGACAAACTGTACACAGTTTTCTCCAGCAATGAGTCAATTTTACAAATGCTACCTTGCTATTCTGCCTTATCAAAATACCATAAAATCTTGGAAAAAAATCAAATTAATTATATACAGCCTCATTATCTGAATCAATATTCAGGTTCAACACATTTCAGTGGAAATTAAGACAGAATACAAGGTGTAGAGAAAACAGGAATTATTGCAGGTTCTCATTTTTTAATATATTTCTAAGGAAAGGAGTTATTTAAAAAGTCACTGTAAGCAAAGGCATACAGGAAAGTAATTCTTCATACAGCATTTCTGTTATTTTCCAATGACAGTGAAGGGTTCAGCCATAGGGTAGGGAAAAAAAAAACCACCAACCAAGAAAATTCTTCTAAGGTTTTTCAGTGTAGCATATGTACTAACTCATCTCTGCCCATTCCCTTAAAACTATCCATAAGGGAATTCCGTAGGAAAGAACACTTCCTAGGGTATTCTGCTCCTAAGTACTATGCTACGAGAGAATCCAAGACATCAGGCAAGACAAGCATGTAGACATTCATTCTGCAAATCCTACATCTTTGCCATACACACAGCAGCACATTTCTGAAGGCCTCTTACGCTCTGCAACGTGCTGCATTGTTTAAAGAAAAGAAATGTAACATTTTCTGCATTATTAGAAATCCTTCTTATTTCTAGGCAGGCTTCTATTATCTTTTACCATGCTCTTAGAGAACACTTCATGACACAATATAGCTTAGAAGCTTATTTAATGCTTTGATGTACAGTAATTCCAGCCAAAAACTAAAACCAGATTTATGAAGCAAGAGAAGAAACCAGGCAAAAAAAAAAAAAAACCCAAAAACAAACCACCAAAACTCATGTTGCAATGCACCTCAAAAGCAATAAGGGAAAAAATAATCTAACATTCACTTTTCCCTCCGACAAAAATATCTCGTAGAACCTGACCTACATACCCAATTCATAGCACTGCTACCACTGCAGAGCAGTTTTAAAGACAAGAGGCTACAGCATCAGGATGCGATCACAGGAAGGTTTGCGATGACATACAAATATTTGCAGAGCTCGTAAAATCCTTAATATTCTGCAGTTGCAACGTAAATAACTAACACGTCGTGTCCCCCCAGCGCTTCAAACAACTACACTGCCGCGTACCTCCATCTGCACAGGGACGGTGCCCCTGGCGGCTCCCAGCAGCGCGGTTCGTGACCGACCCCCCCCCCCCCCCCACGCTTCCCCGGCACCTCCTGGATGCCGAAGCTGCCCCAAGCGCTCCCCACACCAGCGGCCCCCTCCAACGCGCTGACAAACCCGCCCCCCGAAACATCCAGGCAGCCGAAAGCCGCCGCCCCCGGCCCGGCTTTCCCCAGAAGCACCCCCTCCCGCCCCGCCGGCACCGACCTGTGTCACAGCGAAGGCCGGGCGGCCGCGAGGGACCCCCCGCGCTGCCCGGCGGCGGCGGGCTCAGGCCCGGCTGGGCAGGCGGCGCGGAGGGAGCTGCCAGGTTTCCGGAGAGGAGCCCACCCCCCCGGAGGAGGGGGGGAAAGGGCCCGGGGCCTGCCCGCGAGGGGGCACGGCGCGGAGGGTGACAGGAGGCACTGAGGCCGGCGCAGAGGGAGGCGCGCGCCAAGGCGGGCCTGTGAGGGCGGGAGCGAGGAAAGGTACCCCCGGAGCGTTAGCGCCGCGGCGGGGTCGGGCCGGAGGACGCGGGGGGGGTGTCACGTCAGGCGTGAGGCGCCGGCGGCCGCCGCCGCTTCTGCTGCCAACCGAAAGCTCCGCCTCCTCGTCCGCCGAAACTCGTGACGTCAGCCGCGCCGCCGGGAGGCGGGAGCGCGAAACGTCATCACGGCTTCACGTCACGGCTCACGGGCGGTGAGAGAACAGCCGTCGCCTCTGGGCATGCGCAAAATGTTGGCGGAGGAAGGCGGAAAGCGCGCAGCGTGGGGCGACAGGGGCGCATGCGCCCCCCCCCCCCCCCCCGCCCCTGCCGAGGGTGTGGGGGTATGGTGACTCCCGCCCGCTCCTTGCGTTGGGAACCGGTGGCGCGTACGACCGAGCGTCCTGCAACGTGGTCCGAATGACGCAAGGAGGCCCGGGCGCGGGGCCAGGGGCAGCTGCGGAAGAGCTGGTGCGGTGGTACCGGGAGGCTCAGCTGGAGCTCCGGCAGCCGCCCGTACTGGGCACCTGCGGCGGCCGGACAGGCAAAGGGCGGAGGGGTTGCGTGCCTCCTAGGAAGGGCTGCTCGAGTGCCGTGCTGCGCGCCACGGCACGGCGGAGCAGCCGCTTGTTTTCGTCAGACGACGTTAAGTTGGGCCCAGCCGACTGGTTTTGTGCGGCTTTGTGATCCCCAGTGTTGAAGGACCGGATGAGAACGTTCACCTCGGTACAATCGTGTCTGCTCCGCTGCACAATTAAAAAAAACCCCTTGCCCCGACAAGCCTAGAGCAGCACTTCTGCTGCAGGGCAAGCAGCCTTGACTCCACGGGGAGCAGGCTGCGCACCCTCTTCAGAACAATTGGAAATGCTGCTCTGCTGCCTTCAGGTTACCCGTTTCTCCTGGCACATGCTGACTGTTCTTAGCAGGAGCAACGTTTTTCCCTCAGGTAGTCAATACGTGCTAGGAAGAAGGATGCTACCCATAATTAATAGTGAGGAAGCACTCCCTAAGATGTAGCAGGACAGCTATTACTGCCTCCCTCACGGTCTTAAGTGCAGAAAATCGCAAATACTACTTTTGCACTGTAAGTAGGTTTGGACAGATTTAAACAGAAGCTTACCGGCATGAACCATGGTGTACGAGATGCACAAATGACATGTACGTGTTCATCAACCCCCCTTCTGGGACATGCTGACACACAATGTCTTCAGAGAGTGTCATACTGAGGCAGCAGTGATCTGTGCTGCTGCCCCTGACTCTATGCAGTAATCCCAGCTGAGCTGCCACTCGCGCTGTTTCTGGGCCCTGGGACCAAAGGTATTTAAGACAATTAGAGGTTTGTAAAGCCCAGACAAGCCCTAAAAATCTACCCGAAACAAGGGTTAGAGGCTTTTTTTTGGTCACCTTAAACAAACCTGGGAAAACCTCCCTGAATGGAAGCTGAAGACCTACATCATTATTATAGGCAATTACACAGGGAAACTCTTCCAAATAGACGAGTCTTCAGTGGGACAGGACACTGAGCTGCATACCTGGGCAAGTAAACTTCCAGTGGGACCCACACATGAAACTAAAAAATTGTACATCAAGGCTCACGAGTATTTTGAAATCTTCCACTGAAATAGGCTGCAGAAAATGATAAACCCAAGTATTATCATCTTTAAAAAAAAATTGGAATGGACTGTGTTGAAGAAAGACCAACTGATGAAGCTTAACTATGAAAGTCACAAGGCTCCATATCACTCTTACTCCAGAGCCAACATGAAGGAGACACAGTCATCCCTCAATGCAAAACTGTCAGACATGTTTGTAAGACACTTGTGACCAGGAGTCTTTAACTAGAAAGTTAAAAAGGTGAGCTTTTCTGCTAAATGATAGGAAAAGAGCCAAGAAAAATGCTGACTTTGTGTGATGCTCCTGCACCATCAAGCAAGATCAATGAGCCACAGCTGCTTACACAGCTCTGAAAGCACACCCAGTGTTTCCCTTGCCTTTATGTTCCAGCTGATAGCCGTTTGTCAATTTTAGCATCTTGCAAAAGGATTTCACCGATGGAGGAAGGGTTAGTGAACAGCAGGTTTTGAAGTCAGACAGAGTTCCTTCACTACAAAAGAAGCCAGTAACGGTTCTGGAAAATCACCCCATATTTCTCCGCCCATGCAGTCCTTTGTATTTCTGCACAAAAAGTGCACTACAAGCACCATCCCAAGAGTGCTTTGCAGAGGTGATGTACGTCCTGACAGGCAGCAGCGCTGCTGTGCCATAATCCCTAAAACAGAGCATTTCAGTATCAGGAGCAGGATAAACAGCTAAATACTGACTTTGAGATACAAAATACCTATCAACACCAGGGACCAGCACTTATGACGCTGGCTGACACTGAGCTCAGCCCAAACCCAGGGGCCTGGTTCTGAGATCGTATGTCATGCTACTGGAGCAATATAAAGCTTATAGCAATGGTGTAAATGCTGATGAGGAAGAGTATAAAAATAGACGATAGAAGTTGCAATAAAGCATATTAGTTATTTATGCATTCAGTACGAGCCACATACAGGCAATGGAAGTTGGGTGCAGCCAGGGTGGAAATGGTAGGGTAAGCACATCTTAGGATAGTCTACTCAAGCAATTGACTGGAATCTGTCAGTGCGGCTCTCCCTGGATTCCAGGATCAATACCTCATTGCAGTAAGTGGTTCTCACCTTCTAGTCATATTGCCTGAGGCTAACAAGTGCCTGTATTAGTTAACGCTAAAGCCATAGCTTCTAAACACTTGAAATGCCAACAAACCAGCCTCTTTTCATGGCCGTGCCATCATCCTCCTTATCCTCCCCAAGTTTCTTTGCCTCCCCACCTCTCCTATCGCTGCACCATATTACCATGTTACCACATTTTGAACTACATCCAGAAAAGGATCTAGTTAAATAAGTGATTTATTTCCTGCAGTTTTAATCAAAATAGGGGTTAACTGGCAAAGGAACAAGCTGTTGGAGATGGAGCAAGTAAGGGAGTCAAAAGCGCTTCTTTTGGGAACAGCAGTAAAGTTTGTGATTGCAGGGTGTTATAACACAATCAAGAGTCCTTCCTCACCAGCGAGAGGGCCAACATTCTGTTTATAAATTTAAATCCTGCTCACAAGCATTGAGCAAACAGCAGTGTTATTTCAAGCCTTTGCTAGTCCTGTCTGCTATGCTCCTCTGCCTTTCCATGACAGAAGGAAACGCGCTTCTGAATGTCAGTAGTTCCAGTTCCTCGTGATACAAATGCACCATCACTGTGAGGCTGATGGCAGAAAAGAGAAAGAGCAAATACCTGTGGAAAGCCCTCAGTCTAAACTGCTCAGTCTTCCACTGCTGGAAGATTCACAACAGGCTTCATCTTCTCCCCTCTAGCAACTGTATTTCTTACCAGACTGAAGGCTCCCATCATACTTAGTATTTTGCCTTTCAGGATGCATTCCCACTGCCCAGGACATTTAAGTTTAGCTCCAGAACAAAGTAAGATACTGACTTGCCTATAACACTTGAAACAGACCAAAGTATGGGAAAAATACAGTAGTCATACAGGTATGGAGTCACTTCTGGAGAAAAAGCACACTATAAATGAGACTGGGGCTGCAGGACTGGTAGGTTTGTCTGCTGTAACCAACCCCATCACAGAAGTTTATGAATCAACTCATTTACCTTTAGGACTCGGCCATATTCAGTAAATTGAGAACACAGGCACTGTTGACTTTACTAATAAAATTATTCCCCTAATGTCTACATTACTCAGCCATTTAACACAAGTCTCCTACTCGAGATGGCAAGAGTAAACTAGGAGAAGCTGGTTAGAAGTATATGAAATCACACTGTCTGTAGCTTTCTTAAAGATTATATAGGATATTCTATACAACTATTCAGAAGACTAAACATCGCCATAATAGCTTGTAACAAGCAACTGTTGCCTCGTGTTTGTTCATTTTCATCTGAAGGCAGACAATGGACCTTACCGCGGAATGACACTGCAGAGACTATATTCCCTTCAGCAAACATCTCGACTGTCAAATAATGAAGATTTCTTACAACACAGACTTAATTTTACATGAAAATCCCTGAATAATCAAACTTAATTTTACACTAAATAAATACCCTGAATAATCAATACTCTGCTTAACACAAAGAGTGCCTGTGAAACATAAGGCAAGCAGGGATGACAAAAATTCCCCTTCAAGAAACTACACTGCTTACATATATGTAAAGTTTGTACTCTGATATAACACCAGGCAGTGGAGCTAAAGCAGCTATTTAACAGTCAGATAAGTATCTGATAAGGGGTAGGCAGAATAGGTACAGATTTAGCCAGAGGTAAATATTAAAGCAACTGAAAAGAGATTTCTAAGAGAATGGTAAATGTAACTGTCAATCTAACATTCTCCTCTTTGCTTATTACAACTGTACAGCGTAGCCTCTTTCATGGGCACCCCCTTGCCGTGGGGAAAGAGCTTGCGTGCCCTTGTGAAGTTGAGAGCTATGCTGGTGGTGGCATATGCCTCCGGTAGGGTCTCCCAAGCCTGACAGGTCTCAACTGAAGGGTCAGACAAAGTGTGTCCACGGGCAGGATGGGCTCACTAGCCTTCGGGCAACCATCCTAGGAGAAGGACAACTCTAACTCCAAACCCGGGCAGATGGAGCTCGTTTAGCCCTGTAAGGCCATCCATCTAAGAGAAGGATACTCTAACCAAACCTACGACCTGAGGACTTTGCTGTCACCGTCCAAGCTCGCTAGGCCCTGGCAGATGAACCTCAGGTGTAAAGGGTGGGGCCAGTCTCGCGCACGCTGCGCCTCACCTAAAAAATCCACCGCGCAGGCTTGAAGGGTGTACTCACGTTTGCAAAGCCCTGTAGCGACAGGCAAGGGACGAAACGGCAGGTGGAAAGATGTCACTGGAAGCCGCAGACCCAACCCTGCATGCAGGCGGTTCAGGACATTGGTCGCTTGAGACTGACCCGGGAGATGACAGTCTCGTTCGGCAGCATCCTGAATGACCAAGCAGCCTTTTTCAAGGAGAGCACTGCTTGCTCCACATGGAGAGGGGCCTAGAAAAGGTGGCCTAACCAAAGCTCATCTCCCTTCCAATCCGGTTGGCTAGCCGCGGCCAACGGACATCTTCTTCTGCGGTCAACCAAAGACAAAGAGACAAAGGCATACACCTGCCTCCAAAGGTGTGTCCAGATTGACACTCGCATGTTGGAACATCAGAACCATGCTCGATACAGCAGACAGTGGGCGTCCTGAACGCCGTTCTGCTATAATTGCTCACGAACTGTCACGACTCAACATCGACATTGCTGCTCTCAGTGAAGTTCGCCTTCATGAGGAAGGCAGCCTTAAAGAACATGGTGCCGGCTACACACTGTATTGGTCAGGCAAACCCAAAACCGAAAGTCATCATTCCGGAGTTGGCTTCATGATTAAAAACTCCATCGCCTCTAAACTTGAAAATTTGCCAACAGGTCACTCCGATCGCATTATCTCCTTACGCCTCCCGCTACACAACAAGCAACATGTTGTTCTCTTCAGCGTATATGCCCCAACTCTCCAAGCTGACCCTACAGAAAAAGACAAATTCTACACCGATCTGCGCCGCCTTACTCAAAAGGTTCCTGCAGATGATAAGATCATAATCCTTGGTGACTTCAACGCCCGAGTAGGTAAGAACTCTGAAGCCTGGAAAGGAGTACTAGGCAAGCATGGAGTTGGAAACTGCAATGACAACGGTCGCCTCTTGCTAGAGTTTTGTGCTGAGCAGCAGCTTACCATCACCAACACTATCTTCCAGCAGAAAGACAGCCTGAAGACAACCTGGATGCATCCTCGATCTAAACACTGGCACCTCATTGACTATATCTTAGTGCGCCAAAGAAACGTTCGCGATGTCTGTCACACCCGAGTGATGCCTAGTGCAGAATGTCAAACAGACCACCGCCTTGTGCGCTGCAAACTTAACCTCCATTTTAAGCCCAAACCTAAGAGGGGCGGCATTCTGAGGAGGAGGCTCCAAGTTAACAATCTTCAAACAGCTGCACTGAGAGACAGCTTCCAGGCAAACCTTCAAACTAGGCTTGAAGACTGTCCCATAGACTCTTCTCCTGAAGCGCTTTGGCAACATATTAAAAATAGCATCCTGCAGTCCTCTGAAGAATTTTTAGGGTTCTCCACAAAGAAGAACAAAGACTGGTTTGATGAAAACAATCCAGAGATCCAGGAATTGCTGGCAAAGAAGAGATCTGCTCACCAAGCACACCTCGCTCAACCATCTTGCCATGTAAGAAAAGCAGCCTTTCGTCTTGCATGCAGTAAACTCCAACAGAAACTTCGAGACATCCAGAACAAGTGGTGGCTCAACCTAGCAAAAAAGACTCAACTATGCGCAGATTTGGGTGACCACAGAGGATTCTATGAGGCTCTGAAAGCAGCGTACGGACCCACACACCAAGTTCAAAGCCCCCTACTCAGCGCAGATGGCCAAACGCTTCTCACAGATAAAACCTCCATCCTGAATCGATGGTCTGAACACTTTCAAACTCTCTTCAGTGCCAACCGTGTAGTCCAAGACTCAGGAATCCAGCTCATCCCAAAACAAACGGTGAAAAATGAATTGGATATAGCCCCTACTATGGGAGAGACCCTTAAGGCCATACAACAGATGAAAACCGGCAAGGCAGCTGGGGTCGACGGAATCCCGCCTGAAATCTGGAAACATGGAGGCCAAACGCTCCATGCTAAATTTCACGAGCTAGTTGTGCGCTGTTGGGAACAAGGCGAACTACCACCAGATCTCCGTGATGCAATCATCATCACCCTGTACAAGAAAAAAGGAGTAAAGTCAGACTGCTCAAACTACCGAGGCATAACTCTGCTCTCCATTGCTGGAAAAATTCTCGCAAGAATATTATTGAACAGATTGGTACCCGCTATCGCAGAAGAACTTCTACCTGAAAGTCAGTGTGGTTTCAGAGCCAACAGAAGTACCACAGACATGGTATTTGTTCTTAGACAACTGCAAGAGAAGTGTAGGGAACAGAACAAGGGTCTCTATGTAACTTTCGTTGATCTCACCAAAGCCTTTGACACTGTGAGCAGAAAAGGTCTGTGGCAGATCTTGGAACGATTAGGATGTCCCCCCAAGTTCCTCAAAATGATTATCCTGTTACATGAGGGGCAGCGCGGCCAAGTCAGATATGGCGATGCACTCTCTGAGCCCTTCCCAATAGCCAATGGTGTGAAACAAGGTTGCGTTCTCGCACCAACTTTATTCACAATTTTCTTCAGCATGATGCTCCAAAGGGCCACGGCAGACCTCGACGAACAAGACGGCATTTATATTCGATATCGTACCGATGGGAGCCTTTTCAACCTAAGGCGACTGAAGGCCCGCACCAAGACCCTGAATCACCTTGTCCGCGAGCTGCTTTTTGCTGACGATGCCGCCCTTGTTGCCCACACACAAGCAGCTCTGCAGCGCTTAACATCCTGCTTTGCAGAGGCGGCTGAGCTTTTTGGGCTGGAAGTCAGCTTGAAGAAGACAGTAGTTCTCTACCAACCAGCACCACAAGATGATTACCATCATCCCCACATCACCATTGGCGAGTCAGAGCTTCAGCCAGTCCAGCAGTTCAGCTATCTGGGTAGCATCATCTCCTCAGATGCCACGATCGACAAAGAGATAGACAACAGAATAGCAAAGGCAAACAGAGCTTTCGGAAAACTCCATAAAAGAGTCTGGTGCAATAAACACCTGAAGAAAAGTACAAAGATCAGTGTCTACAGAGCCGTGGTACTGTCTACTCTTCTGTACGGGTCTGAATCATGGGTCATCTACCGCCACCATCTGCGACTCCTCGAACGCTTCCATCAGCGCTGCCTCCGCACAATCCTAAACATCCACTGGACTGACTACGTGACTAACGTTGCTGTCCTTGAACAGGCAGACGTCACCAGTATTGAGGCCATGTTGCTGAAAACGCAGCTGCGTTGGGCAGGGCACGTCTCCAGGATGGCGGATCACCGCCTCCCTAAGATCGTGTTCTATGGTGAACTTGCCACCGGCTGCCGCAAGAGAAGAGCTCCAAAGAGGAGATATAAGGACTCCCTGAAACAACACCTCAGCCTAGGCCATATTGACCACCACCAGTGGTCCACCCTGGCCTCCAATCGGGAGATTTGGAGACACACCATACATAACGCTGCTGTCTCCTTTGAGAGCACGCGTAGAATCAAGCTCGAGGAGAAAAGACAGCGCAGAAAGAACCATGCCTCGACTATACCACCCAAGGAGACCCTCCGGTGTGCTCTTTGCAACCGGTCTTGCCTATCCCGCATCGGCCTTTTCAGCCATCAACGCGCTTGCAATAAGCGTGGGCAAAGCCCTTCCCAAATCTTCGTCCGCGAAGCCAAGCCATGTATGTATGTATGTACAGCGTAGCAAACATTTCAGTGCTTGGTCAATAAATTTCCTTGATTCCTCCTAAGGTTCCATAGCCCTCTTCCCACAGTTGCATTCACCTCCTATGTAAAATAAATAAACTAAAATCAAGCCCTGTTCTCCAAACATCAGATACCCAACTCTTATACAGGTCAAGGATGTTTTTATTACTACACCCATCTTTTTTAACTGCTCATTGCCCCTTTTATCAAGGGCTGTTGCTACAAGGAAGAGCTTTGCTACAGCTGATATTATCTGCAGCACTAACAGCAAAAACCTGAAACATCCATGCTGCCGGCTGACACAACACTGGGTTTCTGCACAGCACTGCAAAACTTTTAAAATTATTTTAATCTGCATAAAAATGAAGACACAAAGACCAAAATAAAACCTCTGTTCTGAGAACTAAACATTTCATGTCCTCCCTTGTGCAAGAAGAAAAAAAAAGCAAAAAGTAAAGCAAAAAAAAAAAAAGAAATAAAAGAAAAAGAGAGGCTGTGATCATTGCAAAACCATTACAGCAAAGGAGTTACTATCCTAAGGTCTAATATAATGTGATAAGCATTTTAACATTGTGCACAGTAAGCCTCAACACATGGGGGACAGAAAAAAAAGAAAAAGCAAAAAAAAAACCGCACAGAACAGTGATGTTTCCCCTTATGTTTTCAAGGATGTATTTTCTGTATTCTTACCCTCTGCACTTACCCCTAGACTATTTTGAGTGTATTCTCCTGTTGCACTAAGCTGCAGCACATTATGGCTCCTCAACTGCTGGCTGTTCAGCTTCTTGCCAGGGAAAAAAAATCACAGGGAGGAACAAACATGCTCTTCTAAGGAACTAGCTTAGATCTTCTTAATACCTCCATCGCTTTACTGGAAACTGAAGGTGGCAAGGTCAAACAAAAGTTCCTTGTATTCAGTGCAAGCAGTAAGGTTTGTTGTAATTCTTACTTGTGGAGGAGTTTATTAATTGCAGGCTGAACATGTCTCCCTCACAGGAGAATGCTCACCATTCTAATGTTCCAGTTCACTGAGATGAGTGACGCATTTCAACATTGTTATGTATAAACTTCCCCACTTTATGAATATTCAGACTCCAGCAAAGTTAAAGAGGAAATTTGCAGTATTATAAAATAATGATTTCCAAGTTTCATTACATCACTTCCATTTCACATCAAATCTACAGTCAACACATATCATAGAAGCTCAGTCAAACATGAAGTGAAGGTAAATTACACAAGTCTCAAGCCTGTTCATGTTTAACCTTCTTTTACAGAAAGATGTTAAGAATGTAAAAATAATCTCTTAACAAATGAAATAATTTCACTTCCATGCAATGCGCTAGGCTTCTAGAGTTAATTATCTCAGGTGCATTTTCTCCCAGGAATTCTCTTGCTGTGCACCCTGAACTAATATTTGCAATAATCAAAATATACCTTGCACAAGAGGTATGAAAAAAGCTGATTTTATCTCTGCACAAGTTTCTCACAACCACATAAATAACCACCCAGTTACTCAGGAAAGAGCTATATCAGAAGGAGGAAGTATTTTGACTCAAACCCACCCTGCTCCATATACCTGGCATTCAGATTTTCATGAAAAAGCAATCTACATGTACCTACATAAGTTCCCATATTTTAATGAAAGACTCAAAAGTCAAACGTCTTTGCAGAGAACAAACAGCTGGCAAAGACTCTTACATTCAATCCAAAATGAAGTATTAAAGAGGTCGCTTCTATATCAGCAACTTGATTCCACAAATTTCAGTTGCTACAGTAAATAGAGTCACCACTTTTTTTAATATTGAGATTGAAGTTATCAGACATGGGAACACTTGCTTTAAGTGAATTAAAAAAGTGAGTAATGACAAATACAGCATTTTCAAGCAATATATTGCGTGATTTTTTAAAATGGAATCTCTGTATCGATCACAAAAACCACACCTATTTTAGAGACAGTGATGAACAAAATCGTGTTAATATTGTAAGACAACAGGATGGATAGAAAGCATTTTGACTGGTAAGTGAAGGATTCCAGCAGTACAGCACACTGCAGGTAGTATTGCAATATACACCTCAGCTTGCGCTTCAAGACTTTGCCTGTTAAACTGTTGAACCTATACTGTTTTCCTTCACTGTATGTTAAAGCTTAAGTTTATTATCTGATTATTCAATTACCAAATTTAAGTTGGAGGTAGCTTAACTCCATTATGTCATTATATCTGCAAACAATTCAAAACATCCCCAATATGAAATGCCATATTAACCTGAACCATTAATTAACAGTATTCTGTTTTATTTTTATTTCTTTTCAGAGAAATGCGAGCTGGGCAGTGTTCCCACAAATACCTACTCAGTTGTTAAAAATCATTGTTGAACACTCAGTGTGTGGCTGAACAGAAACAGTGTAGAGCTAACAGCTAACTCAACAGTTACTGATGCAACTAATAACAACAGAGATTTAAATTACCTCTCCTCACATTAATCCAGAATAGAAGGATTCCAAAACACTCCCTTCTCTGCCCACTTTGCTTCAAAATAAGTATTTTTTTATTGACTTCTGAGATTCTTCATTACTTAATGCTTGTACAAATGGAAAATTTGTCTTTTATACTTTCCTCTCCCAAGAGACTGAATGTTTCCAGGGCAGTCCAGTTAGTGTTCTCAGAGGAGAAATTTACTACGTACAGCGTTTCAAGTTTTAAATACAAACCAATGAAAATCAAGGCACTCAATGTAATTATTTATGAGCAAATAAATCACATTACTGAGAATAATAAGCCCAAATCACAAAGCAAGATTATGAGCAAGTATGCCACTGGGAATAAGGTGAAATCTCATTCTTTTACAGCTTTGACTTGAACTTGCCAGAAAGCAGCTTTTCAAGCATTTCAGCATTTTTTCCTTCTGGTGGTGAGGGCCATCTGTCGTGATCTGAGGAAAACAAATAAAACAACATACTTAATTGACTGAGAAACTAGACATTTTTCTTTTGTGTCCTCCCATTGCCCAACTTCAATCACTTGAAGGGCATTATTTTGTAGCCCATTTCTTACCAGGTGTTTCCAGGACAAAGCTAGATAAACTTAGGCCACCATCCACAACCATGGTTACCCCAGTTATGTAAGAAGCAGCTGGAGATAGTAGGAAACACACTGCAGGAGAGATCTAACAAGAGAATGAAAATTTTAATCTTTCTTAAACTGCTGGGAACTGTTCCTGTCAAAGACACTTGTAAAAACTTTTACAGGCAAGACATAGCATAGCAACGTTTTCTAATCAGTCGTGAAAAACGTTAACACTCAAAGTCATCTTTCTAGCCACAAACATCTAGTACATAACAGGTGAAAAACAGTAAGCTCTCAAAGATCGGCATCAGATGCTGAAAATAAATAATAAAAAAAGTTGACCAGTTTACCAGATGCACCTTCTTGGTGGACGAGAGCTAAGTACTTTTTAGATACACTTTTTTCACATTAAAATTAATTCTTTCAGACCTCCCTGCTGGAAGTCAACCTTTCCAGAAACTAGCGTCTATTATGAAACACTTCTGCTGTAAGAGGCACCTAATTAAATTTTCAGTGTAACAGTGACTACTGGTTAAGTCTCCCACTAGGCACTACTACACAACTATGAACTTTTTAAATATTCCATCACAGTGCAAAATTAAGTCTTTTTTTGTTCTCCATATAATAAAGTGGCTTCAAAATAGAGACACAGAAGTAGAAGTATCACAAACGTGAAATACATTACCTCCTCAGGAACCGCTAACCTCCTGGCAGGAATCTTTGGTATGGTCCTTAACCACATCATTGGACTTTGCTCTCCATAGTTTGCAACAGCAGTTTCTGAAAATACTATTCCCTATTTTAAAACAGCATAGTGAAAATTAAGTTGTCTTGCATATGTTTAAACTGTGATCATTGTAAAATTGTGAAGTTGTCATTAGTGGTATTTTCTGTGGCATTAAACTACCTAGACAGCACCTGAATGCAAGTTTTTAAATTTAATGGAATAGTACAATTTATACAAGAGGGTAATTTGGCTGCTGGCCACATCGCTATTCAAGCGCAGTAACTCAGATTATTCCAATTCTTCACTGTCACTTCAGTAACTATAAAGTGGAGAGTATAAAGAAGAAACTCAAAGACTGTTTTGAAATTGCAAGCATTTCATACTAGTTTACAGCAGAAAACTACGAAGCCCCAAGAATATGTTCTCAACAGTTTCTTGTACTCTGTAAGAACACTAGATTGATTTTATTGCGAATTATGGAAGCAGACAGATTTCACAATCAGAATTCAGACTCTCCCTACTTAGCTGCTATAGAAACAGAAGAAGGTGACTGCCTTTGCTCTGATGATTTAAAGAGTCCAGTTTAGACTTGAAAGGGAAGATGAAGGCTACAGCAATAGGAACACAGGGTTACACAGAGTAGTTATGGCAGAACCTTTGGGACTCAAGTTTAAGTAAGGTAACAACATCTGAATTCATCCATGGAGTACATACTAAGATCTCTAAGATACCCGTTAAAAGCTAGGGAAGTAAGTCATGTGAAACTATTTTTTTCTTAGAATGCATGTTTCCCTTTCTATATACCCATTCCCTACATGTTCCTCTGTTCCTATAAAGCAGTAAGTTTTGTATGGTTACCACAGACCTAATGTGTCCATAAAGGTGGCAGAAGGATCTAAAGGACTATTGGAACTACAACAAGGATTTTTGATACCAGCATAGTAACAAAGCTAACATACTTCTGGACGAGCCAAACCACTGAAGTGTTTGCTTGTCAAAACCTTCTTTTGATATGTGCTATGAAGTATAATTAGTATGATTCATGAGGTAATTAGCATGCTTGAAAAATATATTCACATAACAATGCTGTCTTAATTACTTATTTCCCCAAGACTTGATAAATCAGAAAAAATAAATAAAGAGGAAAACCAAGCCAGTAGATCTTAATATTTCACAAGTCTCCAGATGAGCTGGGCCTCACAGAGGCTGTACAAGAGCCACTACCTGAATGACCATCATACATCTGCCATTAAGCATTCTGTGCTATGCCAAAGAAAGCCAGCCAGATGTTTTAGGACAAGAGGCACAACAGGATACACAGATACCCTACAAAGATACCAGAAAGCTCTTCCTAGGTACCAGTTAAACAAACCTGATGCTTAACTATACTGTGAGATAAGATAAATTCTGAATGTAGAAGTAGCTGGACAAAGTTTACCTTTCCTCTTTTGTTTTCAAGGGACTAAATGTGCAAAATAAATTGTGATTAAGAGCGAGGATGACACAAATCACAACAGATCACACAATCTTCTATATGACCTCTATGTCTGCAGCACCATGCACTAGAAATATAGCTGCTCTTTCCATACAGTTATTTGAAACAACTGCTACACACTACCTACTTCCTCAGAAATGTGACAGGCATATTTTACCTGACCTATATAGTGGTTTCCTATCTGCATATATTTAATTAAAAAAAAAAAATCAGAACACTTATTTTTTACATACAATGTCTTGGAGAGAAGGTCCACTCCAAATACAGTCTTTTTATGACTAAAACTAATCTAACGCAACACATAGAAGACAAAGTAAAAGCCATTATGTGACTCATTCAGAGATTTTCAAAATAACTTTGTAAACCCAGGTGAAAACCACCAGCATACCTGAACCTCAAATAGAGAAAGTTTTGTGAACTCAGAAATAATGTAATCATTACTGAAACACAAAGCATTTGGTAATTTTATGTCAAGGGTTTGTAAGACAGGTCCCCAATGTCTCCCAGGTATCATTTCATTAGCTAGAGAAAAAAAAGCAAGAGTGCCAAGCCAAAGCAATTTTATTCCACATCTCTGGACCATCATCCAAACAGTACCAAACATGCTCAAAATGACTTGAAGAACATAGATGGCGAATTAGAAATAAATACATAAATAATCTACAAACAGTTACAGACCACAGATTTTAAAATCCCTCTTGGTCTGAAAGTTTTAAGCAGGAACATGTATGAAGGCTGAGTTTAATCAGAATGTTTGCCATTACTTACAGGAGCAACACTGTTGATTCTTACTCTGCTGTGGGCCCATTCGAAAGCTAAAGTCTTGGTTAGGTTATTCACTGCAGCTCTTGCAGCTCCTGTGTGCCTATTGAAAAAAGAATGCAAGAGAAGCATCTGCTCCCTCAGCTAACAGTGTCCACTTAATTCTACTGCAGCCTCGCTAGGGTAGTCAAGCAGCTTTCTGGGGCTGGACCAACCATCTAAGAGAAAGATTTTCTGTTTGTAAGTTTGACCTTAGCTTCACAGTTTAACAAGCTATGCTGTGTTTTCCTGTCATTTCTGGAAATACTTATCCTTCCCAAATGTGACATAAGGTCAGCTACACTCTACTGCAGAAGCCAGCTTATAAAATGAAAAACAACTGGAGGCGAAGTTCAACCAGTGTAAAACTACATAAGGTAGGCTGCACAGGTAAAGCAACACTTGGAAGGACAGTGGTCTGAAAAATAGGTTAGATCGTCTGACAAACATGATTAAAATAAGCCAATATTGAAAAATTACTGCAGGTAGATAGAGACAGAGATGATCATAGGCAAGGGTGATCTCATACACCTTGCTGCTATAGGAAACTAGTCAGAAATGATTACAAGCTTGAATAGATGCAGATAAAATTACTGCTGTGATGAACAGCAGAAAGTGGGACTCAGGGAAAACCAGTAAGAGTTTAGTTCCTTTAGCCTAGCAAAACAGAGGAGATAGATACAATAGCTTCTCAAATACCAGGAAAGAAATAAAAAAACCTTAAGAAAAGCATAAGAAAACCCAATTTTTCACATGTTTAGGCCAGAAGGAAATAACCTCCAGGCACACTATAAGCAAACAAACTTGACTAGGATTATGTTCAAAATTAATACTTATGAAAAACTGTCATCATCATGGCTTGGCTTCGCGGACGAAGATTTGGGAAGGGCTTTGCCCACGCTTATTGCAAGCGCGCTGATGGCTGAAAAGGCCAATGCGGGATAGGCAAGACCGGTTGCAAAGAGCAGACCGGAGGGTCTCCTTGGGTGGTATTGCCATTTCGTCCCTTGCCTGTCGCTACAGGGCTTTGCAAACGTGAGTACACCCTTCAAGCCTGCGCGGTGGATTTTTTAGGTGAGGCGCAGCGTGCGCGAGACTGGCCCCACCCTTTACACCTGAGGTTCATCTGCCAGGGCCTAGCGAGCTTGGACGGTGACAGCAAAGTCCTCAGGTCGTAGGTTTGGTTAGAGTATCCTTCTCTTAGATGGATGGCCTTACAGGGCTAAACGAGCTCCATCTGCCCGGGTTTGGAGTTAGAGTTGTCCTTCTCCTAGGATGGTTGCCCGAAGGCTAGTGAGCCCATCCTGCCCGTGGACACACTTTGTCTGACCCTTCAGTTGAGACCTGTCTGGCTTGGGAGACCCTACCGGAGGCATATGCCACCACCAGCATAGCTCTCAACTTCGCAAGGGCACGGAAGCTCTTTCCCCACGGCAAGGGGGTGCCCGTGAAAGAGATGAAAAACTGTATCAGGTGATTTTTTGCATAAGTGGTGGCTGGACTTATAAAGGCATGTCTTTTTCGATATTACATTTCTAAAAGTATCAATTCAAATATTCAAGTATCAATTCAACAGGAATTAATTAGAAAGTAGTTTTGTCTATGCATCTACATACGCACACAACAGTTATTTCGGAAACTTTTTTTCACTGTTACTCAGAATTAAGTTTTTTATCTCTTGGTTGAACTTTCAAATATAGCTTCAGCCTATCTGCTGTGACAATTCAACCAGACTTAACCAGAGCGGAGAAAATCAAATAACTGTACCTTCAGCACCACCCTGTGGATCTCTAAATTTATTTGGTACTGCCAATAACAAGCTAGTGAGAAAATACTCTGCTGTTCCTTGAAAGTTTTCGAAATTTTGAGCTCTGAATCAGGACAAAGATATATTTTTTGTATTTTTATATTTTCTTTAATGGAAATGAAATTTCGACATTAAAAAAAGGTAATTTCAGAGAGGAAATTCAGATTTTTTTTTTCAACTAAGAAACAGTCAAAATGCAGCACTTTGAAAAATTCAAAATTTCCTTTGAAAAGAAAGTAACTGAAAGGATTCGTTTTCTGAGCATCATTTCTCTTTCAACAAATTGGAACTCTTTTGGAGGAAAAGTCTCGTATCAGAAGACAGCTGCTCACCTTCATTTTGAGGGTGAAGAAATTTGAACAAATATAGTACACATACGATATGGAAAGGATGCTGCATTTCCATGCAGACAGCTGTGATGGTTTGTGTCAGTATAAGAGAACAACAAATGTGGTACCCATGAGCTTTCTCCCATTGAAGAAAGCAGGAGAGCAAATAGAACAAATTTTCTGCAGAAGAGACCTTCTCCAAGAAAGATGGCTACCAAGCAAGAGTAAAAAGGAAAATGGGAAAGGCAGACATTATGTAACCCAAAGGACAAAGCCAAAACCTCGTAACATTCTAGAAATGTTCCTCCTACTCCCCTACTCCCAATCCAACTCCCATAACTCATTACACCATCAAGACCTGTAAACTGGCAATAGAAGAAAACAACAGGTGCCAAGTACTTGCAAACCCTCCAGAAATTTGGAGAGAGAACAAGTAAAGGTTACAACTAGGTTACAAGCAGTCCAACTGGTCCCACTAGCATACCATTTCCCATGCAAGTTTCACTGGCAAGTCGTGCTTCACAGTTCCTTACAGACAAGTTGACACAGACCAGAGATGCCATTGACTCCTGCAGTCTCTACCAAATTAATAAGAGATCCCCACATATACAGCCAAGCAACACTATTGCTCTCTCTTAACTACTGTGTTTCTACGCTGCTGATGCCCAGTGCACACCTTTCTAAAATGAAGTATTTAGGAGCAATTAGTACTTCTGGGGAAAAACATGGGAAAATGTAAAAATAAAATATATATATTACGACATTCCAGGAACCCCATTTCTCACGACAGCAATAATGTTGACAATGACTCCTCCATGTTCCTGCATCCAAGCATTGTACATTGTATGAAGGAGGAAGATAACCTATGAATATCAGAAGAATTGCATACAAATTACCTTGCCAACTGGAAGCCAAATTTGGAGTCTTAACTCCAATTACACTACACATCTCCTGTGTGGATTTGATAAGCAATCTGCTCTTTGTACGGCAGCCTCACCACTGGCTTGGTGAGATAACCGGTGCGGTCCAGGTAAGGCTCAAGGTTTGTTGAGAAGCCTTTTGGTGGAAATCAAGATTCCATGCTTCCACGTAAATTACTCTCATTTCCACATGCCCAATGCTATCTGAGAATCATGCATCATACTTAAATTTAACTTCAAATTAAGATCCCCAGGGGAAGGAAAATCTTTTTCTGGGTTACACACAGTGAGTATGGGTCACAGAAGTTAAGTGGTTTTCCTATTGTCTTTTAAGTGAGTATCTAAGCCAACTGAGTCCCCAAACCTGGCCTTAACCAGAAGATCATACTTGCCTAAATGTATGTTTGTATATATGAACAAATGTAATGTACAGTTTAATGTAAAGCTTTGGGTGTGGTTTTCATGAATCCATAGTCAGATAAATGTGTGAAAAAAAGTAGGTAGGGAAACTTCACATTTCTTGTGTTCTGGTATTGCTTTAGAACCCAAAACAAATAAACAAGAAAGCTTAATGTTCAGTCCTTACCTGCTTTGCAGCAGTAGAAGGTCCCTGTCAGATTTGTGTCTATCACAGCATTCCAGCCTTTTGCACTGATGGCTTCAGAAGGACTTACGAACTGGCCCCCTCCATTATTCACCAGGAAATCAATCTTTCCATGCAGACTCAGTGTAGACTTCACCAAAGATTCTACCTGAAACAATACTTGCTAGTGTGATATGCTGATTAAGCTATATACCAAATTTCATTCTCAGTATTTTCTCTTTCATATCCTTTTCAGACATAAAGAGGAGGTACCAGCCTTCAGAGAGCCTGAAAGATTGGTATGACAGGTTTAATCAAGCAAGGAGGACTGGGCTAAGCCCACATTTACTTAGGACTGGTCAATGAAAACACAGACCAAAAGCATCTATGACAGCAGACCAAAAATACTTCGAAAAACAAACAGCAGAGGCACTGCTGCTGCAGCAGAATTGACTAGGGGAAGGATATCAACCAGCCTTCCTCTGTATTGAGTTAGCAGTAGAAAACCTCAGAAATAAAAGAACAAGCAAAGCACAATCTGTATCTCACCATGAGCGTTACCAGCCCAGTCTCACAAAGAGCTGCCTTACAGCTTTTGCTGCTAACTATTCAGGATAGTATGGGTCCTCTAAGGATGCACTTCTCTGAAGAAGAAAACCTGAACAAACATATACTGACTGAAGCCTGATTGAAGAACTAATGCCTGCTGAGACAAAATGCCTTAAGAAAATAATTTTGATTCCTAAATCATCATCTTTACATTCTGAATGTCAGCGTATTCCTCACATCAGTCATTGCAGCTTGTGGGATCTAAGGAAAAAAAATGCACTAAAACCCAAAACATCTGTGACAGCAGTCCCAAACACATGACTTGTGAGAACCACCATGCCACAAAGACTTTCAAGTTTGCTTGCAACCAGAGAAAAGAAAGTGATGTCTGGCTAGGCAGGAAAAGTTATGCTTTGCTCAGTAATATCAAATTCTTCTCCCTGTCAGCCTGAGAATCTTGCTTCGAATATTGTTCTCTATGAGTCACTGAAGTATGTGCTCATTTATGGAGGAGAAATTATTTCAGTACAAGGAGTGTTTGAACAGACTAAGGCTATTCAGGCTAGGGAAAAGAAATAGATAGAGAAAAGGGAAAATGCTAGAATGATAAAAAACCCAACAAGTGACAAATTAATGAAAGAAAAATCCACTGAGACATTACAAGGAAGTTTTCAACAGGTAGACAAAACCTGCTACAACATATCCCTTCCAAATGATTCACACATTGTATCTTAATAAACTGTTGTTCTTCCTACTTATCACACCGTATTCTCAGGGCAATAAAAAAAAAAATCCCCCCCAAAACCACCCCACAAACATATACAAGTTCTGCTTTCTGAAAGCCAGCAAAAGCTACCAGGCTCTTCAGTCACAGCTCAGATGGCTCCAACTGTAGCACTCTTCACAACATCTTCTGTGTTGTGAGAAAGCATCATTGCAGTGCTTCTCCCAATTACGTTAAACATGGTGACAGCAGCCACCAGCACAGTGGGTCTGGAAGAACACATTTAAATCACTGTGAGAACTAGAGAAGATTCTTTTCCGCTCCTAAATATCAAAAATCCATACGGAAAGAACTTCATAAAAAAGCTGCTAAAGACTCTCTCTGGAAGCAAAACAAAACTGCACAAGGTAGAGCTAACAGTTTAGGATCTTATTCTGAAAAGGAGAACAAAATGAGGCGCTTCAGACATAACCAGAAGACTGGGGCTCTTCAGGAAGGACCTTTTTTGTGTGATCGCAATTCAAAGCTATTATGCAGTAGCACACTTTTGCAGAGAACTGAGATGACATGACTTGCTGACAGAGAGGAAAGGGATGAATATCCACATGCAGTCATAGGTCACCTTGAACTTGAGTAAAACTCAACAGGCAAACTACCCACTACAAAGCATTAGAGATTTGCCCTTTGGAGACTAGAACTAGTAGGCATTCTTGCACAGCGATAACAAGTAATTTTACTTTGTGCTATTGCTGTGTTATTTTAAAGTACAAGAAGAATCTCTTATCCACAGCTCTCCACCAAGCCACAGTCTTCCACTACAGGCTTCACACAAACGGGCATTAAGTATTTATAAACCAGTTGAAACTATGCTAAGCTATAACGTTCATTAGAAAAGAAAAGCTACTCGTGAACTCAGACGCAAGGTAAGTGCTAAATAGTACTGTACTGAGTCCATCTCAAAGTCTTGTTTGTCAAATGTCCAAGTGATAGGTTTTACTCTTGGGCTCTGGTCCAGCAGCTGTTGTTGTTGATGGAGCTCAAGTATGGAAAAGGGACACTGTGAACAGAATTTTGCATTTCTGATTTTGAGAAGAGCAGTGGCCTACTGGAAGTACAAGGTTTTATCTTCCACTTACCTAGATATGTCTTCTACTAATCTAGATGCCAGTCAAAGAATGTTCAGAGCATATAGCACAAACGCTTTACAAGGGTGAGAAGTTCCTCGTCTGTCTTTCCCCCATCAATAGATTTACTGTAGCTCAATGTTTAAGACATACAAACACATGCTTCCCCTTCCCAAAACCTACAAAGATAACTAGAAAGCTTTTTTCATAATGGTAAAAGGATGGGGTCTCTCTCCTCCACTCTGGCCATGATTACATTGAGGCACTGGAATTAATTAATTAGATCCTAGGATTTCGGAAAAAGAGCTTGGTTTGAAAAGACACACACAGAGCTGTCTGCCCTGCATCTCAGCAAGAGCAAACTGACCTGCTCTTGATATATTCAATGCATTATGTGCTAGAAAATATCTAAATAATTAAAATCTCTTCAGCTTCATAATCATTAAGAAGCAATACTGATAACTACATATAATCCAGACCACAGATAAGGGACAGGTCCACAATCACTGCTTCAGGATAAGGCCCCATGAAGACAGAACATAGAAACCTTAAGTGCTCTTCCTGGCATCCCAGAACCCTCGACTCTTCCATCTTTAAAAACAAAACAGGTTTGTGACCCTTTACAAAACACTCAATGGAAAACTAGCCAAAAGCAGCAGCAGCAAACTCGTGATAGAAATAAGCCTGACAGGTTATGAAGTGCCAAAAATCCTCCATCAAGCAAGCTTGCTTCTTGCACATTAAACAAAAAGTAAGCTTTGCTAGAAAGCAAGAGGGCTGCTGAGGATGCAGATTGAGAGACTGAAAAGTGTGACTTCATTAAGCTATTCCCATGATATCTGTCGTCAAGCTTCTGCAGCAATTAATTCACTGCGCCTTCTCTGACTCTCCCTAGGCCAGAAAGAGTTCTAACATACATACTGCACTATGGGAGGGATGAATCTTCTAATGCTTGAATTTCACAGATCCAAACTAGGGCACGCAAGAGGAATGAACCATGTCATCTTCAAAGCAGGTCAGTTACTTCAAGATTTGCAATAGGAGGCCAAAAAGAAAAAAAAAAAACAAACCCAAACCTAAAAAACAGGCAATTTTTAAAGCACTTTCATCTTTCTCAGATCTCCTCTATTTGAAGTCCCTCCCTCTAGTTTTCCAGATTACAATATCAAAACCAGGACAAAATTCATAGAGGCCTTAAAGAAATGCAGAACAACTGATGGAGATGGAGGGATGAAAACAAACAACAAAAAAAGCACGCTACAGTAAGAACAGATGGCTTGTTCCTACAGGTGATCAGAGTGGCTTCCTTTAGGAGAAAGATTTACTCTTAGAAAGGTTTCAGTGAAATGTCAAAGAGAACAATATACTAAATGAATTAGGTGGTTCTTCAGGAAGGTTTCTGGGCTGTGTAGCTTGTGATGGATCAGTTTTGACATCTAAGGAGGCTTGAACTCCTAAGTTTTTTTCTCTTGCTGAAACATTTATAAGGTCTTTCTCCTTCACAAGTGCTTTGGTACCTGGTATAAGAGTTGAGAAAGAGGATGTAATGACTCGCAGGGAATACTTGTAGAGGCTGTCCTCTCTACCCAACAATGTGCTTCCGTGAATTTCTGAGGTAAACTGTCTTCACTCATACTAAGCTGAAACCAGACAATGAGTTGTAAAGCTATGAATGAGTAGCATAGAGAGTCCACACAGTCTTGCTTCTTTTGGAAAGGAAGCCAAAAGTTTAAATGCCCTCCCACCCCACATTCCACTGTGAACAGAAAGCAGTTTAAGTTACCAGTTGTTAACTGGAGTATATCTATCTTCAATCTACAAACACTACACACCTAAGTGTAAGGAATTTCTATCCTCACTACAAATTTAAAAGCTGAAAACATTACCCACACATTTCTGGTCAAACAGTAATTTTACAAATTAAGTAACAAGTGGCCAGGATTTAGCAATCTTTGAGAATCTCAGCATTAAAGAACTAAAGGAGGAGGAGAAAGCCAGAAAAACAGGAGCTAAAGAACAAAAATCACAAGATGTCTCTCTAACCAGTAAAAATATCTGGTCTCGGAGAAGGGCATCTGGAAGGGATAATTTTTTGTTCAGGGGGTACACTGAAACTCTTATGTTAACGCACCGAAGAAACTGCATTCCTAAATCAAAACTTCCACAAAAGGCTTACAAAATTTTCATAGTTACTTTTTTCTAAATAGGACTGGAACAGAAAGAAGTAAGAGCATTTGGAGAACCGAAGTGAGTCAAACTATAAGACTGAGTCAATGACTGAAAAATCCAAAACTGGAGTTTAATCTACCTTATTCCTTTGAAGCTCCTCTTTGATAGATACAGATATGAAATGACAATGGTTTATGAGAACTTCCACTGGCAGGAGACACCTGATACAGGCTTCTCCAATATTACCTGAAAAGATCTAAGAAAGTTCTGGTGTGTCTGTAAATGAGTAGAGCTTAAAACTAAACTGGAAACAAGACAACTCTATGATGAAACTGCAGGGTAATAGCAAAGAGGTTTCTCCAAGTATCAGCCTGGTAACTGGTAACACGGAATAATGCCTAAACACTTGGCACAGCACTATAAAAAAAAAGCTTTAAAAGCACATTCAAAAAAAGTTTCCAAAGCCATCTAAGACTGTTTTGTCAAATATGTATTTAGCTACACTTAATAAATAGGAAACAAAGAAGGAATGGTAGTTTGTTTAGTGGAGATGACCTTATTTCACCATCCAAGCCCTCTACCATCTCACAAAACCCTGCAGTTCCCACTAAATCATTTTACAGGTGAATCTTCTGCATCAGTTTAGAAAGGATAAACATTCCAAAGTACTTTCTGCAAGAACAGTGACCCAAAAGAAGGCTTAAGCCTTTTCTCTCTTTTTACCTCTTTTCTTTCCTGTAACTTTAATCATGTAAGTTGCCCTCTGACATCTGTCATAACCTATTATGTTGCACTGCTCATGCTAGTAAATACAAACCTAAAATTCACTGGTGGGTGAAGTGACATACTGCACAGCCCCAGGGCTCACCTCCTTCAGGAGAGAAAGTCTATCACTATAAATATTTTATGGCACGAGTTTTTCCATGAGGGAAGAATTTTTTTTTTTCTTTATGGTTGTATATCAGGATATTTCCAGAATATACATAGCTACTGAAAGTCATTGATATTTAAGTTATGCTAGAACTTAATAGAGACTTTGAAAGATTAAGAAAAATAGCAATCATTGGTTACTGGAATATTTTCTAGCTCTCTTCAGTAAGTTAAAAGTCCAACCTGATGCTGGAGTTTTAAATGGTTAATTACACAGATAAAAAAAAAAACTATGAGGTGAATGCAGACTTCTGAAAAACCTGGATTAAATACTTTTATGCTTGATCTTGCATTTTTTGTAATATGAAGAAAAAAGAACAAACTCAACTGGGATAGTAGTAGAGTTTGTAACTAGGCACACCTCAAACTGTAACCAAAATTTGAAATGTGCCTAAAAATAGTAATATCTGTGGGTTTCTTTTGCTTTAATACAAGCAAAACTGACAATGCAGGGTACCTGTGTCAAGTCACAAGCATTGAGATTCCATGTAATGACTTACTGTTTGAAGGAACTATTCTGAGGTCTGCATCTTCACAAGTTAACACCCTCTCACTGCTGTCACAGAAATGTGACACAGAACCATGGTAAGTGGGGTCTGGCTTGGCTGTAGAACATGCCAGTTCGAAGGCCTGTTTCTCCCAGAAATATCTAACATATGTATGCATGGTCTGAAAAATATTTGCAATTACAAATGCTTTATTGCTCAGGCGGCTAACAAAAGGTCTTCCCTTGGAAAGCACATCTTTAGATGAGTTTAACAGTGCTTTGCTGCATCTGTCCCCTGATCTAAGTCACTTTTGAGAGGGCCAGAGAAGACCTTTGGCGATCTGAGAATTTGTATGCACAACATGCTTTTGACAGGTTAAGCCTCAGGACAAAATCACTAGTCTTTACCTCATCTTCTTTGCGGATGTTGCACTGTATGGGAGTCACTCGGGCAGGACTCATGGAAGAAAATGTCTTATTCAGTTCTTCTGCAGCAGCTTTTAATCGGTCAAATTTACGAGAGGCAATAACAACACTGCACCCTGCAGAGACAAAATGAAATATCCTTCAGCTAACACAGTTAAAATTAGTTATGCTAGTTGTTTAATAACATCATGGAGATATCTTGTAGGATGTGCATTTATTGGCTGCCGACTAGAAGATACAGTGATGAAGTTCTTGTGTGAGAGAGAAATGATTGATGTCAGGAGCTTCTTAGCAACAAGATCCCACTGTGCCAGGAAAAAAAGCAAGCAAAAGAATGTCCACAGGGTTCCCTCTCCTTCCTGCAGAAAGGAAGATAGCCTGTGAGTTGCAGATTCAGCAAAGTAGCTTTCAGACAACACTTTTACTGCCTCTGCTCACAGCTGCCTCATTTATCAATTATGTGATTTAAAGACGTTCCAGCACGTCTTGATTGCAAAAAAATGCTTGCTCCTAAACCACAAAAATAATCTTACTGTATGTTTGACCATAATTTTGACTAGTGGTGACCAAATGTAATGCTCTGCTTTTTAACCCTACAGAGTCTGAAGGAAAGAATGACAGCCTCAGGAGATTAATTCCTATCTGCAGACTACAGACAGCAGGAACAGAGGCTCCCCCTTGGCACCGCTGTACACACAGACTAAAACAGACCATACCAAAGTGATTCCTCGTGCAAATCCAGTAGCCATGCAGTTTCATATTATGGATAAGCAAATTACAGCTTTTACTGCCAAGCAGGCCTTTCTCTGAGTTCCCTCCTTCCATAATCTCAGCATCCCTGCAGAAGCCATCCCTTCTTCATACCAGCTCTGCTGCTCATCTGCTTTAACACAAACCAACCCAACATTCTCAGCCAGCCAAAAAAAAAAAAGTTAACATCTTGCCAGGTGGGTTTTTTTTTTTCCTTTCTTTGTTGCTATTTAACTGAGTGGAATTTGGCCTCTTGTGTGATCAAACACCAGAATCAACTCAAAATAACTAGTGGAAGTAAAGAACAGCAAGCTGTTCATTTGGCTCAGGCTGTCATGGGAAACTATACATAAAATCTAAAAAAAAAAAAATAGAGGAGTTGAATTCTTCCAGAAGGATGTGCTGCAACTACATATCCCTAGGAACAGGAGCTTCACCTTCAATCAGTGGCCATCTTAAAAGAACATGTGCAAAAATATTAGTCTCTGAGGTCTCCTGTTTTTTTAAATTAAGAACTCCAATTTTTTTTAATGAAGAACTTAAATTAAGTCACTTGCACAACTGCTGACTAATGCAGAGTTCATCAAGTGTAACACACAATTACCAATTAACAAAAAATACTAAATCACAGTAGTACAGTTGTATTTATCAACTCCAGTACTTATTAATACACACACTGATACAGAACAAGGTCCAGTAAAAGACTGTCTTTTTGCTAAATATGCTAACTGGGGGAGGGGGAGATTCTAACTCACTGAGGAACACTCGGTACCTACTGTACAAGCTGACACTACTTCACTTATTTTTTGTCACAAAAAATGACCAGACCATTTCCTGATAGGGTCACAGGGGAAAGGGCACAAGTTTCCAGATTAATGGTTTAAATCTGTCCAGAAGGCTTCAAAGAGGAGTGGTTATAAAAACAATGTACATAATCACTGGCATTATCTGTCACTCCTCCTGCAAGCATTTGCTGTCCAGCCAGTCTCCCTCCAAATAAATACACCCTAAAGTGCAAGGTATACATGGAAATAGCTCCCAGGCATCTTCTTGTCAGGAGCAGCCAGCAAGTCTGCAGGTAAGGAAGATTACTCAGACAGACTTAGGCCATAGCTCTTTCTTCATTTTCTCACATGTGCTTTGTAGAGGTCTGCAGCCTTGTTTTCTGCTTAGGATGTTACGGACACACCCTTTTGTTATTTGTATTTTGCTTGAGAAAAATAATGCAGATCAAATTAAGTACAATTTTAAGGTACCTGGGTAACATCATCAGCCCACAGCATGAAGATGCTTACAAAGCACCTCTTTAAGGCAGCATGTAAGGACACCTTAAAAACCGCTTATTTCCCCAGTAATACAAAGGTAGCAGAACTAGCTGGCACTGCAGCTCCACTGAACAAGTGGAAAGCTGGGGCCACAAAGGCCAAGAGGGGCAGAGATGTCTCCCAGCGCAGTCCTAACAAAGGAAGCTCTTTACTATGCAGCGAGATGGCGTGGTGCACGTTACAACAGCGCAAACCCCGGGAGCGTGGCACCGCCAGGCAGAATGCCAGCGCTGGTGCTCTGAAGCCAGGGAATGCAATACGGTAATGTTATTATCATATATAATGTTATCTGAAACTAGTCTGATGAGGATGATCCCTATGTTGAAACCTGTAGACAAGGTGCTGCAAGGTGGATGGCCCAGAAGGCTGCCTTCCCCTCCGGAGTGGATCACCTCTCTCCCATCAGCACAGAAAGCACACACTGAAGATGACGCTTGGACTTCAGGACACCTCTGTCACCCAGAGCGCAGCGCCGCTTCTCTAAGCTTACTATTCTGCTCCCCTAGACCCAGTTCATCAACCAGATAAATCGTCCAAGTCAGCAAGAAGAAAACCCACTTAGGAGGCAGGGTGAGGGAAAGGGTCCAGCTTTAACACAACCGCCCTGTGACCGCTGTATTTAAGAACAGCCCATCTTTTAAAAGCAAGCCCCGCATCACGCCGTTCTCCTCGCTATTTACAGACTCCTATTGCAACGTGCCACCCCTAACTCCTCACACCCCCCCTCCCCGGGCGCTGCCGACCCCCCACAACGCACCACACCCCCCCGAGCGCTCCCTGACCCGCCCCCTCAACTCCATCCCTCGCCGTCACCTCACACCCGGCCCTGCTCCCCCAACACCCACCCTCCCCCGCTGCCCCACCGGGGCTCCCAACGGAGCCCACCCACGCCCACCTAGGGCCAGCAAGTCGGCGGCGACGGCCCTGCCGATGCCGGTGCCGCCGCCGGTGACGATGGCCACCCGCCCGCGGAACTGCGCCGCCGCCAGCAGTCCACTCGCCGCCGCCATGTTCCACCCCCCCCACCCCAGCGCCTCACACAACGGCCGCCACGCCCTCCCCAACCACGTGACGCGCGGCCCCGCCCGCCCGCGGCGGGGCTCGGTGCCGGGGCTGGTGAGCAGGCAGCGGCAGAGCCGGAGCGGCGTTGGCGGTGCCCGGGGCCCCGGCGAGTCGGGGCGCTCCCGCGTCCTGCGGCACGGCACAGCGCGGTATCGGGGCCCCGGGGGCGGAGCTGTCGGGCGGCAGGTAAGGGAGGCGGTTATCCACGGGTCTGTAACGCCCGCGTCTGTCCCTGCGGTGGAGGGACCGTTGGCCCCGCGTTCATCGCCGGGGAGCGGTCGGTTCCTCACGCAGTGTCCTGGTGCCTCGGGGTCGCCTCTGCCTGCTGGAGCCTCGCTGCAAACCCACCTAGCCCCCACCCGTGGTCTCATCTGCTGCAAAGGGAGGGGGTTTCATGTTCTGTGCCGTTTCGGGTCACCTTCCACAGCGACGCGGGAAGACACCCTCAGGAGCACGGGGCGTGGGGAGCCCCATCCGGGGTCAGTGTCGTGCTCTGAAGGTGTCAGAAATAGCAGAGCTGCTGGTGTTCTCCTGCCGGAGACCCTTGTATGGAGAATCCGCTCTCCAGGCACGGACTTTGTCATGAAGAGGCCGTGAAAGCCGAGGTGAAACCATTTACCATGTCCCTAATGCAGCCACTTTGTGCTAAAATGCCTTTACGTTTGGTTTGGTTTGTTTTTTTTTTCACTTAAAATCGCCCTCAATAAGCTCAGTATTAATTATTCATTTGACACAGAGAACAACCAATATAACTTTCCTTTCTATTCCACAGTGAAGTGACAGAGCATCTTTGTCCATTGCAGGTGATTTTAACCAGCGCTGATGTGCCCAGGAGTGTGTGTGTGCATGTTCAGTATTTTTCCAGGCATGTCCTCTGTCGTTTTCAATAGAAGAGGTGTTTGAAAGTGTATCTCAATTTTGTCCTGTTATTTTTGCCTGAGGGGAAGTGGCTAATGTGACATGACAGTGAGAGGAAAAAAAATTTTAAAAAGACATATGAGTAGATTGGGAGAATCATTGAGTCTGTTTTGGTTTTCTCATTTGTTAAATGGATTTATTTGCTTTTCCCAAAACATGTTCTAAGGTTTAATACTTTGAATCAGAGACAATTGCAAGATCGCATCTTTATCCTGAAGGTCAGTGTGTTTCAAAGGAAGCTGTACGCCCTCCTTTTCAGTGAAGGAAAGGGGAGGCATGGAGAAGTTAATGGTATGTCCAGTCTCATTCAGCAAAGGGTGACAAGACAGGAATGGACTTCTGCACGGTCGCTTAGGCCGGTGAGACAAAGTTGCCTTTTGGGTGGGTTAATGTTTGCAGAATACTTTAATATTACTTTAGTATTACTTTCTGGAGGGAAAAGGTGAAGCACTGTGGGTGATGCTGTTAAGATTTTTTTTTTTCCCCCCTTTTAATGATCTTCCACAGTCTGTAGACTCCACAGATCCCCATTAACTGTCTCTGGCTGCCCTACATATCTCAGGCAGGCCGTATCAGAGCAATCATTAATTAATCCCAGGGAGAGGCACTCATCTGTGCTAGTGAACTAGATCTTCGTATTCCAACCTGCTGGCCATCCCCACTGAGCCACAGGGCACCAAGGAAAACCCAGTGGACCTCTCTGCTCATATGACTTGCTTGATTTCAGTGTTCTTCCAAAAAAGCACTATCAAATTATTTTTCTTTCCTATCAGGATAAATTGCATGGGTTTTGGAATTTCTCAATAGCCATAGAAATGCCATAAATATGGGGCTGAACACATGAGTTCTGTGAGTGATGGGTGGGAGGAGAAAGTGAAACATAAAGAGACTGGAGAGTGAGGAGGCGAGAAAAGGAGACATCCATTCCTTGGCATTCCATGGGTAGCAGCCCCTTCTGTTACAAAATCTATCCACAAAGGAGAGAGCTGAGATAACCAATGCTCGCAGATGTTTTCAGCAAGGCAGTGGCTTCTGGTCACTGTCGTGTGGGTTGCCTTTGAACCAAGGATTCAAAATGTACCTTTGTGTGAACGGATTTTACTCCAGCAGTTGAAATTCAAACTTATTTAAGCTGAAAAGAAGAAAATCTTATTAACTAAAATCAATTTTAATCTTCTCATATGCTTCTACTTTCTTATTCGCAAAGGAATGTTCATTTTCTTTTGTTGATAGCATTAAAACATGTTGGTCTGTCACTACATGCAGCCATAGTGGTAAATTCAGTAAGCAGGCCGCTCTTCTTACATATTTATGTTATTCTATAAACTTAATGTTCAGATTCTTAATTTTTATGTCTTAGGAAATAGTGTCTGATTAGACAGCTGATTTTTTTCAGTATGTGTCAGCTTGCATTTGGAAGAAAATAAATCTGCATTTAAAGCCTTGGAGTCTTCATTTTCATTCTTTGAAGTTAAAAACCATCTGAATTTTTTTCCTTGGTATATCTATCACTTAAAACATTAACCATTCAAAAACCAAAATTACACATTTAGGAATAAGAATTCATCACTAGATTTTTCCCAGTTGTCAGTTTCTTCAGAGTTGTGGGATTAGCACGTCATTCTTCAACATCTACTTTTTTATTTCTAGACTGAAGAGGAAAATCTAGGGTTCCTGTTTTTACAGCTCTCAGATTGTGTCTTGGTTTGAATGAACTATTTCAGTGTGTTGGGGTGAGTAGGAAACTGCATTTTCAGAAAAGGCTACTTTTGTCAAAAGCTGATTTTGTGCTTTGCCAGCCTATGGCTCAGCTATTCAGCTGATGACAGCTGCCAGTCCAGTACGCTGCCATGCTTTAAAAATCCTGGCAGCGGTACGTACTGCCTTAATAATTCCTTATAGCCTGTTGTCGTTCAGGGGGTCTCTACCCTCCCATAGATCATAATCCATGTTGGCAAGGGAGAAGGTCTCAGGGCCGTTAAATACCAAACTGATGTGAGAAAACAGATGGCTCCAAACAAGAGAGAAATCTCCGTGGGATCCAAACCCTGGAGAGGTATCCCTAGGCCAGCAGTCTCACATGGAGGTGAGAGCACAGATTTAATGAAAAGCATCTCAGTGCCAGAAATAAAACTTTAAGATCAAAGGCAATTTCTGACAGAGGGTTTCTGCTAGTTAGCCTTCAGAAAAAAAAGCAGGCTTGCACTCAGCAGCCTCTGCTTTCCCAAAACCCCCTCTCATGGATGCCCCATTTTATATCTTTCTTCACCAGGGATACTAAACTGCACAAAGTGTAACAACAGTCATTTCTTCCACCCCCACACCTGTCACGAGAAATGCCTGGATTGAGCCAAAACCAAATGAAAATGGGTGTGAGTTTCTGTTTCCTTACCCTGCTGGGCCTTTCTGTGGGATTACACAGAAGGCCTCTTTGGAAATCTCTGCTGCTTTCACCTCCTTGTGTGCATTCTGTCCTGCGGCTGTTTTTCCTTTCATCATCTCTCACTGACAAGTGAGAAGCTTTCTGGTTTCCATGTCAGAATGCCTCCTGGTCAGCGTCAGCCCCAGTTCATGATCAGGCTTGCTGATCCATTCATCTCTTTAGGGACTCTCCCTCAGGAAAGGTACTTTCAGTAGTATCTTGGGGGATTTCCGTCTAATTAGGAGATAATCAGGATTTTACAACCTTTAATCATTATCCCTAGGAATTTCATTCCAGTGATTAAAAAAATACAGGAGATACCAAAGATAGACACCCTCCTCAAAGCAGAGTTCATAGTGGTGCAAGACATAGAATATCAACATCAAACAGATTGAAACTGGTACATAGGCAGCTTTTCTAAATAGTCATACACCCTGCTAACACCACACTAATGATGCTGAAGCATTCACTTGTCTGCAATTCAAAGCACTGTGTTTTTAATACCCTGGCATCATGGATCTGTGTCTGCACTTGCATCCAATTGAGAGTCCCCTGAGCCAAGTAATTCCTGCTGCTGGAGATACTGTCTAAATATCTTAGATTATGTTTACTGTGCAATGTATTAAGCAATCCTGAATCACTCCCAGGGGAATCTTCCAGTTCGGTCTCTGTGCAGTTCAGCTCTTCAGCAACTCCTGGGCTGCAGCCAGGTGTAACTTGGAGAAAGCTCTGATCTGAAGCCCTCCCATATCTTCCCTAAATAAGAACCACAGGATGTTGTTTGGTGTCAGTATTTTTCAGATAATCCTTCCCAGACTGGATTTACAATTGACTGTGTTTTCCATTGGGCTGCATGGCTGCAACTTCTTGCTCTCTAATAGCAGGTATTTCTATGTGTGGTTTCTCCTCATTTTGTCTGAGTAAAGCACTGGGGTGCTTGATCTTGCCAGCACAGAGCAAGGCTGGTAGAGGGAGGAGACCAAGACAGTCAGGAATCTTCTGAGTAGCAAAGGAAGGAAGGAAAAAGAGCCTGAGGTGCCAACACAGGGTCCTAGCTTTTAGTTATTGTAAAGGTCAGGCAAGAGTCCAGCATGCATTGAAACATCCTGGTGAGAGCACTGCATGATTTCCTAAGGAAAGGAAATGGAAGTCTTGAAATCCTTCACTGAAATAACCACCTGCCAGCTAGGTTTCTAGCCGGTTAGGACTGTGCTGTCTTACATGAGCGTATGAGTGGTCCACATCCATCCCTGGTGCCTCATGGCATTGCAGTCTTCAGACATAGCAACTGCTGGTGGTTCTTACTTGCACACGTGTGTGGATATACACTGTGTAGAAGGTCTTTGCACTCTGGAAAGGGAGGTGAGGGGCTCAAAACTTGTTTTTCATGTACTACATGCTTGATCTGTTGTTACTGATCTGCTTGGCTGCCTAGAGGAAGCACACCAGTTTGAGGCTCCTAGTGCATCTTCCAATCCCATTTAATACCAAGCCTTCAAACTGAGGATGAGTCAGGTATTATATCAATAAAAATAGATGCTACATCTGATCCCAGCCTAAGGGCACTGCTGTAGAGGCAGGTTGCTGGGCTCAAGTTGGTGGGACTAACTTTGACTGTTCCTCTGGTACAGTGTAATCCAGCCGTGACCCGGTGGGTGAGGTAGGAATTACAATGGACTCCTGCTGTTTCAAGGTGCAGGGTGGCAAATGAAGAATTGAGGGGCAGAGCAGGGGAGTAGAGAGAGCATATCTCCTCTTTATCATTGAGATTTTTTTTCTACAAGATTTAGGTACCTCTGTTGAGTTTATTCATATCTAAGCCACTTGGTTAGCTTTGAAGATTTCAAACCAACCTCCACTTTCAAGTCATTCTCCTTTTAAAGCCTTGGTTCTTTTTAAAGGCTAATGTGCACATGCCATTCATTGACGTTTTTAATATAATAAACATAAAGAAACAGATCTCATCCCTGTGGAGGCAGTGGGAGACTTTGAATCCTTTGTCTCAATTTCTCTTTCTTCTAGCAGTCTGGACAAAGAAGTGGGGAGACAAGGGAGAGACAGCACTTTAGGCTTTCGCTCTAAAAAAAGGTAGACCTGTACAGTTTTGGGACTTTGATATACCAGAAAATCCATAAGGCATTTTATTTAATATAAAATAAAAATGCACAGCTATTCTCTTGTGCTGTTTTCCAGCCTTCAGTAATACTGATCTACGCAGCAGTTATTATTCTGTGACATTTGGAAAAGTTATGTAACAGCAGAGGAAAATAAAAAGAACTGATTCATAAACCAGATACTCTCTAAAATGTCCTTGACTTTTAAAAAAATCCTTTGAAAATGTCATCCAGAAACAATCTAGTGATACTTTGGAAGGCCTCTCTCCACTACCTTTTTTGCTGTTGTTGTTTTGGCTGTATCCGTAGAATACTGTCAGCAAGCCTTTGGGAATCTCATGGAAGGATGGCAAGGAGAGCAAGGGGCCTGAGCCACCCAGCATGGCACTGAGCTGCCCAGCATGGCACTGGGAGCCAGTGAGCCCTTAATCCACACTCAAGAGAATCTAGTCTTGCTGCAGCTCCAGCTTCAGTGATGGTCAGCTTGCGCTGGCTGACACAGGTCTGGCTCATGGTGCCAGCAGGATTGGTCCAGAAGCTGCTCAGCAGTGTGGAGCAGTGCTGGCACTAATGCCTCCTGCTGACAGGAAGGAGCCATGTGCCAGTGATAAACCAGAAGGACTGGACAAACTTGGGTCTGTCAGCACTTACCTGCAGAGATTGTGTTGCTTGCCCGCTCCTCCCTTTGCTTTTAGCTTGAGCTTTTAGCACCCTCTGCTCCTGAGGGGAAGGCATGGGGCTAGGGGCTCAATTAGCAAACACCCATAAAGATTTTGGTGGCATGAGTCATCTTACTGTGTTATCCCCTCAGCTGTGGTGCTCCTCTGCTTTTGGCAGTCCAGCTTGAGGTCTGCTCCTGCTCATGCACCCCTAGAGCACCATCATTTTTCTTGTCTCTCTCTCCAAGAAATGAAAGTGCTTTGAAGCTTCTGGATTAAATGGGGAGAAAAAGACAGGTGTGATCTGTGAGCTTTGCTGTTCGCTTTCTCCTCCTTTGCTGAGATGGCATAGGCAGATGTTTCTCTTTATGCCTCTGGTATTGTTATACAGACACTTAATTCAGCCTTGCAATGGGCCACTGCTGTGAGGGGTAGTTCTCCCCTTCCTTAGACTTTCTTTCCTCTAGGGGTAGCTGCCTGGTGAACCCGATGAGGGAACCCATCTGGCTGAAAATAACATTTTCTTTTAAAATGCAAAAGGATTCTTTTCAGTGAGATAAATCCCCCTGTCAGGCTCACTGCAAGCTGCACAGACTTTAGTACTCATAGAGAGGGGCTGTTCTTGCTTCACCTTCTAACGTGTCATTCATCACAGCCTCGAGTATTTGCTAGATTCACGTAACTGTGTAATCTAGTTTGAGCTATTACACCATGAAACGGAGACAGATGTCATCCTCCGTTTCAGTGGGGTATGGTGAGGATGCATATGTGACAGACCATGTGGAGTCATTTAGGTATTTAAAGCAGATCCAGAGCTGTTGAGGGAGCCTTACTGTTTGGCCCTCTCCCAGCATAAGGTCTGGATTAAATGTGCTTTCTCACATACATCTTGCCACATGTTTTTGTAGGGTCTGGGGCTGCATGTCCTGCATTAGACCAGTATGTTTTGTCATAACATGATTGACTGGTGACAGACAGATTTGTCCTGAACAGCTGGATGCATCTGATACCATCTATTTTTCATGTATGCAATCTGTCAGCAGATAACCTCTTTAAAAATACTAGGGATTGGAAATAATCCTTTGGGTAACACGCATCCTCAGAAACACGCACATGCACATGCACAAAATCAGAGCTGGGGTTGGGTGGAGAATGGATTGGGGATGGGGAGGTTATGGAGTAAAAGGAGCAGGCAAAGGAGGATCTGTGGCTGGGGAACTCTCTCTGAAGGTGTGTCTCTGGGGTAAATTTGCCATTCTCTCTTCCCCATCCTGGGTAACTCACAGTGCTTCTGAAGCACAGGCTGTTGTTTGTTTCTGCAGATAACCTCTGCATGTGAGTGAAGATACAGTGCCAGTTCTTCTTATGCACTGTACATTTTATGTGACTATAAAAATAAAAATTGATGCTCCTAACTGCTTACTGTCTACATTTTTTCCTCTCATGTCTGCTCTGAGCAGTCATAAAAAAGGTACTTGTGCTGTAGCAGGGATTTAAGATCAAGAATTTTATTACCTTGTGGGAAGGCTCTTCCTTCCTGTCTGCATTCAAACCGGATAATTTCTCTTCTATTAGAAGTGGGATCAAGCCCTGAAAACCAATGGAAAAAACTTCCTTTGACCTAAATGGTGCAAGGCCAGGCTTTTAGTGTGTCAAAGACTAATACTGTCATGGGAAGCGTAAGCAGCAGTAGCTTTCCTGCATAGTAACAGAAGACTGTGCTTCTAAAAATTCCTCTACAGAGTGTTTTTGCAGAGCCGCCTCCCCAGGGTTCTCCATCTGTTTTCACACGGAGATTAATAACAAATTGTTTGGCTAATAAACTGCTCCCTGCTATCTCTGAAATTTGACCCTTTCTTTTCCTTCCCTCCCATGGACAGTTATTAGATTCCTGTGCTCCCATGTGGGAGACATAACTAATATTAGTTGCACAGCAGTTGTCATGCCTCAGCTCCACAGTAAGGCTTTTAAGGGGTGAAGATCTTGGTGTATGGCTGAAAGAGCTGGTGCTGTGGACAGCTGTGTAGTGCTGAGGGCTGGCCTTGTTCTTACAGGAAGTAAAGAAAAAGGAGAGGAAAAAAAAAAAGTTTTGTGTACCCTACTGTGATTTCTGCAAGAACCCATTTTTGGTTCGCAACTACAGAGAGAATATTCTAAGGAAAAATCCGACTGGGGTGTGAACCTGTTTGATCTTCCAGCATCCCCATGGGATGTGGAGCTGATGGTGGTGTTTTGAAATGCTGTGCTCAGAAGGTCTGGACCAGGTGGCAGAGGGTATCCCAGCTGCTCCATTGGCAGAAATAGATGGGAAAAGAAAAAATGGCTACTGTGAAATCAGGCTTAAGATCAGGAGGGATCTTTGTGATCTTTCAATCTGACTGCTCCCTAATACAAGCCAGAGGACTTCCCCACATTAGCACCTTCTGGTCAAGTACTGGTGACCAAACTGCTGCCGAGATACCCAGTCCAGATTTGGAAGTTTCCAGTGATGGGGCAACTGTCCCCAGCCCTCTTGATGTATACCAAGTGACATCTGCCCACTCTGTTCGAACACCTACCTAATGTCTTCCCTGTATTTGTATCTTTCAGCTTTTTACCTTACTGCTAGATCAGAGGGATCTCCTTCACCTTTTTTTTGTTTCTAATGTAGACAGACCGACGTTGGATTTTATCTCCTCATGCCTTAAACAGAATAACCTGGCCTTCTTCACTTCCTTATCCCAAGGGCTCTGACCCACCCACAGCAATGGTGCTTCTGAGGGGCTTGTCCCCCATTGCCCATTCCCTCCCCTCTTCTCAGCTGAGGAGCAAGAAGAGGAGGAGCTGGGCTGCCACCCTTTGATAACCCTGCTGGTGAGGTGGTTTTTTCTAGTCCTGGTGGTAATTTACAGTGGCAGTAGCTGCTATAGTGGGGGTGAGAACGTCAGACATAGCAAAATAACTCGGAGATCACAGTCATCTTCTGGTCATTAATCAGCATTCCGCCTGACCAGTAAGCACAAGAAATGGACATATTTCCAGTGCCTATCTGTAAGAGATTCAAAAGTGACATCGTCTTGCTCCTCCTCACATAGTCAAGGTTGACATAGTCCTTTAGCCTTTGGCATCACATGGAGAACTGATCTTAACTGTGAGATTAACCAAGGTCACAGCTGAAGAAACTAAGTAAAAAAAGCCCAACCACAAATCTTCGCATGTAGCTGTGTGTTATTTTTAAATGTTACTGGCAAGTCATCCCCTTTTCAAGGCAGTAGGGACTGAGCATGGGACTACAGCCAGGTACTTTGGGAATCTAATCCCAGATCAACTTCTGTGTCTCCAGACTTCTAGCAGATCATCCCAGCAGTGATGCTTTTGGCTTCTCTGTGGCTCCAGGGCTGTTTTCTTTTCACCACCTCTGGGACAGGAATCTCACTGTTGTCTCAGGGGCTCATTAGGTGATTTTAGGATTTCATAGATGTAAAACTTGAAGTTTTATTGCTGATTCTCAGAGAAAAATGTTACAGTCTACTGTACCTCCTGGATGAATTTACTAAAAAGAGTAAGTTTATACCATAGAATAATTTTTTTCCTTCTCCCCATAAAGGCATTTTTAAAAAACACTGAATGAAAGCTTACATGAATTCTAACGGATGTGAAGACAGCTCAGAGCCCTGCCAGTGTTAACATGTTAAAAAGCTAAAGCTTGCTGTCTTTGAAGTCAGTGAATGGTTTGCTTTGGAGTTAAAAGAGGAAGGTGAAAAGCAAAGCATTAGATTTCACTGCGAAGTTTCTTGCCTATCCCATTCCTCTTCTATATTATGGGATGTGGAAAAATGCCTATCTGCACACTGCTTACAAAGAGATGTAAAGGCCACGTTCTTCAGGCAGATGAGGTACAAAAACTGAATTGAGGAATTGCTTCTCATTGGCTCAGTTATACATTTTGTGGGTGGGGTGGAGGTGATGAGATGCTTTTCGCAGTTGGGTCTCTGGGAAAAATTCCCTCCTTGGTTTTGCTCCATTCTTGGTTGAGGTTGGACTTTGGAATGGGAGGAGAATGCACAGTGATCTCGAACAACACACACACACACACACACACACACACACACACACGCACACACCCCTCCCCGAACCATGCTTATTTTGGTACTAGGGCATTCATCATCACTGCCCCTCTTTGTTCCTGCTTCCCTTGATCAGCACTGGAATATTTAAAATTAGTTGCTTCTAGGCAGTTCTAAAGTGCAATACTGACACTGCAGTGAGGGGAGAGTATTTGCAGTAAATTTAGTCTTTTATAAAGCTGTTTCCCAGTATATCTGCAAATTCAGGCAGGTTTGCTCTACATTTTTGCAAGGCAGGTGTAAACTGAGATAGCAATCTAAATAGTCTGTTCCCAGCCATGCTGCTGAGCTAGCAGAGATATTCCCTGCCCAGTGATTTAGAAGTAGTCTGACTTCTGGGGTATGCCAAATCTTTGGTTTTTTACTTTCATTTTATGTGTCTTCTGATCACCAGAAGCAATTTTCTACAATGCAAAAAATAATCTGAATTGTTGAGTTCTTCAAAGCCACATAGAGTCAACTGGTCACAGTCTTATGTGTGAAAGTGATACTATTAAAAGGGTGTGGGTGTGTGGGTGTGTGGGTGTGTGTGTGTGAATATATGAGGCATAAATAGTTGATACAAAGCTTTGCAAAAAATTTCAAAACAAACCAGCAAAATCTTACATCTGTGGGAAGAGCAGGACTGTACTGCTAAATCTAAAAATGCTCAACTCTTTTCTAGCATCTGTTCATGCAAAACAATTTCCCCACCATTGTGGGGGCTATAAATTATGATATCTCTGTTTCTTAGTTTCCTGTTAAAGAGATGACTCAGATAGTGGGTAGAAGCTTTATTATTGGTCATGTGCATTCTTTTAAATATAGATCTTCTTGTAAATGTTCAACAGAGCTCTTCAGAGGTGTTAAAACGATATTCAGAATATCGTTTATATACTTCTTGAATACTTGGCACAGTCATTTTCTTAAATGTTATGATACCTGAGAACCATTAATACTGCACCTTCCACATTCATGGAGCAGGATTTGTCTGCCTCAGTGCATGTTTAATTATATGTCTTTTACTTAGGCAGCTTTCCCATAGATAACAGTATCACTTGATACTGCTGTTAATTTTTCTTGAATGAGGAATAAAAACCCAAGCCCTTCTGAGTTGTTTTCCCAGAAGATTTTGCTGTGATTTCCAATCTCCTCCCCAGTGAAATCATAATAGTAATTTTGCTTTAAATCCACTGTATATAGTGTATTTTTAAGGTTTGAGAGCACTACATATTGGTAAGGTTTGAAACATCATTCATTTTAACATCATTCGATTACTTTTGCAATATCCTTGCAATAGGCAGTAAATCAGAAGACACTCAGAATGAGAAAGGGTGGCACCAATAGAGCTGTTTTAATGCAGGATGAGCACAGTGTTCCTCCTGCAGTGGTCTCTAATCTAGGCCAGTCCCTTAAATCAGACAAATTCTTTTTCATCTGATGGTTTCATTTCTTCATGTTCATGCATGTGGGCCAAAACTATTCTCTTCTGTTTGCTTCCAGCATTGCAGAGGAATGCTAAATTCACCCAGTAAGCTGTGTTTGCTTAATCTCTTCTTATAAATGTAAATACTCTTTCCTTTTCCAGCAGCTTTGGTTTATTATATTTAAAATTGGAACCTGAGAATCAGGATTAGATGATATTACAAAACATGTATCCATGTAATAAAATTGATATTCATAACAGTAGTAAGGATCTTCAGGTGACATTTAAACCACTTGGAAGTAACCCTTTATAGGAAAATTCTGGCAATTTTTTCTGCTATAAAAGAAAAAGACACTTTTTCAGCCTTCTCTCTACTTCTAGGCTGAGAATGGAGTGCATCATTTGGGTGTCAGCAGTAGGACATCTTACCGAAACAAAGTATCCATGCGACCATTGTCTAATCAATGACTTCTAAGTGCAGGAGCTGTTAGATTGCAAACAAGTGCTACAAGATGCCAAGTGAGGTGCTTGAGAGCAGCAATGGGATGGAGGAGACTATGCAGAAAGAGAGCAAGTCTGGAAGCCAAAGCCCTCACCGTGGCTCCATGAGAAGGGCTGTGGCAACCACTGTCACATTTGATGGGGAAGCCACTATGGACCGGAGGAAAAAGAAGAAGAAAGAGTCCCGTCCTGAGTCAATAATAGTCTATCGCTCAGAGAATGAGAATAAGGTGGAAGAAGAACAGGCAGATGAAGAAGGAGGGGAGAGGAGCTCTGAGGAAGGCTCCAAGTTCCTGGGTCAGTCCATGGCAGACGGTATGTATTCCTGAGAACGCTCACTTTCCATAAACTTTTTTTGATGCTAGCATGCTCTAAAGTCAAATGGAACTGACTGTAGGACCAACCCTCTCCAAGACTGCAGGTGAGGAGAGCTTGAGTTGGTGCATAAGAATGCTCTGAAATAAGAAGCATTACAGGCTGACTTGGGGTGTCTCCCGCTGTTCTTTGCAGAGGCTGATTGTTGCCGCATTCTTGGGTTTGAATGCATGTGCTGGTTGGGGTTGATCCAGAGAAACGCTGAGTGCGCTTTAAGGCAATGATGCTGTGATCAAGCCCCTGTCCATACCAAACAAATGCCTGTTACGTGAAAGGATGAAAGCAAATGGATTTAGTGGCAGGGAGATTTACCTGTGACAGGGAGTTTTACTCATTATCTAGGATTTGCTGTTGCCTTCTGTTTGCATATTCTGAGCACAGCTTCCTCTTTAAGAGTGATTATTTGGCAAGATCATTGTGGGGCATCTTGGAGCCACTTTCACTTTTGATGTCTACCCTGGATACCCTTGCAGGGAGGAGGTGTGGAAGGCAGGTCCTGTGGCTAATCCTCTTGTAAGCCAGCAGTACAGGCTGAGAGGGGCTTAAATGTGAATGCATACTCCTGGTCCACCAGCCGCACCAGATTCCTCCAGGATCCCAACCCCTATCCTCAAGGCTTATCTGATGCCTTCCTATTTTTGCGGGCCACTTCAAGCTGCTCAGCCTCCTTTGAAGAGTCTCTGAAGACTGCCTTCCAAGCTAGTCAGAATTAAGACTGGAAGGAAGCATATTTTAGCCCTATATAAGAGTTTATGGCCAGTATCACTCCAGGGACCATCCTAAGCCGATGTCACTTGGAAGCTAAGGCAGTTTGTGATTTTAACACACACCACAACACTTTGCTCTTTGGTGCCTTTGTTCATCCCTCAAAATGCAAATATAATTATATGAGAGTTTTAAAGTTTTTTCTAAAATTTTGAAAATTAATTTGGATTGAGATACAGTGCAAATGTACAGTGAAATACTAGTTATTCAAGTATAACCCCATGTGTGGATGTGCTTATTCCAGAACAAGAGTCTTAGTCATATTTATCTAATTCACCTGTCCATGCTGGTCAGGAATAAATCTATGAGGGTACCAGAGAAAACAGACATACCATTTGTGATTTAATTACTGTGTCTCATCTCTTTTTCATATGCTCCTGCAGCATTTTCCCTTCACATACTATCCCTAGTGGAGATGCTGGAGTCTTCTCCCTTGTCATTTCTGTCTTCTCCCTCACTATCTCTTCTTCCATTTTCTCCTGTGATTATCATCTTTATACTGCATTGATTGTGTTCCATCTTTTTAAAATTTAACTATAACTTCATACGTACTATCTAATGGTCTTTGGGGTCTTTGAGGATTTACAGAAAATATGCCATACAGAAAATAAATCTAATGTAGATGATTTTATCTGTGTTCATAGGTGTCTGGAACATGCCTTTAGACAGCCGATATGTCACCTTGACTGGAACAATCACCAGGGGAAAGAAGAAGGGTCAGATGGTGGACATCCATGTCACACTAACGGACAAAGAGCTGCAGGAACTGGCTAAGTCAAAGGAACCTCCGAAAGAAGATGTACCTGAGAAGAAGAAATGTGATGTTGGGCTGGACAGAGGACCCCATGTTGTCCTCTGGACCATCATCTGCCTCCCCATTATTTTTGTAGTGTCCTTTGTGGTTTCATTCTACTATGGAACCATTACATGGTACAACATCTTCTTGGTGTACAATGAAGAGAGGACCTTCTGGCACAAAATCACCTTTTGCCCCTTTTTGATCATCTTCTACCCAATTATAATTATGGTTGTGTCCTTTTCCCTAGGCCTGTACTCTGCTGTGGCCCAGGTAGCATGGTCCTTTGGGTACTGGTGGCATGCTGTCAGGGATATGGAGAAGGGCTTCTGTGGCTGGCTCTGCAGCAAGCTGGGTTTGGAAGATTGTTCCCCGTACAGCATTGTCGAGCTGCTAGATTCCGATAATCTCTCAGGTAGTCTCTCTGGCAAGAGCTCTGCACAGGGGGTTGAGACCTCGGCAGTCTGAGCCTTTGTCCTGGCTGACTGTTTTGGTCATATGTGAGTGGTTTTCACCTAGAAAATTACAAACTGATTTTATATATATATGTGAAAACACAAGCTTAATGAATAAAATATTGGGCTAGGAGTGCTCTTTAAATGTCACAGAATGCAAGTGTGCTAGCTTCACGTGGCCTGAGTGGGGAGGTGCATGGCTCTCCAAGGATTTGTCATCTGTTTTAGCTAATTACAACTTCTGGGAATGGTTAGAAAATCCAGGTCTGTGGGGCTCAGGCTGTTTGTGGAGTGGCAGTGATACATGCTGAAGAGTCCACTTCTATAAAGTTAGACTTTACTTTTCAGGAATAGGACATAACAGTGACCCATTGACTCAGTGGAAAGAAGTCTCCTCTCAAGCAGATGAACTTCAGGAGATAAGAATCCGTTCAGAGGTGAAGACTAAATTGCAAAAAGTGTGATGTTTCTGCAGTATTCCTAGAGAAGGTCCTTTTCCAGTGCTTCCAACAAGTGCAGCAAACTTTTCAGGTAGGCTAACTGCTCAGACACTTGTCAGTTTGACAAACAGACCGCTGGAATAGTTGTGCCCAGCCTTTCACTGGGAGACGTCAGCACAGCCTTCAACAAACTGATCTGAAACACACCCGTCATGTGATGGACGAGTAGGGCTTGATCTGTAATGAAGGGCGTGGGGACCTGACTGGCCTGTCACCAAGCATTTGCAGGTGACTGTACGTGCACAGACAGGTGCTAAGGACAGACCTGCATTTGCTCTCGATAGGTGCACTGCTAGTAAGGAGCAGGCTACAGGACCTGTAGGCAGGGTGCAGTGCAAACAGCTGCATTATAGAGAAGAGTCACCTGCTCTGAGGAAGAGTGATCAGTTTGCATGTCACAGCAATTCAGGTGTGGACCAGTGGCATCTGTATGTACAGAGGTGGAGTTGAATGCTTGGGATGGGAAGGTCTTCTTGAAAGTCATTCTGTTTTTCATGTTGCTCTTATGGAAGAGTTGCTGGAGCTTCCCTTGGAGAACAGGGGCATCCCTGAGACCTGTGTCTCTTACTGCCAGTGCAAACTGCATTAGTGCCTCAGCTCTGGAAATGTGCGTGTTCCACACACTTTCTGGTTTATTATATGGAAGAGCAATGGATTATACATCCTCCTCCCTTCATGTCTCATCTCCATAATTGGTTTCCCTCTTTTTGGGATTTTACATGGCATCTTAGTGGGCTCCCAGACCAGGCTGAGGTGGCCACCACAGGCTGGAGAAATTTGAATTGTCTTTTTAAAAAAAATAACTAGCAGAAAAGTTCTTTTTCTGGATTTACTGTTGGGGTTGTGGCCTAAGGAGGACATAAGGAAACTAAGAGAGGTATAACAGACTAATGGGGACTGACTTACGTGTCTGAAACATTATTAATTTTCTGAGTGCTCTAGTTCAGCTGGTGCTGCTAGAAAGTCTGGCTCAGCCCCAACCCAGAGGAGCTCCCCATTTGCATGCATGTAGGTAGATAATTCGTAGCGTGCGGTCAGACAGGCTGCACACTCACTCATGAGCGTGTGTTTCACTTCTCCAGCCTCCCTACCAGAGGGGGAGCTGCTCTAGCTTTAGGGTGGTAAAGAGAAGCATTCAGAAGCCAGATTTCACAGGAACTAATGCTTTGTGTTGCATTTCAAGGATGAGCTCAATACTTCACTGATTGTCTGTCCTGGTTAGGACATCTGAGAACTGGTGATGTATAAAAAAGTTCATCCAATCCTCTAGGCCTGACACTGAGAAATAAGTAAAAGTCCCTGCTGCATCCTTGGTCTGTCCCTTTCTGGGAGATCCAGCCAAACCAGCCTCTTAGTGCTGGCTTGAGGATTAACAGTGTGAATAGTGTACAAGCTTAATATCAAGAGCAGGCTTGGCGCCAGACTTCACTGACAAAGCAGAGGTGCTCTGGGCACAGGTATGGCCAGGCTGTGTTTGCTGCTTCCTGATGCACAGCTTTCAGTTTTTACTGGTTAGGTCTTTAAAGGCAATGACCAGCTTCCAGGAAAAAAAAAAAAAAAAGACCCCAACCTGTGAGGCAATGACAGGCAATTCAGTGGAGTTCAAAGAGGCTGACATATGCCTGGGACCAGTTCAGGGAGTGAAATGACTTGCACAGGACTGTCTCAATTGGGGAGCTTGATATGCCTCTGAATTAACAGAAAGGCTGAGGCTAAGTCATGCCGCTGCTGGCAGTAGTGACCCAGCTCAGCCGCTCTGCTTAATACTCTTCCACATGGAAATCGCAGGCTCCCACATGGCTGGAAGGTGGGAAGAAGTGATGCTTAACAAGCATTGATGGGAAGGAAGGCCCACTGGTAAGTGTTCTCACGCTTTGCCTAAAGGAACACTGCTGGCATGAAAGGAGTGGATTGTGTATCTTGGCCCTAACATACAGCAAACGAGGGTTTGGGGGAAGGATGGCTGACAAGTGTGCATTGCTGCAGAGGGAGAAAACCCAATTCAGCTGTCACTGACAGAGAGCAGCTGTTCAAGGCTAGATGAAAGGCTGGGGTCAGTAGCACAAAGAGCCTTCAGCTTATAGAGGGCTTGAATGATAAATACTAGCTCATTACAGCATACAGCCATGCGAAATGTCTGCTGGGCTGCAGGATTTGCTTTCAGGATTGCAAACAGCCTGTCAGAGTGGAGACAAAACCAAATCTGTGCCTCTTACTGCTATGTAGACACAAAGGAGCGTCAGAGAAGTCATAGTACCCTCCCTCTGCCTTGGCACCTACGCTTCTGGGTTTGGAGGCCACCTTTTGAGGGATATACTGGAACAATCCATTGTGTGTTTTCTTTACATTTAACCAAGCTTGCCTCTGCTCCTGTCAAAGTTGGGGTGCTCTGCCACTGATTTTGGTGGGGGCTATTTTAAACTTGGGGTTAGTTCTGGTGCTATTTGTAAAAGTTTTATTCAAACTTTTCTCAAAACAACTCTGGATAGCTTTCTCTCTTGTCTGTTATCCCCTGGAGTGGTTTGCCTGCTGCAAAATATATAATCATTATCAATTGTTGTAATAGAAAAAAGCACAAGTTTTTGTCTTGTTCTACCCTTGCTTTCAGAAACTCTCAAATAATTTTTGCTTATGTCAAACCACAGGGAATTCCAGTTACTCTGATTGTTGAGTGTGTTTCTGGCTGCTCTAGTCTGGATGTTTTTTTTAAGTAAAGATAATGTGTGTTTGCTGATTGTTACTTTTAATTGCATTCCCTTTTCCCATCCTTGCTGGCCTGGGTGGAGAATAAAGATGTATGTGGCTTTAGAAGAGTGTTGCTGTCATGCTTCTGTTTGACTTTGTATTAAAAAGAGTCACTCTATGCTGATAATTGATTACAAATCATTATCTTTGGAGACCCACTTCAAAGTGTGTCTGAAATGGGTCTCAGTTTTACCTCATTAACCTGTGCCTATCCAGAACTGTCAGATCTCTGGGCTCTGTTTTCTTTGTTTTTAGTTCACAGTGCACAAATGAAAACTTTTGATTTAATTTCCCTCGTTGGTTATCTGTTTGTTATCTGATCCAGCCCCAAGGATCACGCTTCCATACCAAAACAGGAAGTACATTTAACTCTACAAATATGGTCTGTGTGTCTGTGACTTGGAGCTGCTATTTACAGCTGTGCTGGGCAGATTTCTTACAGCCTCTAAGTAATCCAGACACTTCTCTGACAAGTCAAAGGAGAATCCACCAGTACAGGTCTTTGAGGTGTCTAAATATTAAATTACACCCTTCGTGCCCTCCCACACAATCTTACCACAGTCTGACCCTCCTGCTAGCACACAGCAAACACTTATTTGATATCTTATTTCTTCTAAGAAGGGGATATGGATCTTTGGAAAACCCAAATGTAATTCCTAGCCGAGGGCTAGCACAGCTTCAGTGTAACAGCTCTTTGAGCGGAAAGGCTACTTGCAGGTGATTTCCTCAAACTGGCAGTGCCACGTCGAATGCGACAGCTGGAAATACCAGGAAGGTGCTTTTGGTCTGATGCCTGCTGTAAACATTGCCAAGGAATCAGGATTCCCTGCACGGCAGATATACGTTGGGGACCTTCCACCTCTAATAAAGAACCTGGTGAAGGATACTTGGCTTCCTAGTGTGGCAGGGTGGGATGGAGGTAGCAAGTCCAGAGAATTAGCTCATAGGCCTTTGCAGTTCTCACCGTTGAGGTACTAGGTAATCATTTTACAAGATAATGGTCAGCAGTGGGAGAGACTCCTATTGAAGACCTTTGCATCAGGCAAAACACATCTACATGACTGCACCAGGTATTTCACCAGGGGAAGAGAATGTGCTAATTCTGCCTGCTGACTTACCCATCCCATTCAGTTTCTTTGAGCACTGAAACAATCGCAGCATTAACTGTGCTTTTAACCACAAATAGTCTCTTGAATTCACCGTTCTAATCCCTTGGGCCAGTGGCTTTGAATCCTGAGGCTGGAATCCTGCAATTCCCACAATGGATACCTTTTGGAAGCTGCAACCACTAGTTAAGAAAAGCCACTCCACTCTGCTCTTGCACCCTGAAGCACTCAATTACACTAGCATTAAAGAGAGAAAATAAGGATGCACAGCCCACATTCCTGTGCTATGATGGACACAGTTTTGCTCAAAACTTAGGCAAGCCCTTTTTGTCCTTGTGGGACCAATGCTCTTCCTGCTTCTTTCCAAAGACTTGTCAATATGGAGGCAGTTAGATTAACACAGATTCATTTCTGATATATTAATCATCCACATTTATTCTCTGTATGGAAATGGGAACTCACAAAAAAAAAAAAAAGGTTGAAGCAAATTCAGGGGGCTAATCCACTTGGAAACACAACTTTTCAATTAATTTGGCAAATTAGAAGGGATATCATGTTTGCTTGTCTTAACTATTAAAGTATAATTTCTCTTCCAACAGGCAGCCACTTAATCATGAGGAAGGGCTTGTGGTTGTGTATTTGATAAGGGTAAATTGCCAGGGGGTTCAAAAAGCCCCCTAAACATCCTTTCATGTAAACAGGTGAAGTGCGACTGCATGTGAACAAGCAACTCGTGGGTCCCTCTTGGTCACCCAGTTCCATTAGCTGTCTTCCTAATTTCTTGTCATTACACAGTAGCTGAAGTCTGTCAGAATGCATTAAAATAAAGAGAATGCCTGAGTCAGGCCAACAATGAGTTTGTCCCTGTGTTAAAAAAAAAATGCCCTTTTAGCATGCTAAAACATAAAACTGTACCCAAAAACAGAGCAGCTAAAATCCGTGGTGGTTCACATCCACTGAAATCAGGTATGCCACAGAGTAATTTGACCTGGAGCCCTCTAAGATACAGTTCCTACTCAGATGTGATCTCCCTGTCTTAGGGCTACTTCTCTCAACCATTTCTTCCACCTGGAAATTTAACTTCACAAGATAAAAAGGCTAACTACTGAATTTGACAGTATGTTCTGCTTGGCAAATAGGATAAAAACCCACCTCTCAGGCAACACGTTTCCTCAGGGCTTGATTTATTACAAGTTCCTCCATCAGTAATGTATATTAAGACCAATATATCTCCAGGTGCCTTTGACTATCTTCATACATACACCAAACTCTTTCTGCTCCTACAGTGATAAGGTAAGTGAATCAATTCTTTTTACTGCAAAATAACAGCAAACTGGCTTATTGTGATATAACACAAATATAGCTTCATTTATTCCCGCCTGGTTATCTGAGTCACCTGCAGCTGCAATCCTAACAACCCCAAATACCGTAAGTAAACTGAATGGCTTGTACAGTGCCAATGCTGGGCATGACTCCAACAGCTCCTGGGCTAGTCATCTTAAGGAGAGCATCTCTTTTATTCAGTCTTCCTTTCTAAAATACATTACTTGTCCAAAACTGTGGAAGTATTATCTTCTAATGTCTTTCACTAGGATGTATTTAAATATATTTGTAGCGAGCTGCCCTTATAATTATAGGCAATTACTAGAATATCCTTCCATCACAGTAGAGATTTTCCTTAAAACTTTTAAGCATGTAAGAGTTGCACACAGAATTAACAAACAAAAGCAATTTTAGCCTTCATTAATTTATTCAAATAAGCTCCTCTGTGACTTAAGAAATGAGCAGAAATAAAGCCCAGTATTTGCATATAGTAGAAAAAAAAAGTTAAATATTTACTATAGTAAGCAATATCATCCCAGGGCACGTGTAGTGTCATTGCTAAATGACAGCTCAGGTCTTACCAGGTATGTGTTGGTAGAGCTACCGTTAGTGACTCAAAGCAGATAATAATATTGACTCCTCTCCAATGTGATTACACACCACTGAAGCGATGAACTCTAATATTGAAACAGGCTCTAAGGCAAAAGCTTAATGTGGTGGCGGTGACTTCAGCTGGCCCCACAATTACAGCAGGATTGCTCTGAGGCTCCAATTCCACCCTAAAATCAAGTCTCTTTTGATGGCTAAATTTGCCATTTATTTTGATAGAAAGTTATAAGAATTTCAGTGCCTGCCTTGTCTAGTACAAGAAACCTGCAGAAATCGGCAGTCATCATCTTGATACCTCCATTCCCTCCAAGGAATTGCTGTAAAAAATAACTGATAAGGAAAGCTTGAAATTATTCTTACCCTTACATCTGACACTGTCACCTATCTGCTAGTGGCATGGGTTAGCATCAACTTACGCAAATAAAAACCAAACTTAATCCCTTCTTTCCTCTCAAATAGCAGCTCCCTCCTTCACACTGCTGCTCTGTCCCCCAGAGCTGTACAAACTGGGAACTCAAAAGAATTAAAAGCTTTAAAACATGACATCCCATCCTCCGTGTTGCAATGCTCCCCTTTAAAAGTGCACTAAGGCCGATACTTCTTTGAAGATCCAAACTGACACCCTTTCAGTCTGATTTCAATCTGCTTCCCAGGTGCAGGCAAACAAGTAGGAATTTAACAGTGGGGCCTCTCTCGCAGCTTGGAAAGAGCTGTGTTTGGCAGCTAAAAACTCCCTCCATCCCCTCCTGCAGGTCGGTTGGATGAATAAGGATCAAATCCCTGTGCTCTGAGGATTAAATTGGACTATCAGCCAGTGTGTGTGTGCATGCGTGCGTGCATACGCGCATGCATGATGCTGGTGGGGGGAGGATACTAAAGGCTTATCCTCATGCATCCACAAAGCAAATGCTTCACACAGTGAGTTACCCTAGCGAGCTCGTTTGGTACAATCCCGCTGCATGAAAGCTCTTTCCAGAGATGCCGAAAACACAACTGGATTGCTACTGGCTGCAAACAAAGACTTACTGCGCAGAGGGAGGTGAGACAGAGAGGAAGACTGTGAAACAAAGAGCATGTGTAGAACAAGATGGATGAGATTCTGCTTCTGCAATAACCCAGTCTGAAATGGTAGCAGCCAATACAAGACTTCTGGGCAAAATGTTGTTGTGCTGTGTCCTGTAATGCAGTCTGCATCTCCCCTCAGTTTTTAAGTTGCCATTTCATTTTATTGGCATCTACTTTGTACTTATTACCTCTGCCTAAAACACTGGCTTTAACTTTTTTCAAACACTATTTGATCCTCTTTTGCTGGGTTGTTTTTTTCTCCAAAGCAAGCATATCTGACATGAACTCTCTGGTCTCCAGGAACCAAGATGCTCTGGAGTTCAGTTAAGCCAAACTATTTATATTCATTTAAAAAAAAAAAATCAGGCCCTACACTGCTGATAGTCCTCTAAAATGTAATGAAGAAATCATCCGCTGTAACAGATTTAACAAGTAATCCAGAAAAGTCTGCCAGAGTTATGTCAAGAGTAGAAACGTGTCAGGATTTCAGTTTCTTAGCAGTGGGAAACCTCTTGTGATACCAGGCTGAGTGGCCCTTGCATCACCTTCTTCAGAAATCCTTTGGCTAATCCACAGATTTAGTACTCGTGAAAACATCATCCTAAGCAGAAACCCAGATTAATAGATTTTAGATGTAGGAAGAAATTTTTAAATCTACCTTCCAAAAAAAGTGCACTATAAAAGTATATATACATATATTTTTTAAAAAAATATTTTTATTGTCCAATTTCTGCCATACCTGCATGCAGAAATTCCTCCGCGGTGGGGTGGCGCTGGCCGGGAGACCTCTGCTTCACCCCGCAGGCTGTGGCCCTTCCTCCGCCCCGGTGACTGGGATCATGTCGCCCTCCAGTGGCTGAACTGGAAAACGGGGCGAAAAGCCAACTGCAGTAATTTTTTTTCTGCCTTAGAAATGCATCCAAAGAAATCTACATCCTATGAGAGTGCATTGGCAAATACTGAGAAGTTCCATCGTGTCGATTTGGAATATATTCATATAAAATTAACACCCCCCTCCCTCCCCCCCCCAGTTTCCTATAGCTATGCAATCTAAGTCATCTTCAAAATCACAGGAGCTCATGCTATTCCTTCTCTGGTGCGCCAGCTTTATGTAGTAGGGCACATTAAAGCATTTAATGAAAAGCCAATCCAGCATTTTGTTTGTCCTTATATTTCAAAGTGTGTCCAAACCCCATTTGCACAGATTGTGCAAAGCAATCTCTCAATAAAATATGTTACTGTAACATGTAAGTACTTCACATAATTTTTTTTTTTACAATAGCATGTGACATAAATGCTGATAAATTTCTATGTGGCAACAAAGGCACAAGGCTTTTAAAAGCAACAAATGTCTGTGAAGTCTCAGTGCCCCCCTGAGATAACTTGCAGCTGATTCTTTCAGAACATTTATCATAATAAGGCATTTTCTGAGTTGAAGGTATAGCCCCTTTCTTGAACAGCTGTGAGTGTTCAGCACTTACACAGATCTGACTGTATCTCAAATTGAGCACTGAGAAAATGTGACTCCCATAAACAGTGACTGCTGGTGAGAGACTTGAGTTCAAGTGATTTGTAAATCAGAACAGGCAACCTGCTGAACAAAACCAGAGCATTTTATTCTTAAAATGTCATTCAGTTACCACAATCCTAAGAATTTCCTCTTTCACTTAATGCCTCCCAATTTTTGTGACAAAAGAGTCTTAGGACTCCTTTAGTGCACAGCCCTAATTTTATCCCAATAGGTATTGAAAGAGACTATGGCATCACAGGACAAAAAAGTATATGCTTCTGTAGTTGAACGTGAGTCATAATATGCAGACACAAAGTACTTGATTAAGGTCATAAAAGAAACTTTAATGTCAGAATTTCCTTGCATTTTGGAACTGGACTTTTGCAACTTCAATGTTCTCTTTACTTCTTAAAGAAATACACATTAAAGAAATAAAATTAAATTCCAGTGTATAGACTCCTCCTGACAGCTACAGGGGTTTCAGCCCTGCTGAAACCTTTGGGCCCACAGCATACGCTTCTGCCTTTTGAGCTAATTAAATAATTGACAGCTGTGGAAGACTGTCCATTTATAAAGGTCACCTGCAATCAGGCAGCCTCACAATTAACACCAGCAGCAAAAAGTCATTTCAGATCAAAGAGGAAAAGTCAGAGTGTGCTTAAAGAGCGGAGATGTTTTCAAATCAGCTGAGCCAGGTGAATTTTATCCAAGGCAAATATAAAACTGGCTGAAGCAATCTCAGGAGCCTTAACCATTTTCCTTCAAAAGAGGGGTGAGATTACAAATATGACATCTGCTTCTAAAAAGGGTTGAGGAGTGCAGAGATGTTAGGGAGTAATAAACTATTTGTGCTCCAGTTATTGGAGACCAGCATAACAAATAACTAAACTATTTACAGGTGCTCAGAAGATAGTAAGTAAAAGTAAACTCAGGGTTTTTTTAAACAACAAATAGTGTCAAATCAATTTTTTTTTTTTTTTTTGGTGAGAGAGAAACAGGCTTTTTGGATAGAAATTATTTACCTCGATTTTAATAAGGCTTTGATGCTGTTTTAAATAGCATTTTCATAAGCAGGCTAGTATGTGCAATAAAAAACCTGTAAAAGCAGCTAGGCTGCTATATGCAAAGTTATGTCTAGAGGTTACTCTGGGGTGGCCATCTCAGGCTGAGCACTGTTCCTTCATGATTTAGCTGAAGATAAAATGTGCTTATGAAATCTGGAGATGACACCAAACTGAGAGATATGCCAAGCACAATGCCTGAGAAGATTAGAACTAAAAAACTATAGTCACAAATTTCATACATAGTTTGAAAGAGAAGCAAGCATGGTGCAATGTTTTAGGCAAATGTGCTGTTCTGCTCATCAAGAATAACAAACATTGATGGAAGAACTACTGGATGAGCAGCAATTCTGCAGGACAGTATGCGTGTGCTACAGAGGAGTGCGATTCTCAACGTGACTCCATGAGAGTGTGAAAAAGGTAAATGCCACATGGGGAAAAGAGGTTGTAAACAGAGTTGGCTGTGACTTTTTGCTTTATCTCCCTGTGACGAAGGTCTCTGCTGGTGTATTACACCCAGTGGAAGTTTTTTACCTGCCTGAGAAATGTGCGTTAATTGCATAGTCTGGAGAAGAGAAAGGGATTGGTCAGAGGGAAAGATGAGGCTGTAAATTCAGTAGCTGGGGTGGAGGGCAGTGAGGAGGAAAAGCAACAGTGGTACTGTCCTTTGGAAGAGGCACTATGAACATTGAGCCTCAGAGTCTCTCAGCTTCATGCAAAAGGATTTGAGGAGCCTTTTCTGAAGTATTCCCTGTCTCCTCTGCAGTGGTGTGGAACTAGTAGCTGTGGTGTGCTGCTTTGCTGTAGTTTGTATATCAGCCATGATCCAGCCTTTTGCCACAGTCCAAGAGTCCCTGAGCTAGAACGTGCCTGGCAGGGCACATGCCAAGTCAATATACTCTTGCAATTCATTACTTCTCTTTACTACATTTTACTCCCGTGTCTTCAGGCAAGGTTGGTCAGTGTGGTATAATCCTTCATATTTTCCATTCTAATTTTCCTACCACAATAACTTCTGTATGCTTCCCAGAAGTCTCATTTCCTTCCATTGCTTGAACTAAACAAAAAATGAACAGAGCAGGTAGACCAAGGGATAGGAACTGTTAAATCCCTAGAAGGATTTTTTTAATTGTTATTTTTCAGTTTATTAAAGGCACAGTCTTCTAATGTGCCAACAGTTCATGAATCATAGATGGCCAGAGGACAAGCCCTGTGGACTTAGAGCTGATCCTCAAAGACCAGTTTTGCTTTGGAGAGTAGAACCAGTGTTTGAGGTCTTCTCCCTGCAGGTGTATTCCACGAAAGCAACAAAGCAAAGACAGTGTGTTAGGCTTGCAGCTCTTGGGGTGGATCATCAGGAATCACTAAACAGACTTAATAAAAACTAGAGTGGGTCTGCACCACAGTTTTGGCATGTGCTTGCAAGCAGGTGTTTGGAAAGACCTTTTGGGAGAAGACAACTCTGCACACCTCATGAAGCCCAGCACAGGATGCTAACAGATGCGCTTCGAAGCTCTGCTTTGCTTTGGGTGCCAATTTCCTGTCTACTTTGTCTTTCAGCTTGCTGCCAAGCTTGTACTGGTAGAAATACAAAGCTGATTGGTGTCACAGTGTCCTTGCCCTGCTTTGTTTATCTCTGTAGGAAATTCAGTTCAGAGTTCCTCAGTTTGGAGTTAGTACCCACTTCTATGTATGAACTGAGGCGAAGAATAGGTAACGATTGCAAAGTTAATTCTTTTGCGGAAAGTTCCACTTCACGTATCTATTTCAATACAATTATTGTGCTAGACTCTTTCACGGGCACCCCCTTGCCGTGGGGAAAGAGCTTGCGTGCCCTTGTGAAGTTGAGAGCTATGCTGGTGGTGGCAAATGCCTCCGGTAGGGTCTCCCAAGCCTGACAGGTCTCAACTGAAGGGTCAGACAAAGTGTGTCCATGGGCAGGATGGGCTCACTAGCCTTTGGGCAACCATCCTAGGAGAAGGACAACTCTAACTCCAAACCCGGGCAGATGGAGCTCGTTTAGCCCTGTAAGGCCATCCATCTAAGAGAAGGATACTCTAACCAAACCTACGACCTGAGGACTTCGCTGTCACTGTCCAAGCTCGCTAGGCCCTGGCAGATGAACCTCAGGTGTAAAGGGTGGGGCCAGTCTCGCGCACGCTGCGCCTCACCTAAAAAATCCACCGCGCAGGCTTGAAGGGTGTACTCATGTTTAAAGCCCTTCCCAAATCTTCGTCCGCGAAGCCAAGCCATGATGATGATTGTGCTAGATCCTGGATGGCTATGACATTCCTTGTTCCACCAGGCATTTATCCAATGTTCCACCCTGTGGGCAATTCCTTCCAGGAGGATAAAGGCCAACTCATCTTTCTACTTTTACATCAAAGCCACTCATATTTGCTCAGAGTTGCCATAAGCAGCTGGGTCCCAGCTACAACTCTCTGGACAAAACATTCCTGCTTGTAACAAAATGGGGAAGCCATTTTCTTTGCTGCCTTGTAAAGGCACTGAGTGAAGTTAAACACAAGTCAGGCCTCTCATTGCTACTTTCCCAAAAGTGTGCTTATTTAATCCAGGCTTAGTCTTTTTGGGAAGGAAGAAAAGTAACCAAAAAAGGAGTAAGCAGAGCAATGAGTGAGAACCTCACTGGACTGAGGTCTGACTCACTTTGTTGCAAATGAGATTACAGCTGATCACTTCAGTTGCTGAGTCCTCTGAGATGTCACATATCAATTATTTATACCCAGAGACTGACATTCTGTAAAATTGAAATGGCCAATTAATCACAAGCATCTTTTCGCAAGTGTTTACAAGCAAAGATCTTCAAGTCTTAATCCAGGCTAACAAAGCCCCAGTGGCCAGAGATGGGGTTAATTAGCCAGCTCTAATGATTATCTATAAGTGATCTTTGTGCAGATTTGCAAAGGAAAAGGAAATGGGGATTAAAGTTTGTTTCAGAAATGATTAACCAGTTTTCCTTTGAATAGTGGAAATAGCTCTGATGAAATCAGGCAGTGTGACAGTACGAAGGGGCAATGTTTGGGTTTATTGTTTGTGTGTTTTGCCAAGAGAGCTGTAAGACCCCATTTATGCCAGACTGAGAGCTAATATATAGGAAGATCACAGATGGAGTTTCATGGTTACAGGTGTCTTGAGTTTTACTCATACTTTGTGAGGGAACAGGGTGCTGTACCTGGGTTGGACATGCTGACCTTCCTGCAAGGCAGAGGTTCCTAGTTCATACCCAAATTAGGTTTCTCTAAGTAATGTTTACAATTACTGTTCTCGCTATGAGAGTTTGGACCAAAGCCTGGAATTCAGCTTTTATGTCAAATCTAGGATTCAAAGAGAACTATGAAGGGTTTTGCATCAATATTTTGTGCCAGCAGTCGGAGCTGGGGTTTTACTTCCCAACCTTGGCCTAAAGCTAAAATGTTCAGTGATTATGATGCCTGGTAAAATGCATTTCTGCTTATGTGTGAAAAGCCCTTGCTGATGAAGCCGATCAATTCTCTGCGCTTCCCATTTGTGTACATGCACATCTCTTGTCTTATGCTGACTGCAAGCTACGTTGCAAATGAGTTGGGGTGGGGGATTGCCTGATTGTTAGCCCAAGGGGGAGCTTTTGGTCTGTACTGAACACTTCTCGGGACTAAGAAAACATCAGGGATAATAATAATGACAGTAAGCAGACCTGATTTCTTTGGCTGATTAATCTGAAATCTCCTTAAAGGCATTCAAGAAGACAACTCACAGCTTTCTCATGCAATTGCTGGCTGTTTTGTTTTTTTTTTTTTTGTCTACAGGTTTCCCATAAAATATTTGTTACATTGCCAAGCTGCTCTGTTCCTCTGATATCCAAAGTACTTTGAAGAGAAAATCCCTCAATTACCAATATTTCCAAAGCATGGCAATGTAGTAAGGAGGGAAAGGGGATTTTTGCCTTCAGACATCACTCTATATAAAAAGGAAACACTTGTGTTTGCAGGGTCAGTCTTCAGGTACAAGGTTTTTGAAGTGTTCATGTGAGGTTTATTCTTCTGTAGCTATACTAATATCACCACTTTGCACTCTGTTTTGAGAATAATTACAGATAATAATGTGGTTTTTGAGATACACTGAGAATAGAAAGAACACTGGTAATGATATTCTCAAAGGATACAGGAAAGGTAATGCAGAACAAGAAGTACTCAAGTGTGATGAAATGTTTACCATTGTCTACACATCTCTGCTTATGATTTAATACCCAACAGGTGCCAAGATCTAAGTGATACAGCATCTCTTAGACTTAGACTTGTAGGTTTCACTTTCATCAAACAGCCTCCATGTAATTTGGTTCAGAAATTCCCTCTTTTGTTAATGCTGGGAGAAAGGTAGCATTGTGCCAATGTTTAATGAAATATTCCAGTCCCACTGGTGACCCATGGGCAGAATGCTACTTACCAGGCACTTCCATCCAGGCCAAAGCCCTGTCCTGGTGGCAAAGGAGAATGGCTGCTCCCTCAGCAGATGTGTACTGTGGAACTCCCAGGCAATGCAAGAAGGCTGGAGAGCCCTGGCTGGACAGACTCTGTGGGGGGGTGATGGATGCGCTGAGTCAGGAGGTGCTCAGAAGCAAGAGAGGACAGGAGGGCCTCTCTGGTCCCAGAAACTTGCCCTGCCACTCCCTCTCCTGAGGGAACCCATCCCACCCAGAATGGGCTTGTTCTTGGCCAGGTGCTGCTCACCCTATGGCCAAAATCACAGGTACAGTCATGCCTGTGAGATGTGGCGCTTTTGAGGGGGATAACCTGAGGAGAGACATGAGGGGGTCACCCTGCATCTCCCTTCCCTCTGGCGCAGCCACTCCCTGCAGCCGGCCCAACTCCAGGCCACAGCTGAGAAGGCCGTGTTACCTCCCGCCGCCACCGCAGAGGTGGTGGGGACTCGTCCCCTCCCGCTGCTGGAGCCTGGGGACGGGGCAGTGCCGAGAAGCCTCTCCCGCCCCCTCAGTCCTTTTCCCTTTGCTCTCCCTTTGTTTCAGTCCCACCTGCGCCGCCGCCCGCCGCTGGGTGGCGCTGCCCACCCCGCCGGAACTCGAGGCGCCGCCGCCGTGTTCCCGGGGGGACGCGGAGCGCCGGGCACGGCGTGCCGGAAGGAGCGTGATGGCGCGCGGCGGCAAGGTGAGGGGAGATGCGAGGGAGGGGGGGGGGTCTCCCAGTATCCCGTCAGCCTTTGGGCGCCCCCCACACACCTCGTCCGCCGTCCCCTATCCCCCGGCCCGGAGTGGTGGGAGCGTGCCTCAGGGATGGGGTGTTGTGGAGGGGGTGCTGCCTGCTCGGGCCCCGCCGCGGCTGAGCGCCAGGGGTTCCGTGAGAGCGGGTCCCTGCTCTGCGGGCTGGAGCCGCCGCTGCCCGCCTGTAACGCAAGCGCCGTTTGAGCTTTGGCCCGGGGCGGCCGCTTGTGGCGGTGGGTGTGTGCGCGGCGCCGTGCTCGCTGGCGTGTGTCTGTGGGGGCACACGACTCCTGACGGCGGGCCGGGGCAGTGCCTTTTTGTGAGCTGAACGTGGCCGGTCCGCTCATGCTCGCCGGCCCGGCTTGCCTGCAGTGAGCTGACTGCGGTGTTAGTAGTAAACGGCATTAACAGCCCCGGTGCAAAACCCGTCTCTGAAACCGAGTTAACTCCTCCCTACGCCGTCCTCCGCGTTGCTGCCGGTGCAGAGGTGTCCAGTTCAATATTCCCGTCTTGAGGGCAGCTGCAGTTCTGAGCGCAGTGCAGCCGCCACAGCAGTAAGTGCCATTGCTGTTGCTAAAGTAATAGTAGAAATGGTTTTGCCCTCTTTAAAATGCAGCTTGTTCGTCTGGTGTGTGTGAGGAATCCCGCTGGTGAACGCTGCTCTATGGTTTCTTCTGATATAGGGCGGTTTGGTATCACTGAAACACAGGTTTTGCCTGTGCTGCAGTGCTGCTGTAGCCGTGTCTCTCTTGGCTTTATTATAACTAGTTTCAGCACTGAGAGGTTAGAGATAAAGGCAGGCTCATTTTGTTTTCATCCTTATCAGTACTTGAGAAAAGCAGATTGATGTTGCCTCAGGTGTGACAGTGTTGTCCTACGATCACACGTGCTGAGCATCTTAAAAGCATTGCTTAGTGTACTGCACTTGAACGGGGCAGTACTGGATGCTCAGAGATGATGCACGGAGGTTAATAACAGATGCAAGACATGTAGAGGAGAATTTCCAAAAGAGAGACCTGCCCACTTCCTCAAGGAGGATTTTGTATACCTGAATAGGCCTTGGGCTTGGAATTTGCTGCCTTCCAGAAGAGCATGTTAGTCCTTGACACTTGATCATTTTTTCTTAAGCAAAACAGCAACTCTTCGCCCCTGCACTTGTTTGGTTTCTTTGCTGTCATCTTGCCAGCTGTGAAGAGTGTTTTACCTGTTTTGGACAACAGGATTAATTCAGCTGCCAACCATTGTGTGTCTTGAGGCAGGACAGCAACAAGCTGAGGGTCTGTAGTTGCTGATGCTGATAGAGTAATTCCTCAGGCTGCCAGGTGAGCAGTTACAAGGCTCTTGTGAGAACCCAATGCAGCCTCAGTAACTGCATCTGCAGACCTAACTCACTCAGAGGCATTAATTCCTGGCTCCCAGGCAAGCCACCAGTGAAGGCTGAGTGAAGAATAGAGAGTACTGAGACTGTGTATAACCTGCAGGGCCATATGCAAAAGAGCTGAGACCAACACCTTTTCTTTCTGTTCATCTTTCTGTGTGTCTTTTTTGCATCTCATGTCCCTTGAGAGTCTTCTGATTCGTTACCCATGTCCTTTTGACAGCTTCATTTCTTAGATAATTGGATATATTTGTATTTTAAAACAGAGTGACAGGCTCCAACCTAGGTAATATCTAACTTTACTGTGTTCTGGCAAACAACAGTTTTTTGCAGGCAGTGTAGTTTAAGCTACTGGCAGACCACCGGGCAAGGCTTTGATGCATACTTAAAGAACCTTCATTTAATCAGTGACAATAAATTTGAGTGAGCCTTTTGTCAGTGTCCTTGGAGATGAAGGGCATAACTGTGCTGAATTCCTCTTGTAACTTCAGTCAACTGGATGGTAAAATTACTCAGGTTAATCAAAGTAAGTAGAGTCTGTGGAAGAACTCAGCAGGAGTTGAAGAGAAATTACAAGAAACTTTTATTTGTATATTAGTTGATAAATCAATTAAGGGGAAGATTTGGGCAGTGTTGTATATAGATCAGTTAAAGCCGTGATCAGAAATGCCAACACATATGCTAGCTTGTGGGATTTAAACCCCTAAATTGAAATCAGAATTCATCCTTCTAAGGTGTTAAGAGTATATCTGTACACTGTAGATATCTCCAGCAGCATAAATATTCTGGCTCTCCCTGGAAGCTATAGGAGTGCTGTCATTCTTACTGTCCTTGGGTTAAACCCAAAGTGGTCTCTACAGCTATTATGAACTACTGCAAGGAGTGGATTTAGCTGTAGAGTTCAGGGAACAAGCTTGTATCTCCACCTTGTGTTGTGCAGATATACTGTATTGTGTTGTACTTGTAGTTGTCAACCAAAATATCTCTGGTTTATTTCCTAGTGTAGAAGAGCCCTTAGATCCCTGCTATATTCACAGGGAAGTTGCCCCTCTTGACAGATTATACTGTAACACAGGATTTATTTTGTATTTTCCACTGAGATGCCCGGAACACAGTACAGGATTAAATGATTCTTACTTCAGTGCAGTTCTACTGGTTCTGTCCTCCACCATTGCCTCAAATTAGCAGTTACTGTAAAAGAAGCCAGTAGTGATGTAGTTTGATTTTTAGGTTTTGTGTGTACCCTTTTAAGTAATTATGCTTATATTGGCCCTTTTGCATTCTTATTCAGTATTGTCTTTCCTTTCTAGGTGGCCATAGTGCTGTGCCTGGATGTAGGCTATACAATGAGCACTTCTGCTCCTGGTGAGGAGTCTTCACTTGAGCAAGCCAAGAAAATTATGACAAAGTTTGTGCAGCGACAGGTATTTGTGCCTTTACATGTGATAAGCTGTTAAAAAGGGAGAGGAAGCAATAACATATATGAAATATTTTCCTCATTTACTAATGATTGAAATACATGAGAAATGAGTATGCAGTTCTCTGTTTCAGCTGTTCTCTTGTGGATGAGATGTGGCAGTTAGATTGGTCATGCTTTTTCTTCAGGGCAGTAGAAACTTTTAGGGGAAAACAAGTACTCTTCTCTGTCTATAAAATGTTTCAACATTCTTCAGGTTTACCCCACTGAAGACTTGTTTGAAGGACTGAGCCAATTTCACTTGTTTTATCCCAGATACCATCATGTGAATCTAAATAAGTGAACTCTCTGTAAGATCACATATTGGTAGGATAATACTGAAAATGTAAGAAACAATAAATTCACTGTACTTTGTTCCAAAATTAATTCAGCTTGCTGGAGTTTGCTGAACATAGTTGTGTATGAATCTACCTGCGTTTTTGTACCTGTTTTGCATTTTCTCTGTTTTCAGGTTTTTGCTGAGAGTAAAGATGAGGTTGCTGTTGTGTTGTTTGGCACTGATGGTACTAGGAATGACCTTGCCAGTGGGGATCAATACCAAAACATTACTGTACACAGGTCACTGATGCTGCCAGATTTTGATCTGCTGGAAGACATTCAAGATGTGATTAAACCAGGCTCTGAGCAAGCGGACTGTATCCTTTTGTTGTAGAGCACTTCTTGAACTGATTCAATTACCTAGGAGACAAGAAGTTAGTATTGTGAAATGGGCTCAGATTTGCCTCCAAAGTTTTAACTACTATCAGAGTTCAGCTAGTCTGTGGTTGTAAGTTTGTTCAAAAGCAGATTAGTTGCTTTCTGACATTCTCTTAGGCTAGCAGACGGAGTTCTGGCCTTAGGGAATCATTGCTTTTATGAAGTGTTCTGTTAATTAAAGAGAAGAAAGATAGCAATAATGTAATTTTAGGCCTCAAATAAGGCACGTGTTTTTAAAAATAGTGTTGCAGAACTCGGTTTATGTTTTTTCATCAAATAAAAATATTATATATAAAATCTGTCAGCATAAGTACCAGAAGCCAGACAAAGCAGAATAGGGGTTTATCAGATTGCTTTCAATGTAAAGTATTTCTAAGGTTGCCAAATGTCACTTGCTGGTTTTAATGTTGTTCATGTTTGAATGTATTCTGTTATTAGTTGCATAAGGTGAAGAGTTTTAAAAGAAGGTGATCTATATAGTGTTCCTTTGTTGTGATCTCTGTTCAGACTGTCGGAGCTGTTCCAGAGAAGTGTGCAGCCAGTTTGCTGTACCTTAGCAGAAGCAGCCATGTTCCTTCTTCGATGGGTGGGCAGGTTTGTGTGCAGTGATAGACAGGTGTTCCCAATGAAAATTGTGATGAGGAAGAAACTATCTACAAGAGATTGCCAGATGCAGATGTTTTGAAGGAAAACTTGGATGAGAAAATGGTATCATGTATTGAAAGTACAAATTAATTTTGTTTATGGATTCAAAGTAACGTCATAAGGGTTAGATTGCTTTTCCAATGGACTTGAGCCTCTGCACTGAGGGTTAAAAGATTGGTCCCTGAAGCAGTCTTTTTACTGTTCCATCAGATAAATGGGAGAGAGGCAAGATCAAGGTTATATTGCACAGTAGATAGTTGAAGAGTACTTGTCTCAAAAAATTGTTTGGTTGTTAACTAAAACACATGTTTGTCAGGTTTTGGGAGGGGGTGAAAACAGAAGGTTGTTTCATAGGAAAAGCACTTTTGTGACATGATGGGTGTTCTCAATGGGATTTTTCTTAAACTTACTTAGTTCTGGATGCAATTATTGTATGTATGGACTTGCTTCAGAAGGAAACAATGTGAGTATGTAACCCAAAGCCTTTTACAGAATTCCCACCTTCCACTTTGGAACTGCTCTGACTATTTGTCAGTATTACATTTCCAGTATTGTGTAAATATGGAAAATACTTTTTTTAAAAAAACCCAAATATTAAAAGCAAACACCACACTACAGGAGTCTGTCCCTGAAGAATCCCCAGGAGATATGTAGCTTCTCCAGATGATCTAAGAGCTTTCTGTTGCAACTGGGAGCTATGCAGTAGATTTATGAGAACATTAACGCCATTATACAAGGCACAAAGACTTCACTTAGTGTCGTATTTCTTGCAATCGGTTTCCAAAAAACATTAATTTAGATGTTAAAATGCATAGAAAAGGGCTCCCAAATTTAAAAGGATGATGGCATACCTTACAAAATAAAAATGAAAACAAAACTAGGAAGGTGAGTTTGTTCAGCCTAGCAAATCAAAGGCTGTTGGAGATTCGGTGGCTGTTTGTAAACACACAGGCTGAGGGAGATGAATGTGCAGTAGGGAAAAACACTGTTTAAGCTGAAAGAAAATGTTGACACAAGTGTTACAAAGTTGTCAATGAATGTTCTTAGACTGGAAATGTGACTGTTTATAACACTCAGTGACCTGCTGGTCCAGGGAAGGGAAGATAACATTACTTCCTCTCAAAACAGAAATTGAATGTTGTTAAAAAAATTACGTGATCCAGTTGTGAATGCAGAAGACTAGACTTCATGATGCAATTTGTCTTTTTATGAATTAATATAAACTGAGTTGTGAATTAAAATTAATGTGTTTATGGCAGCATAGCCTTGAATATCTACAGAGCAACTGTGTTTGTTATCTTGTGGGTAAGCTGCTTGTACACACCAAACCCTTTGATATGAAACTCACTTTCAGTTGAGGAAACACTATTGGCTAAAAATTAAAGAAAATCACCCTTATGCTTGAATATGCAGATAAAAACTGTATCAGTTTAACTGAATTTTGTTCTGTATCTGGCAGAACTTTCTGATGTTTATTGTTACTACTTCTCGGTGTATTAAATAGGCTTAAAAGTCCTTCTTATCCAATGAATCTACTGAATTAGCATGTTAAAATGGAACACCCATCAGCAACAGTAAAATACATTTTTCATTTGCACAGGAACAGACTTAAAACTGCAAAGGAAATATCCAGTATAGTCAATGAACAGCCTGACATATTTTATTAGCATTTTATCCACATTGGTGAAAATTGGCGGAATTCCATTCAGTTTGATGTTGTTAGTGATTTATACAGTCACAGAGCTATAGTCCTCAGTTCTAGGGAGTAGGAGTAGGGGGAATCACGTAAAGATAAAAGCTTGCCTTAAATAATATGACCAATGATAGAACAACTTCTACCAAGTAGATTTGTTTGCTTTTTTTTTTCTTTACAATTACATATTACTTCGGTAAAGCTTCAATTTTGCAAGTAAAGAATTAGAGAAAAGCCTTATAGGTAATATTTCCAATATATGTAAACGTTCTTTTTGTATTTTAAGAGGAAAGAAATACGAGAAGAGACACATTGAACTGTTTACAGACCTTAGTAGTCCTGTCAGTGAGGATCAGCTGGCAATTATCATTGCTAACTTGAAGAAAACAGGAATTTCACTTCAGTTTTTGTAAGTATGGAAGCGGCTGTTATATACTGTGCCATTTATTTTAAGGGGAAATTATTATTCTTTCTCAATAACCATCTTGAAGGAGCTGATGATCTGTTGGTGTGTTGTTCCTACAGAGGTGTGCCAATATGTAATATGATTGTTATAATTACTTCTATCAATTACACACGCCATGAGTTCCAAGTCCCCTTGATTAAGTGATGTGCAAATACATGTTAAGATGAAGGCTTCTTGTCCAGTTAACCTTATAGCTTAGAGCCAAAGTATAAAATGGGAGACAGAAGATCTTTAGAGGCAGATGACAAATGGGAAACAATGAGCCAGAAATAGCCTCGGAAATAGCGGTTTTGTCACAGCAACAGCCCATATCATTTTAGGTAAGGGAGTTACAGGGAAGAAATAATGAGGTAGTGTTGCAGATGTTTATAGCCTGATTCTGGTGTCAGTAGAAAAGCAAGTTTGAAGAGAAGGGTTATATTCACAGGGATGGGCTTGGAAAATGGAAATAGAAAACGGAAGCAGTGTCTTAAGTATTATGACAGGAATCCATTGGCTCTTTTGGTATAGGCACTGATATGAAGAATTAGTGGGGGTGCTTAGATCATATTACTTGTTGCGCATGATGGTAACTTAGGAAGCTATAGGCTTGCTAGTAGGAGTTCATTTAAAAGCAAAACTTTGTGTGAATGCTAATGTTTGCTATTTATAACAAATAATTCCACAGGAGAAAGTTCAAGCCACAGTTTTGCGTCCAACAATTTTAATATTTACTTTCACCTAGATCCAGCATTCAGTAAGGAGCAATGTTGTGAACTTGATAAATTCATTAAAGCTGTTTGCGGACCCACCTGCAAGATAAAGAGGGGTTAGGTGGGAAAGCATGACTGAAAATCATGACTGATTCTCCACAAAAAAATTCTTTGTTGCCTGTGGCTGATTGTAAAAATCTCAGGTTCTCTCTACACAGCAAAAGAAGGTATGCTTACAATGTGCCTTGACATGTCCCTTCTAACTTATCTGAGCTATTGTTGTCGCTGGAGGCAGTGGAGACACACCACCATGAACCTGAGTACACATAGCCAGCCAGAGTACATCTTCCAGATACCTGGTATTTAGCCCCTGCTACCTTGTCTCCATACCTGTACTTTGCTGTGCAAAGTAGCACAGATGTTGCCACCGCAAGTTAACATTGCAGTTTTATTCTGCAAGATTTCTAATATATCTTTCCATTTTCTTTGTAATGTATCCCAGGAAAAGCCCTATGGCTAATAGAAGCACTAAAGAAATGTTGCTGTTACTGCATTAGCTGCAGGTTTACACCCTGTCTTCCAGCCACACAAGCAAGTGATGCTTTGAGAAATCCATGTACAAATGTAAAATACTCAGGGTACTGCTTTAAAAATAATTTCTTGCTAAACCTTGTCCTTTTGTTATAGCCCATGCTTCCATCTCTTACGCCCTGTTTATTGATTAGGTTGTAACTTGCGGCAGATAGTTGGTTTTCCTCCCTGTTATCAGGTGCCAGGCACCTGCTGAGCCCTGCGTAGCTTTGGGCATTATACTGTTCGCATCACAGGAGTCTCTAAGCACTGTATAGTGAAAGTAATCTAACTTATATGTATCAGAGGTTTCCAGCTTTTTGCTCTCGTAATAGCTTTAAAATACAGTTTCTCTATTTGTCACTGGATGTTGCTTCCTGAAAAGGTACCAAATGCTTTGCTGAGGTTTGATCTTTGATTCTGTATATGACATTGTTGTGCATATTGTTAACTCTGCTTATTATATGTTGCCCCACAGATCAGTTTAGTGAAGACTAATGAGGTGCAAGTAAGGTAGAGATCTGTAGGCTGCTTTCTTGAAAACATAATACAATGCTAAAATTCTTTTACTTTGTGGAAATGTGCTAAAGGTATCATGTGGTTCATTCAAAATTAGATCAGATGAAAGATACGAAAAATCTGCAGTCATTGTCAGGGGCGCATAGCAGAGGATCTTATACATCTTTCTCTTTTCTGTGGTTATACTTAGTTAACTCTGTTATGTTTTGAAGAGCAGTAAAAACATTTTTTCTATAACCCCTGGCTAAATTTTTTAATCTGATTCTTGAAGTGCAGGAAAATGTGTCATTTTCAGTCAGAAATTCACCGGGTGTTGTAAGCTATTAAAATCTCAAAGAGTAACGTTTATTCCATAAATACCTGATAGCTCCACTACAAAGTCCCCTTTGCTGGCATTTGGAGCCAATACAGAATCACAGGCCTGCAGTGGCCTTCAACAAGTCATGTAGAGCAATCCTCTACTTCAGATTGGGTCAGTTGTGCATATGTCATTGCTGAGCAGTGTTTGTTTAATCTTTATATAAAGATTTCCAGTGATGGAGACTCTTCTTTCTCCTCAGGCAGTTGGTTTTAGGGATTATGGTTTAAAATGTCTTTATCAGGTTTTTGAATATCTGATCTGACTCCATGATGTGATTTGAGTGCAGGCTGAATACGAAGAACCCATTACTCCCTCCCTCTCTGCAGCAGCGTTTTATATTTAAAACTGGCTTGTCCTCTGACTCCCTTCTCTACAGGCATTATTTTCTTCAATCTTTTTCCATAGCTCTTGGTTTTTAAAGAACATTATCTTTACTCCCTGATCCCTTCCTGTATATGGACATGTTTATTAATGTATGACGCCCAGAACTGATGCAGTGCTCTGGTCAAGCTGTTACCAACACCAAGTAGACCTGAAATACTATTCATGTGTTTTGCAAGCCATGCATCTCTCTATATATCTGACTGCAGCTACATAGAAACTGTTGATCCTGATTCAATTTTTGGTTTTTAGTTGGTTATTTTAATTCAAGAAGAAAGTGAAACTAACTACTTCTGTGTGTGTTCTTAGTCTGCCGTATCCAATGGATGTTGATGATGGAGATACAAGTGCCAGCGCACATTTTCATATGCCCAGAAACTCTTTTTCAAAAAAGGGCTTAACTGCACAACAGAAGGAGGGCATTGATGTGGTGAGGAAACTGATGCATAATTTGGATGAAGAAGGAGGGTTGGAAGAAATTTATACTTTCAGGTAAACTTGGCTAATCCTCTTAATCATACTGTAAATTCACTATCTGGTTTCTTCCCCAAAAGATGAAATGAATTAAGTAATCAGTCACTTGGCTTCCAGTTTCACTGAAGTCAGGGAGTTTTATAACTTCTTGTATGCTCAGTCCCTTTCAAGCAACTTCTTCAGTGGCTGTAGAGTAGGTAGAAAAGCTTACGGAATTTAGTGGAAAATGCATTCTCTGTATCTATATTTAAAGAAAAACATCAGTTTTCTTCCATCTTTAGTGTTGGTGGATTTTTGGAGTGAATGTTTCTCTAAATGAGATTTCAAAAACATGTTACAGAAAAAGTTGGAATTTGTGAGACGGTGCAGGTAGATCATTTGCATTTAATGGTAGCCTTTGATCCTTGCTCACAGACTCACTAGTTATAAACGTCCACAAATGTTTTGAGTAATGTTGTTTGAATCCTGCTCTTTAATCACTGACTGCTGTGACGTTGTGCTAAACAATATGCTTTTTTAGCAGCATTCCTAATGCAAGAATTGAAAGATGGTTTTTCACTTTGTGTTTCCCAATAAAGAATAAAAATACATGTGTCTGAAAAACTATAGCTAATGATGTATCCAAGACTTCCACATAGGTGTTGTCTTAGTTGGAAAACAAGCAAAATGCATCTGCACCTTATAAAAGTCTGATGTTATCATCTTTGTAGTTCAGTTCTACAATTATTAAGTGTGATCTTTTTTACAACCTGCTTTTAAGGAGGCTTAGTAAACCATAACTGTAATTATCAAGTGTAATTTTTAGATGAGGGTGGTACCTGTCAGTTTATATGCTGTTATTCATAATTTTATTTGTGGGGTTTCCTTCCCTCACCCTGCCCAACTGATCTGCTTTGCACCTCAGCAGCCGGTTAAACTGTTACTTGAGCTTCAGTGTGAATTAGGGAAGAAGTATCTGTCACTCTGTGTGTATTCCATACCAGTCAACAGAGCAGTTTGAGTCTAGAAAAAAGCAGGCTTTGTATATCAGAGGACTGCACAGAAAAGCAGTATCTTTCTGGGCCCATTTATCCTTTAGGATAATCCATACACATGAAGCTACTATGTGGCCTGGTCCCTTTATATATATATATATTTTTTTTTTTTTAATCACAGGCTCTTGCTACTCTATAATCTGTCTTTGTGCCATGCTGTCAGAGGAAATCCAAAAACCTTTGGATGAATAGACATTTGGCTAATAGATTAAAGCTTTAGTTGTTTAAGTTGTTCAAGAATATGTGAGGTTTTGGATGCAGTTAAGTTGCTTATCAAGCTTTAAGAAGTCAGCCCTGCAAATATGTCGCAATATTTTACCAACTCGCATACACTCTCTTTTCCTATATTCATTATTCTTGCTGGTAAAAATATTTCAACTCTTGAGAAAATCAATTAGTCATACCAGGAAAGTAAGTGAGAAAATTGTGTAGTATTCTTTTAGGATTTGACATTCTGAGTATCAGATTGGAGGTACTTCTGATGCCTCTGGATTTTGGAGGAAGGGATTGGAGAGCGGAGGAGAAGAGACATGTTTCTAAAATACAAGTTGAAATGTGCATTTACTAGGGCTTTATTGTCTGAGTCATCTTTGATAACAGAGAATATTTTTCTTCTATAAATGTAAGAAATTAAAGGATAGAGTTAATAAATTGAGCTTAAATGACATTCTTAGCCATTTGACACTTAGATATGTGATTTTTCACATTCATCCTTGAATATATGTGCTGCAGTACTTTTAATGATGTAATAACAGGTTCTTTCTAACTCTGTTGCCAGAAAAAAAATTTTTCCTCCCTTCCTTTCTTTTCCCAAGGAAAAAAAAATATTAAAGGCAATACGATGTTTATCTTGTTATAAAAATCCCAGTGCATTTTCTCCTTTCATTGTGCTTCTGTTAGAATTTAAAAAAAAAACCAAACAAACCAACCCAAAAACCTGCTCATCCTAAGAAGCTTGGAAAGTAGAATACCAAGTTGAATTCTGTACTAATGTTTTTAGGAGCTGATCTTAATTTCTTCTAGACAAGTGCTTTAATCAAGAGAGAGGTAGATTTTGATTTTTATCATATGAAAAGGTGAGGTCAACAGTGTTTTATCTTTGCTTCATTGTGCAATAAAAAATTTTCTGAGTGCTTTCTCTACATTGGAATTTTACAGCAAAACAGCCAATGCAGGTTGTATTAGCTGAAAGCTGTTCTGGGGTGCAAGCCTGTTTGATTTAACTATAATATATTATAAATTACTTTTACTGTAAACTTTTAAATTTTTGGACTCCATTGCTTAAAGTTGTGCAATTAAGACTTTAATATAAAACTATTACAGGTTTTTTTTTAGTTTTATGAACTCTAATAGATGCTGTTTAGGCTATAAATATTCAAGTTAACTTGTTTCACTCTAACAGAATGTCCTGAAATAAGTTCATTAGTACTGTATTAAGAAAAAAAAAGTGTCAAAAGTTAAATACCACACAAACAAAATCCTTTTAACTGAAACTGGATTCTTTATTTCTTCACCTCTGCTGCAGAAAGCATTTTACCACTTAGAGAGCCTTTTCTAATTTAGGTTGTTCAGCTAACTACATGGCTTAATTGGGTGAGCACAGATAAATATAAAATGCCTAATAAGCAATTGTGTATTTTCATTACAGGACCTAGCATGCTGTCTTTAAGCCTTAACGTCATGCCATCATAAAGACTGAACATGGGTATAATCTACTGTACCACATCTCTTTTTGTTAATGACAAGATTATTCATACACTCTATTTTCTAATGCTTTATGCAGTCTAAACTGAAACAATTGGGCTCCTGCATCTCCTTGAAGAGAGTGTACTGTCTGTAATATTTTATTACAGTTCAGCAGAGTTCAATTCTGTTTTCTTGATTCCTTCATTTAGAGAGAGCCTGGAGCGTCTTTCAATGTTTAAGAAAATAGAAAGAAGACCTATGGCTTGGCCCTGCCAGCTCACCATTGGTTCTAATTTGTCTATAAGGATTGTGGCCTACAAATCAGTAAGTTCATAAAATTGTATGTTTTAGTGTACTTTGGCAGCCAGTTAGGTGCAGCTGCATGTTTTTTATTTAAAGCTGAGAAAATAAAAGATAAAACAACATCCAAAATAATTATGGTAGAGATTTTCCATGTGTAGAAGCCAGTACATCTAAAACTGTGGTTCCCACAGCAACTCTAACTTCACCATATTGTACACATATGTCAAAGGACTAAAATTCATGATCTACTGAAATAGAAGTAATTGCTATCTATGCTGTGACACTTAATGGTATTGAAGTTGATGAACCGGATTAAGAACGCTGTGATTGTGTGAAGCTTTCCATTCGGCATCAGTGATACATCTGCCGCTCAGTGAGGCTTCATAGATATTTCTTAAGTCTTCAGTAGAAGCGGAATTATGCACGTGTGTATGTAGAGCAGCGGATGTAAATGTTTTACTGGATATTGTTTTGAATCGCATCTATTGTTATTTCAGACTTGAGAAGAGGGTATATTTTTCAGCTTTATACTGTTTGGGAGAGCTTGTGCACAGTCTGTTTCCCTTCCAGATTATATGGGTCCTCCACACAGTGTTAGGAAGAAGTAACTGTATTTAAACACACAAAATGTGCAAAATTCCACTTATTTAATAATTAATAGATAACTAACAGCATTGATGGACCTGGCGAGATGGAAATTAATTGGTTTGTTATTTGAACCAAAGACTAAGAGTCTGGCCAGTATTGCAAGGTTTCAGGAAGATGTATTGTGAAGTTGAAATATATCTGATTTCTGAGAGATAAGCATGCTAGCCTTGAAAGAGATCTCTGCTGACAGCTTTCTATTTATATTTATTAATATTTTATTTTATTAGGATATTGTGCCAGACCTGTACAAATATGCAATAAGAGTCCCCTCCCAAAGGTGTTTACACACAAAATAAATTAAGCTTGGGAGAGTAAGCAACAGGAACTGAGTGACTAGCCTGAGGTCACAGAGTGCTTGGATCAGAGCTAGGAATAGACCTGTGATATCTAATGATGTAATCTATTCTGTCTTTTCTGTTTCCTCCTGGTTCTTTTTCTTCTCATTCACCAAGTATACCATCAATTTCACTTAAGTAGAGAGAAAAGAGAACATTTTTCTTTGCCTGTAGTAGGGAAACATTCACCCATTGTGGATATTTGTTCCTTCTTCCACCCCTCCAAGTCCCATAATACAACTGGGGCCTTTTTCTGCCTTTTGAGGAAGTTGGAGTAATGCAGAGTATTTTTATCCTGTAGTGTACTACGCCTGATGCAAAACTTGGGCCAACAAGCTGAATGAGCACCGAGTTGTCTTGTTTTTTTTAACATACAACTTAATGCTTTGTCAAAAGTGTTTATGTAGGTGGAGGAAGTAAATACATAGCAAGCAAGTTACATGTTATCCTGAGACTAAAAGATTTCCACAAATACTTAGCCCATGATTTTAATGAATAACCAAGACAAGTATGCAGACCATATGGAATAACTCAGGTGTTAGATCTTGTACAGATGAGGCAGCGTGCTGAAAGCACTGTTGTAGCAGTAAGAGATGCATATTTGGGGCTGTCATTATTAGTCCCTTATTGGCAAAATAATGCAGCAAGAGTTTTTGATGTGTTCCGGTAAGCACTCTGGATCCCACCAAAACATGAAACATTCCTTTTCTTTGAATTCTGATATAAGGTCACAGAAGAGAAGGTGAAGAAAGTTTGGACAGTTGTGGATGCTAAAACCCACAGAAAAGATGATGTGCAGAAAGAAACTGTTTACTGCTTGAATGATGATGATGAGACGGAGGTTCAGAGAGATGATACTATTCAAGGTATGACTTCTTTATGTGCACCCTGAAGATAAACTGAAGATAATGGCTTGTATTCGTAAATCACCTAAGAGCCTGTTAGTTTTATACTTTGAAGCCCAGCTGTCATCTTTGAATGTAACCTCTGTAAGCTGGTGGAACACAGAGACTGTTATATGAGACTCTTTGTCTTCACTTATTTTTAAAATTCTTACAACTGCTCTAGAAGTTCTGCAACTTGGAAAACAAAACCATTAAAGGAAGATTTAGTGTTCAAGAATCTATTAGCTTTGCTGTTTAAATTCTGTCACAGATTCAGTCTGAAGTAGTGATATGCAGAATACTTCTTTTATAACCTCAATGTCTTTCTGAGTGGATGAAATTCTTTAGAAGACTAAAGGCCCCAGAAACATCATGAAACAGTCTACTTTTTAAAAATGGAATTAAGCAAATATATTTAATTTTTTGTGATTATATAGAGATATTTTGTTTCTAATTTTTTTCTTTCCTTTGTTTCAATCCCACACAAGTAGGGCAAGCGTATTGGCTATAAATGGCAGAACTATTCAGATAACAGTTTAGAAAGTGCTGCCAAATGAATAAAATAAATTGAAAATTTAAGATAAATATGGTATTATTTAATTTAACCTCTTTCAATTGTAGCAATCATAGGTGTTCTGTAGCAGTAGCAGATAAAAATGTCCCAATGACAGTTTGATTTTCCTTGTTTCTTTAAGCAGAAATGATGGTTAAAAGCTAGTAGTCTGTTTATGTTTTATAACTTCAAAACTTCTATTAAAATGTAAAAAAATTAAACTTGTTATTGTGAGTATATTAGAAGCATTTGTGACCATTCTCTGCTGATGTCCTCACTGGCTAAGTTGGCGAGTGGTTGCAGGATGCTACTAACAAGTGATGAACAGTTTAGTGTGAACAAAAGAGACCAAAACTTCTCTGTCAGTGGTGTGACATTTCTTACAGTTAAAAGAGCTGCTGATGCCTCAAGGACTTTTGCCATAATTAGACAATATTTTGCTTTTGAAGCACCTACTGAAATTTCTTTCATTCTACTTCTGCATTTGCTTTTTGGTGTCAAGAAAAATATATCTGCATATAGGTTTTTCATCCAGGCATTTACCTCTGTTCCTTTTGCTTTCTTCACACCTGAAGATACCATCCCTAGTCTGTGGCAGTATAATACAGTGATGATTTTACAGGGAGAATATTGGAGCTTGAGGTGGAGGAGTAAGCAGTTGGAACAGATGATACCTCTGAGAAACTAACAGCTTTCTGTTTTTATGGTGATAGACCGGTAGTGTAAGGCATGGGAAGTGAACACAGAAATATATAGAAAGATCATTTCTGCATACCAGGGTGTTTGGTTTTCATTGCATAGTGAGGATGTATCTCACTTCCACTGGTAACAGATTTTGTTCTCTGAATCCCTTCTGGTGTCATCTCCAGTCCATGATTTGTGGCGTGTTTGGGTTTTTTGTATTATGAATGCAGGGAGTGTTCCAGTCTATTTGCTGAAGTCTGTTCTGATTTGCTTAATCTATTCCGAGAGCTTACTTTGTTGGGCAAGATGTCCAGTTCCCCAATTTTCTTCCTTGCTCTCTACGAGGGCTCCCACGTTACGTAACACGACGTACAAGAAGTGCAACTGCTGTTTGTGAAGTACAGAATGTGTCTATGGGGTGTGTGTAGGTTTTTTGTTAAAAGGGAAAGTGATTTGATGAGTGTGTGTGGAGTGTGGCTGTGGGGTGTGCATGCATTGTTAAATATTCAGAGAGCTGATTTCAGTGTTCGAATTGTAGGCCCATAGCTTACCAGATGCTCTTCTCTTATTCTTCAGGGTTTCGCTATGGGAGTGATATAGTCCCTTTTTCCAAGGAAGATGAAGAGCAAATGAAATACAAAACAGAATCAAAATGTTTTCTGTTTTGGGGTTCACCAGATCCTCTCAGGTACAGTACTAAACATCTTCCCATTCAACTTCCTGACTTGTTCAAGACAGTTGATTTCAGTTTGAATTCACTAAGGTTTTGGTGTTGTACTGGATTCCAGTATTGGGCATGGGCATCTGCAGTCAGTTATACAGTGGTGAATTATTTGGTGCTTCTAGTACACGTAAACAGTATGTACTGTTGTGAAGGAGAGAAGCTCATGAATGTGGCCATTGGGCCCTTAGGTGAAGCCAGAGCCACTGAACTCAGATCTCTGCAAAGTAGAAACAGAGGTATTGTAGTCTTATTTCATCTCTCAAACTTAAGTAGTGATGCCAGATCTGCAACAGAAGATGGTGTCTTTTCTATTCAGGTCATGCAGAAGCCTTTTGGACTTTGTCCAGCCATGAGTGTGTTTTTTTAGTAGAAGAACCCTCAACATTAAAAGAAACGTTAAAGAAAGCCTGAGAACTGACCACGTTCATTCTTATTTCTGTAAGGATTAGTTTGTGAACTGTGGACTTGCTTCTTGTTTCTACTATAACAAAAAACTAAATGTAGCAAAGACTTTGTAGAACTTAGATGAAGATAACATCATTCAAACCTCTCTATATTTCAGTGAGATCTTGGTGTTTATATGCACTTACCTTGTGGTATGAACTTTGCCATTTGTTTTACCTGGAAGTTGAAAGAAACTCACATTGAGCAAGTACCTTAATAAAAGCTATCCAGCGCAAGGTGATTTTCTGCAGAAAATCCAGCACTTAAGCATTAGGAAAGCCTTAGGCAAAGGCTTAACAAATCCCTTCTTGAAGCAGGACACATAAGGAGAAAGCACAGAGGTGAGAGTGCCGGTAATGGCTAGAAATGTTAAGCTGCTCCACTCTCTTCTCTAGGATATTGCACAGGGTGACTGAAACCTTTCTCTTCTTGGGGTTCACTGCACCTCTACCCCTCAAAACTGAAAGGAAATCATAGGACAGCTCTGTGCCTTTTGTTCTGAAAGTTCCTAGACCTGCTGCTCTTCTTTGAAATGTCTCACTGCCTGAACGAAATAGAACCCTTGATGAAGACTGAGGAATTGTTACCTTTACCAGGAAGGAAGGATGCTGATGAAATGGGAAGTATCTGTGGGACCTTACTCCCAAATGGATGTAGCTAAACATATTTTTACTTTACAGTACAGGTGGCACAGAGACCCTGCATGCTGCTAGATATGCCCTTAGACTACTGCAGTGCGGTGGTCAAAGCGTATTATTAACTCAGGAGCCAGGAAGTTATGTTAAGTTATTGAAATGAGAAGCCAGCCTAAATGGGGAACTGTAACTGGCTGCTGCTTGAGGACATTGAGAATTTAAAGCTGTTAACATGGGAGCTTCTGTACTGAGTGATTGATTGAGGAAGTGTATCATGCCTGAGCTTATATACCCTAAATTGGCCAGGGCAGAGATATGTTAGGGACGGCTAAATCCTGCACCAGAAACTGGATCTAACAAGTGAAATGTTGTATCTGAATCAAGTGTTCCAAGAGACAATTTCTTGCGGTTTTTTGTGGCCATTATTAGTCTACAGCTGAGTCTTACTGTCTTCATTTAATTCTGTAAGATGTATTTCACCATGTGCTGGGTTTTCTTATGCTGGAGGCTGGCCTCCTACTTTGACTTAAAGTCTGGCTTTTATTGAAAATGGAAACTAGGAGAAAAACAGATGTAAGAATCATGCTCTTGTAAATGAGCTGTTGGTTTTTTCCCCACCATTGGTCAGATAGTGTGGAAATACCTTCAAATACATAGTTAATACTTAATTATAGGAATATTTTTGATTCATATAAATATGCCTCAAAGAGTTAACAAATCAGTTTTCCATTTTTTTCAATGCACAAAATATTTATTCTTTTGATAATTTTTAAGATGTGCTTCTCTTGTCTGGTGGATTTCATAACAATAGGAATTACATCTTAAATGAAGTGAGCTCTGGTCCTGTAACTAGGAGAGTGAGTAATTATGCCCAATAGTAGTTGCATAGACCTCGATGGTATAAAATTATTCAGGTATGATTGCAGGATTAAAATGACCCTGTACAGATAATAATATCAGGAAGTTTTGGACTGCAACTGCAATTTTCAAGACCCATGCTTTCCCTATGTTTTGGCTTCTGAATTTATTGTTTGGAATCATAATACTGACACTATTCAAATGTATGTTTTATATTGAATTGTTAAGAACTTTGGAGAAAAGATAATTTATTGTTAACTAGAGAAACTGGAACAGCTTCAAATACATAATTAAAGAAGGAATAGAACCACCTTATATTATTTTGAGTTATTCACATCCCTCAGGAAAGAAGATCAGAGGCCGCTTAAACTTTGATTTTTAATTTATAAGCAATGCATGTAAATCAGGAAATAATACTTGAAATATTGTAAAGTTACCTTTTTTTTTCTTTTGCAAACAAAAAAGGGCCTAGCGATAAACACATCTAGTTATTTGTACTATACTGAACATAAAATTTCCTGAGCTTTGAAGAAGAACAGCAAAGAATAATTGCAGGTAGAATAATCTGAGTTGAAGAATTATGCTGTAATACATTACCAGATCTGCTCTTGTGCAAGTTGTCACCGAATTCAACAGCATTATGGTAATTTGCCTAAATAATGAAACTCCAGGTTAGTTTGGAGACAGAGTAATTTGAAGGGGTTTTTCTTTAACAAAGAAAGGTCATTTTAACTAGCATTCATAGCAGTGTGCGTCTTTGTGACAGCTTTTCCACTATTGCAGTGTTTCTCTGGGTGTGTCTCACAGCCTCTGTAGCTCCAGCTATTTCAGCAATGCCCTTTGATGAAACTGTTGGGGTTGTTGGGTTTTTGTTTTTTTTTTTTTTTTTGGATCAACCATGTTCATGAGCAGCATAAACTCTGCTCACAGAAGTGCTTGTTGCAGCACAGCTGTATATACTCCAGGTTGCTGTTGAAGTAGCTTTATTAATTAAGGATGTGACTTCAGCTCCTTTTTGACGTATCTTTGTGAGGAAAATTTAATAGCGTAGTTGTGATGTCAGTTAGGTTTAGGTCTTCTGTTAACTACCGGTGATTCTCCACACTGACTTTTGAATTACTGCGGTATTACTCAGACTCGTAACAGCTGCAAGTACCATAGTCTTTCATTCCTGCCCATCAGTAGGAAGGTAAGAGAATATCCTGCCGATATGACTGAATATCCACAGAGTGATAAATGGAGATATGAACACGTATAGGGATTCTGTGTGCAGTAATTAAATTTTGTGCCTTCTCATTTGAGTAGTGCGTTAGTTGTCTTATGATGTAATTGGTCCAGTTGCATTAATGACATTTTCTTTAGATCAGGCTAACTCTTGACCATTGAATCTGTAGATCCAGGGGCATTACTACATGGGCAACCAGGTTCTGAAGGTCTTGCAGCGAAAGATGATGAGGTAAGGTGAGCTGAAGTTTAATGCTGAAGGTTCTGCTGTGGAACAGAAACGAATAGTAGTGGTGTTTCAGAATGTCCTGTCTTCCATGCTAATAAAACAGGTATTTTTAATGTAGCTTACAAAAGTCTTGTTCCATTCCCCATTAGGATTAAAAGAAGTTGGATTAGACCCATATGAATGAATACCATATCTCATGAATAATGAGAAACTGGTAAATACTATGTTTTTGCAAGGACATGGGGAACCTGGAATTGATGCTTAAGTCCATTCTCATGCAGAGAAACAATGTGTCCTGTCACCGTGTTGTTTAGAACAGGACCTCTGAATTATTTTAAATATTAGAGATAAAAGCCTCACTGTAGTGCTCTGATGTATTCCTTTAAGGGTCTGACTTCTCTCCCTTTCTCTCTCTCTTGTAATACTTCTGCGAGATCCTCACACCTAGCAGAAAAGGTGGAACATGCTGGATCTAAAGATTGCTCAGCATTGAATGGATCCACTGTTACGATGAGATTTGACCTTTCTGCTTCTTTGTTTTCTGAACACGAAAATGCTTGTGTTGAAGCTGTAGCTGAAATGGCAACTAGTCTTGACTAAACCAGTGCTGTTGAATTGACCGTGAAAGATGTAATGAGAACTTGCATGACTCTCTAGATGTTTTTTTTTTCTTTTCCAGAATGCCGCAGTTGCTTTTTCTGCCCTTGTTCATGCATTGGATGAGTTGAAAGTAGTAGCTATAGTGCGTTATGCTTATGATAGAAGAAGCAACCCGCAAGTTGGAGTAGCTTTTCCATATATTAAGGATGCATACGAGGTAATTTTTCCCTTGTATCTCAGAGAGGGTCTGTAGTGATGCTTTACAAAAACCAATGAATAAATGATCATATTTGAACCGTATGAATTCGCAGTGTCGCATAATACCAGAAAAAAACAATGAGACTTTTCAGAGTGATTTTAGGAAATAGTACCAAGTCTTAGGACAAAGAGGTAATAGTTTTAAGAAAATTACCTAGAAAAAATATGTGGAAAAGTAATGCCATATGTTTCTGTTAGTATCCTCTGTATTACAGATTTAGATAATAATGAATTCATTTCAATAACATAGGAATAATTTCATTTTATTATCCTGGAAATATCAATTATTTTCGTATCTAGAAACACTGTAATCACATAGTTACGTAAGAAGTTACCACTGCTTTCTTGCTGTGTTACTACCTACCTCTGTGTACGTTCTAAAGATGGGCTAGATTCCTTCTTGAACTGCAGATTTATTTCCAGGTTGCTTGGTAGTGCAAAAATTGAATTTGATAGTTGGTGTGTCATTTCAAGCATCTCTAACTATGCTGTTGTCATTACATTTCCAAGTCAACTGGAATGGAGAGGAGGAGCTCACAGCTTTAAAGCTGTTGTTTAAATTCATATGGCAAGTTAGGAAGACCCAGTATGTTTATTTACTCAAAAGGGTTATTTAAAAAAAAAAGGAGAAAAAGAAATTAATTCTGTTTCTTAGGAAACATAAAAAGTTTTGTATGCAGCAGAATCATACTTGAAATATTTTTTAAAATTCTGGCGAGTCTCAGAAGCAACGTGGTATGTCAGAATTTCTGCAGCATATGTTCCACTGATCTTACAAAGAGACTGTTGAAAGAGTTCAATATGTATAGCATGGCTAAGCAGTGATGGGGGAGGTGGACATAACAATCTTGAGACTTTTGAAAGGTATAAACATATAGAATGGAAAAGTATAAACATATAGACTAGTATGTTCTGGAGGAGGTATACAAATAAATTAAAAATTAGGCTGAGAATGTTAAAAAAACAAAACCAATTTTTGACTTTGAAACACAGTAAGCTGTGATAAAACCTTCCAAAATGCCAATATATGTGTTATTTAAAGCTTGGCTGGTTGGAACTCTGCACAGGAAAAAGGGATCAGATGACCTGGGAGGCCTTTATTCCACCAGTAGGAGAATTAGGAGTGTAGCCATCACTAGATTACAGAATAATGCTTTATTTTATTCTGCTTAAAACTGTGTTGCACTGTAAATTTTATTTAAGTATTTTGATACACACAGATATTAGAGCTTTGGATTTTTCTTATGTTCATATTGCCCTGATAGGGCACTCTGGGGTATGTTAGATTTTTTTCTTCAGGCTAAGTTGTTTCTTCCATCTTTTGTCTTGCTCAGTGTCTCATCTATGTGCAACTACCCTACATGGAAGATTTAAGACAATACATATTTTCATCCTTGAAAAACAATAAAAAATGCATTCCTACAGGTAAGAGTCCTTCACTGGGCAACTGAAGGAAGTAACCTACTTGTCTTCCTTTAAGGCACTCTGAAAGAGTTAAGAGTATTTGGCTTTCCAATGAAAGCATATCTTTGTCATTATTTTCGCTTAGGGAAAAGAAACCAGCCCTTTGGGTATACATTATAGTGATGTCATCTTGATGTGTAAAGCCTGTATCAAAACTTTGCCAGCTTAGTTGCAGGCTGGGAAGACTTGACGACTGCAGACAGTCTTAAAACTGTCCTGTGAAGTGACTTTTGGCCTAGGTTTATTAGTCTCACGGGATTGCTGTGGTATTCATCTGAGCTTTAGTCCTCCCTATCCTTTGATCTTTGAATGCATTTGTCAGACTAAATGGCCAAACCTTGTGGGAGCTACAGTATGTGATCAGCTAGCTAGAATTAGAGTAGAGGCATCAGCTCTGTTCATGCAAAGCTGGTCCTGTAGCCAGTGCCATTATGGCCTGTTAACATAATGTACAAAGGCAAAGACTGTCTTTTCTGTGGTGTGTTGTTTTTTAAAGCATGCACTTACTGGTGTGTGGATTCAGATGGAGGGCGTCTTTGGAGAGCCATAGAACATGCAGCCATACAAAGCTTGACTCACTGTTCTGAGAATTTTGCACAGCAATTAATGTAAATGGATGTAGTTTAAAATCCACTCCCGCTTCTTTAATTTGTTATGAAACAAATGAGATCGATGGAATGGGCATCTGCACATTGGGGTATACAGATCATGCTGGGTTCTTTCTGAAACAATTTCTATTTTCCTGCTTGGAACCGGCAGTTTGAGAACAGATCTAAAATCTGGTTTACTAAAGTAATAGTTGACTATTGTGGACTGTGTTAATTTGCAATTCTAGCTTTTAAAATTTATATTATGCTATTTAGTTTTTCAAACCAACTGTTCTCCTTATTTTCTAAGTGGCCTATAAATCTTCTGTTGCAAATAAAAGCATCTTGAAAAACAAGAAAAATGGAAGCAGGAACACAACAGTAATTGAGGTCTTGGGGAAGAAAAAGTCTTTATGACTTTACATTCTAGTCCTTAAATAAAGCAGGGGGTTTATTACTGTGTCCATTTATTGGCATTTCTATATCTGCAGTGTATTTTGTGACTTGTAATGACTTGATCAAAATCTCACATTGAGAAGTGAATCTTCATTTATAAATTGTTTCAAGAAATGCATCCGTCTGCAAGTGTATTTAATTTTTCTTTGTTTGCTTAGCGGATCAATTATCTGCTGTTGACTCTTTGATTGATTCTATGAATTTGGTTTCTGAAGATGATGATGGAGAAACTTTTGAGGACCTGTTTAAGCCCAGCAAAATCCCAAACCCTTATTTTCAGAGGTTATATCAGGTGAGAAACTATATGGCATTTTTAAAAACTTTTGTTAAAGACTTTTCACCTTTCTGTCTTTCTCTGATTCACATTGGAAAGGTCCACATTGTGAAGATGGGAATATAAATTCTTCTGCATTTAAATATGGGGTAGCCAGTGATTTCTATGTTGTCCCTGACATAGATTTTATTGTTAACATTTCCGGTTTCCAGGAAGCAAGGGAAATTACACCTGAGCTGAGGTGTCTGCAGCAGCATCAGTGATATTCACAGGCTCCAAAACTAGCCAAGTTAAAACTTGTTTGGACATCTCAACACTGTATTACAATGATCATGGTGCGGATATAGACTCAGTCTTCAGCTTCTGGGCAAAGAGTGAAATTGACTGAAAATCAGAGATCTCTTTAGCTTCTCATTGTGTGTCCCACCAAATCTTGAGCAGGGTCACTTTTCTGTGCTTTGTGGCATCTAGCAATGGTTCCAAAATAGATCAGTCTGAGGTGAACTTGATCGATACCAAATGGTTAACGTTGTTGACATTTAAAATATGCCATTTGGGTGTCTGAGCTGACGCATTTTACGGTCAAGCAGAATGGTTCACACTTCTTGCAGTTATTGTATCAAGCTGTCTACATTTTGATTTACATTCCGTTCATATCATGAAGATTTTCTGTGCAACTGTGAGGATGAGAGACCTAATTATAAACTGGAATTCAAGTGTTCGAAAACGTGACACAGCAAATTCAAAAATAAGGAAATTACATTGCTATTTGTGCAGCTGCATAAATTGTGTTGTATACAGAACTACAGAGATATATTGAGTGCATGACTCCACTCTGAGAATTGACCAAAAATGGTATTATGGCAACCATGTTCATCATATCTCAACAATTCCAAATGGAATTTTTTCAGTTTGCAAGTGGGAAGAAGATGGTTTTTTATATTGAGAAAACTTATCCTAGCTCCAGAAGCCATGCTTCCTCAGGATTGCCAAAAGAAGCAAAAGATCTTCAGATCATGTGTATTTTTTGGGAACATGTAAGCCCGTTGTCTTCAAATCCTGCTCTGATTGACACCTGAAGCACTCTATGTTCCCTTCAAATTCTGCCAGTCATATTGACAAGACAGTGTGTAGCTGAATACAAGATTTGATCAGTGGAAGGTTATTGCTGGGCAAGACTTAAAATGGATTGACCTCTGCGTGACTCTTAGGAGGGATTGTAAAACTTGGGTATTACAAAACAAATATAGTTTTGCTTGTAAACAAAACAATAGGGGACAGAATTTCTTATGTTATATTGCTGGATACAATTTTGCTTGTTTTGTATCAACGAAAGATGTTTCTTTAGGTGTGCCATTATTCTTCTGAAACACTATGATGGTGTTGCCAGAGCAGTTGAGTCTGGTTGCTGCTAGAAAAGACTAACTGCATAACTTGCCAATTTCCTTAGAGGGTAATAGAATTTTGTAAGGGTGAATGCTACTGGTGCAAAAAGTATTCACTGACTGTTTCAATGTGCCAGGTAGCATACAGTTCCTGTCCACACTGCTTACTCTTTATAAAGCCCTTAATTACCAGTCCTTTCAGTGCTTTCTTTTGGCCGCACACAGCCCCATTTTTTTGTCTTGGTTACAAAAACTGCTATTAATCCATACAAGTTGCAGAAAGATTGTTCACTCCTTTGCTGCAAACATCTACCAGATTCTTAGTGTTTTGCTCTTACACTAAGTGGTACTGCTAGAAGAAACTACAAAGAAAAACTATACATCATCTTTTGAATGTAACCAGTGAATTGATTGGGCTGAACAGGACCTGTAACTGGATTGGAAAAATAACTCTGAAGAAAGGATGAAATCCTCCTTCATTTCCTTGCTCTGTTGCCTCAAGAAGTTATTTGGAGTGATAAGTGACAAGATCCAGAATTTAAACAAACATCAAGCTAAATTATATCTCTGGATGTAGTGGTTGGCATCAGGAAATGACAGTTGGTGGAAAGGAGTTGCTAATGCTTGCTGCAGTGGAAGATGAAGAATATCCTGTATCCAGGGTTTCAACTTTCATTCCTTTCTTCCAGAAGAGCCTAAGTGACATTCTGTAGCTTTTGTGGTGGAAGACTTCCAGTGTCATTGTTTAAGTTGTTCGTCTTAAATATAGGGATTTGAAGCACACAAGACATTTGGAGAATGCAGTGCCTTTTTTGGTAGTCAAATAAATTGCTTGAGACAGACCTGTGGAGTAGGTTTGTGGTGACAGTGGCCTGCAGCATCACATAGTTCATGAGATCCAGCTGCAGAGTCTGCATCTAAATATGCTGTAATGGCTCTTGTTAGACCACATGTAAGTGATGTTAGAGGACTGAGTTCGTTTATAAGTGGTTGGACTGTATGGTTGTGTTCTTTCAAAAAGCAGAGCAGCAGGGGGACTGGAGGTTGCTCACAGAAGTCTGTAAGGGCTTCCAGCAACACGTAATCTTATCTTTGGTTGAATGTAGTGGATCTGTTGGAAAGTCATTTTGAAACTAGATATAAACTGTAAGACACTTATGTTGGGATTGAGTTCACACAGGTCCCACAGTCACCCAAAATCTAGCTAACTAGTGTAAGCTGAGTTGTCCAAGTCTATTTCATAATCCATGAAAAAAGAACATTGGGAAAGTAATTGATCCTTCTTATTTCAGAGATCATGATAGTTGTGGTTGCGTAGAGAGAGTAGGTGACTCGTGTAGACTAGATGTGTATCTTTTAGATAGCTGAATCTGTCTCCCACGTTCTAAGGCTTTAAACACTGTCAGGTCCCTGTAGGATTTATAGATTTGCTAAAATAATATTCTTACAAAAGTGTGTTCCTAGGCGCTGTGTGGAAGGGAACAAGGCAGGATGCTTTCTTGCAGTGAATTCCTGTCTCTTCATGCATTTATTGCTTATCATGTCATTAGTTATGTGAAAAGCCCACTTCATTACATCCACTGACCAGTATCTTGGTGTGACCTGCTCCTGAAAGCTGGCTATATCTCTAGAGTGGCAACATAAGGAAATTAGGAGGAGCAAGGAGGAGCTAGTACATTGCTGACAACATGCAGAGTGGTGAGTCTGGAAGCCAGCAGCAGTGTGGGTTGCCTTCTAGCTGATGAAGGTAGGAGTGCTTCTTGCTGGGTACAGAAGAAAGAGGGAAGCAAGCTTAAGAGGGACTGTTTGGGGTGAGAAACTCCAGGTTAAGTCTATTCAACTTAATTTCCATTTAGCACCTGAGTTTTGATGGTACCTGACATCTCAGGTTTCAGAGGTCTTCATCTACTCTAAAATCAGGAACAAGTGGAGGCCGTGGCTACTCAGTCTGCTCAGCTCTTGCAGCTGCACATAGAGACTTCAGGTGCAAAAGCCTGAAAAACACATTCACAGCAGGGGACCGAGATGTTTTTGCTTTGTGAGTTTAATTCAGTCCCCTAATGTTTTAATAGTTTTTTTTATCACAACAGCCATTACTGCAGCTTCCAGCAACATTTTTACTCTCTTTCAAAATAATTTTTCCTTAAATCATTACAAGTGTTTCCAAATCAGTAACCTTGTATGACTGCCTCCATTTGAAAGTATGCTTTAATATGGATTGGAATCTTAATGGCAGCGTTGGAAGCACATCAGTATTGATGGTGGCATATGGTCTGGATTTTCTTTATTGGCAGCTTTTCAGCATGAATAGAGACTTTGGTTTGCTTTGGTTTTGTTTTTTAAATTAATACCATGTCTGACAGCCAACAGGAGAGCAAATCTCGGCTGTATTCCTAGTGTACTGAGTAGTTGACTTCCTATTTGTATACCTTCTAATTTACCCTGTGCAGTGGGCTTGGAAAAATTATTCTCCCATGTATATCACATGTTTTTATGTATATATGTGCATGCTCTGGTATCTATGTGTATACATACACATATATCTGTACTGCTATGCCACACTGCACAATGTTTAAGAGATACCTGCTTTGTTAAAATTATCGACGGAATTTCTGTCGCCTGCCTCATTAACCTCATCTCTCTCCCTCTGCTTGACTCCCGGACTGTGTCCCCTGTCTTCACACTTTGGTGGAAAAGGCTTCTCCTCTGTAGTTTCTAACCATCTGCTCCAACTTTGTATATCTGTCAGGCCGCTTCATTCTCTCACTCTTTTCAAAGCTAATTTGCAAATGTACCTACATTGCGTGCCTCACCTGTGCACATTTAACTACTCTCTTCCCATTTTCTCAAACTGATGAGAATTTGTCTTGTATGCATACTGAGTTTTATTGACCAAGAAGAAATACTTTCTTTGAGGGACAGTAAACTGTGACAATAACTGGAATACATGGTTGGGGTATATATCTTGTTGCCTAACTTTGGAATGTTTAGAAATCTCTCCTGTGTGACTGTTTTATAATAGAACTGCGTTTTAAAGGTAAAGTGAAATTGAAGAGCTGAATAGATGTAGATGACTCTTTAATTCCTGGGATTTTCCTCATAATTATCATAGAACTCATTCCAGTGTGGGAACACTCATCTGCATCAGTATTCTTGTTTAATATCATTATTAATCTCCTTAAACTTATCATAAACCATAAATAAATATATATATATATAAATATATATAAACTGATCATATGACTTTTCAATCCATTTGTGAGCTGGAATATTTGTCAGCCCTTTGAAGGTAGTTCCTTTAATATGGAAGATATTTCGCATGTACCATACAATGTCAGGCATACAGGCCTTATATTGAATGCACATAAACTAAAAGTTTTTCGTTGCTCAAAATGTTTCTTGCAGTGTTTGCAGCATAAGGCTTTTCACCCCAATGAGCCATTGCCACCAGTTGAAAAGCACCTTTTAGAGATGCTGGAGATGCCCTGTGTGGTAAAAGAAAGGTGTCAGGCTCCTCTTGAAAAAGTAAAAGCACTGTTCCCCCTAAAGGAAGTTGACAAGAGAAAACAAGAGAAGACTGCTCAAGACATCTTCAAAGATAAGTAAGTTGGAGATGTATTATGGATTTTTTTAGAACTTTTTTTACACTTCAATTTGTTTTTGCTGGACAAAGCAGGCTTGGAGTCTTTTGAACATAAGATCAATGAGTTACACACTGAAAAAATGCCAATGGGTAGAGAATATTGTGGTACCACAGTGGTTTTGGGGTATTTTGTGAGTAGGGGTGGTCTTACTATTATTGAGACACATCAGGAACCAGTCTGTAGCTTCCTCATGTCTGTATTTGTTGTCACAGAATCCATTGGGTTGGAAGGGACCTCAGGAGGTTTCTTTTTCAACCTGCTGCTCAAAGCAGGGTCACCTGTGAGATCTAAACAGGTAACTCAGGGCTTCATCTAGTCGGGTCTTGAAAACATCCAGAGATGGAGACTGCACATCCTCTCTGGGTAACCTGTTGCATTGGTTACTCTCTCCTGCTCAAACAGTTTGTCCTACTGGTAGTTAAAAACAGTTCAGATAAGAAAATTAGAAGGGCTAATATATTTTAGAATAAATGCTGTGGAGCTTTAAATTACTTGTAAAGATGAGTCTTCCTCTTCAGCACGCTCGATTTAGGTTGTTCTGTAGCTTTCATTTTGAACACCAAATCAAAAAAAAGCAGCTTCATTATCATCTGCTGTGCAATAAATGTGGATATCTTGAAAAATCAAACTTAGGGACTCTTTCTGGAACATCTATTGTCTGAACAGTTTTTAAAATAAAAAGGGGTTTTTTTGTTGTTACTACATAGACTGTTATTTGTGCCGAAAGTATGAAGAAAAAACGCTTAATTGCTACTACGTTGGTACTGTGACCCCAGCCAAATGAATTTTCTCAAACAAAATCTGCTTCTTAGAGCTTATTTATTGAATACCTATAATATAACTAGTGGGACCCCTGGGATGTTGGAGAGGTCTCGGTTCGCTCCTTCTCCCTCCCTTTTGTCATTTTTAGCTCCGTCCTTCAGTGCTAGGAGCAATGTCTTTGAGCCATTTTGCAGCCTTGCTTAGCTGAGCTGTCAGGTAGCTTTAACCCTGGGTTGGCTAGAGCCTCCTCAGCATGTTATCTTTGGGAAGACATGACATAGGGCTTCTCACGTTACTGCCCTGGAATAGTAACCACATTTCTGTATACAGACTGGGAAACACCTTGCTGCTTATTTTGTTCTTTGCTGTATGTGCCTGTCTTGCCTTGGTGTGTCTGGGATTTCATACTGGTTAAATTCTTTTGTCCTTGCTTTGCTGCTCAGTTTCTCTGTGTGTGTATAAATACATACATTTATATGTGTTTTAAAAAGCAATAGAACCAGGGTATTTTTTTTAAAAAAAAAAAAAGCAAAGCAGTTTCAAACAATCTGGGAAGAGAGTTTAAACAAAAACCAGTGACCCATTACTGGTAGTTGCTTAAAAACATATCACCCCAAAGGCATCAACTTGACAAGCAAGAATGAAAGCTGTTTTGTTTAAAAACTGATTTCCTTTAGAGGGGTGATGAAAGCAGCTATAAAAATAATTGAAATAGAAATGTACTGTGTAGGGCAGTAAAATGATTTTTGGAAAAATCTGTAAGAGAGGCAAAAGGATTCAGACTCAGCTATGCAAAGAAGAATGAATGGTAATAGGATTAAAAAAATTGAAAAAATAGTATTGCTGTATTAATGAATGGGAACAGTAGTATTGTCATGTCTACAACAGAAGTGTGAACTGTGGTTTTGTTCTGTGTAGAAAAGCTGAGTGACATTTAAATCACTTGGTAAGGAAAAGTATATCACTGCAATAATGAGGAAGAAAAATGTTAAACAGATAACATTCAACTTACTAAAACCATCAGATCTAGATAATTTGCACTAAAGTGTTTTGAAAAAGTTGGCTAGAAGCTCTTTTGACTATTATTTTTGTTTTCTAAAACCGGTGTATGTCTCTTATGACGGGTATTGACCAGATTCATCTCATCTTGATCTTTTAAGGTCTAATGAGATTAAGACTGCATTAATGTAGGCATAGTACCTTAATACAGATTTTAATATCCAGCATTCACTTGTTTCACTTTTGCTAAGCTCTACGTAGTTTAAAAAACCTGGTAAGATAGAAAGCGTTTTACTGCTTAGGTGACGTTGGAGACGCTGTTGCCTCATCCAGCTTTAGAGTGTGTGAAAGGCTTCTGTATAAATGTAGAAGTGGGTGTCTTAAATTAATCTTGTATTTTATTAATTTTTCTCCAATAGTAGTTGCACGTTTTGCGGTTTAAAAATACTGCTAATCAGTGCATTACCAGCAACAGATTCTCAGTGTCAGATCCTTGGCTGGTATAAGTGGGTATGGATTCTTCAGTTTCTGCTGTACTGCACAGGTTAATGACAGCTATGGATTTGCTCCTAGGCAGTTAAATGCAGCAGCATCATTTATGTTCTTCTCCTTCCTCCAATCCCAAAGCATTTTGAATTAGTAAAAATAACGCAGGAGGAAAAACATCTCAAGACTTTGCAATTGTTTGCAAAATACCTTTGGAGACAAATACCTGAAAGAGAATTTTTGTTGTTCTTTGCACCTTTCATCAAACTATGTCAATATACAAGAATTTTTGATCAGGTAAAGGTTCCAAACTCACTGGTGTTAGGTAAGAATGAGTTTTTTCATTTTACAGAAATACAGGCATATCAGCTGTCCAAAACAATCAAGCAACTTGTTCAAGGTCAGCCAGAAAGTCAGCAAAGTTGAGAATGAAGCAAGGTATCCTACCCTTGTCCTGAGGCATAACCAAAATCATCATTTCTCCTAGAGTGATAAGTACGGTTATGTGGGATGACAGGAGTTGCTGAAGAGAAGGGATTTCATTTTAGTAGTGACAAAATTAAGTAAAGGCCAGAGAAGACTACTGAAACAAAGTGGAATAGACGCTGATTGTAAAGCAGGGGAGGAGTGTGCTGTGGAAAGTAAAAAGGAAGTCTGTACCAGGTCTTTCTAATCGTTGATTGCCTCTGTAATGAGCAGTGCAGTTCTTAAAATCAGTTCTAACCTTGTAGAATGCAAAGTAGGACCTAGTCCAGGGTCTCTGGCTCTGTCCTTACATTGTCAAGCAGTTTCTTCTTTTGACTCCAGTAGTAGAATTTTTAAGAAAAACTTCTTACTTTGTTTTGGGATTCCTTCAACACAAATACTGCTGTTTAGATCTCTGAGTAGCTTTCAGTTATTCTTAAACTGAAATCGATTCTTCTGTGTCAGTAGCCTGTCACATTAAATGACACAGAACACGGTGTCTGATTTTCTTCCCCTTTTGTGATTACCTGGATTTTATTCTGTTTGTCAAGATGTGCCCTAAAGTTTAGCACATTAGTTGTTACAATAAAGTTCTTAGTTTGAATGTACACCTTGGTATATGTTGCCTGTGAGGAGAAAGTAACCTAAAATCATAATTAGCTTTTTAAAAATAACAAATAGTCTTTTGAAAGCATTTTGAGATGAGCCTTAAAATGTCCTAAGAGAGTTCTAACATACTTAATGGGGTTTGCCTAGCAGGTTTTGACTGCTGTAAGTGGAAGTTTATAAAGCTTTTGTGTGCTAATGGAGAATATGGGTGTTTAGACTCAAAAGCCTCTGTGTAAACAGGTAGCTGTCAATTCCAAGACAGGAACTAGCAGCTAATTTTTCAAGAGTAAATTAATGTCTTTATTAAATGTTAAATTTTCATTGCTGTTTCATGTTTAGAATGAATCTGATGAGAATACCAAATGTCATGTAATATACTGTAAATCAGTAAATCATATACTGTAAGTTATCAAGGTTAACTCAATATACAGGTTCCAAATAAAGTGACTGGAGATATTATGCATTTAGAGAGGTGGAGAAGATGTCTATAAGTAAATTCACTCCTTAAATAAGCATGAATAATCTTGCACCTTCAACAAGCTGTGCCTTTGCTTTAAGATAAAGCTTGCTGTCTGGTCCTACTGTCTGCTTTGTGCAGGGGAAAAATGAGGCATGGTTTAGTGTTGACTTTGGGACAGTTATAATTAAGTTTTGTTCAGTGTATATTTCATTAATTTACTGACTCCCTACTTAGTAGGCAGGATACTTCACTTTAAGTGTTTATATTCATTTTTCTCCTTCTCATTTACAGCAGTGAAGATGGACCCAACTCTAAGAAACCAAAAATTGAAGATGAGGAAAGTAGCTTTAGCATCATAAAACTTGCTGAAGGCAATGTCACCTCTGTAAGCATATTTTTGCAAATTTCATTATTAGAAGAGAAGTTTAATTTCTCTAAGTGTATTATAGTGAATATACAGAATTCCTGATAAAAGGAGGGTTTCTAGCTGAAACATGACTGAAATACTCTCTACTTGCAGATTTGAGACTCTCTGCTAGAGATTGTAAGGACAACTTTCTCTGCCCTTAGGCATATGTTAGCACGTGTTTCCATCAGCCTTGGATATTGTAGAACAAAATTCTTCCCCAGTGTCTAGAACTCTAAAGGGCAAACCTGAGGATCTGAAGAAAACAGAATTTCAGAATTGGGGTTCAGTGGTTGAATTTGTTCTTGCTCTCTTTCATATCATCTGCAACATAGAAGTTGCCCTGTATATTTAATCAAAGATATTGCTGTGATTTTTGGAGACTCTTCTCTGCATTGGTTGGGGTTCTAAATCACAAATTTTGCTTCGTCTTGCTGCTAGGTCTGACGTAATTCCAGATATTGTGTACATGGGTAAATGAAGCCTGTATCATAACTATGCACCTTCCTTTATTTGATTTTTTCCTATTACAAGGCAAAAAGTGATTTAATACTGACATGACTTCGCTTGTTTTCGTATGTGCTATCCTGTAAGGTTGTTTTTTAAAATGCATAATTGAGATTTTAAAAAAATATTTAAAATCTAAAAATACTTAAATATGCTGTACTCCTAATATAACTTTCTGATATTTCCTGAAAAGCAGCATTGCCAGATTCCAAAGAAACCCGAAGAGACCAAGGAAGTTTATTGAAAGATCTATGACTTATTTTGACAGTAAAGCATAAAAATCTCAAATTTCAATTAGGAGAATTTTGATTCTTGAAAGGAAATTTCAAGCAATGCAATTTTTTTTTTCCTAAAGATATTTCATCCATTTTTCAGTAAGTGGTTATTTATATTTGACCTGGTTTTAGCTCCTTTGTAAGGTTTCTGCACTTGTATGCCTATTTAGAGCTTCATCTTTAAGATGTCGAGCTGGATCAGAAAGGGCTGATGAATTGAGTGCAAGCTTTTAATTTTAAGCTTCCCTTTGGAGTGGCAAACCAATGATTCCGTACCCACATGCCTGGGAGCTCCCATTCCTCATTAAGCGTCTGTCAAGATTAGTGAGAGGTGCATGCTACAGAAGGTCTCAAAGCTGGACTAGCAGATAACCTGAATTACGGTGCTTCTGACCTCTAAACCTCAAAGAGTGTGGTCAGCTCATAACAGTGCAGCATAGTAAGTTCATCTTGCTCATGTCATAAGTAACCTTTGCTAGGAGTAGTGCGTGTTTACACACATTGTAAGACTGACATTTTGTGAGTCTGCAGGCAGAGAAGTGTAGCCCTTCTGTTTCCATATTCAAATAAAAAGAAAATTCTTGTTGCCTCACAAGACAAAAGAGATGGATATTGGCAGACAATTGTATCATTTTGGATCTTTTCTAGGTTGGCAGTGTTAACCCAGCAGAAGATTTTCGAATTCTGGTGAGGCAGAAAAACGCTGATTTCAAAGATGGTAAATTACTTTCATCTATCTTAATTATATTTAGTAGCATTTTCAAGGTTCAGTAAATACAATCCATTTGTCTAAATGTAAGTTTCTAGTGCTATGTGAGATGCTCTGGAGTTTACTGCTTAGCTTCTAGTGCTGCTTAGCAAAGAAAGGTGTCACTCGTAATTCCCGTGGCAATACTTGCCTTTCCCTGTTTGAAAGTCTCAGGTACCCATGTTTGTGTGAGATGGCACTGGACAGCTTCTCTGAAACATCAGAGCAACTCCTCAGGTGTTTCGAACAGAAGATGCTTCAGCACTGCCTGACTGCCTCCTTCAAACTGGGCATCAGCTGCTCATCTGGCTTCATGGAATCTTTCTGTCTTGAAATGGATTGGATTGTTGGCTGTGCATGGCATGAAAAACACATCTTCTGCAGTCTACTTATTCTGTTCTGTGAAAAGTAATCTGATGCCTGGGATTTAAATCTTTACAGGCAAAGATCATTTCGTACTGCTTGCTGTGAGCAAAGGGAAGCACAGGTGAATTTAGGGTGTAATGAGCCCGTAGTATGGGACTTCTGAAGATGAGAGGGGGCTTTGTGTGCACTGAATCTATTCTCAGCTTACAGCAAGACAGGGTTTTGATGCATAGGTGAAGAAGAATACAAAGCGCAGGTCAGCCACTGTCATGCCGTAAGTCTGAAAATGCAGTGGAATTATCATTTGTTCCCTACTGGAAGTAGGGAAATACTAAACAGAGCTATATGTAATCCAAAGGTATCTTTACAAGAATGTGCAAGCTGGATGCGGCCCGTTTTTTATTTTAGAGTTGTTTGAATGTTGTGGCAAGATAAATCTCACCTGCTGAATAGCCACTAATGTAGCATTCTTTTCAAAGAAAAAGATATGCAGAGGTGCTGACGTGAAATGCTAGGTATTTCAACAAGGCCTTTTGTCCTTTTGAACGTAGTTTGAGAGGCTGTTGAGTCATATATTGATTTGGGATATAATCTGTTAAAGCTGTTTAGCTATTTCTCTCCAGAATTTCCAGACCTATAAACTAGCTACCCAACTTTTTACACTGATTTTGCAGCAGATGCAGAAGAAATTTATTGAAAAAAATATTTGTAATTGCATTCTCAAATCTCAGCTATATTAAGATTCAGTAAAAAAGCATCGTACAATATATTAGAATACAGAAATTGTGCAACAATTGACTACTTTGTTACGGTAATTAATTTTATCATATAGGAAAGCTTTAAGGAAGAAATAATAAGTATAGCGATTACCCTTCGAGATGGTTTAACTAGAGAGTGCTTAAATATGTCCACTTGGTAGCTGTGCTGGCGATAACTGCAGTACATGTTTGGATGGCTTCTGAAATTTTGAGCAATCTGCTTTTATATGTGATCTGCTCTGTAATTATATGGTGTAGTTAGAGTATAGTGCAGTCACTCATTTAAAGGAGAGATAGAAGCCACTATAGATAAAAACATACTCTGCATATTATTTTTTTTCTTCTGCATAATCTTTTTTCCTGCTTTAGAGCCTTTTAGGTAGTTTTAATACATAAAACATTACAGGCTTTTTAATGGCTTGCTGTATTGCATTCTGGTTATGTAAATAGTAAATTCTGCCTTAAAACTATTCAGTGGTTCTAAGGGGATTTCTTAGTATAATTTTATGTCATATTTAATGATGAAATGTCTTTTTTCTTTTGTTAAAACACGTAAAATATAAAATGTCTTTGCAGGAAAGGATAATCTGTGACATTCAAATAGTTTATTGGAAAAAAAAAATTTACATTTTACCTGTCAGGATGCAGACAGGAGAACTACTAGATTGCATCCTGTTTTGCTTCTGTCTTGTATATGAAGAGCGTCCAGTGCAGTCTTTCAAACTGAATGGAGCCTACATTCCCATTTTAAAACACAATAGCAACAGAGTTCCTCCACAGGGAGAAAGACCTTGCAGCTGTTTGATTTGGGATGGTTTTTTTTTAGCAGATAGAGAAGTTGTAGCAATAGGAAGAGTTGTGCTTTAAATACTGACAGTACAGAGACTTTTAAATTAAGCTGCAGGTTAATGGCATATCCTCTTCAGGGCACAGCAAGTCTCTCACCAAAATTATAAAGTCATCAAGACCAAAGTATGACAAAGGGATTTTTTTCTTTTTAAACAGCTTGTAGAAAGTCCTGATGGTGTATTTATAATTGAAACTGAGTACCAATGCATCTCTTGCAATGGCCTCACTGGGATTTGATGATTAGGGTGTGTGCTGTTCGTAGGAGAAGCCTAAGTTAGACAGCCTGTGTCTGATGCTGTGTCCCACAGCAGAAGAAACGATGCATTTGCTCTTAGTGAGAACTGGGTCACTAATGTGTAAATATGTATTTTTAGAAAATCTCAGGGTTTCAAATTGGTAAGGGTCATAGAGATAGGTTTTCTGAGACTGGCAGCTCAACTCCTGAAACAGTAATCAACGTTGGTCTTAATTGACATCTGTGTAGTTTATTACAGTAAGGACCCACTTACGGCTTACGTGATGAGTTGTGTGTGATTTTGTCAACTTGCTGGTTAATGTTGATTGCTCATGTAACTAGTATTGTGTTTTCCCTCGAGATATCTTGCCTTTCTTATTTGCATTCATGGCCAGAGAGATGTCATTTTATTCAGGTGTTCCTCTGAGCAGGTTACAAGTGCACAGTCATCACAAAGAGCAGTCTTCTAATAACAGCTTCTGACACTTTTGTCAATCAGTGCAAATAAAATAGATTAGTTTGCCTGAGTAGAATCTAATCATTACTCCCAACGATTTTCTTCATTACTGTGGTTGCAAAGAAGTCTCAAATGCAGTGAGGGCTTGCCGTCTTTGTAGCATCAAAGGAGTAGCCACATGACTACCAGTTCATCCTGTTGGACTGTTTACAGGTTTCCATGCCTATGTTTCTGGAGAGCAGAAAGTGTCTGATACGGAGGGTTGTATTTTCATACACTTCTGTAGAAAATGGAATGTCTGAATGGGAAGTAAGAAAAGATATTGACACATGGATAGCATTTTCTTTGGTTTGTAAATTTTCTGCCTGAGTTTATAGGCCAGATTTCATTGCATCTTACAGAACTCCTGTCTGAGAACACGATGTCTAAGGTCCTGTTGTTGAAAGAGCTTTTTTATTTTACTGATTGTCAGCGAAGAGAGAAATCTGCAATGGGAACTGTACAGTTGTGGACATAAGAAAAAATGTCCAGAGACAAATTGTACCAATCTCTCATTTTTATATTTATAGCTAATTGTTAGTAGTTTTTATTCCTGGGCATTTCAAGAAGAATAAAGTTAAGGCTCAGAAGTTGCCCGTATAGGTTTCAGCAAATACTCAGTGCCTGAGGTGTCACACTTTTTTGCCATGGCATGTACATAGCTTCTTAAGTAAAATGTAAAACACTCGTTTTGCACTGTATAATGTGTAAATTGCTTTGTATGAATTAAAGAATTATGTCATAAAAGATTGTGATTAAGAGATTTGCAGTGGGCATTTATTAGACAGTTGCAACAAGGATGATATTTTATTGCAAAATTTTCTGTAGCAATGTGTATAGTTAACTACCTTCCTAGACCTAAGATAACTTTTTTAAAAAAATAGTATTACTTTATTTCAGTTTTTGTTGGCATATGTCTATGCAGTTCATCTGCATTTTTATCTCACTGTTTGTTTTTGTGTATTTTGGAGACTATTCATGCTCTCCTGCTAGGTAGGCCAAACGCAATGACTGGTTTGATGAAAATGATTCAGTTATTAGAAGAGTATTTGCAAACCAAATACTTACGTATAAATAGAAAATCACTTTGAAGTTTTCTGTACGTCTGCTTCAAGAGAAGATGAAGCCCGATTCGTCTTTGAAGAGCGTAGCAATTGGGTGAGATGCAAAGCTCTGAATTGCAACAAACAGAATTTGAATTAGATGTTATGGGAAAAAAAGTAATAAAAATTACAGTGATGGTAGTCAAACACAGAAGAGGGGCCTGGAGGACTTGGAAACTCTCCATCTTTGGAGCTACTCAGAACTCCAGTCCATGGAGCACTGAGCTGCCTGATCCACAACAACCTTGGCGACTGAGTGGGGATCTGGGCCATGTGTCCTTCAGACATCCAGCCTAAATCATTCTAATCCATATACACAGGCCATTTAGCGAGACCATTTCAAAATTGAACAGCACCTGATAGGACACTGGAGTAGTTCAACAGCTCTTGTTCTTGTAATTCTTATTTCTTGGCTTAAAGATGAAGGAAGTCCTTAAAAAATTAGGACAGTTTTCAGTTTAGAATCTCTTCTTTTCAGTTACAAAAAGATGATACTTACAGAGCAGTAGATTAAAATTAAATATCAGGTGGTTTAACTGATTTGTCAGATGCTCTTAAACACTGCCCATGAATACAAATCATTACCATCACCAGTGGATAAATCAAAACATTGACAACAACAGGAGTCTTTCATCTACAGAAAGAACTAATTTTTTTTTAACCTGATTAATTTTTTTAGGGAAGGAAAAAAATCCCCAGGGAATTGAACTTGGACTCTTAAGTTTTATCTGTTATTCAGTAATCTGATTGGCTAGTAATCAAGATCAAGGACTGCACTAAACAAACATGAAAATATAACTACACTTTTGTACTGTTAACTATTCAGAGATAGCAAGTGAATATAACTGTTCATGGCATATTTCATAAGAAATATGGTGAGTGTATTTCAGAGTAGGGAATGTACCTGATTACCAGTGTGGAAGGGATTAAATTTTCTTAGAACTGAAAGATCTTCTATTCCAAGATTTTTTTTTCCCCCTGTGGTTCTCCAATTTCTAATCACTGTATTTGTTACCTAACCAATCTGGTACAGTAGAAGGAGGAAGCAGAAGATTAAAATTTCTTGGGATGTTCTGCAGAATGGGGTAGATTATTAGGAGTGCTGGAATTCTGTTGACGGGAAATGTAGAAGTTCATTAGTTCACTTCCTTAAATGTGTGTGTGGGATGAGGGAAGATGGGAGAGAAGAAGGAAAAGTTGTTATTACATAGTAGTGTCTTGAATAGGGTATCCATGTGTAACTCTGGGACCTGTTCTTCAAAACCCCAATGCCTGAGATTTGTCTGTGAAGCGTCACAGTTAATGCTAATATTCACAGCTTTATACAAAACATGCCTTTCTCCAAAAAACAGGGAGATCTACTTTTTGCAGCACCCGAGAACAAAGATTCACACTAATGGACAAGCAGCAGGAAATCAACAAAGTTCTCAGCCCTAGAAGTATGAAGGAACAGAGTCCACTTTGGAGAACTTCCAGTATAATCCTTGTTCATGGCCTCTGATACTGTCTTTGGCCCCCTGAAGTAATTTGCTAGTTAGTTGGTAGTCTAATCAGAACACAGGAATTTTATGCATTTTAGATTCATCAATCATCGACCTGTCATTTAAGGGGGACCAAATGGACAGTCCCAACTTTAGCCAAGCTGTTTCAAGATGTTAGATGAATCTCACTTAAAATGTTGTTGCCGTGTAACCTGTTCCCTGTGTATATTACGGTTTTTCAGTGCCTAGTAACATGTTGTAGGGTTTTTTGGTTCCCTACAACAGATTTCAAAAGGAGGCAGCTCACAGTCAGTAGCAAGAAAAGGGCTTTTCTTCTGATGCCTGCCAGTGCAATCAAATGGAAAGGGATTTTTTAAACAAATAAATACAAAAGAAGTAGTAGAGTGTCTGATAATTTCAAACAGTATGCTGGAATCGTTCTGACAATAAAGACTTTTATTGCACCCTCGTGGTGCCTGAGGTTTTAATTTAACACATCAATGAAAAGGCAGCATTTTAAAAAATGCACCAACACCACTGAAAACACCAGCAGGACTTGCTTTTATTAGTGCATTCGTAAGAAATTAGAACATTTAATGAGAAAATCGTTAACCATGAAAAAAATGGACTGACTTAACTTGGGGAGCTTAAGTAGTGAGAATTCAATTTAGTTTGTCAGCAACTGGTAAAAAAAAAGTAGAATGAGCTGATCACCTGTGGAGCAGTAGGCACTTTGGCACACTGTCCTGTGTGATAGCTGCTGAACAATTACCCGCCTCCTTTTCTAGAAACTCTAGAGTCAAAAGCTAGGGAGAGTATCAAACGTGTCTTGTTTCACTCTTTTCAGAGATGCAGTTCAATTAGGCATTTTATAGAACACAAATATAACAACTAATGCTATGTAAGCTTAGTGAGCAGAGTGGAATACAGTATTTAAACGACGTCTGCTTCTTGGTGTGTTTACTTATCCTTGTCTCTTCCACCACTCTGGCAGATGATTTTCTATGTGGATGTTTCCATGGCTGAAATACTTGCAGTGACATCTATGCCCATAACATCTGAACATAAGAAAGGCTGTAGGTCAGGCTAAGCGTTCTGCTAATCCAGTAACCTGTCTTTAACAGTACAAGAACAGGCCAGGCAGATACTGTGACTGGCCCAGAATGCTTTCCTGCATTTTATTCCTCAATGGCAACATCATCTTTATTCTTCCTTGACAGAATTCCTCATCTAAAAATTTGAAGAATTTGATCAAGCATTACTTTTTTTTTTAAGCTGTTAAAACTTCTAGCATCCCACAGCAGCCTGTGTAGAGAGGTTAACTGGTTTTGTTTGAAGAGTTACTTTGTTTGTTCTTAACCCCACTCTTTGCTCTTGTTGTGAGAGAGACAGTGGATCATCAGTCCCTATTCATCTTTTTCACAGAGCTTCTGAGTTTGTAGATCACTGTTGAATCTTCTGCGCGATCGTCTTTTCCCAGGCTGAGGGTCTGCCAGAGGGTAAAATTGGACAGTTCCTCACCTGTAATTAATGAAGAAAATAAAGTACTAAAATCCAGCAGAATTTATTTGGGCTTGCAGAGTTCCTGGTGACACTTTGACTTGTCACATTTGCAGCTCCCTACCTTTTAGGAGCTCAACAGTGAGGATGAAACTGGTGTTTCCCTTCATGGTACAAGTCTCATTGTTTGCCTCTGCTTCTCTCTGTCAGGCATACACGGTTTATAATACATATCTCCATAATCGTAAACAGTATTGTCCCGATGAAAAGTTATCAAGCTACCTGTGCAGAGACAAGATGTATTCTAATGTCAATGATAATAAGGTAGTCTTTTAACTGCAATCACCCAACAGATGTTGTTTTGACATTACGACACCTCCGTTGTAAATTTAATGCTTTTATTGAAATACGCACGTATTTCAAAGAGTGTTTAGAGGATATGCTTGCATTTACTTTTCATCAAACAAGCTAGACCAATGCTTTTTTTCTTGGCTTTCAGGGAAAGACTTTAGCCTTGGCCATGCTTCAGTTTCCTCCTGGTATGTCTAGCTTTTCTAAGGCTGAAGTAATTGTCAATAGCTTAGATATCAATTATCAACTTGAGTAGCTTGAGGCAGTGAGGGTATGCTTAATTCTTTAGATGCCTATGGAATAGAAAAAAAGAGATGTAAAGGAAAACTTTTTTTTTTTGCCTTGAAAGTTTGTATTCTTTGACTTATTTATTTCTCCTTGTCAGTAAGTCAGCAGCTGACAAACCGCATTGATCAGTTCCTGGAAAATAAAGGTTCACAGTACTACATGAAAGGGATCAATTGTATCAGAGTTTTCAGAGAGGAGGCCATGAAGGTAGTGTTAACATGTGAAAACTCTCATCTCTTCCAAATTAAAGACATGATGGGCCTATTTGCTGTATTAGAAATTTGATAATTTATTGCTACAGCAAAAAGAATTGATTGGTGGATTAAAATCTGTTATGCTGTTTGAAAGGTTAGAAATGTATTTACGTTGTATGTTTCTATGTTCTTACTGAAATGGGGACTAGCTTCGCTGGTATTATTTGCTTGTTTGAATTTTTTAAACGTAAGAACTGAAGGCCTATGTCCTGGTGCTTGTGAAAGAAAAATAAGCAATCCTACAAATTTTTTCTTCAGTAAAGCTGATTACAAGAACGTCTTCCTAGCTTTCTGAAAGGCAGTTTTTGTGGCTTACCTTTCTATAGAACTCTTGGTTTTAGTAGATATAAAAACTCTGTAGCAACTTCTGTGTTCACCATGTTAGATGACTTCATGAAGAATTAAGTTTGCAGTGCTCATCAGTATTTTTAATATTTCTTGTTTATCATTGCTATTATTTTTTCAGCGGTCCAAGGTGCAGTGCTTTAATAATTTCTGCAGACCCTGAAATCAAAGGTGGAAGATAAAGCCTTAGCTGATTTCTGGGAGATCATGATACAAGGTAGGTTGGCATTTAGAAGAATAAAATAATTTTCTAGTTGTATTATCCATTTATGTAACAGAAAGCAGTGGGACACTTAAATTAACCCCAGAGCAGCATTTTGATAAGGTTCATTCCTGCAGTCTGTTTAAAAAAATTAAAAAAAAACCTTCCACATTGCAACTTCCTTGTTTGCACTAATAGTTTTATATCAGCAATATTCATAATGCCTTGCCAAGTCTTGATGAAATGGTAAATTAGTTGTGGAAGAAGAGAGACAAATTAAATGTTACAGGGAAGGAGAGAGGATACAATTTCAGCTGAATTTCAAAATAAATGGAAAAACTAATGCAGCAGAGATATAAAAGACTCTTCCAAATTAAACTTCAAAAAGGCATAGAAAGCATTGAAATATGTCACTGATCATTTTGTATTTAAGCAACCTGAAGGACAGATTATGTAGTAGTATGACACCTAGCTATGATTAAACCGAGAGATACAAGGCAGTGCAATTCTAAAAGACAGTCAGAAACTATGCAAGTGATAAATAGAGGCACATTTTCACAAATGCAAAACATGGTGAACTAAAAATAATCTTTTACGTCATACTCTTGGTTTTAATTGGAACCAGTGCTAAGAAAATGTGTTAAATGCCCAACTGTATCTCTTAAGTGTGTATGCTATAAAATGCAATGATATGCTTTTGTATAGCACCTTTCAAAGTGACAAACCCCATGCAACTTTTTCAAAATATAAGATGGGAATTTGTTTAGCAACCCAAAACAACAGCACAAGACAACACTGAAAGAATATTATATTAAATGATATTGTAGGGGACCTTCTCAGAGAAATCTGAAAAAAGGAACCAACAAACTTTGAAAGTAGGAAACTTGGATCTTCTAACAGCATGCTAGATTAATTTTTAGTTGGTACAAACCAGAGTTTTTGACAAACTGGAATACATTTTTGAAGAAAAAAATTTACAAATACAAACGGAGATGATATTTTCATACAAAATAGATTATCTTCTTGTGAGAAGATGAAAATCGTGGCAGTTTATGCATAATCTAGCTCCTCTCACTAGGTAGCTGAAATGTCGTTTCTCTTGCTGCTACCAAAAGCAGAAGTCCTGTTTCCTCTGCTGCTTGACACGTGACCCTTTTCTACCAAACGTGGCATGTGTTGGGCCTTGTCATGAGTGACTGCAGTCACCAAAAGAGGATGGATGTGAGTTAATGAGCTAGAGGTTCAAGGAGCAAGGCAGATCTGTTTGAAAAGTTCACTTGTTTCATGAAACCCTGCCATGTAGTTCTATGGGCACATTAAGGCAGCATGATACTCATGCTTATGAATCTACTGTTCTTTGTTCTCACACCAACAGCTTCTTTATTCAGGTACAAGCGTTTGTGTAGCCAAGTGATGAGTTAGACTGGAAAAATAGTTGGGGTAAAACATAATGGAGAATTTTTTATTTTTTTGGTGGAGGATGTCACTACACAGGATGGTAGTGCTGCCACAACCAAGAAGCAAAATGGGGGCAGGACCATCACTTTGGTAGTCAGACTGTAGGTAATCACAGCGTAAGTGTTTGAGTGTTAGGAGTTAATTTTTCTAAGGACCTAAGAGCCTGCTGTGAATGACTGGAAGTGTAATTTCTGATAGATTTTCAGCATTTCATCTGTGGTCTATGATTTCAGTGTCTCATTAGTTTGATTGTCATAATATTAGCAGTTTCCTAAATGGATACTTCCACAAGCTTATGAAGATGCTCATTAATTTATTTTTGTATCATAGTTTATATCAGAGTTGACTCATTTATGCAAGTCACATATTAATTTGAGCAATATTTGTTTTTTTTTTTTTTTTTTTTTTTTTTTTTTTTGGGTTGTTTTTTTTTTGGTTTTTGTGTTTTTTTGTTTTTTTTTTTTTTGGGTTTTTTTGTGTTTTTTATTTTTACTGGTGATGATGACACATTCAGAAGCTGGAATTTGGAAGACTTTTTTCTTTTCTAACATTAAGTGCATTTTTGGGAAGCCTTCTAATGATATTTTTATACCTCTTATTTTTTTTAGACAGAATTTCTTTGATCACTAAAGATGAAGCAGAAGAAAGTTCGGTGACGAGTGAAGAGGCTGAAAAGGTACCGTTTTTTAAATGAGCCTCTGTTTGTATAGAGCCCTTGCTGTGGAACAGAAGTTTCTTTCTCATGTGGATAAATCTTTAGGTGAATGAAATGGGCTCCATATGAAGGAAGCAGAGTGTCCTTTTGCCACACAATTGAAATTGCCCCAATTCGGGGCAAAATATTTCCCTAGCGTGTACTGTAGCATTTTGCTTTAATTGGTCTTTAGAAAGTAGCGTGTATTGACATTATCTGAAAATATTCTCCTCAAAGAATAGGAACTTCAGAAACTCTTTGTAGTGGAACAGCAATAGGCCATTTCTATATGCAAGATCACTATTCGAACTTCATGGAAAGAACTGCGATGGTGGTATTATTATTGGTGATCATATTAGATCCATTTGGAAATGAAAGTTTTGGACTATTTGCAAGTATTATTTCTACAGAAATATAACGCTTTGGTAATGGCAGTGATGAATGAAGGATGTCACATTTACTAAGGAGTGAATTCTAACAGGCAGAATGGTGCCTTCTACTTGAAGGAAAGCAGAATTCAGAGTTGCTGTCAAAAATTGTAGTTGTGTGGAGAGGGTAAGAGAGGCATTCTTGTATCAGGCTGCTAGCCATGATTTTAAATAGTTTATGAGAAAAAGTTCCTTGTATTACAGACCCCTGAAGGTGAACTTGTGGCTAAAATCACTAAGTACTTTGCAGAGAAGCAGCTTTTCTAAAAGATGCCACATTGATTTTTGCAACTTCCAGGCCTCGCATTAGCAATAACCAGAAGGCAGTAGAAGTAGGTTCTCCATGAGAGAATTAATGAGTGGGTAAAATGTTGTGTTTTATAAACGGCTTTTTTCATCTGTAACGGTTTACCTCAAGGTGAAGAAGGCACAGAAATGTCATGAAAATGAAAATCTAAGCACATGTGTGGAGTACAAATGACAGTGGCTTTTCTAGACATAGGAAGAACCTACTGACTGTTTCTCATCACACATACCGAATAGAGCAACTTTTTCCCCCAGTGATAATTTTAAGGAGTATCAGTTTTTGTTATACATTCCTAATTCTATGGATTTACTTGAAAGCTTTCTAAGTGATACTTTCTTGAAGACTTCTCTTCCTAGTCTACTATGATTCTCAAAAGTGTTTAATGCTGTGAATAGCCACTGTCCGTTTAAGGAAATCTCTACTAGCCTGAAGATATCACAGCATAATGTGTATCTTAACTGTGAGCTTGTGGTACTGTAAAAATCCTGTGCTTGCATAGGAATGCAGCACAAATTACGGGTCTCAAGGACTAGTTACAGCGCACGCTAAGCTGGAGCAAAGCATTTGTATGACTGACTAAAAATTACTGTTTTTTCATCCCGCAGTCAGCTAGGTGTGCAATACAGGAAATTCTTTTGTGAAAAAAGGTCCTACAACAGCCATGACTTCCCCTTTAAATGGGAGATAGAGAGATTGCATGAATTGGCTCTGCAACGGAGTTCTTAACATGACAGTTAACTTTCAGGCTACAGGGTTGCATCTCTTTGCTAGCTAGACCATCAGCAGTCCCACTTACTCCCTAGATAATCAACCTCCCCACACACCCCCCAGATCCAAAAACCAGAACCCTGGGTTAGCCATTGTCTGTCAGGGTCATATGACTTCTTACTTAACGGAAGGAACACAGCATATTCATTGGAGTAATATCTGCAGGGATAGAAAATTTTATTTAGGGTCACGGGGCTGATCTAACATCTAGTCCTCCTTGGTCCAGTGTAAACCCAGCCCAGGGTTCTGGTGTGATACAAAGCCAGCATTTTTCTAATTCTATAGTACATGACGAAAATGGTTAGTTGTTTTCTATACTGAAGGTGATATACTGAAGGTGGATACTGAGTGCAAGTTTGGGCCCCTCCTTCAAGAAGGACATTGAGGTGCTGGAGCTGGTGAAGGGTCTAGAGAACAGTCTTATGAGAAGTGGCTGAGGGAACTGTGTTGTTTAGTCTGGAGAAAAGGAGCCTCAGGGAGACCTTATCGCTCTCTACAGCTACCTGAAAGGAGGCTTGTAGTGAGGTGGAGGTCAGTCTCTTCTCCCATGTAACAAATGACAGGATGAGAGGAAATGGCCTCAAATTGTGTCAGGGGAGATTTAGGCTGGATATTAGGAAGAATTTCTTTAAAGAGAGGGTTATAAAGCATTGGAACAGGCTGACCAGGGAAGTCATGGAGTCCCCATCTCTGGAAGTGTTTAAAAGACATGTAGATGTGGCGCTGAGGGACATGGTTCAGGGACCCTGGCAGTGCAGTTGGACTCAATGATCTTAAAGATCTCTTCCAATCAATATGATTATGTGATACCCCTTACTAAAGGGTTGTACTGGATCTTTTAAGATATCACACAAATAGAGTAAGATGCAAATTTTCCTCACCACTGTAACAGGTCATGTGCAAGTGTAATTTTCTTTTTAGTCGAGCTAGGCTACCCATGCACATTTTCCTATCACTGAGAAAAATTATTTTAGATGGGTTTTGTTGGTTTTTGTTTTTTTTGTAATAGTGGTGACATTCTTTTTAGAACATGAGAATGATAGGTTAAAAGAGCAGAAATGTCAAGTGCTTTTTCTGGTTGCTTTGGGAAAGATAATGGATTTTAGCTCAACTATTATATGTAATTTGCTTTTGCATAAATGTAAAACAGGTTTTGGGGAAAAAAGCTTTGGATGTTCAGCATTTGATGGAAACTTCAGGTTTCAATTTATTGCAAATCTTCATCATACACTTCTTTAGCTTTTAGCTTTTCTTTTTACTTAATTTAGTGTGGGAAAGCCAATTTTGAAAACTTTGAAAAATGTGCTCCTTCCCGAAATACCATTTGACTCTTAATCAACTGTGTAAATGAAATTTGATCTGGCACAAAAAGCCTTTCAGAACTGACAATGTCATTAGCTTTCAGTTTCTTAATATGTGCTTTATATTACTACTAGATTGAGAACTTTTCCAACAAAAAAGATACACAGACATAGGGCATCTTGAATTTCTAATTCCTTCTGGCCCTGTTACCTTCTCTTTTTTCTTTTAGCTACAAAATCTGTATTAGTTGAACTCAGCATGTTAAAACACGACTGTTGTCTGTGGAGTAAGCTTTCTGTATTCCTCTTGGATGTTGCTGTTTAGGGTGTAGGAAAGGTCCGACTTTTTGGTAGAGAGACAACTAGGCAGTTGTCGTCTACATCCTCTGTCTTCGGTGTTAACGGAAGCAAGGTATTTGCTTTGCATCCTAGTGGATATGATATCTGGTACTTTCCTATAAATGGGGTACAGCTCAGCATTTTACCCTTTGTCTAAAGCTGTCACTATTGCTCTAGAGAAGTATCAGAACATTTTAGTTATGTAAAATAATGTTTTAAGCTTTTTACAGTACAAGTATATTATCTCAGAGATTAGTAGTGCTCTGACAGGGATCCCATGGCCTTTTACACAACCTCTGTGGCTGTTACAGTTGAAGTCCTCAGGTAAACAGTAACTTGCCTTCAGGAGCCAGCTGTTTGCCCAGGAGAGTTACATAAACTCTAAGGAGGTATTTGTAGCCTGTTTAATGGGGTTATTTTCTAACTAGCTGTTCTCTTTTGTCATGTAGAGTTATAGCAAAGTTGTTTCTGCATTAGGATGATGAAACTCAAAGTCATGGAATGTGGCTTTTCTTCCTGCTCATCTTTCTCAGCCGTCTTTTTATCTGGGGATGGGTTGTTCCCAGCTCTGTATTTGTTCTGGTGCATTTTAATAGGAAAAGGAAAATTCATGATCTGATAGTAAAAGGATAAAAATATAGTAAAGAGACTGTATCTAAAACTTGTAGACACTGTCTGCTTTTAGAGTCAAGTATTTGTATTTTTGGTACCATTCTAGCTAAATTATTTATTTTTCACTATGTTAGGCTAAGAGAAAAATTATTCAGAGATGATTGTACCTCAGATATTGTCTGTATATTCGATTTAAGTTGTTATGGTATTGGATCAACTTACGTTTATCTCCTGTTTGTGGATGCCATGCTTTAAGTGAAGGGCATATGGTGAGTTGTATCAGCAGCTACAGCAGTGGAATTTTACATAATGAATTTTCTATTTTTAAGGACTAGCTTTCTAACCATATTGCGAGTTTGAGGGTTTTTTTAAAATTCATGTCTTTGTTCATTTGTTAAATGTTAATTGAATTAAGTGGGAAACTTCTAAGTTCCTCACAGAACTAGAATGTTTTACTTAAGAAATTTGCTAAATGAGCCACTGGTCAGCTTACATACACGTTCATATCAGTGGTGGAGCAGTTGCTGTCCTTTAGCATTTTGTAGCTACACACAGAATGTTACTTTTAAAATTCCCTTTTTAAAGTACATAAACATAGCCATTCTGTAATGGACAAAATTTCCATCTAGCCCAGAATCCCATGTTTGACAGTGGACAATAACAGATGGGTAGAGAAAAGTGTACACTCCCAGGCTCCAGCCACTGATGTCTCAAGTACTTCCTTGAGTTTTCAAGTACTTGCTTAAGGTTTTTAGTAGACTTCATAGAATTTCTCTTCTATGAACTTTCACCATCTCCCAATGAGACTGGGGACTAATGTTTGCAGCATCCTAATTACAGAGTGTTCTACAGCTTAACTGTATGTTGTCTGAAGAACCATATCCTTCTGACTGTTTCTCAACACACTTCACCATAAAAACCTTTAAAAGCAAGTCTTAGGAAATTTCCTGTAGTTTAAGATGATGAATTTGGAGGGTGGAAATGGAAATAAACTTGCTTCATGATTTTTAACTACAGGTGGATTTGTTTTGATAGACAAAGGAGATGTTCTGTTAATCTCACAGTGTGGGTCTGAGTTTTGTCAGTATCAGATACATACATCTGTATTTTCAGTTCTTGGCTCCAAAAGAAGAGAAAAATGAAACTCTGCCTCCAACAGATGAAGGTGGCGATGTTGATGATTTGGTGAGTACTGTAAAGACGTGATGTGGCTTTAGAATGAAACTGTAACTGAGAGGTGCAGTGAGAGAGTGAGTGCTTCTTAAAGCAAGAGAGTGCGTGGCTTAGAAAATACCTAAGAATTGAGTCAGAAAAGAGCCATGTGGAATTACCTATTTGCTGTTGTAAAACATAACCAAGTGTGTAATTTCATGATGGCAAATACTATGTTATGTAGTAACATGAGTGTTTACATAGGTTAAATGTGTCCTCTAGTGTGTTTCAAAAGAGCCAGTGAGGCTGCTGATTTGATAGCAGAGTGTTATAATTTACTACAATATCATTTAACAAAGCTTGTAGATGTAGAACAGCTATTTATGCAGGTTGAAAACTGCCAATGATTTTAAAAAAGATGTTTTGATCTTCTCAATTAACCTTTTCTATGTAGACTTGCTTAAAATCCAAGGATTTAAAGAGTTTTTTTAATAAATATTTTAGCCGTTTTTTACAGGCTGAGCCATTACAAATCTGTCTCCAAAGCTTAAACTGGTTGTATAGACAGTTTTAAAGATGCTTCAGTAAGCAGGCAGATTTCTACTCTTGGACTGTTCTTTTTAAAAATCTCTAAGTTCCACATATGATTATGTGAAGATGGAGTTTTTAAGTTTGTTTTTGTAATTTATAGCAGCTTAGTATTAAGTTGTGTGCAGTCCATTTATGTCACATAACAAGAATTTCCAAATTTGCTTTGTTTTCTAAGCACTAAACACACAGAAGAATAACTTTAATTCAATGCTGCTTCCTGAAATCTGTTTCTTCTATTTGCAGCTGGACATGATGTGACTGGGTTATATTGGTAACTACAAGCAAAGTTTTGGAAGAGATCTCCCTGTGAGATGTGGCACAAAACAGGATGCTAATGAGAAGACAGTATATCCATCTTTATTTTCTCAAATGAGAGCAGAAGTCCCAGAGACATTTCCCGTTGGTATAAATGTTATCTGACTTTTCAAAACTGGAACAGAAGATTGAAATAATCTGAAGTATTTGTGAAATAATGATACCTTTAAGGCATCTCTCTTTTTTTTTTCTGTAGTACACTGAATCTGGCTTATCCTTAGTATTGCTTTGAGCTAAACACTACTAAATTTAATGAGAATCTGCGCTGGTGCCTGAAGTTCTTGTTTCATTGCCTGGGAAGGAAGACAGAAATGTCACAGTGAGGTTACCAGGTAATGCTGAATCTTTAGTAGACGTAACTCCATAGCATTATTGTTACAGAAGGGAAAAAGTCTCTATTTTCCTGCTTTTTTCCTATTAGAAAAACCAGAGCAAAAAACCCCACAAAGGCTTATGGGAAAAAATTCTAAGCCAAGGATTCACAAAGTAATAGTTTGAAATACACAAAGAGTCTAAAGCACACAGCAAAGCCAAGTGTGCTGATTTTGCTACACCATACCCAAATCTGTAGTTATGGTCATCTCTGTGCTACAGGTTCTCTATCCTGTCAGCTCAGCAGCAGCTCAACAGTCTCTGTCCCTTTCTGTTATACATTTTCCTGTTTCATGTGCTGGGATTTCTGATTTTTTTAAACTCTTCACTAGTACAGTTACTGTGGATCCTCCTGGTGCTAAGAGGATGATTATGGTTATTTCCCCAGTTCATACACTGCAGATAACTGCTAACACAGAGCAGAAGAATCTGTGAAAGCTGCACACTGACACCTGTGATAGAGAACTGATAATAGTTAACATTGGCAACCAAAGTGGAGTACTGTCTACCCAGAGCAATCCAAAGTAGGCAAACACTGGTTAGAAAGAGATACTCAGAATTGATTAAAGGTCTGGAGAGACACTAATGACACCTTCACAGATGCTTGCTTGTTGCAACCAGATTCATTCCTTTAAAAGCTGTTCTTTCATTACTGCAAATGTATAAACATACTGTGCAAAATGGTATTAAGATCATAAAGAAAACAGAATCATGAGCTGTAGTTAAATATTGTTTTAGAATATCTGCACTTTATACTGAACAACAGCTTCTGTGTGGGAAACAGCAGTTGCTTTTCACCCTTGCCTTCCTGCACAGCAACCTGCTCCCTTTCTCTCTTACATCTTATCCTGACTGAGTTTAGCAGGCTTTGAAAGGGTTTCTCAAATGCACTTGTCAGTAAGTGATCTTTCCAGACCTTCAGAGCATTTGTGTCACCAGAACATATTTCTCTGAACTGTAAATAAGAAATATTTGGTCAGTCCATTGTTTTGTACATCTTTTAAGACCAATTTGTAGAGTATAACACTGGCTGGGGTTTTATACATTTTATTAATTTGTTTGATTAATAAAATACTTTAAAATTTGCTTTTGTCTTCTTCAGAACCATGTTTGCTAAAATCAGATGATTAACGACCAAGGCAGTACCTAAGAGAGACTATCAAAAGCCTCTTTTCTGGGCATTCAGTGAATATCCTAACACTGAATATCAAAATCCCTCTAGAAAAGCTAAGTGTAATTACTTGTTCTGTTCTTTACAAACTCTTAAACTTCACAACACCCCAATAAACTAATTTTTACCATTTTGCAGAGATGATGAGAGGTCTTGGTCAAGACCCAGACAGGATATAGAATTACTTTGCAAATCACAGGAAGGATTAGGGCTTTCTGTTTGTTTTGAACCAGTTGAAGAGGCGAATGGGAATTTATGACTCATAGGTAAAACAAGTGAAAACAATTTCTTAGATGGCAAGCAAAGTGTCTTTCATTCTACCCTGCCTTCTGGGTATCAGTCATCAGAAGCTTGTGACATGTCTTACTGAGAGTCTCATGATGATAGCCACCTGATTTTATACTTGTTCTTTGGCAAAGAGCCAGCGTTTAGGTTCCTGTTAAAGGACTGAAAGAGATCTTTCACTTAGTCTAAGCTCACATTTTCAGTTATAAGGTCTGACCTAGTTACTCACTCATTACATTGAGGATACTTGTTCTCACTTGTAATACTGGCCAGTCCTCAGAAGCAATAGAGCAACTAGTTGTCCGCTTCAAAGCAGACATGCAGGACACACCATGCAAATTTGTTTTCTTATCCTGTACTTCATAGCCAGAGAAATTATTGAAGTGTCTTAAAAAAAAAAATAGAATGGCTGTGATTTTGTTACATGTTACTGATTTATTTTCTTTTTTCCCCTGGAAGGAATGCCTCTCTAGAAAGCTCTTTGGGTGCTAATAATATGGGACAGTAACCTTGGTTAGCCCTGTTTGCCAAGAGATCAAAGCTTATGATTGTTGCCTGTCTCTTTCTGTTAATCTATTGCTCTGATATCTCAAACTCGTTGGTCGGTATCAGTCAGCTTTGATGGAGGGGCAGTGATTTCAGCATTATGTTTTAAAAGATTTTTGTGAAAGTTGATGCTGGGAGGAGGTGAGAAGGAAAGGAATGAAGAATTCAGCCTTTTTTTCCATCTTTGGCTCAACTGGTAGCCAGCAGGCTAGTCATTGTGTCATATCAGCAATATCATGTGTGGCCTAGTCTGCAAGTTCCCTTCCTTCTTCTCTTCCTCAGTTAGAAGATTAATGTGGGCTGGAAAGATATTTTGCGGCGTGGACTTTAGGAGGTGGAAAATACCCTGCAATATTATACAAGGAAGCTTTATTAATGTGGAAGGGAGCTGGGGACATAACATGAAACTGTGAATACTTCACAGAAAGGACAAAATACTGGTTTTGGGAGGCATAGAGGAAGAATGAGGCTTGTCCAGTAACAATTCTCTGGGAATCTGAAAGTAACCAGGTTACATCAGTTCTGCTAAGGAAGTTGTTTGCTCTGTCTCTGAAGAGGGGTCTGCTGACTCTAACACAGTTCTCCAGTCTTGTCTCATTCATTTTTATGTTTGGAAACCCAATTTATGTTCTCAGACAGCTGTGAAAATGTCACAGAAGTAGTGAAAGATAACTTCCAAAATGTTACGTTATTGAAGATGTGATTTGTGTGATACTAGATTGGCTTGAAATCAATTGTCAGGTCAACAGTATGGTGTCAGCATGTTTGGAGGGTTCTGGAAGCAAGGCTCAATCTCTGTGCTTAGAAGGTGGCATAAAAGTATGACGCTACCACTTCTAATGCGAGATCTATTCTGCTGCACTGTGTTCTCTTAGTTGCCAGGGTAGATTTTCTTCTTGCTAACTTTCCTGATACTTTGTTTTTGGCAGAATTGTCTGTTTAGTGTTGGGGCAGGGTCTTTGGAATTAGAAAATTAGGAAGGAAATTCACAGTCATCCGTGGAAGACTGGAGAAGTTATTTAGGCTGCAAATTCTGCAGACGGGGCCCATCTTTATACTCTGCATTTGTACATTGCTTAGGATAGCAGATCCTGTGCTTAGAATGAGGTTGTTGGCTGCTACCATAAGTCAAATGATACAAGGTAAGGGATGAGTTCCCTCGTGATTTCATTTGAGTTGGGATAATCTGGAAAGAGGAGGAGTTTTGGCTTGCTTTTTGTTGAGCTGGCAAATACACTGGTAGACATTACTGTTGTGCAGTTAACTTTAGCTGTTGATTTGTGACAGGGGAAAATTCATTTCCACAAAGCTTTCCGCTTTGCTTCGTTTTCCCTTCTGTTTTCATTCTTCTCTTGGTACTAGAGACACGTAACAGAGCACAGTGTGTGGCAGCATTAACAAAACTGGACGTAGAAAACCTCCAAGTTCTCCATCCTTCTCTTGAGATGCAGATTACAAAGATTATTTTAAAAAAAAAAATGTTCCCAGCACTAGCAGGGGACTGGAGGCCCACCCAGGCCTGTGTTTCTAAATTCTTTGAAAATCTACTGCATAGAAAATAAGAGCTCTCTTTGTAAGCTCCACCACTGGAAAGGTGCTAGTAAATGAAGACAGCACTGACCAGAAGAGATGACTTGTCTTTCTAGGTGGTGGAGTTTATGTATGTAGCATTTCTGTGCGCTGTTCTGAAGGCAGCTTTGGGAGGAGCTCTGCACCACTTTGGACGCTTCTTTTTTTTGTAATTCCTGATCTTGAAAATTTTAGAGGAGTAGATTACCAGATTGTAAGAAAAAGGAAACCAGAATAGGTAAAGTTTTCTAATACTGTCATCATCTGATATGAAGAACTAAAACAGACCTATTAAAAAAAGTCAAGGCTGTGATTTTTAACCCCTCTTACCTTTCCAAAAGGATGAAAAAACCATGTTGAACTCTGCATAAAAATTGGGCATGGAGGCAGAGATTCTCTTTACTGTACAAGAAAATTACTTGGAAAATATTTGAACAGACCTTAGCTTAGCTTAAAGTTTGACCATATTTTATCATGAAGCAAGTTTTGGTAAGTGAGAAGATTAGTGTCCCCCTCTACTTCCTGCCTACACCCCGGGCCACCCCCTTGCTGTTTTGGGATAGTACTTCCTGTCATGGGTTAGGGCTGGGGCGGCCACTAGACAGATGCTCTTATTAACTTATCTCTCTTCCCAAAGAAGGGAAATAGAAAAGGAGTAAGGGAGAGAGACTTATGGATTAGAAAAGGAAACTAAAACTGTTTTAATGAGAAGAAGAAGAAAATGAAATACATATAAATATATGCAAAACAAATAACAAACTCAACCACCTTGATGGCAATCATGTCACCATTGTTGCTGTGGGCAGGCACTGAGGAAGTCCCAGACTGGATTCAGTGCCAGACAGGAGCTGGGTTCAGGAATGCATGGATTAGGATCGAGGGCAAAACAGAGTCCTCCTTGGACACTGGCCTTTGAAGAAGAGAAATTGACCCTCGTGTTCCCTCAGCTTTATACTAAATATGACGCATATGGGATGGAACAACTTGTTGGTCAGTTCAGGGTCACCTGTCCTGTCCGCTCCTCCCTGCAGGTGCAGCCTCTAACTCACTGCACCCCACCATGGTACACAGGATTTAGCAGTGATCTTGGTCTTCACAGGAGCAAGTATCAGCAAGAGCCTTTCTGCATCCCGGTCCCTGGTAGTGACTGTAAACATCAAGCGCTGTCACTGCTAGAAGCAGACACTGACTGCAAAAATATGCCATTAACTTCAGAAAGTGCAGTCACTTAGAAGAGACTGAGCTGAAAAGTAAGATTACTCAGACCAGGACACTTGCATTTACAAAAATAAAAGAACTAAACAAGAACTAGAAAACTTTCCCCTACTTTTTACAGACCAGACATAATTTTAGTACATCTGCAAGCTAAGAGTGTCTTAAAATAGGCCCTTCACTCATCTGGCTTTCTCTCTGCACATACTTACTATATACTTCAGTGATTTAAATGGGACAGGAATTGATCTGCTGCCTCTTCCCTAAACTTTGTGAAGCCAGCATGACTAAGACACAGTGAAATGAATCCTGTTCCCTTCTGATATCTCTCATTCTTCTCAGCTATTGACAATCAAGAGTACCTGTTTTACCACTAATGTACTCACAGTACTTTCAGCTGTTACCAAATCATGAATTATTTCACAGTATTAAAAGGTATTTAAATTTGGTCAAACATATTGACTCGTGTACTCATTCTTAGGACCCCTCTGTATGCACCACGGCAGCTGTGTGGACTCCTGTGGGAGTTTGGGAAGTCTGTGATGAAATTGGTAGGTTGGAATGTATTTAATGTTGCTTTCAATGTATCAAACCAATGGATTATTTTCTTCCTTGTTTTTACTGAGTTCCAACCCCGTCTCATCCTTCCTTTTTATTTTGATGCACAATAATAGGCAGTAATAACTGTCATTTCCTTTTCCTCCAGAAGGGAGTTAATCTTGCAGCTTTCAAGATATTAACAGAAAACAAAAACTACCTCCAGTGTAGGGTATAACTAGAAATGTTTCCTATCTGCTGTCTGAGACAACGCAATAAAGGGAGCACAAGCCCCTGAGGAGACCAGCTGTGGTGCAGATATTTTTGCCTGAAGCATGTGGATCAGACATAATGCTAGGTAAAGTAAGGTAAAATAGTTGTAGTACCTGACTGTTGGAGTTTGATGGGGTGCAGATGTATGAGAATTTCTTCTCCAGCCTGCTGATGCGAGGAGTCAAATGACAAATGTTCTCTCCCCATGGAGTAAGGTACATCCACAATGTGAAGACATGGTAATAGCCCCCTGTACTATGATAACTTTTGACAAGAGTTACAGCAGCTATACTAGAATGCTTAGGGACCCTTTATTTGCTAAAAAAGAGGGGTGGGGGAAGAGGAATTTTTTTCCTTTTGTCCCAAGCAGGCCAGCATGGAAAGCCCTGATCTGAATAGGTAAGAAGAGTTGGCCAACAGCTGTTCACTGTGGTCCCTTAACGCTGTGCATGAATCCCGTGTGAATTTCATCTGCTAGACATCAGCCTTCTTGAACATTCAAGGAGTGTCCCTTCTCTGTCTTCACAAAGGATAAAGAATGGCTCAGGAAAGGTGAGTTGAGAAAGAATATGACTTCTGTTTAGTGACTTGTAGGTTCTTCATCCTTACTCCTTGTGAACTTTCAGCAGTTACCAACCATAGTATGTCCATGTTTCAGATTGGCCCCAAGGTTTAGAAGGCTTTATGCTCTCCAGGAAGAGCATAGCATAAGCAATATAGATCCATCTTTCACCAAGCTGCTGGGTAGCGTACAAATTTGTGTATCATCCAAATCCCACCTTCAACTATCATTCTGATTATCCAGAAGCTAAACTTGCTGATTCACTTCATTTATTTGTGGGGCAACTTTTCAAAGACAACATTAGCCAGCAGGTTTACCCTTTTTCTCCCTGAGGAAAAGGAGTAAAGGAGACAAAAGGTTTTGGGAGGAAGGCATTTTGTTGATATGGAAATTGCATATGTTTAACAAACTTGTTTCTGTCTTACATCCTACCCCTTGAAGTACTAGAGCAATCAGTGTGTTCTGTAGCTTATTAAGCCACTGTTTATCTGGTATGGGGTGTACTTTGCAGACAGTAACGTTACCTTTAGAGATGCCCTTACTGCAGAAATGTCTTGAAGGGACAGAGATAGGTAAGGTTTCTGTCTTTAGTATTTGCTAGCAAACAAGGAAAGCTTGAGGACACCTGCACTTAAAAGGACCATATGTTTCACTGAGCTGGTTGGATTTTCACTGAGCTGGTGGGGTTTATTGCATGTTTTTTATAAGTCTGTGTCTCTCTCAAAAGGGATGTTTCAAAACTTGTGAGATCCAGTGGTCCAGCTTCTTGGGAGCTAAAGAAGGTACTCTAGATGAGATATGTCCCAGAACAGGTGGAATCTCTCAGTGATGTACTAATACTAGATCAACCTGTAAGTTAAAAAGTCAGGGAAACAGGCTGTGTCTCCTGTAGCTTCATTAAAAATGTTTGATTGTCTTATAAGAAAGTAAGAGAGCTAATCTTCTGGTTCACTAGTGGGAGGACAGCAACAGTAGGATTTTCCAAGCTCTGCTGAAGACTCATTTGGGACCACTTTTTCAATCTCTCTGCCTCTTGATTATCCTCCCTTTGCAATTGGGAAAAGTTGTTTACTCATGGTGTCTCACAGAGAAAGGCAATTGAAAGACTTTTGAGGGACTTTGGTTGGATGAGACTTCATGTAGAGAGGGTATGTAAGTGCAAAAGTTTTATGGTAAAAGATTTTGGGGTAGGGAGTAAATGAAGACAAAAAAGCAAGTTATTGTGATGCACCTTGGGACATGAAGATAACATGATCTTTAGTCTTGAGGAGAAGTGGAGCAGTGGGAATTCCATTAAGTGACTCACAGGCAGCAGGAATATGTGAGAGGCCGACATTAAACAGACAAAGACCGAGGTATTCTGAAGAAATGGACAATCTCTTATTCCACTTAATGGCTTTAAAAAGCAAGGAGAGGAAACAGATGAGGTTTCAAAGCTTATTACTACTGGAAAGAACAGCCTTTCTACATCTCTTTCACAATACAGAAAGAATGAGCTGTTTTACATAATGAACATTTACTTCCTGTTCTCCCAGACACACACACAGTGACCTATTTAAAAATGCAAATGGTCACAAAGTTCCCTTCAGGCAGTGGTGACAAAATCAATGTAGAAGGAATAGGGTTACTGCAGCAAGACAATATGTAATTGGGTTGTAGCTTGTCTGGGAGAGATTTATCTGCAGTCCTCAGGAGATGGGAGCAATAGAGGCTTTAGCATTTGAATGACTCACAGCTCAGGGTTTACACATGAGATTGTGTATAATCCCCATTAACGCAAAGCTGATGATGACTCAGATGTAAGAACTGCAGTGAGGCAGAGGACATCTGAAAAAGAACAAATAGGAAAAGAGAAAAACATGCAGGAATGACTTTTCCCTACAACAGGTCACTGTAACTTGAAACAAGAGCAATACATATCCAAGGGGATTGCTGAAATCGGGGCAACCAAATTGTTGCATATGTTAGAGAGGGAGTGTGTGCTGGAAGGCAGGACCAGCTTCAGCTTCTGGACAGCTATATGTCCTTTGAGGGAAGATTACTCTGCAGAATCTATTTCTTCACAGAAGAGCTATGGGCAGTTTCAGAGATTTACTGTGAGGTGAAAAGAATTGAAAGGCAAATTACAGCTACATGAAGAAGCATATGTTAGGTACTCAAAGCAGATTGTTTCCTTCTCTTAAGTTTAACTCCTGAAGTTTTTGTGCAAGAATTTCCGTGTGATAAGATCTGGCCTTTGTGTTGCCAGTAGATGGTCTTGAAAATTACTCTAGGCCAGGCTGGAAGTGGTTTGAGACTGGTACAAAAACCATAATATGAGCAAAATGGAAGAAAAGAAGCTTCTATGATTCTCCTGGTAGCTGCAGAATGACTGGAATTGTTGGGGTGCAATTCTGTATTTTGTTTGGCTTTAAAGAAACAATCCACCTCACTTTCTAAATTGACTCGTATCTGTAGTCTTCATCGTACAAAGATTTCCTGAAGTCTCTGAAGATTTCCTGTGTGGTCTCAGAGATGGCATGAAACCAGCTGATGGGGCAGAAGTTGATGTCTTCACTGCAACGCAGTTGTCTTGGGCAGCATCACTTTTCCTCTGGATAGCAATGAGTGCACAGAGGATACTGAGGTAAGATCACCAGGTATGCTAGGATTGGCAGCCTGGTCGCTCAGGTTCAAAATGCTCTGGCAGCAGGGGGCAGGGACGCTTGTGTGACTGCTGAAAATGCTGTTCTCTATACTTGTTTGAGGATTTGTTGGGTACCCAACTAGCATGAATTGCTCCCTGCATGAGTTACAGGCATCAAGGGAACTGAGAGAGGAGAAGGGAAAAGTAACTCAAAACACATATGCGCAGTTTGGGATCAGATGTTACCTGAAAAAATACTGCTTCAAGATAAGGAGGGAGGAAATTGGATAGATGAAGGCATAGTGTTTACTATGAAAAGTGAGCAAATCACATGAACAAGTGCATTCCCTTAGCTTTCAGTTAAATGGACACACACAGGCCCTAATGAGTGCAGTACTGCAGAAAAAAATCTCTTTTTTCATGGAAAAAATCTGTTTTTGCATGGCTTTCAGGATTTAGCTGTGTGTCATCAACATGCTGCTTGATGATGGAGAGTTCTTGTAGCTGCTATGCGTGGAGCTTGTCAGCATTTGTAATGTAGAAACTAGTCTGTGCTAATGCACATTGGCTTTTTGTAGATAACAGCCACGTGTCCTAGAGCTGCGGTCCCTTGATGGGATGCTTTTAACAACGATTACCCAGGCTTGCATTGCTTACTGAGGGCATTTTGCAAAAAAAAAAGTCACAACACAGAGCTACACAATTTCTCTGATACATCAAACTTTTCATAAGCAGTCATGCTTTCTGGACCAGACAGCTCCATTCTCTTGTGTTTATTCAGTTGGCTAATTGAAGGCAGGCTTGTCACTTCCGTGAGCGTTGCTATAGAAGCCTTAAAAGGTGCGTCTGGCCTCTCTGTATCCAGGGTGCAGGTGTGGGGATCCAGGGTGGGGCGTCAGGGCTGAGGAAGCTGTAGCTTTGTGTCAGGGCGATGGCCTGCTGCCACTAGCGTGGTTGTCCTTCCTGCCTGTGCAGCCATCCTTGGGAAGCTGCACCTACAGCAAAACAAGACTAATGTATAGAAAAAGGTTTATCAGAATGATGATTTAATCAGCCTTTGCTCCCTGTGCAGTTGTTCTGAGTTCAGTAGGGTGGGAACTTTTCGGCAACCCCATTCTCATCCTGTTTTTCCCTTCCTTTGGGAAAGGTCGCCTCTATGGTGGTGATGTCTGTGGGCACGTGAATGCACGTGCACACATGACAGATGCTCCCATAAAACTACTCAGTTCTGTAGCAGTGCAGAACAGAAACACTGATGTCCCCAAAATTAATTTTTGAAACGTGAAATAGGTGGGTAATACCCTTCTCCCTGTCTTTCCATGCTCTTGTAATCTGGGGTAAGAAGCAGTGAGTGGTTTATGAGGTGCCATAGGCTGAGCATATGATTTTTATGTTTTTTACTGGTGCCCTGAGATCATTAGCAGACTCATTTGCTGCCCAGCTGACTGTTAACATCCTGGGAGGAAATACATATTTTATATTTACTAACAGAACTCAGAGATAGAGTCTCACTTTTCTCAAGCTCAGCAGGCCTTTGGGCACAAAATGTGAGGTATTTTGCCTTTTGTGCATGGAACAGACAACAAAGCAACCCCTTCAACTGGGTGACCTTTGCTCTGAGATTTTAAAGGAGAAGCAATGTGTTGATTGCCAGTGGCCTGGGTAGTCAGTGCTTCAGCAGCTCCAGACTTCAGTGCTTTAATGTGAAGAGACAGGGAAATGCCATCACTCTGATCTAGCAAAGGTGAGTTGGGAGTGAGCTGGCCTGGCTGGCTGTGCTGAGTCTTTAAGTGTCTTCTGTTTCCTCCTTTACCGTTGCTGTAGGTTGGCCACATGTCTCTTATGGTCAGCACAGTGAACCCTTGTACCGCTGCTGCCACACTGCTTGTGCATATGCATTTGAGAATGCAGACATCCACTAACTGTAACTTGGGATAAGAGGCAATGACTGGTTTAGGAACTGTCGTAGGCTGAGTGTGTGGTGGGTCACGCTGTTACCATCACCACCTTGCTAGTCAGCAGGGAGCAAAGACATGATGGTTTCTGGGGAGGGGACCCCACGTGGAAGTACTGTAACTTTTCTTTGTCTCCTTCTGTGCGCTGTGCCTTCTTTGTGTGTTCCCCTGCCTCACTCATGTGCAGTGTGCACTGCCTGCAAAGCACTTCTGAACTTGGCTACAGGTTTTGGGATGTCCATCCAACTTTGCTCGCTTACTTCTGCCTTTTTGGCTGTTTCCAGCTCCAATCATACGATTGCTCCCTCCAGCTTCATTCTCTCTCTTACTTTCAACTCAAATCAGCGCTGTCTGCTGCACTTCCAGATTTGGGAGGCACAACCACTGGCTGCAGGAACTTGCCATCTGGTTCGACTCCTGGGGACTGGAAGGAGACACCTCAAATCCTTCTGACTTAATGGCTTTTCAAATGCCTTTCTCCAGAATGGTACCAAGAGGCTTCAAACCACTGCTCCTTTGGAATCATTTCTATTTCTCAGTGCTATGTGTTGGACCTCTGGCAAATTTGTAGTCTTTAGTGCCGAGATGCTCTGTTATAGTTCTTAATCTTGTTCCTGCAGTACAACTAATCTCTGCTTTCTGGGGCCAGTGTCAACCTGGTGGCTTATAATTATCTCTCTCTGAATTGTCTTGTGATCAATAGTTCCAGAATATCACTCTGGCTGATATGGTGAGAAGAACTTGCATTATGGTGCTGCCATGTGAGCACTACTGGTGTTAAGCATGCGTGTTTGTTTAATTTCCAGAAATTTCTATGAATGGTGGATGAAGGATTCAGGTTTTCCTGTGCTGCTGAATTTCTAGCATGTACAGGTGGGGGATTTTTTTTCAGTGAGAATGTGCTAGAAAGTTCAGGACTTTGTGTGTTATTAACAACTTAGTGGCACAGGGAGTGCTGTAATAACTTTCATCTTGAGGTTTTCAAGAGAACATTAAGTGTTGCTCCTATTTTTTAGCTGGGTGATTTATAATGTAAAGATGTGATATCCACACAGGTGGGTCAGTACTGGTAGAAACATAGATGTTGGCAAGGGTTTTGAAGGTGTCCCTTTTGGACTGGGACCGAGTCAGAGTCAGCGGCAAAGGCTGTGCTCTGGTTGCATATTCTGTGTTCTCTCTTGAATGTCCCAAGGCTGCATTGCTTTCCTTGCAGAATTAACAAAGAAAGTGATCATCACCCGCAGGCCTAAGAGTAGGTGTCCTCAGATGATTTCTGCAAAAATAGGTTAGATCTGAAAAAAATCTAGTGGAGACAGGCTGGTTGTGCTGTTCCCTTACCCCCTTATTTTCTGTCCTAGTCAAGAGGCTAAAGCATTTTCTAACAATATTGGGAGTCTCAAATTCAGATCCTCCACCTGATTCCTTTTGATGTAATGTCGAATCTTAGTCTTTACTGCTGAAGATGTGCCCTTCTGTTTAAGTGTAATATTCACCGGGTGACCAGCTGGAAGCTACATCTGTCAGCAACTATTACCAACCTAGAGCTGCATTGGCTGGGACATTCTCAGCCTCCTTTGAGACAACATCCCCTCTAGGCCACCAGCTACTTTAGAGAAGAGCGCTTTGCCTCTGAGGACAGTGTCTGTCTGCCTGCATTATAAGTAACAAACCCTGCATTTTGCATTTCAAAGGATATGTAGTAGGAAGGTGGAGGAGGGGGGGCCTGAAAAATACAAGGGCAGTACAGGAGAGCTAGACCTGTTCTGGGCTCTGCTGCAGAGACTCTGCACCTTACATTCAATGTACTCCTCAGTTTCCCCCCCATACCTGATTGCAGGTTTTGATGCAATGTTTTCTATGCACAGTGGATGAGTCCTGTTGAACAGAGATGGGTGTCTTTCTGGGAGTCAGCTGAAGTGGCTGAAGACTGCTGCTGCTGCTTTGTTTACGGGACTGCTGCTTTGCTGGAGGCTTGTCCTACCACCAGCAGCTCTGTGGTAGAAAGGATGTGAGAGGTGCAGCCTAGCTCATTGCTTTGCAAAGCCAGCTAAGCTAGTTCAGTCACCTCTGCTGGCTGGCTTTGAGGCATTCTTACATATGTGTCCCACCAACTCGAGCATAAGGCAGGCAGCAGTGTCTTAAACTAGAGCTTAAATAGTGCCAAGATACTGGCTGAGTTGGTGCCTTAAGTAGAAAGCTAACTGGGGCTTGGAGTGTAGTGCTCGTAGCTCCACCTGAATCACAGTGGAATTGCTGCATTTACTTGGTGACAGCTCCTCTTCCAGCTGTTCTTTGGAGCTGAACTCTGCTCCCTGGGCTAAAGCAAATCATACAGCTTTGCACTTTTCACCATACAGTTTGTGTGACAAAGGAGTGATTTTTATAGCTAAAATAAGATCAAGCATAGATGATCTTTTAATGAAGTGATCTTTGTGCCTAGTTGTATTAGCATCACAGGGAGACATATGTGCTTGAGGTGCAAAGAGCACAGTGCAGCTGTAATTAGATGAATAAAGAGGTTCATATCTGTAGATCAGCAGGAGGAAGAAAAGAACATCACCTATGTAAGCATTCAAGACTGAAAGATAGTGCAGGCTGAAGAGAAGCCGGCTTAGGATCTTGATCCTAAAGCAAAAGCTCCAGCCAGCTCATCTGATGCTGGCTCCACCTACTCTGCAAAAGATGTCACTGAGCTGAGCCTGTGCCACTGAGGTTTCTAGGGCCACTGTGTTGTCTGGAAGCAGCTGTTGTCCGAATGTGTGTAATGCAGCTAAGAGAGCATCTGCACTTGGTTGATCAAGCAATGAGCGAGGTGGTGGTCTGGTATCCCAAGAATACTTCTTGTAGAACTCATCTTATTTGTTGGCTCGCGCACAGCTCAGTGGTACAAGCAACAGCTGGGGACCTGTAAAATCCAGATCTAGACAGAATTTGATCACTGCAATCCTGTGCAACTGTTATTGCAACTGTGCCTATTAGGAGAAGGAAGGTGAAGCCTTCAAGTAGGGCTCTAGGCTGACAAAGAGAAGTCATGTGTCTGCCGCAGACCTTTGTGGACTGGCTCTGCACTCTTGAACTGGGCAAGTCAAAGCCAGTGCAGATGTAACACAGGTGACATGTCGTCCTGTGTGCCATGATGCAGAGTCATAGCCGGCCCCACATCAAATGTGGTGGGTGACAAAAGCCGCAAGGGGCTTTTTAAGGTCCATTTGGATTGTAAAAGACAAGCAATTGGCCCATCTCTGGAATCCTTTCTCTGAAGTCATGGTGTTTGGCAGTGGCCTTTACTCTACCAGCAAATGCTTTGCAGTGCATGTTTCTCAGTGGAAGGCTGCAGAAAGGGGCAACTGGAAAACCCTGTGCCCTCAGGGGTGCAAGTGTTGTAAAAACCCAGACTTTACTGGCACTGCAGGGTGGGAGGAAAGATGGAGAAAATGTGGGAGGCTGAAGAGGAGTGTGACAAGACATGCTGCAAGGCAGATTCTGAATGACTCCCAAAATACCTTGCTGTTCGTGGAGCAGAAGGTGTTTCTGTCGGTTCAAAGTGTGCCTGCGTTGAGACTAGCATTGTCCTGTCATCTCCTGTCAAAATCCAGCCTTTGATAACTCTCCGATCTAATCTTATTGAGCCTAACATAAGCCAAACTTTTCTATCAGATCATCTCATTGCTGCTAAGTACCTAGGGTGAGGATGGAACAGCAAATTCTTATGAAATGCACTTTGAAAGTAAGCACAGTTTGCTGCCTCCCTTGTTAAATACAGGCTGCAGCTGTGAGAGACAGTTGCCATCGCCAGAGGAATTTTGATTTTAAGCAGATGTGTTTGTCTGTAGTAACACCTTTAAGTTTTGATGCACTTTGCAGACAGCCATTGAACTCTAGACACCATGTTTCTTGTGACGATCTCACTGCACTTTGGCCTGGTAGTAACATTTTTGCCTTAGTTTTGAGGTTTTTAATGTTAGTTAAGTGATTTGCTCCAGGTTGCATAATTAAAAGCAGCAATGGCAGCAGACCTGGTTCCCTGCTCTGATAGTTTAGATCAAAATACTGAGGAAATGGATGGATTTTCGCATGTCCTGAAGCCTTCATATAAGTGCTGTGGATAGCTTTCTGGGAAATCCATGATTAGCCAAAGGGGAGCTAAGGGGTGTGGGAGAAGTCAGAACAAATGATCTAATTGTTGTTTCTGAGGTTAGAAATCCATGACTATGCACAAACTTTTGCTTGCTCACTAGAGTGTGGAAGAAGGAGGATGGGAGGCATTTAGTGGTTTCTCTTGCCTCAGATCTCTTGTGTAAGACAGAGCAATATTTTAATCCCGTTCACTGGCATGGATTGGGCAAGTCTAATGCAAACCCTTGACCTTGGGGAACGGGCAACTTTTCCCCCATGCTATCAATAGAGAAAGAAAAAGTGTCTCACTTTTGTTTGAGGTAGGTTCACTGATCCTTTGTAAAGCACCTTAAGTGGATTGCTGTGTTAGCAGAAGCCAATGCGTGTGACCCCTTCTCTCAGGAAAGGTACAGCAGTTAAAAAACGAGAGATACAGAAAGCCTGTGTTGTTTTCTGCTCAGGGCATTTCACTCTGCAGCTTCTCCCTTGTGACTGCTGTAGCCCAGTGTGTAGGGGTTTGCTGTCTCATGCAGCTGCTTGTGAGCCTTACTCAAAAGGGAACAAACACACTTCCTTTCAACTAGGCGTGTGCTCCCTTGATTGCTTTTTAAAATGTCTAAAAGAACATTTCCGAAACTATTAAAAGAATGTAATCATCTATTTGTGTGTAATTCTGTGGGAGCTTGCAAGAGGACTCCAGACACAAGTACTTCAGTGCAAGATGTTTGTGCCCTGTGCTGTCTGCTGCAGCTTGGGACAGTGCGGGAATGTGTCATGAGAGGTGATGCTGGTCTCTGAAAGCAGATCAAAGATCTTATGTGCTAGCAGCCATATCTTATGTGCAGGTAGTTAATTGGTGACATTTGTGATTAGAGCTGCTGGGTTCTACTTTTAATTTTGCTGTGAGTTCTCCTCCACCCCCGGGGCAAGTAGTTCAAGTCAATTGCCTGAGCAGAGCTTTGAGCCAGACTTTAACTGCAGTTTTCGGTGCTGGTTGGCACATAAGCTTGTTTGTTGTTACTGATAGACCCTTTGCTTTGTTCAGTTTTTGTACAAGAGGGATGATGAGTCTAGTCCTAGATTTTTCCTTCTTTCAGTGCTCCCTTGTTTGAGAGCAGCTTACTGGTCCATTCTTGAGCCCTTTGGTGGATTCAACACATCTTTTACACTTTCTTGGACAGCCGTCCTTCCCCTTTCTGTTCTTCAGAAAGTGTATTTGGCTCAGATGCCACCTGTGAAAGAGATGTGAAAATGCAGCGTTAAGTACATGGGATGGAGAGGCATGAGGTAAGCGTAATAATTTTGATGGAGAGGAAGGTATTAACAGATGAATCATATACATGGGTGAGCGAAAAATCAGTTCAAGTCAGAGTTAAGCCTGAATCAAAATACTAGCTCTAATTTCTTCAAACCTAGATGGTGCTTTTGTCTCTCGAACTGAGGTTTTTATCAGCTGAACTGGACAAACTGAATGCTCAACTGCAGACATGTGAAAGGACACTGGCGAATGCAGATCTCAGACCAAGATCAAAATGGTAGGAGTGATGGGTTGCATTTTGATTTATTTTTGATGGTTTATATACCAACACCATTTTGTTGACTTCAGCAGAGAAATGCTTATTCTTGTGTATAAACTCAGTCCATTTGCATATCCAGGTGCATACACTGGTCTGTGACAAAATAAAGCAGCTACACTGCAGCAGCTGGTTAGCCAACTCAAGACCTACACAGTATCAGAGAAGAGTTGTTTTGTTTTCCCCTCTTCCTCACAGCTTCTAAAGGTACAAACAAGAAACTCTCCTGACATTGAGAACTGAGAATGTAATTAACAAGTGTTTAATGTGCCAGTCTAATCAGTGCTCCTCTTGACTGTCCATGACAATAATGCTAAGTGGAGGTATTAGCTGGTTTATAAAATAGGAGTTAAAAAGTGATATGATTTTTTTTTTTTGGATTACACTTTTACTACATGCCTGTTTGTGGAGGAACAGGACAGAAGTGTAGTAGAGGATCTCTAATTCAATATGACACTTCTTTTGCAGTATGGCAGGTACACAAAGTACTTCTGTAGCACCTGGTCTATACAGTGAATAAAAGTAACATTGGGGCTTACCTTGAACTGATAGTGGTAAGAAAGAAATACAAAGCTAAAGTTAGACCCACATCCCCATCTTACCTTGCAATGGTCAAATATTGCTTGGAACAATGGCTCTTCTTGCAGTATGGTGTAAAGTTTTAATGTTGTTTAAAAAAGTTGTTTCTTCTAATCTGATTTTTTGGAGGAAGCTATGGCTTTAACATTAAAGGTCAATATGAGACATGGGCTTAAACCTGAAACTGGGACAAAAAATCCCTGCCCTTGGAGAGTGGTTTCTCAGTTCCCTTCCTGAATGTGCAGTCTTTTGGGGCTGGGCAACAGAGTAAGGACTTTCAGAGAATAAAGATGTGTTAAATGTGTGATGCTTGGAAGGGAGAGAAAGCAAAAACGTGTGGAAAAACAAACAACTCCCCACCCCGTAGTTGTCCTTCTGGTTTTTTGAGTGGGCTTTAGTTGAGTTGCAGGTGGAGTCAGAAAATGTGACCCAAATCTTAGGTTGAATGATGGATTCACTCCACAGTGGATGCACATGCCTGTACCTATCTGTCACATCAACCAATCTGCAGCGACATGCTGCATTATCTGCTGCCTGAAGATGGCTTAAAATGCACTCACAGAACATTAGCCTCCTCTTGCCCTTTGGGCTCAGGGGAGCACAGTGGGCTGAAGAGATACTTGCATGTCTCTGACCTATCTGTCTTTTTTGAGATGCCTAGAGCACATCTGCATGATATAGACATACCTTGAGGCAGCTGGGACTCACCTGAGTAATAACAGCTCCTTGTGTGTTTCAGTTACTCTTCAAAAATTTTAATTCTTGACCATCTGCTCTGTCCTAATTTCTCTTCCATTCTTCTCCTGGGAAATCTAGGTAGGTATGTGGCATCTGTCTCTCACCCTCCTTTATTTAGATGGAGACAAAGAGTTATTAGTATTTGCAAATGGCCACTTTATCTGTTGGAAATTGCCTTCCTACCATCCTCCCTTCAGGTCCCTTTCTTTCTTGACTAGTTTCCTCTTCTTCCTTAATTGGAAAAGGGATCTGTTGTTTACTATACTTGCCTGTTAAAAGTTCCTTTACATAGTGAACCCTTTTGCAACACTTGAAGAACCACTGCCTGTAACAAGAGCCCTGTAAGTAAAGCCTTTTGTCCTCTGCTTACCCCTGGTTTACCCTTTCATTCATGGTTCCTTTTCAATTGCTGAACTAAAGACCCAGCAATAAGCAAGGAGCCATGCACCCAGGGTGTAATTACCCTCTCTCTAATGTGATTATAGAGCAATGATGTCTGTATTGACTTCAGCTTGTTTAAACTCATTTTTTCCTGCCCCATTCCAGCAGGGGAAGTTGCAGCCTGCATCACACTGAGCTGAGGCAGCAGCTGCAAAGAGGATTCTCCTCTTGTCCTCAGGAGTGAGGCAGTGTTTAATGAGAGGAACAGCTGTCACGCTTCAATGCGCTGATGCCTGCAATTGACTGGCAGGCAGTGGGATTGTTGTATTATGGTCATATTAACTAATCACTGCTGATAATTGTTATTAATCATTGTCTTGGATCTGTAGTATGAAGAAGCTTTAGTTCCTCAATTGTAACTGTTCAAGATGAAATGCAAGAACTGCTTAACAATGCATAAGTAGGATAAAAAGGGAAGGAAAGGCTTTTTCCCCCCATCTCTGAAAAAGCAGCACCTTGTAGTGCAAGTTCTCCAACTACATGTTGATCTGCACTGGCTTTGAAGATGGTCTGGTGTCCTCTGGCCCTGTTTGCTGCAAAATAAAGTGGTCTTCCATGGTGTTCCCTCAAAATTTCATTGTGTCCCAGCTGGGCTTTAGTTTGCAAGACTGATGTTCAGTGTAGACAGAGGGCGAAAAGTGAAAAGCACTAATTCCTCCCCTCTCTGCTGGCTGTGGCCATTTCCCCCTGCAGTACAATGATGGTTTTTGCTCTTAACTGGTTGTGCACTAGGGCTTTCCCCTTTTGCCTACAGGAAAGCAGTCCTGGAGTCTAGGATTTTGTACAGTAGAAAGTCCTTTGATCAGCTTCATCTTCTGTTCCTCATGCCCTGCCTTTGCTCCTGAGCCCCATGTCTGTGTCTGGTTTCTCGGAGCCTCTCCTTGACCTGCCCATAGCGGGATTTGATTTGCCAGCACTTTTGGGGCAACTGCTGCTGCTTTTTGTCATTCTTTGAATGATGAACATGGAAAGTATTGGAAGAGTTTGGCTCCCCATTGCATTTCCAAATCCTGCTTTGTCAGGACTGGTTGCAAGTGTTCTGAAGAGAACAGACATTCAAGAGCAAAAATTTAACCCATTCATTACAGCTTGGAGAGTCTGGACAAAGGACAAAAAGGTCCAATGTCTCCTTAACAATCTCTTCAGGAGTTCATGTCCTTTACTGACTTCCCCTTTCTCTGATCTTGAGAGAAAGAAAGGGGAGAGAGAAGGAGATTGAACAAGAAGTTAAAATTGCTAGACCCCAGCTCCCAGTGTGACAACAAAAAATTAATGTATCATGTTGGGGATGCTTCAAACTCCATAATCTGCTTTGCTGCCTCTGTTCTGGGGCTGTTTGAAGTGGTCTTTTCTGCCAGTTCAGCCATAAGGTGCTGTTAGATTTATTGAGGACTTTGGCAGTTAATTGCTTTCAGACCTGAGAAGGGCCTCATTGTTGTCCGTAAGAGCTTTAATTAATCAAAGCAGCAGATGGGTACTATCAGCCTCAATGCTGGTGTAATTAACTCATTCATTATCATGTTCTCTTGCTCTGGATGTTTATAAAGGACATCTTTAATTAGCTGCCATCGTGCTGTCCCATAGCAGGAGTTAATGATTTCATCAGCCTTACCATATTTCCCCTGTATCTAGGATACCATTAGAGAAAATGTTTAATTTTTGCTGGTAAATATGTAGGCCTTCCTTGGCTTCAGATATGGTGAGTAGAGTTTGACCTACAAAGATGAGTGGGACTGCTGAGGTTAAAGTTTCCTTGAAGGTCTTGAATTTCTTTGTGACTCACCAGTGCTTCCAGGACCATCCTGTCCTGAACTGTCTCGTCTCCTGGCTGTTTGCCACTGTGTAAGACAGAAAAGTGATCAACTGTCTCATTGTTTTCACAGACCAAACAGCCTTCTCACCTTGTGGAAATAAAAAGAACATGCCTTCTTAGGACCTTAAAACTGGTTGTGCAAATTGCTGCAGGAGAGGTTTTGCTTGCAGCGGACAAGTCCATGCTGGGGAATAGTACCGCTTCGAGGTGAGTTTCTGGGTCGTTCTGAACATGTCCTACCAAAGGGCTTGAGACATGTCCTCCAGCATGAATGAATGCCCAGGAAACATTCTCAGGCACTGGCGTTGTCTTGGTAAGTTGTTAGCATAGCATTTGACATGCTTTTGGCCCAGGCTGTCTCCATGAGAGTACCCAGCGTGGTCAGGCGTTACCACAGGTCAGGAGCAATAGACAGTTTAGATGTGGCCACTCTTCTGCCCTTTTTTTTTCCTGAAGAATAAGAGTTTGGACTTGGCTGAGTCTGTACCAGTTGCTTCAGCACCAGAGAAAGGTCCCGAGCACATTGAGAATACTAGGACAGGTGTTGCCAAGATACTTACCTCATATGAAATGAGGAGTTTGACATAGAACCAGAAGCAAAAGAACAAACAACTTAAATCCCACGTCTCTGAAATATGCCCAGTACTCCTCCTACGTCTTGATGTGGTGCCTGGGATGTCTTGTGACTGCCTTCTGAAGCAACTGCTGTCATGAACTTTGGAGTGACCTGTATACTGTTCATAGCCAAATGGCTGCTTACAACCTAATATGGGTGCTGACAAGCTGACTGTGCTTCCAAATGATATTTGCAGGATTGTGTGAAAGGTTTGTGAAAGCAGGAGCTTTGGCCTTCTTAGGAAACCTTTTGTCGTGGCCACTCTTCTGAGAAGAGGAGGAGGGAGGCTCCCAGTCTTATCTCAACAGTAGCCCCTTTACATGAGGATGGGCCAACCTCTCCATGGCACTGTCCGTCCAGCTGTGTAGGCGGTGCTTCTTCCCAGCACCAAGGCTGTCCTAAATAATATCATTCACCTTTAATGTGGTGTCAAGAAGGCAAAGTAAAGAGTTACATCTCTGACTGCTGCTTGAAGCCTCTACTGCTGCCGCACGGTTGCTTTCCAAACATTTGGTAGGAACACAAAACCCATTAAATTTCTCGACCAAAATCCTCAGCCAAACCAATATTGTGGATTTATTAATCAAAAGGTTTGGGAAAAGAACAGCTTGGCTTTTCTTAATTAGATTGTCTTTCCCTGGCAGATTAATTACCCAGAATTCATTGCAAATCTCTGGCTCCATGGATGTTATCGATCCAGTCAGGCTGTTAGTTTGTGCTTGCAGGGATCTGTCTGTGATCCTTCTTCTGTGGAATTTGGGGAGGGGTGCGGAAGGAGTGAGCTGTCTGCCAGTTATTAATAGAATTTGTAACACTTTTTTCCCCGTAGCTGATTAAACCCAAAACGCTAGACAGTTGTGTAATCTTGTGTGTCTCAGTAACAGCAGCAAATATGACCATCACCACCACAAGTCCAGAGGAAGGTGTGGAAGAGGTGTGGAGACAGATGCTAAAGGCAACAGTGGATTTTTTCTGGAGAGGTAAATAGTGGGATTTTTTTACACATGTTCAGAAACAGTACGCTTAGATATGTACTGTGAATGTTTCAAATGTCTCCTGGGCTGTAGTTTTAGTGTAACCTGATGGGTTCAAATCCAGCTCAGGGTAAGGTCGGGATTGCTGGTCCCCTTTGATCCTGTCCATATGAAGCATAGGGGTGATCCTACCATAGCTGCCAGTGCTTGTGGGCTCCGGCCAGTGGTCCCCTGATGGCAAGCCAGTGACATCTGCCCCTGGTCTGCCAGAACAGCAAGTCTTGGCTTCCCAGAAGGGGAGACTGAGACAGGCTGCAAGTCCAGTGATGGGAGAAGAGCACTGCTGTTTGGGTAGTTGAGAAAGCAGAGCAAGGAACGTCTCTAGGTGCAGACCTCTCCCTGTAAACATCAGTTGTTTGTTGTATGGGGTCATGAGTGATACCTTTCACAGATCTGTTACTTTGGAAATATAATGGCCCCTGATCTCCTTCAACCTTGCAAACAGCATTTTAAAGCCTCAACACACCCCCTATGCTTCCTCTTGTTGCCTTTGACTGTCAGGCAAATGCCCTTAGTTAAACGTTTTCAGGGGTGATTTCTGCTCCGGGGGCTGTCCTTTAGCACGGGGCTATGCTTTCCATCAGGTCAGCCTGTAAGTGGTATACGGTAGCTGTACTTAGTGCATTCTGCCTGGGTGCTCGGCCTCCCTCTACCTTCCCTTTTCTGTTTTCTCAGGATTTTTTTTTTTCCGCCTACTGCAGTCTTTAAATAAGAAAACAAACAATTCCCCAAAGCTCTGAAAGATGCTTCTGCTAAAAGATGCGCTATAATGATGAGAGCTCTCTCCAGTATCACGAGTCACAAATGGTGACAGCCGTAGGACTAGCTGCCTGGCTGTTTAAAAAACAGCTTTTTGCCAGGCTTCATTCACAGCCTTGCAGAGTTTGCTGTTTAAAAAAAAGCTGGGTTTCCTCTTAGAGTTCAGAAATTCAGGCCTGAATTTTCAGGAGGTAGCAGTAATTTGAGGGCCCTGAGTTTGCCTAGTAAATGTTTTTTTACTTTTAGGAAAATTTGAACACTGTTCTTTTGGGATTCCACTTGAAAAAAAATCCCCTGAATTGAACACACTGAATTACTTCGTCCTTTTGCAAATCCAGACAGAAGTTGAGAATAGGAGACAAGCTGCAAGACAACAGATGTAATAAGCTGTAGACCATAAGCACAATTAAATGCAGGGCTAAGACGTTTGGTGGTTGGAGTCTCATACAGACTGTGGATGGTAGGAGAACCTCACAAATCCCTTAGACCCCTTCTCCCTTTTTTCGCGTAAGATGAGTGAAGAAACCAGTGTTTCAGGGACCACATCTTGTATTCAGCCTGGGCAGCCTAACTTAGTTCTTTCTGATTAATAAAGTTAGGGGAAAGATGGCTGATTCGAATGCTGGGTACCCAACACACGCCAAAGAGGAGTGGTGCTTTTTTCCTAACTTTAGAGATGGGTGTCAGTTTAGAATTGAGACGCTGGAGGCCAGTCAAGCATCTCAAATCATCCAAGACAAACTGTGTAGGCAGCTTGGTGCTGAATACAATTGGGATGAATAATTCCTAGGAGGTGCCTGTTTTTCTCTGATGGTTACTCAGGCAGCTTAGAACTTGACAAGTGGCCTTTAGATGTATAAGTTGGGTAAGCTGTAGCTGTAGATGCCTACGTTAAATACATACAAAGGCAGGTATTAAGCATTGCTCAACTCGTAGAGGTGGTTACTGGAGATTGAGGACAGGCGTGTCTTCCAGGGTCACTCCATGTGCTGTGAACAGAAACAACTGCAGATCTGGCATCTTTCACCACCATGAAAGCTTATCTGAATAGAAAGGACAAACATATGGATTGTGTGTGAAGCTGGAATGTAGTGAAACGATTTAGCCTCCCTATGCTCTGCTTATAGCATTGAAAATGATCAATTTTGCTCTGACTTGAGAATGCTTGAAAGTTCAATAAGGCTTTAGCGATGCAATAAAGTTCACAGCATTCACAAACTAGAGAAGGCTGTGGGCCGATTTTAAAAAGTATGTAAAATAAGTGAATTTATGGATGCCTGTTGTTGTTTAGTGCTTTAAATAATCAGGGCACTGTTTACATTAAGTAATCAGTGCTTGTTGCTCTCAGCTAAATTCAAAATGAGAGGGAGGGAAATACTTTAATATTTTTTGTAAGATGTGCAACTCTGTGACCGTGTCTTACCTGGATGTGTGGGGCTACTCTTGGCTGTTGTCGGGATGTTAGACCTTGTTTACAGACGTATGAGTAACTGATCTTGGTAATGAACTCACAATCAGCTAACCTACCATATCTGCCTGTGAGCAGGCTTCTTTCCCCTGCACATGCAAGGTAACTACACTTCCACTTTGGCTGATGCCATTTATTGGGTGGTAAGACCACTGCACATCAGGAAGTCATTACCACGTAGCTGGTGCACACCCCCGGGCTATCTTGCACCAGCTTTGTGTGTGCCCATAGCAGTTTGAGTGCCATCTCACACAGGCATATGATTACACCGTAAGCATGACTGGACGTGAGTGTGCAGGTTCATGCAAACTTTGTTGCAAAAATGATGCTTTAAGATTAATGGCTATTGTTTCTCTGGGAGATGAGGTTTTTAAGTAGTGGATGGTAAAAATAGTGACTTTTGCAATCCTGCAGTAAGTCTGACTCAGTTGGCCTCAGAGATGATCCACTTGCTGCTCTCCTGTGCTTTTGCTTCTGTATTGTAAAACCAGAAGAGGTGAGCACAAAATGCCGAAGGGCACAGTCCTGATCCTATGTGCCCACTCAAGCATGAGGAAGAATCCTGCTGATTTCAGTCAGGTTTATGTCAGACCCTTAGGTGATTCTCAGTCAAGTTAATGACCTGGTTGTGTGATAGACCTATATTACATTGAGAATTTGGTCACTGTAATTGCAGACAGTTGTTAGCCATATTCTTCAGAGACTGGCATCCTGTGGACAGCTGTTGTAATCCTTCTGGAAGTGGCCAGTAACTTCTGGATGGGAGACACTTGTTCACTGTTTGAAATTCTTCAAAACCGTATTATTTTCTGTTTTAGATTCAGGTAAATATGTTTCCCGTGCAGATACACTGACATTCATTGTAGGTTAGGTTTTGAAATTTTCACCTGTTTCTAAACCAAATAGTTTCACATTCCAGTGGTTAAAACTTCTTCTGCCACCACCTTGCCTGAAATGCTTTTTACTCTCAAGCCTGTGATTTTTGCAATCCTGCTGTGAATTTTGCAGCTTGAGCTCAGATCCCAGTGTTTTGGCAGCACCTCCTTCTGTTGTGTGAGGGAATGCAGGCTGCAATATCATTCAAACCTCCTTGTTTTACAGACAAACTTCTAGCTCTCCAGAGCAACCAGTGCTTCAGCAGCCCCATTCTCCTGAAATCCCCTGAGCTGGCAAAGACCACAGCGTGTACAGCTGCTACAATTCAGCAAAGCCCTGGCTGGCTGGTGTGGGAAATGATGTTTGGTCTGAGCATGTGCAGGGCACATTATGTTTTTTAGCAATGTAGCTGTGTGCACGGGGTAGAACAAGCCCTGGGAGGCTTCCTTGAATTAGGAATAGTGTGTTTTGGTAAGGATAACTGATTACAGGGAAGATGATGTGTGCAGCCATTTGTGTTTGCCTAGCCTGGGTGATGCAGCTGTTTATTAATCAGGGGCTGTAGTCTAACAAGAGTGTTGTTTGTCAGGCTGCAGTCTGTGAAAGAGACAGCTTTGGTCCTGGGCTCATAGAAAGGCTGGTTAGAGAGGACTGTAAAGTCCGGTCTGCCAGTGTTTCATTGTTCCTTCCTTCTTCCCTGAGGATCCTCTGGGGCCTGCCTTGCCCTGTTTTTTCCAAACCATCAGTGTTATTGCTGCACTGATCAATAGCTGCCACCAGCCTCTTCATGCCATGTCTCCCTTCTCTCTGCCAGTTCTATCCCTGCTCCCCATCTCTGCCCCAGCCCCTGCTCCCACTCTCATATCCCCTCCCCTTGTTTTTGTCCTCCATTTCTGATAGCCACGGCTCTTACTTTCCACAGAGCTTCTAGTTTCCCTGCCCATTCCCTTTTCTTCATTTGTCTCTTCTACCACTTGGCTCTCTGTGTATTTCAATAGACTTATTGGAATAGAACTATATTTAAAAAAAAAAAAAAGAGAAAAAAAAAGAGGGAAGAAAAGGATTTATCTGTTTTGCAGGGGAAGGATGAGGAGCTGACTCTTGCCTGTCTCTCCAGGGCAGGAAACTCACATGTGCAAGCATGGGAAAGATCTGTGACCCTTTGGCAGAAGAATAATTTTCAGAGCTTCTTGTGACTGTCCTTTGTGAGCTCTGTGTTTGGCTGGTGAAACGTGCTTTCCTCCTGAGGCAGGCTGCACTGGGCTTCTAGGCACCTCGCCTTGAAAACATGCTCTAAGCATTCAGTGGGCACTGCAGAAACAAGGGGCAGCCTCAAAAGGTGTCCTGGGGTACAGCTTGCTGTCATGTGCCTCATATTCAGGAGAGGAGCTGTGGATCCAGCCTAGCTCTTCACCAGCTCTTTCTACCATGGCATTGGTGATGGCTTCCATCTTCCTCACTTTCTGTGCACATGCTTGCTCTGAGAGTCTTGAAGTTCACACAGCTTTTTAAAATTATTATTATATTTGTATTTATTTGTTTTTATTTGTAGAAGATAAAGCCCTGGAGTAAAGGCTGACTCGAGTACTGCTTAGATGGGAGATTTTCATTGTCAAGGGTAGTTCTGTATTGTTCCTTGGAAGGACCAAGCACACCAGAGAGGGTACTGTGAAGCTAGCAGCATTTTTCAGTGCTTGCCTGTACTTACCATGGTTGCCTGAAGCTTCTCTCTTGCACACAGGGAAGGCATACACATGAACCTTATAGTGATGTTTGGTAAACAATTTTTTGCTGTTTAATACCATAAACAAATGATAAGTCAAAGTACTAACACACTGTGCAGCGTATGCTAAGCCATGGCATTTTCTTCAAATCTTGATTTGAATCTCGTGAAGTCTTGACCTCTGATGTGTAGGCAGAAGATGAAAGCTTACTGTATAAGGCCCTGTGTGGATCATGACCAAAAAGAAAGAGATTTTATTGACCAGGAATGGCCGTAAACAAACAAGGAAGGAAGTTATGTTTCACAGTGTGTTACAAGTTAACAGAGGAGAGGAAAAGATTAACAGGAGTCGTTCAGTTGCTTGTTTTATTATGTATATTTCATTAGAAAACAACCTTGAACACCCAGGAGTAGTTTTCTAATAAACGTAAGCTCATGAAGAGCACTTGGAAGTTTCCATTCTGGGTTCAGGAGAATGACGGGACAGTAACACAGTTGACATGGTCATTCCTCTTAGTCAACCCCCCTTGTGGCTGATTGTTTCTTACATTGCAGCCTTCCCTTCCCCATGCTTCCTTGCCTTGAACTAAACCAACCTCCCCCCAACCCCACAGACATCTCTGTAGAAGTCTCAAAGAGAGTATTTCTGCATGGACACCACTGACTCATCTCATCCCTCAGTGAACATAGTAATTTCCAGGCCCGACTCAGGACCCTATCAACAGATCTTGGAGATCCATGCAGAGACACTGCTTGCTCTCCTGGGCAGACACTGTAGTAGTGAAGGATCAGACCATAGTCCTTAGGAGTGATTTCAAAGGGGACTTACGTAAGGAGATGCAAAATTAGCCACCTGGGGACTCCACCCGCTGGGGGTGAAGATCCAGGGAACTGTTCTTGCCATCCCACTAGCTACCTCCCTTCTTACTCTCAGCCTCTCTGGAGTAAAAGTCCTGAAAGGGTTGATGCATAGCTATGGGCTGGTTGTGCTTCTGGAATGAGTAAGATTTCTTCCCCAAGCCTGGCCTGCATTGCCTACAGAGGGTTTGTTTATGATGGAGAGCTGGTGTGTATGAGCTAAAAACATGAGGGACAAGGCCATTTTGCTCTGATACTGTATAAATCTGACAAAGATTCTTGCTTCCCTGTCATGAGGGCAGACCTCGCCAGTCTTACCATCATCTAAACTACAGGTGCTTTGTCCTCACCATGTTTTTGGCTCAGGTACGTCATCCACTCTAGTTACCCTGAGGCTAAGAAAAAAGATTCTCCATGCCATTTTCCCACAGCTTGGTAGCAGTGAAGGAGTTTTTTGAAAGCATTTGCTCTTCTGGATTAAGAAGCTAAACTCCATGAAAAAGGGTTCTGCTGGCCACACCGGTCTAGAGGGATAGGAGGAAGGTTTGTGTGCCTGTTAGCAAGGAGTAGAAGGGCTGACCACAATCCCAGCTCAGAGAGATGCTGTACCATTTAGTAGCAATGAATCACCCCTTTCCAAAGGAAAGCGAAGATATGGAGCAGTGAGCGAAAGGGGAGGGGGAATATATCTTGTAAGAACATAGGTACAGGGATCAGTTGTTCAGAGAACATCAATTTTTCTATCTCAAGCTGGGAGAGAACCTCTAGTACAGGTCTGTGCATCCTTCTAGGAAAAAAAGACTAAAATGAACCTCTGTAATGTGCAGTGGAAAAACTTCCAGAGAAGGGTGGATTTTAAAGGAAAGCTGTCTTGTAATGAAGAGCAAAGAGCAGAGTAGCTTTGTCACCAACTTGAACTGTGAATGAATGAGATAGGTCACCTAAGGGGGAACACTGAGCATGTGCAATTCTTGTGATTGTTGATATCAAAAGTTATATAAGCTGATAGATGCTCCCACTGTCCAACAGTGACTTGCTAACAACCTGCTAACAACAGTTGTCATCCTGCCATAAAGGAGCCCAACCAGAGGCAAAACATCTCTGATGCTGGCTATCCTGTCCAGAGAGAAGCTGTGGTCCTCTGTAGAAGGCTATGCTCTGGGAAGGCTCCTGGATTGTGAGGAGACTCAATCACTCAGACTTTCTTTGAGCAAGCAGGTAACTGAATGTTATGTCCTAATTCGGTTTGGTGAAGAGCATCTTGATGCATAACATAACATAAAGGAGCATCTTCCTGCAGTACCTCTTCTCTACTTGTTGTTTAATTCTTTAAGTCCTGGGTATCAGAATCCTTTTTTCTTTTTTCCTTTTCTTTTTTTCCTTTTTCTTTTTTTCCTTTTCTTTTTTTCCTTTTTCTTTTTCCTTTTTCTTTTTTTCCTTTTTCTTTTTTTCCTTTTCTTTTTTTCCTTTTCCATTTTTTTTTCTTTGATGTTTGAAAGAAAGGGGTTAATGATAGGATGTAAACCAATTCGGAAAAATACTGTCAATGTGGCTTGGAAAAGAATTTCTGTCTGAGTCCCTGACCCTGTTTAGAAATCCCTCTCTTCTCAAACAGTTGTGATGGCCGGTGTTTGTGCTTTTGCATCATTGTGCTTGTTTGGGTACGGCTCAGATAAGTTTGAGGGGTCTTCAGTCTGTCTCCTGCTGCTGGAGTTGAGTGTCTGTTTTCAAAATACTTCTGCATTAATGAAATGCTATAAAATAATGAGCATGAACCAGAGACAGGCCACAGGTCAAGGAACAGCATTTCCCTCTCCTGCCTTCTTTTGCGTGGAGTCAAATCACGCGTCGTACTTCCCACACAGCAACTCCCTAGCTCCTGTCAAGACTTATTCAATAGAATTAAGTATTCTTTCAGGTTTATGTGGGGTTTTTTTCTTTTCTTTATGTTTTCAGGATAACATTTATAAATATATATGTGTACATATATTTTATCTCATGATTCCAGTTCTGGAAGTGAAAACATCATTCTTTCATCAAGGGAGAAATTCACCCACTGACCTGGAGGTAATTTGAATAACGAAGTAAGATAGTTTTTGATGTTTATGTAAACAGAAGTGTCAGATTCTATTCTCCTTGTATCCAGTGTGACAGATGTGAGATCAAAGACTGCCTTCAGTAACTGCAGCATGTCAGACTTGCATTATTGAGGGAAATGTTCCTAGAGCCATCAGCTCATTGCTGTCAACAGAAACCAGCTGATGTTTTCACTGTATCTTCTTCAACACGGAAGAAGAGGTGAAAGTCAATGCAATAAGCTCCTACACTTGTTTCTTCTCTCAGGATTCAACTATGTCATTGTCTATCAGTGAAATGAATTTACCTGTCTGGATACGTGAAGGATGTAGAAGAGTCTAAAACTAGTCCGTGAGAAATTCTGTGTCTGCTCAGGAGATCTTCAGGGCTGGAGTCTAGGGATGGCAGCGGGGATGAGGCAACTGTTGGCTCAGGAACAAGAAGGAGCGGTCACACAGGTGAGGTGACAGTGGAGGGGATATTAGGATACTCAGCTTGTAGTCACTAAGACAATTGCACTGCTGACTATTTCCCTCCAGGAGTTTGACCTACATGTAATAGTAATAGGAAGGAATGGGTCTTCTCGCCAGCCATTCTCACAAGATGATGTGCAGGAGTCCTGGTGGATGACCCTCAGGTTGGAAGTGCTAATGGTGCAGCCTCCTCCTACACTGAAGAGTAGCAGTACTTTGCTTAGTCAAAACAATCTTTTTTTCTCTTGAGGAAAACAAAGAGAAGACGCTTGAATGACTGACCACCACACGTGGGCAGGGGGTGGTCTTCAGAACTGTTCTCCATCTACAGGCACTGGCTCTGACATTTTACTGCTGCTAGATACAAAGACTTTGAGAAGGGTCAGGGAGCTGTCAGATGAGTGGTATTTTCTTGTCTCATTGAGTTAAAACATAGTAGACAGCTCACGCCTCTCTTGACTCCAATCTATGCTGCTAACTTGCTCTTGCCTTGGGTCGCCCATCATGGTGAGGTAAGACATGGACATCTTCAGCACCTTGTTTGGGAAACCACAACAGGGAACACACCTGATTTACTTGTAAAAAAGTTCCATCATTTTTGATTTGAAATTTGAAACCAAGTGTTAGATGTAGCGTTATGGGCGGGGGGTTTTGTGGCAACCAATTAACAGCAGGCACTGAGACTGGCAAAGAGAACATGTATCAAAGAGGACTGACAGTTACGGAGTCTGACTATTGATACAGACTATTAATGGTCCCTGTGTTCTCTGATAACCCTTGGGTTAGTGCTTGAGCTACTGCAGGCACAGAGGAAGAGGGTCTGAACTTGGCAGTGGGTATTTACCAAGAGACTGGAGGGCAAGAATGGAAGAGCTGTGGAAGCTGGAGGCCAAACTGATGTTCCAGTAGGCAAGAATAGCATTGGCAACTGACACAGAGCAAAACACCTCTGAAGAGCATAACCAGAAGAGCATCACCAGAAAGACCTGTCAAAACTGATGGAAAATCAGAGGACTAGCAAAAATCACAAGAATGAGCTGGACCACACACACACCATTTCTGATGGTGGCTGAACACAGTCCTCCACACTGACCACCCCCAAATGATGCTGGAGGACCACAAAGCCCAAAAACGGAGGGGTCCTCACAGTGATAGGACCTGGAATTTTCTCCACTGGGAGAAACAGCTGCCAAACTCTGCAAGCTTTGTTTGTTGGTGGAAGCTGATCTGACTGCTTTGTAATAAAATAAAGGGAATGTCTCTTCAGGAACCCAGCAGACAAGACTAAAGATATGAGGAAGAAGAGATGCTGACTGTAGCATAGCTCTGTCCCATCTTTTATGTCTGCTAGAATTGCCCAATACATAATGTATTTTGCATGTCTTGGGAGTGTACTGTCTCCATTTGCACCTTTTAAAGTCCTGCATAGTAGCACAAAGGGGATGGCACAAGGAGATTGTGGGAGATGAGAGAACTGTGCTATGGAAGCAAGAGATCCTCATCAGTGTTTGTGCCATCAATACCTTGGGGAGGGAAAGAAAAAGAGAATCCAAAACCCCAAACCCCACACTAAATATGCACTTGTTCTCTCAGGCTGGCAGCCTAGAAGTTCATAAACTCAGAAGTACCTTGTTCCGGAGTAAACTATTCTGAAAACAGTTTCCAATGGCTTGCCTGAGTTTGCTTTGCTGGTGGCAGCCCTTCGGCTCCATGCTGGCACATGTATGAAGCTCTTTGAACAAGTTTTGACCTTCCTTTAGCCCCTCTGCCCATCAAGCCAGCTAATGACATGCTTCGTATTGCACAGAACACATACAATTGACAAGTTCATAGTGTTGTTTAAATATTAAACAGTCTAGACAGGCTTTTGAGTCTTATGCCGCTACGAAAAGGCTCAGACCATACCCATCTCTGAAATTGGGCTGCGGGGTCATTTGCACAGTAAGACAGACAAAGACTTGTATACATTGCCATGCAACAGAATAGACCCCAAACCGCCAGCCCTAAGTGGAAAGTTTATTTCTAAGCACAATATATGGAAAAACCAAACCAACAAACCCCACAGATATAGAAAACGTTGTAGCAAATCCCTGGTCAAGTAGGACTTCATGTCTGTCACTACCCTGCACCTCACAGCCGCTTAAAATGTCATGCAATGGAGGAGAGGGCACTCAGACGACACCCTCTGCTTCGGATCAAGGAGGATCTCCAAGCAGGAGAGGGGATGAGACTCCCGCTGAGTGATTCGAACTGTAACCAGCAAAAGGGCAGTGCTGCTCACCCCCACCACACCGGTGGTCGACTTAGCACTTCAACAGGCTTTACCAACGTGGATTCTCACAACACCCCTGTGAGGTAGGTACGTATTGTTATTCCCCCTTTTCGTGGAGGGGGGACTGAGCCAAACAGCCCAAGGCTACAGAGTCGGTGGCAGAGCTGGAGTGAGAGTATGCAGAGTCTTGTGTGCTCAGAGTACTAGATCACACCACTCTTTCACGGAAAGTTGTGCTTCTGACCTCATAAAATTTTAGCCATTAGCCAAATTAAAGGAATTTGACTTCTCCATATTAAATGAGTGGAGGGCAGGGAGGGAAAAAACATCATGTCTGACAGCTGTCCCTTTGTCTGTGTATGCTTCCCCCTTCCAAAAACCACCATAACTACTCATCTCTTGGAATGAGAACAGCTTCCAGGACAGGCATGGGGGCGAGGGGCTGCTGCGTTTGCTTGCTTTGGCCAGGTTTCTTTCTACCGTGGATCAGAAGCGGTTCTTCCAGAGTTCCAGTGTTCATTGCAACACCTTCATTCTGGGGATAGCTGCTTTTAGAGATGATCAGAATCGCCCCTTCCCTCTCCCTCCGCCCACCAACCTCCCTTCCCTCCCTCTGCCAAAAGCACTCTTTGGTAGATAGTAAGATTGGTCAGATAAAGGTTACAGTGGCCTCAGAAACCATGCTGTGTCACATGGGACCTTAGTAAGTCAGTTTTTATGGTTGGTGTTTCACCTCCCACATTCTCTGCCAGAGAAGTACCTGTTCTGTTGCATTCTGATATTTAAAGGGACACTGTCAAGTAATTGAGGTGAAAAATATGACCTGCCTTAAGATGCTAACCTCTGTCTTCAACATTGCAGAATGGCTGACATGTTCAAACTTGGATGCTGAAGTTTCACACCTTCTCTGGTCCAGAAACACCTCACCCATGACAGCCTAGCTGCCAAGAGAGCTCATGGCTTGCATTTGCCCTGGCTCCATTAGAAGCTGCGAGAGGTGCTGGTGCGATGATGGACGGCGGTTGGACGCAGTCATTGTGTGCAACGCTGCTCAGCACTGCTGCAAAATGGATGCCGTTTGGCTGAAGCTCTTAACTTTGCAGGGAGCTGGGTTCAGGCTTGATCACTACAGGTTCATTGGTTTGGGATTGCTGAGAAGTTTCTCCTCAATTAGCTAATCTCTGTATTTTTAGGGTTCCCGCTCTTACCCTTCCTTTGTGGCAGTTGCACTGGCAAAACAGGTCAACCCCATGGAGCTGGGACTCACCCTCCATAGAATGAGGACAGTCAACAGGAAATCAGTAACATGGATTTCCTCCTGTCACAGAAGAAAAATGGGGAGGAGAAGGACGGGGATGGTGAAAGGAATGGGGTGAGTGGAGAAAACGGTACGTGCCCAAATGGAAAAGGACAAAATCGGTAGGGAAAGAAATTTTATTTTCAAGCTTGTAAGATAATATTACAAACAATGGAGAGTAAAAAAAGCCCAAACCCTAAAAACTATTTAAAAAGTACTTGACAGTGTCCCTTTAATATCCACAAATGATTCAGCCATTGTGCATTGAAAGAGAATGTTCCTGAAGAGCAACCGGTACCTTTGAGGATATATCCCAGAGAAGGAGACTTATTAGAAGTGTTACATATTTGATTAGCAACTGTGCTCCCTCTTCAGACTCTCTCTTGAATGATTGAATGGAGTAGACTCTGTGATAAACTAACCGACCAGATGTGAAAGGCTCAGCCTACAGGACTGAGTGAGACTGTTGCAAATTGAGCAGCAGGGATACAGACACCAAAAAAAAAAAAAAAAAAATTCCGTCTCTAATGCATGAGTGTCTGAATCAGCAAGGAAGCAGAAACCCGGTGAGATGGGTCAGCTTCTTGTGATGGGAGTGAAATGGAAGGAAATTAACCTGGACTGTCTGCTTGGTGAATGACGTGCATGAGTGGCAGGATTTGGATGCTGGATTTGGGGTTATGAAGGCATAAATCACACCAGTACTTGTGCTTGAAACACCTGCGGGGTGTTGTACAAAATTTCCAAAAAATGTCTATACGTCAAATAAAGTTCATGGAGCGCCCTCCCACCTCCCAGTTTCACCCTCACAAACCCCTTGTCAGGAACACCATGAAAAAACCCAGGATTTTTGGTGAAATTTGAATATGCCTGGATTTTGTTAGATTTTCTTGGTGGGATGACTCAATCTCTCTGTAGATCAATGCTGAAAAATCCCTGGCCGTTTTTCTTCAGGTATCCTACGGTAAATTGAACAAGGCTCCAGAGTGACTCAGGAAACAAACCAACTCATAGCCCTGGTTAATCACAGTCTGGAAAATAAAAATACTCCAAATATTTCATTCCATTCCTTGTTTTTATAAATCTCACACTGTGTGTGTTTGTGTGCACGTGCGTGTGTGTGTACGGGGGGCGTGTACAGAGCATTACCTATTCCAGGTAATAGGATTTGTAAGAGATGTTAAACTGCCTGTTCCTCTGCTTCCCCAGAACTCTGCCTACTCAGTTTGAAGTCTGTATTGCACTTGTTTTGTTGGGTTTTTTGTGATTTGTGTAGGTTTCTTTTTTTTTCTTTTTTTTTTTTTTTAAACCGGTTGGAAAACATTAACCTCTTTAGCATGAGTGTGCAGCTCTCCCTCCACCTGCTTTTTTCCTCAGCTGGCCAGGTGCCGCCTCTTATATCTTGTGCAGTTACCAAAAAAGAAAAGGGAGGAGGAAAAAGAAAAAAGGAAAATAAAGAAAAGGAAAGAGAAAGAAAAAGGCACACCATGCTCCTCTGCTTTATGAGTTCTTTGTCTCCTCCGCTTCGTGTTAAGGCCTCCCGAATTCCTCGTCTCAGACCGTCGTGACCCTCATGACGAGCTCTCTGTTACTACTAGACTGACTCCTCTGTTCGTGAGGCCTCAGGTGGCTGAGTATATGCAGGATGGTATAAGCACAGTGGTGGTCAGAGAGGGTGCCTGTGGCATGGCCGGCAGCCCGTGCCCCGCTGTCGGCTGGAGCGGAGTTAGTGGCTGTACCACCAGTGGAGGACGAGTGGGTGGTTTGGGAGGAGGGACGCTGATTTGTCCTGGTCCCTGTTTTTTGCTCCTCCATGTCCTTTGTTTTGTCATAGTTCAGCACTTTCCACTGCTGATTGACTGCCTGCCACCGTTTAAAATCCGGTAAACCGAGGGCCCTTCATGTATTATTAGACCTGGAGGGAAGGGGGAAAGAGATAAACATAAAACAGAAAAAAACTTTAGAAAGAACCATAAACCTACCCCAGCATCCTGCCCCAGCTAGCTGGTCAGCTCAGCTCTCCCTCAGCCAGTGTTTATTCAACGGTATATCATGTATTTTAATAACCGACTGGCAGAACACCGGTGCTCCTGCTCTGCTGGCTCCCTTTTCCCCTGAATTACAAGGATTACAGCTTTATCGCAGCAATCAATAAATGGATTGTAAATGCAGCAGTGAGATATGCTTTTAGAGCAAACCAGTATCTGTTTACCAATAAATGCCTGAGGTTTATTTGTCGCCGGACTGGTTTTGCGTGCTGCGTGGGCATGATTCACCCAGCTAAGGGCGTGTGGTTGGAGGGGGTGTAACTGGATCTGACGTGCCAGTGACGTCTGCTGCACCAGCGTCATATGTGTGCACAGCCAAGCCTCTCCCCACACACACAGCAGCAGAGCAGACATGCGCATGAAGGCCAGAGGTGGCAATCGAGGCAAAAAAAGGGACTGTCTATACCTGTAAATTGCTCGTCAGCCTGAGCAGAATTTTGCTTGTCTGCAGAGCAGGTACCTCATCACACATCAGTGCTCCCTTCCACAGGAGAAAACAGCACACTTGAAAGAAAAGGCAGAGGAGCTTATACCGTGTGTGTGCTGAGTGTGCACGAGGTGCATGTGTCCTGCTACCCATTTGCTTATACCAGAGCTGATGTCCAGGGAATGGCACTGGGCTGAAGGCACCTGACTTCTAATGGTCTCCGCATTTGAAAGAGCATGACGAGCTCAGGCCCTGCCATCCAGCACTCAGATCACCTCCCAGGCGTCTCTGTCATCCTCCCCACCCTTGCAAGAGGGTAGTATGATTAAACAATATTAGAAGTTGTTTGGACAATGACAGTACTTGAGCATTAAGCTCTGTTACGACTGCCAGGCTCTGGCTAGAGCCGTTGAAAGCACTAGGTCCTGCAGTAACTGCAACACTGAGGTGGTGGTCTCCACTGAGGCTGGAGGAAGCTGCAGCATCTCAGGCAGACTGGCGTAGCTGACACACTATAAATTAATTAACAAGCTTTGCTAAAGAGTGGGATTTATGCAGAATAAGAGGAGTCTCCTTGTTTTGCAGCAATCTATCTGTTAGGAAAGTGCTATTTTGTCCCATGTAACTGAAGCCAGACCAGCAGGTAGGGCTGGGCAAGTTAGTGCTTGGATAGCTTCATTGTTCTTAATAACGATGGTTTCACCATTCTTGGTCAGGATCGAGATTATCAGAAACATTTCTAGGAAGAGCAGCTCTCTTGCCTTCCTGTTGCAAGCACATAAATACAAGAGCAAAGAACAAAAGACCCTCAAGAAATAAGAAGCAACATCGCGCCTCAATGAGGAGGTTGCCTCGACGAGCAAAGTGTAAAGCATGATGTTCACCAGAGAATAAAGTGGCTTACGGCTATCCCGGATGAATCAAATGCTATGGCTTTACCCTCCATCCACCTTTTTCTGACTGTTCTAGTTTCTGATGGCAGATAATTACTGGAGTAGAGCTGTGCTATATCATAAAAAAAATATCTGAAGGTCATCCTACCCACAGGGCTGTTCTCCCCATTACTCACTGATGGGACACAGCCTCCTGGTTTCTTAGGGTCTGCATCTGATTTTACAGAGTTTAAACCCTAGCTTCAGTACAGACTGAGTTTCTAGCCTCTCTGGTTTTAAGCGTAACTAGAAGTTCCGCTGACTTTATCATAGGTTAGCTTCAGGGGAAATCTCACATTCATTGTAGTGGGGTGCTGAGTCTGCTTACTGGCTGTAGAAGTAATTACACTGGATAGTTTAAGTACGCAGATCTGGCTATTTGGGGACAAGGAATGGCATTGGGCACTACAGTACGAAAGAGATCTTCCCTCTGGTTCCCACAGACCACTGAGATTGCACAGCTGTAATTCTGCAGTGATGCTGGCTTTTCATAACCAAACACCACGATGACATAACAGCAAAAACTGCTTATTCCTTCCTACTTTGAAAAATGGTTGAGAATTCTGACATCACCTGATCAAAGCATCAAGCATAAAAAGCAGGACTTAGGGAAAGCCTGCAGATCCAGCCAAGGATACAGAGCTCTGAAGCAGGCCTGAAGTGGATCAGCCTATGACAAGAGACATTAGACATATATTTAAATGAGCTGTCTGATCTGTAATGAATGAAATTCCACTATGATCAATGACAGAGCCAATGTTTCTCTGAGACCACTTTAAGCCTCAGATAAAAGAGCTGAAATCGAATATTTTCTCCTTGGCTGTAGAACATTCTCCACAGAATCAAATCCATTCTCCAAAGTATTAAACACTGAGCCAGGATTGTAAATCCATACTTAATTACCTTATCACAAATATTTAATGTGCAGCCTGATTCAAGAGGGCTGTTTATAAAATTCTTGTTTGTTTGCCTTCTAATTATAAATGTTTATGATCTTGTGCAATTAACTGTGTGATGCTGATGGATGGGTTGCTGAGTCAACTGAGCACCTGTTTTCTTCGATAATTTTGGTTTCCAAATATTTATAAAAGTACAAAATAACTTGTTTTCATGTGTATTTACTGGGCTCTAAATTACTTATCGATTTCAAGTGTCAAGATCAGGAAGCTGTAAAATTAAAAAGGAACCAAGTGGAGGGGTGGGCAGGGAGGCGGAAGTAACGGTGATTCATTTGCAAGAGTAAATGCCGAGAGTAAGAACGAGTCCAACAGTTTATATCAAGCTGCAGAACTCTCGATGCTCCCATCAAAACTAATTTTGTCCGCCTGAGATAAATTAGGATTGGAATTCCTGTTCTCAGCTCTGTGCATCCCCTTCCAGAAACACCCCTCCCTCGAGGATCATTCTTGTTCACAGAGGTGAAATTTTTCAATTAAAGGCCAGACATAAGTGGGAAATCCTTCAGGAAGAACTGTATTCAACTAGAAGCATCCAGCTAGAAGCAATTATTCCATAAACCAAATCCTGTGTCTGTGGGGAAGATAGCAAGTTGGTATGAACTTCTCTCCTTGTGCACTTCTCTCTTTTCAATGCAGAAATGTCTGTATGAGAATTTCAGATGGATTCTGGTAGTGGCCAGTACTTTTCCACTCCTCCCAAGTTTATCTCACCCTCTTTTGCTTCCGTTCTCAATGGATCCTCTGTGGAAACTATCCTCTTCGGAAGGAAAATCTCTGTGAGTTTCATGCAAAGCATGTTGGTCCAGATTGCTGCCTGGCTGAAAGTGGACCATTTCATGGTCCATGAAATCCCTTGTTTGTGGTGTTGATGAAATGAAACTTCTGTGGAACGTGGGCACTGAAGATGTGCTGTTCTCGGTCCCATTTTCTCATGTAGAGACCTGACTGGACCAGCATCAGAAGAAATTCCTTGAGCTAAAAATTGTTGAATGCTGGAAGAAGTATTCAGGAGAACTAGAATATACTTTTGTCTTGCTCTTACTTCACTCTTACGTCTGTTTGTGACCATTGATGGAAATGGCGCAGCTGGCTAGATGGAGCCTTGGCCATTCTTATGTTCTTAGACATGCCTACTTGCACTGGCTTGTGCCATGGAAAGATTTCCCAGGTGGCTCTGGAGCTGGAGACAGCCCCTATTATGTGATGGGGTCATTAACCTGACCGCAAAGTCTACAAAAAGAATTTCTAATGCCTCTGCTTGCATTGCCACATTGCTGTGGCTGTGCTGTTCCCAGGACAAGACATATTATCTCTGAGCTAACATGCTAGGGCTAACCCAGCGCAGCGCTCCAAATTAACACATGCTGAGTCTGGAACAATATGTACAGGACACCATATTGATCTTTTTTCACTGTGTTCACTCACTCCATATATTACCCTTTTTGCTCTTTCTCTTGTGGCTTTATTATTACTGAGTCCGTGCAGAAGGTTAGGTCATGGTTAGCCCCATGGAGCTCTGTCGACTCCAGGTGGGAGGGACTAGTGATTATCCTGGGTGTGGGGGTTACTTCCCAGAGCTGAGAAGCTGCTTTGTGCTTCACAGCACAGGCAAACACACCACCACCTTGGCAATAGGTTATACCAGAACTGTACTCATTGTTTACACTGGTATCTTATGCTTCCTGCCATTTATTATACGTGGGAGAGTACCCAGCACTTAACCACTGCTCTCAGGCAAATCTATCGCAGTAAGTGACCAAGCCCCAAAGAGCACAGAGCCTGGTTCCAGACTGGATTTAAAGCAACGGGTAAGCAACATCAATACAGGTTTGCTAGGCAAGGGTTGTGTCAGGGCAGTGACATACCCAGTCAGCACAAGCCCACAGCATTTGGGGGAGCAAGGTGACAGCAACTGCTGACTCCGGGGAAAGGTTTACTTCTTCCATTTATGCGGCCCGCCCCCCACTCCCCCCCCACCCCCACCCCGCCATTTTCATCTCAGAGCAAGAATAACTGCACTGTTCATTTTCTAGATGATCGAGATGCAATCTGCAACAGAGCTAGTGCTGGTGAAAGCAGTTTCATTTCCATGTTCTACTGATTGCCACAGCTAACCCTGAGTTTTTGGACTCTTAAAATGTGAGAGTTAGAAAGGGGAGCATCACCAAGGGTAAGTGTCATGGCCCAGAGGTGAGGCTCATGTCTCTGGAGGATTTCTCTAAGCCTTGCAATACCTGTCCACACCACATCATGATTCACGTGCGCAGTCTCTATGCAAGGAAATGTTGGTGCTGAGGGTGGACACATATGGGCTGTGTGCAGGTGGCCCTTTGCCTCTTGGGATTAGTTGGGACAGAGGCCATCAGTGGGCCTGTGACAAGACTGGCCAAGAGAGAGGTCCTCTCATGGGGCAGGAGCTGTTTCTCCTGTTTCCCAGTAAAGAAACCACCAAAACAAGGCTTCTACTGACGAGTGGTACATCACTCCTGCACTGACACTCATGTTACCTACAGGAGAAAGAATCACAGTCCATTCCAGCCAGTTACTCTGTCCTGCTTCTCCTAAAGCCCCTGTCCTGCCATCTGAGCTGTCACCTCTTGTTTCCACCTTCAGCAGCACTTTCCCCCTTTGGTTTCTCCTCTCCAAATGCATTTTCACCTCAGCCAGACAGCTGCCGTGCTTTAGCCTGTTCCTGTTGCTTTCATTGCTGGGTGTCAGGGGAAGATTATGGCAGCTGTGATCAAAGTTTAATGTTTGCATCCACAGCAGCAGTGGCTCAGGCCAAGATAAACCAATCCTCCTGGGAGATAACACTTTCATTGCTGGGCTTTCTCTCTATTGACATCATTGCATACACAAACCCTTCCCTTCCTTTCTGTGAATTCTTTAATCTTTTGTGGCAATCTCAGAATCCCCCACTTTTGTTTTCAAAGCTCCAGCGGCTCAGCCCTCACTTCGCTCTTTGCCTTAATCTCATCATATATGCTCCATCTTTAGCTGCCTTTTATCTTAACCTAAGAGCAGAAAAGTGGCTGCACTGGTTCAGACAAGGGATCTGTCTTTTACAGCATCCTGCCTCCAGCAGTGGCCAACAGTACAAATGGGTGTAAAAACAAAGCCAGGAGAGTGAAGTTTCCCTGATGGGCTCTGCACACTGCAGGGGCCATAATTAGCCAAAGATGGTCTTTTTTGGCTCATTTACATTCCCTAACCATAGGTTTGTAGTGTAGTACAGTAAAATGTGCTGACTTTTTGCTCTGCACTCTGCATTTACTCAAACGAGGCTGACCCACCACTTCCAAAATTTTCATAGTCCCCATGAGATTGCTCCATTCCAAAAAAGCGTTTTAGAAACAACTGTGAATGCCTGCCTCACCTCAGCTTCACAAGTATCTCACAGTACGTGAGAGATGAGTCACTGAACTCCCATTGGACCCTTCCAACCCATACTGCTTTTCAGTGCAATCCCCTGCACTTTATCCCTCATCCATGATGAAAGACAGTCCTTGGTGATAAACTGGGAAAAGAGAGCCAGAGGGACCTTTCCCTGCAAATATGGGCTGAGAAAGGGACACCTAGTGTCTGGCAGTCAGTTCCAGCTGAAGATGACAAGTCCTTTAACCAGTCTATCATCTTGAAATCCTTCAGTGGCTGAGACTCAAGGCTGCAGAGCTGTGCTCTGCAGGCAATGGGGAAGAGGGTGAACCAGGGAGTGGGGAGAGGTAGATTCATAATCCAAAGTTATGTTGTGGCACCAGTGGGGCTCTGCACTTGGTCTGATTTGGGAGGGGAGATGTGAATACTCGGAGTCTGACCAGGTGGGAAATCAGGTACATGCCCGACCTCTCGCCTCACTCCAGTCATCATCTCCAGAACCTCTTTCATTTCATCCCCCTTTTTCTGCACGTGACTGTCCCAGTCCCAGAGCAGAGACGGTGCACAATCAGCACTGTTACACACCACTTGCTTTCGATACCCTGATGAAATAAATTGGTATGTCACAGAATCGCTGGCTTTGGCTGTGTGGACTGCCTGGTCCGCTTGTATTTGGGATTCTGATTTCTCCTTCCTACGGTTAGCACTTTGCACTTCTCTCGATATTCAATTACATCTTGCTGATTTCTCCAATTTGCCAAGACATTTCAAATGCTGATCTGGTCCTCCAGAGTGGTTTGCAGCCTTTCCAAGCTTGGTGACACCTGTGAATTTTGTAACAACCCTTCTATTTCATTATCTAATCCATTAATAAAGATATTGAAGAGAGCAGAGTCCAAAGCAGTCCTACTTGAACTGTGTTGTCAGTTTACGGTACACCACTGATAACTACTGAGAAAGCAGATTTTCAATTGGCTCTACACTTGCGTTATAGTTATTTAAGCTAGACCGCATTCCTCCGGTTTGTTTAGGAGAATCTTAAGGCAAAGCACCAGAAGCACTGCCCAAGTCATGACTACCACACTGAATGCTTCCACCCTACCTACTAGGACAATTACCATCCCAAAGTAGATATAGCTATACTCCAGTGCTCATCAATTGGTTAGTTAAAAATTATTCTAATATCTTTCTATGAATCAGTTAAGCTGATTTGCCCTTCATTTCCTTGATCCTCAGTTCCTACCTTTTTAATGATAGAGATTATATTTAAAGCTAGGTCTCTGCTTGCATTTCCCCAGTTGCCTGGTGCCTCCTGCATCTTCCTCAAGTTCCTGGTGATGAAATGCTCATGGGTCAGACTGCTTATGCAGCTTCCTCTGAAGTTCATTAGGACATACTGACAGTACAGGGCTAACCTCGTTGAATATTTTGAGTCTGTTCTTTTCTGATTGTGCTCCGGGCTCCTTTCTCCTCATTAAAATTATTTTCGTTAAGTTTTGAAGACTGAAACAAAGGCAACATTTAACTCTCTGGACCATTTTGTATACAATATATTTAAGCCCTTAGACATGCTGCTTTCTTCTTCTTACTTACATATGCTTAAGGACCCAATTCTTGTTGCATTTTAATAGCTGGATGGTCATTCTGTGGTTCAGCTCTGATGGCTCCCCATACCTGTGTGATATCTAGAGACTTTCCATTATTTGCAGGCTCTTCTTTCTGCCTGATTGCAGCTCCTGGTTTTAAGTCCTTAAAGAGCTCTTGATGCAGACTCAGTGTTCTCTTCCCACGCTTCTGAGCTTTCCCCTGCACAGGCACAGTTTGCTGCTGTGCCTTTAGTATCATCCCTTTTGGCAGCCGCGAGCCGTTCGCAGCTCTTTTCTCCTTCACATTCCCTTCCAAGAGACACTCCCTGCTCTGGTCCCCTGAGGCTGCTGCCACTGCTTTTCTGGAGTCCATTATCCTCACATCATACTTTTCTTCATCTCAGGAATGCTTTCATCGCACAGTCACTTTTCATACAAACTACCGCTACATACAGATTTTCAGATTCTTTGCTTTCAGAGGAAATCAGATAGGGAGTACAGACTCCTTCATAACTGTTACCTCTGCTTTCCATAATATTTCAAGAGTTTAGTGGACAGTCTATCCTGCATACAAGAGAAGTCCAGGTAATGGATAACCTGGGGCCTCTGGTACTGTCTTTTAGATGTTTCTGGTAGTTGCAAGACACTGGACCGGTGAGCAGGACGTCTCAAGTGCACAAGACATTGAACAAAGCTCTCCTCTGAATAATGCTGGAACTGTACAAGGAGGGTGTACAAGCTGAGAAATGCTGAGCATAAACTGAAAATGTATTTCATAATGAGTGAATGCTTAGCATATGGAAAAAATAATTAGCTGATTATATTCAGACATTTTCTTACCAATCATTCTCCACGCACATATTTTAATATCTAAAGAACGGATTTAACATATATTACTCTGGACTGTGGTTTGGCTTGGTCCAAACTGGGATGGACCCTGTTGAGTGCTGTTGATCACTGGATAACACATGCCATTATGGAGCCCATGGGTATGGGGAAGACAAAACACCCCTTCTTCTGCTGTCACCCTTTAATGGTGCTCCACTCACAGGCAGCTTGAACAGCGATGTGTGTGCCATGCTTGGACCTCCTCAGGTCACAGGGGCCACAACTCCAGCAAAACTTAAATTGAGCCCCTCAAAGGGTAAGACTTCCATGGCCTGGGTAGAGTCCCCACCACTGTATGCAGAAAAGCTGCTCCCAGCAGTCTTGGGGAGGTGTTTATGGAGATTTGGACTCTTTCAGGCCACTAACAGCAGAAACAGGCTGGTCCCCAGGACTTCCACTGCTTACTAACCAGCAAACCTTGTGTTTATTACAGCTTGACTCCTCTCACACAAACTGGGATTCAAGGACAGCTCTGCATTAAAGTTTCTTCAGCCCCAGGTGGGCTAGGAGCCCCACAAAGGCAGTGAGAGCCCTTCTCCTTTCTTGCCTCCTCTGCTCCATCTGGCAGAGCAAACGGAGCAGCAGGTCCCATCTGGGCGAGTGGTTACACTACACCCCAAGCCCTCTGCAGCCTTTAACACCCGCCCCCAGACTCAGCAAGAGACCTGTCTGGTGGGAGATGGATCCAGTGCACCAGCATCTCAGAGGGTCCCCACAGTTGCTGTTCCACCAGGCAAGCGATCATGGCAGACTCCACTCCCTGCCACTCTGGGGCTGAGCGTAGGGAGCCAGGAACAGGAGGCAGCTCTTTTATTACTGATGGGAGTGCCTGGCGTGACAGCCAGCAGCACTGTGATTTGCAGGATGCTGCTGAGCTATGTGGCGAGAGACAATTTCCAAGCATGTTGTGAGTTTGTGTAACACAAGTATGTGGCAGTGATTTCTGTGCACACAGGAGAGGATGCTATGGGTTCCTCTGAGAAGCAGGAGCAGTCTATCCCACATATGTGGCATTTGTAACTGGGGGAGGAGGAATTCTTTATCCAGTGGGATGAATTGAGAGAACAGGTAGGACTGCCTGTTGTTCGGCTTTGGGAGCTGATAGGAGGGGGGTGCAGATTGTTGTAGGAGCACTGGGGGAGCTTTTATGGCTGCCAGGTAGATGCCAGCTTCTCTGCAGGGTGCTACCTTCATCCCAGGGCAGCCATCCTCATTCATGTCCTCTGCCCACCCTCACGTTCCTCTACAACACATGGGCTGGGCCCTGTAGGGCTGAGCTGGTAAGGCTCCAAATGAGGAAAGACTGACAAAATAAAGGAGCTGATAGGAGGTGTCCAAGGAACAGGAAATTCCTTTTCATTCAGCACTCCCACGTGGCTTATTTGCAATGGGAAAACAGCATCAGCTGTCTGCAGGATGCCATCTGTGACAGAGGAGCTGGGCTGACCCTGAGAACCACACACAGCAACACCATCGCTCTGGAAATGCCAACGGTATTTTCAGCTGTAAGCACAGGAGCTACCAACCATCACAACTTTCTCCTGCCCTGCCTAGACTAGCACTTTTACACCCTGCCTCAAAACTGGGACAAAAAAACATCAAAACAAGAATTAACCATAAAAATGGGTAAAATAAAACCCAGAGAAATCCTCACTCAGGCAATAGATAAACCATAAACAAAAGCACTCCTGTAAACTCAACTGACTGTGGACAGCTACAGCAAAATGGATGTTGTGCCCTCAAGGGCTCTTGTACTCCTGTGGTATTTAACTCACAGCGCACGATAAAGCAGAGGATTAAAGGGCATTCTCTAGCTATGCAGGCAGTAATAATGAGACTTTTCCTGGAAAAAGCAAACAAATAAATAAAGACTAGACCTCCAACAGCAGATCAGACACTTCTGCATCATACATCTCCAGCAGCATCCCCTACTTGTGAGTCTGCTTATAACTGTGCCAGTATAGGAGGGATCAGGCTTGGAGGCATTATCCATCTCCCACCTTCAAGTTTCCCCTCCTTGTTTTGTAGCTAGGATTATATAGACACTCTTGGTGCCTTTTTTCTGCAAATTTAAAATGAAGATGAGAATAACACCCTGGACTGTGCATGAGAAGTGAAAGTCACTTGTTGTGTGCATGGCAGATACTCCTAGGTCTTTAAAAGAAGGGAGTGGACAACAACTTCAAACTGGATTGAACAAAGCACTGGCCAAATGCACACCCTGGTCTCTGTGTCTCTGTTTCCAGACATCCCCTGACAGAAGTCCACAGAGGTGGATACTTGCGGTGCGAAGAAGCACGTGGCTTCCATTTCAGTACACTTGCACCACAGCAGTCAGTCCTCCAGGCCTGGGTCCTCAACCCTTCTGTCCTACAGCCAATGGTACTTTGACCAAAGTGCTGCCTGTGCAGTTGTGCTGCATCCTCAGCCATTCCTGGGACATTTCTTTAAAGGCAAAGCTGGGCAACAGCTTTGTGTAGGGCTTGGAAATACAGCTTCCCGCTTGTTTGGAGTGAGACTTGAAAAAGTCACACGGTCCCCCAGAATGGAAGAATAAATGCATATTTTCAGAGAGGTGAAAATGTTTCATTTGGACTTGATATTTAAAAAAATGTTGTATTCTAGTTCTGACACTGAATTTAAAGTACTCAGCATGAGCAGTCATCTGTAAATGCTAAATCAAAATGCTTTGTTCAATAATGATCAAAACATGCCATTTGCTTGGTGAAGGTAGAACTAGTTCCTCCCTCTGCTTTTATTAGCAAGTGAAATTCTGTAAGAAAAGATGGGAATAGTTTCACAGTTTTTCAGTTTCTAAGGAATGCAGGTCCTGTCTGAGCACAATCCCTCCACACTGCTCCAGCCACCCAAGTCCTCCTCCACTAAGGAGAATAGGGACAAGCTGGAAAAGACATAAAGGTGAGTACAGATCACCCTGAACAGAGCATCCGCCTGGGTAATGTAGGGCACACAGGATAGATGAATGGACCTGGGAGTGCCTCTGATATTGCAGGTCAGCATGTGCATTGCGATTGTTTCCACTCCCTTGTTGGAGTGAGATGCCATGTAGGAAGACATCCCAAGGACGTGCAGCAGAATGTGCTCACAGTGTTCTTTGGCCAACCTTTAGTCGGGATAAATGTGTCCCTGAGACACAGCATGGTGCAGCCTGTGTTTGGCTGCTTTGTCCTCCAAAGCCATGACAAAATCTTTCATTGTAGACCCCAGGATTTCTGTGAGACTCTTCCGCCTTGGGTGCTGTGGCCTCCCCTCTCTGCTCCCCTACAGTGTCCCCACAGGTCTCACCTGACCTCCTCCTTGGAAAAGGTCTTCACCTCTCACACAGAGACACTATTCGAAATTAAGGAAGACAGCAGGAGCCAAGAGGACAAGGGTCTATCATTTCTGATCTGTTGCTAGCTAGGATCTCTAGGAGGGCAAAACTTTTGCCTTCCTGCTCTGGATATACAGGTTTCTTCCACCAGAGCTGAAGACCTTTAGGGGCTGCCATACCCATCTGAGTGAATGCTGATGCAGGCTGAAAGGGGCAGCTAAGAGTTCACACACACCTATGGGATCTATCAATTTTGAGCTGACAAAGATGAAATCGGTGAAAGGAACTGAGAGTGGCTGAGCCTGCAGCAAGAACAGCCTTGTAGGACACAGAGAGGTCCATGATGTGGCCATGGCTGAGCGGAGTGAATTGTCCCACTTGGCATAGTAAATGCCTGGACCTTCAGGCTTCTCTGCATTCATCAGGTAGTGATGACTGCCCACTCTACACTGGCCCTGCCTGAATGATCTATCTCTGCCATGTGGCAAAGGATGTGGCTACCACTGGTAGGTCTGGGTTCAGGAAGAAAAGCATTGCTTCAGGGAGTAACTTCCAGGCAGAATACGTTTAGCAACTTAGGTTTAACAACTTGGCCCATGGGCCTGTTTGCAGTATTCTCGCTTACACACTGTAGTCTGGGTCTGAAAGATGGCTCAGTTGGTAGACAGCCATCCATCTAGGAGAAGAACTGATCACTCACTACTTTAAGAAGCGATCTCAGAACTAGATTAATGTGGCTTCATGTTACTCCCTTCTTACCTCTGCCTCTGGCTCCCTACACAGAGCTGGGGACATACCAAGAGCAGCCTCATCCACTATATATGGGGGATGACCCCCCTGTGGCCTCATGTTTGACTATGGAATTGAATTCTCTTGCTACGGCCACAACGGCATGCCAAGGACCACAGCCTCCCACCTCCAGGAGTAATGTGTCTGCGGGAGTGGAGGCTGTAGCAGAAGCAGCTATGGGACAGAAGGCAGTTGAACAAACCCAGCCTGGCACAGAGCTGAAGACTTTTTTCATCCTTTACTAAACAGCTCAATTTATGCAGCTGGTGCGGGAGATCCTACCAGCTGCTTACGAGGGAATCTCCTGCCATAGCGTAGAAGCTGTGACAGGCAGGTGAGCGCTTCTGCTTCTGCCCATGGATGGGGACAGGGAAGCATCATTCTGGTTATAATGAATCACTCTTGAAATCACAAGATGCAGTTCACAAGGCAAAAGGATTTCTCTTCTCTCTCAGAAAATGTTAATTATGTTGCCCTCATTAAATGCTAAACACATTGATCCACTGGAGCAGAGAGCATCATATGGTTATTCACGACAAAATACATCTCTGGAGCCCTGTTGCAACAGTGGGAAACTGCGTGGAGATGGATGTGGTGAAGGTCTGTGGAGTTCAAAGGACACGTGTGAAAGGCCAGGTGCTGCTCTGACTGTGCTGGAAGCCAAGATCCTTCCCTGCAGAAAGGGAGGGGGTTCAGAGCCAGGTCCAAACCCCGTGGCTCTTTGCTCAGCAGCGACATGCTCATTCTGTGGAGAGCTGCTGGAGCTGTGCTGGAGCTCAGCAGGCGCACTGAGCCTCTGCAGTAATGCCCACTGGTGAAAGCAGCACACGTGCACGCACGCCGGCTGGCCCACTCTGCTCTCTTATTGAATAATCAATGCAGCATTAGATAAAAATAGGTCCCATCTTTCAGGAACCGAGGGGTGGCATGTCTCAACTGTGCTGAGCATCCGCTGTTCCTGGATAGTAGCCAAGAAGTCAGTCAGCAGATCAGCTGTGCAGTGTTGCTTTTGCTGCTGCTGGAGCAGGTACAGGGACCTCAATGACTGTGCTCAGGCAGGGTCACTGCCCAGGTGGATCGAGAGCCCCTCGACACGCCCTGTGGGGACTGTTCCTGTCTCCACACCCCTCTGTACCACTGATAACTGAAGGATGCAGATTGCACATTGCAGCGGAATGTATGCAAACCAGGATTCACAGTGCAAAGAAAGCAAACTGGCTGCCTGACTTTATCTCAACTGCCTGCTCTGATGATAAGGCCTGGGTCTGGTCACTCTGGGTCTGGGCACAAATCGATCGCTCCAGTTAGTTCCTGGTAGCTTCAGTTTACTGGGCAGGAAGTGCATGACCAGCGTGGCAAGCAGTGCATTAAGCTGAAGGGCACAGAAAACTTCTGCATACTCTCATGGGTCTCGTCCAGGTATGTTGAAGCCATGCATGTTTGCTGTCTGGGTTAGTCTCAGGTTTCTCCTCTGAAGACATTTTCTCAACTTCTCTGCCTTGTGCTCTGCCTTTAGGGTGTCATTCAGCCAACTCATGGGCTTGGTGTTTCCCCAGAACTGATTCCCTGTGGTTGTAGCAATTCCTCCTGCTTTGTACCTTGGGGGGACTATGCAGATCTGAATGAAAACATCTGCTTTCCTTTGGAGAATCAGATCAATACAGATGAAGAACATGAAGACAATCTCTCAGTTTATTTTATTGAGACTTTGACTCCTAAATCCTGGAATGCTGAGGGCCCAAGCGACCTGGCTAGAAAACATCCTGAGGCTACCACCTCAGCCTGGCATTTCCTCTAGGAAGCAAAGCTCATTTTAAACAAAACCACATTAGTCTTGGCAGGAAGTTTGAATTGTGACTGTCTCAAGGAATCTCCATTAATTACTGTTCCCATTGCACTATGAAAGATCAAATGCTGTGGATCAGTTTTAATTGGCTATTGATTTCTTATGTTATTACGTACGGTTGTGCTGAGATGCCATCAGACATACTGGATGCTTTTGATTATTCTGGCTGGCAGCTGGGATTAAAACCAGCAGGCACACACTTCCTGATCCGTAATGGATTGCCACGGTGTGCCAATGAAAATCGTTGGCAGGGTGAATGGTCCTGCTCTGCCTGTACCTTGTGCTGTTCAGCTGCAGTGCAGTTACGGTTGCGATGGCAAATACCCTCAGGGACTGACTGCCAAGGAAAGGGAGGAAAAAGCTTCAAGGAGCAGGAGGATTTAATGCTCGTAAAAGTGTGCAGCTGTCAACACCAAGGCAGGGTGAGTCAGAGAGCAAGGACTGGGTGGGCATGGACAAAGCAACAGTCCCCACCGGACAGTGATGCAAGGAGAGGCAGATGGGATCACTTTTGCATCACTGGGGAAAACCCCCACAGCGTGCCAACCACAGGGATACCCCTGCATGAGCGCGAACAGGATGGCACACACAGACCCTGACAGTGACAGCCCTGTGCACACAGCCTGCTAACGACCTTCCTGAGATGCGCTTCCCCCTTGGAGTCAACCTGGTGATGCCGGAGCCTAGAATGTGATGTGCTCTCATTAGCTGGCAGTTCCTCCTTGTTTAACAGGAGAAGGTTTCCTGTCCTCCTGACCCCAAATGACACCTTAATCTACAAACACCAACTTTCCCTAATTATACCTTGACAGAGAGACAGGCAAACCCCTCCTTCCCCCTCCAAGGACTGTCACTTAAATTAGACAGGTATCTCTCAGAATTTACAGCACAGCTCTAAGCTGCTACTCTCCCTACTCAGTAACTCAGGCCTATGAAGGCTCACTCCGTTTATCTCTGCACTTCATAAACCACATTTCTGCTCATCCCTTTCTATGACAGCTTTCTGGATTTACTTCTCATGGTTCCATGGAGAGGGCAGTTCATCAAATGAACAGTCCCTATCTCACTTTTCATTCACTTCCTGGTTTCTGATCTCAAATGTCTGTGTTGTAGATGGCTTCATAGCAAAGCAATACCTATGCTGGCACCATTACCAGCTTCTAGTTTAATCCAACTCTCATATCTGTCCTACAGACATGACCAGAGATAGCACGCATGAAAGAGAGGGAGATCGGAATCAAAGACATTGCGGCTGGCTGGATATCAAGAAGCATTTAGTCTGTTCCTCCTTCACAAACTGGGATCATCTTTCCACAACCTGTTCTTGACATATGTTTTCTAACAGGTTCTTAAAAAAAAAACCCATACTGGAGACTCCCACAAAACCCAAGCTGTCCTTTCCACTGCTTCCTGCCTTCCTGTTAGATGTCTGAGAGCAAGGGGGAGAACAATGTTGAAAGACCATCTTGCCCATCTTGCCCGGATGGATGTAGCTTCTGATACTTTGGGCCATAATATCTGTCCTGCTGGTCCCGAGGAGCAGATTCACTTTACTTTGGTTGTGATTTTGTTTCCACAGTGGGTGAAGAGGTAGCAAATGGTGTCGATCCCTTACAACTGTTTTTGTGGAGCATGCTAGGATCTAGCAAAGTCCAAAGAAAACTAGTGTGTTACTGAATGTGAGTGGCTGAGGGTCAAAATCAAGGACCCTGCATTTTGATGCACGGATCAATAGTCTCTGGGTTAACAGCCATATTTTGAGAGCTCAGCCTGGAGGTAATCTGACAATTTCAGATCAAGTACAGCTCAAATGAAGATAACAACAACCAAATGATCTGTGCTTAGGGAGCTATATGTGCAAGTGAGCACTTGTGCTCTCACCTTTGACTCCACATTGGAAAGAAAGATCGGTGCCGCCATGGGATTGCCTGTGCAAATTGCCACAGATATCTCTGTCTTGGCAAATTGCTACCTAAATCCCTTCAGGGTAGCTCGGCAGTTGCTGACAAGGTGCATGTTCTCTGTCTGACAATAGTCAGGATCTCTGCAGATTTGGTGTCTTTTCCAGCTTTGAGAGTCTACAGTGCCAGAGGAAGTGTCCTGCTGAGCACCTCCAGTGACAGGGTGTGTAAACTCGCCTTAGGGACAGATGTCACTGGCTACTCAATGGACAAGAGACATCCAAGGACTACCAAAGTGGGAACTGGCAGAGACCACAGAGGAGTTCGGCTTCAGCACATCTGCTCTTTAGTAAATACTCTGTCTTTCAAACCTCTGCTTCTCTGCAGTGAAAGCAAAGCTTGGGGTCAAACTCGGGGAAGGAACAATTGAGACTCATGCTTTAGTGTAGGGCCTACAGCAGAACATGCTGCTAGCTAAGGCTGCCCAGGCTGTTCCAAAACACTGCACAGAAAACGTATGTGTTACATTAGCTGAAAAACACAAGTGTGGTAGAACTGAGTGCACTTAATGTCCTGCTCTTTCCCCATCACTGAGCATTTCTTAGTTCCTAAATCTTTCCTACTCACCCACAGGCTGGAAAGTAAAAGGGGAAAAGGGCTGGACTGCGGAGGAGGAGACACCAAAATGCACAGAAAGCACCCTGGTATTTCAAGAACCGATGTCACTGCAATTACCCATGAGAGGCTCTATCCTGAACTTGCAGAAGTGGAACTAAAGCCCCGGGAGGAGTAACAAGGGGCTTTGGGCTATGCTGGCAGTCAGGAGCAGAACTCTGAATCTCCAGAGCCGGCTTTGCCCAGCTGTGATCAAAGACCCTGCGTGAGGCTGCAGCGTTTGGGAGAAGGATAAAGAGAGGAAGAATAGCTGTTCCACAGTGAGGAACTCAGTGCGAGTCTTCTAGGAGAGATGACTTTGCTGCATCCATCACAGTCAAGCAAAGCTATAGTGAATGAGGAATTAACCCCAGCCACGGAGTTCCCTTTGATCAGCTCCTACTCTGGCCTGGCCTGGCCTGGCCTCTCCACAGGACAGACCAGTCTTTTCAGTAGCACTAGTGCAGCCCGCTGAAATCAGCAGGGCTGGAAAGAAGTCACCCAGAGGAGAGACCTGATTGCCTCAACAGCCATGAAGTCACAGCTCCTTATGAAGACCTCAGCTGTCACTTGGTTCAACCTGGGCAGAGAAAGAAGAGGAGGAGGAGGAGGTGAGGAAGAGAGTGAACACGAACTCTCAGCTAACACTGCTCAGAACTCCCTTCTCCTCCACTGCAGACGTGGGAGCAGCAGCAGCTGGGATGGCAAAGGGCATTGATGCACAATACAAGCAAGTTTTACTCTGGAGAGTGGCAGGGGCAGAGGGCTGGCTGCATGCACGTAGGAGCTTTTCTAAGGAAATGTATACAAAGGCTCACATGGTCCAGAACATCATCTCTCCTGGCCGAGCATGGTTGGGCTGCCTGGCAGCGCAGGCAGACATGTTGCACACAGCACAAGTGGAGCCAGCTCTGTGTAGTCTCTGAGGTGCTGGGCAAGAAAAGTCACATAAAGACATGGTAACTCACTGCATCTCTAATGCTTCCCACTTCATTTTGAGTTGGTGGGAAAGCCAGCATGCCTGGCCCACCAGAACTGCCAGTGAGACAGGGGCTGCCTCAACCCACGACTCTGAAATGTTGCTGGGAATGGGATGGCTGCTTCCTCTTTGACTGGAAAAAAATCAAAGCTCCCGGCTTAGGGCATTAAGCTTAATGGTAACACCAGTGGAGATTCAAACGGGCTTTTTTCCCCCTCAGAGAAGGTGGAAAATATTAAAAATTAGTAAAAAAGAAACAAAGAACCTCAAATATGAATCTGTCTGCCCACTGTCCCTTCAGTTCATGGCTGGCGTGGTTGATTCTCTGCTGTGTGAGAGGATTTAGCTCCTATTGACAGATGAGTTAATCAGTTCCCCTCAGCTCCTGAAGCTTTATCAAAGCCGGTTAATCATGTTACTGACGTCCACCCAAGCCAGAGCTCTCCATTTCTGTTCTCTGCCAACAAGGCGACACAAACACACACCACACGCATAGGGATATTTTTTTTTCCGCTCTTAATTCCACCAGCAAGAGGATGTCACCAGTGGCTATTGTGCCAACACGTGGGCACTGCCTATCTCTCTTTTATCCCCTTTGCCACCCTTTGTTCCTGAAGAGATGTGATAACTCCACCAGCATCTCATGAAGGAGCAGGATGAGCTCTAGAGGCCAAGCTCACATCTCACTGTCAGCAGAGTATGGCAGCAGTGGGAGGCACTGGCCTGGGTTTTGGCAGGCCCAAGTCCTGTTCTGGAACGATGCTGAAGCAAAGAGCCAATTGAACCCGATACCAGGGTGTGCAGTCCAGGCCTCTGTCCCTGCTGCAGGGTTTGTTTTACTTCTGTACCTCCATCTCACCAACTGCTGCTCTGTGATGTAGCCTGTCCTGCTCCTTGTGAGGGCTGCACTGGAGACTGTGCTGCTTCCCTCTGCAACGGCTCTACCCACACAAACACATATCCACCAAGTCAAGAGGTCTGCCTTGTCCCACTGAGGTTCTGGGAGGCTCCGTCTGCCTCTACGCCAACGATGGAAGGATGCAGACACAAAGAGCTTTCTGGGACCCTCTTAGCTTCTTGGCAGGGTCGCTTGAACTACAAGCTACAGCCTGAGCTCTCAGGGAGACCCTCCTGGGGCCAGGCTGCCAACATTTGGTTTGCTGTCTGGCCTTGCTCAGTGTGGGGCAGCTTCGTCCTCTGAGGCTCTCTGACCAGCAACCTGACAAGGACGCTAGGCTGGGCCATGACCCGAGCTGGTTGGTACTTGCAGCTCCAGGGTGGGCCAAAGAAGGGGCAGCCACTCCTGCCCAGCAGAAAGACTGGGCTGGAGAGCCAAGGAGTTGCATGTGGAGAGACCCTGCCATACCCAACCATGGGGCAGTCCCTAAATTAGCTATCCCAGAAAGGATGGTGTTTCTCAGATGCCTTACACTCCCCAGCCTCCCACAGATTTCCCCATCCTCTTCTTGCTGTGAAGAGAGATTTGGTTCTCTCTGGGGTAGCTGCAGGTCCCTCAGCCAGCTCAGCCAAGGAGACACTCCGAGGCTGCCCAGATGAACAAGGACTGTAAAAAAGGAGCCATGAAAGCAGAGAGGAGGAAAAGCCGGGGAGGCTCAATCTAAGCTGAGCTGTACCGGCTGGCTCTCGACGCCATCTCCCACTCCTCTCCACAGGTGAGGGAGCAGATGACCTCGGCCATGCCATGAGATACAATCACCCACCTATACAGACAATGTCCATGAAGCCGTACATTCCATAGCAGATCTGGAAGAGCAGGTCCTGGCGCTGCCATTTGGCTGAAGGACTGAAGGTTGACCAGATGAGCCACGAGATACTGGCAATGAGGAAGAGGGAACCCAGGATTGCCGCTGCTATCTGAACCTTCTCAATGACTGTCAGAGAGATGGCCTGCCACTGCAAGGAAGGCAACGAGGAAAGGGACAAGGGGGAGGGAGGAAGGAAAAAGAGAAGAGATTAGTTACTTGGGGCACATTTTTGTTTTACATCACTGTTGTGGTTTTGGATATCTCAAAGAGAGCCTATGAGCATTGCTGCTTTTACTTGGTCCACATCTGGGGTGGAGCATGGCAATTGTTCAACAGTGCATGGCCCCATGTTTCCTGACAGCATTGCTGAAGAGGCAATGGAGAGAGTTTTGCACCAGGAAACCAGAGACCTAAGGGAGGCAGGACGGACTGGGGGGCAGACAGCAAAAATAACATCCCCATGACAACAGGTCTGTGATGTCCATCACAAACAAGGACATTCAATTGCTACCTCAAATAGAGGCCAGGCAGCATTGTTGGCCAGATCATCCTATTACCATGAGAAGAAGTGTCTCAGAGAGCCAAGTTTTCCTTCAGAGGCCTTCCATGAGCTGGCTGTGTGCCACTTTGTGAGATCTGACAGGATCACACCACTAGGTAGGATCTCGCAGCAGCAATGCACATCCCACAAAACTTGTTACAAACAACACAAGTTGCTGTGGTCAGGACACCCTGCCTTTAGGTGAGGAGACGTTCAGGCTGTGTTCCAAGGCAAATGACAATGCTTCTTCCTTGGAAGAATCAAAACCCAGAAATAACTCCCCCCAATCAATTCACTATGTCAAATAGCTTTGTATAAGGTATGGTATAAATATCTGAAGCCTGGACTCCTCTCTGTCATCCAGAATAAAACCTTCCCACTCAGATTTACACTGCTGAGAAAACTGCCCTGTAAAAAACAAGAGCAGAATTTGCTTTCTTTAACAAGACCTGGGGACATGGGCCATAGCCCCTCCTGTAAATCAGAAATCAAACACGTACACAGGCTGGGGACAGAGACAGTCTCTCCTGGCATCAAAGTGTATAGGCCACCTTTAGCTGTGAGATACATGCCCTTGAAATCTCAGTGGGACTGGCAGAAGGATAAATAAAGGTGGACTTCAACCTCCTGCAGGTATAGAGGACTCAGAGGAATTGAAAATGTTTAGCCTGGATCCAGACCAAATACAGTGTCCTGGTGAAGTGGCATCTGTGGCAAGCCCTCAGTACCCTGCACAGTTAAACATATCCTGGGACAGCAGGGTCACCTGTCCAGCCTCGTCTCATCGTTTTGCAGGGCAAGAAGGGAGTTCAGTTGCTGAGTCCCTCTTTAATGCCCCGGCCAGACAGGAGTTGCCAGTGGTTTTGGGGAGGTGGGGAAGACTGTGACCCCTGATTGAAGGGCAAGAAGGACAACAGGTGACTTGTGCCGGTACGGGCATCCATGGCATTGCTACCGGTCCAGTGACCAAACCCCTGAACTGAATGCACTCCCCTGCGCAGGGCTGCTGTTGGAGAGGAAGACAACAGTTTCAGCCTCAGTCTGAGGTCTGTGGGTTGCAACTGGAAGGAAATTGCCTGGCCTGGCTCAGAGGTGAGCTAAAGTGTCTGCCTCTGCCAGCCTTGCTCCTTGGCTTTCATTCTGCAAGGGCAGACAGCCCTCAAATCGTGTGTCAGGGATGTGCAACATCACTGAGGTAGGTGGTACCAGCTTACGAAATCGTAGTTGGCCACAGAGTAGATGGTCATAAAGCTGCTATGCAGAGAGACAACTTGTTCCCTGCTGAAGCAAGACTGGGCTCAACTAACCCCAATCCCCTTCCTGGGCTCAGCTAATGCCAGTCCCCTTCTTGCCATCTGCTCCAGGCATCTGGCCCAGCCAAAGGAAAACACCAAGTACCGGGGACACTCAGTGATCCCTTCAACAGCCCTTTCCCACTGTGCCATAGCCCAACCTGCTCCACATCTCCACCAAATCCAGTAACACAAGTAGCCCCTTTGTGCCACCAAGAAGTTGAGGTAGTGAACAGCCCTCTCTTAGGGTTGGAAACTTGGTGGTGCCAGTCACAGTGGGTCGAGGCTAGATGCAGGGGAGCTGCAGTCCACAGGCGATGCACACCTGTGCACTCCTCTCCTGACATAAGACAGACCAAAGGCCACCCAGCACCCGTAGTCCCCAGGTTTGGGTTCTGAGGGTGGGATCAGCAGCTATGCTGTCTTACTGTCAGCTCTTCAGCTTCATTCTCAACAGCACCATAAGCAGATGCAGGACAAACCCACAATTGGTGCCATCAGCTCAGAGTTCCAGGACCAGAGGCAGTGGCAGGAAGGGGGATTGGGTACGTGCACGGGGTTGCACTTTCACCCCTACAGGTTTCCCCAGACTTCATCTCCCCTTCCACTAACTCTGGCAAACGCCGAGGGACAGGAGAGCAGGGAGCCCAGTGTACAGCCTGGAGCTGCATGCAAAGGTTTTACTGCAGGTCCCTCATGCTGTCCTGTGTGTGCCTATGCCAGCCAAATCATTCTGCATCATTTCTCTCTCTCGAGGAGGAGGTAATGGACTGGCTCCTCACCATCTGTCTGGCACAACCGCAAGGCCTGTGGTGGCAACAGGTCCTTCCAAGGTAGCAATTAAGGCAGAAAAAGAAGAAGGAGCTGTTCTCTACAACTAGCAGCCACATACAATCGCCACAGCTGCTTTGCGAAGCCAGGGAGGCTTAGATGTAGTACTGACTATACTGTCAAAGGGGATGGGGCTCAGAGCTCAGAAAAGTTACACCTGAGTGCAAACTTCAAACCCCACTCCCTTCGGTTGGGAACAGAGAGGCTGAAACCAGGCAGGGACGCTGCCCGATGCTGCTCGGCTGGCAGCGGCTGCTGGGAAGTTCTCTGCAGCAATAATGAAGAGGCAGGAGTCTGTCAGCCATGCCAGGGGGTAGGAGACTCTCCCTTGGCATCTGGCACTAAGTGACAGTGACACACGCAGGCAGCAGTCCTGACTCTGTTCAGGAGGTGGCACTGGGGTGTGATTACCCTCTGGCAAGGAGGTAAATGGGTCAGAGCTGTACACTGGGGAAAATAACCAGCTTGCAGCTGAATTTAATATTTTCCAGAGAAGAAAAAAAGAGTAAGTAATAAATGTTGTTATTCCTCTCTGGCAACCCTGAGAACTGCAGACTAGCATCCCACATCTAGCCTGAGCCAGCAATAACCGGAAGTCATTATTTTTCATCTTTTAATTCCATTTTGCTACACATCTTAGGGTATGAGGCTAGCATAGAGAGAAGATAAAGGGGTGAGACAGAGCATGTACCCAGTAAGAGCACAGAGGGTCCAAAAGCTGTTCAGCGGTGGAACACGCTGATGAATTTCAGCCGCAGGAGCTGGGCCTGCTGTGTTCCCGCACCAGTGGCCTCAGGAGCACGCCTCAATCACAGCACTGTGCCTTTAGGATATCATAACACCCCTTAGAAAATCACCCATTTTCCTAACCCCTCTCCACCACCATTATGGCCAGCCGACCAGAGATTTGGTGGGGACCCTATTGTCCTTGGGTCACTGCTAGAGATGCAAGGAAAGGTCTCGGCAATGCTGCAGCAATGTCCCTTTAGTGGCACATCTGAAACCCCCACAGTTCTTTGTCTGAATGCCAGCCTGCAGACAGAGCTCCTTCCTTCCACATCTCCAGCTCAAATGGTCAAGCTCTAGCAAGGTCACAGTGTCAAGCACTCCCACCTTGCAGGGAGAGACTTAAAACCGAGCCCTTCCTTCCTCAGCTGATAATGACTGTGGAGTCCCAGGTAGCCGCTGAGCTGTACTGAAGTGCACCTTTAACAATCAGCACCTCACCCAGCTTGTCAATCAGGAATGTGATGTTTAGGCAGATAGAAAGTTCTACAGATGCTCTGCCAGTGCTGAACAGGGCAGAACTAAGGACTTGGTGGTACCAGAAAGCTTTAAAGGCCTCTGCAGGATAACAAGAGCAGCTTTGTAAGCTCCAGGCTTACAATGACTTCAGAGCGTGCCCAAGCAGCTCTCTGCGATGGCTTGCCACCTGCACTGGAAAAAGGGCTCTGTCCCTCCAGATCATGTCTGAAGAAATGTCCTCATCTATTCAGGAGCTGTCTGTCTGTCCTCTGCTACCATCCCCCTTGGGCCGAGTGCTTTGACACACCACCCAGATGTACACGTGCAAAACACCATGCGCTCTTGGACTGATTTTCCCCAAGTTCCCCGTTTTCCCTAAACTGCAAAGATCTGTGACCCAGAGGCCTCAGAAAGGATTTCTTAGGAGCCCAGGTCTGACACTTGCAGTGACCCTAGCCAGGGGCCAAGCTAGGACCAGTGCCTGCCAGTCATGTCACTCCTGCTCTCTTGCACTGTTTCGTAACCTACGTGTTGATACGTGGGACAAACTTGTTTCCCCTGTTTGCTTCAGTGCTTCTGCTCAGAGGCTTGTGATGCGAAAACTCCCGTCCGCTAATGTAACACAGATTAATAATGTCATTACTATAGTATTTAAGGCTGATCCATATCTTCCTTTCTTTGGCACCAGCAGTCTCCAAAGGTTCCCAAGCACCAGCACGAGCTATCCAAGGCAGATATTTGCCTGCAGAAGATGTCTATGTCTTACTGCAGAGCTTGCAAAGAAGACTTGCTTGCTGGAAAAGCCTTCCTACAGTCCTTGAGAGCTCCCCTATGCCTGTCTCATCTCAGTTTATTTTATTGCTGTATCTGACATGTCCCCTTAGTACGGATCATTAACGGTCCTGTGCTGTGCTATTAGCAATTTAATTTTCAGACCCAGGATGACAAGCGAGTGGAGGTTTTTCCTAGAAGGTTGGAGTGGACCATTCCCAGCACTTCTTAGGTCTGTCTGTCCCTCGCTGCTGCCCAAAGCCCTGGCCATCCTCCTCAATCATCTTTGGGAGGATGGCTTTTCTTTTGATAAATTCACCAAGCAAAAGTTATGCCACCGCTGTGATAGCTTCCCTGCTGTACGTTTACAGATGCTGTGGCTCATTCAGATACTGGAAAGGGCAGCAGGGAGGAGGAGCCTCTACTAGGGCCATGTAATGGAAAACTGCTGAAACCTCTTCTCCGCCATGTGCCCAGAGCATCTGGTAAGACTCAGGCTACAGTATCAATATCTAGAAAGTCCCTTTAAGAAGGCAGCCGGCCATGAAGACTTCCTCTGGCTGTTGGATTGCACCCATTGCATGCAGCTTGGAACCCATTGCAACCCACGGGCTGCAGCTGGAACTCGGCAGGGACCAGACAAAGCTCATAACCACCACAAGGGAGTTGAGCAAGTTGGGACAACCATGGAGATGCCAGTGAACTTGCCTCAAGTTTTTTTAGCTCAGGAGCTCAGGAGCTCGGCTGAAGTTCAAACAACCTGGAACCTTGGCCACTTTTCCTCCTGATGAAGAGGCCATTTAACAAACACTCACCACTCTTAACAGAGCATCACCACAGTCAAAACACAGCCGGAGAGACTGGGACTGGATCCCAACCCCAGCACTGGGTACTGAGGATCTTTGGAGATGAAAACAACCCACAACAGTGGAAGAGTCACAGATAACACTGTAAAGCAGAGCGGAACTCCCTGAGACTGCAGCAGTTGTAGGTCTGGGAAGTTGGTTCAAACAGATTTTCTGTTGCTAAGATCAGAGGATCGAGTGGATGTGGCTCAGGAGCAGCTACAAAGCTCTCTATATGAAATTCATTGCAGAGTCTCATCACAGCAGATACCTACTCCACTATGTATCAGCACCATGATGCCTACAGTACTATCACATGCTTCTAAAACCCTGTGTCTTCAGGGCCTTTTTAAATTCATGGGCTTTGCACAAATATCGCAATGGAGAGGAGCATTTAATGCCGCCATGACTTCTCTCTCAACGGATGGATGGATGGACAAAGGCTCTGGATCTTCTGGTTTCCTCACAGCTGGTGGTGTATTTTTGCTCATTGCTGCCTGGCTGCTGCTTGGCAGGACACCTGCCATGTTGTCCAACAACTTTAATCCCCCAGTCTCAGCAGGTTTGCAGCGTTGCTGTTTTAAGACCTTTGCTCTTAAATGCCTGCAATCCAGGGATGGGGGTGGGGGGAACTTACAGAGATTCATCCTGCCAAAATAGCAGACTAAAGGCCTCTCTCTGGTACGAGACATCATAACAGCCTGGAGGCTGGAAGGAGTCTCTGTTAATTATGCATGAACCATGTTCCCCTGGCTCTAACTTCTCTGCCCGTACCACGAGTCTCCACACATATCTGGCCCATGCTGTGCTTCTAGGCACTCTGAAAAATGTGCAGCAGATGTCAAAGTCAGCAGTGAAACATGAAGATCCCAGGCAACGTGTGAGTGTTGGGTGTGCCGCTCTGCTCAGAACAATTGGACATGCTTCAGGGAGCCCAGGGCCTGCCAGCTGCCCGGGTTTGGCTTTCCAGTGGACTGTCACATGCAAGGACGCAGGGAATAGGTAGCTAAAAATCTTGGCCAGCTAAAATCTTGCCAGGCTCATACCACCACCTAAACAGGTTTCACTTGACAAGGAGATGAGGTTTGTGTGGTCCTTGCCTGTATTCCTGTTGGTCTGAATAAACAGTTGACCATGACTTCCTCTAAAACCTGTGCTTGAGGAATTCAGAGCTTTCTACTAAGAACTGGGCAGAAGTTCCAGCAAACCCTGAGAAGGAGGCCAGGCACTATAGCTTTACTTAAAGACATGCTCGTACGTCCAGGTGGCCCCTGTTATCCATGTGGGGCTGAAAACTGAGCAGAAAGGATGCTCTTCCTGCCTGCACGTGCTGTGACACCATTGTGTACAGCACACAGTGTCAGGGCATCACAGCTGCTGGGTCCTCTTTGCTTCCCTTTCCCAGCATCGGAGGACCGTGACAGTCACTGAGGAACAAGGCATGCATGGCGATGGGTTATGGGGGGCCCGAGCCCTTGGTCCTCATGGGAAGTTCAGGCATAGTATGTCATGCACTTCCCACAGCATTTCACATACTAGTGCTAGTGTTGCATCGCTTCCTAGAAGTGCCTTTGTGCTGGCACCAGACAGGGTGCCCGGGCACACAGCTGTAACTCCACCACATGCTGCATTTATTCCAGACCAAGTGGCTTTTCACTCCAATTGCTTCTTCCCACCCTCCAAACCTCTGAGTGATTCTGCGAGAAGTGCTTTGAAGTCCTAAGCCAGCAATGTGACGCCTCTGAGCCTGGGGTCTGCACAGTCCTTGGGCACCCTCACTCCTGGAGCTGAGCTCCTCTAACTCAGTCGCTCCTGCCACTCAGTTTTTGTGTTGGTAGCAAAGGCCAGCAGGTCAGGCCATGTTCTAACAGGGGAGCCCAGAAAGAGCAATGGCTCTCGAAGAGAGCACAGGCTTTTGAAACATGTGTGCGGGAGGGGAGCTTGTCTGTGAAAAGCTCCATCAAATTTTAACTAACTGAGTGAGGAGCAGGAGGAAAGTCACTGACCTGTTGCCCTGAGCCACCTGAAGGTGTAGAGCATTTGGAGGTCATACATCAAAGGCAGCATTGGCTACACACATGCTCACAAATCTGCTCCCACAAACCTTCAGTGCTGCTCAGCATTGCGACTCCTGATCTGAGGCACAGGAAGCATTAGGGCACTCACAGACCAGCTTTCCAGAAATAAACAAATGCTGCTTTGTCCACATCTCCCCTCCTGTGTCTCAATCTGCTCTGAGTTCCTAGAGGCCAAGAAATTAAAACACCCTGGGTCTGGGGCTTGGGATGAAATTGCTGATCCCCACAGCACATGGAAATTGAATCAGAAGCTGTAGGGCCTTGCAGAGAGCAGGCAGTCTTTTTCCTTACCCCAGCAAAATTTCTACATGATGCCCCACTAATTTCACTACTTTGTTTAAGTCTGGAGCCCTAAAGGGGCTGTCCATGTTACCTCACTGTGGTTAGTGACCTCAGGCCTGGAAAAAGACACGAAGAGACTGCAGTTTGGAGGAGAAAGCAGGAGTTTGCATTTCTCCACCCCTGTCCATGAAACTGGTGCCACCACCAGTAAAGTCCTTGCCTCCTGTCAGAGAGCAGAGGTGGCCAGCAGAGAGCCAGAGCCCTCCACCAGGTGCTGGATAGACCGACATCCTTACAGACGTCGCTCCGGTCTCTAAACCACAGGGCATGCTGCTGTAAAGTCTCTCCAGTCCAGATGACACTAATTAAGCAGCAGCGCTTGCATATAATGTGTTTCTTGATGTCCGAGGCACTAATGGTGCTCAGCAAAGACATGCAGCATTAGTCCATCTCAGGTGTTGCCCTTGCAAAAAATCAATAGCTATTAAGGTAATTTATCCCATTTGTAACAGTCACACAGTTCTCCCTTTCTGAATCTTGATTTAATTACCAGCCTGCAGTGGGGCTTATTAAACCACGTGCTTTTGAACTCGAAGAGGAAGAAGGTGTGTCCTCTGATGCCTTTTACAGCCACTTACATCAAGATGTGCTTTACCTGTTGTATGCACACGTCAATGGTCCATCACGATCGCTTGGAGACACAGAGCATCAGAGCCAATACGCCATGTGCCGTGCAAGGATGTATTCATCGTGGGGGAGCAAAAAAGTGAGAAGGGTGGCAGGATCAAAGAGGAGAGTTGTAAGAGCCTTCCATCCGCCTCCTCCATCCCGCGTGCCAACACAGAGGAGGCTCAGCAGGAGATTAGGTTTAATGGCACAACCATAGACACAAGGAGTCCTCAAGATACTGCTCTGTCACAGACTGTGTGCTACTGTTGTAGTGAATCCCCTACCTGGTCAATCCCCATCTGCTCCTGGGGACAGTGGCAACCTGTGGTCTCAGTGGAATGAAACACATCCAAAGAGCTGTGAGCTCTTGCAGCACTATCGTGGGTCACACAGGCATTTTCAACAGAAGGCAAGTGAATGTGGGAATTGCCAAAGGACAGAAAAAGCAGACTCCCAAGAGATGCCCCTGGTACCACCAAGCACAATGTGGGGCCTCTTTGGACCAGCCTCCAACAACCCTTTCTAAGTGTCTCAGCCATACAGATCACTGTGCACAGAGAAGGAAAACTCAGGCAGATAAAATCTGCTTGCTCTCAGAAATGAAACAGAAATGAGAATAAATAGACTTGAAATGTCTCTAGTACCTTTACCTGCAGAGGGTTCTTTGTGCTTATGGCAATGACGTGATACTTGTAGTAACACAGCTCACAGCTCCAGCAGCCTCTCTCGCTAATCCATTTGATCAGACATGGCTGGTGCGTGCACTTCACCGATCCATCGCATCGACACGGGCTCAGCAATTCCCCCTGAAAAAGAGAGACAGAATCAGCGAGGCTTCCCTCCTGCCACAGGCACGGCACGGCATGACATAGTATGGCATGGCATGGCAGAAGCTCAGTCATCCACCCAGTTGCTCAGAGTTTGGCAGGGTTGTAACAGTCTCAAATACTTGGGGTCCTATGTTTTTTTGTGGAAAGAGACACTGGGTAGGTAAGAGCTGCCTAATATCACTGCTGAAGGTAAAACTAGATAAGCACAACTTTTACTAGGCACCAGAGGACCCACACTCGACCACACCAGTGGACACAGCTCTCTTGGCAACCATATGCCACCGATTCAGTTCTCAGGTTTTCTGTCTGTCTGCCACCTGTTATAGAAAGTGAGGTTGGCAGTGGGGATAGCTGCGAGACGGCCTCTGCTGCAGGCTGGGGTCCTGCTCAGCACAGAGTGGTTTCCTTGAGCCCAGCCAGGCAGGAGGGCGAGCACAGATGCGGCAGACCTTGGACTTCTGCACAGGCTGGCTTGTGCCAGCCATGGAGCTGCTGCTCCTCGCCGGGAGCTGGCCTGAGCCCACACCATGTGGTACCTCCCAGGGACTTGCCAGGGAGCTGGCAGCGCTAGACACAGGACTATCCTTCCCAGTGCTCCCAGACTGTAGGGACGACCTGACTGTGGGCAAGCAGGTGTATGCTTTGGGTCCAAGTCTTCATGTACCCATAGCCCAGCAGGAAAAATGTCCTCAAATTTCATGTGCCTCCCCTTCTATTTACTGCAGACCGGTTTGTCCCAAAAGTGAGTATACTTGATGCATAGCCTGTGGAGCTGGCTATTTCCACCCTAGAAGCAAGGAAAATGGAGAACAAATTGTATCCTGGCTTGTGACATACAGACATTTATGAGTGGTGGCCAAAACACTGAACCTCCTGGCTCGCTCCCTTGTTTCTCATATACCTTTAAACAAGGTATCCAGGAAAACCCAATATTGTTCTGATCCAACTGCTATCATCCTGATAACCATGGAACTGAATTCCTCTCTGCACACACAAGCTCAGGAGTTCATTTACAGTCATTTGCCATCACTTATTTAGGGAAGAACAGAGTCATTACATTTTACTCTCTACCTCAGTCTTTGAAAGCCACGGTATAGTCCCCAATAGTGAATTTAGCTGTGCTCCAAGATATAAAAGCTTTTAAAGGCAGAATGAGAATATTTATGGGATGGGGAAGGCTGGCATCCTACTTTCAGTGTTGGGGAGAGGATATTTCCTCTTACACCCCTAGATCAGCCCCATCTTTACAGCTGCTGGAACACCAGGATAACAGACCTTGGTGTCTGAGGGCTGATGACCCAGTACAAGACAGTCCATCTCAGCTGCCTTGGGTTAGGAAACCAGATACTATTCTGCTAACCCTGGTGGGAAACGGTCTTAGCTTTCAGGGTGTCACATCAGGTCTCAGGACTGAGGAGTGTGAGCACCATGCTGGCTAGAGTGATACTTTTTTTAATGAAACCTAATGCAAACATGTTAATCATTCATTTGCTTCAGCTAGGTGACCTAAAAAATGTCATCTTCCATGAAATTTTAGCAAAACTGTAAGATAACTGTTTACATCCAAATCAGGCTCAGTTCTGCCTGTCACCTGGTTTTCACTACATGCTGGCGGGGACGCAAAGGGAGAGGGGGAGCAAGGAGGGTTGTAGGATCTGTGAACCCTCTTTTACCTGAAAGGTGCAACAGGATAAGGCAGAAGAAAGGAAGCAGGGAAGGATTAGGTGGGAGGAAACTGCCATGTGGGAAGGAGCACTGACATTTGACATTCAAACTCCCATGTGAGGTGCAGGTCGAGGGGCTCATGTTCGGCTGTGCAGGTTTGTTGCCCCTTGCTGGGACTGGGGTGAGAAAGCGCAAGTGTGATAAGGCACACCCAACGAGCACGTACTGCCAGCCAGGATGGAAAAGGGGAGGGATCAGGGCTTAGCACAGCTCCTCCACTCCACTGCTCGCCAAACCTCTTCTGCACCAAGACCGCGCCTGGTACAATGTAGAAACCTCCCAGCTCTACAGTTTCCACCTCACTGCAGACCAGGTTCTCCGCAGGGCTCAGGATGGTGACTGAGGGACCTGGGTGTTTGTCTAACGAGTAGCTGGAGGCACCGATGAGGAGGGATTGGGAACGGAGCAGACAGAGAGCGTGAACTAAGAGCAACAACCTCCAGGCAAAGGCAGAGGAGAAAGCGTAGCTGCAGCCTGGACTCACACTGGCTTCTTGGGCTCTGTAATAAACAAGTCTACGAAATCTGATCTTGTCTCTTCAGAGCCAAGAGACAGTTCATAAACAACCTACACCACTGTGGGGACCCAGTCTCCCCTACTGGGATGCTCCAACCCAGACAGTCCTGCCAGCTCCTGCAAGAGCTCAGGACTCAACAGTGGAGATGAATCCCCCAGTTTTCTTGACTTCTGCAAATTCAGCAAAAACCTGATTTTATCACATTTTTTCCAGCCGTGTGAAATATTATATCCTTGTGTGCGATGCACAGCTGTTGTTGGATACTGCGAAGCCCAATTCCTGTCCACAGCAGGCTTTCGTAAAACACCTGCCACATGCACACACGCACACACACACTCCTGTACCAGCAGAAAAACAACACCAGGGACATATTAAAGGAATAAATCCTTTGTACAGCAAGGGAGAAGAAGTCTCATGGCTGGCTGTACAGCAAGCTCGGACAGTCCATCAGCTGTGATACATGTGAAGAATTTGCTGTGCAGAGACCTCTGCTAAAGCTACATGCAATCAAAAGCAAGCTCAAAATGAGGTGCAGTCACAGGCAATTAGAGATGAATTAAATCCCTGTTAGGGGTTGAGCCTCCTAGCAAACTCAAGGTCCCATAACGCTCCTTAAATCCCTTATGGTAAGAGAAAAGGGAAACAAAACTCAATCTCGGAATATATGGATGGGAAACTGAAACAAACTTTAATAAAATTCTAAAGTACTATCATATCACACAACTATATATCAAATGCAAAGCAGGAAAAAAAAATACAGTAAGAGTTAAAACACTACAAAGGAGGAGAAAGGGAAAAAACTACAATTATGGCCGATTGGGCCACAGGCCAGGAGATGACGTCACGCCAGGCTGGTAGCTCAGAAGATGGCGTCTATCCAAATGGCGGCGGGCCAAGGGATTAAAAGTTTTTAACAGCTTAGAGAAGTATTTTAACGAGTTCGCGGGGAGACCTCTTTCCAGTGTCTGTAAAAAAAAAACTTCAAGGACAACTCCTGACCGAAGCGCGGCTTCTTCAGATAAAGGAGAAGCCCTCGCGGCCGGAACGCGAAGTGGGGTGAGCTTCCCCCGCGTCCGAATCCAGCGGTAGATTCTCGCCGAGTGAAAATATCTCTTCTCTTACCCGATACGAGAGAGAGATACTGACTGAGTCCCACAACAATTCACAGCAGAGCTGGGCCGAGACAGAAACAGTTCTGAGTTAGGCCCGGTGGGGGGGGCAGGGCGCAGGCTTTCGGCCTGACAGCAGCCAGCCCTCTCGCTGTGGCTCTTTCCTCGGAGGCTGTCCGGTGTCCAAAGAGGAGAGACTCCCTCCTGGCTGCAGGTTTTAAGGGGCATCTATCGGAAGAAATCTTTGACCTGCCTCTTAGCCAATGGGATGCCGGGTTTATGGAGCTTGTATGAAATAATCCCGATACTCTATTGGGCGCATTTCCAAAACAAGAAGTCTTGGCTCAAACCGTGACAATCCCTATGCCTGTTTCCATAGGTTTGTGGAAGAGGAGTCTGCACAACATGTTCTCTGGTGCTTCAAACAACAGCCTTCCCACCAATTGCCTTTGGGGACCTGCTCCAAACTCTACTTCACCAACACTTACTTTTGCAATTTTCCTATGTAGAGTTACATCCCATCACTTGGATTGGCCTGAGCAGCATTTCTGCTCAGTCAGCAAATAGTGGAGATAACACTCCCTTGCTGCAAGCTTCACCCTCAGCTTGCTCAGTACATCTTGTTCCCCTGAAACAACCAAGTGGGCTTTGGACTCAGCGCACCTGCCTTTTTTTGTTGTTGTATCAAGTCCAAATTAGGGTTCATGTCAAAGGTGGAAAACCAGGGTCAAACAAAGAGGGAAGGGTGCTCTGGCTTCAGCTATCACACTCTGAACATATGGATGAAAACTCTTTTCTATATTACTCTTCCCTACTTCCAGTAAGAGTGATATATTGACCATTTATATATAATATTCTTCTCTATTTCTGGCTGTGATGGGAGCTTGTCTCTAGGAGCAGCAAGGGCAAGGCCGGGCTGAACTGGCTTTGCCCCGAGGAGGACGATTCCTGCTGGAGACAAACCAGGAGTGCAGGTGTGTTCCAGCTTGTCCTCTCCTTACGAATTCTCAATCTGCGCCCATTGCAATATGTCAAAGCGGTTAATGATTATCTGGGCCCTGCTATTTAAGCCTACAGGAGGAGTTCTGAGAAAGGATGGAAAAAGAATTTATTGCCAGCGTGTGCTTCTGATGCCAGTGTATCTAGGAGAAAATGATGACGTCAGGAGCAGCGTCACCCTTGTTGTGTGCTGGTGTCAGTGTTTCACCCGGCCATTTATTGGTCATTTATCAGGGCTGGGAGCCCATTCACACATTGCTACCAAAGCTGCAGCTGCTTACCCACCAGCAGGCAGTCCATGGGATGGTTTTCCAAGCCTATTCTTTTAACTATACATTAGGCATAGCAAATTTGGCCACCCGGTCTCCTTTGAACACAGCAGAGCTGGAGACAATGGTGTCATTGGGCCAGGACGTAGTCTCTGGATCTCCCACCTCCAGCTGTGCCTACCTACATCTGCTGCCTGAGCTGCTGCTGAGCACCAGCTCAGCTGGAAAGAGCCACATTAGCAACATCCTGCTACTACAGCTATTAAAGCAAACATTTTGAAACCCAGTGGAAGCTGTACAGCAAACCAGGATTGCTAATGATGATCTTAACACCTGCAGTTTTCCTCAACTGTATGTTTTCCCTGTGTAGGTGTACAAAGTAGCATCAGTCATCAGCATCACCCACAGGACCAGAGCCCCAGACCAGAGCAGTGCAGTGAGAAGCAGCTTTAAAGAGTCATCCACAACACAGGGGCTGCCATCTCTCTCTGGGTATGCACATGCAGCTGCCACTGCTCACAGGAGTAACTGCACGCACAGATCTGACTGCTAGCATTTATCTGAGTTTGTCTTGTTTGGAAAAAGAAACCAGGAATATTTAATTTCAGCTCTTCAACTGAGTCTCCTAAATGCACTTAAATCTTCACATTGAATTTAAATGCAATGGGAAGTTTATTATGGCAATAAATGCCCAATGATTTCTATATTAGGAACATAATTACTGAGGAATTAAGTCCAACGGCAAAGAGAAACCCATTGTTACAGAGCTGGTAAACTTCAGTAAACATGTACTAATGATCACTCTGTTCTTCACGCACACTTAAAAGAACTGCTCCTCCATCCTTTTAAACTAAACATACACGTTACTATAAGCATCTCAAATGCTTCCTGTGAGTACCCTCCTGAGTGCAAGCACTGTGCCAGCCAGCAACAGACAACGAGGGATGTGAAGTAAGTATCTATGGACATATACCTATGTATTTCACATTAAATTCTCCAGCAGTGGGGGAGATCGATGCAGGGTGTGGACCCAGAGAGGGGGGGGCTTATGGCTCCTGTGGTGTTGGGACAGCACAGGACACGGTTATGTATGGGGCTCTGTGGAGGGGTGGCATTTCCCAGGCACCCTGGCAGAGCTGGGTGCTGACCCCAATCTCCATCTCAGCAGCTATTTGCTGAGACACTTTCCTTGGCGGGAGATTCCCTGACTGGGCAGCTCCCTAAAACCTGGGGCACCTATAGGAAAATCTTTGTGAGTGATTATAACAAGAAATCACCCAGACTCCTTGCAGCTTCCTTCCTACCCCCTGGTGCCACTATTGCTGCCATGCCACCTCCATGACCAGGACTGGCTCACTCCACAGCTCCGCTGCAAGACTGGGCATTCCTGTGGCATGCAGAGCTGTGCTGTCCCATGCCAGGCAAGACCCAAATGCCCTGGGTGTGCAAGGAGTACCCCCACCTCAGCAGCAAGAGAAAATGCATCCTGATAAAAGAATGGAGAAAAATGCAGCTCTGGTCAATTATTTCTGTGACTCAGCTGCAGCTTAAGCCTGCGGCTGCCTGGCTGAAGGTTTTAGTGTGGGATCTTGACTTGGCAGCTCCCTGGGGCAGGACCACATCTCTGCGGGTTCTGGCATGGTAGAGGTGTGGGTCCCTCTCTGGGGTTCCTCATCCTCACGGAAGTGAGCAGCGAGCAGCGAGCAGCCACAGCTGGTCATGGCAGCCCGGGGGCTCTGAGGTGGGTGCGGAGGGGCACAGCTCTGCTTTTTCATGGTATTCTGCAATTTTCGATGGGGTATTAGCTATTCTGGCAGCCCTGAGAATGGGGCACTTCGACAGGGCAATGACTAATACAGCACTAAAACACAGGCAGTCCTCTGCCTACAGGCTGGATGTGAGCAGAAAAGCAGCTCAGCTTTAACACACCCAGCAAAAACATTGTGCATCTCTCTAGGACCATCAGGAATATTTTGGTGATGTCTGGAAATGTGGATGCTGGTCAGGAGAGGGATATGTCTCACACGGTCCTGAGATGAGACCCAGCGTTTGTTCTAGAGTGAGTCCTGTCTGAAAAGCCATCACGTCTGCAGAGCTCCCAGTCCTCTGGAAACAGCACAAATTGCCTTTCCACCACAGAGGCTGCTGCTGTGGGACTGAGAGAAGCGCCTGTCACACTGCTCAGGCTTTTTCGGCACCCCTCTGATGAAAATATGAACAGCAACAGTTACAGCTGTGGGGAGAGCAGGGTGGGACCTGCTCAGCAGCCTCCTTCTGCAGGAAAACTCATCCCACCGCTACCACAAGCAACGTGACTTTCCAGCTGAGTGGCTGCTGCCCACAGCCTTCAGCTTCACCACAGCAAAGGGGAATTTTAAGTGATCTCTGCTCCTTCCTGTCTCCTGTGTTTTGTGCCTGTCACCACTGCTGGGACAGATGGATGGATGGACAGACAGCGCTAGAGGTGGCAGCTCAGAATTTGGGAGCGGGATGGAGAAGGAGGACAGAAGGGAGACTTTCCTTTTTCTGAACCTTACCGATCCCCCTGGGGACTCTTTGTTGCTGCAGAGCTAAGGACCATCACCCCATCTGGCCTGCTCACCAGGGCATCAGTGAAGTTTGCCCATGTTTTAAGTCAAAAGATGGTTTTTTGGCTAAAGCAGATTACTCAGGATGCTCAGCTGTGCTGGAGGCAGACAGCAGGTGAAACCCCTGTGCCTCCATGACCAACAACAGTGCAGGGATTTGGGGGTGAGGCATCTGGCCAGTTCCCATCCCAGGGCTGTGCCCTGGTCAGCAGAGCACAGGAAAACCCCAAAGGGGCCCTGAGCCACACCATGGCATTGGCTACCCTCTCTACCAAATTGCCATGCTCCTCCTCTGCCACCTCTGGGTGGGATGTTTAAAAGCAAGACCCCCACAGCACTGCCCATGTGCCCCTGTAAGATCCCCATAGCTTATTAACAGGGATGGGTGCCACGTCGAAAAAGCCTGAGGGCACCTCTGTATTCCACCTTTACCACAGGGTAAGCTGTGGTGCAATGGGCTCAGACAGGCAGGCGCGGGGAATGGGTCTCCTCACAGATCAGCTCTCAGCCCCACCAAGGAGCCGAAAAAAGGATGCTTTTTTTATCTCAAAGAGCTCTGCAGGGCAGGAGGGTGGGTGCGAGACAAACAAAGGCAAGGAATAAAAACTCAGGAAAGAAAAGAAAGGAGGAAGAAGGCTTGAGAAGCCCTGGGTGCAGAAAGCCCAGCACATTCGAGAGTAGCAGCCCTGCTCCCTCAGACAGGAGCCTTTGCTGGGTGTCTCATCCCAGGAGCAGTCTGGAGGGGTAGCTCAGCTGCACGGCTCTGCCTCGCTCCTTCACTGATTTCCAGGGCAAGGTGATTGAATGCAGCTCCACGAGCTTAATGGGAGCTTCTCAGGGAGCTGAGGCACGCTTGGTACAACGCCTCAAAAACAGAAAGCAAAGCAGGAATGTGGCGGAGTTTAACGTGAACTATTTGGATGTGGCCCTGCCCTTTCCCACCAAAAAAAAAAAAAAAAAAAAGGAAAAAAAGGGCTTAATCTAGGCTAGGCCGTTTCAATATTAGCTGACCGTAACCTGCCCACGCATTTGCCTGCAGGCAGGCACAATCCACGAGCTCTGGGAGCATCCCTGCCACCACTGGTAAGGGCCCGAAGGGAGCTGGCAGAGGAAGGACCAGGTGTTTCATGGCTAAACATCCATTTCCTATAATGGAAAGCACTTTAAAGGAGCGAAAGCATACACTTTTGGCGAGAAACAGAGAGTCACAGGGTATTTTTTGTGCAGTGGGCTACAGAGGATTTTATCACCTGGTTTTCAGGCCAGTGAAAGCTGAAGGGCAGAGAGCCCTACGATATAAGTCCCACTCAGCCATGAAAAGGGGACAGCATGAAAAGGGATGCTGGGGGTGGCTCTCACCTGGGACAGCCACTGCTGGGTGAGTGAGAGAGGAGGACAGTCCCTAAGGGTCCCTTTAACTGAGAGGGAAGATGCTGAGCTCCACCTCTGTGCACAGGTCTCGTCAACAGATAGACTTTCTAGGAGGAGATTCCTCTGAAGAGGAATACTAACCCATTGGTTGTCCCTGGAGCAAGCACACGGACATGCAAGCACACCTGCCATGCTTTTGCTGCCACCACTGAATCCAAAAAGAAGGTGGGACTGATCCTGCCCCGTGCCCAGCAGACTGGGCCATTCTGGTTTGTGCAATGCAGCAGAACGGTTCTACCAGCTTTAGAGAGGAGAAACCATGGGTCCTGACTTTCTGCAGGAATTTTTCTTCAGCAGTTTGTGCCAGTGGCGTCCCCTGGCTTTGTTTCTTGGCAAAACAGAAGCCCTTGGTTTGCAGAGTCCAGGCAATTAGGTGCTGTCTCACCACTTAGCCGATCAGACCCTCATGCCTCTGCAGCATGAAGCATTGTTGTCCCCTCTGCATGGATGGGAGAAGCTTGCCTGGCTCCCAAGTGACCAGAGGTTGGAGGTGAATTGCCCCCTGCTCACCCCACTGAACCAAGTTTCATACTTTGCACCTTTATAGCTCCACTGTCTTGTTCTTTCAGCATCAGCCCTTCTCCTTTCACCATCTGCTAAACTCCATGCAAATTCATTTCCTGAAGTTGGAGAACATCATTCCTAGGGGATGAAAACCTATCCAATAGAAATGGCAACTGGTGGACCAATGCTGCAAAGGACCATACCGCTGCCTACACGCACCACCATCAAAATTATGCCTGCAAATGGCCCCACCATCCTGTTTCCCTGGCACGGGGAGGCAGACACCAGGCAGGCTGTCCCAGTTGCACGCAAATGTGTTTGCAGAGCCCAGCCACAGCCCAGCTGTACTGCCGCGTGCCCTTGCTCCCGCAGCTATCACACAGCCTGTTGGCCAGTCTCAGCTCTGCCATCAAAATACAAGTAGAAAAGGTTTGCAAAAACCTGTTCCACCAGAACAAAATCGAACCTTGCCTGAAATACAGAATAACAAAGGGTTTTCAGGAATTACTTATCAATAGCTCAAGGAGCAGAAAGCTTACAATATACAGAACACACTGGGATTTATTTGCCTTTCCCTGTACAGAAGGATTTGGATTTCCACAAGAAAAATAACTTTACTTAGGTCTTCCAGAGCCCACTTCATCCTAATGTCATTGAACAAGTTTTTGATTAGCTGATTTAAGTAATTCTTACTAATGTTGCTCAGTTGCAAGGAATCAAAAGGCAAGCATCTCAAACATCACCTGCTGTGCCTCATCAGGTGTGATAATAGCACCAATTAAGTGAAGAGCCTTCAGTGCACAGAAATCACAGCGCTGTGCATGTGAAATCAAGATACCTGAATATCCCTGAGCACTTGGGTGAGTTCAGCTCCAGACTTGTCCTGAATACAGAGCAGAGCTCTCTCAGCATCTCAGAGAAGAAGTGTCCTAGTCTGTAGCTCTCGGGCTTTCACCTAAAGTACTGAGGCTTTAATTCTGAACATTTACTGTAGACCACAGCCATTTTGTGAGCTAGAACAAGCTAGTCTCTTCTGAAAGAGAAATCCACTGTTGTTTCACTCTGGTTTTTCTTAATTAAAAACTAAAAGTATTTCAGACAATGTTTAGATTTATTCTGTGTGAGATACAAGAGTGAGCTCAATTTTGCTCCCTAGGATGCTGCGGGTAAATCTGATGTGATTCCATGAAGCCAAATAGCTCTTCAGCACAAATCAAGTGTCCTTAAGTTGTGGCTTGTTGTAATAAATTTTCAACCAATTAAAGAGGTTTTCCATTTTTAAATTTTTTTTTTTTTTTGGTACAAATGGCTTTTTCTAGTCAAAAAGCCTCAGCTAAACAGAATTCTTCTAAATATACCATGTCTACTTCATGGGGGAAAAAAAAAAGATAGCAATTATTCCTTATTATCTCTAATCCTTGGGGGCCTTCACCTTTCTAATTCTTCAGTCCTCATCAGATCCATCAATGTGTATTTTAAAAGTTCAAAGTATAAAGTTAATGCTTTCAGCATGCAAGCACCATATAATGCAATTCTTATCAGAGATGTGCTCATAATTCTGCAAATTGAACTTTGCAGCTACTTCCCTGGGAAGCTGTTCACAAAAATACTTAGCTAATGGCCATTTCAGAAAACATTATGCCATCAGCCACTGAGGAACAGCCATGGAAAATCCACAGAAATGGATGCTGGTTTAACTCTCCAGACAATAGATCCCACTTTTAAGGACAGTGAAACAAACAGAGCAATAGACTTTTTTCTATTTTTCTTTTCCCTGAGAAAGCTGAAGAACTCTTCAACATAAGAGCTGAGAAAATCTTTATTCTGTAATATTTGCCTCATCTTCCTACTTTCTTCACAAACGAGAAAATGGCCAGGTGCTGTTGGCAGCCTTACAGCAGTGAGATGCTCCTTCCAAAAGTGAAGCAACTGCTCAAGAGCTGCTTCGTACCACCAGCTTATCAATGGAGAGGAGCGGAAAATGATGGTACTGCAGGATCTGGGGGTTCCCATTTGCCATAGTACCTTCAAGTAACCCCCTGTCAGGATCGAGGGCAGTGGGAAACTGGGGGTGCTCTGTGCATGGTCAACAAGTGGAAGCCAATAATACGATGCAGACAGAAGCATGGAGCACATCTCCAGTACTCAAAGGCAGTGTTTGCCAGCTCGGAGTGGGGGATGGGGATTGAGCGTGAGGGGCTGCCCCAACAGGTCTGCAGGGGATGGTTATGCAGGAGCTTTTTCAGCTCCAGCCAGGCCAGCCAGGACCAGCAGCTCAGAGGCGGAAACCCTCCAAAGCTGTGTCTGTCTCCAAGGCCATTTGTGTCTCCTGTCCTGTGGTGTAGTGCTGGGATGGGGGCAGCCACCGGCCTTGGGTGCACCTGGGGCCATGGGCAGCCTGGCATGGGGCTGAAAGCAGAAGTGGTGGAGGGGCAGTGAAGTGGGAGGCATCACAAACAGGGCTGCTGCAGTGGCTAGGGAGCTGTGATATAAAATAATGAGCGTGGTTTGTTTTCTTTTAGCTTCAGTAGTGTTGCAGGACTGAGCAATTTCATCAAGACGTGGCCTGATACGCTTTTACTTTCTGCCACTCAGACTCAAGGAGAAGAATATGCAATTACAAAGTTCACTCATGTAGAGCCCTTCAATTACTGGGTAACTCTGTCATGTTAGTACATGACATCTGAAGTAATTCATTTTTCATCTGCCGATTAGCAGAAATTAAAATGGTTCTCAGAACATCCCAATTTATGTGAGATCAAGTTCCTTATTACTACAGAATGTCTTAGTGGAGAAGGCATTTCTTTTTAACATCTCAGGCAACCCTGCAAGCAGAGATGCTGAACAAAAATATACGAAGGAGGCAGCACTGGGGAGAATAGAGGCTCTCATGGACTGCGGGTGGTGGAGATCCGGAGCCTTGCCTTCCAATCCTGCCATAAGGTCACTTAAATGCTTGGCGGAAAGTCAAAACGCTTGCTGGCACAAACGTGCGTTGGAGACAGGGGCACCTCCTTGGGAAATGATGCAGTTACAGAGTGAGGTTGAACTGCCTTTACTGGCAGCGAGCTAAAAACCAGCCGTAAATATAAAGCGTTTCTTCAGCACGTATCTGCCGACCCGGCAGGTGTAGCAGCAGCAGCACAGCTGCCTGCAGGATGCACTCGTGCAGCAATGGCAGATACTGCTCGGGAACCCCAGTGGGCCAAACTCACCACCTCTGGTAATACCTTTCCAATGGGATCTGCAGAATGATCCCTGGGACTGGGGTGGGAGACATCTGCAGGGCTGGCCGCTCAGGGTCACACCTTGGGGAGTCAGAGAGCTGCGAACTAGGTGGGAGAGCGAGCAGCAGTGTGGAGCAGCCAGAGCAAGTGATGGGATAAGGGAGGGTGTAAAAGCAGGGAGTCTCAAACAACTGGGCCATGGCAAGAGGGGTCATGTTGCCCCTTCACTTGCTTTCTCCTTCCAAGGTATCCTGGGTGCTGGAAAAGTAGGTGAAGTCCCCTGGGGAAAGGCTGGGATTAGGAGGCAGGCGAGCACACTCTTGCCAACTCTCAGTGCCATCCTCCGCCCCCACTGCGGGAGCGTGGTCCAGAGCTCAAAAACCCACAGGCCCACTTAGTCAAAGCGCAGCAAAAATAAACCATGGGAAAGGAGAACAGGCAGCTTAATCCTCAAATCCCTTTGCCGTGCATGACAGCTTTCCAGCCAAGAGCAGCTCAGGAGGATAGAGCCGAAGGTACCGGTGGTGCTGGCTGCACTGTCCCTGGGGGAAGGAGCACAACATTACTTCTGGTTCTTTTCAAAGCTGCCCTGGCCAAAGGCCTCCTGTGTAAGAGCCTGCGTGACTCCATGTGTCTCAGCCTTTGCCTGCATATACCTCCTGGTAAAAAGCCTTGTGTTTTCCTACTCCAGCTGGGGAATCCAGCTTTCACAGGCAGAGTATAAAAATGAGAGGAGAAAAGGTAGAAATATAGGTAAGAATAGCCATAACATCAGTAAAGAGGGCTCCAGAGGCTGTTTTCTGTTTTTTCTTTCGGTCATCCTTTTGCAGAGGAACAGCTTTATTGCTCTGTATGAGTGAAATGCACACACGGAGACGTGTGTCTATATAAACGGTGCCAGGGCTCTGAGGTTTTGGCACTGTCAGAGTGAAGATATTAAGAATTACACAGGGCTGATTTATTATCTGACTCTGCAATAACCTTTTGAAGATATACTGATTGGCAATTTGCATATTAACAAATACATCACCACGGTGGCAATGTCAGACGTTATGTATGGCTATGTTCCACTCCAGAGGTGGCTGAATTTCAAACAGTGGCCAAATAATTTGTATCCTTCAGCATGAAAGATGCCCTATTGAAATATGAATTATTACCCTCTCTGATGCTGGTCTTTATTGTGCTTTGTCAAACTGCTTCCTCTGCTCCCTCTCCAGGGGATTTGCTGTATCAGACACAGAACCTGTTTCTGCCACGTGAGGTTCCTCCTATCACACCTGGATTAGGTTATTTAACTCTGTGAACTACATCCAGTCAGATCGGGCTATGACAGGTCTTCCAGCATCCTCCTTTAGCTAGGGGGAAGGCTGCCTTCCTCCAAAACAACCCATCTCTGTAACTACTTACAGTTCCCTTAGCAAGTTGTGTGTCCACACAGGGAGGGTCAAGGGCCTGATCCTGGCTGGGCTTCTGTTTTGCCTTGGTAATGAAGCCAAAGGCACAAGCAACAAAAGCGGTTGCTTGACCTGCTCTTGGGCAGTGTTAGGAACGAAAAGGTGGTGTGCACCAACCATCTGCCCGCAAAGTCGACACAAAGCCTGGGCAAGACAACCTCCTTGAGGCTCAACTCCTGCCCACTGAGAAATGTTCATGCATTGTGAGTATTTACTCTAAACTCAAAGGGGGAAATTTTAATTACAGGCCGGTTGCTTTTAACCACCTCTCTGCCTACTTAGGTGTTTGATTCTATGCATTTACTTTTAAGAGTGGGGACATATCTATTTCACTGGCCAAGTAGTTCTGTTTTGTCTTTATACATATATACATATTTTGATTTAAGATACTCTGTAGTAAATAAATTAGCATGAATCTTGTAATTCTTGAATCTGTAATTAAGTCATTGCTTTGCTTTGAGTCAGTTAATTATTAAGTGCTGCTAAAATTCAACCTTTTGATTTACCTTATACCATCGATAAATCCTGAATTGATGCTAAATCAAACTGTGTCAATTGTATTCATCTGCAACAGGGTACAAAGTGGCCAGGGCTGGAAGTCCCAAGAGCTGAGATCTTTCAGTGTGGTGCTCCCGGACTTTGATATGCCAGGAAGATTTTTAAAGGTTTTTGAAAGTTTCTGGGTTTTTTTCTTGCCTTTGCAGAACTGGGGTTGGTAGAGAGATGAGCACAGAAATGATCGCTATTCGCAGATGCGTATTACCTGGAAGGAGTCCTACTAATTGCTGAGATTTGTGTTCAGGCCAGAGCAGTGTGTAATCAGCTACTCATCCGCTCTTTGGTGCTGAACACTGACAAGTTGTGTCTGTAGAGCTGAAGGCATTCAGGCAAGACTAAAGAAACTCATTATCCAGCCATCACCCTTCACTGTGATGCTCCAGGAATGGGAAATAGCTGCAGCAGCCATGGATGCTCCTCATGGGCTGCAGGACACTGGGAAGCACAGCCGCCTGAGGTCGGTATAGGCAGAGTGGGTCCCGGCTCCAGTTTTCCCTCCTGCAGCTCCACTGATGGACATGCTGTTGGGTTTGGGGCAATCTCCATCTCCACACTGGATCCTTGCTCTGTGTATCAGGGTAACGGCTCTTAGCCACTGCACATGGCCAGCTGGAGACTTCATTTATCTGCATTTATTGAGGGCTTTAAGATCTTGAATAAACAAGGCTGCTGAAGAGCAAATGATTAAACATGGTTGGCCACCAGTCTGCCTGGACATTGATCTTCACTGGTGTGCCTTTGCTGCTCTGGCAGTTGCAGTGTGTCCTAACCTTGAGCACTGGGGCAGCCCATGTCTGCTCTGGAGGAAGGTCCCATCCCTTGTGGCAGCCCTGTCCACCTGCAGTGGTGGTTAAATGGAAGGTGTCCTTCAGAGCCCACTGATGATGTTACATGAAAGCAAGCTGTGCCTTTGAGGATAAAAAAGTTATCCTACTACTGCACATCCACCTCTTACTCCATACATTTACAGACAAATCCTCAGTCTGACTTCTCTGACCTTGCCGAAAGAAATGGGCAGTGGGACATGATTTTTTTTTTAAACTTCATTTCCAAAATGAGTACCTCCAGCTACCACGCAAGCCTCTGTGGAGTGCTAGTGCTCAGCAGGGTCCCTGGCTCCAGGAACAGCAGAGCAGGACTGAGGTGCCTTGATGGCGACACGGTGCCTGCATCCATGGCGCTTGCCCAAGCCTCGTCTGCCTTCATCTCTCATATATACCCATTTCCACAGGCGGAAAATTTACTCAGAGGTTTTTTTTGACGGGCAGCAAGTGAGAAATGAAACTGGTGGTGCCTGCTGGCAAGGGCACTTTCAATCATGCTGAGGAGCTGGAGGACTTCTGACAGCCCCAGGGCCTGGCGGATGGAAAAGCTCCTTCTGCGTCCTGCAGATCTTCTCTCTTCTTGTGCTTGGCCACCATCCCTGCTCTGCCAGCAGCCGGGAAGCTGAGCAGGACCTCTGGGTGGGACTTGCATCCTGGGCTTCACTGTCCAGGACCTCCAGCAATTTTTCCCCCTTGCTGCTGGGAGGAGAGCAACAGTTTTTGAATTCTTAATTAATTTCTTTTCTTTAATTTCTTTGGAGATGTCAAAGATTAAAGTCTGCCTGGTAACAGCACTGACGAATGTGAGCACACAGGGTGCAGGTCTTGAAACACGCTTTGCTGCACTGCCACGTGTTTCAGGGCTGGCTGTATTACAATCAGAGAACAAGGTGCCCAAGTCCTTCCTGACCAGCTCGTTTGCTGGCTAAATTAATTGTTGAATAGGAAAAAAACCGCAACAATCCAAGCCTGAGACTATTAGATCTGCTGATTGCTACAGAGGGGAGCTCACCTTCCCCCTGGCCCAATCAGATTGCAAGGAAACAGGGACATAAGCTGAGTGAGCGTTTCCCCAAGGTGAGCCAGGAACAGGGGCACGCGTGTCACCGCGGGAATGATTATATTTGCACTGCCCACAGGTGACGCGGGCATGCGAAGGCAACGCTCAGCGCCTGGGCTGGAGCACAAGAAAGGGAAGGCAGAGGGGAAGCGGTCACCTCGGCGTAATGTGATGAGGTGTGAAACTGCAAAGGAAACAGAGCCGCGGAGAACTGTGGTGCGAGGAGTAAACACAGGCTGGCAGCCCGCACCAAGCCCTGCCCGGTGCTGCTGGCACGCTGGCTGCAGTCGATAGCGGCGCCGGCTGTGCAGAAACAGCGAGGTGGCAACCTGGGGAGATTCGTTATTTGGTTTTGCCTATGAGGCAGGGGAAAACCGCTGCTAGGATTGAATGTGTTAGTCACGCTGCCTCAACACCGCCAGCAGCTGCAGTCCTGCCTTGCCCTGAGTGATGCCTTGCCTATCTGCTCTGGGCCTTGGGATTTCGGGCAGGGGACCTCAGGGCTGATTACTTGCCCATTGTCCTGGGGCTCAAGCCCTTCAGAGCAGGACTTCGCACTGCCCCCAGCTCTGTACAGACCTTTGCACATTGTTTTACAGAAGCAAACCCAGTATTTTCCCTGCACTATGAATCAAGCCCAGATACGCAAAGGCAGTCACTCAGACCTGCCTACCTGACTCTGCCAGGACTTTTCCTTTCCTCACTGTCTGCTCTTTACACCACCTCTACACTCACCAGTTTCTCCTTTTTCACCCCAGACTGTTGGGAGGAGATGGCAATAGACCGGTGCTTACACTTCACCACATCCACCTGCACTGTTCTCTCAGAAGAAACATCATATGGAACAGCCAGTGAAAGACGATGGAGGCAACACCTGGGGACGTACACAGGGAGCGAGGGCCTGCAAGGGAAACTGCTATCCATCATCAGTGCGGGTGTACCCAGGCTTTTCACACGTTGATACTCAGTTACAGTGATTGCCACGCATAGAAAAACCTTCCCTGTTCTCAGCAGGCAGCAAGGAGAGGATCCCACAGTGCCCTGGAACAAGAAACAATCCTATCACAGGCTTTCTTTTTAAGTATAAAAGCATCCCAGCTAGAGTAGAAAATAGTTCCAGGAGTCAAGCTTCCTAAAATACAGTCCGGGGAGAACCTAGGGCTTCTCTGGCTCAGATCTCCTCAGCAGGGGCCACCCAGCATCAGAGCCTACCTACAGCTGCTGCAGCACTGCACCACTCCAAAAGGCCACCCAGGACTGCTCCCGCCCAGGCCTTCTCTTCAACTTGGTTGTTAAGGACACTGTGGAAAGCCATTGGGCTCATCTCCACAGTCCTGTCCCTGGGGCTCAGACACACCTGAGCATCCCATGTGCACCCTTTAAGAAAGGAAAGCAAAGCTGGTTGAGGGTTTGGATGAGACTCTTCTCTTGGGGAGTCTCAGGCTACCTGCTCAGGAACAATCCCAGGGTCCCCAGGAGTAGATCCTCCATAGCTGAATTTCTTCACAGAGCAGCTGTGAGAAGGTACCTCTCAAGGCTCTGTTAAAGCAGAGCGGTGGCTGGGTATGGGTTTACTATGGGTGACACAGACATATGGGAAGGTGCTGCTGGATGTCTGTTGCTGGGGCTTGGGTGGTTGTGCACTTGGCCAGGTCTGCTGACCTGGCTGAAAACCAGCCTGGGAAAAACCGGAGTCTTTGGTGGGGCCAAGGAATGGACAGATACATAAAAGGGAACCTGTCCTTTGAAGCAAGGTGGAAGGGGGCTTTCCTCCCTTTTAGGCAGCAATGTCACAACCTTGATTTGGCTTCAATGGGTTGTGATACATTACTCTGAGTCATACAGAATTGGTTTTCCTGGTAGAGTGACAATGTTCATCTGCACCTCCCTCTTAGGAGGACTAGCTCACTGGTCTTGTGGTCCCATGGAGAACAGATACCATTGATTTTTCTTAGCCTCACTTTCTCTTGTCTCCTCTGACTGGGCATGCAGTGACTGGGTGTAGTCTGTGAGCTCATTCCCAGGTGTGTATTTTAATTGTTTAATAACAAAATACAAGTAAACTTATTCCTAAATCACAGCTATTGTAAAGGGGAAGAAAAAAGTCACCTGGCAGCCTGTGGTGACCAGGAAACACCTAAGACTACCCTCTCATCAAGGAATTTGCATGGGTGTTCCACTCCCCCCCATCCCAGGCTGGGCAGACCTAGGGGTCCCTTTGGAGCCCTTGGGGACAGATTTGTTGGTCCTGATCCACAACGCAGCCAGGTGCTAATGGAAACATGAGCTCTGAACTGATCTGAGTAGGATTCCTCCTGCACCCATGTTTACGCTGCATGTTTCTTGGGTACAAAATGTCTCGAGCAGATGAATGGCTGAATGTGAGCAGGGAGCTGGCATGAGCTTTTAACATGATGCTAAAGACATTTTATATTTAAGCTTCTGTGATTCAGAAGCCCCTCGCCGCTCTCCAGTCCTTAGAGGAGACTTTATGCTCTGCACAGTGCAGGACTAGAAAATGGGACTGCCATAGGTATAAAACACGGTAAGTTACATTTAACCTGCCTCATCCTTGCTGTGTTTTAGGCTCCAGACTCGTCCTCTCTCCCATAAACCTGAATAGAGGCACCCAGGCAAAGGGGAGAGATTATTTTTCATCAAAGAGCCAACCCAGCTCTGATTTTCCTTTTTTTCTTCCCTGATCCTCAAGAGTTTGAGATGATCTTGGGGCTAAAAACCAGTTTCTGTCTGTGAATCACTGTTTCTCTCAGGTTTAAAGCCCACGATACCTGGTCTGCTCACCCCTGGTTTTGGCTGGTTCTCAGCATCCTTCCCCCTCTCCACTTGGGGCTTGCAGCTTTCCTCTCTTTTCTCTAATGCCCTGCTACCTCCTGGGGCTGCTCACCCTTATCTTTTTCTGAAAAAGCCAGATTAATCCAGAGCCTCAGTATCCGGCCTGTACTTGACACAGGTGTTTCTGTAGGTCAGGCCAGTTTTCCATCTGTATCAGCTCAGCTGATGAAAGCCATTGCCATTCTCTGCAAACCTTGTTGTGGACTACGGGGACTGCATGGAGAACCAAATCTCTCTGCCCTACCCCAAGGCTCACAGAAACTTGCAGTTGTGACCCTGCAGCCCTTCAGGTAGGCATTAACTTCCTTTCTGTGATTTTGCTGTAATTCTGTGCTTTTGTAAGTTGTGAAGTGGTCACTGGCAGCACTGCCACTGCTACTTACGCTACTGTGAACCTTTGATGAGCCATCACTCAGTTCTGACCTGTCCAGGGCTCTCTGCAAATGCAGGGAGCAGTCTCAGGGACCACCACAATCCGTCTCTAACAATCTTTTTTGCAAGTGTGACATATTGTGAAACTGAAGACCGAGACTCTTGGGTACAGATTTCATAATTGTTCCCAAAGACCCCCACTTCTTCCACCTAATTCTGTGTTTTCCTTTACACTGTAAGAAAACGATCTTAGCCTGAATTATCTGAGAGACAAGCACTGCCAGCAGCAGGCTGGAGATGCTGTTGGGTTCTTTGGGATGCTTTTCCTGAGGGCAAAGACTTTTTTTCTCTCTTCTGAATGGCTCGTTAGATCCTGTTTAGGTGGAAACTTCTCTTGGGAGATACTCAGAGCTATCTGCCAGGCAAGTGCTATCTACCTGGAACTATTTTGGAGGATGTTCCTCTGTAATTCAACAGTAATTGTAACAAGATCACCCAGGTGTATTAGCAAACTAGGAGCTTTGCTGAGCAATAATATTAAATGAGCAATAAGCTGGTTACCAATTTGAGATTTACTTGTTTCCTCACGTGTATGTGTGAGTTTGGAGCTGGTTGCTTTCAGTGATTGTGGATGATTTGAGGATTGCTTTTCCTGATTCAGATTCACAAAACCCAGAGGGGGTGTAGCACAGGGGAATACCTGTGATAGAGTTCAGCAAAAAGGCTAGAGAGGGAGGGGCAGGTAGCCCCACTGTGCATATGGCCTGCTGAAAGCTGCAAGATCAGGAAGGGAGGTTATTTAGCAGAACTCAACAAGAAGCAATGGGAGAAAGTGAACAAAAATCCATGTGGCAAGGGTCCACCTTAGCCTGGATGGTGAGTCTTCTGATCTGGGAAGGGTTTTTCCTTTGCAAAGATTCTGTTCCACCCTCGATAGGTCATGAACCACAATGTTTCTACCATTCTGTGGATGCCTTTTTTAGATTGCTTCTGTATTTGGAATAACACATCTTTATGCTTGTATCCAGATGAAAAAAAAATCCTAAAAACATTCAAGAGAGGCCCTTTCAGAAAGATAGCACAAATGGGTTTGACTTTAGAGGAAAGAGTTTCTTTGGTACAGAAGTTTTGTTGCCTTGCGCTGTAGCTTGACAATATCTTCTTAAACCAAGAACTGTGAGCCTCCAGCTGGACCACAGGGAGAGCAGACCACGGGAAGCAGATCTGAGCTATGGGGAGAGGGCCCATGGGCCAGTGGCCAGCCACACATCTTCCCTTGTTAACCTTTATGTTAAGAAATTGGAGCCTGCTTTGATCAGACAGATATAAGTTTGAAGAGATTGCTTCAGTAGTCAGCTCTAGCCTCCTGTAATTGCATGTCATATAAATTTACTCACAAAGGTGCTCTGCTCCATTATAAAATCAGTTCAATTTAATGCCTCAACTCCTTCCAGAAAGCTCCTCCAAAACCTCCCTACATGGTCACTTAGAAACTTGCTTATGATTTTCATCCTAAATTCATTACAGCTCTATCTATATTAAAAATGCCTGCCGCAAAATAAGGCCAAATAAGGGCCCACCTTGGGGAAACCTACTGCCCCATTCCTCTATGCCTCTCCAGCTGTTCCTGCATGCAGGGCAGAGCACTGAACTGGAGGCAGAGGTCCAGACCTCTAAAATACACTCAGTGCCATTCAGTACAAGGTAGTCCTTCTCCCAGGTGTGCTCAGGCTAGCTGTGGCAATAGCATTATTGTACCATAACCTCGGGTTCACAGGACACACAAGAGGAATGTCTTGTGTGTGTTTTCTGCTGTGATTTTTTTGAAGACTATGGTTATTTTCAGACCTCATGCTGTGAAGTCAGTGGAAGGTTGCAGGCACAGATCTCAGAGAGCTTTCTGGACCCCTTTGGTGCACCCCATCCATGAGCACATCAGCAATGCTTCTCAACTGCTGCTGCTGGAAAAGCAACAAGGCAGTGAATGTGTTTCCCAGCACTTCTCTTCCTCTGTTTTTTGTTGAGGAAAGGCACAATCCCTAAACCGGTGTTTGAAGTCCCCCTCACGGTTTGGGTGAATTTGGCCTTTGGGTTTCAGTGCAGCCCATGTGTTCTAGCCCATGAATGTGGCTAGCTCGATGGCTAGCTAATGGAGATTGGCTAATTGCTTACTCTGCAGTGAGATGTCTTCCATGTCACAGCAAGGGAAAAGCCTCAGTCATGGTGATCCCAGTTCAGCTGTGGTGCCTGGGTTGGATGAATCACCTGGTCAGCTTCACGTACTCAAAGAGGGGGGACAAAATCCAATGAGCTGCCACTAAAATCAGTTCATTCAGGCCCGCAGCCAACATCCCAGATGTCCTGAATCTTCTGGGACATGTGGCAGAAAGAAAAAAAAACCCAGCTCTTTAACACTTAATTCACAGAAATCTTTTTGCTTTTTCATACCCATGCTGTCATGGCTTGTAAGAGTATGAAGGCACTCTAGGGATGGAGGCAAAGATTTAAGATGGAACCCCTTCGATTTCAGACATTCTAAAAATACGAATGCACCACAAGAGTAACTGCCTCTCCCAGGTCTAATAGATGTTGGTAGTATGTGAAAGGAAAGGTCAGAAAGGACAAAAGAAGCCTCAATCCTGCTCTCCAGCAAATTTGACAGCAAAATTCTTATTGACTCTGATGAAACTGGGACCTTGAAGAGAGTGTCTCCTGCTGAAACACTCTGAGGAATTTTTTAAAACCAGATTAATAAATAATTGCACCATCTGCATCAGAGTCTGTAAGTGGAGTGACACATGGAGGGTGTCTGTAAATGGAACAGCTTCAAATATGCAGAGTAAAATACACAGTGGAATGGAATAGTTTTTTTCCATAATAGACATAATTATTGCCAGTTTGGGTCTCTGTTGTAATCACAATGAGAGACGCTGCCTGAGAGATGGGCTGATTTCTCCTAAGAACTTAATAGACAAATAGCAAAAGATTGTTCCTGCCCTACAGGGGTGACCACCATATCAGCAAGACAGACGAGGGTCAGGAGCAATCGGAAGGAAATGGTTTGCCGGAGGCATGCCGCAGATCAGCTTCCCACTTCCTAGAGCCCAGCTGGGCTCCTTTGCTTTTTGACAGAAAATGATATTGCCTCTAAAGCCACCCGTATCTGTTGAATCTCCTCCATCACCACTGGCACTGCCTGTCCCGGACTGGACCACTGCGTATTTAATTAGTATTCCTCGCGGGCTTGCAACAGTGGTTGGGGTCAACGTTTCACACCAGTAGTCTTCATGAGAATAGTGTCAGACCAAAAGTCCATTGAAAGAGGACACTTCTGGATCACCGAGTTTAATGACTCTTAATCCCTTTTTCAGGTGTTCTTTTTCTTCCTGCAACACCCCGAGGAAACGAACTGCCCAGCTGACACATTGTGTGGGAACACCTTTTTGACGCTTTTCGATCTGCTTTCTGATAACTGGGCGCCCTTTGGTTCCTGGATTGGAAGAAGAAGTCAATAATTAATTGTTCCCTGTTCTTGTCCTCCACTCCACTCTGGATTTTATAGATTTCTACCCTACAATCCCCACCATCATTCCTTCACCAAGCCAAGGTGAGTTAGTTATTTAGCTTCTTCCTATCCAGAAACATAGCAAAGGAAGGTGGTGTATTTTTGGAAAAAAAAAAAAAAGGTGTTTCATTTGCATAACCTATAGATAGCAGCAACATCAGCCTTTTTTAAAACCTGAAATGGAGAGGAACATTGAGAAAGGCACTGACAGCAAGAGAAACACTTCAGCTGAGAGAAGAAGGGTGGGATTTAACGTGCAGAGCTCCCATGCAGGCATCTCTATCTGAGGTTGTCTCCCTGGGCTCCTTGTTCAGGGGCTAACCAACACAGCAGAGAGAGGGCAGGGTTTGTTTGGGTTATTTGGGGTGAGATGATGCCTGCCCTACAGCCCACTGTTTGTAAGGGTGCTGAGGCAGATGTGGACACCAGCTTTTTGGTGTGGTAACAGCAACATTAAGATAGACTCTCAGGCTGGGAGCCGTAGCAGTAACCATTAACCAGCCATGACCAATGAGTTGGTCTTGACCCTTCCTTGCTGTAGCATATTCATTAGTAATCTGTGGGGACAGAGCTTGGTTTTTAGGTGTTTATATCTGGGTATACGGGGTGCAGTGTGTTCACTTTCCTTTCACACCTGGAAGTTCCCCTTCTCTGATCTCAATGGTGGAAATTCTGTCTAAAGAAATCTGAGATATGATATTTTTAGGCTTTTTTTCCTGCACAATTCAGCTGACTAGAATTTAATTTTTCTATAAATGTAAAAATAATTTTTGATCAGCTGACATCTTGTTTACATTAATTGTCTTTGAATATAATTAGCTTTTACAGGGATAATTTTCCTCAATTTTAAATTGTAGTTGAAATTACTTCATATGTATATAGAGGGGGAGACAGACTTTCTGTTTCAGTTGATTTATGTATCTTTACTGTGAATAATGCTCCTTATATTTTTGGGAGAACGAAGAAGAAAATCATCTAAATCTCTCTTCAGTCCTTTTGGTGTTCTCATGAGCAAAAGAAAACAGCAGCATTAGCATGAAAGAGATGCTAAATATATCAAATACTTGCCAAAGGCCCAGAAAAGGGTCCTTAGTCATTATAACAATAGGGTCTATCACCAGTGATAAAACTATAAAGGAGTAGGGCATCCCCATGAGAAAAGGGAAGGTCCCACCTGCATGGTAGAACAGATACTGCTGCCAGGAACAGCCAGCCCCTAACTTCAGAAACCTACCAACATGGGACCCAAAGACTGGGACAATGCCAGGACTACACCCATGAGTGGACAACTGCAGAGGTGCTATGAGAGACAAACTATACAAAACCTGCAGCACCTCTCTCCAGGCATGGCTCTGTGACCAAGGCAAGATTGTGACTGAGGACCTCACCCAAGCAAGCAGTTATGGATGATGGGAACCAAAACATGTGGGAGAGGATGGAGAAGTGAAAATAGCAGGTGTTTCCATGTAGACATTTCACTTTCCTCTGCTTTCCATAATGTGGTTGTGAGTATCCAAGGAAATGCAGGAAAAAAGATGAACCAAAGGGGTCATTTTGGCCAGGATATACTTGACACACATCCACACTGCATCCTTAGGATAACCTGTGGTCCCTGCTCTCATCTGAATCAGTCTAGGGCCAGTCCTTGCTGGTATTATTGGTGCCTGATCACATCTCTACACTCAGCCCCACCAGCTCTCACCATGCAAGAGCACAAACGGAGTCTCCAGTCATAAGCTGTACCCAGACCCTTCACCTGATGGGATGGCAAGGCAAAATTTATGAAACCCATGGTTGCAATGTTATGCTTCATGGTCTTACAGTCTTAACCCTGAAGGGTAAGCACGGATTCACAACCTTGTCATCCCATCTGGTGAAGTCAGAAGTTGGTTTTCATAAGTAACTTTCACCCCAAACCACCTGACTATCACCTGCTGAAATTCCTGCCTGTGGGTGGAGGAAATGGCCATCACAGCCTTTGTGGGATATTTGGGACAGGGAGCATGGACAGCAGATCGGGCTTGCCACTGCTTGCTGGCGGGTTTGAGAATGGTTTAATCCTTGTGCAGTGCCTCCTCCCCACATCCAGGCATTCAATGAATGTAAAGCAGAAATAAAAGAATTGCCTCATTAAAATCTGGTCACAGAGATGAAGATGATACCCCTGTCTTTGTCAGACAGGAAGTCACACAAGTCCCAGCAGGAAGGGAAATGATAGATGGAGTAAAATGTACCTCCTGTCCCCCAGACGCCCCCTGCTCCTTTGCGGTCCCATCGGCAGCTACTGTCAGCACATAACATTTCTGGCAGTAATGAATGACTGACAGTGCTGCACAAATCCCTGCTGGAAAGCTGTCAGTCAGGGACTCCTGTGACGAAATGCAAGAGGAACCTGACTGAAGAAATAACCCCCAATTCAGATCTCCGGTGACTCCCCTTCCCACCCTCATCAGCAGATCCAGACGCACCCCTGAGGGCTGATGTCTGTCGTGCAAACATGGTTCCTTCTCTCCCTGCTCAACACAGACATGTCCACTCTTTTGGGTTTAGCACTCTTAACTCCCGGCTGAAGGCTTTTTACCTTGCTCCTGGCCATTCCTTGAGTATGCCCATGATGAAGAGCCACCTACCACTTGCTGCCCTTTCACCAAAATTCCCGATTCGCCCAAAAGCTCCCTGACTCAATCTCAGACCCACTAACACCTAGCTGTGAGCACATCTTGGCATCTCACTACTGCAAAACCACCCCATCCTGGGCTCAGGACAAGAAAGAATGTTCAGCTCTTCTCCTGACAGGACCACTCCACGTGTATATTCACTGACCAGGATTTAGAACAGTGAGCTAGAAAGGAAAAAACCACTTATTTTTCCCGATTCCAGTCCCCTGAGCTCACAGATGCTATGAATGCTATGGGTTTTCAGACAGGAAGCAACATCTGACTGCTTGGGGGATAAACTCCTGGAGAAGTCAGGCAGCACTTAATTTTCAGATCTGAAGAAAGGGGAGGGACACAATAGAAACCTAGATCTCAAGAAAACCTGTTCAAAGAGCCTCTGAAAAGCCCTTCTCCCCCAAGATGTAGCATCAAAAAAAAAAAAAAAAAGTGCTTTTAAATGGCTTTTAAATGCACTGAACACTAGAGTCATGCCCTGGGCAGTGTTGTTAGAAAAAGTGAAAGGTTGGAGCCGATCTGAACTGAAACCCTCCCCAGAGGGCTGTCCACATTAAATCTGTCTGACTCGGGCTTCAGCCTCTTGTAAGGATGGGAGTGGAAATCAATGACCCACAGCAAACACCTCCCCGGCGGGAGCTGTGGGGATTTAACAGGGGGATTGCAGGCAGGTACAGACATCCCCAGGCTGGTGTCTTGCAGCTGGGTCACAGCTGCCTATGGCGTTCGGCCCAGCACTGCGCTTGGGATGTCTCCTCCCGCACTGCTGTGTGTGAGGTGTGAGGACACCTTCGCCAATGTCATGGCTGGGGTCAGGGGTGGAGAGGTGATGCCTGCACTGCAGGATGGGGCTGCTTTTGGCTGTACAACCTGGATGTCTACAAGCTGCTCCAGAGACACCATCTCATGTTCCCACAATGAGAGGTTGTTCTCAAACCACGCCCATAGCGGTGCTGATTCAACCCCGAGGAGTCTTGAGTGCCCAGAATCTGGGTACTGAGGGTGCTCACCTCTCAGCACTGCCTCCAGGTAGGGTGGCTTGGGAGCTCAGGTGACCCAAACGGTTCCTTTTTCCCCCAAATTTGCACACTGTAAGGACAGTTTCTGGCTGGCTCTGAGTGATTCATCAAAATCCCACGGGAGGTCTGTGGCAAAATATGGTTTCTACCCCATTTCCTCTTTAAATGAGAACTCTTAAATGACTTAGTTCTCCTGAGCAACACACAGATTTTGGTACGGGCCAAGCAATAGATTTTCAGACAATTACAGAGAGGAATAGATGTTAACATAGGACAATCACCTCCAAAACTGACCATTGCAGAGCTAGGAGCAAGGAAAATAATGTAAAATAAATTTCTTTATGTGCCATAAACTGGATTCAGTCTGTGATAACGGGACCAGGATGCAGAGCATGCAAAGGAGATCGTTAATCCTCACACAAAGCAGAGATTGTACAATGCTCCGACCACAGGAGCTAAAATGTTGCAGACCTCTAATCAGGGCTTGGCTTTCCATCCTGGCAGGTTTCCATCGGACCCAATGTCAGCTGGACAACTTGACACGTCACTCACAGCAGCACCCCCCAGTCACAACACAGCTCACAAAGTGCTCAGGCACAAACACCTTAGACTGCAGCCTCTCTTTGGTCGATTGGTGAAAAGAAAACATGCACTTGGTGGAAAATATGGTGTACTGTGACAGTACATACTATGTGAATTATTAATTTGCTGTTCACTAACTTCAATATTTTTCTATTCAATTATTCTCTACAGACAGAGCAAAGGACTGCTCTGATTCTTAAATAATACACAAATTATTTTTTGTACATATTTACACAAGGAATTTTTGCACATCTTTTTCCTTGAATAGATTTTGAATTATTTGTTGCATGTTTTATTAAAGCATCTGTTCAATAATTAAGGAGGGTATATAATTATATGTAAGGCTACCAAATTATTCTTCTTGCAGTATTTATTAACACCATATTGAAAATATAACCCCTCTCGTATGTGTTGTTTTCAGGATTACTTCATGGCACTTTATAGGGAGGGGAACACACTCTGGGGAAACTGAGGCATGGGAAGGGTAGATACCTCATGGCACTAAATACGGACTTAATAGTCACAGCCAGGACTCAAGACCCAGCACAGAGATCCAGCCATCAGACACTGCAGTGTCCTGGCGTATTTTGCAATCCCCTGCAATATCCCCAACCACACAGACTTTTCATGAACAAAGCAATAATCTCCTGGCAAAAGGAGTGCGGGTAACTGAAATCCTTATTGCTCTTGCCAGCATTCAGCAGGCAGCTATTGACCTCAGCATTCAAAGAGACAGGTCCCAGATCCTCTGCGCAGATGACATTTAAACACAAACAGCCTTAAAAGTTATCTGGGAAAACTCGCTGACGCAGGAGAATGTGTGTTTCATGTTTAGGCTGAACCCAATTGCACACACTGCGATATAATTTATTGTTCATAACACACACACCTCATCGAAGGCCCTGCAAGCTGTGAAACATTTAAATCAGCCAGAGGGTGACTTTGAACACTGTTACTGAAACATGGTGGAAAAACCTTCAGCTAACGGGACAGGGAATTTGGAGTTGGGCGGTTCCTTGCCAGACCACTAGCCCAAAATGGAGTGGGTTTGCGCTTAAATGCAGGAATCAGCCCAGCTTTTCCCTTCTTTATTACTTGCAGAGTAACCCCCAGACACAGTAGGGCTGGACAAGGCTATAAATCTAGCTGGAAAAATACTGTGAAGCTGTAACCACTGATCCTGTCCAAGGCAACACTTGCTCCTCGCTCTCGCTTTTCCTTAAACGCAGACCCAGCTCCTCAGCTGAGCTCTGAAACAGGTTTCCATCGGCACCTTGTAAACACGGTGTAAGAGGTTTAAGTGGTGCAGGAGCAGCAAATGCACAGAGCTGGAGGAGTCTCGGCTGCGTTTTACAGACCGGCCTGGCAGGAAGATGGGCACATCGCAAGCTGGAGGAGGTTTGCTTTCCAGCTTTCCTTGACAATAGGGAATTGACTCCCCATGCTGAGCTGCTTACTCTTTTTTTTCCTGCAAGGCCTTCGTGTTGCATAGCTTTGTTCTGGCCTTGCTGTGAACTTCAGAATCAATACATACAAAAATCTCTCCTAAACTGGATTCAAGTAAATCTAGCCCACCCTCTGCTCTTGGCATCCCCCAGATACTGTAGTGCCTTTCTGCGGGTCTTTACATAAAGATCCTGGTAACTGCTGATTAGTGTCAGGTGAAGGACACATATTTGCTCCTGTCTACTGCGGGTGTCTCCCACGGAAATTAAAGGATATGGATTTTGTGCCACCTCCCCTGCCAACGGGACCTGTTCCCCCTCAGTGACAATTTCAGCTTTCCTCGTGGTGGCAGTTTCTAGCCCTGTTGCATCCAGGCTTTCTCATGGATGATTCACTTCCTAGAGCACCATAGGATGCATTTCATAGCTCTATTTCTAGGAGTGTATTTCCAAGAGGTTTGTGACCCCACTGGCTAAGAGGATCCCTAAAACTATTGATCCAGGGGTCACAGCTCTGGTGTACTGGACAATGGAGACCTGGTGATGCCAAGTCTGATCTTCATTAGGAACCCAATCCTGGCTTCTTTCCCAGAAAAGTGAGACCTTTTTGTACTACACCCATGTGGTAGTGAGGGAACAATTTATGGGAAGCTTTCTATGTCTGCTTTCTGGCAGACAAAGAAAAGTGGCAGATCCCACCTGACTGTGATTGCTTCCACAACGCTGACATTGGAGCTGGTCTGACTCACTGTGATACTGCAGAGCACAGGGGCTTGGTTCAGTCAGCCCAGCTGAATCCGAACCTGCCACCTCACAACAGCACCACGAAAGCAGTCCCAGGACTGCAAACTAACAGGTAAAATTCAGCTTCTGTTGTTAATGGTGTGAGATGAAGCTTGAAGAAACAGTGGTCAGATTACCTCTCCCAGGCTTCTTAGTTTATTTACCCTGACAGTGCTCCCCACATCAGTCAGGCTGGGGACAACACACCATTGCTCAGGATGCACCATTGACCAGGTAATGGCGCAGAGCCTGGGTCTCCTCCTGCTTGCCAGGAAGCAGCTGAGTCCATGACCATGGGAGTGCAGGAGAACCAGGGTGCCAGCCACATGCAGGGACCCAAGAGTAGTTCCTGTTGCAGCCAGCTTCAGAGAGGTCTCCAACACAGAAACCCTCCAAAAATCAAGCCCTGCTTGGCACTGATATCCCTGTGTTGGAAGACGCCAAATTTATGAGCTGCAGATGAACTGAAGTGGCAGAGTATAACTACTGACACCTTTTGGCTCATGATTATGATGTTACTAATTGACTACCCCAAGCATGGCCCAAAGAGACATGGACCCTTCTTTGAGACAAGGACCATGAAGCCACCATGTCTTGCGGACAGGGTGGTATAGAGGCAGGCAGATGTCTGGAGCCCTGGCCCTAGCCCCGTACGAGGAGCCCTTTCGATTCACCACACTGCCTCCTCCTCTATCTAGAGCTTCTTGCACATCATTCAATCTTATTCTACCAGATGCACAAACCTAAAGGTCATCACCATAAAGAAACAGGCAGAGCACGTATCTCTGCTGAGCCGCAGTGATCATAATGTGTTTTCTCACCTCTTCTCTGATCTCCTCCTCACCTCTCCCCAGCAAGAAGCTCAGCAAAGCCAAGGTTATCACTGTTTGGGGGCAATACTGCTGTGGTTACCAGGACATAATTTGGCTCTGCAGCCCTGATAGTGACGATGATGTTTGGTTGGGATGTGGTTTCCACTCCCCAGCTGGGACCACTCAGGTTTCCTCTATGATCCTATATAACAACTCCTCCCCCCAAATGATGCCATTCCCAAGCATTGCTGCACATTTCTTCCTGATCCCAAAGAGATGCTGTGTGTGCTGGATAAGGCACTCCGATGTGCAAAGCTGTGCCTTCCCTGTCAGTTGGGAGAACTTATAATTACAATTCCCATTATCGTAAATTGTGTGTGCAGTCCTGTAAAACATGACACTTTAATCCTATTAATTGCTATGTTTCAAATTCCTTCCAGCTATTTACCCTTCCCCCCTACCCCCAAACAGCCAACACCCAAAAAAGAGATTATTTGGTGAAACCCGTAGTGTGACTGCAGCCACAAGAGAGCCCCAGCTGCTGCAGCCAGGTTTGGGGCTCCTGAAGAGCTGTCCCAAGGCACGGTTCACATCGTTTGAAAGGTCCTTCTTCCAGCTCTGGAAAGATCTACTCTTCCGATAGGATTGGGACCACCAAGGCTCAGTCAAAACCCAGGCTCGTGGATGCCAGTTGCTCTTCCCCTCCCCAGTCCTGCTCAGAGAGGGTGTTCGAGCTTAATTAGTTCAGCCTCTGAGCTTAGACCAATGTCTGGTCTCTGATGCTCAGCTCTGCATCATGGCTGACTCTCACTCCAGACCCCACAGGCTGCCAGGAAGGAGTGTGCTAGCTTGCCAGGAAAATGGGTGTTCATCCCCCTGAAAATTATGCCCAAAATGACCTAAAACCTTTCTGTGTGCACTGTGCAGGCATAGGTGGGTTAGCCCCTATCTCCTGCCCAAATTTCAGCTTTCTTCCTAGGAAGAATTCCCTGTCCTTCAGCTCACCTCTTTCCTGAGCATTTCCAGTGTCTGACCCTATTTGAGCTGTTATGTCTATTGGTGACAGTCACCTTCTTCTTCCCTCCCACCACAAGTCCTGTCAGCAGCAGGAACCCGAGTCTTGTCCTTACAAACGGCTTTGGAGCCTTTTAAGTGGAAGATAATGTAGCAGATGCAGAAGATTGAGGGGGGTTTAAATACTAAGAATTTTGCTGTCTGGAGCATATGTGAGGACCCCAAAGGGTTTTGCAAACAATGGTGAGGCTCTGATCATATTGCGATGTGGAAAGACAAAGAAACCACGTCCAATCAGAAAAGGAAGCCAGGAGGGGGACAGGGGTCCTGCTCACCTTTGTATTCTACCCACGGGACACCTTACTGGGTTTACAGGGGTGGAAAGGGAACATCAGGATTTCAGCCCCACTTTAAGTGAGTTGTTCTTCACCCAAACAAGAAAGAGCAGAGTGGAGCACACAAAAGCACAACATGGAGATCCTCCCCAGAGCCAGACGCGAGGACAAGAGCCCCAAGAGCTTCATCAGACTCCTTTCTAATTCCTCACCAAGTGGACCTTCATCATTCTCACAATTAGGGTTAATAATTTAAAGAGATAGTTGAATACCCAAATCTGCTAATCCTTTAGTGAAGCCTCTTTCCTTTAATCTCTCTCCAGTTCACTAATACAAAAAAATGTAGCCAGGCACCCACTGCCCTCATTAGAGGAAAAATTTTACCCTCCTCCTCTTGGCCTCGCAGGCATGCCAGGGATGAACAGAGGGCACAAAGGTAGCTCTCTGACTGCTTAAGACATGTGGGAACTTTGAAAACCATCAGCCTGGGCTTGTTTCAAGACCAGTGTCACAACAGAGTCCAGTTGTCATGGTAACAGGTTATCAGCTATCAAAAACCATCCATGAAAAAGAAATCACAAGGACAGATGGCAACAGGGGTGGGGGGAGGACGGACACACAGCAGGGAAGGGGATGCCAAAGGATGGCTTTGCCCCTGGATTTGGGGGAAGGCAGTGGGAGACCAGTCCTCCAAGCAGAAGAGGCTGCAAAAATCCACCATTCTCCTTTGATTCTCATGCAGGTGGCTACATGAAGCAGATCAAGACAGCTTTTCAGCACAGGAGAGAGGAGATTAGACTTGTGGGCTCTTGACTTCCCCTGCCATGGAGGTCAGGCCAAGGAGGTTCCCACAGTGTCTTTTCCCTGGCAATGCTGGAGACCTTTATAGGAGAGAAAAAACAACTGAGGCCAAAGAAGGAGGAGATGTGAGCAATGAATAGCCTCAAACTCTCCTGTCCAAATAGTCCTGAGCCCTCCATTTCGAGGGATTTCAAAGCCTACAGCCTGTTGGTTGGGATTTGGTGCTGTGGGGAGGATGGAGACCCTGCACAGGTACAACTCTGGCTTCTTCAAGCCTCCTGCTCCATCTGACCAGATGAACATCCTCCCCTTCACTATCCTTTCTGCTGGCATAGTGAGCCACCCCACTCTTCCTGTGACAAAGCTTGTTTTGCCACCCACATGGTGCTCTTGCACGTTTCCTCCAGCCCTGTTATTAGTGCCCTGGCCACTGTGCCCTCACAGTGGGCAGTGGGAAGCCCTGCTGTCGGGACCAGCAATACCAGTGCCAGCATCCGCCGGGAGAGAGCTGATGCACTTGCAGTGCTAGGAGCAGTCGCGAGTGGGAAGCCATTGTTAATTAATCAGATACGCCATGTAATAGCATTAATCACAATCAATATATTAGATAGGGATGATGAAGATGCCATGCAATCTCTGTCAGATAGCAAATACACCCACACGTCCCAGCATAGCCACACACAGTCCTCAGCACACCCATGCTCTTCGCCTGATCCTCCCAGGTTGATAGCAGCATTGAGCACTCTTTGCCTCTGCTTCTGGGATCCTGCCGTTCTCCCCTCCCCTGCCCTTCCAGTTTGCCTCATTCCATCTTCCCCGTACCCTGCCTGTATTCCTTGGTCTTCTCCAGTGACGTAATCTAGAGAGCTGCTCTGAGAGGCACTCATCTTATACACACACGCCTCCATCTCTAGGGCTGGCGAAGGCTTCGGGAAAGGCTGGGATTGAGACCTTGATGTGCTGTTGTGTAGGTGGGCAGTGAGGGCTGTGCTGCTCCTCTTGGAGGCCCTCTGCTCCACCAGAAAAGCACATTAGCCTTTGCCAGAGCTGAGTGACATCAGAGACTGCCTAAAAAGGCAACATGCTCACACCATTCATCTCAATTGCTCATCCCATGTTTTCCGGAGGAGCAAGCTCCATCTTCTCCTGGTGTCCCTCATCCCAGGAGCAAGTATTTTGTGCTGGAAAGGCAACCGCACATGGGTAAAAGGTTCTTCCAGAAAAAACACTCCTCCCTTCCCACACACGCAGCCACACCCGCCCTGCATAAGCTGGAAGGGTAATGCATTTTCTCTGGCAGCTGCCACTGCACAAGTCAGAGGCATCTTTGAGAGAATAAGATTTTATTTCAAACAGGAACGGTTTTTATGGCAGGCACAGTGAATAAATGTAAGACATCTGTTCTTGCAGCAAGTCTTGCTCTCCCTAATGCACATGGAAAAGAATACCCAGACATACCAAAAACTTCTACAGAGATAATGATCATCCCAGGTTTAAAAACAGAAAATCATGCCTTAATCCTGGGTTCCATTTAAAGCAGATGAGAGGATATGAAAAATGCTTTTGGAGGCTAAATAATAATAAAAAAAAAGAAACCCCCCAACAAATTGGCAGAAAAGGCTAGTGAGTCATTTAATGCTCTCCATGCCTCTCCACAGCACGGTCTGGGGAAAGGTTGCTCAGAGAGGGTGTGTCCAAACCCAGCATGTTTTCATGAACTAAAGGCCCTTTCCCAGGCCCACTCAGGCTGGAGGGGACGTTTTCTACCTGCGCTGGGTCATGATGAAGCAAGTTGGGAACTGTTTTTTGATGGTGACCAAAGCAGCCTGTGCAGCAGGTCTGCCGTGCCCTGGGAAGACCTCCTGCCCGGAAGGGAGGAGCTGGGCTGGACACCCCCAGCAGGAGCTGGGAGTCTTTGTGCAAGGTGTAAAAAGGGCCAGGAGAAAGGATGTTACAGGAAAACACTGAGTGAGGGACAATTGAAGAGTCCTTGTGATCTCCTATCATGTGAAGGCTGAAGGAATAATTGTATACAGTTTGCTTTGGGGCTGATGAAGGCCAGCAACCTCCTCCAAGTGAAGGAGAAATGCAAAGTGGATACTCTGGGATGGACCAGCAAGCATGGCCAGACACCCCCTTGCTCAGCTGCCTTCCTGCCACCTTTTTTGGACCCTGATTTGTGGGGCTGTGAGGTGCCTAGAGATACTTCTAGGTGAAGCGCTGCATGGGGCAACAGGAAACAGCTTCCTATAGAGACCAGTAACCCCAATGACCATCTCAGCTTGAACTTTCTATGTTTTCATGAGATCTCAGGAGAGCTGAAGCTACACATTTAAAGCGGATCTTGCAATTTCTCAGAAGAAAAATAGTCTCTGTAAGTCCTTTGAACACCAAGTGGAAAATCGGCTGCCCTTCGGTCAGGCCCAGGAAGGGAACTTGACTCCCAGCTGCACTTTCTGGGAGTGTCTGAGGTTTTTCCTAGCAGAGAGTATTAGGTATGTTCATAACTTCAGGTGCTGGAGGCGTTGCACTGCCTTGAACAGATGGCTGAGGTACAATGAGACTGCCAGTAGATGCTATCTCTGAAGAGCCTGCACTAGCTACAGGTAATTACCTACAGCTAATGCCAAACCCACTTGCCTGCTGATCAGTCGGGTGTTGTCCTCAAATAGCTACGTCTTGACAGACCACCAATTGGACAGTGAGTGGAAGTTTTAATACTGACCTGAATGATTTGCATATTATCTCTCTTCTCTCTACAAAGCCATGAGAGCTGAGACAAAACCGAGACAAGGTCCTGGTGTCAGTGCTTGCTGTGCCCTTGTTTATGAGAGCAGGAGCTGGGTAAAAATTCTTTAACTAGATGTAGATTACAAAGATGAACTGTCTTGATTTGTAGCTCTAGTTTTTGATCAAGGAGAAGAAACCAGAGATGATGAAACGGTCCTAAGTCTGAAGTTGTTTTTATTTTTGCCAGTGGATGAGTATAAAATGACTGAAACAAACAAATCCAGCCAGGATTAACCAGCTATACATATAGAAATGTATATCTCATGTTGGAATCTCAAATCCTTCTCTCATAGCTAAAACTTCATACCACCTTCATCTCACCTGTAGCCACCTTATTTACTATTTTTGGCAAAGGGGTACTGGGTGTGTGAACAGTAGGGTTACAGACTGGGACATAAAATGATGAGTGATTTACGCAAGACTTTTCTAACTGACTGTTGTTATAAGGGAGAGTTTGAACTCAGGTAGACCAAGTCACACACTCCAAGGCAAGCCTCAAACCCAAAGAAAGGACTCAGGTTCCTCTTACAAGTAGTTTTCCTCTTGTTATTCCTATAGAGAAGCTGCTTCTGAATTTCTCTCCTTTGAGAACCAGTGCTGACTGCTACTGTACCTCACTCTTTCGCTCTGTGGTCTACCGCATCCAGCAGAGCTAGAATAGCCCAGCATTTCTCCTTCAGACTTTGTTTTCTCAGGCTAAACACATGACTGGTGTCTTCCTCTCATCTGATGGGGTCTTCATGTTCGTGGTCATCCCAGAAACCCTCCTCCATGCAGGGCTTGCCAATGCCATGGTGGTAACTTTCCTGCCTCTGGCCTCCTAGGTCCAGCACTGTGTTTTCCAGCTGCAATACTAGAAGTCCAGGCTGTTATTCCCTGTAGCCCTACTCCATTTCACGTTATTTATATCATCCAGAGTAATCCAAAGCCAAGACTCTCATTCTACTCTCCATCTGCATGGCCCAATACCTCTGAACCTCATTGAATCAGGAGATTTCATTAGAGCATTCCTGTAACAGCCCACCAAGCCGCTCTGTCCTTCAACCAGGCTTTCCTTGTCCCTCAGGAAACCTGATAAGCAAAAAACACCATACCAGCAGCCATGGCTAGGGCTGTGCTAGCAGTGCAGGGACTGTAGTTCTGGTGCTTATTCTGGAACTGTGCAGGGATGGAGAAAGCTGGAGAGATTGCAACTCTCTGTTACTCATAATTTTGTTTCCTTTTCCTCTTTTCTTATAGCTTTATACCTTGTGTTTTTCCAACCTTCTCATGTTCTTTGCTTTTAAGGTGCAAAAAGGAATGTGAATCCATACATGTATATTCTGTGAACACTCATGATTGCTGCTTCAAAAGGATCTTTGCAGGGGAGATTTCCTCAGAGCTGAACAGTCCCTTCCGTAGTCTTAGTGGGTTTAGTGCTCACAGGTCCTCTGAAGCTGGAAGTTATCACCCATGACCTTAAGTAAGCGTGGTTAAATGTCCTGTCCTGTGTGTTTTGTGGAAGTCCAGAGCGACACAGAGGGGACATTTTAACCACCGCAGGGGCACTTACTTCTAAGGATCAGGACTCTCATCCACTCTTCCTGCCCAGACAGCTAATTGCTTACTAAGAAATTTAGTCAATGTTAAGTGACATGTTTGACTGACTGCGGTAAATGCATTTATTTGGGATGTATAACCAAGCAGGCAGGCTGCTCTTTAAACTCTTTCTTAGCATTCATAAGGATTATTTTTAGTGTGAACATTGTAACTGAGTTATCTGCTACCTAAGACCTTTCACTTCCGCTGTACTAACAGGACAGAAAGGGAACTGGGTCCCTGTTATGCACATAGTATTTGTACAACTCCACTATTACCACGTATCCTTGTATCTGCTAAGCTTCATGCACTAGGCATGAAATCCCACAACCAATTCTCCATTGCATGGTACGACACACCAGAGGCATTTCCTGGGCTGCCACCCAACCATCACCATATCACCTCCTGGGAAAGCAGATTCTTCCTCTGGAAAAGTCTAGTTGCTCTGGAGAGTCCAGTGCCATCTGAAGGCATCGAATTTACTGCTCAATGTACAACTCACCTACCTGACACATGGAGAGGAGGTGGACATATGTCAGTAGGTAACTGGAAGTGTGGCAGATTAGGGGTCAAAGCAGGGAGGCAGTAGACTGACACTAAAAGTAGTAATTACCTTCAATGCCACTAGTGTTGGCAGGCCTACCACAATTTAATAACTCTAAGGAGAGATCTAGGCAAACTGCAGGAACAGTGATTTTCCCAGCCTGGCGAGCAGCCCAGACACTTGTTTGGATGCCCTTTCCAAAAACATCATGAGAACTTTCATGCCCACCAGTGGGAACAGGCACTGCCATTCTGACTGAAAGCAAGCTTCCCAAGATAAACCCAAGTCCTAACATCACACCAGAGACCAGAGGCAGGTGGGAGATATCTCCTTAACTCAGTACCACTGCTCCAGGCAGTCTGTTTGGACTAGACTGGAAGGGTCCCCAAGCCGCAGGCAGACCCACTGTGGTGACACTGGGATCACTTCCAACATTTACTCATCTTTCCACCCCACCCTGGAGCATGGAGCTGTTTTCTGCTTCATCTTCTCCCTCACTAAATCTTTCTGTGTTGTTGAGGAATTCTGAGTCTTGAGGACTCTTCAGCCCTTGACACAATTTGGTCAGCTGGACATCCCTTTCCTGACTCTTCGCAAACCAGAGAGGAGGGGACGGGACACAAAACGATGAGTGCATTAAACCAAATCAGCTACTAAGGGATTGATGTTTCACAGACAACATCACAAACAGCATGCAAAGATACAGGACTGGACATCTTTCAGGCCCCAGCTCAGAGGCCTATCCCACCCACCGCTCCTGGGTGACAGCAGTGACAGCATGTTCTCAGGCTGCCAGGATGAGAAACCCTGCTTTCACACTGAGAGAGGAACATGCGATAGAGGAGCATAGCTTGGCCAGAAATTCAGAGGCAGAGATTATCTTCAAGACTTGGCATGTCTGGTCAGCCAGCACGTGTCCTGGCTTTAGAGCAGTTCTGTTATTTTTGGGACCCTGGTCCCAGTGTTAGCATGGTAGGAGCTCATGAGAGTAGTGATGGGAACAGTTACATGAAGATGCTCAAACTTACAAACTTCCAGTAAGTTTCGGGCTGAGCTTTGAATCAATTCTTACTCCTTCCAGATTGCTTCACTCATCCCTCTGGCACTCTTTATCAAATCACAAAAGTGCTGAGCAGATTCTTACAACATACTTTCTAATAAGTCCTTTAGGAAAGCAGAGTTGACAGCATCTTACAGTTTTTTCTTCTTTCTCCTTTTTTAAAACTAGCTCCACAGCCTCTGCCAAATGTGAGGATGCCAAGTATGATCAGGCTGTGGATGGCACCATTCGTTTGTGTCAATCCTCCTCATGCTAGATGAGCAGACAGGACATATGGGCCTATCCTTAACAAAGTGTACACAAGAAATAAAGAGGAGATTTCTGCAAATCAGTAAACTTCCAAGCACAAGATTAACTCAAGGGCTGCCAGATGCAGAGAGGAGCCACTATAGGTTGGGAAAGTTAAGAAATGTTCTCTTACTTCCAATTCCTGTAAACGCATCCTGGAAGGCGATACAGTGGAGAGGTCTCCAAGACCATACCACACTCTACTTTATCTCTATGGACCAGGGTCTGGCAAACCACATCTCACACGGAGTGCGTTTAGCCTCTGAAACACAGCCTGCACCTTATCCTCAAGTTTTGAGGTTAGTCTGGTCATCTGGACCATCTGGAGCACACTCTCACTCCCAACAACCATCCTACAATTTCAGTGGTGAAAAGCAGAACTGTGAGCCCATGTGTGGGAAAACCTGCCTCTCTGGTGAGCGGAGAGAGAAGCTGAATCTGCTTGGCTTAATGAGGAGAAGGTGAAGATGTGACACAACTGCAATCTGTTGAGTACTACCACTGGCAGAAGGCTTTTAATGGTAGACAGCTTTTTAATCTGGTAGACAGGCAGAACGAGATCGAGTGGATGGAAGAAGAAGGCAGACAGATAGAGTCCGTAAGTAAAGTGCAATTTTTTTTTTTTTAAATAGGGAAAGCAATTAGCCATTAAAGAACCTATGAAGAGATGCACTAGGTCCCCCAGCTCCTGAAGTCTTAAAATCTGGTTATGTTCAAAGTTATAAGTATTACTGGGTCTGAAAAGAGTGGAACCTGCTAGAATTTCACACCACAGAGAAACCAGGATAGCTGGTTTATAAAAGATCCACTTAAAACAATCCATGAATTTACCTTTTCTTTCTAAAGGCTTCTGAATACCTGTTTAATAGCTGTTGCCTTCCAGCCATGGGTTGCGCATCATGTAGTTACACACATTCTCCACAGGAAGAAGGCTCTTCAGCACTTGCACTACTCCTCCTCTCTCACTTCGGTTTTCAAGGGCCCTGTGATAACTCTGACCTCCACTTCATGCCTATACGTGACCAGAATAACCTGCTTTATCTTGCAGCACACCCTCATGCTCTCTTCTTGTACTGTTTTCTCCCCGCATCTCTTGGGAGCAGACATTCCCTGCTGCTCCCCTGGATCCACTTAGAGGCTGAAAATGCATCTCAGTCCAGCCAGAATATCTGGCTCCCAGTTTGGGTTATGTTTCTCTCCATTTTCATGCTTGCTGGGGCATGAGGAGGATCTCTGTGCTGCTCACGCTCACATCGAGTCCCAGATACTTCTCCAGCACGCACCTGGAAGCAGTCATTCTGGCCAAGCTGTTACACTCTGAATAACTGAAAAATGGTCTTGTTGGTATTCATCTGGTAACTAAAGAGCCACGCGGGCATTATCGAGAGAATCAAGGACTTTCTCTGCTAGTTTACCGCAGTCATGGCAATGACATGTCCCATGGGCTTTTTCCATTTTCATTGTCAGACTGAGCACTTGCCAGAGACCTTCTTGTCCAAACCCTTTGAGACACTTTGGCACTCCAGCCCTGAAGTCCCTCCCCAGGGTACAACGCGCTTGTGCACTGATGTGGGCAGAAATGCTTGCACCAGTTCCTGCCCTGCCCTAATCTTCCCAGTGACCACCAACAGTCAGTCCAGTTCTCTAGCTCAGATTCCAGGAAATCCAGAAGATCTTATCATGAAGGCATTCAAACCAATGCTCAGTTACACCTGAATTATCAACCTTTCACCAGAATTGCAGGTTTTTTGATTATGCTAGCACACACTTTGGCCAGCACGTCAGCTATATCCCATCATTCCAGCAGCATTGCTGAATTTAGTTCTTCCCTCTCCCCTGAAGTCAGGGCTACTCTGCTCTGTCATCACTGCCATCTCTATAGTGTTGCATCTCCCCCCATCATGACTTTCTTCATCTCATCAGATATCATGGAGTCTCACCAGGTTTTGCTCTTCCCCTTTTCAGCACGGTTTGTAATGGGATGTCACGGGAATAGGGCTTACCTGTAACCATTGCCAGTAACATGTGGGTCAGTGGGTACCACCCGATAACATTTTTAAGTCATTAGCTACTTTCAAATTTAGCAAGGATTGGAGGGCTCCAAGTTAATAAATTTGTTTGTGTTTCCAGAAAATAAAGCACTGCACAGAAGAGAAACCTTATTAAAAACCACCAATGCAGAAAAATCAATGGACTGAGTTATATTCCCTATCAGACTCTGGAGTGGAGTATCCACACAAGATGGAGAGAACACAAAATGAAGTATCAGAAATGCCCTGGTATCCTGGAAATTGCTTCAGTTCACACGATCAAGCACCAGAGAATTTGACTGCAAGGCATAGAGCAAAGCAGTCTTGATCAGCTTTGATCCACCTTTTTCTTCAAGACCTCCTCTGAAGACCCAGGGTCTTTTTCTCCTGGAAACCACAGAGCTAGGAGCAGGGTGCCAGCATAGGAGATGTTTGCTGAGGCTGTTGGTGAAAGATCCTCCCATCTCGAAGAACTCTAACAAGCAGGAAGAACACATTTTCCAAGCTACTCTGGTGTTCCAGAGCCAGAGAAGGCTCTGCCCGCACAGCAGTTGTGTGACCCCAGGTGACTGCGTGATGTGCTGAGGGGCAGAGAAGGCAGAGACTTCACCGAAAGAGAGACTGGGAATTTTCCCTCCACAGGGATCCCATAGGCATTTGGATGTTTTACTACATGAGGCAAATCTGTCTGCCAAGAGCAGAGGGAAATCCAGGGACTGGGGATTCCTGCCTTGTGCAAAGCCACCCCAGCAAGACAGTGCCCACAGGGCACAGCTGGAGAGCTGAGCAGTGGGTCCAGCAAGAACCAATACAGCCACTGGGACTCACAAGTTATCCTAACAGGGTCATTGCTCTGACATGAGATCAGGTGTGACCATACCATGCCCCCAGCCTGATCGGGATGCAAAGAGCACAGAGCACTCTGAGACACACTCCCAACACGTGCGAACATGCTCTGCACAGCGTGGACAGCCATTGGGGACCTGTTCCTTTGTGATGACCTGGCATGACAAGTAGCTATGACATGGCTTCTGGCCACACACTGGCCTCACTTGAGGCTGATCCTTGGACTGCTCCTTGGGTTTATCCAGATGCCCAGTAATTCCCTTGTCTTGGCTGCTCCTGGGATGGTGGTCTCTGTGTTGTCATGCTTTCCCAGTGCTGCCCCAGAGGTTTTCAGCCACACTTACGTTTAATCTGTGCACAGCTGGGGCATTCCACATGGAAAAGCAGGGCCAAAGACTCAGCAGATGACATCCTTGGAGGACGAGACAAAACTAAGCAGGTGCAAGGGCAAGAAGATGGAAGCATTACTGCACGAACCCAATTTCTCCTGCCTCCTGCCCTCAGCACGAGAGCCTCTCCCCTGACTCCAACACCAATACTCCCATCCTGTGCTTGAGCAGCCCCCGCTGGATACTGCAATGCCCTCAAGTCCCTATCCTTCAGATGAGCTCTCCCCAGGGACCATCAAATCTGCTTGTGCTGATGCTGACACCTATTAAGAGCGTTAATAGGGGCTCAGGCACTGCTGGGATATCAATACAGCGGGGACCACATCAGCTGCCAAAGCTGCTGTGCAGGAGTGGCTGGTGTGAGAGGCTGCATTGATGCGCATTTTGCTGGCATACGCAAACTTGCTCTGCCCGTGCAGAGAGCAGGGGAGCTCCAGGCCTGCTGTGTGAACCAGAAACTACCCAGCTGCCTTTAGCTCTGCTGAAAACCTATATTCCCTCCTATCAAAGACTGCCACTATCTCCAGATACAGCCAGAGCCTTTGTCTCAGCCTGCAGAGACTGTAGCTATACCTGAAAGAGGCACTGGTGTACAACCCTATACATGGAGCCACCAGAAAGAGACTCAGAGTCACCGCAGCAGAAAGAAAGCGGCACTTCTTGATCCCCAGGGCCTTTGAACTCCGTTGTCAGTCTCTGCTTTGCACCCTCCTGCTCGGAGAAAGAGCATCAAAAGGTGGTGATTGCTACGTAGGCAAAGGAGGAGGAACGGCTGGTAAGCAGAGAGCTCTGAGGTGCCCAGCAGCAGCGGGAGGAACGGGAGAGGGGTGTGCTGGGGAGATAAACAGGAATGACTTTCAGAGGGAAACTGGCAGGGTGTTGTACATGATTTTTCCAGTTCTTCCTACCCACCCAGGCTACCTGTTCACTCAGTGACACTCACAGCAGCCTCCTGGAAACACATTTTTGCACTGAGTGCCTTTCATGTTTTCTGGGGCCACTGCAGCTGTAGTGGGGATAGGAGGGGAGGACAGCCACAACCCTGCTCAGTGCCCCAGGCAGGAGGAGTAGGGGCTGGGGAGAGGGAGCTCTCTTTTAGCTCTCCTAATGAAACCCCAACTGCCTTTATTTCCCATTACATCCTTGCTCTGAAATGCCAAGCTGCACACTCGAATTTGCTGCTGTGGGGTTACTCCTCCAGAAGAGGTTGCTACATAAATGCATTTATTTTAATGAGAAAACAAGCAGTACGGAAAGATTTGTTCTGCAACCCAGGGAGATGCAGAAGCTTGTCAAGGAGGGAGAAGGCATGAGGATGACATGAATGAGTGCTAGCCGTTCCCAGTTGTCACTGGGTTTGGGACTTAAGTGCTGGGCTACACCTGATTTTTGAGACCAGAAGCAGGGTCTTCAGGGTGGGATGGTCCACCTGGGCCCCAGCTATGGTTCTTTAAGACACCTTAGCATAACCAGCTGCAAAGAACCAGCTGTCATCAAAAAACAGGCATGAATGCACTTGTGGGCATCTCATCATCATCATCATCATGGCTTGGCTTCGCGGACGAAGATTTGGGAAGGGCTTTGCCCACGCTTATTGCAAGCGCGCTGATGGCTGAAAAGGCCAATGCGGGATAGGCAAGACCGGTTGCAAAGAGCACACCGGAGGGTCTCCTTGGGTGGTATTGCCGTTTCGTCCCTTGCCTGTCGCTACAGGGCTTTGCAAACGTGAGTACACCCTTCAAGCCTGCGCGGTGGATTTTTTAGGTGAGGCGCAGCGTGCGCGAGACTGGCCCCACCCTTTACACCTGAGGTTCATCTGCCAGGGCCTAGCGAGCTTGGACGGTGACAGCGAAGTCCTCAGGTCGTAGGTTTGGTTAGATGTGGGCATCTACGCTTACTTGAAGACAATAATTTCAATAAAGCTCTAGAACACAATGAAGAGTCACTTAATACCAAGGAGATTATGATTGATTGGACAATGAGGCTCACTAAGGGAAGGGCTGGCAAGATAGAGAGAGTGAAAAACTGCATTTCTTGAAGCTGAACTTCCTAAAAAGACCCATATCTACAGGCAGCACATTCTCCTTTGACAGCCCTTACAGGCTGGGATGTAAAGTAGAGGATGGGGGTGAGTCATTATAACCTTTTTTCCCCTTAGCAGATAAGGAAACTGAGGCACAGGCAGCCAATTAAATGGAGATAATCAGTGCATTTCTGAGAGCTAATGTGGAGACACCTAAACTTCTCTTCCAGGCCCCAAACATCTGTAGTTAATGACAAAATGTTAATTACTAGCAATCAGCTAATGAGGGTAAAAGCTGAACTAATTTTCTGCTGCCTGAAATGCTACTCTAGACCGTGTTTTTGCCCATCAGCTGAACTGCTATTTAAAAAGAGGATGAAAAGGAAAAGAAAAAAAAAATGTTGGCAAGTCACTCTGCCTCCCCTGCCAGACCAGATTAGCGCGGGGGGAAATGCTCCAGTGCAGTCAAGCCCTGGTTCATTTTCCCGTGTCAGGCAGTGAATCAGCTATGGGCCGAATACTGGGCTCCGGGGCCCTGCTGCCCAGTCCTGGCTCCCACTGAGATCAGCTCAAATGACTTTGTACAAGGGTGGAAATCCTGGTTCTTCCTCCTGCTCAGTAGATACCCTAAGCAAGTCTTCTCTCCATAGAGGGACAGGGACAATTTGCTACCCTTCTTTACGCCCATCTAGGGGCTCGGCCCCACTCAGCTATGGCATGGGGCAGGTCTAAATCACCCCCTTCTTGCATTTTGAACTGGCAGCTCGAGATTACTCTCCTGGAGCAGTAAGCCAGCACGTATTGCTGCTGTGCATGAGTAACCAGCCGCCATTCTAGAGGAGGCTGTGCCTTACCGCTGGGCAGAAAGATTCATCTGTGTGTCACAGACATGGTGGCATTAGCCCTGTAACAAAAGGCAGAGCCGAGGGGGGATTTGTCATTATGGTGACTATCAGCCTTGGACTGATCAGCCTGGGTGGTCACATCTCCAACATGTGCAATAAAGCCTCTCCATGGCACCAAGGGGGGAAAGTCACCAAGCTGGAGTCACTGAGGATCTGGTCCTAGTGGGGACTCTGCCTCAGTATATTGTACTAAGTGGTTTTGGGGTTATGGAGGTGTTTAATAAAGTCTGCCACAGTGTGCTAGGGGGTTGGATATTAGCCATCAGTGTTGTCTACAGCACAGTAAAAACAACTTTGACTGGCACTGAGCTTTACCCTGCCCTAGCACAGGGGGTTCATGGTAGCTCCATGCTCTGGGACCAGAAATACCAGGCTGAACCTCACACAGGATGAGCAGCTAAATGACCTTTATCATCCGACTTAGTTGCCAGGGGCAGCTACTTCTGAAAACTGCTACCTCCAAAATTCACTTTTAAATCTGGTATTTCAGATCAGTCCCAAGCCATCACTTACATCCCGAGCCATCACTCCCAGGGATTTGTCTGTGGTCCCTTTCTTGCAGGTTTCTCACACAGCACATCCCAGCTCCTCTCCCATGAGCACCACCCACAACCTTGGGGAGCCCAGGCTGGCACCCAGCTGGCTGCTGTGCTCCCCCACTGCACACTTCCAACCCGGCGGCTGCCTTCAGGGACTAATGCCAACTTTTCTGCCCAGCTACTGGCTGAAGAAAAACCCTCCTGATTAAGTCAATTCCCAGCTTTTTGATAAAGCTCACCCTTTTGCAGACTTACCTCCCCACTGCCATGATGCTGCCTGTCAATCAACTTCTGCTGCTGGTGCAATTAATTCCATCTCCCTTTGCAGCCCGCTTCACCGCGTGCAGGGAGAGCTATCACATTTCATGCTCTAAAGGGCTTAACACCCCTCTACACACACACACATCCGCACACTAGCAGGGTGGCCAGCAGTGTGACTTGAAACAGATTGACGGGATGGGAAGTAAGCAGACGAGGCCACCCAAATCAGCTTTAGGGGGTGAGAGGACAAAGCAAACACGAGTTGCTCCTGTGCAGCTCAGCATATGCTTGCCGTAACACTCATAAGCCTCTTACCCAGGTCAGGGCTGCATCCACCCCACAGCTGCTGCGGGTGAGGGTTACCTGAGCACAGCATTTTCTCACGTGGCCCATTTGTAACTTGTTTTCCAAGCCAACAGGCAGGCCAGCAGCCAGCATTCTGGTAGTCCTTTTCCCAGTTAAAAGCTACCTGCCTTGCAAAGGGGCCAGGTGGAGAGGCAGCTGCAGGGCCACGAAGCAAAGAACGTTTAGTCTTTAGCTCCACAGAGAGCACCCCCTGTCCTGGCACTAAGGCTGGGGGTCCATCTGTGTGCGATAAGCCAGGGCAGGAGGGATACGTCCTGCCACGCACCATTTCTAGGGATGGCTGTGCCAGCCCTGAGCCTGGGGAGCTACGGTGAGCCCAGGGATGGCTCTGCTGCCAGCAAGTCCCTGTGGCTGGCTTGGCTGCTCGGTGTGAGATTTCTGCCTCATCTACCGGGTACACAGTGGCTTTGGGGAGGCAGCATTGAATGAGTGGCAAAAAAAGTATGTAATAAAAATGTGAAGCCTTTTGCCATGTGCTTTCACCCAAGGCTATCCAGGGGCCATGTGATATCTACCACATTGATCATCCTAGTGCCTAAAAGAATGGACCATTCTCATTTGAACTTCACCTATGGGGAAATTGAGGCACAAGCGGGTCAAAGGAAGCAGCTGGAAATTGCAGGGAGAGGGGATGTGCCAGCAACACTGTCTCTCCAGCAACCAAATTTGCTCTATTAAGCAACTCCAAAAGCTGGGAAATGCCCTTTTACAAGGGGATCTCTATGTTGCTACCAGTATTTTGCAAGTCAAGCCAGGGAGGATATGGAGATGCAGAGCAGAGAGGTGGGACTGGGACTGGGCAGCCCTTGCTGGGGCCCTGCATGAGATGGAGAACAGGGCAAGGGGTGAGGGAGCTGCCCATCAGGGTGTCCCACTCCTGGCTGATTCGAGTCCCCTCTCAAAGCCAGGTTAATCCTGAGAAGGGTGCCTGGAGATGCGATGCTCAGACATCACCCATGCACTGCAGAGGGAGAGCCCCGTCCAGGGCTGGGCAAGCAGCAGGCAGCTAGGAGGGAACAGGGAAAATAATCTTTGATGGGAAAATAATCATCACTTTGAGCCACAGCAGAGATGGCTCCACCACAAGTGAAAACCCTAGGTGTTTTTTTCCACCCCATGAGTAAGTGCAGAGCTCACCAGGAGGGTGGGTGATGAACCCTCCTCTGCACCCAGTACGCCCTTGCGGGGGGGTGGGAGGGTGGGCTTAAAGGGGAAGATCAGTTTGCTACAGAGCCTGGGACTGGGAGCCAGCACTGCTCTGACACCAAAACGCAATTCCTTTCCATCTTCTGCAAGACTCTTCCAGATAGCTCCAAAGGTCCCCAAATTCAGCATTTCCCAGCAATGCCACCACCCACTGGGCTGAAGCCACAGAAAAATATTTCTGGACTACTGCTGCCAAAAACTCCCCAGGTGACTGTATCAGGAAAATCCTACATGTCACTTCAGCTTATGATATTCAGGCTACATTTCACAAACGCGCTCTCTCCGGTTCAGCTTGGTGAGAGCAAACAATCTGCGTGACTGGCATGCAGGGGTTGCTGCACCTCTTGCTTCTCCTGCATTAGCACAACACAGCTGGTGTGCCCAATGCTGCAAGATAGAGCAGATAACCACTATTGTTATTATCTTTATTAAGCAGTAATAATATCCTTATTTTCACTTGTGGGGCTTCCTAGCACATGCTTTCATATTTATCCTCTGACTTATTTACATCCCGAGCCTGCCAGCACTGACCCAGCTGCCAAAACCCAGCCGTGCTCTCACAGACAAGTTCCTTTCAGCGCAGGGATGATTCAACTGACTTCGGTCAGCCTACCCACGAGGACAGAGCCTCGTGGACGTGGGGCCAAAGCCATCAGCTCCTCTAGGCAGCTCTGTCTGAGCTGAAAGGGCTGTAAGTACCTAACATCCCTCCAGGGAGACACAGAGACATCTGCTGCAGCTGTAAAAATATATAAAATGAGGCAAGGTTAATAGCAGCTATCTTGGGCATGTGTGCATGTCTCCTTTTTTCATACTGTCTGAGAGCTGTGCAAAATGCCTTTACCTTGATGGTCTCCCAGGGGAGAAGGGACAGCATGGTGTCCCCAGCGCCCAGGCAGGAGCTGGTGTGTGGGTAGAGAAGCACTGGAGGAAACATGGGAGGTCTCCGGCGGAGCAGGGATTTACACCAAGGGCTTCCAAGCACCAGGCGAGAGTTTTCACCTGGGCATTATCCTTCCTTCCTTTAACCAGTCTGTATGCCCCTTCCTGGCTTTACATTCATCCTCTTTGTAATGAAACCTGTTGGTCCTACCCTGTCTGACAGCACCCCTTCAAAAAACATGCCAAATTCCTGAGCCAAGCCATGTTTTAGCAGTGAGAAGCAACCTCACCAAGAGAGACCTCTTGCTCTCTGAGAGAGCAAAACTCATCCTGCCTAATTGCTCCTGACAGCATGCTCTGCTGTAGTAAAGGTGGGAGCACAGTGGCAGTGGAAGGCAGTGCTGCTCCTTTGCGATGAGCTTCAAAATCCATCCTTTTGGGCTAAAAGCACAATGCGAGGCTGGGCTCGCTCCTTCAAGTCACTCGCGCTGTGTAGAGCAGCGCCTGCTTCGAGCCAAAACCTGCCTTGCACACATGCCCAGCTCTGAGCGCTGGGAGGAAGCTTGTCTCACTTTATTTTTAATTCTATGAAAAGCCTAACACACACACCACGAGCACGAATTCACATCTTGGAAAGGCTTTTTCACAGAATCTTTGGACTCCTACTTTCATGCATCCAGCGGGCTTTGCAATAGTTAACTTTGCCTCCCAGCCGCCAGGAGGGATGGAGGGATCGAGGGAGGTGTTACTATTTGTGGTTTGCCAAATAGGGCTGCAAAGTGGATGGCTGAGAAATGAAGTCTGTGGCCTGACGGTGCTTCTCGAAAACATCAACACACTTTCTTCCTTCTCACCCACCGGCACCGTGACATTTCACACTTCTGCTTGGGTCTGGCTCTCCAGAGACCTCATAGCCACTCCCTAATGCCTCTCTTTTCACAGCAGCTTGAGCAAAAATCAAAGTCCACGGCACAGTCAGGAAAACGGCTCCTCTGCAAACCAGCAGCCTGGTCCCAGACCCCACGCAGAGGCCCGGAAAGCTGCCCCTGTCCAGGGACAGACAGGCTGGTTGTGGCACCTAATCCAGAGTCAGTGTAGGAGAATTGGAAGGAAATTTAGGAAGAGGAACTTGATAGCAATTTAAAGGATTATGAATCAAGTTTTTCACACCTTTGAAGGCCTGACTTTGGTTAAATAAAGGACTCCGTGGACACAAAACCAAATCGGTCTCAAGTAGCCTGGACTTGTGGACAGGCTAGAAATCAGTCGAGTTTTCCTGGCCATCCCCAACACAAGGATGCTCAGGGTCCATCCCCAGCAAAAGCAGGTGGGGAAGAAACTCCCTGCCTGCTGGTGCTGGGTACGCTCAGGAAAGACGGGGGGTTGCCTGGGACAGCCTGACCTGGCCTGGTGAGCCCATGCTGCTCTTCCAGAGCCATCCTCTTCGCCCAGCTCCTCTGCTGGGGCAGGCTGCATTTTGGCTTTGCTTTCTCCCTTGGCAGAACAGGGCCAGATTTAAAACCTTTCACCTGCTCCCTTGAGGGAGAAATTAAGCGGTGTTTCAAAGCATGCTTCAGGTGACCACACTCAGGCCTTTTGGTAGCTGAACCTTACAGACAGAAACCAGCATCCATGGGCAAACAGGGAAGGTGTTTTCCCTTGAAAGAAGGTGCTGCAGTGAGGCAGGGTTGTATCTCTTTTTTTACTTCTCTGAACATCAAAAATGAACTCCATTAAGCAGTGACTGAGCAGACGGCACTGAAAACAAACACCAAATTAAGCACGCCCACTCTTTGGGGAGAGGTTTTGCCTGCCTTCTCCTCCCACACTCCTGACAGGGAGGAAGGTGAAGATGAAGGGAGGGCACCTACCTGGAAGGACCAATTCTGGAAGCTGGGCTGGGAGAGCTACTGAGGTGGGGGGATGGGGATGTGCAGGTGATGGGGATGTGCCAGAGGGGAAAGAGCCCTGTGTGAGGACAGTCACAAGTGTGATGAGTTGCCAGTACTAAGCTTGGAAGGGGTCTGGAAAACGGAGGTGTTAAGAGAGGTGATGCCAAGTGTGGCTCTAAAGTGGCAGTCACCGGGCTTGGGGTACTGGGATGCCCCAGCAAGATGGGCTGGGGAATAACACTGAAAGTAAAGGCCTTGATGACCTGGGGAGCCCGGGTCTGATGTTACGCTGGAGGGACCTGGGGTAACCTGCTATAAACCAGTTGGTCAAAGAAGTGCTTTCTCATTCCTGGCTGCTTTCCCCTCTCCCTGATGGAGAAAGGACAGCAGCAGTGCTGGGACAGGCATGGGTACACAGTTTCTCCAGGCGCTCCAGGGTCCCATAAGTGAGACAGGCTTGGAGAAAACTATTTTAATCTCTGTTGGAAGTGAGGGGATCAGGAGAGAGAGGCACTAAGCCCAGAGTCATGCTCACCAGAGGGTGGTCTCACCATGGGAGCTAAGCAGACCTCAGAGTGTGGCTCTGTCACCAGTCCCACTCTGCTGGCATCCCCAAGGAGGACAGAAGGGACCAGGTCAGAGCACCAGGGTTGAGGGAGAGAGGAGGGAAAAGGCAGTAAAGCCATGCTTGGAAACAAGGAGAAATGTGAGTAGTGAGGAATCAGCTGGAGGACATGGGGTGGAAAAAAGCAGGATGATACAGGAGATTGGGGGTTATGTAGAGGATAGGGCAGGGGTCATATTAGAGGTACAGGTAAGGCAGGTGGTGGGCATACAGCAGGTCTATCCAGCCCTTTCCAGCTCCAGTTTTCACTGGTTCTACATTTGATCTTAAAAGTGCAGCAGGTGAAGGATGGCAATAGCAAGCCCCCCGACATGAGTAGGAGGCCAGGCACAGGCACCTCCTGGGCATCAGTGATGCATCAACTGCTGCTGCTGGTTCAAGAGGCTGTGGCTTTGCTGTGCTCATTAAGGCAGGCTCTCATGCTGGGCCAGCTCAGTCGTTTAAAGGTCAATAAGACAGAAGTTCTGAAATGGCTGCAGGCACATTCACATCTGAAGGCAGGCAAGTGGGAGGGTGCACATGTCTGCATGTGTAAAAATCCGCCCCCCCCAACCCCTTTCTTCAGGACAAAAGTCTAAATCCTATGAGCAGAAATATTGCAACCACTTCCCAGTCCTCTCACCTGTGCTTTTCATAAGGTTGCAGAATTTAGGTTGGGAAAGGTCTCTGGATTTCTTTAGTCCAACCTCCTGCTCAAATCAGGGCTAGCTTCAAGGTTGCTCAGAGCTTCATTTAGCTGAACCTTCAACATCTCTGAGGACAAGATCCTGCTATACCTCTGGGCCCTTGACTCGGGGCTGCAAGCTTCTCACTGTGAAAGTTTGTTTTTGTATAGCCAATGTGCATTTCCCGTGCTCCAACTTGTGCCATTGTCTCTTATCCTTTGCTGTGTCCCTCTGGCTCTGTGGTGCTTATAATCTGACTTTAAGTAGCAGAAGGCAGCATGTTTCCCCTTTCATCTTCTTGTTGCCAGACTGAACAAGTCCCAACTCCTTCTACCTCTCCTCAAACATAACATGCTTCTGCCCCTTCACCATTTTAGCAGCCCACACTGGACTAGCCTGGATTGTCAATCACTCTTTTGTACTGGGGGGGTGGTGGGGGGTGTGGGCACTACAAAAGAAATCTGTAATTGCAGCCTGCAACCACCTCATACAGCCCTAGTATAGCCCTTCTTCCCAGGCTGGACAGAAGACATTGCATCCCTGATCTGGGAACAACTTCAGTGTCATTTGGGGAAAAAATGCAAAGTACGTAAGAATGAAAATAGCATGGCTCCATGCCTCCAAGTGACACTTTTTACAGAGGTAGAAGGGACAGATATTCAGATGTCAGGTCAGGCAGGGAGCTTGTTTTCTTGAAGAGCTGAGCCCAAAGTATGATTTATCTCACTGGGCTGAATTTAGAGCAATCCCCTTGAAATTGCTGTGGTGTATCTTCAAATGCCCTATACTTCATTGTTGCTAGGAAGGAGTTGCTAAATTCTTGGGATCATGATGCAATTCCATGCACAGTTTATGCCTAAGTCTGTGCTGTCATCTCTTCCTTTCCCTTCCCCTTGTTCTTCTGGATGTGCTGCCCTGCCACTTCACTGGTGCTGTGTTGGTGACTGGGTGGTCAGATCAGGGAACTGATCCAACCGAAAGCTAATAAAAATTGTTAAGAAGTTGATTCTTGTTGGATCAAGTCCCTGGCTACCTGGTCACTGGAGCTAGAGCTGAGGTTGCTGCTCACTCTAACTGCATGGGCTTAGATTGGCTCAGCTTGCTCAAGAACGCATACTACCAAGAGACTGGAACATCATCTTTATGCTGAGGAAAGGTCTGTGGATTAGATTTTGCCTTCTTTTTTTTCCCCTTGGGAATGTTCCTGCTGCTCCTGGCTCAATTGCTGAGCAAGGAGACTCCGTGCTGGGAGGACAGTTTCTGAACTGACTGCTTACCGTGGATGTTTTGCCTTCCAGCATTGCATAACTTTTTCCATGCAGCCTGTCCCCAGAGTAACTTGTTTGTGCCACCCCAGCTCAGCCATCCCCACTCGGCATTCAGCCCAGCCCTGTCACCTCTCCAAAGCCCCCAACAAGGTGTTAGTCTTCATTAGAAGAGGAGTGTGGAGTTTTGTTGGTATAATTTCGCAAGCAGTCTGGCTGAATACACAGCCCTGGTAGAGCAAAGGCACTCCAGGTCTTCCCTTGGTGTGGCAAGTTGGGGACCTTGTGCTGGCATCCCCTACTTCAGCTGGGCTAAGGGCAACCTAAGGTCTGTCCAGCTGAGGGTTTTGTCTCACGACAGAGGCACAGAAATATCTATCTCCATCCTATGATCTATTCCAGCTCCCTTTCTAGGGGGAAACCCTGACCTAGAAGTTTCAAGGAGATCTAACTCTTCTTTATTATAAATATCCGGACATGTCAGTGTCAGAAGGAGATGCATCCCTCTTAATCCTTCCCAGCAGTATTAGCTAGACAAGTCAGGAAGAAATTAATTAAGCAAAAGCAAAAACAGGCTGAATACCTGGGAAAATATCTTGACACTGAATTGCCTCATGATAATCTCTTAGGGACTTGGGGGAGGCTGTGGTACTCCTGGTGTTTGAAAACAAGCGTGGAAAATCAACAGAGAAAGCAATGGGAGCAATGTGTTGGTGCTGGAAGGTACGAACTAGAAGGGAAACAACAAGCTTTCGATATCTGTGACACTGCTGGAAGAAGGAGAGATTCAGCCAGCTCAGATTTTGAAAAATCCCAATAATGTAAATTCCTTAAGTAAAAGCCAAGCCTATGAATAAGATAAATCTCTTAGTCACTTTGCCAGCGATATCCTTCTAATCTCATCCTTCCTCAATGATGCTGCTCAGAGTGAAATGCTTTGCATAAATGGGTTTGCTGCTCAGAGCCTTCACTCGTGCCTCCCACTCCGACCCCAGGATTAGAGAAGTCCCCTGGATTAAGGCTGTTACTATTTTGAGTCCAGAGTGAACCAGCTAAGCAAGGGCTCAAGGGAACTTTCAAGCAATTGCAAGAGAGAGAGAAAAAGAGAAGGGGAGGCGAACAGGAGGCCACTATCATCTTAGGGTGTGCCACACTGGTGTTGAACTGTGCTTAAAGTGCTTTACAAACAGAAATGACCCAATAACAAGGAATTATCAATCTATGTGTGGGAAGATAATGGTAACACAAAGGCCAACTTTTTCTGAAAAAATAAAAATGTCATTGAACTGACAGTGGCATTTCCAGAGATGCTGAATGCCTTGTTCCCCAACAGACATCTCCATCTGCTGAGTAGGCCTAGCAGTTTGAAATTGAGAGCCAAGGTCTGCTGAGCTCTCCCTCCCAAAACAGAGATTGGAAACAACCTGCCCAAGGTTAAAAAAGTGAGCTGGGAACCAGAGACAGATCTCCTGAGCTCTGGTGCCCAAGAAGCCTGGTGGAGCCACTTACACTCAAACGAGGAGAGCCTCAACACCAGCTCAGGTTTCAGACAGACTTCAGGTTGTTTTATGGAGGTGAAAAGATCATTCTGGATGCCAAAAAGAGGAAAACCATCCAAATTACACTTAAGACTAACAACAACCATTTGACTTCTGCTTACTGTTCCCTGTAGCACACATGCACACACACACAAGAACAGTTCTCAGTACTAGTTAGGTAGCATATACTCTAATAAGTATGTAATCCCTTAAAATACAAGAGCTTTCCTCATAATCCATGCTCATGTAAACCCCAACAAATATTCATACATTCTTATCACACCAACAGGAAATAGTTTTAACGTCTCTGACAGACACATGAATTTTCAGAAGTGCCTGTCACACATTTGCTATGTCAGACCCCAAGATTTGCTCCTTCTTACTATTTCTCTGTGCAGACCCTCTCTGCGGATGCTCTCTCCTCCCCACAGGAGAGTTTCCAGGAACAATTCCAGTTGGATAGTGGAAAAGGGAAAATAGTGACTCCTTGGAAGCCAGAGGGAGTTTGCTGCTAGCAGCATCAGACTGGACTTCCAGTGTTTTGCCAGAAGAACAGTGTCCTCGTGCAGTTTCTGCCTAGGTTTGCAGAACAGCTTCTCTGAGCTTCAGTTAATTAAAATACAGTACATCTTGAACAACTTTTGAACTCAATTTCTGTAAAAGATATGTGATGCTGCAGGCTGTCCGTCACATTCTGCATGTTTCCTGTGCCAAGACTGTAGTTTTCTATTTGACTGTAAATCATCCATTTTAATTAGATGTAAGACAATTATTATTGGTTTTTAGTGAATCATTTTTCTCTCTGTACTTAGTAGTTGTCAGTTCAACTCAGCCCAGTGCTGGTGTAACCCAGTGACTTCAAGGCTGTGTTTAAAATCTCGTTTTCCCACACAGCAGCTCATCATAAACAGTACCGCTTTTCCTGCCTTGTCCACTGGAGCAGTGTTTCACTGTGATTATCTTGAAAACTCTCAGCCAGCCTCCCTCTTGCTCTCTGAGGGGACAGAAGTCCCACAGAAGGGACTGCCCGACAGGAGGAGAACTTGGCCAAGAAAAGGCAGCTCACCTCCTTGACCCCATTTCACTGCTATATGCTTCATATCCTGTCTGCGTCTGTCTCGCTATAAAAATGTCAGACTGTCTCTAACACTTATTTTTGCTCACCACTTCAGCATGGCCTTACTTGGCAACTTCTCCCATCTGTTTACTACTCTTCAACGTTGTGCGTGCATTTCTGAATTGCTGTTTACTCATAACAATGTGAACACTCAGCGTTTGCAGAGCACCTAGCTTTGAAGTGGTTTAGGTGTTTTATAGTCGAGCAAGAATCCCTTACAGCTTTCCTAGGAGGAAGTGAAGATTTCTAGTCCTGCTTTATGGTGGCATGAAAGGGCCTTATGTTTCACTACAGGTAAATCCAGGTCCAGATGGTCTATATCTAGATGTAGCAGCTATATGCACACTGGGTATCTGCATTCCTGTATAATCGATGGAGGTCTACTCAATGTTGACAGCAGAGCCCCAAGAGTGAGTCAGCTGAGTAAATGTAGGTGTCGAGCTCTCCAGCTCCACTGACTGTATTGACTAGGGCACGATTACCTACCTCAAGATGTTTTCCACTAAGACATCATTGTGTGGGCACAAGTCAAACTCCTGATTTTTCACTGCTTAGACACCCAGTCCACATGCAGATGCCTACACTGCTACATTCACGCTGAGGTGTCTACAATCTGGAGCTGTGTCCTGCCTCAGTGATATGCCCAGGATCAGGGCACAGAGGAGAAGCTTATCCCTGGGTTGCTGCCCACCCTCTTTCATCTGCTTGAACTGGAACAGGAACTTCCCCTAGTCAAGCTGTCACCATGGGGGAACTACTCTAAATGTGTCCTCTCAGAGCCACTGAGCAACCCTCCACCTGGGCTAGGACCTGTTTGTTATCCAGTGCCTGAGCTGTCACCTTGACTCTAAAACCTGGGGTTTGCTAATACTGATGTCCAGGGTAACTCTTATCTGAGAGGGCTGTGTTTGCTGCTCAGTTCCCCACACCCTTCAGTCTACTTCTTTTTCTCTAGCAGAAAGGCAAACCCTGGCTCTGCAGAAAGCAAAGGTGTCCCTCTCCAGGCACTAAGGGAGGCGGGCCATGCGGTTTTACCTCCATATCAGTGTACTGTTTGCTTGGAGGTCTTCTAACACAGGTTAAATACTGCCCTGACCAGGAAATTTTCTTTGCCACTTGAACAGCCCAGCAAGGGCTCACCGTGTTTCAGTCACAGCCCTGACGTCCCCATGTCAGAAGGTGCTCAAGCCTAAACCAGGCCTAAGTTCTGAAACACCCTCATACCTTGGATATTTCCAGGCCAGCCTGCTGTCATGACCTGGTGAACCTCATAGCAGACAGATGGAAAGACTTTTTCCAGTGGGTGTACAGAAAGCACTTGTAAGGGGATTGAAAAAAGAAAAAAAAAGACAGACAGGCCTGAGCCATGGGCCACCGTGATTCAGCCCAGTCATGATACACTGCAAATCATCACGCTGCACTGGACATGCCATGCACGTGCTACTGGGAGAAACAGCCAAAGTCATGATCTATGAGCACAAATGTGCCAGTAACAATGAAAAGTAGTCACCTTCTGAAGGACCGCTTCCTGCACAGGAACATCCCTGGCTGCGGAAGCTCTTGGTTGTTCTGTTGTGTCTCCAACCTTTCAGTGAGCTCAGCAGAGACCTCCAGGAAAGTGCTTTGCAGCAGCCTGAAACTCTGCTGCATCTGCTTAACAGTCCAGATGTGCACCACGGCACCGAGCTGCCCTCTGCAGGAAACGATGACCCACAAGTGACCACTTAATCTCCTCTATCCAATTTGGCTCAGCCACGTGGCATCTGCCTTCCACCGCGCTGCCACAAATACAGCCAATCTCTGCCTAAGCGCTGGGATCAGCGCACGCTGCGGCAGTGCACGATGGCTGGCTGCTGCTTGGGAATCATGCTGATCCTCCAAAGACAAAGGGGCAGGGAATGTGTTAATGGGAACACAGGTCCCTGACCTCCATGGTCCTCTGACCATTTCCTGAAAGCCCTGGAGGGTGTGCAGTCCAGGAGTGGAGCAATGCACTGAAAATACCTACCTCTGATGCTGCTGTGCACATTTCAGGAGAGAAGAAAAACAGCTCGAGGCAATGTAGACACAGTGATTTAAAAGGAAACTGATTACAGACAGACACGTGAGCGCAGCTGTGTCCCAGCAGTTACGCCATACGCATTTATAGGTAGATAGGTAGCTGGCAAAAACCTCTCTCTCCCCGCTGACAGGATATAGATCATTGGAAGGGCTATTATTCACCCTACGGCCCACCCATTACATCTGAAGCTGTGTCAGAGGGTTACCAAACAGTGTCGACCAGGAGGACTTGTGGGTTTTATCTCACCCAGGGAACCACATACCACAGGGCAGTCTGAGAAAGGGGACTCAGGGGGTGCATATTTGTCCCAGACATGGTTAAGGCATGACGAATGGCAGGGATCAGGATGGTTTTCCCAATCTCCATGTGTTTGTACAGCCTTGTTTTGACTCACCAGTGTCTTCAGCATGCAAATAGCTAAGTGCCTTAGGGGCACCTTCCTAGGGGTAGAGACCTTGGCCAGTGCTGATAGCTGCTAAGTGTATGAAAATGCAGAACAGCTGTCAGTGGAAGTGAGTTTTGAACTCCAAGTTGTTTCATTTCCAGCTGAGCAAATTTTCTCTTATTTTACAGGGTACAGAGAGAACATACTAGCTTGTGCTTAAGCACCACTCCTTGTCTCTGCAATACCACAGAACAAATAGCCTAATCAGGCCAAAATGCAGAGCATGCTGAAAAACTAAGAATGTTCAGGATGTAGTTAGAGAAGGTGAAAACCTCCCCTGTAGCCTAAGAGGGCTGGTGATGCTGCTCCGATCACAGCGCTTAGGGGCAGAGGACTATTTGGTGAGACAAGGCAGATTGCCTTGTCTCTGCCCTGTTAGAGAGACATCACCTGGAGAGGGATGAAGTGATATATCCTATGGAAGGAGATACACAAGTGAGGAAAGGCACAACTGGGAGTGATGCAAAGATGCAAGGACCAGGTGAATGTCATTGGACTCTTTTGGTGGAAGCAGGATCGCCTGCAGGAACAAACGAGCGAGGCTCCATCAGGTGCGACACAACCATATGCTGCTCAGAGAAGCAGAGCATGTGTTTTTCAGCTTGCTCTCTCCCAAGACCATCCCCCTGCACTTACTGTTTCATCAGAGAAACCCGATCTCAGTACCCTCCTCACATCCATTACAGGGAAAAATAACTGGATCCAGTCCAAACAGAAAACAGAGCCGTGCTATGGTAGCAAAATTCCTGCCAGCTTCAGAGGAGATTGCAACATTTGCCCCTTCTGATCCTCCTAAACACACACAGAGCAGCTCAGTTACACGCACACGCACATTTGTACACCTCGCGTTTGCAAATAATCTCTGATGTGGAGCTTCTTGGACTGCTCTGTGGAAATCCACAAGTCCGTAGCCATTTCTGCATCCCCCCGGCTTACCATGACACCAACAACTTCAGAGAGTCCCAGCAGCTTGGTTTGCTTTCCCACTGACCGATGCGCTTTGGCTGCCTCTGATCAAGTCTCCTCCTCTCATTAAGCTGCATAGAATTATTTCTGATATTCTCCTCATTGTTCATGCTCACTTAAACGGTCTACAATCATTCCCCTAATCACTTGGCTCTCCACTCCAGCTGGGTTTCTATAGCAATTGAGTGACATGTGGGGTTCTGCAGGCTTGGGGAAGAGATGCTGCCATCAGCCAACTACCAAAGATGCTGATTCAGGCTTTCAGGCCATCTTAGGTAGCTCTACGCCAACCTCCTCCATGCCTGTGCTGCCTGAAGAGCAAACACTATCACTCGGCTATGTGTGATTGCCCTTTTTTTTTTTTAACAGAATGGAGAATATACACAACAGCAAAACCAGAAGTTCTCAGACCAATGGACCCAAACAAAGTGTATGTTCCCTCTGAATGGTACCTGGGAGTAAGGTGGCTTCTTTGATGTCTAGTAGGGGTGAACCTCTTAGGGCAGTTTCCCTCCTTGGCAACACAAACCCAGTGTGGGGGTATGATCCACTTGGCCACCTATTTTCATGCAACTCATAAAAGCTTAAGAGTTCTGCAGCCTTTTATTATCAAAGGTGGCTGAATTTGGCAAAGAAATGTAAATGCCACTGAGTGTATCTTGTGGACTTATAAACAGAACTTACAAGGATAAGTACTGCTGCTTAGGGAAGCAAGCTAGAAAGAAAGAAAATAATATTTTTCATTTTTATTAAAATACATCTTGGGACAGGTTTTGAACAGCTTTCCAGACAAATTAATTGACGGCAGAAAGCAAAAATAGCCTGTAGAAGGGAAAATGACTGTGAGCTTCCAGAAAGCAGCAGTTGTAACAGAATGCTTTTGTTTGTTATAAAGAGAGTAATGGCTGTTTTGGTAGTCATTAGACAACATATAATAAATTTCTGCTATATTGCATATTTTTAAAGACTCCTAATTTTTCAAAATCTGTTTTTTCAAAGAAAACCTTAGTTACAGATCTTTTTTTTGCCTATCCTTCTGTTCCATTCAAACAGAAACACTTCTTGCTCAATCAAGCTTTTCTACAACCAGCATTTCTATAAGACTCAGACTTGAAATAGTATCACCTCTTGGAGGTTTAGTGATTATTGGATCAAGAAGTGTCTTGGCTGTGACAAACAACTACCTGAGCCTTTGCTATTACTACTGATATTTGTCCTCATTCTTCAGTCTATGTCTGGGTGGCTACTTTCCCTTGGTATTTAAGAGACTACCACTACAAAAATCTCAGCCCCTTTCCAAATTCACCCTGGGGAGCTAGGGCAGACATTTAATCCTACCTATGCACAGTTCCTCCTAAAATCACTGTAAAGGCTAAGGGGAGATCTTATTGCTGTCTTCGGCCACCTCATGGAAAGGTACAGCAAAGAGAGCCAGACTCTGCTTGAAGGTGCATGGTTATAGGACAAGAGGCAACAGACACAATTTGGAACAAAAGAAATTCCATTAGAAATCAGAAAAAATACATTTTCACCATGAGGGAGGTCAAATATTGGATCAGAGGTCCAGAGAGGTGAGAGGAATAACTGTCCTTGGAGATATTCAGCTCTTAGCTGGACAAGGCCCAGAGCAACTTCATCTGGTTGGATCTGCTTGAGCAGGGGTTTGGACCCCCTACTGAAGATAACCTCCAGAGGTCCCTGCACCCTAAATTACTCTGGGGTTGTGTGATTTTGTTTGACCTGAGCTATAGCATTCAGAATTGTCACCTTCACCTGACATTTGCATCACATGCCTGAGCGTGTCTCCAAAGAGATGAAGCTCTTGTCTGGCAAAATAATGAAAAAAGTTAGGCAAGCAATCTCTTGAATAGCTGCAGGATGGGAAGGCCCAGGGCTGTGCAGCGATTTTTTGCATGTCTGCAAGAAGGGCAAGAAATAAATCCATAAGGACTGGGAAAGAGAATAATTATGGCAGTTAGGCCAGGTCATGGCAGCTTAGCAAGCTGTATTTTATGCAGAAGTCCTCACTGCAGGCTATGGGGGCTGTAGAAATGTTTTTCTTAGAAATTATGTAGCCATCTCATCTATAAAGAAAATTTCCAAATGTGGGTTAAATGTAGGTGACAGCACTTCTGCTCTCATATGTCAGAGGAGGCTATGAACTCGTTATCCCTATCTAGCTGAATCCCATGCGTGTTTTCCCAGGCTGAAGGTTTCTTGCTTTTAATCTGACATGGAATAAAACTGTCTTCAAACACAAAACTTTTTCCATGAGGGAAACCTCCGCCAGCCAGCCCAAGGGTTTCTGAAGCTGGTTTCTATGGATGTGCATGGTACACAGTGACAGAAAAGATGAAAGTTCATATGCAAAAACAGTTTCAGTTCTCTGTCTCCCCATATTTTCTCCTCGGGCACTGCAACAATTTCCCACTGTTGGACATTTTAAAATCAAGATGGGATATTTCTTCTCCAATCCTTGTACAGCTATTAACTTTCAAGTGGAAATTTCATCAAGGGAACTTATGTTACTGCTGTTATAGAGAGGTTCAGGCTAGACTAGCCCAATAACCCCCTCTGGCCCTAAACCTTGTAAAAATTCACCTCTCTTCCATGTTGAGGAAATGTTGCTTTTTTATGTCCTAAAATGTGAACTCTTTAGGGCAACAAAAGCCTTTGCTTCACTTGCTGTAATGCTTGACATACTGACATCCTCTAAAGGTTACCACAGTATTAAAATAAAGAATGGTCTAGAGGCCAGAAGCACCTGTAACTTTACTTCTGCCTCTTGTGCAAACCCTCTCTTTAATTACTTAACTGCTAGTTCTTTCTGATATAGTATTTTATTATTACCTACTTTTCTTGAGTGCTCATCTGATCCGTCTTAATGTTCTTTTAATATCACTTGGAATGAGATAATAATCTGCTTGCACTTCTCCAGCACCTTTAATCCTGACAGGTCCTAGTGTGCTTAACAAGGAGAAAAGGAAAGTGCTTCATTCATCAGACAGGGCAAGGTCATGCAAGATACCGGACAGGTTGAGAAGAAGATCTGACACAACTAAAAGTGCTGGGTTGTTTGGAGGGGCAGGTCTAGCCCATGGCCCTGTACTTGCAGGAAGGGCAAACCATCCTTTGAGATTTAGTTCACTGCCTGCATGAAATTGCTGGGGAAGGAGCTGATGTGATGTGGGTGAAGTGTCAGCAGGACTCCTGTGTGCCAATGCTTATGTTACATCTTCATTAGATACATCCACGGGGTTTTCTCAGATCTCCCAAAGACTGGGATTGGAGTTAAAAACTATACTGGATCTACCTGGGTAAGGACAGGAAACACTGATGGGAGGGGAGATGCATGTGGAAGTTCTCAGGGAAACCACTTCTTTCATCAAAATACCAGTCAAAGAAGTGATCTTCACACCTTGGTTTTGACTTAAGTGAAGCAGGGCAATGCCTGTGTTGAGAAGGTGGAGAAGAAGGGATCACAGAAATTAAGGCAAAAAATGAGGATCTGAGCAAGTGTCTGCGCAATGTGAAGGAAAGCAAATGAAGATCTGGCCACAACCTGAGTATACAACCGGGAAGTGAGCGGAAAGAAGATTAAGCTGAGGGTAGGGTTAATGCCCCAAGTGACAGCGCTAGCACAACAGGAAGGCAGAAAAAAGATGGACATGGAGGAAAATGCTAGATACAAGAAATCTGAGTTGATGCCAGAGCATTCAAAGTCTGGGAGACAGAAGGAGGTCTAGGGCTGGACTGAAGCAAATCAAGCCTGCAGAGACAGTCTTAAGGGCTGACATAGTGGAGGAAGTGGACAAGCTGGAAAAAGATGGGAAGGACAAGGCAAAAGGAGCTTTGTGGGACCCAATTAGGGGACTGTGGAGGAAAAATGTGAGCCACCTCATCAATGATAAAGTGATTGGAGAAGCAGGAGAGAAATGGTAGGTGACGGCAACATTTCAGGCAGGACTGGCTAGAGGCCAGCATGTGTCAGGAAAGGTTGTATTCAACCTTGCTGAGAGTGGCTTTAATTGGGAACAGAGAGCAGACACCTGAACAGAAGTAACAAGGATCCATTCTCTCCCCCTCCACATGGCTATAAGTGAGTAGTGACAGGACTGGCCCCAGCCATAAGTCTCATATCTAGCAGCCAAGGGATCCTTAAAGAAAAGCATAGCTGTTCCTCCAGCCTTTTCCTCCCAGCTGTCCTCAGCAGTCAAGGCACAAGCGCCCAAGTCATTAATGACGTGGAAGATTCAATAGAGTTAATGCTTACTGCATCTGCAAGCCCACCTGGAATGGTCTGCTACTGCAGAGGGGAGGATTGGGGAAAAAGGATGCAATTCAGTAAGGTCAAGTACAGCTCCTCCACCAAGGCAATAACGCCAACTGCACAGAACCAGGATGGAGGAGGACTGGCCAAGAAGCTGTTCTGAAGGAAATGGAGATTATATAAGATCATGAGTTGGCAACAATCAATAATCTGCTCCTGATCCACAAATAGACGAATGAATTAATAAATAAATAAATAAATAAAGAGAGCGAACATCACCCTGGAATGGATGGCATCTGTTAAAGAGGATTCAAAATCTCTCTGCACTGCTCAGCACTGACAAGGACTCAGCTGGATAATTGTTTTCAACTTAAGATAGTGCATTTAAAGCAAAATATGGACCATTTGATGAGTGTCCAGAGGATAACACCGAGGATGATTACATGTCATAAGAGCAAAGATAGAATTGGGATCGTTAGGCCTAGAGAAGAACAGGGAGTGACATGGCTTCAGTTGTCACTTGAACTGGCAAAGTCCTCAGAGGATGAATTTTCACTATATTTACATGTAATTACTTACTGCTTGGAAAAAAGGAAATGGTAAAAATAATCCGCTGTCATCCTAATGGTCAGGGCAAGAAGAAATGGGCTGCAGCAAGAAAGATGATCACCCTTAAGAAGTGATTAGACCAGCCTTTGTCAGGATTTTGGATGGGTGGACAAACTGATCTCTTGAGACCTGGGCTTTGCCCAGTGCTTGGGCATGATCAGTGCAGGGATTACGTAGCAGAAGCTAAACCCACATAGCACCAGAGGTTACAATGGCAGTCACAGGGAACAACTTCACAGAGGCTGCAGCTACAGGACTGTCTGCATCCAGTGAGGGCAAACACCTCCAAGTGCTCAGTGTGCTGCAAACTTTAAAGGTGCTTCTTAATAGATCTCTTAGCTAGTAACACAAACTTTTTGCATGGAAAAGGTGATGTCACAGTCTTACACTAAATTTAAACACACTGACAATCGAGCAGTCCTTGGTAAACTTCTGCTAAGTAACACAGAACAATGGGACACCACAAAGACAGTAGCTTCATTTGGCCTCCCAAACTGGTGAAATATCAAGTTCATTTTCTCTCTCCTGGTCTGCAAAGTTGTTTTGTATGTGGACTTGCCAGTCTAAAATGTCTGTGACTCCATGGTAAAAAGCATGGCTTTTATGTTCTATTCTCTAACCATAATGGAAGTTCCTTATGAAGTTCTTCTACAGAGAAGACAAAACTTTCTCAGTAATCTGTTCAAGATTGAACTACCTTGTCCTCCATGGAGTTTAGACAGTTTTCCCCAGGCACAGCCTGGTTTCTCCAAATAACACAAGGTACCACATGTAGAAAAGAATAAAACAACATGTGAAACACATTTTTGCTTATCATTCTCGCACTCTGTACCATCCCTTCCCTCACTTCCACCCAGAAAAGCAGGTTAAACTCGTGTGACTGTTGTGAGTGATGCCACTGGTGATCAAGCCGCAAAAAGAGGGTGCCTGGATAAGATGGTACATAGGCCATAGGAGAACGTGACCAAAGTAGAGTCAGATAGGATGGGTTGGACCAAGGTCTGAGTTTAGCCAAGAGGAGAAGGAAGAGGAGGTGAGAGAAAACCACCAAAGAGCATAAAGAAGAAGAAATGACACAACAGAATATGTGTGAGGATTTCAGGACCTGGGCCCTGTCACTGGAACCAGTCTACACACCAACATTTTGCCTTGCGTCATCTCTTTTCACAGAGGGATATAGGGACAGGCCATTTATTACCTACACAGGTTTCCAGGTCTTGCTGATTTTTTCTTCACCAGAAGTCAGTCATCACTCATCATTCTGCACTGCCAACAATGTAATCTGTTCTCTGTAACCAGTGATAAATCTGAGAAGGATAAAAGGTCAGTCGTGAAAAGATAGGGGAAGCTAAGAAAGTCTTCAGCATCAGGCAGTTCATTTTAGGCAAGTAACCCTGATTAAGGAGAAAGAAGACGTTAAGAAGCTGTTCTGTGAGTATTATTTGAGTCTGGTTTCCCATGGAAACCATAGCATGTTGAGATTTTTCTTTTTTGTGTGTGTGTGTCTAATGGGATAGATACATGTTCCTGTTAAAGTTTTTGCTCTGGCTGAAGCTCTGTCCTGCATGGACTCTACAGCGTACAGCCCAGGCAATGCTATAATTCTCTCCCACAAAAGGACATTTCTAGGTTTCCTCTTCTTCAACCAGCTAGTTTTCATGAAACTTGCAGGAATTTAATGCCTTTCAGATCTCCACTCTGCCCAATCTGGCTGAAATAGGCCAATAGGTTTAGAGGAGGGCTGAGCATCACATGGCTTTATTCCTTTAGCAATCAGCTAATAAAATGGATGGGGTGGCCACAGATATGGAACAATAGCCATTATAGTTTATCTTATTATCTTACTCCAAGTCTAGGAGTGATGAAAACACGTGCAGCAGACACAAAGGACACACAGCATCACAAATTTTTAGCACAACCATATTTCTGACTTCTAGACTGGGCCAACCTTAAATGGAAAAATACCAATGTGAGCAAAAATCTGCCACAGAGGAGGTGCTTGCTGGGAATGAATTTTTGCTTGAAAGACAACCTGAATGCAATTCAGTTTTGTATGAGCAGAGTCCTTCCAGGAGCAAGTGTTGCCTTTGTGGAAATAACAGTGACTCTACAGACGCAAACAATGGAGCTACATGCTTTTGCATTGCTCATTCTGTCACTAACTGACATCAGCTACTGTTAAGCGTGGCCTGAAATGTATATTTAAGAAATAGTGACACAAACACAGACAAGTTCCTTCATGAAGCCTTTTATACGGGGAAAAGTGAAAGAAAAGAAAAACTGCTCTTCAGGCTGGCGAGTGGCACTGATATAAATGGGTCAGGCATCAGAGTTTCATCAGGCACAAAAGGTGAAAACCCTGTCTCCTGGAGCAATTAAAAGTCAATGGGATTAGTGCCTTCACTATTATTTATAGAAACCCTGCTGTGTGCACAACATTATTGAAATACAGGGGTCAAGTCCCTGCTACGGGATGCCCAACCTTTTGCTGCTGAAGTTAATGGGAGCTTTGCCAATCAACTCTGTGGCAACAGAGTCTAAATCTAAAATAGATGACGTCCTGGGCTCCATTCAGTTGTTGCCTCAAGCAAAGCTTTTGCCAAAGTTGAAAATGTTCTGCCTGCACAGTATAGATTTGATCCTGGGACAGATGAAACAGAAGAGTTAGAAGTGTTAAGATTCAAAAATGGGAAGGCAGAGAGGTGGACTGAATGTCACAGGAAGCATCTTCCCTTCCTCTCTGCCATAAATTACAACATACAGATTGAAATCTAAATGGCTACATCCCGGCATCTCTGAGTCTTCAGTTTTAGCAGGACTGGCTGTTTTCCAGTGAATGACATTCCTTCTAACACCAAGTAAATGAATCCTGTGGGAACACACCTATGAAAAGGACATGGATGGGAAGACTGCACCACCATTATGTGATTAAAGATGTTTGAAAACAATGTCCTGATAGTCTAGCTGGTTTGGATAGACCCCACCAAACACCAGCATCCCCCTTCCTGAGTTTCCCTGGCATTGGATATGCTTGTGATGCTGGTTGCACAGTTGTTTCCTCTCCCACTCATTCGTTATCATGCTTATGCTCTGAATTATGTCTCAGGCTACCTCTTTTCCTCTTTGTCTCACTCCAGAAAAGAGGTACCTGATTCTCCTCAATCACACAACACTGTAATCATTCCTCCACTCCTCTGGGCTGCTGAAAGACCAGACTGTAGAGTGGCAATATTTCCTGACTTAGCTCATGCCTTATCTGCTGACACTACCAGGGAGGAAGCTAATGGTGGGTTTTGCCTGTGCCTGAATTTCTAACAGGAACAGAGCTGAGATTCTCGCTAGCTATTTCAAGAAACTCATGCTAATGGCCAGCCATTTGATGGTACTAACCACTCACTGATTCTACATAGGGCCTCCAAGAATGGCGTGTTAATCCAGACTGAGCAATTTAGTGTCACGATAGCTCTAGAGAGGTCCTGAACATGGCAGGTGCCTACATCCTGAAGACACTACATTACATGTGCATGAAATCCAGGCATGCACCTGGAGAGGTGGATCTCGCTGGCCATGCTTAAGGGACTGGTGAGCTGTGGGACTAGAGACCAGCACCAGGGCTCTGCTCCTCTTCAGTGTTACCCTGATCGCTAGATTGTCTTCAGACCCAAAGCATGAATTTTACTTTCAGAAGTGTTACCATTAATTGCGATTACTCTAGATATTCTTAATAACCACATGGTTTTACAGTCCTTCATTGAATTTAGTTAAGTTCTTTGTCCTGTTAATGTCCTGCAGCAAGGAGCTCGACAGCCTAATGATGTATCTCATGGAAATGCATGTCCTAATAACTGAGTTGTCTTCCCTTCCAATTTCCTTGAAGGTCTTCATGTTCTCATATTAATAAGTTGGTGTTCCTAAAGTCCTGAGGAGACTTTAGTAGGAAGAACAGTCTATTTTCAAACATCTCTATTGAATACCAAGCTAAGTCCAAGCTATCAGCCTGCAGGCAAAAGAGTCCACAGTCTGTTCTCTCTGATCCTCCTTAGCCAACCAATCCTAGCTGCACTGACTTCTCAAATCTCCATCTTCACAGCAGTTTTCCCCAGAAGAGAGAAATAGAGAAATGCAGACAGAAACTGACAGGTAAGAAAAGATGTATGCACGCTCCAAGCGACAATCTAACATGCAATCCTTGAGATACACTGATTTCCAAATGATCTGAGTTCCATTTAAGAACACTTTTCTATTTATTTTCAGCACAGCTAGCACCAACTCTGAACTCCTGAACTCCACAGGACTGTTGACTCCTGGTGACATGGGCAAACAGTTTATCTGCTGACATGAAAAGACTTTTCACCCATGTCTTTTCCTGCTACTCTCCATGACTTGTTTTCAACTTGGAACCACACCAAGCACTGTGAAACATTTGTGTGAGCAAAGCTTGTCTTAGTTTCTTTCTCTTGCAGAACATTGTCAGAGATCCAGGAAAGCAGACAAAATTCTACAAACACTGAGCATTAACCAAAACAGAAGAAAATACTCTGGCGTATTTCTTTCTCACTTTCTGCCCAGAGCTTTGCCGTTCAACCCATGGTCTCAGAATTAGCTGACACAATGGTGCAGGATATTTAGTCGGTGAAACCTTTGACAATGCCGAGCAAGTCCCTGAAAGTCAATGCCATTACCAAGCACAGAGTTCAGCCCATCAGCTTTCACGACATTAAGTTTTCATTTTCAACAAAAGCAGTTGCCTCTTTCAACTGCCAGCTCTGAGCAGAACTTGCTCTTCATACCCTCAAAATAGGAACCCAGAAGCTGTGATCACCTGGTCATCACATCCACTCTTTCTCATCTGCATCTCTAGTCTCTATCAAGTAGCATGCAAGGTTCAGAAGAGTTCACAATAACGAGATTTAGTCCTTCCTATGGTCCTCAGCACATATTTAAATGAAAGAATCAGCTTACCCATAAAGCCACAAACAAACATGAAGAGCTTAAGATATAAGCAATTCAGTAGCCTGAAGTACCATGTGTGTTGGGCAGTCATAAAGCAAAATCTCTACCAATTTTGTTTGCAATAAAACCTACTTGTGAAGCCGATTTGTAAGAAAGAAACCTTTTTGGCTGTTGAATTTTTTTTCTTTTTTTTTTAATCAAAACAGGATTAAAACATCTTTGGAGACTCACTGTCATTTTATCTAGCAAAATAAGCTTAGAGCGACCAACAGTCAATTTGTAATGAAAGCTTTTGTGCTTGGTACTGTGATGCAGCCTTGCAAATTTGCCCACAGCTGCAGCAGTTTCAGATGTTTTTGACAGGTAAATAAAACACTGTTTATATCTGTCATTGTTATTAATCTGCAGAGTAAAGAACTAGCAATTATATTTTGTTTCCAAGTGGATAAATTTTCATTATGATCTTGGCAGGGGTGGTATAGAATATGTGCATCTATGACTTTTATGGTTGCGAGGGACCAAAACATGAAGGGTCTTTGCTCAGCTGTTGAGTAGGAAAATGAACAGACATTAAAGGCGAAATCAGTAATAACCACCATACTAAAAAAGAACAAGGAATTTGGGATGGGATGTAGCCCTGTTGGAGTTTTATTGTCCTAAGGGCCAAATAAACCATATTGCAGGTCTTGACATCAGCTGCACTGGTTCAGCTCTCAGTTACTCTGAACTGTACTTCTAGGAAGCTGTGTTAGGATCTGGCTGTGCTTTAAACCCCATGATTTGGGCCTCCATAAGAACTTGCACTTCCCAGCTGCTGCAGAGCAAAGGGTTTCAGATACTACTCAAGCCATGCTGGTGAAGAAAAAAAATTATTTGTCGAATAAGGTACTGCTCAAGGACAAGTGGTAGAATCCAGCTACAAGTGTTTTATCATATTGGTCAGAAACTGTGAGAAGCTAAAAAGAGAAATCCTGGTAAAAGTCTATTAGATGCCAGTCATGTCTGCTCAGCTTCTCACTCAGGTAGGCTGGCAGATGGTCAGCGAATAGTCTCACTTTTACAATGCAACCTACACGGGTTTTCAGTGTGAAAATTAGCATCCAATTATTTTCGAGCATTAATGTCCTCCAAGGAAGTGAGCTACCCCTATTTTAAATCTGCTTAGGCTGTACTTGCTCAGACACATTAGCTGATCTTGCAGGCACTACATCTCGTGTACACAGATGGAATGGCAAGCCAGGGAAGAGTACTAGACATGTGGAATAATGCAAATTCCCAGGGAGAGAGTTGCATGGCTTCCAACTTTTAGAAGAGCCAGGGAGGAGACAGTCAAGTGAGGGAGGCACACAACATCTCCAAAAAAGAATATTTCCCCCACCCCCATCTAAAAGCCAACGGTGAAAACTGTGTCTCACAACTATCAGTCAGCTGCATAAACCATTAGCAAAGGCTACAGTTCATAGAGCACTGAGCTCTGATCTGTGGGACCCTTGGTATGACACATCCAGCAGAGCTGTGGATATTTGCATGAGTTGGTGGCAGGCTCTCCTTCTCCCGGAGAAGAATGGGAGCCCACTCCCCACCTCCCTGCCCTCATCACCACCATCCTCAAACCAACACAAGGCACAATCACTGCAATACAGATGTGGGCAGCCTTGGGACAGGCAGGACGTGTGCCAGAGCGTGGCCACTCTTCAGATGAGCACTGGCTTTCCTTAGCAGAGCACACATGTCCATGAAGGGGAAGGAAGACATGAGGCAAAACCTGTTTTGCTCAAGAGTTCAACATATCACCTTATGTGCCTGGATCTGTGCCTAAAACAGAAATGGGTATCAGCCAAGTCAAACCTCACAACCCTTTCTCATGCAAGGGTACCTTATTATCACTGACTAGGAAAGGTTATCTGCCTATCTGAGGTTGATCCCACAAGCAGAGGTCTGTGGCCTTCCTTGCCACCTGCAGTTGTATCACGTTAGGTACAAATGTTTCTGTGTTTATCGCTGTAAAGAAGTTGCCAACCTGAAAATAAGTTAACTGTTTTTACTTGTCATTAAAGAGGGAGAATAATGGCCCAGGGTGGCACCTGATGTTGTAGTGAAGTGGCATGTTTCATTCTCCTGCACAGGGTAGGGTAACTTCACTGGCCTAACCTCAGTCTGTACCAAGGAGCACCTCAAGGCTGCAGCTTCAGCAGGTACAATTGTAACCAGCGGTTTTCCTCCTCCAGCTAGTGCAATCAGGAGCATGGGAGCAGTAGCAAACCTGCAGGGCTCCTACTAGCCGTCTCCTGGGAACCACTGATGAGGTGGAGCTGCCTTCTGCCACGTGCTAACACAGACTGGAGTTGTATTTTTAAAAGCGAACAGCACATTAAAACATCCTTTGCATCACTCCTGGGATCATTGCTACCGGGTACCCACGAGGCGACAAAAAGCTCCGCTCACCTAGATGTGTTCTGCTCCGTGAAGGAGCCCGCGAGTCCCCACCATGCCACAGCAGCATGGCCCATGGCCTGGGCAGACAGCAGAGCCCCTCTGGGTTTGGAGTCCTGTTCCAGGCAACGGGGAGACCCCTGCGCAGCAGGCCCCAGTTGCTGCACGCTGGAGCGTTGCTGTCATGAAGCGAGCCAGCCTTTCGCCGTGGCCCGCCGTCGTTCCCCCGCCCCGGCACCCGCCGCCCGCCGCGGGCTCACCTGCTCGGGCCCCTGGAAGCAGATCCTGCAGAGCGGTGGTGCGGATGCCGCTGTCGACGCTGCTGCCAGCGAGTAGCGGTCCTCGGCCTTGCCCTTGCCGAAGTCATCCGAGGAGGTGCTGCTGGGCAGGGAGGCGGGCGGTTCCCCGCCGGGGCTGCCCCACTCCTCTGCGCCCGGGCTGCCCGCTCCGCCGCCGCCGCCCGCCGCCGCCCGCCAGCCGGGCCCGCGCCCCCGGGCGGTGCGGCCCCGCTGGGCCGCCCGCCGCCGCCTCTGCGCCGCCGAACATGGGGAGCGGCGGCGGCGGGGAGGGCGGCGGCGGGGCGGGGGGTCTCCGCAGCAGGAAGACCTTCAGGTCATTGAAGAGCATGCGGCAGCGGCACTTGAGGAGGCCTTGGTTTCGCAACATCTGTCTCGGACGGAGGAGCCCGCAGCAGCAGTAGCAGAAAATGACCGCGCCGGGTGGTATTAACATGTGCCTTTCCTTGGCAGGCGGGGACGGGGTGGGAAAGAAAAGGGCAGGAGCCGGGCGCCCCGCAGCCGGGGGGGCTCCGCTGCGGCCTCAGTGCCTGCCGGGGGGGGCGGTGAGGGGCTGCGCTGGCCGGCAGGGAAAGGACAAAAGCAGAGCCGGGGGGCGAGGGGGTGAAATCCCCGGCAGCCCGCTGAAATCCGACGAGAATGACAAAAAGAAAAACCACAAAAAACCACCAAAAAACCCCGACTGCGCTCCTGGGGGATTCTTACCCCCACCCCCACCCTCCTCCACAAGTTTGTTTAGAAATCAGCAGGAGGAGGAAAAAAATCTCCCACGCCCAAGGGTCCGGGGGCGCGGGCGGCGGTCTTGGGAGAAAGCCCTGGTCAGCTCTCGTAACTCCTAAGCCTGTAAAAAAGAAGGGTCCACGTCTCCAGTGGGTGTGGGGAGAAGGGAGAATATGGTTCTCTCGACAGTATTTGGCATCTCAAGTAATTTTTCTTTTTCTTCTATTTTTTAATAAATTTTTTTCAATTAAAAAATAAAACCCGATCACATGAGACTCGGTGTGCACCCAGACAAAATAGCAGCCGGTCTGGCTATCAAAATGCAAAATTGGTAGCTGTTGTTATTATCAAAATTGCCTCTTTGACAAAAAAAGACCTTCACATTGTTTGTGGGAAAACACCCTACGTTTCCAACACTGTACTCCCAGGTGGCTTCAGATTTTACCGTTGCCTTTAAAAGATTTCATTGTAAATATTAAAAGTCCTGAAAGAAATAATTAGCATTCAATGAGCTTAATCCCAGATGTACTGAGATAAATATATTTTTATATATATAATATATATTATATATATTATATATTTTTAATATATATTTATATATTCTGACCTTCTCTATTCCAGCAGCTGTCTGGACCACACCAAAAAATCAGAGCGAAATGGTGAGGGAAGGCGGCTGTAGTATTATTCCCTAAGCTGTTACCATCCTGAACCAAAAAAAACCCGTCGAAATCGCATCTATTCTTCGCATGTAATTGACCGCGGAAACGTGGATCTTACATGGTCACGTTTCCTTTCCTCCTTTCACAAAACAGGAACGTCATCAAACGCATTGGGCAGCTTGTACAGACCATTGTGGATGGAGAGGCGGCCAGGGTTCTATCAGCAATTGCAGGGACCCTCCTTTGATGCATTGGACGAGGCTCCTTCTTTCTCTCCACCACCGTCCCCACCTTCATTTTCCTCCCCTTCTGTCCTCCTCCTCCTCGGACTGTTGTTCTCTCTCACAGGCATTGACATTCAACCATCGCAAGTCTGTCGCACTCTCGCTGGCAGGAAAAAAAAATCGGAGCAGATATTTCTCTCCTTCCTCCTAAAAAGCTCGGATGGAGCACAATGCGCCAGACACACGGGGCAGCATGGCTTATTTTTCGTGCGGCTCCTACCGCTTTGGCAACATCGAGCTGGTGTGTGCGTGTGTGCCTTTCTTCCTCAGCAGCAGGCTCGTCTCTCGCTCTCCCATCCGGCTTGCCGTGATGATGTTGCTGTTGCTATCTCCCTCGGATGCAATGGGGAAGGCAGATTGTTTGCGGTTGCAAGCGGAGATTTGCAGGAAGGGAGGGGTGTAACGTGGCCGCGCTCTCCTCCCTCCCCCGGCTTTAGGAAAAAAAAAAAAAAGGTCAAAAAAAAAAAAGGGCAGAAAGGCGGGGTGGGGGGGCTGGGGGTGGGGGTAGAATCAAAGGGAGAAATGGGGCCCTCCCCAGGCTTTGATGCCCCGGGCTGCCTGCTGCCTGCAAGAGCCCACGCCGGGGAGGCAGGGAGGAGGGGCGGGGAAGGGGCTGGGCGGCCGCTGCGGTTTCAGCACCACGAGCCGCGGACAGCTCCGCCGGGCGCGGGCGGGGCGCGGCGGCTCCGCGCTCCCCGCGCTGCGCTGCGCGCCCCCGGCCCGCCGCCCCCCGCCGCCGGGCGGGCCGGAAATCCCCGCAGCCTGCCCTGCCGAGCGCGGGTACCCGGGAGGCCGCTCGGCCACCTCAGAGGCGCCGGAAGGCAGCAGCGAGGCTCCGCAGGCTGCTGAACGCGAGACCGCCGCGCTCCGGCGTGCTCTCAGGCCGGTTTTCACCTCCCACCGGCCGTCGCGGGGACCGATGAAATAAGGGAACTTTGAGGGGCAGGTGACAGCGATGGAGTGTTTGGTGGCTTCTCGAGCAATGGTGCCTGCATTACAGGCTCCCAGCAGGAAATCGAAATCTCACTAACAAACTTTTCCCTAGCAGATTAATTAGTTGCAGAGGATTTCATGGTGTAATAGCTATGATAATCAATATTTTTTCATTTCACTCCAGCAATGTTTGCTCGCTGATAGAGGCGTTTTGTTTCAGTAGCAGATATTTCAGTAGAAATATGGGTTCATTGTAGCCCAGTGAAGGGTAAATGTGACTCCGAACAATATCGCTCATTAATTAGAGCTTTGCTGAAAGTAACCGACGGCAGCCAAAGCTGACAGTTTTTACTCTCTTCAGCCTATTTGAAATTTTTAAGAAGCAGCTGCTGGAGCCCATTAGCTTTTCTCTGCAAACATCAGCAGAGGCGGCTTTCTCCACATTGTCCTGCTATGCATGTCCATGCAGCCCCATCCGGCTGCCAAATACAAGGGGAAAATTCTCTCTCCATGGGGACTTTGTCCTTGGCATGCCAGCTGGAACAGCTGACAAAGGTGCTGGGTTTGATGTGGATCAAAAATATTAACAATACAGATGATCTGAAGGTTTCTGGTCTGTGCAATCCAGCTAATGTCAGTGCAATGTCTCAGCTCAGGGACCAGTGAACACCTGCCAGATGGGATGCACCATTTGGTGACATACAGCTGGGGCCTGGGTCCGACATCATGTCAATGGCATTGAAATTTCAGGCTCCTTAATTTGGATTGCTAATGCACCAATGCCCAGGCTGGGCTCTCTAGCTGGTCTTGTGCATGAGGTCTTCACTGCAAGTGACCTAGGAGTTACAGCTGATGGACAACCTAATGTCATTCAAAAGTTGTGCTGAGCCCTAGACAAAGATTTGAAATTGTCTCCCTTAGAATAAGAGGTGGCATGTGCTGTGATCAGTGGAGGAATCTGTGTTGTTTCCTAATTAAAAGGGGAAAAAAATCTGATTATTCGCTACAGGAAAATGAAACCAGCACATGCAATTAATTTTCACCAAATAAATTACATGTTGGGATGCTCTAAAGCTAAAACATTCATCACTGCAGCCTGCAATTTCTCAGGAAAGCAGGGCAGATCTGCTAGTGTGGCTCTCTACAACATCTTTAAGGCTTCTCAGAATTTCACATGTCTAATGGGGGTCATTAGAGAAATAATAATGGAAAGAGCATTTAAGGGACTTCCTGGGCATGAGACAGGCTGGCTAGAGGCTAAGCCTCTGTGCCATGCTCCGGGATGGCTTTCTACCCTCTCCCCTGCTTTTTATTGCTCTCATCTTCTTGTCTTGATGTCGCCAACATTTTTAAAATGGTTCCATCAATAACGGACTTGGAGAATAATATATTGTTGTCATCCTTTGCTTGTGTAAAGCATCTTTCATCCTTCCCTCCTGCCCATGCCTGGTTTTACAGAAAGGATGTGCTCAGGGTAGAGGAGATCTTTGTGTTATACTCTGGGTTTTAATGTATGGGCTGTGTGCCCAGAGAGTTGAATGGCTGATAAATGTGACAAAATAAATAAAACAAATAATAAATCGGAGGTGCTCCATATGCTTCCCAGAGGTAAGTGGGTACTATTATTCCTCTTTTGGTAAATAGGACAGTGGCCAATGTTTTCACACTCGGATGCTGCATTCAGGTCCCCTGGTATGGATCAAGGTGCCTTGCTTAAAATGCTCACACTGGAAAGAGCTGGCCCAAGACACTTTGGTGAGATCCCAGTGAGAGCAGAGGGCTGTCAGGAGGCCAAAGCAGCCTTCCTAACTTTGCTCCACAGGATGGGCAACAACTTCTTCTGCAGAAGGTCTCGTCTCTGGGAGTGTTGATGCTGTGTCTCTTGAGTCTGATAATAGTCATGAGGTTAACACAGGGAGGAAATACACGGCAGGCTTTGGCTCTGGCACATGTTACCACTGCCCTCCTCAGGTGCAGAAAGAGCAAGAAAACAACACGGATCCACCAGCTGAGAGTGGAGAACTGGTTTCTCTTGATTGGTTACATATGAACTACTGATGGGGAAGTCAGAAGGGGAGATGCTAAGGCATCTCAGCACAGACCTGCATGCCTGTTTGTTACAGATTCTGTGTCAGGGTGGATTCAGGTCTCAGGCTGCAGGTCAGTCTCACAGCAGATGTTCTAAGACTGGTCTTCTAGGGCAAAGTTGGCCCTTAGCTACCACCTCAAGAAGGAGGAAAAAAGTACTGCTGTTCATATGCCTCCTCTTCACCTCTCTGTAGAAGCCATTGCTCAGTGCAGAGGGGGTGGAGGAAGGAAGAAAGAGGGTGGCTAGAGCTGCAGTGATACTTGATCTGCCTATGTGGCAGTCTGATATAAAATCGTATCAGAAATTTTTTTTTTTTTAATGTTGTTAGGTCAGAGATTTAAAAACTGGCAGAGATAGTGAGAGAGCAAATATAAGCGAGAAAGCTCTGCATGGACTGTGGCTGAACAGCCTGAACACAGCATACCAGTCATTGTGCACGAGTATGGGAGAGGCAGACAATATAAATGCTGATGTGGGCAGCCAGGATCAGAGAGCCATAAAGCTGCCAGAGAAATAACCCTTTGTGTTTTCCATCTCTCAGGAAGTAAACAGTTACCTAAACCCATTTTCATGCCCACCTACTCGGTCACTACTGTGCCTCCTGCTCCACTTACAGCTCCTTAATGGTGCACAGGAGTTTTGATTGTCATAACGTGGGACTCATCCTTCTGGCAAACCGTTACTTAAATTCAATCCATCGAAGGTCCCTAATGCTCTCAGTGATGGGGAGCTGCTCATCAGCTGAGTACCCTCTGATTGTTTGTCACAGCCAGACTTCCTGGTTCTTTTTCCTGGATGGAGATACTAAATAAATCTCAAGTGATGTAATTACCATAACTCAGTTGACAAAGCTTGTGGGCAGACTCAGCTGGGGGCTGGAGGGAGCTCTGTCATGTTTTCTTTGGTCTTTCTTTCATTCTGGGCAGTTGCAAATGTGCCGATGCAAAGGATGCTTCTGCTGGGAAGTCAGACTCAGCAGGTGGGGGTTATGCATCCTTCAAGCATCCAGAAATAATCCATGTATCGATCAGATTGATATTCTCAAAGGAGATCAGAAATAATTTCCAGAGTGCTCTGCCTTGGTATATCTGGTGTCTTGGGCTGCAGCAAAAAGTATGGCATTCTGTGTGCATGGAGTCCCTGTGCTATTGCTTTCTTCCAAAGCAGGAACTGAACTTCCACTCACTCTTTTCCTGCAAGGATCGTGGTCTGCCTCTTGAGTTGATACAGAGCAAATTTTTCTACTTCCATGGCACCTTGGTCTCTGCTAAGGGAATAGAAGGAATTGTTCTTTTTTGAAAAAATCAGGCATGTCCTTCAACAGGAGACCAAGCAAAGAAGTACAACTGCACATCTTTTTTCCTTGGGTTTAGGAAGAAATCCAGGTCTTTGTTTTATTGAGCGTTCTCTACAAGCAGTCTTGAGGCCAGTCAATGTGCAGGAGTATGTGAGAGAAATGACATAACTGCTGATGAAGACAGCCCCCACCTTTCCTCCTTTACGATGTGGATTTCAAATTCTAACTTGCAAAGCCACAGCACTTCTCTTCAGGACTAGACAATCCCAAACATAGAGCTTTCCTGGTAACAAGTCCTACACTAACTCCTACAAAAGGAATTCCTTGTCCCCTTGGGTGACTAGTCAGAGCTGTGACTTGAACAGAGCAGCTGCAATAGCTGGTGCATTTCAGGATATCTTCAGAAGGCATTTAGCCAAATGCTGAGTGGTTTTAACTATCCAGGAATGTAGTAATTGTCATGAAATCCCAAACCTAAAAGGACTTGGAATTTAGATACTGAAAAAAGGAGCTCCCTTGGATATTTCCACTACTCTCTTGAGTCAAGTCAAATTTGTTTCAAGTCTAATTGCATTCTCAGATGTACGTTATTTTAGGGACACACAACAGTCCTAGTACTAACTCATTTGTCTGAGCTGGGATTTAGAGAGAAAACAATGTTGTTAAACAAGCCCATTAGGGGCTGATCCTGAGAGATACGCTGTGCTCTCCAAATCAAGGTGAACTGAGAGGATCCAGCATGTCATCAGGCATTTGCTTAAATACCAGGATTTATGATCAGACACAGTAACAGTGAAGATATTCCCCCTAGCACCATCATGATTATACTGTGGCACAACACTGCCATACTCAGCTTAAGAAAACAGGGACAACTTTGTATGGGAATACTGAATATCTGTCCTCAGGAGGACCCATTCATGGCACAAAGTGGTCACGTGTGGTGACACCATGCCAGGATGTCCAGGAGATGTATCCTGTGAATCCTGTGCTGAGCTGAGATCCCTCTTGAGCTACAACTCCACATCAGTATAATAAACATCTTGGACATTGAGACTGTTCCCCCGAATTCTTACAAATCTGTATCTTAGGATTTAACATTTGAGGCTGCCTTGATAACTTCCCCAGCTACAGCAGCTTTTTTTCTGGATCAGCAGGCTAATAGACACATGCTGCATAAATACAATGCAGGCAGTGAAGTCATTCACAAGCCAGATAATCATCTTAGTTTCATCAGTAGTAGATGAGTTTCCATGCTGGCAGAGGCCAAGGTCCAGACATAAGGAGAAGGTCATTTCAGGTATCTCCTAAGTGACCCTAATGAGGGGTGGGTCTTGAGAAGGGAGGGGACACTGGAGATCAGAGAAAGGCACACAGTGAAAAGATCATTGTAGGAGGACATCCTAGTTTCTCTCTGTGCTGATGAAGCACTCACCACATGCACCAGCTCCACATCATTTTCACAACTGGAGCAGTCAGTAGGTTTCCAGATCTGCCTGGAAATGTCAGATACAAAACCCTGGGCTAACTCTCACTCTGTTGAGAGACTGTGTTGCCTCTCTCTCTTGTCCTGAATATGCTGCAATGCACATCAGAAATACAAGAAAGTTCACAACTCTCGCTAATAAGTGTGTGAAGATTTCACTAGCAGGTATCACTTTCCTTGGTGATTTGTCCCCTCACCTTTGCACAAAGGACAAGCACAGTGTCTGTTGATGAAAGAACTGAGGGCTCCATCAGGAAGACATAAGACAGAGATAAGAGTGTAAGTGTGGATTTAAAGGCAGGGCTGTTGGAGATGAAATGCTGCAGGCAATGAAAGCACAGAGGAATGGAAGAGCAGTGAGTGCAAAAAGTTAATGGATTTACACCAGTGGAAACAGGAGTTGATTTTTGACCATTGCACTTCTGAGGAGGGTCCCCCAACAGTACATCAGAACGGAAACCTTGTTCTGAAAGGGAGGTCTTGGCCTTGCATGTGCCCCAGACACAGCATTGGAAAGGGAGCTTTAGCATCACATTGACACACTCTTCCATGGCCTCACGAGCACGCAAAGTGAGAGGCTGTTACATCCAAGCGATGGCCTAGATCTACTGCTTCCTAACAGACTTGATGTTAATTAAAGGGAGATTTCAAAACCATATACATTTTCCTGCCAAGATAGTTAATTGATTTAGAAGTTTATGTAGTTAAAGGGTTTTGTAATTACATTTTATGGCAGGGGAAGCCTTTTAGGGAGGGGTGCTGCCAGGTGCCGAACACCTCCATGAAGCTGCTGAGCACACGAGTTTCCCAGTGGGCTGAACCCTCGATGCTGATGAGCTGGAAATCCCCTCTGGTCCTTGGGGTCAGGCTGCTCTTAATGACATGGTCCAACTAGACTGAAGTATTCATTCTCACAGCCTGCAAAAGGAAACCCTCAAAAGCACTTGCTTCTGAGCCAGTGTCTGCACGTAGGCAGCAATTCCCTGCTGTGGAAGGGGCTTTTGCTTCCTAACAGGCTTTAGCGCTCTCTGGTGATGGCTTTTTAATCCTCAGGTCAGATGCAGGCAACTGGTGGTGGGCTGGCTCTAATTCCATCTTAAGACTAGTGTGGTTCCTCCAGATCTTCCTCCCAGACAAACACTTGTTCTCATTCAAGAAGAGGGGGAAAACACAAGCCCTTAACCCCAGGAAACACTTTCCTCCCTGCGAGACCCCCAAACTCACATCTCTGCCTTGCTGACCTGCCCTATAAGGGCATAAATAAACTCCTGGCCCTGAAAACACTTAAGGGACCTAGGAGGGAAGAACTACAAGCCCTTTGATTTTCATAGGGAAACCGAGGCACAGGCAGGAGAATTCACTCAGTCGAATCAGCAGTGAGCGCTATGTGGCGACCCATTTTACCTCATAGCAAGACTCTGTTCTGAGGGCAATTTGCACACCCTTGTGTGATGTACAAATTAGCACACATGCAATATATATCTGTTTTTCTTCCCTCTCTTTATGGCTGAATAATCACAGAATATTTGTTCCATGGAAGTTTGATTGCTGCTGTTTATTGCCCCCTAGAAACAGGATGACAACAACCCACGGCTCCTCCACAGCAATGTGCAAAAGTCTCCCAAGCAGAGAATTACACCCGTTGGAGGCAATAAACAGCAGGAATAGTAGAGTGACTAAGCACCAAAGATCCTGCATTTGTGTATAAACTAGCAATGAGAAGAAGGAAAGGATGCCCTGGAGGATAGATAGTGCCATAGGCAAAAAGTTTCCAGCATGTTCTAAAAAGGAAAGTTTCAACGCATAAGAAAAGGCCAAATTTGAACCTCATCCCACCCTTGAACCTGCCTGTGGTCCTAGGTAAGGTTTCCATGCCTGGAGGCCAGGAGAGCCAGGAGAATCAGCATGGTGCCTCAGCGTCTCCCCACCTACCCCTGGAGAAGCAGGGACATGTATTCAAACTTGCTGTGGCTCCACTGGAGGAGCTGATGGCCACTGTTTCCCCTACTCCCAACCATCACCCTAGCTCAGCAATGTGGCCACATTGTAGGTCTCTGCCCTAGCTCTCTGCAGAGGAGGGTGCCATGGGGTGAGGTGGGCTTAGCCCAGTGCAGGACCAGCTTTTGCCACAGGCATGGCATGGTGTTGTGGTACCCATGGTCTGACGCGACCCAGAGGAAGATCACAAGCTGGCAGGACAGCAGGAACGACTGTGCTTATATACATTATGATGATGAGGAGCTCTGCTGACATACACTAAATGAAGCCCATGGCTGGAGCCCTGGTCATCCAGGCAAAAAGCAGAGCAGGCAGACCAACAATCTCTTCCTTGGGATGCTGCTTTTCCAGTTACATGGTGGCACTACATAGAGGAAGAGTTTCCTCTGGACACATCAGCTTACTGGCAAATTGGAAAATCACAGAAGAATTTGCCCAGAGTACCCTGAGAGATATATCCTCCTCCTGCCCTTCCTGATGTGGTTGGGTGTGTAGTATCAGAAGAGCTTGCAGAGGGAGATGGTGTCTGTTCTGTCTGAAGCCATCATGTGTTGGGACTCTGCTGCTGAGCTCACTCCTGTCCAGCTCTGATGCCCTGTGGGGACACCTCATTTAGGCAGATAAGGATCAGAAACCTGAGCAATCTCAGCACAGGAAACAGTCCACCCAGTTTCTTTCTCTGAGGCAGAGCTGCTCCTGCGGTGGCACTGCCAATATATGCTCCCACAAAATTGCTGTCCCAACTAAATCCTGGTGTACACAGGAAAAAAAAAATCAATCTCCCTTTGTTCTATTCCCTGACCACCCCCTTCCTACATTTTTCTTTTTGATTCATTTTTATGTTCAGTGGTATAAATTTTCCAGGTCAGTGCTAAGTCTGTTGGTTGTGTGACCTTTACATACCAGCAGACATATGCAGCGAGATGTGAGGAGCCCAAGTGCAAAACAATCCATCCTACTGACACTTTTATTTATCTATTTTCTTTCCTCATCTGCTCTACTCCCTGTGTGTCTGTGAAAGAGGGATGGGAAAAGGGGATGGGATACTGGTAGAACCACTGAAGATCTGTTTGCAACTGTAGCTCTCTCCTTTCCTTCCTATTACCCTGTTATCCAACCCTCCTCCAGTCATCTCACATTGCCTCCAAGTCATTGCTCATGTTCAACTTTGTGGCAAAAAATAGACTAAAGCATCAAATAAAAATAACGCAGGGGTTTTTAGTGCTGATGCAAGATGCCAGGGTGACAGTCAGGAAGCTGAAGCCATCCACCAAACCCAGACCCTACATGGGTGGCAAAGCTGCCCTGCTCCTGGGGGCACTGAGGGCTCCCAAGCGAAAAGCACCAGCGTCCACAGCTTGAGCTGAGCAATGTGGCTGAAAGCAGAGACAGATGCACAATGTCTGTTGATCAGGCAGAAAGGGGGACTCTTAACACACGCTATTAATATTTCATGGCCAGCAACCACACTGAGAGGAGAGACTGGAGTTTGTTCTTCTAGGTTCACAGTTAACTATGCCCTTTCCACTGAATGTGCAAGCCAAGGCTAATCACAGCACACAGTGGAGTTCTTTGCTCACAAGGCCTGGGTCAAAATCCTGATTTTTTCCATTAATCTGTATCAGCTGCAACAATTTCTACTCTACTCTGAACCAAGATGGTTCTGAAGCATCAACTACAGACAAAACAAGGCCCAGCGGCTCATAAGTCACTCACCTATTAAATCATTTGGATAATCTCCATCTGAATATTTCATTTTTCCAGCAATCCTGTTTTCTCTTCTAGGAACTAAGCTTCAAGAACTCATGACCCACGAGGTATCTGCAAAGTGGCATGCATTCAAAATGCACTTTTTTATATGGTGGTGTTATCACATAGTGAGCTTGCTCCTGGAATAAGCATTGCTTAGGAGCTGTCAATACTTTAATCTGATTTATACAAGCTGTGTTCTCTCTCTCTCTCCCTCTTTCCTCAAATAAGCACTAATAAGTTCTCAACCTGGACAAATCCCAGGTAGTGGGATCAGTACCTGGCAATATATCAACTTTGTTGCTGAAATCCGGGTTGAAGCAGGAACAACTGAAAGTGTCTCTCCAGTTTGTTTTTAATTCTGCTTGAAAATAGCTTGGTGCTGGTCTGAAGTATGACTGCCATATAGGAATACACTTAATTTCTTATATTACTGTGTGCCAATTAAGTAATTAATGGAAGTCTGGAAAATCTATAAAGGAGTTGGTTGCGTCCACAGGGAACATTAATACCACATGGTCATGACCATGAATAAAACCTGACTGCATGTGCAAATTCACAGGGAACTACCTGTTCTGCTGTTGAGATCAAGTTCAGGTGCTGCATCAAATGATCTTCAAGACCTGGTCTTTAACTTGTCTGTGGACTGGAAAATATTTGCAGGGCATACGGGGGTTAATCTTTGTCCCCAGGACACAGTTGTCACTTTACAAACATATGATATATTAGCGCTAGACATGAATGTCACTGCTTTTAGCCTCGAAGTCTGCCAGCATGATAGCGTGCCGTGATGCAGTCACAGTCAGCATCTCGATTTGATTTGTGCATTGCTTCACAATTCACTCCAGGAGGGCTTAGGATCCAATTTTGAAAACAGCTCTGCAAATGAGAAAAGTCATCCCCACCACTGCTGACAGACCTGAGCCCTTCACATCCAGCAAGCAGCGTTCTGAGCACAGGGCAGCACCACTCATCCTGCCAAAACTGCATGGAAATGGTAGCCATTTCCAAACTTCACTTGACCTCAGAGGCAATGCTTGATTTCTCTGTGTTACAGTGAATCCAGATGGATAACAGGGAAAGAAACAAGCGACTTGCTGAAAAACCAGCTGCTGCTTCTGAGCTTGGATTTTCCAGGTCAATACATTTCAAAATTTTTTCCATCAATAGAGAGAAGGGAAAACCTCATCCTTCCACGCTCAATGTTAAATCTAGCTCCTGCAAGATAATTTCGAAAGGAAATTGTTGCCTGTTAAAAGACGAGACTCACTCCCAACCCACACTCTGCACTGTCGTGATTCAAGGCTGCCCCACAGTAATGAGCAGAGCTTCACCATCCCTCTTGTTGGTGTTAGTGAGGGTCCAAATAGCAAAGGTGGGTTTGCAGCATGGACATGTGTTTTTTAGGATCTGGATCAAGAATCATATACTCACTTCCCATACAAGAGTGAACAGCTGTCAAAGAGCAACAGCTTTCAGCCCTCATCAACCCAAACTAAATGCAGGCCAAGAAGTTACTGGTAGAAGACTCCCAGCTCATCAACAACTTCTGAACCAATTCTGTCCTCAGCAATAGCAGCATAATCTCAGACTATCACATTAAATCATCAATGTACAAAATTACTCTATCAGCAAATATATGTATTTGTATACGCACAAATATGTATACGTGTATAAACTCGATGTGTGTACTGTCTGTGTATATGTGCACCCTCGCACAACAAGAGATCCAATCAGACAACCCTTGCACTTTTCTCCTCTCCTAATACAAGAGCTATGGAGCAACCACTGAATCTGAAATACAGAAAATGTCAGAGACCATCAGGAATAATTGTTGTTACAATGTATGATCAGCAAGTGAAATATATTGCCTCACAAGATCACCCAAGATCAAACTGTGCATTTTGTAGCAGACAGCTATGTGATAATCTCATGATCTATCACCTAAACATGGATCTGCTCCCCCAAAACAGACAAAAGAAAGGATCCAGTTGACAACTATGCTGAAAGGGACAAGTAGTTCCTGTGTTCTTGAATAATGAAGCTCAATTTCATAATTTTTTTTGTTGTAACACTTGTGTTTTGTAATCCTTTTTACTGGACAGAAATATTCTAGACAACACTAGTTTCTTGAGTCACAGAAGTTACAACTGATCTTGGACAAACTTTTGCAGCCCTCAAACCATGACAAGACTGAACTTCCTGTGGATCCTTCATGAACCTTACTCTGGGTAAGGCAAAACCCATCCTTATGATGTTACACAACATTTCCAAATCAAATGAGAGTTCGTATTTTAATTTGGACATATTCAACTACATGACAAACACTAAACCCGCTGCTTGTTGTACAATGTATAATGTCTATATTTAGTTATAGCCCTGCTGGGGAAAGGACAACTCTTCCTATTCACCTGTAGAGAACCCTGCACACCTGTGCCACCATAGGAATAAAAAATATTAATAGCCTTACCAGTCCCCTGAGCTATTCATGCCACTTCCTTTTTCCCCTCACCCTATTTACAGCTGAAAGTGACTGTAAATCTTCCTAAACACCAGAGGACCATTTTGCTAAAACATTATCCATCTTAACGTCATGTCAGATTTCTGAATGAGAATGACTTCTTCAGTGAGACAAGGCCTATAACTTATACTGCTTCTCATTTCCTGAAGCACTGGAATTGTGCTGCTCCCTCATGTTATTTTATTAAGATGCGATTTGTCATCATATTGCTGAAAACAAGATAAAATGAAGGCTAATTAAATTCCTTATTTAACTTGATGAGCATCTGCTTTCTGTAGTCACATTCTTTTAAACAGAACCTTTGTAGCTGTTACTCAGGATCTAGCTACCACGATTTTTACTGTGATCAAAATGGGGAAATACCCCTCCCCTAAATAACAGCACGTGTATACCCATTGCATATGACCCTTGTTAATTATAATGAGAGACATACAGCACCACCCAGGCAGCCTGCTGCCTTGACACTTCAAGAGCACTCCCTGTTGTGGAATAACCGCTATCCCAAGGAGCTCAGTGGAAGTCACTGAGACAAGCTGGTAGCAAAATGCTGCAGCTGACAGCAAGTGTTTTCTAGATCAGGCTGCTATACAAAACATAACAAATAAATCACCTTGTGACCCCCCCTTCTGTAGCAGATGAGACTCCCAGCACAAAGGAAAATCATCTCTGTTGAAGAAGGCGGCTTAACAAGCTGAAGCACACACTTCAAGTTAAGTGTGTGCTTAAGTGTGCTGTTTGCCAAGGCCAGATTCTGGCTCACTTTCCATGCACTGCATTCACGGAGGTTTCTAAGTTGAGAGCAACCTTCCTGCATCATCAGCTGAGTGAAGACTGAGACAGAAGAGTTCTGTGCGGAGTCTGTGTTCCAAATTAAAGCAGTGGTTTTACACTGCTCCCATCTAAGTCACAGAAGAGGATGGTAAACAGTTGTATTAGAACCCACTGTAAGCTTTTTAGGAAAGTCTTGGGCATGCCACAACCCTGCTTCTGTCTCTCAGAAACCCCTTTGGCATCAGACTTTGCATTCAAAAGAAGTCCAGAGCTGCTCTGCCAACTCCTCTTGGTCTGGAGTATGCTTTGAGGTCCTCCAAGGAGAGATGCTGCTCCTGTGCAAGGACCGTTACATTGATGGTTAATTATTTAGCATCAGTGACCTCTGATGCTCCTGTTTAAAGGATTTCTTCCTGTTTATGGGTCTCTCATGCACTAGGAAAACAAAAGGCGGCGAACTGTGGCTAGTGTTAACAAACAGGATCTCAGAAGTTGGCTTCACATCAATATTAAGCCCATAGGATTAGCTGCTTCTTCTGAGCTTGAAAACCAGGCCAGTAATTTCAGCTTCAGAACAGAACTGCGAATGTGTCTGGTTTAACCCCAGATGGCAACTAAGTAGCACAGAGCAGCTTTGGTTTGTGTAGCCTGGTTTCCTAAGGAATGCAGTTAAATTCCCTCCTCCTAACTTCTCACCCTTCTGCCAGTTCAATGGTGTTTCACCAAGATAAAGTTCTGTTCAGCATCTGGACAAAAATGACCCAGTTGTGTAGAGCAGAGGAATGTGCTCCGCCCTGTTCTTAAGCATATTATAAGACATTGGAGAGTCTACAATGCTAGTGCCCTCACCCCATCTGGATCGCAGCTCATGTGGTGTTAAATGCTCGCGATGCAGAAGTTTGTAAGTACTGTTGGCATCTCAGTGTAGCATATGGGGTTTTCTTTCCCTTTTAAATCTTTGTCCTGGGTGCCAGTGAACCGCCCCCCACACCTGGGCTGCATCGCGTAAGCCAACACCAGTAAGCTCCGCTTTGCAGCAGCCCTGTGAGCGTGGCAGCAGCCTGGCAGCGAAGCGGAGGCCATGTGCTGTGCAGACCATTGCTCTGGACTGGAGCTGTGGAAAGGAACCCAGCCAAGAAGGACAGAAGGCAGAAAAGAGACCCTGCAATCTGTTGGAGGGGTTGTACTATAAACAAGAGCAGGCAGCATTCAGTGTGCCAGGGAAGAACAAGCTGTGTAGATAAAAGTGGCTGCTTCAAAAGAGTGGAGGGTGACTAATTCTCCTTGCACCGGGTGGCCACAGCGCAGGGAAAAAGTGGTCTTCGCTGATCTGGCACTCAGAGAGAGGAAACCTTCTCATGCCTAGAAAAGCTCACAGAAAGGCCTCTGCAGGTCCTCTCTCACCAGAGTTTCAAGGGCAGCTGGATTCAGCAAACTCCAGATTTTGTCTTTGGTGCTACAAAAACAAAGGGGAAAGGGCCTGATCCAGAGTAAACTTGTGGTAGTAACTGGGCTGTCAAATGGGCCAGGAGGCCACGGTCCTTGATGTGTCTTGATGGCAGAGGAAAGTAGAGGAGATTAACAGCTGTCTAAGAAAAAAAATCCATGGAGAACTGGTACAGAGGGGGATGCAGGGTCAGCATTCCCCCAAACCCAAACAAGCCCTGGCCCTCCAAGGCCAGGGCTCTGGTTCCCCATTAGGAAGTTCAGACCCTGCTGAGGACCCCGAACCAGAGCAGAGGAAGCACAACCCTGCAGCCTATGGAGGACAGGGGCTCTAAAAGTGCTCAGGTCAAACCCTAGCAGCCCGCAAGAAAGGGTTTCTCCAACCAGAAGAGGCTCTGCCAGTTCAGGGGCCTTTCTCTGACTCTTCTGCCCCAAGACTTTCTCTGAAGAGCTCTCCTGCATGTCCCCAGTCCAGCCACTTGCCTAGTTTTAGCTGGGAAGGAACTGATAAGGGTCATGAGTGCAGGATTACAAAGACTGGCACATTTGGGCACTGGTAATGGTGTCTCTGAGCTCAGTGTGGGCTACCAAAACCCTCCAAGAAGACGGGGCATCTGAGGGTTGATAGTCTGGGATGATTTCCAGTTGTCTGCTGGGTGGCATTGCTACACACAGCAGCTCTGCATGCAATTCAGCCCCAGCAGGGGCTGAAACATGCATGATGAAGGTAGCCAGCCCCATCCATGTGGCAAACCAACAAGGTGTTCTGGCAAGGTGGTGGAGTGGGGCAAATACATTCATAGGACCTCCCAAGAGGAGCTCAAAACCCTTCCGAGGACAAGCAATGAGATGGCTCTGAAGTCCTGGGTCACTCGTATTTGGGGTATTTGCTGCTTATACAAGATGTACAATGCAGGCAGTTCTGTCCTTGTTTGGGAGCCAGCAGTGAGGGCCAGCCAGCCCAGTCCAAGAGAGCACGATCCAAGTGATGGGAAGATCCTGGTTAAGAACAGCACTGAGAACCTGGTTTCCTTATGTTTTCTCACCAATATGAGCATTTCTTCAGAAGTGGGTGAACCATTTTGTCTGCAGCAGAGCTGGGGTGTGCTAACACCCCAGTCCCCTCAGGATTTTTGTACTGCATCTCTGCTCCCTGACCCAGTATGTGGAGGGTGAGTCCAAGCCACTGCTGGAAGCATGTTCTGACTGAAAGGACACCTGGAGTGCTACCAGCAAACTGCTCATAAACGGCCTCTCGTTTTGTAGGTCTGTTCTCTGCATGGCTGGGCTGTTCCTTGTGCCTCGCTGAAGTTGTGCCATATGGAACGAATGCTTCAACGTCTGTCTGTGTGTCTGCCTGACCGTGCAACCCAAGAGCTCTCTGCAAATGATGCTCTGCTCTCGTAATTTTTACAAGTTGGGGACAGTTGGGGCTTTTCTCCGCTTTTCCCCAAGTTTATTTTTTTTTTCCCCAAGTCTCCCAAAGCATAAGGAGCCATCCCCAGAGACCCGGAACCAGATAGCTGCTGAGGGGCAGAAGGTGGCTGGAAACAGTTGCTGGGTTGTGGTCTGCATGTTCTCTCTCCCTCCTATATGTGACACTGGGATCTGGTTTAGCTTTGGCCAGTTAAAAGAGTGACAACAGGGAGAAAAAAAAGTGCTCTCATCCTTTCCTTTCTCTCTCTGCTGTGCAGCCAGCTGGGTCTGCTGGCTTGCAGGGGAAGAAAGGGCAACGGCAGGGTATCTGAATGGAGACCACGGTGCTGAGCATCCTTTCCTAGCAAACCTGCTCTGCAGTAAGGAGGGCTGGAAAAAAGATTTGACTTTTACTCTTTTTCTTACAAGAAGCTGTGACAAAACCCTGGACCCAGACCTCTCCTCAGCCCTGTGGGGTTTTTCTAAAGTGTTTGTGAGAACCTTTGTGCATGTGGTGTGCGCTTGTCTGTGTGTGTGCGATTCCCAGGTGAGTAACAGCACTTCCAGGGCTGTGCTGTGTGTTGAGTCGCACCCTGCTCTTGCTGCCTGCCTTGTTTTTCTCGGGCTGACAATCTCCTGACTAATGGCAGTCACTGCTGCTTAATCAGGAAGCAATTTAAGGATAACCTTTTCTAATTAACCATCAGAGAGAAGAATGAATAAACTCTGAAACAGCCAGCTGGCTTCGCTGTCCCCAGCCACAGAGCCTGTCAGGTGGCAGAAAATGGCATCTAGGGACAGGGATGGTGGCTCCAGACCTGCCACTGGGCAGGGTAATGAAAGTCAGAGATGGGAAGGAGTTATGGTGCTCCTGGGGTCTTTTCTCTGTTTTCTCCCCAGGTATCGCTCTGGTCATGCACATGGAGATCACAACTGTCCAGGAAAGGTGGCTTGATATGTATAATCAAGACCCATGTATAATTAAACCTCTTTTATTCAGTACTTTTATGTAAATATGAGTAATTACCTTACTATAAGGTCTTCACAGAATCATAGAACAGCCCAGGCTGGAAGGGACCTCAAAAGATCATCTGGTCCAACCCTTTGTGGGAAAAGGACCCTAAATGAGATTATCTAGCACCCTGGTCAATTACATCTTGAAAACCTCCAGTGATGGGGGAGCCACCTTGTCCCTGAGGAGGTTGTTCCAGTGATTGATTGTTTTCAATGTAAAAAGTTTCTTCTATTAAGATGAAACCTCTTCCAGTGCACATTGTAGAACAGCATTATTGATCCCTGAGGGACCCCACTTGTGACAGGCTGCCAGCCTGAGTAAAACCCATTGACTGCAGCCTTCTACGGGCGGTCTGTGAGCCCATTTCCCACCCATCTCACCCTTCCTGCCTGTACCTGGCTGGAGTGTCCAGGAGGAGGCTGGTGGAAAACAGGGTTGAACGCTTTGCTGAATTCCAGGTCAAAAACATCTACTGCTCTCCCTACTTAGACAGCAAATGTTATTTTGTTGTAGAAGGTGATCAGGTCAGTCTGCCATGATTTGCCTTTGGTAAATATGTGCTATTTTTTCCCCATCACCTGCTTCATTTGGTTTGAGATGATTTACAGGAAGATTCGCTCTGCTACTTTCCCAGGGATTGGAGTAGGACTAATGGGCCTATAGTTTCCTGGATGCTCTTTTGGGCCCTTCTTGGAGATTGTTCTGACATTTGCCCTCTTCCAGTCACGAAGGTCATCCCCTCATCTCCTCCACTTTTCAAAGATGACAAGCAGCAGCCTTGCACTGGTGTCAGCCACTGCTCTTAATGCCATGGGGTGGATTGCCTCCTCCCTGCTGACAACAGTGTTTTCACCTTTCCTAATGCATCACCTCCATTTTTTATTCCCCACTTATAGTTACTCATTTAAAAAGCCACACGCTTCAGTGTGCCAGGCCGCACAAACCAGGGGCAGCAGGTGAAGGAGGCCTGCCCCAGCCATGCAGCACTGGGTGCTGGCTAGGTCAAAGCCGCAGCCCGTGGCCGGCAGCAGGGTCCCCGCAGCCCGCATGCGGGCCTGGGCCGAACCCCGGCGAGAGCGTGGCGCAGGAGCCTTGCAGCCCCGCCGCCCAGCATGGCGAGACCGCGCAGCACTCCGCGCCCCTAAGATGGCGCCGAGGGGGAACACTACATTTCCCAGCATGCCGAGCGCCCCGCCTGCCGGTGTTTATTTCCCGCCACCGCTGGGAGCCCGCGGGCGGTGGAGCGGGGTTTGCTGGGGGTTGTAGTGTGCACGGCTGCACGCACTTTTCGGCGTCCCTGGCCTCTGCTAGCCGGTGCGTACGCGGGCCTGGGCAAGCGGCTGGGTCGGGGCTGAGCTCAGGGCGAGCTGTAATGGAGTTCCCGCGGGGCGGGGAGGGACCGCGCCATGGTTCCGGACCGCGCCATGGTTCCAGACCGCTAGTAGGGTGCGGTAACGTTGGGCCCTTGGGGCGGCCGGGGACCCCAGCCTGCGGGGTGGGGACCGGGACCTCAGTGGGGTGTGGGACAGGGGAGCCTGGGAGAGGAGCGGGCAAGGAGCGATCCTCACTTCTCACCGGATGCTGAGGAAAGTCCGTCTCTGAGTGCCGGATGAGGCGGGCAGCCCCGGGACAGGAGGCAGGGAAGGAGGCCAGCGCCCGGGAGATGCGGTGTGAGCCCGGTCATTGCTTCTGTCAGAAGGTCCTCGACCTGAGAGTGGACCTTTCTCAAGGCAGGAGCTGACAGCCCTTTGGGGTTCAGTAGGTATTGGCTACATGCCGTGAAATGCCCAAGAACTGGAAGGTGATCAGGAAAGATAGGCTGTTGTCCCATCTTTGCTGTTAGGTACCAGAAATATGAAATGCTTCCACACAACACTGTGCAGAAATGTGTTGCTTTGCCTGCATTTGCCTTTTCAGGGCTGGCTCTGCAGTGCAGGGTGTCCCTGTGCTTGTCTATTTTATCAGTTCTGCTGGGATTTGCAGAGAAGAGTGCTCAGAATCTTAGTGGAATAGGAGTTTTCTCCTTCTTCCATGTTTTATATATGTGGGACTGGCACGTGAAACCCCAGCAGTAGTAGTCGTCAGTGTTTGCTTGCTGATAATGGCTCAGCATTGGTCTGACAGCTTTGCTGTACTAGTAGGTTTTTGTGTAGGATCAGTTACAGTAATACTTAGTCACATAATGTTGAGTTATGAATACAATAAGCATTTTTGGGGGAAACAGAGTTGAAACTTCCTGTCTCTTTTTGCCTTTTTTGTAGACTGGCTTTCATTCCTGTAAGAAGCAGTTGCCTCTGTGATTAATTCCCAATGCAGTTTTGATTCAGATCTATCGTTTGAATTGTTGAAGATGTCATCAGGCCTTACAGAGGAACAGAAACGAAGAATTGAAGAGAACCGTCAGAAGGCTTTGGCTAGGAGAGCAGAGAGGCTAGCAGCCCAGAGAGATGGGCAGGTGGGGGTTGCTGGACCTCAGGTGAAAGCGCAGATTCCAGGCAATCAGGGAAATGTGAAGGGAGAAAACAATCATGTCAGATTCATTAGCCAGTGCCAACAGAATCCAAACAGTCCTGTGGAGCAGAAGAGCTATCTTCAGAAAGATTATAATCATTACACTGCAAACCAACAGATGGCTGGTTCACATGGAGAGCAGCAAAAGAATTGTTCAGAGGTCTCGGAACAAGCAAGTGGCATTAAGCAGTTCCCTACAACCATCCCAAATTCTCTGAGTTATTCCCATAAACATTATTTGGATGCTGGTGGTCAGGAACATGGACAACAAGCCTTAATTAATCTTGGTGCATTTCAGCAGCCTGTATGCTACCCAGCTTTCAAAAACCCTACAGAACCATCTCATCCTAGATTAATTGATGACAGGCACCAGGACAGTAGTAAAGATTTAAAAGGTCAGAACAAATCTGCCCTAAAATATGTTTCACCACCAAGCAGTGCCACCCTGAGTGATGCAGAAATGCTGATGAACACAGGCAGACCAACGGAAAGAGAAGGGGGAGGTGGTGCCCTTCAGGCTGGTGGCAGGATGCAGAAGGTGACCAACTCTGCTGGTGCAGGCTCTACCTTTGAAGCTGCCTCTTATAAGAAAGCAAATAGTGTTACAAAAGGAAAATGTGTGAAATATGGGGAGGACCGATTCCAGGTTGAAATAGGATATAATGCTGAACTCATTGCTGTGTTTAAGAGGATACCAAGCAAGAGCTATGGTAAGAATTGATTGTTTGCTGTTAGCTCTCTTACGCTGGATTGATGTTTCAGAGTCTGCTGGGACTGCAGTTCCTATACATTCTTAGCAGTGCAGCTATTGCTGGGGTGGAATTTGTGGTATGAATGGGGGATTGGTAAAGACAGCTGAAATTGGAAATAAATTCTGGGCATAAATAACTTGAACCTGGATTTAGCCAAGGAATCAGAAGCCCTGTTTATGAACAGTGCTTTGAGAATTTTAGTGACAGCAGCTGGTCAGAGTCTTCTGGGAGTAAAGGAAGAGCAGTTATTCATAAATTGGTATGGGAAAATAGGTCACTTCAGCTGTAGTTCAGAGTTGAGCTGATTCTATTACCTGGGTTCCTGAAAGCAGTGGAGTTTCCACCTTTTGGCTTGCTACTGATCTTTTCTCCCCCCATCTGTTGCTGCTCCGTATGAATGGCTGCTGCATTTTTCTTGTAGTATTGATGTGACCTCTGGCTTTTTTGGTGTCATGTAGCTGTAAACTTGGATGTACTGTTTTTCAGATGTGTGTCAAAGTTTGCATGAGTAGATTGAATTCTCTCTTACCTCACATAAGCGTTTCACAACAGCACTTTTTTTTACCCCAAATTATTCATATTCTGCCCTATTTTAGATCCTGCTATGAAAAAATGGAATTTCAGCCTGGAAGATTATGCCAGTTTCAGTAAGTAAATTGACTGTTGAATGATAAAAAAGAATCCAAATCTTGACCACCTTCCCCTGCCTTCCATAATTATTTTTTAGCTTTGTTATTGTCTGGAGTAACAAAAGTAGTGGTACTCAAATGTAACACCTATGTTTTAGGCATCTGGCTCATAATATTCTAATCAACTGCAAAGTGTCAGAAGAAATAACTTTATTTTTCATGTAATCTAAATGCCAAGCACAGGTGTAACCTTTTTCTGCCATTGCTGATTTTTTTCAGCAACCAACAAGCCTGATCATGGGAAAAATATCTTCTGTGCAGGTACTTCATATGAATCTGTATTGAGAACTGATAGTACGCCACTTGGTAATGCTTAATTTCTAGGTCCATTAATAAATTTTCTTTTTAAACAGCTCTTTTTTTTTCCTCCTTGTTTTTAATGCTTTTTCCTGTTAATTTTGGGTGTCAGAAAAGGAAAAAGGGTAATTCTTTAGGGCTTTCAGACTGAAAGTGGATTTGCCTCTTTTGGTATAACAAGGATGGTTTTATCTTTTTTTCCTTTTGTGTCATTTTGTTCTGGAAAGATTGAGAGATGATAGAGGCAAACTCTAGGTAAGCTTTTCAAAAGCACATTGTATTGAAGTGAGTGATAAATCATTATTGATTTCAGTGGGAACAGAATTAGGCCTGTGTTGAGCACTTTAAAAAACCCACAGTTGAGTGCTGGTATTTTAGCTTCCCATGTGGGTTGCCACACATTTATTATTTAAATGCTGTTGGTTTGCTTGAAGTGTATCAAGTACAGATGAGAGCAGAGTCTCTGCACCAAGGAGCTTGCAAACGAAGAGGATGGTTTTTAGAAATCAGGCTTTTTTCCTTAAAGCTATCAAATATACAAGTTCTCTGTGGAAGGGTCCTGTTGACAAGTGAAGACACTCTATGATCAACACTGGGCAACGATATCAGGGGGAAAAAATACCCTGAGAAAAGGGAACTGATTAGAAGGGCCCTTAATATGAAGTCTTGTAGGTGTAAAATAATTATTTTAAAACTTCCTGCTGTTAATTTTGTTCTTCTGAATAATGTTGTCCTGTTGTAGAGGTGAGATCTAACTATGCAATACTAAAACATTATCATCTAAAATTGTTTACTTGATTCATTGGGAGAAGAAAGTCTAAACTGGTGGCTTTGTAGTCCTCTACTTTAAAAACTTTCACTTGATGCTCTTAAAGCTTTTCTTTGGAGCAGAAATCTCAAATGCTCGGGTTTATTCTGAAAGTCACTTATTTTAAAATAAAGTTGGATGAAAGCCAAATTATTTATTTATTAACTGGTTAGGAACAAAGTGTCTGAATTTCCTTCTTTCTTTCTCCTTTTTTTCCCCTTTTCAAATCTTAACCACTGAACATAAATTTTGTACGTTTTTGTTGCATATCAATAAGTTGGACTATCTAAAAAGAAGCAGAGTGGATCATGATGTGCAGCTCAGTGCTTAAAGGACTGGATTCACCTGGAGTTACTCTAAACAGCTACCGTCTAGGGGAGGTTGCCTCTCTCCATAAATACATAGAGGCAGAATGTGCTTAGTGATCCTCTGCTCTTGAGTCTAATGCTTGTGATAAGAGATGTTTGTGAATCTTTGTGTTACTGTAGTACCTATTAGAGTCTTGAGGATGAACTTCACTATTTTGGTGCTGAAAAAATACAAGAAAAAGTGGTTCTTGTCCCTTAACCATTACAGTTGGGCTATAATAATAAAGACAACATATGGGTATAGATTGGCAGAGAGACACAGGGAAAAGAGGAACATTTATTAGTGTGGATAGCTGTGGCCTTAGGCTAACAGCTGTAAATTGCTGTGTCCCTTCGCTCCCTGTGCCCTGGCATCATGACAGAGGTGGTTGCTAGTGATTAGTAAGATAGGAGTGCAGATGGCTGAGGAAGTACAAGTCTATCCATAAGACACAGGAGAATAAAAGGGTGATGGATGTAAATTGTAACAAAGGAGATTTAGGGGTTTGGAGTAGATTCCTTCCTGATACCCTTCTTATCTTCTTGTGAATATACAGCATTCCTTCTAGATGAGATTACATATCAGACATTGACATATCTGACTTCCTGGCAGATATTTTTACATCTTCCTCCTTTGCTGTTTGCAGAAGCACCTTCTTGTCTTTTCAGGCACATGCTATTGATCACCATGCCCCTGTCCTGTGACTTTGTAAGTGAAAACGGTCTAGGCTGTGTGCAATTTACTGCTGAATGTGGTTCTGCAGATTGCTTGCACTTGCCTAGTGACCCCTCTTTTGGGATTGCTGACAGAGGGGGAGGCTAATGTAGTGACAATGGTGGACAAGCCCTTTTTTACGTACTGTCATATGTTCCCTCTGCTGTATTCTCTGTGGAAAATCCCACCAACCTGCTCCGGCAGGCCATCTCTCTCTTTGTTCTTTGTCCCTGTGAAAGCAGGGAATCATCACTCTTTTTAAACTTGAAGGTGCATGGGTTTTTTGTCATCCCCTTTTCCCTTCTCTTTCCAAAGTGTCCTGTGCATCTTTAGATTATCTTTGTTCTTTGTTATTAATTCTTTTCTCTCTATCTCATGCTTTTCTCCCTAGTGCAAGCAGCAAATAAACTTTCGTCAGTAATTCTGGCACCACTGGAAGGAGAAAATGCAGTTGGCTTGGCATCAGGCTCTTGTTTTGTTGGCAGTGGGGTTGATGTGAAATCCCTCCTGAAGATGTGTAGGAACTGGAAGAAACCCTCAGCCCTTGTCAAAGGGAAGTGTGTGCTGATCTCTCGCTTGCGGTTTGAGGTTGATATTGGGTATTCTTTGGAAGTGATTGGAGTGTTCAAACAGATGGATTCCAGAAATTATGGTGAGTCTCTTGTTTCTGCTTTTTCTAATGGTGGTGTTGGTGCTGCTCTTGGAGTGCTGTGAATACTTCAGAGGTGAGAGATGGTGAGAGTACATTCCTCTGAAGGAGCATGAGAAGATGTGCTTGCTTGAAGAATTTGAGAGCTCCAGTAATTTTGGTATAGTGCTGTATCTGTGTCCTGCACTTTATTCTGTGCCAGAACATGTCCTCTTCTGGGCCTGTTAGCCAAGGTGGTACCTCAGGACTCAGCATGATTGCATTTACTGTTGAGGTGGGATGTGGTGATAGTTTGCCAGCAGTATGGGAGAACCATGCATAAGTTCTTGTCTTTATTATCAAATGCAGTTGTACATTCTCATATTTCTCTTGCTTTACTGTTGTGTAGAATGGCTGCAACTGCCTAAGCAGATTGAGTTTACCAGCAGCTTTACTGATATTTTGGACGCAAGTGGATCTGTAGAGCACTTTTTATGTTGGCATTAAGGTTTCAATGGTAAATATCAGTTTTTCCCACTTCTGGGAAATGAGGTACAGAGTAATGAGATGAACTGTGCAGTGTCATCGCAGGTCAGTGACAGGACTGGGAACAAATCCTGGAGCTCTTGTTCTGTGGGCAGGGCCTCACCTAGCTCAGTGTCTTCAGCTGACTCTGAATTCACTATACCTTTCCTGGAAGTTGTAGGCAGGTGCTACCCAGGGACAAACCTATCAGACAAGTCTGGCATTCATGTACTGATGAAGCTCTTCTGTACCATCCTGAGCATGTTGTCTGTAGGGTACAGAGTGACAAGTGAAAGCAGGTGTATTTCTGACTGAAGTCAGAGTTTGTTGGTCAGCAAATAGGAGCCTTCATGCACATTCTTCATTCCTGCAGTGAAGGGAAAGTGCTTGTCAAAATCCTTGGGCACGTGGGTTTGTTGCAGTGGGGGAGCTGACCTTGTCTTGCTCCAGCGATACCACTACTTCTAGATGTGTGCTCATACTTTTAAGTCATCTTCAGACTGTATTCTTAACGTGAAAGCAAACAGAGGAGAATTGATTGCTGGACAAGGTAAGAATTCTTTTAAAGCTGTTCTGAAATGCAGAGGATATGGATGGATAGCCATGTTCTTACAGGCAGAGAATTCAGTCTTTTAACAAAGAGACTTATGGCAGTGTTTGTAACTATTGCAGATATGAACACCCGAAAGTGGAATTTCCTACTGGAGGACTATCCCAAACTAAGTGAGTAGCTGCATTTTCCTGCCTAGGGCTATTTTCTGGGGGGGCAAATGAATTCTAACTTCATTTCTTGGGCTAAGCCTTTTCACTCTGGGGAGAAAAGTTGCTAATGAACTGTGAAGCAGGTGTCTTCCTGTTTTGTCAGACATTTACACTATTTGCCCAGACTAAACTTCAGAAATGTGTGTTATTCATGGCAGTCCTTTAGAGGCCCATTGGAAAGGTGGCTCTGTTTTGTCAGATTCTGCACTGGATTTCTGTGCTGTTCTGTAGAGCACATGGATGTATTTACTATCACAAAGTTATTTTTATTGTGCAGCAATTTTTAATTTACAGCAGCTCTACTTGAACTGAGGAGTTGCAGGAGAATGGATTCATCTGTTCCCACTTGCCAAGTTTGAAGAGGTTGGCATGGTGGCTGCTAAGCCTTCCTGTCCTTACAGAAATTCTGTCTTACTGTCTTTTTAGCTGTGCTCAACTTTATCCTCAGGGCCAGCCTGCCTTCCTCCCTTTTGTGTGTGTATCAATTCATAAACTGGCACAGCCACCCCTTGCTTAGAAAACAAACACATATCAGGCTGGTTTACTTCCAGTTCTTTAAGTATTGTGCATGGTGTTGTGCTATTGCATTTCACACCCAGCGAATTCTGTTTTTCAGGTCAGAGTGCTAGGTTTTCAAGTTAGCTGGTGATTTCTGTAACAACCAGTTCATCCACAGTTACAGTCATGGTGCTACCTAGGTGATTTTATTCAGTCTCCTGTGTTACTGCTGGTAGTAATGGCTTTTCAGGCAGCACACAACTGTCAAGTTTTTAATTGATGTATGAGGCAGGCTGGAATTCAGGTTGCTTCCATAGCTGAGATGATTGAGGCAAAGAGCTGCTTGTTTCTCTTGCAGAAGTATGTAGATTGGATTGAAGCAGAGGCATTCTTCTTGAAGAACAATTTCATACTCTACTAAAATGCTTTGGTGCTGGTTCATGGATGCTTAAAAGAAAGCTTAGCAAAAAAATCTTGAGAGCATTTTATTTTCCATTGCAAGTGGAATCTAAGCATGTTGTTGCTACAACATTCATTTCATGGTAGTATTTGACCCATAGACTCCTGCCTTTATGCTTCTGGGTGATGCTGGTGAAACTGTGACTCACTGAACTGAAATGTAGAACTGTGGTTTGTTGTGTTTTGGGGTTTTTTTTGGAAATGGATGCCAGTGCGCAGAATAATCCAGTCTCAGCAGCGTGCTCCTAACACATCTGCTTCTTAGTTTTTTATGTTTACTTAAGTTTATAGAGTGCTTTGAGATGAATACAATTATGCAAGTCCTAAGTATTATAATTATTATTTATCATCCCCGTTGGCCTGCTGTGTTTGCCTTCGAAGTTGTTTTGAGGGTATGTGGCTGTGGAATTTGATTGAGGTAAGCTTCAGAAAAATAATAAGCAAGGAGCTCTACACATATCCTTTGGAAGTGTGACTGAGTGTTTCAGAGCTGAAATGCTGTTGCTCAGAGCAGTTTTATCCGGCATGGACTCCTCCTTCCACAGGATACTGAAGCATGTTTAATAATTGAGTATCTGCATGCTTCTATGATGCATGTTTTAATAACATTAATAATGGTTGTAGGGCTGAAAGCCATGTGGTAGGGCCTTGCAGGAATGCAAGATCTTGAAAACAAGCGAGTGTGTCTTCGTGGAGACTATTGTGAAGCTCCAGGGTTGGGATGTTGCCAGGCCCTGATTTCAGGGAGAGCTCTCACAACTCTCTGTGAAAAGGCCCTTTTGTATGTGCAAAAGGTCTGATCCTGTGGCATGTGCAGGCAGTTTGAGCAAAGACACTGTCTTTCAGTCGTCCCTCTTGGCCATGCTGGCTGGCAGTTGTATACGTCGCATGAAGTATTCAGAATCCCACAGATTTGGGGAAAGCAAAAACAATTTCCATAAATCTTCTTGCAGGGTGTAATTTGTGAGGTCATTTGAGGCTTCTAGCATGTCCCTTTTTGAGGAACACCATTTGCTTTGTGCCTTTTCGTTTACGTATGTCAAAGTAAAGAAAATATAGAAAAGAAATTTAAAAGACTGGTTGCCATTTCCAGCAGAGATATCTGTTAGCTGGGAACTGTTTGTAGAGGTTAATATCTCCTCACCTAGTTGCTCAGTCATCTTTATATAAAGGTCATTTCAGTAAAAAATGTCTGTTGGATGAATCATCCTGGTGGCAGATATATCTTAATCACTCTCCCAGCTCATGTACAGAACAATAGCAACAGAATTATCAGTGAGCAAATTGTAGCAATTATGCTAACACATAGCTGGGTCTGTGAGTGTAATAACAAGCTTGTGCTGTACTTTGGGTGGAGAGAGTTCCTGCTATTGAAGAAGTATAAATTAAACTGGAGAATTTAAAAAGTTTGGTCATTGCCCAACCACAAATGGAAATCTTTTCATATGTATATTTCTTGGAATTGCTTTCCTCCTTCATATGGCAGGGGTCCATCCTGGTGCTTTCCTCTTGGAGATAACTGAAAAATACCTAACTGAATTCTGGAGGAGCATTTACTGCTGGTATAGTGGGTTCTCATTTCAGTTATTTTTGCAAACAGAGTTATTTTATGTCTTCCTGACTTCATATACAAACCAACCACTAAATAAAAAAAAAAAATTGCTTCCTGCAATAAAGGATCTGTGCACACACGTTTGTGTTCCTAGTGTAGAGGTGTCTTTTGTTTCTCAGTCAGTGGTTAAAGATTGATTATTAAACATGTTTTCCTGATCCCAGCTCACTGTGTGTTTTAAACAGATATTTGCTTTCATAGAAATTTACTGTTAGATTAAAAATAAATACTTTTATCTCCTTGGGACAGGATAGAGAGGCTGCTGGAGAGGACTGAAATGAAGTTGGGAAGGAAAAGAATTGCTCTGATGCTTTGCTTGTTGTGCTGCAGGGGTTGAAAAGATGGAGGCCCTGAGGTCTTTGCATAATGGAGGCTGGGTAACTCTTTAGTTTGACTGGGAAGTTTTTATGCTGCAGATAAAGTTGAGATGCTTCATGGGTGAACAGCAGTAGTGGTGAGGGACTCAAGTGGCTGCCTGTGGGTTGGTTCTGGCTGTGAGCTACTTCCGTCCAGGAGAACAGCAGTGGGCACCAGCTGAGCAGGGAGCTGCTGTTGGTACCATGTCCCTGAAGGGTGGCTGTCAGCATGCTGCTGACGGTGGTACAAGAACAGTTTCTCTGAGCCTTGAGGTGCTTCCTTTTCTTATCACTCCTCATTTACTATGTCTGGATAAAGTGGAGACAGTGCCAAACCTGTGTGAATTTGGGAACAGAAGGAGAAGCGAGTTTTCAAAGCTGAAGACGTGTGATATTCATCAGGTATCTGTGTCAGGTCACTCCTGGTCACTCAGGGATGATGGAGACCTTAGAGGTGTTTAATGCAGAATCCCAAGGTCGAGGTAAAGATGCCCCTGCCTTCTCAGCTTCAGGAGCTCTTTTGTTCAAATCCATACTTGTGAGTAAAGCGTGCCCTAAGCTGCCCTCAGTGTGAATAATCCAGCTCCAGCTGGATTAGTAGCAATCATTTCTGAATGATGGCATCAGACTTTCATTTTTTTATAAGCAAGTCTAAATAGGAGGGGAGGAGATGTGATTCATCATGTGGTTCTGAAATAGACTTCAGGGAAGAGGCCAGGCCAACACCTGTGCATGACGCAGTGCTTTCCTGAGCTCTTTCAGGATAGGAAATGATGAGTTGAGGGTTGTGCCCTGACATCCTTAATGGAAGTTGTGTGTATGTTGCCCCTTCTGATAATAAACTGCTCTGTTCTTTGCAGTGGAAGTGTTACAGAGCCTTGTGTCAGTAGAAGTGGAGCCACTGCCCGAGGCAGTAATACAAACCTTTGCTGCTCAGATACAGAGATCTACATCACAGACAGACATTCCTGATGCTGACCTTTCAGTAGTGGACTCCAAAATTGTGACGAGCCTCATGCCCTTTCAGCGGGAAGGTGTGAAGTATGTCCTTTTTGCATGCTGTTAAGAGCTAGTCCTTGCCTTGAATTGTGTACTTTATATTGGTGCCCAGGCTGCATCCTCTTCCATGGAGGCCTCCACAAGTCTCCAGACTCTTGGGCTGTTATACTCTGGCACTCTGGGCTCTTGTTTGGTACAATATGATTTGTTTTGTTTGTTCTTTTTGTGTATTTCTTTTTCTTTGAGTGACACATCTGTTTCTAGCTAGTATTCTTCCTCATGAGTCAGGAGGAAAGTAGCATTTTTCTAGTCTCATAAAATTGATCAAATGATACATCTCTGATCTCCCTCTTGTGATTCAGTATGTGCCTAATTGTCATATGATTTTTTTATTTTGTAAGGTCATCTCTTTTCTCCAAGTGCATCTCTTTGTTGTTTTTTAAATATTAGCTTCACATGGGAGAGTGCCAGAAAATAGAACCCTGCCCTGAAAGATTTAAAATGACTAATTGTATGTAGAGATAAACTTTTAAATCACCCTGTTGACAATATATGATATTAGTTGTTGATTTCAAGATGCAGTCCAGGAAAGTCTGTACTTACTGGTGTTAAAGTGGCATTGTTGTTAATATTTTCTTAGCCAGGACGAACTCTGGGACAGAATGTGAGTAATATCACAGAATGTGCTTTAAATAATTGCAAGTTCTTGAGACTACTTCTCATATGAAATCAAAGTATCAAAGGACTGGGCTGAACCACTCTGTCCAGGAGCTTCCAAGCTTTGAGAAATTTGAGAGTTGCTCACTTGTGTTAAGACTAAGGGAGAAGATCCAGGTTCACTGAAGAATCCAAACCGCTTACAAGTGACCCATGTTATAGGCTTGGTGATGAGTTATGCTTTTCTTGACTGCCAGGACAGACAGTAACCCATTTCTTACTCTTATTTCTCCTCTCTGTTTTCCACAGTTTTGCAATTTTAAGAAATGGACGTTTACTCCTTGCGGATGACATGGGCTTGGGCAAGACCATCCAGGCGATCTGCATCGCCGCCTATTACCGAAAGGAATGGCCTTTGCTGGTGGTGACACCTTCTTCCGTGAGGTTCACATGGGCAGAGGTACTGTAAGCTTGAGCATGTGCAGGTGGCTAGTAGAGGGCATGTGTGATGATTATGTTCTGTTGTACACTGTACAAGTTAAAATTTTAAAAATATTTATATTAAGGGGAAGAAACTAAAAATTGTACTCATTTAGAAACTTGAGGGGGGTGAAATTGCTTTGCATTGACTGTATGGCATATGCTTATTTTCTTTTATTGGCAGATCTGCCTTTTGTGGTCCAGCTGATCTGTTAAAAAGAGGGAGATCTAGAGAAAGTGTCTCCTCTGCCCCTCTGTTAACTTTGTTCCTACAAGTCAGCTGGCTCCAAGGGGGTGTTTTAGTCAGCAGTGTCGAAGACAGTAGTTGCATTCAAGCAATTGTCTGTTGTATTCAAGCACCTCATAGCAGCATTTGCCAGTCCCTTGGCTGGAATAGAAGCCCAGATACTGGGGTTCTCTGCTCTGTTCAGGAGGCTCTGTTATCATCATCGTTAAGTGTCTGTCGTAATACATCTTTTGGCCTGTCCACTGTATGCTGCTGACTCCTCAGTCCCTTATTAATGCTGATCAGAAGCCCAAGAAAGCTGTGTGGTTGTGAAATGTGTCTTGAAATAATCGCTGTCATGGCTTGTACACTGAGGCTGTTGGGTTGCCATAGGCTAGTGAAATGTTCACTGTGGGAGAAAACAGTGAGCCAGAGGTTTTAGGTCAGTAAGTTAATTCCTAAGCAGGAGGAGAGGGTGGAAGTTTAGCGTTTTGTGGAGTGTTGTATTGATGAGAAGTGTACTGTTTGGGATTTGCTGGGTTTATGCTGTAACCAGCTTGTTAGAGCATCTTGGTGTGTGTTTTCACATCCAGTTGTGCAACAAAACGTTGGGTGACAGGAAAAGAGTTTTCTGCTGAACAAGGGAGTGATGCTTTTCACATTTGATATTTCAAAGGTTTGTAGACCTCTGGATCAACACCTAACCCGAATCCATGGCTTCTGTGGGCTTCCTACTGGGAACAATTTGGGGCCTGCTTTTCTGAAGTACTGGGTACCTGCAGCTAAACTCCTACATCCTGCTTTGAGATTTAAGCAATAAGTTGGTTTTGGCTTTTTTTTTTTTTTGAGTACTTGATTTACTCTTCCTTCCCCTAGTGCCAACTTCCCAGGAGGCTGTTGTGGGAGAGGTTTTTAAGACATTTGGTTTAAAATGATCTGTTTTGCTTTGTGGGTATGTGAAGGATGCAGGTCTAAGAACAATATGTCACAGAAAGTGGAAGAAGATGGAGTTTATTATGGTCTGTAATCTGCTCAGTTCATTCTTGCACAGACGTGTTTTACTGTAATGGTAGAAGCTTTTGTGGTGTCTCTCGAGCTGAATTCCGAGAAATTGTCTTCATCTCAGAGGTGTCAGTGTTTTATTTTGGCTTTCTGGGCTCAGGCCACTGAGTACCTTTATATTGAAGGTGCCATAGGAAGCTAGTGGGAAGATGTGAGGTACTGTTGTGTGAGAAGTACTGCAGCCATGTGCATTTGGAGTTAAACATTGAATCTTAAATAATGGTCAGGGCAGTTTCAAAGCACTTCTTGTGGACAAAGGTCAGCATCAAGTAAGATATATAGGATCACTTTTATGCTGACTTTTAGTCATGTGCCCTTTATAACAGGAGAGGGCAATACAACTAGGAGCTTCCAGATACTTTCCCATTGCTGCCACCTTTGTCTGAGTTTTGGCTTAGTGTCAGTCCCATATTTTCTGGTTGGGATCTAACCTTGCTGGCACGTTGACCCATTTTGGTTGTGGTGCTTACCATAAGCAGTGAAGGATAGTTAATTGTTAGTTTCTCACATACTGAGAAATGTGGAACACTCATTATTTAAGTCTTCTGGCAGCTGCATGTGGTTGCTGAAGAGAGAAGAGGAATGATGCTTGGGGGGATTTCAACAAATGAAGGGCCTAGAGACAGAGATGCTATTTCTCATCACCATTTGGATACATTTCTGTAGGGACCAGATCCTGATTGCTAAAGTCCCATCCAGTTCTCTGCAGAGCAGCATGGGCAGAACTCAAATGTTGCAGAGAGGTTGGTGTCATTGGGGCATAATCACAAGGGAAATGGTGGGTGCTCAGGAGCTGACAGATGGGTTTGGGGGAGGATATCTTGCTCTGGTGTGTGGAACATTTCATAGAGGTTGATTTGAATGACTATCACCACATGTATTTCAGCTGCTGTCATAGAGCAGCTGGTGTGTTGTCAACTTGATCTTTTCATTATGTTTGTTTGCCTTTTTTTAGAGTTTTTAAGGAGAGGTAGTGGAAGAGTTTTTGATCTGGATGAGTTGTACTTCGTCCTCACTGTGGAGTAAACATTGCTATAGTGAGACATGTTTACTGCTTAGTCTGTGTTTCACAGCCTGAGGTTTCCTGTTGAGTAGGAAAACTGAATTACCCTGTCAGTAGTGGTCACTGCGTTTTCTGGCTCTGAGCATAGCAGGTAACACTGTCAGCAGGTTATGGACATTTCTACTGCAGATCAGTAAGAAGCAGGAATAGATCATGTTTGAGCCTTCCTAGCTGTGGAAGGTAGATTTGGCCTTACAGCCAGAGTTCTGTTCTTGATCTTCCCATTACTACGATTGTTGCTGAGGGAAGGCTGCTTACCCTTACTGTGCTTCCAGCTGATGTCTAATGGAGGGTAGGGTGGTTCCATGTTCTAAGCATTCTTGAGGATGCTCTGTGAAGTCCTTTGGGATCCTGGCAAAGGACGTAAGCACCAAAATGCAATTAGTTGTTTTCCTCTTCCTCCAGGCATTTCACAGGTGGCTTCCATCCTTGAGTCCAGGTAGCACCAATGTCATAGTAACTGGCAGAGACAACCTAACAGCAAGCTTGATCAACATCGTCAGCTTTGACCTCCTCAGCAAGATGAACAAGCAACTTAAGAGCACTTTCCAAGTAGTTATTATTGTAAGTGGTACACTAAAACGTTGAAGTTTTATACGCTCCAGTTGAAGTAACCTTTGTGTTGTACAGCAGGGAAGTGTAAAATGGGCCTTATTTAGGACTGAAACTGTCTTGTAATTGTGGCCATGATCACACCTGTCTTGGAGTAGAAGCAGGATGTTTCTCTTAAACCTTTTGAGATAACTAGTGAAGTTATTAGAGTTTCCTTTTTGATTCCTGAGGCTTTGTTTTCTCTTCTGCTGCTTATGGTGCCTTTCTGATGTGGTTGGGCACGTCCTCTGCTGGAGAGAAAGTTGTTTAATGTGGTATGTCAATACAATATTCTTGGAGTTGTATCTTTTTAAGGGGATTGGCCTTCAGGATGGTGTTACTGTTTATCCTGTAAACCAGATAACCTCTCAACATCAAGTATGTGGGTAAAGCATTAAAAAAATCTCCCTTTGCTTGTGTTCCACTGACAACCTGCATTAAACCTCCTTTGATCACTTGTATAATTTCTTCTGTAAATAACTTGAAAATCCATTTTTTAACCTTTTACAGAGCCATGGTAAAAGGCATATTTTGAATTTCAGGTACTAAAAATGCAAAACATCTAGAGTTTCAAATCAGTAGAGACTAAAAGTGTATACACAGCATACTGTTTGTTCTCAGTCTAGTTTTCAGCATGCACGTGCACCTGTCCTGAAGATCATGACAACTGGAACATAATATTCCTTTTGTTTCTCAGCATCAGATGGGAATGTGGTAATAGGTTGGGTTCTTCAGAGACCAAACTACTCATGGGTGAATTGATTTTTTTTTTTTTTTAAGTTTTATCTTTTTCCCCTGCCCACTCTGACAAGATATTCTGTCAGGGTGGAAATGCAGATTGTTACTCTTGTATGCTGGTGCTTGGAGTAAAGGGAGTTGGGCTCTGGGTTACTGCCCTGGAACCTTTTACCAGCCCTGAGCTGGCAGATGTTCTGTGTGTTTATATGTTCAATTTGGACCCTGTATATGTTTTAGCAGATGAGAGTAGTCCTACTGAGTGCTGAACTTCCCTGCTTTTTCTTCCAATCTTATTTTGATGGCTGAGAACATTAATGTAGGCTATTTGTTAATCATGAGGGAGAAGGCTGTGCCTGAGAGGCTAAGCAGTTGTATTGTCTTTGCATGGTTGCTTGCTCATCCACACATCGAATGATGAGTATGTACCCTTGGAGGGTGCTGATTACTTTTTGTGTTTAAGTTTTTTGCTTTGCTTCTGCAGTAGAAATGAAGTCTGTTTGGGGGTGATGTCTCAAGTAGGAAGCTATTATCCACCTGGTGGGCCCTATCAGCAGAGCAGTTGGATCCTAATTAGATTTCTTTCTTTTCCTTATTGTTTTCATTAACCCCTTATTTAGGGAAGTGGTACTGTGTAGGCCTCCTGTGTTTGTCACATTTAAAGGACACACAGGGGCAAATGATGAGAATCAGTGGTGGAAATAATGCTCCTCTTTCTCCTTCCTTTTCCAGCCCCTTCTCTTCACTTGTTTGTGGTCATTTGAGATTCATGGCTTTAAGCTTTGATTTCTGTTCCATTTGCTTGCAGCTGCAGGTTGGAATGTAGGAAGTCTGCTACTCTCCATGATGTCTTTTTGTTTAGAATTTGATGTGACTATCCCAGTGCTTGAAATATCCTAGGATGATAGGCTTGTAATATTAGATAGCTGAGAATACTGAGAACTTGCTCTGTAGCATGCAATTGGACTATGGAGCAGAACTGTCTTCACTTTCATGCTTGTTTTGTTTCAGGATGAATCTCACTTCCTGAAGAACGTAAAAACTGCACGATGCCGAGCTGCCATGCCTGTACTCAAGGTGCGTATGCTGGGTGACAAACCTCCAGCAGCTAAGGTCAGGCTTCCAGAGCAGTGTTGCTCCATTTACCAGGTTTAGGAACCAGCAGCTGAATTCTTGCGCGTGCAGGTGTAAATCCAGGTAACATTGTAGATGCAAGAGCAAATTTTGTCTCTGGCTTAGCCACTTGTTTCCATGCAAATGTTAGATGGTAAGACCTAACAAAAGAACTTCAGAAGCAACCTTAATTTAATTGTGGTACTGCCACTGAGTTTTATGGTGATGGGAAAAAGGGAATGTCAAAATTTACTGAACGTATTCAGGGAGAGTAGAAAGAATGTAGTAGTGTCAACATAGCTTGTTTAATGGAGATAATCATAATCAGTTACTTCTTGGCACACAAATTGCTGCTGTATATTGAAATGACATTACCTAGGTGCCTTCCTTGGCTTTGGTTTTGGGCTCTATGCTGTTACTGCAAGCTTACAATGTATTTGTGTGTCTGGGGTTCAGGAGCACTACTGCTGATTAAATGTACAGAACTAGTAGGAAATGGCAGAATGGGAGGTTAGCAAGACAGGTGGCCCACAGAAGGGAGGCAATATTCAGTTATGCAGTAACAGAAGAAATGTAAATTTTAATGTCTGCCTGTTGACCTGGGATCAAAGAATCAAACTCTCCCTGGTAGCATCTAGCAGATTAAAGTTACAAGTAGTTTCTAGACACTGCAGGGTCTGTACATTAGAACACAGTAAATGCAGGTCCTCTTTAGCAATCAGCAAGTGTGTATAAAGAAAAGATTCGATCTGTGATGGCTTTATACCAGCCAACTTTTATATGCAAGATTCTTAATGGCAAGCTGAAGGTGGTTGTCCTTGAATAATTTCACTGTTCTCTTTAAAGGCCTGACTCTTGTCTTTCCTTGGCTTTCAAATCACTTCAGTCTTATAATGTTTGGAAGTGAAATACCAGGTCCAATTTTACGAGCAGTTTGAAGTACAATTATTAGGGTATATAAAAATGATGGAAAATAACAAATTTACCTCATTGCAAAATGCTGAAGAAGCAGTCTGTCCTTTTCTACTTGTAGCTTTGTAAGGATCAGCTTGTCAAAATTATTTGTGGGCTACAAGATATGAAAGTGAAAGATGTTAGCTGTTAAGTGGAGGTTAATTGCCTGTACACTCTTACTGGGAATTGACAGTGTTATGTTGTCATATCACTGGTCTTAAAGAATTGAGAACTGGTGCTTCTGAAACTGAATTTGTCTTTTGAAAACATGAAGTTTCATGTTCATATCATCACTATCTCACCTGCATACAGTACCAGATGTTTCATGTTAGATGTTCAGGTCAATTTTATTCTCCTGCTTGCTGACCATAACTTCTGAAGTGAGTATTTGCTATAATAGCCATTCTTCTGCCCTCCTTGCTTTCCAACACAGGCATTTTGCTCTAAAACTAGCCCCTTTGGCAGGTTTGTCTTCAAGTTCCAGTGGGTGATGCTGTGTTCACTGCTGGCACAGCACATCACAGCAATGCTTTCATATTTGAAAGAACTGCTAAAATATGAGTTTTTATCATGGAATACTGAATTTAACAACTGTACTCTGTCATCTTTAAATAGTCAGTGGGGTAAAAATGGGAGTATTTTCAGTATTTTACATGATACTTTGAGATTATTGAAGAAGAGGCCTTGATAAACCTGATGCTGAGGGTAATATTCTTGCTCTTGCTTTCTTGATGTTAAAAGGATTTAGAGCAGTACTGGGGCTCTTAGACCAAAAAAAGGTGTATCCCTAGGCAAGCCCTTGATAGGTAACTGCTTCTAGCACCTCAGTCCCTACCTTAAGGCCACAGTGTGAAGCCATGCCAGTGCTGTACCCAGAGCCCCTGCAGTCAGCTCGTGCCTTGTCTACCTTCTAAGTGTTGCCACTGCTAACTGTTGTTAGCATTCATCATTTCATTCATGGCTTGGCTTCGTGGACGAAGATTTGGGAAGGGCTTTGCCCACGCTTATTGCAAGCGCGTTGATGGCTGAAAAGGCCAATGCGGGATAGGCAAGACCGGTTGCAAAGAGCACACCGGAGGGTCTCCTTGGGTGGTATAGTCGAGGCACGGTTCTTTCTGCGCTGTCTTTTCTCCTCGAGCTTGATTCTACGCGTGCTCTCAAAGGAGACAGCAGCGTTATGTATGGTGTGTCTCCAAATCTCCCGATTGGAGGCCAGGGTGGACCACTGATGGTGGTCAATATGGCCTAGGCTGAGGTGTTGTTTCAGGGAGTCCTTATATCTCCTCTTTGGAGCTCTTCTCTTGCGGCAGCCGGTGGCAAGTTCACCAGAGAACACGATCTTAGGGAGGCGGTGATCCGCCATCCTGGAGACGTGCCCTGCCCAACGCAGCTGCGTTTTCAGCAACATGGCCTCAATACTGGTGACGTCTGCCTGTTCAAGGACAGCAACATTAGTCACGTAGTCAGTCCAGTGGATGTTTAGGATTGTGCGGAGGCAGCGCTGATGGAAGCGTTCGAGGAGTCGCAGATGGTGGCGGTAGATGACCCATGATTCAGACCCGTACAGAAGAGTAGGCAGTACCACGGCTCTGTAGACACTGATCTTTGTACTTTTCTTCAGGTGTTTATTGCACCAGACTCTTTTATGGAGTTTTCCGAAAGCTCTGTTTGCCTTTGCTATTCTGTTGTCTATCTCTTTGTCGATCGTGGCATCTGAGGAGATGATGCTACCCAGATAGCTGAACTGCTGGACTGGCTGAAGCTCTGACTCGCCAATGGTGATGTGGGGATGATGGTAATCATCTTGTGGTGCTGGTTGGTAGAGAACTACTGTCTTCTTTAAGCTGACTTCCAGCCCAAAAAGCTCAGCCGCCTCTGCAAAGCAGGATGTTAAGCGCTGCAGAGCTGCTTCTGTGTGGGCAACAAGGGCGGCATCGTCAGCAAAAAGCAGCTCGCGGACAAGGTGATTCAGGGTCTTGGTGCGGGCCTTCAGTCGCCTTAGGTTGAAAAGGCTCCCATCGGTACGATATCGGATATAAATGCCGTCTTGTTCGTCGAGGTCTGCCGTGGCCCTTTGGAGCATCATGCTGAAGAAAACTGTGAATAAAGTTGGTGCGAGAACGCAACCTTGTTTCACACCATTGGCTATTGGGAAGGGCTCAGAGAGTGCATCGCCGTATCTGACTTGGCCGCGCTGCCCCTCATGTAACAGGATAATCATTTTGAGGAACTTGGGGGGACATCCTAATCGTTCCAAGATCTGCCACAGACCTTTTCTGCTCACAGTGTCAAAGGCTTTGGTGAGATCAACGAAAGTTACATAGAGACCCTTGTTCTGTTCCCTACACTTCTCTTGCAGTTGTCTAAGAACGAATACCATGTCTGTGGTACTTCTGTTGGCTCTGAAACCACACTGACTTTCAGGTAGAAGTTCTTCTGCGATAGCGGGTACCAATCTGTTCAATAGTATTCTCGCGAGAATTTTTCCAGCAATGGAGAGCAGAGTTATGCCTCGGTAGTTTGAGCAGTCTGACTTTACTCCTTTTTTCTTGTACAGGGTGATGATGATTGCATCACGGAGATCTGGTGGTAGTTCGCCTTGTTCCCAACAGCGCACAACTAGCTCGTGAAATTTAGCATGGAGCGTTTGGCCTCCATGTTTCCAGATTTCAGGCGGGATTCCGTTGACCCCAGCTGCCTTGCCGGTTTTCATCTGCTGTATGGCCTTAAGGGTCTCTCCCATAGTAGGGGCTATATCCAATTCATTTTTCACCGTTTGTTTTGGGATGAGCTGGATTCCTGAGTCTTGGACTACACGGTTGGCACTGAAGAGAGTTTGAGAGTGTTCAGACCATCGATTCAGGATGGAGGTTTTATCTGTGAGAAGCGTTTGGCCATCTGCGCTGAGTAGGGGGCTCTGAACTTGGTGTGTGGGTCCGTACGCTGCTTTCAGAGCCTCATAGAATCCTCTGTGGTCACCCAAATCTGCGCATAGTTGAGTCTTTTTTGCTAGGTTGAGCCACCACTTGTTCTGGATGTCTCGAAGTTTCTGTTGGAGTTTACTGCATGCAAGACGAAAGGCTGCTTTTCTTACATGGCAAGATGGCTGAGCGAGGTGTGCTTGGTGAGCAGATCTCTTCTTTGCCAGCAATTCCTGGATCTCTGGATTGTTTTCATCAAACCAGTCTTTGTTCTTCTTTGTGGAGAACCCTAAGAATTCTTCGGAGGACTGCAGGATGCTGTTTTTAATATATTGCCAAAGCGCTTCAGGAGAAGAGTCTATGGGACGGTCTTCGAGCCTAGTTTGAAGGTTTGCCTGGAAGCTGTCTCTCACTGCAGCTGTTTGAAGATTGTTAACTTGGAGCCTCCTCCTCAGAATGCCGCCCCTCTTAGGTTTGGGCTTAAAGTGGAGGTTAAGTTTGCAGCGCACAAGGCGGTGGTCTGTTTGACATTCTGCACTAGGCATCACTCGGGTGTGACAGACATCGCGAACGTTTCTCTGGCGCACTAAGATACAGTCAATGAGGTGCCAGTGTTTAGATCGAGGATGCATCCAGGTTGTCTTCAGGCTGTCTTTCTGCTGGAAGATAGTGTTGGTGATGGTAAGCTGCTGCTCAGCACAAAACTCTAGCAAGAGGCGACCGTTGTCATTGCAGTTTCCAACTCCATGCTTGCCTAGTACTCCTTTCCAGGCTTCAGAGTTCTTACCTACTCGGGCGTTGAAGTCACCAAGGATTATGATCTTATCATCCGCAGGAACCTTTTGAGTAAGGCGGCGCAGATCGGTGTAGAATTTGTCTTTTTCTGTAGGGTCAGCTTGGAGAGTTGGGGCATATATGCTGAAGAGAACAACATGTTGCTTGTTGTGTAGCGGGAGGCGTAAGGAGATAATGCGATCGGAATGACCTGTTGGCAAATTTTCAAGTTTAGAGGCGATGGAGTTTTTAATCATGAAGCCAACTCCGGAATGATGACTTTCGGTTTTGGGTTTGCCTGACCAATACAGTGTGTAGCCGGCACCATGTTCTTTAAGGCTGCCTTCCTCATGAAGGCGAACTTCACTGAGAGCAGCAATGTCGATGTTGAGTCGTGACAGTTCGTGAGCAATTATAGCAGAACGGCGTTCAGGACGCCCACTGTCTGCTGTATCGAGCATGGTTCTGATGTTCCAACATGCGAGTGTCAATCTGGACACACCTTTGGAGGCAGGTGTATGCCTTTGTCTCTTTGTCTTTGGTTGACCGCAGAAGAAGATGTCCGTTGGCCGCGGCTAGCCAACCGGATTGGAAGGGGAGATGAGCTTTGGTTAGGCCACCTTTTCTAGGCCCCTCTCCATGCGGAGCAAGCAGTGCTCTCCTTGAAAAAGGCTGCTTGGTCATTCAGGATGCTGCCGAACGAGACTGTCATCTCCTGGGTCAGTCTCGAGCGACCAATGTCCTGAACCGCCTGCATGCAGGGTTGGGTCTGCGGCTTCCAGTGACATCTTTCCACCTGCCGTTTCGTCCCTTGCCTATCGCTACAGGGCTTTGCAAACGTGAATACACCCTTCAAGCCTGCGCGGTGGATTTTTTAGGTGAGGCGCAGCGTGCGCGAGACTGGCCCCACCCTTTACACCTGAGGTTCATCTGCCAGGGCCTAGCGAGCTTGGACGGTGACAGCGAAGTCCTCAGGTCGTAGGTTTGGTTAGAGTATCCTTCTCTTAGATGGATGGCCTTACAGGGCTAAACGAGCTCCATCTGCCCGGGTTTGGAGTTAGAGTTGTCCTTCTCCTAGGATGGTTGCCCGAAGGCTAGTGAGCCCATCCTGCCCGTGGACACACTTTGTCTGACCCCTCAGTTGAGACCTGTCAGGCTTGGGAGACCCTACCGGAGGCATATGCCACCACCAGCATAGCTCTCAACTTCGCAAGGGCACGCAAGCTCTTTCCCCACGGCAAGGGGGTGCCCATGAAAGAGTGTTAGCATTATACTGCTTTAAACTTTCTGAAATTTCCAGTTGCTTATATTTCCCATGAGGTTCCCAGCATCCTAAAGCATGAAAGCTTAGCCTTGAACTGACTTTTAGGGACAGAAAGAGGGGGCGGGGAAAACCCACCTAAGAAATGTGATCCTTGGTCTTCACATGCTACTAGGATTTATGAGTCCATAATGACACTGAATGGATCTAAGTTAAATTGTTTCTGAACCTGAAACTTCCATCTGTACTTAATGGATTCTTTTTATCTTGATAGAATCTGCTCCTGTGACTTCTCCATTTGAATAATAAGTAAAATACAAAAATTGTTGCAAGCATTTGGACAGAACTGCGCAATAATCAGATTAAATCAATACATTCATAATAAAGATGACTTACCTTGGATATTAATTTTGAATCTGCCTTATTAGATGGCCAAGCTGAATCTCTACCTGTGAAATATTTAACCCATGGTTACAGCATTTAAAGCCACTTTTTAGTTTTAATATCTGACATTGACTGGTTTTCAAAATGAAGTGGTATTTTTAGTGACTCAGTGCCATTCATCTTCTGCTCTCTTGCATATATTGCAGAGCAAGTCTGGTATGGAATTGTCAAGCAGAACCACGTATTAGACATGTGGCCCAAGTTTTTCAGTTGGAAACTTCTAGACATTTTTTTAAATACTAAAAAAGACCCCACCCAAGCCCAAACTGTGTGAGTATGCAGTATTCTCTGTGTATAGTATTCAGTATCTTTGTGACATAATTAGCTGCTACCCTGACAGAGATTTAGGAGGGTTTTGCTTGGGACAGTGGAAAGTGTGACCAGAAAGACTCTTTAGTGCCCTTTTATAATGGCTGGATGTGGGCACTGACCAAGCTTGCTACCTGGTAGCTTGCCTGAGGTCATTAGTTGTGCCTAATTTGTTGTTATTGGACAAAACTTTGAGAGGAACTTATTACACAGTTAAGATAGAGTGAGCTGAAATAGCAGCAGCAAAATGTTTAGGCCTGATTTCTTACTCGCTTCACGGTTGCAGTGGATGTGCAAAAAGCTTGTGGGTGTGCAGACTTGTACATGGGGGAGAATGCTTCATCTGCCTATGTGGAACCAGGTGGCAGGGTTTGTACACAGTCTGTGTGTGTCCCTGCAAAATTCTGGAGGCGGGAGGATTGAAAGCCATAGTAGAAAACAGTCCTTTGATGTTTTGGCGTGTGGCAAAATCCTGCTTTCAAGCTCAGCCAGCTTTCACACTGCCCAGTCTGTGCCAGCAGCTGCATGAGATCTGTCCCCAGCTTCACCATCTCTCCTGGTACTCAAGAGGGCTAGAAGTTCCTATGTTCAATGTGGTCCTTTTGTCTTGTTTCCACCCACATCAAAATGAGAGTAGCCTCATACTGTGGGCTTCGGTTGAGTTGCTGGCTTTTCTCTGCCCCTAATCCAGAGTTGTGACAATCAGTAATAGGACCTACTTGTCAACGTGCTGTTTTCTTTAGTCTCATGTTCTAAATTCTCCTGGGTGTACCAACAATACTATTTGTTCCCTTTGCCCTGCATCTCCTTCCCTCAGATGAAGTGTCATGGTGTTACATGTTTTGTAAGTATTTTATTTTTCCCTTCCAAGATGAGGCTGGCCCAGAGACATGAACGTAGGAGAAGGAATATACATGCTACCAATATTCATAAAACAGCAAAGCCTCAGGGGTGTAGATGAAGAAGAAACAACAAAACAGAAGTTTTTCACTGATCTGTGGTGGGATCTTTTGGGGACCAGAGTGAAAAGGATTCTACATCCTTTGACCAGCCAAAGTGCTGCGTAGTCTTTGTTCTTCTGTGATTCCATGGAGTACTGCAAGGCAGTGGAAACTGGCAAAGGTCCTGATGGAACATGGACGAGTTTTTTTGAAAGCATGACAATAAGTTTATAGTGAAGAACTGGGTTAGAAACTGAGAAATAAAAAGTAGTATCTAATCAAAGATTCCAGTGGTGTAAAATGGCTTTGTTCCACAACATTTGGGTAATATTACTCATGTGATTGTGCCTGTTGAGCTGCTGTTCAGGTTAATGGCATGATGCGCATTCTGACGTTTGCAGGGTTCAAGGTCTTTGCTTCTATTATGGAAGTCCAAATAGATTGTGTGACTGGAATGTAGTATTCTTTGTGCCCGATTTAATGAAGAGATGCTTCAAAATAATGGAGGGAAATAGGTGAATGCTGAAGGTAGAAGGTAAGGAGGGAACAAATCCATATGGATTGGGTAAGTAAGTCTTCACTCTTCACCTGCTGAGAGAAGGAACTTCATCTTGAAATCAGAGCAGCTGTGGGCCCTCACAGCTGCATCTTCAGGTCTGCCCTTACCTTCCAATTTTCATTCCTTCTCAAAATAGAGAGGTAGTGCAATTTGCTTTAGTCATAGCTGATTGTTGCTATTTGACACACTTTCTCTGTCTAGATGTCACTTAAGAATAGGGAAAGACGTTTTTTTGAATAACCAATGTAGGATCATCTTACAAAATGTAGATTCCTATTCATCTTATCCAAGTACAGAAAAAGACTCCCCAAATCAGCTGCAACACTTTCCTTTTATCAAATCTTCTATTTCTTCAGGTGATTATCTCTTATTTTATGGCTGCTCTCAGATATTTTTTTATCTCACACCATAACGTATTCTTATGCTAAGCAGTTCAAAATGACAGAGTAAGCAAAAACTGGGGACACAAGTAATTGTATAGCCAGAACCAGCCACACTTATTTGAAAAAGTGTATCAATCTGGCACATGGCAGAGCTCATGCTGGGAGATTAATTTAACTCAGACAGTCAGTGTATGTTAATGAGGATTTTTGCATGTTCTATTATTTCTTTGTGGCATAACCACCCCTCCTCACCTACTCCACTTTGAATCAGTTGGGTGCTGGGTTTTGACCTCTCAATTAAGTGCCATCAGGAGCTACCATTTCTTAAATTATTCTTTGACTTATGAAAGTGACTTTTGTAAATGTTGTTACAGCTGTGGAATTAAGTGTTACTGGTGTATTGTGTGTTCAGGTGTAATGCTACAAAGCCACAACCATCTGATGTTACTTAGTGTGTGAGGGCTGCAGACCAGGTCTCCACTAGTCAAGTCATTGTCTGAGTTCCCTGAAGCAGTGTCACAAGAAAGCAGCTGTAAGAACAGTCACAAGGACACAGAGAGAGAGAGGAGTTCTGGGGAAGATTAAACTTCATGCCTAAATGCTAATGAGCAGCTAATGTTAGTTCTCCTGTGCAGAAATATGTATCAGTTGATTACAGATCTGGTTTTGCTAGAAAGTCCTTGCTGGTGCCTGCAATCTTATTTTCCGTGCTGTTGTTCTGTATTCTTCTTACAGACCTCGGAAGAAAGAGGGTAAGCTCTCACTCTTGACAGCACAGAAGGTTCAGTAGGAAAAAAATAATTAAGCAGTGATCAGCAGAAACTTCTCTGCGGGAGCAAATCTTTATTGGCATTTATTCAAAACGAGTTGCCACTAGAAAAAGAAATGTGAATCAAAGCCATTTTTCATCTAGAATTTAAGTAAACCTTCAACACTTGGAAACTTGTCTTCCTACAATTTTTTTCTTCTCTTCTTTCTTGGGCTCCTTCTGTCATGAATTTTAAAACTGGAAGGGACCCTTGGGATAATGAGTTATACCACCTATGTTCCACACAATTTTCTGGAATTAATTTCTTCAAGTTCTTCACAGACCTTGTAGAGCTGGTGTCTTTTGGGTTTGTTTTGTTTGGGGTTTTTTGTAGTTGTTTTTTACTTTTCAATTTCTTCAAAATGGTTAGTTATAGAAGAAGTATCACAGCTCTTGGTAAGTGCTTGCAGTGGTGAGATTTCTGAACAGACAGGCTAAGTTGTGCACAGCAAAGCAGCAGCTGGACAAGTTTAGAATTCAACCTGTAACCTTCATCATTCTGTCTTCTGATACCTATTTAGAGATTGGCGAAGGAGCCTGACTAATTGTTTTGACTATTGAGGAATTAATGTTCCAGCCTCATCTCATGTAGCTCCTGGGAAACACCCTCCAAAAAGAGAAGCCTTGAGAATGGCATAAAACCTTTCAACACAGTTGGGTTTATGTTGTGTTTAATACATCCCTAGACTGTTTTGAGTGAACTTTTCTTGCTTTAGCTTGATCCAGAGTTCTTTGAAATGAACTGGCTCTAACTGCATGACCTCCATGTTGTCTTTTCCTAGCAGTGGTCTTCTGTTAGTCCAGGAGTAAAAAGATTAATTTGGAGGTTTCTTATGGGACTGGATTGTCTTGCATTTCAGCAGATTTCTCAGGGTGGTGTCCGGTTACTTCTCAAAGGCTTCTGCAAGGCATCAGATATTGTCTAGGTTCTGCTCAGCTGGCCCCCACTGTTACCCTAATTTTAAAAAATAACCTAATTTCTGCTTCATAACTTTGTTGCCTTGTGGGATCTGATATTTTCATTCTCTGTGACTTCTCCCTCTATTGAGTAGGATAGGTGCCTTTGTCTTGTGTGAACTAACTCTCACCTTCCGACATGTCCAAAGGTTTGACCTCTCCTCTTATTTAGTTAAACATTTTAAAAAGCAGGATATTTATGGGACTTGTCTGATATGGTGGTGATCACATTTCCTTCTGATCTGTTTAATAGGGATGGAGGCAGAAGGCAAGTCCCATCATGATTACCACCTATATATAAATATCTGATAAAGAGTCCTGAAATTAATTTCCGGTAGCTGATCTGTGAACTTTTTCCGCCAGATTTGGTTGGGAAGTGAATGAATCAGCTGTGTAGATTTGGGTGACTGGTAGATAGTGAAATGATAAGAGAATTTAATTTTCTTTTTCATTTAAATGTGAATGAGCTGTTGGTACAGATGTCACTCAAGAATCTCTTTGTTATTTTAACGAACCTGCATTAAACCATGCAGGAAATTACAAGGCATGTGTAATTTAAATACTACATGTGAATTTACAGCAGTAGAATTTCATAGCTCTAATAATAGAATTAGATAATAATGGAGGTACAAGGGTAGAAATTAATCTTGGAGGCTTTTATGTCTGTAGTGTAATTTTTCTCCCCACTTTTTGGGAGCACCTACTTTAGGTACAGGTTGCCTACCCCTTCCTGTCTCCCCTACAACACATTTTACAATCATCTTACATGATTCATATTTATTAACTCATCTTCTAGCATCCAGCCAGCTGTGCCTAGGCTCACCATGGGTGTCAGAGGGGCATCTTCTGGTCCTGCTTCAGGCAGCTTCATCTTTCTCTCCTTACTAGTAGAATTCAAAAAGGGGAAAAAAATGAACAAAAAGTAAGAAAAAAATTCTTCTTCTGTGGATCTCTTCTGCTCTTGTGCAGAAGACAGTGTTTTTATGGCTTGCTGTGGCAGGTTTATTACAAGAGAATTTATTTTGGAGGTGAGAATGTACCTGAGAGGGTGTGTCATTTTTTCTGTGACATCTGATGCCAAATGAAATGTTGAGCTGGGCATAAGATATTAATGTGTCCAGTGGGTAAATGCCAATTCAGAAAGTACTGTCATAAAAACTGATGTCCCCTTCTCTTAGGGCATCTGGATGATAAGAAAGTATGGTTTGTCCTGCTTTCTAGAAGTTTTAAGCACTGTCCTTGAGTGTCTTCAGGCAGCAAAGGCTTGAAAGTATCTGTGGAAAGTGAAGCACTCTTCCATTTAGGGTGCTTGGATAATGGCTCTGGGATTTTTCTTTCAGGACTGGAGATGACTTGTTAGCAGGCTCTGATTGTATTGCAAGCTGTATGGTAATGATGCTCTGTTTTGCTTTCCCAGGCTGCCAAGAGAGTGATCCTGCTTTCGGGAACCCCTGCCATGTCACGGCCTGCAGAGCTTTACACACAGATTGCGGCTGTCCAGCCAGCCTTCTTCCCACAGTTCCATTCCTTTGGGCTACGCTACTGTGATGCCAGGAAGGTACTTCAGTGGGTGAAGTGGCAGACTGCAACTCTGCAAACAGCATTTTTTTTTTTTTTTCCAAATGTGGGGGCCTTTTCTTTCCTTCCTTTTGTCTTGCATCTTTTGTGAAAGTTTTACTGCAGAATAACATTTTGAAAGCTCTCAACCTGAGAACCTGTAGGTGCTGCAGTGGTGAGCCTGACACGTGGAGGCAGTAATGCTTCTTGTGAAAAATCTGCCCTGAACACCATGGAAGTAAAAAGCTAGATAAGAAAAGTAGCCATAGCTGGGGAAAGGAACCTATTCTAATAAGAACTTGCTCCCAGAGTGTTTTAAATGGGCAGAGTAACTATGAGGTCTTTAAGCAGCTGCAGGTTTGGACTAATTGATTAAAAAAAAATGGAAACCAGTTTTTAGTCTGCTTTAGTGACTGTTGAGCAAAGCAAGGCCTCTGTTGCTTAGAATTTTTGATTTTATACCTCCAGGTAAGTAAAAAATGAAGAATTACAGTCCTTCTGTGTATTCCACACTCTTCTAACTCAGGAAATGGATGTGAGTCTCAGCATATCTTGAAAATAAATTAACTTCTTTTATCTGTGCCAGCTGCTCAGCAGTGGTTCCAGGAGAGTCATTGAGTCCAACCACTGCAATATCTTGGATTTGCAGGAAGCCAGCATTTGCAGCCGTGATGGCAGGTGTCTGTCTTGCTCTCAATTTATGGGCAACTCAGCTGTTCTTGGATTTGCCATCTCTAAGGCTACTGTGTGTGTTGGAACACACACTAAGAGAAGAGCTCTTGCTGCTGCCTGTTGTACAAGGAGGCTCTAGGATCTTCTGTGCTGGTTGCAAAAAGTGGAACCAAAGTTCCCCTGAATTCTGATTTGGAACAAGAGCCCTCTCTTCTGGCTTAACCTCCAGTTCCTCCAGGACAAGTATGTAGTAGTTAGCATGTGGCACAGAGTGCCTTGGCATTGTGAGCATGGAGCTGTAGCGTATGCACTTGTTTGCTTTGCTTTGTTCAAGTAATCTGTTTCACTTCTTGTGCCTCATTTTCTACAAGACTGGACAGTAACTTTCAGCAGAGTGGTTGGAAACACCAAATGACCATTTCAATGCTCAAAAATATTTACAGAACTGCTCATCAGTATATGGCATAAAAATAGTTATAGCTGTTTGTAGGGCTTTTGTGTTTGCTTTCTGTTTGAGGGAGCTAACATATGCCAAGTTTATATCAAGATGATTCATTCATGTTGTGGTCATATAAAGTTCTCAAGTCAGCTTTTTCCTAAATCTGAATGCCCAGTTTTACTTTCATAGCTAGTGTAGAGCTGTTCTATGTATGTCCAAATGTGCAAGCTAGGTGAGCAATTCATTGGCTTTGGTACTCCTGTGCTGATGCTATTGATTAAGGCTGTTAGCATGCAGAATCACAGATACAGAGCTTGAGTTCTGGAAGGTGGCAGTGTATGTGTTAGCAAAGCACTGCTTTCTTGGTAGAGGATAGACTTATTGTTTCTCCATCCATAGTAGAAATCATATGGAGGCAGAAGGCCATGTCTTCTGCTGAGCTTCATTATCTTTGCTGAGAGATTCTTGTCTGAGTAGTGTCCAGAATGTTTCCTGGAGGGAAATGAAGAGATGCAATTTAATCTCGTTGACTTTCTGCAGTAAAAAGGAGAGTTGAATTGCAGTGTCTGAGTCTAAATAGGTTTGGAGTTCCATAAACCCTTTGAGGGTAAGGTCCTGTATGACTACCTGTTGCTTCAGTTGTGAGGCATATGGTCCTCAGGTAAGATGTTGAATTGGATAAAAGAAATTGTTTTATGTGATCCAGGTTGTAACAGTGTATTCTGTGTAAATGAGTTTTCAACCCACAATGAAACGCAGCATGGAGGTCACAGTCTGTGTCAGTTTCCCTTCAAAACCTCTGCAGTCTTTCTAGTACAACTGTTTCTCCGTTTGACCTGCCTGTACTAGACAGTTGAATGTTACTGGTCTTCTCAGCACTCGCCTGGGATGTTCTGCTATAGTCAATGTCAGTAAATGATAGAGTGAATCTAGAAGAATTTGGTTATTTAGAGAAGTAGGGATGCTGGCAATAAGATAGGTGGGTAGTAGTAGAGGGGAAAATGGGAATGCTGAACAATGGGTTGCCATATACCCACTTAGCAATGAGTAAATTAAAAGGTGTTTTGATGATTGTAGTCATTCCCTCATGACTGTGGTATGTCCCTCATGTTCCTTTTTGCAAGTCTAACCTGAGACTGTGTTAGGAGTTACATCCTCTCTGAAGAATTGTTGTGGTACTTTTGCTGTCATTACTTAAGGAGGTTCTTTTTTTTGTCCTGAAAGTGGCAGCATTATGAGTGAAGATGGAATTGCAGAGAACCAGAGAGGTTTTGCGAGGCTTTTGGAGATCTGTCAAGATGAAAGGTGCTATGTAAAAATGTTTTGGTATTAATAATAAATCTGATTGCATTGTAAGAATAAAGAAAAACTGACAAACCTGAACCATTCAGTTTAAAACTAAAACCTGACTAGTTTCTGTTTGAAGATAATAGATTTTTATGACAGAAAATTGCAAATATCTGCAGATGTGATATGAAAAGATTAAAATAAAAGTTCTTCATTTTGTAATTCAACCTCCCAGCATCTGTACTCTTAAAAATGCAGCAAGTGAAATGTCACCTGCTTATTTACAAAATATCTCAAGTCTGTTTCCCAAAATACCTGCTGTGAATTCATTTTTCAAACTGGGTGATGTTGGCAAATATTAAATAATTTCTATCTGAACACACATTCTGAATTTGTAAGAGTTTTTGGCAGCTTCTACTAACTCTGTAATAAGTTTATTGACTCATGTAAGATGCTGTAACACTTCGGTAAGAAAATCACAGTTGGAAGCATTTGTTGTGTAATGTTACGGATCAAAACCAGATGTGTATTTTGGCAAAATGTATGTCCCTCTTTTTTTTCCTCTCCTTTTCCACAATAGGGTATACTAAACTATATTTTAATAATTCCAGAAATAATAATCTTTTTTATCACTAGCTAGGTGAACACAGAACTAGCATGTTTCCTTGTTTGCAAATTATTCCAGCAACAGTCACCATAAAGAAATATGACAATCTGAACATACTGTAGGGATGCTGCCTGTACATGCTTTTTAATATCACAGCAGATAGTATATTGTCTCTGTGCCTTGCTCTTTCAATTATGATGATGTTACTCTTCTGGAATGAATTGTGCTACTGGACACAGAACATACCTATTACTTGCTTGTTATAGAAGTGGAATGTGGAAAAACATGGGCTGCATGAGCAGAATGAGGTAGCCTGAGGAAAGTGTCCAGGCCCTGTAGCAGGTCTTGCTCAGCAGCCTGGTCAGTGTTGATCCCTGCTACTTAGCTACCAGTGCACTGAGCAGTGTGGGCAGAGGGCTCACAAGGCTGGGTGCCACACCAGGTGGGTCCTTCTTGGTTCTGGACATCTGCTCTGCTGGGTCTGCAGAGCCTGAAAAAATACAGAAAGGGGGCACAAAAACTGGGGCTCAGCACTGTCAACTTTCATGCAGCATGCCTAAAGCTAATAAACTCAGCTGGATTTGAGCCAGCTTTTCATGGACCTGAGGGATGTATCTGCATTGCACTCCTGGTTTCAGGGAAGCAGAGCAGTAATACCCATGTTAACTTTTTGAGGGCTTGGGTTAGATCCAGATGGGCTTATTCCCTCTAGCTGTATACCACTGTGCTGTTCTCAGAGCCAAAGCTTTAACTCTAGAGGATCCAGACTGACTTTGTCTTGGGTTTGAATTTTTTCCTTCTTTAATGAACCAACTATAGATAATCAGGCAGTACCATAATTATGTAGGAATAGATTAAGTCAAATGAGTTTTAATAGTGTCTGTAAGTGCCAGAATCTGAAGTCAATGGTTCACATCAGTACAGCATGGCAATAGAATTGCAGGTTGTCCTGTTTAGTCTCAGCCTGAAGTAGGAAGGTTCACTTTCAGATATCAGAAGTCTTAATCACCTGTATGCAGTTTGATTCCTTCTCTTTCTGTCTCATTACATCTTTTCATCCCTGTGCCATCCCTTAATACAGTCAGTAACATGACTAACCTCATGGCTGGTATGTATGAGACAATAAATTACTCTCTAGGAGGATGGAAGGTGCCGTGAATACTTCAGAGCTTTTTCCTATTTTACTTTAATTTCTATGTTGCAGCCGGTTTCTCTTGAGAAAGGCAAATAAAAGGTATATAGATTTTTAAGTCTGAATCTCTTTTAGCAATTAATGTGATGCAATGAGAGTGAAGCAGCAGATCAAAGGGGTTGGAGCTGAGGCTCCTCACACCTCCATCTTATGTGTTTCAGGAGGGTGTATGTATATGTATGTAGGGGGTTACTTTGGGTTGTTGTTCCAAGACCAGACGTTGTATTTTTGGCTTTTTTTTTGGGTGAAACTGCGAGTAAGACTTGGAATTAGAGCTGTGAGGAAGGTTTCCATGCCTTGGTTTTCAGTATTACTGTAGCTTTATTTCATATTTGTACTTCAGGAGAAAGGTATCTCTTTCTTGTTTACTTCAGCGTAAAAGCCTTACTGGTCTCCTCTCCAAAAGAAAGTTGTTTAAAAATGTTTATTTTGGGAATGTATCAATTTTGATGCCACTGTTTGTTAGCTTAGTTGTTCTTTCCTGAAGAACAAATGATAGGCTGTGGGGTTACTAGTAGAAGTGAGCTGAGGTTAATTGAACAGATACGTATTTTGTGCACACAGGATCTTGAAGGATAGGGCAGATGCAGAGGCAAGTGCTTCAAGGAGTACATGAAGGGTTTGTTCAGAGGAGCTTTAAAGTGATGATCCTTTGAAGAGACAATGCTTGCAGTGGTGGATTTTAGGCTGCAACTTATTTATGGATTGCTTGAGTCTGAGCCAGACATGGTAATGGCAGAAACAGTATGTCAGGAAGCAGATCAAGAGACAGGTCACGGTGGAAAGCAGTCAATTTTGACCTAGCACTTACTAGGCATGTCAGACAAGTGTAACATCTCTGTGAAGTCTTTTGGCTTAAGGATGTTTGTCCTCATGCTGTTAGTGAAGATTTTTGTGTCTCATTCTGCTTAAGGCTGAGGAAAATGTGTATGTACAGAACTGCAGCGAGTTCTGTTGGCCAGCCTAAAGCTGCAAGTAGAGAGCAAGAACACCTTGCTGCGTAAGGATGGGTACCAGGGCACAGTGCTGAGGTAGGGATCCCTACCTCTGTGCGTAGTCCTCTTCCCTGCACCTCCCTGAGCACTTGTGGATAGGAAAAAGGGAAGCTTAAGAGTAACCTTCTGACGTTGGGTGGATTAGTTTGTATACTTAAATCTTACTGCCATTTTTGTCAAATATCACTTCCTGCTGACCATGAAGCTCTTGCTTTGTCCAGCTTACCTGGAAATTTATTCTACTTTCTGCAGACCAGTCTCATGTAAATTTGACAGTGACAACTGCTTTGGTCTCTTCCAGATGCCGTGGGGTTGGGACTACTCTGGATCGTCCAACTTAACTGAACTGAAAATCTTACTGGAAGAGTCCATCATGATCCGACGTCTGAAATCAGATGTGCTTTCCCAGCTTCCAGCAAAGCAACGCAAAATGGTTGTGGTGGCTCCTGAAGGCATTAGTGCAAAGACCAAAGCTGTCTTGGCAGCTGAAGCAAAGATGATGGCCAAAGGATATAAAAGTGTAAGTCAGAAACTATTTTCATGATGAGCATTGGTATTTCAGGTATTTAAAAGCATCAGTAGAAAAACAGTACCCAGAGTTCTAAGGAAGGTCAGAGCTGCACCTCATGTGAAGTTGCAGCGGAAGGCTGTTGAAGGCTCAGTTTTAAATGAATGTACAACACAATCAAAACAGCTCAGCTTTTTTTCCTTTTAAGTGGTCTACTTTGTCCCTTTGGGTGAAATACCATTTCCTCTCATTTTTCCTCTTGTTAGTCCTTTCTCATTGTCTTTTAAACCTTCTGCCTCTGTACTTACTCTCCGTCTTGCCTTGTAATCCCATTCACCCTACAAACACAGCCTTGTTGGAGCTGCGTTGTGAACACAGCAGCAGCCAAAAATGTGAAGAGTGTATTTTTGCTTTTTTGTTTGTTTTTCTTATATGGATGGCAGATGCACATTCTAGGCCTCTAGGTTGCTAATACAGTTTTGTAAAAACTTAGGTTTTCCTTGCCATTTGAGTTGGGAATTGCTTTCTCAACTAAAACTATGTTTGTGATATGCTTGTCATCCAACTTGTAGGAGTTGAATAGGAGGTAGGAAGGGAGGTTTCAGAAATAAGACTGTGGGAGTATCTGCCATACCTAGTGGCGAGTAGGAGACTTCCCCTCCAGTCATCTTTTGTGTGTTTTTAGGCTAATTTTTTTCCTAGCAAAGTGGTTATTTGCAACAGCAGACATCCCAGATGTGTAAGCAAGAAGGAGAAAAGGCATTTCTGAGACTCATATTTATTTATCTTTCTCTTTGCAGAAACAACAGGAGAAGGAAGCTCTTCTCCTCTTCTACAGCAGAACAGCAGAAGCTAAAATCCGCTCAGTCGTGTAAGCTGCATGTCATTGCTTCATTCTTGCCTAGTAAAATGTGTTTTTCCACTGCAAACAGGAAAACAGTGTCTTAGAGATAACACCGCAGGGACATGAAGCATAGCCTCGAGCCAGCTTAGAAAATTGATTTTAATTACAATGCACTAAACATTTTCCTCTCAGTTCCTAGGCTGAATAAGTCTTCTGATTTCATTCCAGATATGGATCTAAACTGTCATTTAAATCATCGAAAATTACTTGGTGTTTGGGACTTGGATCAGGTTCCCTGGTCCAGACCCTATTTTCACTTAAGGAGGTGGGGGGGGGAGTAATTAAACTAAAAGTATCAACAGAATTTGAGAAAACAAACGCTGCAGTCTAGCTGCAGCAAGAATCCTGAGCCAAAAAGCTTGTAAGATGGACTGAGCTTTAGGTGTAGTGCGCTCTAAGGATGTCATAGCCTCTACTGAAGTTCTTGGCTGTTCCACAGACCTCACTTGGGACCTCAGTGGCAAAAGTTTTCTATTATAGGTATGCTTTTAACTCTATCTTCCCTAGCAATAATTTCCTTCTGTGATTTTTCTGTGCCACCTTCATCCTTAGCCTTTCTGCTGGAACTGCAAAGCAGTAACTTTAGGTCATATAGCATGACTTTTTAATTAGTAGTATGCTAATAACATGAAAACAGTTTACTTTTCCACAGTCCTCTGAATGTAAGGACCAGCTGATGTGCACTGTGTGATTTCACAGTCTCAGACCTTGCTGCAGCATTTGCCTGTTTGGCACAGAACTGCACTTCAGAGTCCCAGTGCTCATTTCTGTGGAAGAGTTTCTTCCTTTTATGTTAGTGAACAGTTCGAAGACTTTCTTCCATTTTATTTCAGCTGCAAGTGTGAACTGAATATAAAACCACAAAGTGCTGTTTACTTGACTCTCTGGTAGGAATTAGTCCATTTTTTTCCTGGGGTTTAGTAGCATTTAAAATACCACTTACGACAAGCTGATAAGGTACAGGACCATCTAGGTAATGGTGCTGTTCTATGATCATCAGCACCCCCCGTGTCTTAACCCTTGATGACAGTGTCTTCTATTGATTCCATTATAATGATTAGCCATTTGTTAAATGGAATATGGGAGTGAGATACAAAATGGTTGTAACATGTTGGCATCTGCTTGCTACACTGAATGTTCGCTTTATCTGTTTTAAAATCCAGCAATCCCACTTCTCTCCCAGATTTCTTTGTTAAATAATATTGTCACGTAATTGGGATCTGAACATCACAAACCTGGTGAGCTCTCTGCAAAGCACTGATACATCTTAATACAGCTCTGGAAATCCTGCTTGGTCTTTTCTGATGGTTGCAGCTGACCTAAGCAGTGTCGTGTTTAGCAAAGAACTTGGTATTCCTCATTTTAGCAACAACTGTGCTATTCCAAAGAAAAGATGACATTCGTGTTGTCTGTTCTGATGGCTGTTGCTATACTTAGTTACAAATTTTAGGCTTATAGGTGTTTTTCAGGCTCCAGTTGACCTGATTGTAACACGGGTTACTACAGAGAAATGTTTTTATTTAATTAACACTGCTGAACTATGTTTAAAAGGAGTGTTGTTAGCCATTGTGGATATGGATAATTCCTAGAAATAGCTGATGTATCTAGATTGTTAGGCTGAAATAAATTGTCAATGTGAATGCTTGCGAGAAAAGCTACTTTTAGGATACGGTGATCCATGCTTTTAGAGATCTTCTTCTAAACTAAAAATAATCCTAAGTAAACATAGGAAGGATAATTGTATACAGATTATCTTAGTGTATTGTGATTGCACAAAAGTTAGAAATACAGACGGGTGAATGAGATTGTCAAATCAGAATAGATGATTTCCAGTTGATTGGTCTGGGGTGCTGTGTTTCAAGTAGGGTGTAATAAATTGATTCCCTCTGGTACCCAGGTATAAATGTAAGCAGCAGTCCAGCTGCGGTGAAGAAAAATGAGTGGATTTTCCTGCAATGTCTTTTTTTTAATCTGTGGGAGTCTTGACTTGCTACTTGCATTTTACTGCAACTTTTTAATGCTAGCCTATTTCCTTGTTTCTGTGTATAGATGAATAGTATCTTTAAAATTTGTCGTGAGCAAAGCCTGTATTCTTGCAGCAAATAATTCTATGGAATTTGGGGTTTTTTTCCTCTTTCATGTAGAGAATATATCCTGGAGTTACTGGAAAGTGGGAATCATAAATTCCTGGTGTTTGCTCATCACAAGATAGTGCTGGATGCAATAGCTGCAGAGCTGGAGAAGAAAGTAAGTAGTTGACTGAGTTATCTTAGCTTTATCACTATTACAGCTTCAAAGCTGTTTAATTGCTCCCCAGAGTTCTGGCTGGTCAGATAGTTTATGAAAGTTAGTGGCAGAGATAACTTCTACTTGCTGTGCTTCTGAACGTGTCCTTCACAGCAGGAGCTGAGCTGTCAGGGTGAATGCCTAACAGGGTGCACTTAGTACTAGCTGAATACCTCCTGTTGGATTTAATGTTCTTTAATCTCTATTATCTGCCCTGGAGCTTGTGAATTCTTGGAGTGTTACCCTGTGTGGCCATCTCCCCTTTGTCCTCCAGGCTTTCCTCAGAGAGTGAGAATGTAACAACCCAAGTCCAGCTATGGCTGCCTTCTTTCATCTCTGTGATGTACTTATATTTTTTTTTTTTAACTGGGATACTCTATGGAGACTTGAAATACCTGTCAGTCATCTCTCTGACTTCAAAAGTGTTTGGCTAATTATTCATGTGAGACTTCCATGGGTGTCCCTAAAGGGTTCTGGGTCATGCTAGGGCAGGGCGAAGGGTGGGTTAAGTTAATATTTGAAACAATAAACCATAGTGACAGTGGTAACTTTGCAGCCTCCTTCCAGTAGAGCAAGGAGGTTGGACACTGAAGAGTTTTATGGCCCTGCATCACCAGGTTTGTCATGACTCTCCTGAGCTTATCACAGAGCAACTGACATGTGTAGGATCCTATCTCCTCCCGTTGCAAACAGGGGAAGACTTAGAGAGGCTGGGGAGGTTGTAACAGCTGTAACATCAGCGCACAGACAGTGTTCAGCTTCATATTAAGCCAGTTGCCTTCCCACTGTACTTGAGTTGCCAGCTAGTTGCTGTCCCTCTAGTTGCTCAGGACTGGTGGGAGTGCAATGGACATGAGTGCATTGTGAACAGAGGGGGGGGTATGTTATATGCTGAGCTACATTACCTCTGCCTTAAAGATGAGGAAAGGTCTTAAACACAGCTGTTGCTTTTTTACTTTCCTGATTCTGCCATGGGGAAGGGAAGCAGAATCCACTAAAACATGGAAGGAAGGTACAAGAAAGATACAGACACAAGGCCTCTAAAAAGTTTCTTCTGCCTTTTTGCAGCATGTTGAATACATTCGCATTGATGGCTCCACACCTTCAGCTGAGAGGCAGTCCCTGTGCCAGAAGTTCCAGTTCTCAGAGAAGCAGGTTGTGGCTGTCCTGTCCCTCACTGCCGCAAACATGGGCCTGACATTGTCTGCTGCAGACCTGGTGGTGTTTGCAGAGCTCTTCTGGAACCCGGGGGTATGCATCCTGGAGGGGAGAGGGGTTGGGTGCTCCCTGGAGAGCAGAGAGATTGGCACTTAAGAGATGTATCAGACAGAGCACTTCTCTAGAGTTTTCTCTTTCTTTCTCTGATGGCTACTTGTGTGTGCACCCCCAGGGTGCCTAGGCTTGAACCCATAAGGCTGGTTACACAGCTTGCTGGCTGGAGAAGATGGGTGAAAGGGAAACATGCTCCTGTTTCTTAATTTGACAGAGCTTTCAACCACTTGCCCAGCCAAGACCTGAAAGGGTCCATCATCAGTGCTGACCCTCTACTTCTGAAAAATACTCAGTGCTTTTTGGGAACCTGGTGTACCAGTTTATTTCTTGGCTTAGTCTGTGTTTGAGGATACAAGTGTTGAAAGGATCCAGATGAGAATTAGTTGTTAAGCACAGGAAATGAGATCTCCCTATTCTCTGGTGCTTACACTATGTCTGAGATGTTGCAGTTCTCACTTTATTTTCTGTGTTATGTTTTTACATAAAGATTTTGATCCAAGCAGAAGATCGGGCACATAGAATTGGACAGACCAGCTCCGTTAATATTCACTATCTGGTGGCTCAAGGCACAGCAGATGACTACTTATGGTAGGAAGTGAGAGAGACACTTTTTCTCCTGCTACCTGTTTTTTTGCTGTTTGTTATATGGGATGGAAGGTGCTTAATGTTAGTGCTGATTTCCACAGCCTATGTGAGGAAGAGCAGTAACTGCCAGTCAGGGCTGCTGTGAGCTGGTAACATGGCCTGGCCACAGCAGACATAACTTAAGTGGATGACAAGCAGGAGGAATAGAAATAGTTATGTGACAAAGGGCTGTTGAGAAAAGTTCTGGGATTGTTGATGCATCTAAAACCTTCACAGCCTCTGTATAGGAGAAGGAATGGTCTTAGATACAGCCCAGAACATTCATGTGCTGGGGTACTGTAAAGTACTGAGTACTTTCAAGCAAAGCCTACAGACACTGGAGATGGTTCAGTGTATTGTGGATCATGCCTGAGGAGTGATCTGGTGCTGAGTTCTTGGACAGGGAGCTGTGGAGGACTGTGCTGTTGCTTTTTTCTTGCTCTTCAGAGAGCAAATTAAAGAAGTGCTACTGACCCACATCTGGAGAGTTGTATTCTGAGCCCTTTTGGCTGCAGTGAGAGCTATCAGTGGACACTGGCCCTTTGGGCTGGGGAATCTGACATCCTGGGAAAGGGGAGGGTCTGAGGAATTCTTAGTGCTGTAAGGGAACTGACCTGCAAATGATGGAAAGAAATTATCCACCAGCTGGCTCATTTAAACTCCAAAATTATATCTTTATTACCTTGCTTAAAGGAGCGAATGAACTAAGTGAACTTGTGCAGTTCCCAGAATATCATGATGGCAAATAATTATAACCCTACAATACAGGGATCTGGAAACTGATGCATTGCCCATGTTTCATGGAAAGTTAATGACAGTAATTCTGCTTTTATTTGTGAAATGCTGTCCATGCAGTCATTAATGCTTAATGGGAAGGAAATATGGCTCTTCAGAGGACAGCGGCAACCTTTTTAAAGGCGAGAAAAAGAACGAGACTAGAAGGCTAGTTGGTAACTGCATTAAATGTGCTGTGGCCTTTGCTTCTTTCAAAGTCTCCAGTCTGCAGGTGCAGTTGGGACCTCTGGGCCTCTTGGGCCAGTGATGGATTCTTTCTCCTGCCATAGATCTTGGAGGTACCCTAGCAATGCTGATGTGTCTGTTGGTGGGGATTTCCATTGCTTACCTTGGAGACTGAACTTTAGCTGCATCTTCTTGTTCTGACTTCATACCATTGGTGTTGCCTCAGTCAGCTAGTTTATTGGATATGTGTGTTCTCCAAATATTTTTAGCCTGAAATCATTACTTATTTAAATTGGATTGATTGATATCCCAAGACAGCATACAGTCATAATAAACAAGAGCAGGACAGGTTTAGGAACTAACAAGCTTTGGTAAAAAGCCATCTCTATGCCCCTGTTGTATCTTTTTTTCATCTATACATAGTAAATGACACAGTGTCCTTGCATGATAACTTTCTTCCTTTCAGTAATGTCTGTTTATCTCTTCTAGGCCAATGATTCAAGAGAAAATCAAAGTGCTGGGGGAAGCTGGTCTTTCAGAAACCAATTTCTCCAAAACAGCTGAATCCACTAATTACTGTCCTAAGGTAATTGACCAGAAAGAATATCGATGGTCCTGAGAGAGGCTGAATGGCCTTTGGCTTGGGTACATCTGGTCTGGCAGGTGACTGGCAGCAGGCTGACCTGACCCTGTTCTGCCTTTAATGCCACAGACCAGATTCTCCACAGAGTTCCCAAACCCGCTGCATGCAAGGAGACATAATAGCTTCTATACTATATATGATAGATACATATCATACATATATATGATATATGCACAGGTGTGCACTTTCTCAGTGCCCTCTGGTTGTTGCTCACTTTGTTTTCCTATGTCAAGGTATAAGCAGATTCTGTCTTTTCTAATTTCTCAGCCAGATCCAAAGCAGAAGACTATTTATGACCTTTTCCAGAGGACCTTCTCTGACAGTGGAGATGACATGGATGAACTTTTGCTTTTGGAGGCAGCTGATGATTCGTGCGAGTTTGACTCTGACAATGCCTTGCAAGATACAAAAGGAGAGACCTGTTCAGTGAGTCCTCCCAAAAAGCGGCGTATTGAGGAATTTTTTAAAGTGTAATGGTGACAGCAAAAGAGATGGTGGCTAAGTTTTTTTTATTAAAAAAGAAAACAAAAGCAATCGAGTATTATTCAAGTTTTTAAGTTTTCTGTATCTGTAGTGCATTTCATCTGGAAGGAGGAGGCGGCAGCCTGACAGTGTGACAGATGAGCAGTGCACACCTGGTAGCCTGCATGTTTTGCAGTCCTGGTTGTGCTGATGACTGAATGGCCATGGGCAAGTAGCATGCTGCTTTGTGTCAGCATGTCAGCTTCCACAGTGGTTTTGTTGAAAAAGCCTAAAATGGTTGTCTAGCCATAAGGCAGAACTGTTGAGAAAAATAACTTCTCAGCAGCTGCAGAGTGCTTCTAACAATCAGTCTTCCATCTCCAAGAATTGTGGTCTTATTTATACGAGTCAGTACACTGGCAGAATTTGGCCCCTACTTGGGTCACTCACAAACTGGATCTCTGGTACTTGGTTTGGCAGTGAGGATCCAGACAGACCTTAATGTTTTGTGGAGGTTGGGGAAAGGGGGGAGAGCCCCAGATTTTTGTCTATGCAGACCAGTCAGCACCTTGAAACTAAGTAGTATAGCTAAGTAGCATAGCTGGCTGCCAGGAGGTGGCATGTGCCTGTTAGGCATGTCTGCCTGAGCATGCTGGTCTCTGGCCTCATCTGCAAAATCTTAGGACCTGCTCCGTGGCATGTGCTTCTTGTGCCAGTGGAGGGTGAAGCTTGTGCTGTCTGCCAGCAGTTAAGCCTGGCTGCTCAGGAAGGGGGTGTGTGTGGGTTTTCTTCAAGACCCAAGACTGATTTCCACAGATTGCTCTTGTTTTGTAAGAAATCAATTCTGGACTGAGTCGTTTAAATAAAGTTGTTTCAAGTCGTGGTTCTCAAGCTTTTGGTACTTTCTATTTTAGAAATTCATCTCCCGTTTGGACCTTAAGCTTGAGAAATATGTGATGCAGTGAAAATAATAATGGGTTTTTTAATATTTAAAATGTATCAACTTTCAAAAGGGAAACTCCCATGATACTTTGCTTATAGATGAATCAACAGCTACTTCCATAAGACACTTAAGCTGGTGCCCTAGGACCTGTTATTTGCTCCCATCGCAGCTCTGAGCAGGTTACACTGAGAAGGGCAAAAGCAGCACTATTGCTTGGAGCAGTAATTAAAATGCCTGTTTTCAGTTTGTGGTAGCCTCTATCATGCTCTCAGCCCTGTGAACTTGGAAGACCTGAACTCCCAGCCTGGGTGCTGCCTGAGCAAACCCACGTTTGGGTTCCTTTCAGGAGCTCATGACACAGTTGCTGTCCCTTGGGCATGGCCTGATTCTACTTCACAGTGGTGATGTCTCTGCAAAAACTCTAGAGGCCACTTTTGATGTGGACTTGATATAAAGGCAAATGGCTCTGTTTGTCACAACTGGTCTTTTCAGGCATCTTTGCATGGTCATCTTTTTTGTGCGTTATTGACAGTGCTGTGTAGCGTGATCCCAAGTTAATGTCTTTCACACTTCTGGTCTTAGTACTAGAAGATACTTGGAGATGGGCTAATGTTAAGCAGATGTGACCAGAGTACAGGAGAAGATACAACTTCACAGAATTATCAGCTATGTTTTACAGCCATGATCTGCAGAGAAGAATGGGGGGGGGGAAAGCAAGCCTTACCTATAACTTCTGGAGGCCAGGAGCTGAGATGCTGTGCAGGTGGCATGCTTGGCTGTGTGCAGATAGCAGACACTAACAAAAAGACCTCTCTTCGATGCTTGAGGAGGAAGTTTATGCTACAAGATCAACCTGATAATAACTGGGATATTTTTTCTAGCATCAAAGGGTTCGATTATCCCATTTTCCACAAGTGTTGTCATGGAAATGCCCTCCAGGCTGTGTGTGCAGTTGTGCTGGGTGGAGACCTGCTTTTCATTCAGACTGCAGAAGGTGCTTTGGTCTGTGTGCAAGTGGAGTCGGACTGCATGACTGGCCAACTGGAGGAAATGCTGTATCTGTGGATGTGAGACTGAGAGCTAAACATTTCTCTTGCTTCAACAGCTGATCAGGAGATAAATACACACTTTTGGACATTTTTAAATGTCTGTCTTGAACACAGAGTATTTAATGTCTTTGTAGGACGTGAGCTTTCTACTTGCAGAGGGTTGTTCCCAGTAAGGAGTGAGAAATGTTGCTGTCTGCCTGCTGAATATGTGAAATGTTACTTGTATACCCATGTTGTCCTCTCCTATAGGAGTTACTCTCTTCCTTCTTGTAAAGCCACAGCTACTTCCAAACAGTATTTTTCTGAAGTCTGCTGCAAGTACCCTTGGAGAGTTCTGCTTCTCATAAACTCAGTTTATCTTATCCATATATTGATAAATGCCAGCTCTGTTAGAGGAATGCCAGATGTACTCTTCCTTTGTTAGGAGCCATAAAATCTCATCTGCTTTGCTGCAGAGTTACAAAGGCTCTTCAAGTACACTTGAGGTTCACTTTATCCTTAGTAGATGAAAAAGGGGAGAAGAATCTTGCAGGAAAGTGCTTTTAGTTGTTCCATCAAGGGATTGGAAAGATTCTGCAGGCCTTAGCCCAATTACACCATTAGTCTGTCATGAGGAGGAGGTGGCTGGGAAGCTGCCAGCATGCTCAGACAGGATCTCCCAAGGCTTGCTGATGAGAATTTGTGTAAGGTAGCCTGCAGGTTGCCAATCAGGCTCACAGGCAGGCTCCGTAACATGCACTGCTCTTGTGGATTTGTACAGCCCCCCATCGAAGATAATGCCAAAAAGTGACAGTAGATACTAACTAAAGCCCAGTAAGGAGAAAGACTCATCTTGCTGGATCTTGGAGCATCTTGCTGTGACTGGGTGCTTGCTTGTACACCTGTGTGTGTGCTCTTGCCCATGCTAGAGCAAAGCCTGTTTTCAGGAAGGATGTCAAGCCAGGAACCACAGGTAAAATACCTGGACAATAAAATGGAGCAGTTTGAACTACACCTTCAGCACAGGAAGCTGAGCAGCCTGGGGCATGCAGAAGAGTTCAAGGTGGTGGACTGTCAAGGCAAGGCTTTTGGAACTGTGGTGGTCTGACTACTTCCAGCTGTCTTCTCAGTCACTCAGAAATGTATGTTTATTTTGGCAGTGCTGGGAATGGCTGCCATCTGAGGGGGTGGGTTTGATTGTTGGCAGAGCTGTCACTGGTTGGTGAAGGATATGACCACACGCTGTACTGACATGGTGAGCTTTAACTCTGTGGATATAGACTGAAGAACAGCGGTAGATCCTCTGTCCTGGATATGATGGCTGACTTTTTTTTTTTTACCTTTTTTTAACCAAATAGTCACAAAGCAGCCAAAGGAACTTTTTTTTTCTTTTATTACGTTGGTATCAAAGATGTATGTTGTGAGTCATCATTATGATGAGGATCCGAAAAGGGAAAATATATTCCTAGGAAATATCAAATGAGATTTTGACTCAACAGAGGGAGATACAAACACCATTGTCTAAAGCCCTGCTTAGCCCTCATCTGGAACAAGGCTCTGGCTCATCAGCTCCCAGGAGGATCCACAGGAGGAGAGTGTGCAGGCATGACCGGGGCCCAGGGAGCCTGACACGACAGAGGGCATTAATGTGAGTGTTCAAACCCTCGAGGCAAGAGGGGATGTGGCCTCTGTCCATGAGCATCTCTGAAAGTACAGACCCCAGCCTGGGAAAGGCTGTTACACAGTGTCAGGGTATGCTCTAGTCAATAATTATTTATTAATTAGATAGACTGCCAATGAAGAAGAGGGCTGTTGTGGGTCAAGGCAGCTGGGTGTGGGGCTGTCATGGGAGGAGAAGCACCTCAAGAAAGTGCTTGGGAATGGTCTCTCCAGCTGGGCTGAGCAGCCCTGGCTTCCTCCTGGCGGGAGGGTATGAGCTGCAGCCTGGTCTGTGTGCTAAAGCCCTTTCAGGCTAACCAGATTACTTGTCCCACTGGGGGCTAATGGGCTGTTAATCCCGTTACAGCACTGCAGCCCAGCCCCATAGGTACACATTTCTCTTGCCCGTACTGGGTCCGAGTGGTGCGGGAGCCCTCCCGGGCCCTGGCTGCCTGCCTTGGGGCTGGCTGTGGAGGCGGCTCGGGTGCCCGGGTGCTCAGAGTCCACCTGTGCAGTGGCACATGGGCGGTTTTATGCCTGGTTGTCTCAACACTGGATGACCCCAAGGAAACTGGGTTTTGCTGTGGTTAGACCTGATCAGGTTATCCTGAAACCTCTGGGTTTAGGGCTGGTATGTTCTAAGATTAGAATAATCTCCATTTATATAAATGTATTTTTGTTTTGTTTTATTCCTCCTGAAGCTCTAGTTTGGTTGCTGTTCCTTTCTTCATTCTGGCATCTACCTACCATACTGACTCACTTGAAAACTGATGTCAGTGCATGTAACTGCTCCGTCCCTTGCCCTGCTGTGACTTCCGTGGGTGCCAATCCCGGAGCCCGAGCGCCCGTCGGGCAGCGGGGGCTGCGGTACCGCTTGGGTGTCACAGGATACACGCTGATTCCCGAGCGATCCATCTCCCCACATCAAGCTGCCGCGGCGTTCCGGTGCGGGTGCTTTAGGCTTTAGATGCCCCATTACTATGGGATGAATCTATAGAATGGGAGGGTGAAGGCACCCAGCCACCCACCGCGGCGCCGCGGACTGAGCCGCACCGACCGCCAGCCCCGCCGCCTCGCCCCTCACTTCCGGCGGCGGTGGCTCGTACTGCGCCTGCGCGGTTGGGGTTTCTCTCTCAGCGTCGGCGCCAGACGGAAGATGGTGAGTGGGGAGGGTGCGCTGCGGTTCATCCGCCGCCATCCGTCCTGGGGCCGCGGCGCTGGGGCCGCGGGGCGGGACAGTGCGGAGCCCACTGCGGGCGGTGCACGGAGCGGGCCGGTCTGCTGGCCGGGCCGGGGCCTTGGGTGGGCTTTGCCCCCGGCAGGCCTCGTCCCCGTGCTGGGCTGAGAGTGGTGCGCGCTCCCGCCTGGACGGCCTGGCGGCGGATGGCCGGAGCGGGGGGAATGGCAGGCCGAGGCCGGGTTGGGGTGAGATGCTGGAAGACCGAATAGGCGTTCCCAGAAGGCGGCCGGCCCCGGGATCACAGCGGGCTGCGCGGAAAGGGGGTGGCGGTGCCTGGAGGGCGGCTCTGCCGGCTGCACCGTTCCGTGTGAGAGCGGACTGCCCCAGAGGAAGGACGTGCCTTTGCTAGGCTCGGCTGCCAGGCTGCGGCCCTTGGCCCGAAGTGCCCCAGCAGAAGTGGGGAGGCCGCGGCAGCGTGAGCCGCTCGCTGTTTCATAACTAATGGTTCGTATGCAGCGTCAGGGAGAGGCGTTGGTCGGCTGCAGCACCGCTTTTGAGTGCTGAGCGCTTTGCTGCCCTGTCAGGAGAGGGGAGGAACTGAGGAGATGATGATCTCGGCAAAGTTGAAGCCTACTCTGGTTTGTCTCCCGACAGGCTAAGCGCACCAAGAAGGTTGGAATTGTGGGTAAATATGGTACCCGTTACGGTGCGTCCCTTAGGAAGATGGTGAAGAAGATTGAAATTAGCCAGCATGCCAAGTATACCTGCTCCTTCTGTGGCAAGGTGAGAGACACCCTTTCCTAAACTCAGTCTTCAAAAATAACTTTTGTTATTGATGCTAGAAATGCAGATTGATGCTTCAGTCATTTTTCTACTGAAGAGATAACTAGTTCTGAGACAGTGATTAGTTTGTTGTGACCTTTAGGCTACTGTCGGGATCCCTTATAAATAGAGTTAGTAGACGTTTCATGTGCGTGCTTAGTGGTAGTTAAATGAAAACATGAATTATATCTCACTACACAAAATACTGAGAAATGTTGCTAAAGTGTGTGTTTTAGGTATCTAGTAAACAGATCTGACAATTAAAACAACACGTGTTATCCTGGTAATTAAGGCATGACTTGGGTTTTTGGTTGGCTTTTTTTTCCCTTCAGTAACTTTACTGCTTACCCAGACAAAGAGACCTTGCTTTTCCGCTTAAAGCTTTTGATGGCAGTTATTTATATTTATGTGCTGTTTCACTCTGGATTGGGAAGAATTTCTGATAAGAATTCAGGTTATCTGCTCGTCTGCATAATCAAAACTCACCCTTAAATCTGTTTTTTCACTGTTTGAGAGGCCCATCAGCTTGTGCTTTGCCCAGATGATTTTTATTGATATCTGTAAAGTAGGTATCTTTAAGTGGCTGGAAATTTAAAAAGACTTCCATCTATTTTTTTATATTTATGTCTTTCATGTGAAGTGGGAATGTTGATAACCCCATTTGCAGAGCTGCCTAAATCCAGGATAGGTCTAGGCAAACCCATTGTCACCTTTGTGAGGTGATGGAGACTTGCCCTGGTGAAAGGAATTCAGTACCCACCACTCGTGCTCAGATGCTGTTCAGAGTGGGGCAGTTTAGAGCACACCTGGGATGTCCAGGGAGCTCTAATAATAGCAGTGTTACATTGGTCATCAAACCCAGGTGAGAATAGAAGTTATTTTGACCAGTGTAACTCCTTACTATTTTTCTCCTTTAAATTTTTGATGATGCACTTAGAAATGACCCACTGTGTACCTGAATGAACAGGTGTTTCAGCAGGGCTTCCCCTGTTGTGAAGAATCTGAATAAAACCATCCCCCAGTCCTGGCCTGTCCTAACTAGGCTTAGAGGTAGTGCTGTGGTGTGATGTTGGTGGCCTCACCTGAAGTTCGTAGTTTGGCTTTTTCAGCTGATGGAGAGTGTGTATTTTTCCTTTTATTACAGACTAAAATGAAGAGGAAGGCGGTGGGTATCTGGCACTGTGGATCCTGCATGAAGACAGTTGCTGGTGGTGCCTGGACGTACAAGTAAGGAAAGGAGCAAGCTCCTATCAGCATTTATTCAGCCATAATACAGCTCCTTTTTGTTATTATTTTAATTTACTCACCATTAAGTAGAGCTGCATTGAGTTAGTGGTATGGGAGGTGGTTTTTGCCTGCATTGTTAAAACTTGATTGGAATGCATCAAATTGGGTATTGCTGCTGGTTTTGGTGGGTCCCTCCAAAATTTCTTTCTCTCTCTGGGCTTTACCAAAGCAGTTGTTTTATTCTTCAAAAATACAAACGCTGCATCTTTTCTCAAACATCAGATAAAGAAATTGAAACATCTGCAAATGCTGAAACACATATTTGTATTTAAGTGGTCTCTGCCTTGGCTGCAGCAGTGTCTCTTACTAGAGATGAGAACTACAGTTGTTCTTGTATGAGCTATTACACTTGGGCCATTTTTTTTGGTGACGTTGGAAGGAGCAGAAATAATGACTGGATCAGCCAGTCATCTCAGGGTGGAATTATCTGGATGGATGAGAACTGACAGATGTCCCTCCCACCTATTCTAAAAAGAGCTTCATCAGCTTCTAATAAATTACACTTCTGACCTGTGGATTATTTTTCCTTCCTTGATTCTTTTGACTGTATAAAAATCTTAATTATGGAAGGGAACTCTTACCTCTTCTGTCAAAGCCTGAGTGGCTTTTTTTGTGGTTGCTGCCCCAGCCTTTTCAGGTCAGAGACACAGATGTGATAGGCAAAACCAGATTTACTCCAAGAAAAATTATTTCTGTGTTTTGCTTTTGTTTTAAAAGCATCGAATCATTATAATTGTTACTGTGATGGTGCCCCTTGCTTGCTCCCCGTTTTCACTCTGCTTCCCCCACAATTCTGGTAGAAGACACTTGACCCACGCAGAACAGTCGCTGGGAATCTGAGCTAACGCGTTGTGCGTGTAGTCGGTGCGTGACTGGGAAATTCAGGTTAGGATGTAGCTTGTGCAGTTGTGGGTCCTTCTGTAGACAAAGGCCTAGGCTTTGTTGTCACAAAACATCAAAGAGGCATTAGCCCCTTGTTGACAATGCAGTCGGACAATAGCTTTTGGAAGTGATTAGTGCTTTCTCAAAAAAATAACACTGGCATGGGTTGTTCTTCTGCTGCCTGCAAATGACTCTGCTTCTTCTTCCAGTACCACCTCTGCAGTGACAGTCAAATCTGCCATCAGAAGACTGAAGGAATTGAAAGACCAGTAGAAGCTACTTCCTGCTCCTTTGTGAAACACCTGGGGTTTTTTTTCCCCCACTGTCAAGATCTGTCCTTTTAACAATAAAAAGGTGATAATGGAGTGCAATCACGTTCGTCTTTCTGCAAAAAGTCCTGTCTGTCTTGCTGTACTGTGTTTATAGCTATAACCATGGAGACAGTAGTAGTGCTATCCGGTGGCTGAGTGGCTCTTGTTACTGGTGAAGCCATTAAAAACCACTTCTCCTTTCCAGTTAATTGCATACTTTGTTGTTAGAAATGTGCTGAGGTGAACCTGAGGAAAGCCTAAATAGCTTGAAGAAGCCTGGCTCATCTCGATGTGTCCTTCATGTCTGTGCCTTGAGAAGCAGCGAGGCGCTCCATGAGTGGAGGAATGGACAGATGTAAGGGGGGGAGGAGAGAATGTGGAAAACATCAGTCTGCCTCTTCCTGTTTGCCTTTGAGGGCTCGGGAGTAGGGCGTGTGCTGCAAGATGGGGAGAAAAAGAGCATCGTGACTGGCTTGGGGGCAGAGATTGGAATGGTAAAGAGCAGCTATTGTCTCCTGGTGCTGCTAATTTTCCAGCACCAGCTACAGACAATCGCTTGCCACAGCTTCTAGCATGTTCTGTTGTCTGCAGGTCTGGAGGTTAGTCCACCTGAAGGCACTCTGCAGCTTGCTCTTCCTGGGTGTGATGGTGGGCTCCTGTGTCTGTGTCTTCAAGCTGCCTGATCTGCACTGAGTTGCAAAAATAAATTCTTCGGTTGAGTCAACTTCTGGGACTCAATCTTTGAGGAAAAGCTGCTGTTTAGGTTAATAATTGCCTCTAAATCATCTCTTTAGACTGTCAAGCTTAAGGTGTGGGAACTTTGTTTTTTATTGTCTGTTAGGTGAGTTTTGATTTGGTTTGAGTTTGCTTTTATCTGGGTTTTCTGGTGAATGCAGCATCTCTCCTGTTAACAATGCAGGTCAGGAAACACAAGTCTTGGTAATAACCTTGATAGCTGCTGGAGGAAAAACAGTTAGCAGTTAGCACGGTGCTTGCTTGATCTTGCTCCAGCTTAAGCTGAAAAAGGATTTGGGTGGCAATGAGCTGCAGCAATAATGTCATTAATGAGCTTGGTATCTTTGAAAGATAAATTCAGAACTGGACCTAAGTAGGAACCTTTTCCCAAGCGGCAGAAATTCTGTGGCTCTGAAGCTTGACTGCAGTGTCCCTGAACCTGTTTCCTAAATTATTTTTTTAAAAAAGCTTCCCTTACTAAAATAAATTCAAGTATTGAGGTATCCAATGCATGTCCTGCATATTCTTCATGTCGCCTCCCAACAGCGATGAGGGTCATTCCCTGGGACTCAGACAATCTGCTTTCTGGGAGAGATGTGACTGCACGTTCCTCAGTTGACACACTTTGTTCTGCCTGTAGTGCAGGGTGAAAGACTTGTGAGACAGTCTTCAGTGGAGGTGGCAGTGGGTGACTCCTTAGCAATGGCTCATTTTTGCATATGAACACCATCATGGCTGCCATGTGTGTCTTATTTTAAAGCAAGGTTATGAAGGAGTTAAGAAGTTCTTAGCTCAACTCCATCTCATTTTTGCTGGCACCTTTTCTTACATGACAAAAGCCCACAGTAGCTTTCTCGAGGTCAGATACTCCAGCTTAGTCCTGGGCACTGCTGTTGCCAGTCCTGGTTTGTGCTAAGCAGCTTTCTTAGGACGCTGTTTCCACACTTCCTTTTCCGTTAAGGTGTTTCTGCTCTCTTGTGGTTGCCTTGCATACTGGTATGTGGAGAACTGGAACAGCTTAAGCAGCCAGCTTTTCTCCTGCTGGCTGCTGCTTCTACTGAAGATACGGCAAATGGTGAGTGAGCATGGCCCGTGCTGCTGTGAGATTTCTGCTGCTGAAAAACAGCTGCTGACCTGCCTCAGTGGGTTTATGAAGGGGCACTGCCCCTGACTTTGGCTTACCTTCCTATGTAGGTTTATGAACTGCTGTGGTCCAGGAGCTGCTTTGCAGGTAACTGAGCCATCCTTTAGGGAAACCTCAGTGAGAAGGAAGGATTGGGGAACTGGGTGTCCAAAACCAGCTGTGTGTCCTGCTTGGACCTCTAGGAGAAGGAGTGAAGTGGATGGAGGAGCTGCTCCAGTTGCCAGCTCACATGGGGCTCAGGCAGGTGTTGGCAATGCATCTGTGCATCAACTAGAGAGAGCACTTTCGAGAAGGTATCTGAGCAATGACAACTCTTGTTAAACTGCGTCAAAATAAAGACAACTTCCATTATGTTAAAGGTGTCTTCATGTGAGCCTTTCTGTGGGGAAATAGGGATGAAACCATGTGAGCACTGATCACTTGATACTTCCTTGTGCAAAAGCCTTTATTGGTAAAACACTTGATGTGGCTGTACATCTGTGCTTCTAGAAGGGGCTCTGAAGCACTTGGGTTGCTCTGTGGAGGTCCATGTATCTACAAGGAGGCACCATGCAGCTGGCTGAGGCAGGGGAGGCCTGACAGCTTGGAAACAGCTTCCTGGGTGGTGGGCTTGAGGATGGGATGGGGAAATGCTGTTTTCAGTGAAGCTGCAGAAGAGGTCCAGAACTCCAGCACCACCTGCATGAGGTGTTCCTACTGGAGCAAACCTTCACGGGGATCTGCAGTGATACAGGGGCCATGGATGTTGCTTATCTGCCACAGCAAAGTTGCTGTTGTGCCCCAGTGATCCATCAGAGTGTACTACTGCTCCGTCCTTGGAACAGCTCTAAGTGTCCTCCTCTTTTCTGGAGTTCTTGAGCTGCTAAAACCAGATGTAAGTGGCAAGCTGGGGACTGTGCTCCTGGCAAATTTGGATTTACCTGCTATGTCGAAGGCTTGTAGCTGGCTGTGACAGCTGCTGCTTGGAGGTGTATGTTACCGGCTCTCTCTGCCTTCGTGAGCAGGATACTGTTGTTCTGCACATTGCCTTTTATTTTCAGCTTGGTGTGCTTGGGTCACGTTTCCATGTGCCATCTCCGCTCTCGCTTCTGGGTGCTGAGATGTGACTCTGCACACCTCTGTGCTTTCTTCATTAAGACAGAGGCTGTAATTAAAGCACAGGTTTCTGATAAAGATCACTCAGCTGCTATCAAGTAGCCATTCGTTAGCCAGTGCAGGGGGTGTGTGGTATTGATATCCCAGGGTGATTGCACAGGTATCTTATCTAAGGTGACTCCTATTCCTGCTGAGGAAGTTAATTACCTTTGGGATTAATTTTTGCAGAGGGTGGAAGCTGGGCAGGGTGGAAGTAGAAAGAGAAGGATGTGAGATGACTTTTTTTGATCTGGACTGTGGGGTCCTACCTGCGCTCCAGCACGGGCTGTGCCCACGGAGCTCCTGCGCTGCTTGTGTTCTCCCAGGATCCCCAGCCTGCCCCTGAGCAGAAGCGTTTTGCGCTGGTGAATCCTCAGGGCTGCCAGTTCCGCACGTTTCCCCAAAGCTAGAGCAGGGCGGAAGCTGGAGAGGGCAGGAGAGAGGAGGGATGCGGTGGTCAGAGCGCTGTCAGCCTGCAATGCTGCAAGCGGCCAGCGGGCGACACTGCCGCTCTGCTGCTCGCTGCTGCCAGGCTGCTGCTTGGCTGCATCTTCTCAGCACCCCTTCCCGTCCAGGAGAAAGGTTCTGCTTACCTGTGCGCCTACCATAGCTGCTTAGCTCAGCGTTTCATGCCTCCCCCCTAAATCAGACCGTGACAGTGATTTTAGACTGAAACAGGGGGCTGTGCCAAAAGAGATCAGGAGGTAGAAAGAGCAATGGGGAGGTTGGAAAGGGGGGGCTTTTGTGGTCACTTGTCACCTCTAGCAGAGCTGAATTCATGTGGCTGCTCTGTCCAAACCCTGTATATATTCTAGGAGAATTTGGCCAGGTAATTCTCAGCACTTGTTGTTTTCTCTGGGAATCTAGTGTAGAACTAGCAATTCTTAGCATTTTTACCTACTGCTTTCAGTGTATTTCTTGTTTTGCCTTAGACAGGAACTTGGATAGAGTTGTCTTAGACGCTGAAGAAGCAAAGTGCTGGTGCCTGTCTTGGAGAGTGTGAGCTTATGGCAGTGTCTGACCCCTCTGGATTGTTACAGCTATGGGAATGGGAGGAGGGTTTGATGGAAATGGAGTCTTCGAATCTGACTGAATGTTCTGTAGAAGTGGCTAAGCAGGTTGGTTAATCTTGGCTGCTTTTGAGAAGGGGGACTCCTTACTCAGAGCAAGCTGTCAGTTCCATGGGATTTTTTTTCAGGATTGAGGATATAACCCAAGGGCATAGAGGCTGTAATCAAAGTGTCATTTCAGGTGCCCAGAGGTGTTTCAGGAGCCCAAAGGAACTTGGAAATGAAAAACTGAAAGAGCTCAGGCCAACTATCGTCATTCTGATTTCTCTGTTAAGCATTCACCTGTTTCCAAAAGAAAATTCCTTTGACTTTAACCCATTTGCGCTTCCTGCTCCCTCCTGCTCACGGACAGCCTGTTTGGTCTGTGAGGGATCATTATACTAAACCTCGGGGGCACCGTTTGTGGGTGTGTTATGCCACAATTAAAGACTGTTTGGGCTTAGGGCTCACAGGAATGAGAAACCTCAGCCACAGGCATTGCTTGTCCCTTCTGTGCATCCTGGCTCAAAGATGGTGTGAAGTCAGCCCATGTGCAGGTAATTCCTTTTGGCTTTGGGTATTTCTTAGGGATTTGACTGTAATACAACCTGGCAGTTATAAGTGATGGGCACCATGTCTTCAGGAGCATATCCCAGTGCAATTTCTATCTTCCCTGAACAGCAAATGTCTTGGCCTTACTGTATAGTCAGCTGCCTTCATCCTTGTGCACAATCAAGGGCTGCCCGTTGCCTTCCTGCCTCTTCCTCCATGCTGCATCCCAGAGAGATTCCAATGGCACTTCAGAGACAAGAGTGACTGACGCAGGTGAGTCAACTTCCTGGGACAGATATACCCTGTCCTGAGACAATTTTCTATGTCTCTCCTAGAAAGAAAGGAGCTTTAAAGATGAAGTTTATTGCTGGCTTTGCAGCTCAGAGCATTGGACAGTAGGAGTATCAACCATATTTAGGGTATGGTGTGATCACCACTTTAACAGGCTGCAAGTTACCATCTGATTTTACCTATTGTCCTAGCTTCCACCTGCTGCTCATCTCACCTGGATGTTCAGCAGCTCCCCGTGGGGAAACATTGCGGAGCTGATGGTCCAGCTCCCAAGACATATAGTCGGCAGGCACCACCTCTGCCTCTCAGCTGCGCAGCGTGGCTGGCAGCTTTTCCTGGAGAAGCGATGCCTTAAAGAATGCTACAAAGTGATAAGGCAGTGGCATGAGACTGTGTGTTTCCAGTGGCTCAGGGTGACAGAGAATCGCCTGCTTGACACTGGCTCCAGTGCTCTGGAAGTGGGCAGTTGCCATCGGTAACATATCCTTTCTCCGAGTATTCGATCCTTAGCGGATGTCTTTTGAGGCATGGAGTGTGGCAGAGTTGTGGATATGCCTCAGGTGCCCTTATTAGATGCCTGGATGCATTTTTAAAATGGCTGCTTAGAAAATGTCTAATTGCTATTCCACATATTCAAAATGTTTTTCTTTCTCTTGACAAGGCTTTGGCATGCCTTGGATTGCTAAATATACTTTCCTCTTGCAAATTCTTGGCAGGAATCTGTGTAAGGAATCGTGCCAAGCAGTCTCTTCAAATGTTAACAAGCTCATCGGTGTGGCTTTCCCAGTGCAGGGTTTGTGCTTTTTTTTTTTCCACCTCCCTTCCCAAAAAACCCCAACCCTTCTTCTTTCTGCACGCTGTTGCTCTGAGCATATGAACTATGGCAGCTCTAGAAGAAAGGATTTTTCTAACTAGAGCTGATGAAAGTGCCTGTTTTGGTGTTCAACAGTTTGGTGTCACTGCCCTGCTTAGCCTCCTGGGGTTCCTGTTGAATTGGATTTTGGGTGCTTTTGGAAAAGCTTATCCATTTCCTCTCCTCCCTTGCCCTGTCTTGCTTTTTCCTCTGTTTTTAGCAAGTTGGACTGTATCCTTGCATGGCAATCATAGATTTGATGTCTTTCTTTCAGTAGCCTATTAGCAAATGAATGAGTCTGTCATGCTCCCCTTTTGTTCCCCGCCCACCCACCCCCATCAATGCTTATGCTGGTGTAGAAGCAGCTCTGGAGCTGGTGCCTACAGCCAGGCAGGGACCTGCACGCCCGCAGATTAGGATTTCAGACCTGGGCTGTTTCTCTCCCTCTGCCCCAGGCAAAAGGCAGTGCTGCTCTGGCATCCCAAACTGCCAAAGCAAAGAAAGAGGGGAGAAGCCAGCACAGGATGGCTGAAGCCCCAGTGTCTCCCTAAAAGAAACCTTCTTCTAGGACTCTGGCATCCATCGATACATCAGGCTACAAATCTCCCTTAAGCTTCACAAGAGACAATCTTGCATAAGCATTTGGAGAGCTGGCTTTCCCTTGACCTTCGCCCACCTCTTGTTTCTTCTCTTGTCTTCTCTTACTCAGCTCCTGACCCAGACAGCGAGCAGGGTTGCTGTGGGAAAGTGCTGGAGCATCCCGGTGCGCAGCCGGGGGCAGAGCACAGCCAGCCCTGCGGGGCTGCACGTCGGGGGCTTTGCTGGCAGCATGTCTCCACCCGATTTCTCAGGAGGTAAAACAGGTTGGAGCTGCCCTCAGCAGCTCTGCTGTGGTGTGCACGGTCATGGCTACCCCTTGCCCCTGTGGCAGCAGAGGGACAGCTGGCGTGGGTTTCTTATTGCTGTGCAACTACAAGCACAATATTGCTAGGTTACACGAGCTGAGGCTTTGGGCTCTGCTTTTAAAATGTGAATTCTGTAAAAGATTCCTTGGGCTTTGCCTCTGATAGACACTCCTGGCTTTTGGTCTTCTGATGGACACACCTTGGGAGCAAGCGTTTGTGTTCAGGTTGGGACATTAGATTCCTTGCCCTGTGCTCAGAGTCCTACCTGCTCTTCATGGAAAGAGCTCAGTGGGGGACACAGAGAAGCTGCTGTGGAAGAAACTGAGTTGTGGGGCCACAGAGCCTGCGTTCAGCACATTATGGTTTGGGAGGCGCAGAGGGCTGGAAAGCCAAGGGCAGACCTTGGCACAGAAAAAAACCATACTTGAGACAACTGGAAGGGTAATCCAGGAAAAGTGATGACTCCCTGCTTTTCCACTAAGGTGCTTCGTGTTCATGCTCTCTGCTTGGAGTGTTGTGACTTTGGCCCACTCCTGTGAAATGGACCCATTAACCTGGAGAGCGGAGAAATGCCCCTCCTGGACCTGGTAGCTCTCCCGTTAATGTTATTTTTTGTATTTTATTCACTAAAAAGAAATATTTTCAGCCTTGATTCAGTGGGCTTTTCTGAAGGGACCTCTGTCCACACCAGGGAATATTTATTTATAACTCATGAATTTGGTTTCAGGAATTTGCTCTGTGACCCCTCTCCATGTCTTTCATTAAATCTCATATTGTAAGAAGAACATTTTATTCTACAGCCCTTGCCCACCCTGAGATAAATGTCCTGCAAGTCACTGCTTTGCTCTCCCCTTCAGGCAGTTCTGGAACAGCTCCAGTTCTGTGAAAGTGTGGAGAGAAGACACAATTCCTCCAAATAAATATTATTTCATGGGAGATGCTAAGTGGTGGACTGAGAGGGCACTTGCCTTTTTCACTGAATATAGTTCTTCCTACCACTGGGCCTCATCTTTGAGGGGAGAAGTTTTGATGCAAAGCAAGTTTGTCTCCAGTATCCCAGCTGTGAGGCCAAACTGATTGCTTGAAGATAGGATCCTGGTCTCTATCAATCACGTCTGTTTCCATTCAAGCTGTTGGATTTGAAACTTTTTACTGTAACAGATTGGATTTGAGATTAAAAGTCAATTCTGTAAAGGGAACATTTAAAAGATCCTTAAATGCAGAGTAGACCCAAGTCATGCAAGGAAAGAAAGGGAACGAATAAATAATTTATGCATGAAACAACTATCTTTTAACCTTAGTCAGCTGAGGCTGTATTTCTCTTTGTGCATGAAGAATAATAAATAAACAAATGCAACTTCCTGAAGCAAGCAGAGGTGTTTATTCCAAAGTAGGTCAACCTCTGACAAAAATGTTGTGTATGCCGTGATAGTCCTTATGGACCTCAGCTGAAGACTATGCTGGTCCCTATCAAAAGAGGTAACAGAAGAAAACAGTTAAAGGAAAAGATAGAAGATGGTAAACAATTAGGTATGAAAGCCTAAACAAACTCGTTTGTGACCCGAGCCTGGCAGGAGCCTGGCCGTTGCCAAGAGCTTTGGTTCAGATTATTATTACTGAATCAGTGATTAGCAGCTTCGGACAGTTATGGTTTTTACAATGTGGGCCTTAACCACTGCTAAGTCATTTCGCGTTGCGCACTTGGAGAATCCAAGGCATTAGATGTGGTGGTGAAGCTGCCACTTGTGTTACTTCTTTTGTTTCCAAAGGGTGGAGACCAGCAATCAGCGTTGTTGTAATGTGTGGATTGGGCTACCCCACTTGGCCTCCCCCTTCCCACTACTTCTCTTCCTTTTTGGTGTGTTCATCACACGCTCCTGGATGAGGTAAAGTCCTTGAGGTGTGGAAGATCTTGTTTCGCTCATCTGTGGAGAGCTGAGCACAGAGGACCCTTCACGCTGCCTCTTACCTCTGTTGTTCTTCTGTAGGACGGAGATCACCCAGGCCTTTGAGCGTACATTTCAGGAGCATTCCCTGCCATGATTGCAGGAAGATGGTACCTCTGTCAAAGGGAGAACTTGCCATCCCTTGCAGAGAAAGGAATTACATGGAAATGAGGGAGACTCTGGCTTGTGGTCTTGCTCTAAATCAGCTGCATTTTTAACATTCAGAAGCCAACACAGATGAAAGACTCCTGGTCAACCTCTCTACTCCATTGGAAAAAAAAGTACAAAGACTTGATAAACATTTTTGCGTTAATAAATTCCATTTGTCTTATAAAACAAAGTTTGCCAACTACCAAAGCAGGGAAAATATTTTACATAACTGAGTGCAATGTCTAAGAAGGTTGCTATCAGCCTGGTTTGAACAACTTTTTCCATAACCTGGAATGTCAAGGAATGCTAAGCTTCACTTGGGCTAGGACCAAGCTTGCAGCATGTGTCTATGTGTTGGGTTGACCATGTCTGGATGCCAGGTGCCCATCAAAGCTGCTCTAACACTCCCCCTCCTCAGCTGGACAGGGGAGAGAAAATATAATAAAAGGCCCATGGATCAAGATAAGGATAGGGAGGGAGCACTCACCAGCTACTGTCATGGGCAAAACAGACTCAACCTGGGGAAATTAGTTCAATTTATTCCCAATCAAATCAGAGTAGGATAATGAGAAGTAAAGCTAAATCTTAAAAACACCTTCCCCCGCCTCCCCTCCGCCCCTTCTTCCCGGGCTTAACTTTACTCCTGAATTCTCTACCTCCTCCTCGCCAGTGATGCAGGGGATGGGGAATGGGGGTTGCAGTCAGTTCATCACACATTGTCTGTGCCACTCCTTCCTCCTCAGGGGGAGGATAACTCACAATCTCCCCATCTCCTGCAGGAGACAGTTCTCCATGAAATTCTCTCATGTGAGTCCTTTCCATGTGCTACAGTTCTTAATGAACTGCTTCAGTGTGGGTCCCCTGGCAGGGTCACAAGTCCTGCCAGCAAATCTGCTCCAGTGTGGGCTCTTCACAGCTCCTGCCAGGAGCCTGCTCCAGTACATGCTTCCCATCGGGTCACAGCCTCCTTCTGGCATCTACCTGCTCTGGCTTGGGGTCCTCCACGGGCTGCATGTGGATATCTGCTTCACCATTAACCTCCATGGGCTGCAGGGGGACAACCTTCCTTTCCACAGTCTTCGTCACGGGCTGCAGGGGAATCTCTGCTCTGGCACCTGGAGCACCTCCTCCCCCTCCTTCGTTGATCTTGGTGTCTGCAGAGTTGTTTCATATATTCCCACTCCTCTCTATCTGCTGTTGCACACGTTTGTTTCTCCCCCTTCTTAAATACGTTATCACAGAAGTGCTGCCACCATTGCTGATGGGCTCAGCCTTGGACAGCGATGGGTCTGTCTTGGAGCCAGTTGGCATTGGCTGTATTGGACATGGGGGAAGCTTCTAGCAGCTTCTCGCAGAAGCCACCCCTGTAGCCCCCCCGTTACCAAAACTTGCCATGCACACACAATACAGTCCGTGTGTTTTTCTGCCAGCTGGTTGGTTTTATTGCAGCAGAAGTGGCAGGCTGGCTGCCCAAGTGGAGCCCAGCAGGTGAGAGGTAGGCCATGGAAAAAGAGATGAAGGCACAAATGTGGCCCAAAAGCTGTTTGTGAACTCAACATAATGTCCCTCACTGTGCTGTGGGAACGTTGCTATAAAAGGCAGGAAAAGCACAGCTGTCTACTATTACTGTTTTGTTATTAAATTTAAGGGCAATGGCGATTAACCAGTGCAGCAGATTCCCCAGGGAAGTTTCTTGGTCTGGGCTACTGACACTTTCTGATTCTCAGGGCAGGGACCAAGCACTGGCTGTTCCTGCTACCCCTGACAAGTTTGCATCATCCTGCTCTGGTTTCACATCAGGCTGCAGAGCGGTGGCAATCAGCCGCAGTGTCTCGGGGAGCTGCAGAACGTTTTTCTTGCTACTTGCAAGCATGCACCCTTGATCTTGGTTAGCACTTCCTGTCATACAGAAATATTAATTGTTATGGGTGGTAACAAGCCTGAGATGAGCAGGGTACAGCTGAGGTCTATCTTCAAATGATAGTCCAAAGACCACCAAGGATTGGGCACTTGGAGTACTCCAAGCCAAGCATGCACTTTTTGATTTGTAGGATGCATGTCATCACAGCTGACCAATTTCCCTCCATCCTTCCTGTCAGGCCTCTGTCAGTCTTCTCCTAGGTTATCACCTTGGCTTGCAGGAGCTGGTGGTGTTTCTCTGCTCAGTTTAAGTCCATGTCGTGGTCACTTCTGCCTACCCTCTTGAAGAGGATCTGGCTGCAGCTTTTTACATATGCTTCTCCTTGAGCCTCCCTTTGCCCTGGGCCATGTGCCACCAGCCAACCTCTTGGAGGGGAGGAGGTGACCAAAGGCTCCCAAGCCTCTGCCAGTGCTTAGGTCAGGCAATGCCATGAGTTAAAACATGCATAAAATGAGGGATGCAGCAACTCTTGGGTGCACAAGCACGGTCTGGAGCTTGGGTCCTACAAGCATCAAAGCCTCCCAGCCCCGCTGCTTGGGATATGCATGCCAGGAAGATATGCTATGGCTAGAGCCACATGGGAAGATGCTGTTCTCTCTTGGGAAAGCACCTAGAACAGTTGAGTAAGGATCTATCCCAAATTGGGGTGAAAATTTATTTGTGAATCCCAAACAATGTATCTCGTGGAGCTGTGGGAACGTTGCTAAAAAAGGCATGAGAAGCCCAGCTGTCTACGATTATTGTTTTGTTGTTAATTTTTAACAATGAGGCTAATTACCCATTGGAACAGATTCCCCCCTGGGATGTTTGTTGGTCTCAAGTATCTAAACTATGAGGTCCTCTGAGCAGAGACGTGTCTAGGGCAAAGTGTACGTACAGCACTGAAAACCGCAGCGCCTTCAGCCACAGCTTGTGCAAACCTACTTTCTGTTGTGCTGCAGCAGTCTGGGAGGACACGTGTGGCCAGACATGCTGTCTCAGCAGAGGGGTGTCAGCTCCTGCTGGGGTGACAGTAATTCTTTGGAAAACCTGGAGAGCCGAGTGGCCCTGAGCACCTGAAGTCTTTCTCAATTCCATCAGATTGGTATTTTACAGCAGAACGTCTTCGGTCAGACTATTTATAGCCAGGCCCTAAGAACAATTAGTATTTGTTTTAACAGCAATTGAGGCTCTTAGGAAAGAGTTTCAACAGCTAAAGGATCAGCCCTTGGTCACCAAGGGTGGGGTTTTTTTTGGCTTTTCCCTCTCTCCCTCAATAGACTGTGCAAGTGCCTTCTCTTTTAGGAATCAGTTCTGGAGCAAATGGAGACTCAACACTAAATTACATCTCTGGGCAGAAAAGCAATGCTAAGCCAGTCCATTGATTTTGTAATGTAGGACATAGCCCCCCGCGCGCTGCGTGCAGTCATGGACAGGATCCTTGGCATCTAATTAATAATTTGCAGCTAAGCAGTGGCTACTTCCTTGCATCATTTCAACGCAGTTGCCAAGTGGAAAATTGAAAAGCAAGAGAGAGCCAAAGAAACGACAACGACAACAACAACAAAGGTTTAAAGTTCTAGGAAATTTCACTATGTGAGGTCAAAATTCCTTGTGCATTCAGGGGCTGGGCTGTTGGCTGGCACGCACCAGTTAACATGGCAAGGCCCTTTCTTTTCAAAGTCCTGTTCTCCTGAAGCACTTACTGTTTGACTACAGTTTCTCAGCCCTAAAACGCCCATCTGTTTGGAGAGTGGGGGGAAGTGGAGAGAATATGGGACTAGGGCAGGTTGAAGAGAAGTTGAATGAAGGTTTTTCTCATGGTTGGAAAGGTGACAAATGCTCTGGGGGATGGGGCCAGACAAGGAAGGATGGTGAAGCAGAGCTTCTGGGAAGAGATGGGGTGACACAACTAAGGGATTTGCAGAGCAGAAGATACCCAAGAGCAGGCTCACAGCCAAGGGAGACGTGAGCCTAACTTTACTGGATCTTAAGGAACACATGCTACCATAAGCCTCTCCTCCCAGTTTGCTGGTCAGCAGTTGGACTGTGATGAGCCTGTTCATGGCACAAAAGGCCTTTTTTTTAACACAGCCCCGTTAGAAAACAATACACAGTAATGCCTTGTGAGTTAGGTTTTCCACTCTTTTATGCTGCTAGCCCTGGGGAAGAGCTAGGGCATGCAACATCGCTGGCACAGCAAGAAGTACCACAGCTATCAACAGCTAAACTGAGCTCTTGGAGTTTTTATGAGTCTTCATGCTCGAGGTTGTCAAAGATGTGAGGAGAAGGGGCCCAAGGGAAGGCTGGTGTTCAGAGCATCTGATGAGCTGTTTCTGCTTTGCCTGCCTTCCTTCTGTCTTCTCCTCTCCATGGAGGGAGCCTGTGGAGGCACGTGCTTCTAATTCTTTCCATTTACAGCCACAGCAGTCTTCGTGATGTTGGCAGCTTCAGGATCTGTGTGGCTGGAGACTAGCAATTGTCTGTGGGAGGTGGGCATAGAAGATCAGTAGTCTCAAAAACATGATCTATGAGCAAAGGCTGAAGAAGGAAAAGGTTTTTGAAAACATTTTTTAAAATACATGAAAGATTTTGCTGTAAGGTAGAAGGATTTCATCAGTTCTCTGTATCAATTACAGACCTGACCAGAACTGGTGGTTGAAACCGCAGCAAGAGAGATACAGGTTAGGTGTTGGTTGGACAGCATCTGGCCAAGTAGATCTGGTTGGCCTTACGTTGAATTGGGGTTGGAGCAGAGACCTCCAGAGGTCCTTTCCAGCTACAAAATTCTATAATTCTGCAATAGGAACAACTTCTCTACAATAAGGGTGGCCACATAGTGATGAATTGAGGTGGTAGTAATGTCATGTCTGGAAGTTACAGGTTGGAGATTAAGCAAGCACTCATCAGAAGTGGCTTGGAGGAGTGAAAGCAGATTGTCCTTCTGATGTCCTTTCTGGCTCTGGCTTTAGAGTAGCAGGTCCTACTTTCAAGCACTGATGTCTGAGGGCATCAGGTTATGTATCCTCCATTTCTGCTTGGAAGAGTTTAAGGCTTATAGATACCTGGCACGCAAAAAGATGGGGGAATCTGGGAGGCTGGATGGTTTCACCAAGAAAAATATTGGTCCCTCATGTTGACCTTCCTGGCTTAGGGGTTTTCTAGAGAGGGAAGGAACCAAAGGTGTGAATTACTCATGGCCTGTTTCGAAAAGACCCAATAATGCTGAGTTGAATCACTGAGCAAACATGGGCAGAGCTGCAAACAATACCCAGAAGTCTTGGCCTCCTTCCTCTGCTCCCATTTCACAGTTTTATTGCTAAATCTAAACCTGGGGCTCACAGTCCTTTCCAGGGAGGTATGTTTAACAGCACGCACATATCATCAGTCAGATCTCTTCCTCTGCCCTGAGCCTTTGTACACGAAGCACTGATGGGGGGGCTTGTAGCTTCTTGCAGTTTCTTGCTTCTGTGGGATTCCCGTGGGCTGAGTGTGACTGAATGGCTGCGGTCCTGTGGATGAGAAATGCCTCACACCCTGCTGGCATCGAAAAAGGATTACTGTTCCCCTGCTTAATGCCTTTGTTTAATGCCTGTTCCATGAGGCTGTTTCTCAGGCTGTTTTCCTTGCAGGATATGTCTCTGTGTGTGCAATTAGCTAAAAGACATTAGCTTAATGACTCGTGCGTGTCTGTGTTAGCAATCTCGGCTTGCTGCCTTTTCCCTCACCTTTCTGCTGTCTGGAGACTTTTAATTCTCTGCAACAGAAACTGCTCTGTCATGCTCATCCCAGGCGTTGGATGCAGATAGTGTCTCTTGCTGGTCCCCAGCCAAAGAAACTGCTATCACACATAATTACCTCCCTCACTCATCAGGATTTTTATTGCCCCCCTCCCGCCCCCCTTTTTTTTTTTGTTTTATAAGTTTGATTTGCTCTTTCAAAGCTATTGTTTCCAGCCCTGTATTCCCAGTGGCTCCGGAGCACTGCAGTGTATTCATGCAGGAATTACTGGAGCGGGCTCTGTGGTCGGTTTTGTGCAAGAGTTCAGACCAAAGTGATTGTTTTGGTCTCTTCTGGCTGGTTTCTGAGCTGGTGGGTTAGACAGAGGGATAGAAATATCTGGCTAGCAAGCTGCATTGTTCAGGAGCCTGGCGCTGAAGCCGATTCCTTCACTGAAATGTAGGTCGTCAGTTAATTTTGATGAACTGATTGTCTTGGTCATCTCAAGTGGTCCACAGCAGCTGGCTGAGTAGTGGCTCAGGTAAGATGAAGGGCACAATGATCATCTACTCTCCTGAATAGTCCTAGCGCTAGAAGTTCTCAGGACTGCCAGAGCAGGAAACATCCACGCACTGTTCTTAGCTATCAGTGACGAAGAAGCAATCACAGCCATCAGTGAGTTGTGCCAGTGAGTGATTTCTTCCACCAAGCTTAATTCCAGGCTGAATTTGGCCAGTTTTGCTGCGATACTATGGATTGCGTTATGGTGCAGTCTGTGAGGCTGAAAAGTCCCCGTCTATTTTCCTTCTTTTCTCCATGTGCATAATCATTGCTCAACATAGTCACCCTGGGGTTGTGTCATTGATGGGCTGAATGGTTCACATCACCCATTCAGACTTGAAGTTACGTCTCTGAACCTGTCGTCCCCCTCCGTCTTTTGTTGTCAGTCATTTTCTTTCCCACGTACTTCAGCCCCAGCTCCAAAACTCAGCCCAACAAACATGTCTGCTAAGGGCAGGCTCCTCTTTCTCTGCTCCTTGCTAGAGTGAAGCTTGTGCTGTCTCAGTTGGCTGGCTTCTTCTCTAGGCACTAAAGGATGAAGTTTCCAGAGCCATCAGTGTGTAACAACAAAACTTTTTGAAAGAAAGGCAAGAAGATCTGGCTACCTTGTGGGCTTGCTGATAGGTAAAAGCATGGTCAGATAGTTCTTTTGAACCATTGTCTGGCTAATGAAATCTCTGGCCCTTCCCTTAAATGTGGGGGCAGGAGGGGTGCTGTACATTTTGGATAACAATAAGACACTTTGTCTGCATCTCTGGCCTTGTGAAAGGTTTCATTTGGCCCACAGAGGTGTCAATGCCCATTCCAGTTTCTCTTCCTTGCTCTCCTACCCATAGGTAAGGTCACACTCAGGAGAGACCTATACTCACTCCCTTGAAGGGGGCTGAGGAGAAAAAGGTGTCTTTGGGCAGACCATGGAGTAAGAATTTCTTCAAGGATTTCTCTTTGGGTAGGATGTGTGCGCCATGGAGCCAGATGTTTTGGAGGTGATTTGAGATACCATCTGAAGCAATAGGAATGGAAGTGACAACTTCCTATCTTCCATTGCTTTTCCTCACTGTTTTGCACTTCTGTAGTAGATTTGGCAAGGCATCAGCTTCAGACTTGGCACCAGGAGGAACAATCCAAATTAATTTACCTTATCCCTGCTTTAAAAACTCTAAGATCTATCAATTTATTGTCATCCTGGAAAGCACTGTGACATTTCTCTTATTGCTGAATGTGTTATTCCTATTAACAACTGTCACTCATGATGGTTTTTGATGTAGATGGATATAAATCAAATGCGTTCTTTTCATTGATGCAATTAAAGAGCAGAAGGCATGGGGAAATTGTTAAGCTGTTGAATACTGCAAATTAAGGCCTTCAAGAAAAACAACAAATCCCTGTCTGTAATGAAAGGAGCAAAGACATGTCAATCTTGTTTAGTTACCTGGTTATAGGATGCAAGTTCCTTCTCTGACAGTTTCAGAAAGAGAGTGACAAGATAAGAATATAAAAATATCAGATCCAGTAGCTCCTATTGAACCAAACCTCTATGAACTATCTTATCAGACATGCTTCTAATTTTCTTACAGAAATGTTTTTTCTATGATGAAAACTGAGCATTTCAACAGAGCACATCTCTTTCTGAGGACGTTTCCCCTAGATTTTTCATGGGAAACTGTCTAAATAACCCCAACTCTGGTGTTATTTTCTTTTAAAACAAATTTATGAGGCTTTGCTGAAAGCATTGGAGGTTTTGTTTCTTTGTCCTAAACCTGAGAAACATGTTAAAAAGAGGTCAAGGATAATGGCATTTTTCATCCGGGAAAAGCAACAACATTTTAACAACCTTTCTTCCTGACCAGCTTGGATAATTGTTCGTTAAAACACTGTTAAAAGCCTTAGAGAGGAAACAAACTCTCAATGCTTAGGTGGCAACAAAGACAGCTGCCTGGAAGGTCCCTCTCAAACAGCCTGGTGACGGTGCCACAACCTTGCCAGTCCAAGCTGGCCAGCCTGACTCATTTAGTTGTCAGCTCCTGTGATCCAGCCCTTGAGGTTTTGGCCCCAGTGGGATTCGTTTGCACAGAGGTGAGAAAACCCAGGTTGCGCATGAGCTCCATCTTTTCTATACCTCCAAGGGAAAGGGGGCAAGGACAGCTGTTCTGGGAGATGGGCAGGGAAGCCACCAGGAGCACATGGAGCAGGGATTGGACTCTGGTCCTAATCCGCTCTGTGCATTTTCCTCCCACAGAAGGTCATCGCCATGCCCACTTCTCAAGATGTGGTTTTCATCGAGCACATAGTCTTGGGTTTGCTATCTCTGGCTCTGTTTGCAGGCTCTCCTTGACCCCTGGACCAAAATATTTCTGCGGGGAAAAATCCAGAAAAATCTCATGGAAAGGACTCTTAGGTCTTTCCCCTCTTAGACCTTGAAGACAAAGCTCCATTTGGGCCTGTGGCCATCTTTAAATAGAGTTGTGCCAAAAGCCAGGTTTATCCCTTCATTTATTGGAAAATTGCCTGCATCTCTGCCTTTCAGGTCTTGCAGTGAAGTTTCAAAATTGTTGGATGTGACTGGCTGAGCTGGCGTTGTGCCTGGCCTCACGGCTGCCATGATGTTTTGGGTTATCAGTGAAGAAGTGAGAATATTAGACGCAGAAGAAAGTGCCCATGCACAGGTAATTCCTGCTTGCGCAAACACCACAGATCAGATCACCCTTTTGCTGCCAGGTTTTCTCTGTCAGGCTCAGAGGGATGGAAAGGGTAAAAGGGGTGCCCAGGCTTCAGGGAGCCAGAGATGGAGGAAAGACTTCCCATGCACAGGCCTCCAGGGCTTTAACCTCCAGACCACAGTGCTCAGCTCCTTCTGAAAAAGGACAAAGCTGTTCAGGAAAACTGTGGAACAGGGAAGCTTGCAGGCTGAAATGAGTCCAAAAGGCATGAGAGGCCTATAATGAAATAGCTAAGGTATTAATGCAGCCATAGGCTCTTAGTGAATAAAAGAACTGCCCATGTTTACCCAAGAGGTCCTAAAGGTCTCTTGAACAGAAGACTGTGATCCTTGAAGGAATCTTAAGAAAGTTAGGGTTAGGGCTCCAGGAGCAAAACCTGGGCTAGTGTGGTCTCTCAGCTGCTCTGACCTCTTGGTTGATGAAACCCTGTTTAGGAGCTTTGTGGTTTTTAAAGAGCATGGATAATATTCTGTGGAGCTCGTCACCCAGAGCTCTGTCAGATGAGGGTAGTATGAGTCTCCACTGTGGGTAGTATGAGTCTCTACTGTGCCCCATGACTGTGAGGCAGGTATCAAAGCTTAATTCTCATTTTTCATATGAGGTTCTGTCTCCTGGTGGCAGGGGAAATCCTGAATGCACAGGTATTACCTGCTGATGTACAAAATGCTCTTCTAGTACTTTGCTGTCTCTCCATCTCTCAGCTGCTGGAGGAAACCAATGAGGTACAGAACATGGGCCAGTGCAGCCTAAACTGCTCTCATCATAATTTGACCTTCACTTCTTGTTGTTGGCTTGTTCTGTTACTTCTATAATGCATGGAGGGCCTGGAGATGGGCCATCGTGCATAGCAGAGCTGAGCTGCAAGTAGAAGATGGAAGCTGGAGGCTGGTGAGAGAAGACAGTTGTTGGGTGGCTGAGCATTCCTGGTGCTGGATATGATGCAAACACCATGGCAACAAAGAAACCAAAGCAGGTTTGATGGGTCTTCCTCTAAAGTTAATTCCAAACCATTGACCATCTGACCTGGTTTTTGGAGGGGCTGAACTCTCCTTTTAGGAGCCATTCACTGCAGTCAGGCACCTTTTTGACCCACACAAGGGAGCCAGTCCCACCATTGTTGGCAAGTCCTGCCTGACCCCAGGGCTGTACCCACACTGCTCAAACCAAGTCTGGGTGTCCTTTAGCCTCTCCATCCCTGAGAATTTGTTTGTCTTTTGTATGTACTTCTTCCAATTCAGGATGCCCCAAAGAGGAAGGGCTGGTGAGGGGCGGTCTTGTCGTACGGTACTGGGCCCTGTGGCATGAAAACACCACCACACTGTTGTTATTTTGTGCACCTGATGTGCACAGCCATTCTTTGCTTCAACCATTTACAAGGCCTGATTTTACTCCAAAACAAGCTTCCTTGAAATAAAATAGTCATTTTCCAGTCTTCCTGTAGAAGCCAAAAGTATTTTAAGTTGGACTGGCCCGGCCTAAACACAGGGTGGGGAGGGAGTCAGTAATTTGGGGACATTTTAATAATGAAAGGAAGAATGTGAAAGGAAGGATTAAACACGGTGGTTTATGTGTATTTATTGAGTCAATTTATAAGGTGCCTTTTGCAAAATATCTTGAGCACTGCATGAAAAACCACAAAGAAAAATATCTGAAAAATTTGGACATGAAGCCAGCGTGTCCCAGCATAGAGCCAGGCAGCAGAGGAGAACCTGGCACTGGGAGCAAGCTCTCTAATCACAAAGCACTAGCAAAAGGAGATCTGTGTCTGTAGGGCAAGGAGAGCTATCAAGGGAAGGATCTGTTCCCTGTAGGCCAGCCAGCCACTGGTGGGTCTCTATGGGCAGCCTGGAAGATGGGGTGGCTTATAGCCCATCAGAACTCCTCCAAGTGGACTCCTGGGGTGAAGGACCTCATTGGAGATGGGAAGACCCTGGCTGATCTGGGAGGCCTAAAAGTGACCCATTGCAAGCCCAGCTGGTGAACGCATGGACCCCAGAAGTGGGGCTGCCTGGACACATTGGGAGCACATTGGGGAGTGCAGCCACTGTTCCTCCACTACTGCACAAACCCCAGCACTGCTGCCCCTGGACTGGTTTCAGGGAAAGGCCAATTATCAGCCCATTACAGTCATTTCACTTGGCCATGGTGGAAGCACAAATGTCTGTGGCATGGTCTCTGTTAAGGGATTTTCTTGCTCGCAGTTGAAGGTCAGTGTGAGTGTTGACTCTGGCATAGTGCCACACTGATGGTGTGTTCCTGTGAGTTGTCCAGAGCTTCCCCCTCCAGCTGCGAGGCTCTGCTCAGCCCTGCCAAGGGGCTGCCAAATGCTGTCCCCAGGGTGACTGCCTCCCCAAAACCTTTGGGAAGTGCATGAGACACCTACGGGGTGAAGAACATTGTAAAGAAAGCAGTTAACAAGAGTGCTTTGAAATCACAGGTAGTTGGGTAAGCTCTTGAATGGTGGCCGCCTTTTGGACAGGCACAAGAAAAGTACTCTGTTGAGGACGTAGCTGAATTAAAGAGCAGGTAAAGGCCTTGGGGCAAATCGCAGCACCTCTATTATGCACCTTCCTCAATTGTTTTTAAGGGTGGCAAAGGTAGAGCAGAAAAATGACCATGATGATTGCTTTGACCCATACAAGATACATTTTCTAGCATCTGTAGTGCAGTTAATTCCGTGATGCAGCATTTTTCCTGAAAATAGTTCACTATAATAAAAATGAAGGAACATGCCCAGGAGACAGCGATTAATCTGCTGTACATGGGGACATTTCTTCAGGAGAGGAAGCATGCCTACAAGACGAGGTTTCACTGCAGGAAATACTGCTCACCAAAATGCTGGACTAAACATATTTGAAGAGATAACTTTGTCTTACAAATCTAACTTGTGCAGTATCTGCTGTGGCTCAGGCTGAGGGGGATGATTGACATCAACAAATACTGTGAGTGAGGTGGGTTTCATCACTTCCTTCCCTACAGTCAACCACTTGCCTCTCTTCCAATGAGCAGAAGAGTAAAATACTTTAACAACCAAGAAAAACAGCTCATAAAACTACATCTGTTGGCAGTGAGGCCCAAGATAGGACTTCAGTCTGGTTTTAGCTCTTGCTTTTGTCAACTGACTGGAGCTCAATCCACAAAGTAGAACTTTGGTTGGACAATTACTACAAATAATAAGGTGTTGGCCAATCTCTGTTGGAAAAGGGGTTTTGAATAGGTGTCCCTTGAGAGTGGTCCAGAGTCTTTTTAGTTGGTTCCCCGTGGGATGAAGCCATGGTGAAGAGTCAGAGATACTCTAGATGTGATCCATTTTACTGATGTATGATCTGCTTGTCCACCTGTCCATCTATCTGTCCCAGTCTTGGAAGAGAGGTGATAACAAGAATTATGAAGCCCAAACCTTCAGCTGGGATCCTGAATGAGAAGCATGAGCCAATGAACCTGCATCTTGGTGTGAGAAAGGCAGCATCACCTGGCTTTCTGTCACATGGTTTTCAGGTATTTTTTGGACACTGTCCTTACCTTGAGGACTTTACCAGCTAGGAGCAGAACTGATTTACAGCCTGATATTTTTCAGAAATACATAGGTGCCCAAAGCAGAGAGTTACTTGTGTGGAAGATGTTAGAACAGGGGCTGATACTTGGCACTGCTGCAAAGCATTGCCGGAGGAGCTGGCTTGCATGCAGGAGGATTTGACTTGAACTTTCTCCTGCAGTTCAAGCCAACATCCTCTACCCCTAGGCCTGAAAAATGTTCCTCCCCCTTGTTTTAAAAATGCATTTGTTATGTCTAATGTTTCTGGCCTGAGCAATGATACAGACTTTTACCCACAGAGCTATGTGGGTCAGGGGTGGGGGGTGATGTGATTTGTGAGTGGCTTTAGCTAGTCTGTCTCACTGAAGTCCCCAGTGCAGTTACACCAGCAAAGCTGTTCTTTTCTGGGGACAGTTTATTGCTGTCCCAGGGGAGGGTGACTTTATTGTGCCAGTGTGAAGTACAGCCCTGCTAGACTTTCTGGGCTCACACTAGGCTGTGGCAGCCACAAGCTAGCTGCCACATCCTTTCTGCCAGTTCAAGAGTGGATTTGAAAGCAGCTACCCAGAGCTCTGACCTGCTTATGTTCAAAGGACGTGCCAAAGGGCTCAGGCTCTGAGTGCCTGTCCAGGACTGGAGCAGTGTCTCTGATCACCCAGAGCATGTGAACCAAGCCTTGGATCTTGGCTGCAGGGCTCCAGGCTTCACATGGGGCACGTGTTCCTGTGTGAGTAACCTGGCTAGCAGATGAGTGCCATTTTGGGGACAAGCTCAGGTAGAGTAGACATGCCTCCTGTGATCCCACAAGTTAGGTAGAGAACAGAGCATGACAGAAGCAGTGATGGAGCGAGTTTTTCTGCCTGTGAACTCGGAGACAGGGTCAGAGGTTGCAGCCAGACTGCCTGATCCCTGGCGGGAACATCTCAGCAAGCAGGCCCAGCTGCAGACTGGTTCTCCTCAGGATCATGCACACAACCTCCTCCACCCTGGCTGCTGGGTTTTACGGGGGAGAGCGGAGGCCAATGCCATGCTGCCAGGTGCCTGGGGTGAGTCACGGAGTGCACCCCCCCCGCCCCTCCCCAAGTCAGTCTAGACACGGGGGAAGTCAAGCTGTGTGCAAACGCTCCATCCCATCACCTTCCCAGCCAAGATGTGCTGTCCTGGCTGGCTTGGGTAATTTGGAAGGACTCCAGTGGAGGATTTGGCAGGCTGATCTCTCTCAGCTCTTCCCAGTTCAGACCAATGTGGTGAAATGGTTTACTGAGCACTTCATACTGACTGCGCTTTTGCCCTTCTTTGAGTAATGGCTGTGTTTATTGGCAAAATGGCAACACGCGTGTGGTGACGCCCTTTGTCCTCATGTGAGAGGTTACCATCATACTGGAGTGGGAGCATCTGCTTGCTTTTGTGTGAGAAAAGTGGGTGTAGAGGGGCAACCGTGGTGGTATTGCAAGCAGCAGTGTTTGGAATAGGAAGCTGCATGGTTGGGTCCCATCTCTGCCACACCAGGGGGGTTTTCCCAGTGAATTCCCAGCAGTGGGGCATGTGTGACCTGTCCTAAGAAAGACCCTTCCTGTCTGGGAGGATGCAGGTGAAAGAGCGGGTATCACAGCACCATGTGGATCACGCTGAGCTTGCCATCAAACCTCTCTAGGTGCTTATCACTACTCTTGATTTTTTTTATGTGAATAGTTTGCCTAGAGAAGCTGACGTTTTCCCACAGACCATGATTCAAACCTCGTGGGAGCTCGTATGCAGGCTGCTGGTGGTGTGTGTATACAGGAATCCTGGCTGGCTCCCATGCAGCTCCCTGCCCTGACTTGTCCCATGAAATTAAGAGATGCAGAAGCTATTTCCTAGGAGATCTTTTGTGTTTATGCTCTGCTGGGTCAGGCTGGCCCACAAAAGCCATTGGGCTGAGGGTTGTTTCTGCAGCAGCTAAGTGGCTGGAGGAGTTTGAAAGCTGGATGTCTTCTCCTAGTGCCAGCCATGCCCGCACCTCCTCTCCTTGGGGCAGGGCAGTCCTGCTTAGCCAGAAGGATGGCAGTGCCCTCCTGACATCCACCTCTTGCTCTTCTAGGTATGTTAATGCAGCGCTAGAAAGCAGTGTTCATCTCCAGGATGACAGACACACAGATCTTGAAAACCTGAGCTAGAAAAGCTTGTTTCATTGAGACTTTGGGCAATTCAGAGAGATACGAGTGGCAAGAGGAAGATGTTTCTTCCTTTTTTAAGTCGTCCTCCATCGCTTTCTGTATCCTTTGCAGTTTCTAGCTCTGCCATACCTTGTATTCAGCTTTTCCCTACCCCCTCTCCTTGCAGTTCCCAGCGCATGCAGCCCTGCAGAAATGCAGCACCGGGCTGTAAAAGGGCTGACTTTAACCCTGGTGCTCTGGCTATGGGTCTGGGCTTGCTGAGTTCCTGCACCCGGCAGAGGGCAAGCAAGCTGAGAGCCACCCTGTCCCTGCTATCCCTCCAGAACTGCTCACATCAGGCACAGAGCAGCACACTGAGCAAATTGCTCAGCAAAGACCCTTTGGAATTGTTTTGGGCTCTCAGCAGACAAGATCACGTTATCCAACCCCCTTTTTCCCCTCTTCACCCGGCTACATCTTGCCATTTCTCCTGGACAGTAACACCATATTTTATTCTTTGCTACATTGGTGTCCTGATTGATACTGGAATGACCTTATATTCAAAGTTTTTAGCTATTTTTCAGCATTACTAATGTGGCTAGATAGAATAAGTATTTTTTTGTATGTTTTTTGTTTCCTGTGTCTGTTTCCTGCTCTTTTAGAGATATATTCCTCTTTTTTTGTTGTTTTTCTTTTTTTTTGGTCCACTTTGAAGCACAAGCCCTGGAGTCTTGAAAGCTGATTCCCTGGAGAGCTGCTCTTTCCCCAGCCTGCCTGCTATAAGCAAGGAGCACTTCTGTCCAAGGTGTGCACAGACATTGCTCAAATTGTGCCTGCTGCTCCTTCACAGCTATAGTGCACCCATACATTCCTGTTGTTACCTGTTACTGTTCCAGCTGGCAAGTGTAACAGTTCCACGTGCTGCAGGACAGAATTTTCCTAATCAAGTCCCCTTCTTTCTGGGGATGTGCACTGTTCACCCTTAGAGTTGGCTGAGGTTTAAGATTTAACCAGCAAATTAAAGCAAGTTTGAAGTGAAGCAGATATTTCTGTATTTTTTTGGGGTTGGGGTTTTTTTTTTTTTTTGGAGGCTTTCTCTTTGTTCTCAGGACAAATTAGTGTGAGCACATCATCAAAGTGATTTGAAGTGTGGTTCAACTCTCAAAAGATACTGCAGAAAAACAGCACCAGTTGTTGTGCATTTGCTTCTTTTAAAGGGTCAGCATTGGGCTGTACTTGCTGCAGGCTGCGAGAGTTAAAAATGTTGTAGGAAGTAATGTAATCATTTGCCTGTGAATGTCTGTAGTGCACAGGCTCCTAGTTCTCTTGGGCTCTTCTGAAAAATCTCCCCACTGAAGGCAAGTAGGCTTTACTCCAGCTCACAGCTGTTCTGTTAGTTAAAAAAGCAAGTAACTGGTTTATTGCTGAAGGTAAAGGCTGTGCTTGCTCTTGACTGCTCCCCATAGCCTGCTCCCGCCACACCAGCAGTGCCAGCCAGGAGAGAGTGACCCATAGAAGAGGTGGATGCTGGAGGAGAAGGATGGGTCCAGCATGGAGCAAGAAGGCGGATTAGCAGGTTCTGGCTGGGTGGCTATCCCAAAAGCCAGGATGTTGCATAGGGTTTGGGGAGGTAGATTTGGACCCTTTGTTTTAGAGCTGGTGTGTGAGGGAGGAGAACCTGCGTTTGCACAAGGCTTGTTAGAAAACAGCTCTCTTTCTTTCTTTGGTGGGATAGGTTTCATCTGGAGTCTGTGAGAGACCATAAACAGAAAGTCCTGCAATGACATTTTTATAGAGCTGCTTTGCAGAGTGGGGCTGCACTTAAAATCCAAATTTAGTTTATTTGAGTGGGAGCATCCTCGGCTTTAATGTCCACTTGCTCTCAAAACAACGTGATAGAGCTTGGCTCGTGTGGCTCTGATGACCAGGCAAACGCATGATCTGGATCTCTCCTGCTACCTTCTTAAAAGCCCTTTCATTGGGCTATGCTAGTGCTCATGCTTTGAGATCTTAGCTGTAGTGTTTTTGTGAAGAGTTAATTAGCAAGCTGTGTTCTGCAGCAGAGATGACTTCATTTTAAGCTTTAAGTAGCTTTGTACATCAGGCCAGTAAAATATTCCTGGAAATAGACAGAGAGCTATAAATCTAACATCATGCTCTACTGCTGAATGAGACACCAGAATCTTTAATAAAAGGTCCAGTTAATAACTAGCATGTGATAGCAAGCGATGGGGAGAGGCTGCGGACTGGGTTTGTTCAACCTGGGGAAGAGAGAGCAAGCGCTAATTGCTGATTTGAGACTCCACAGAGTGAGTTCAGAGAGGATGGAGCAGGTCTCTTCTCAGAGGGGCACCACAAAAGGACAAGAAGCAACAGGGACAAGTTGCTGTGAGGGAAGTTCTATCTCAATGAAGAGAAAATAAGTTCACAGGGAGAGTGGTTTAGCCCAGAGAGGCTGTGGGATCTCCATCCCTGGAGATAATAAAAACTGGACTGGAACAGACCCTGAGCAACCTTTTCCAGCTTTGAAGGGGACCGCTGCCAAACCCTCTGCTTTGCAGTGCATCTGTTGCTTGTGGTGCAGGGCTCCAGGAGGTTTGTGGGGTCATCAGGGGACCTTTTCCTGGAGTAGAAGGAATATACAGCCTTGGGCAGTGGTGGCCCATCCTTGTTACTTTTGTCATGCATTTTCTTTGGCAGGTTTCATTAAGGAAGGGGAGAGCTTGTTAGACCAGGTCCTCCTGTGTAAGAGGAATCCATGGGGGTCCAGAGGAGCAAGCGAGAAACAAGCAGTGATGCTTGAGCAGAAGGTCACGGAAGAGGTCTTGCTTGTGGGCTGCATGTCTGTGCTTGTGCTCACAGCTGCTGTGAACTGTACCTGTGTTCACAGGTACATAGAAACATACTGAAGTAACAGAAAGACTCGCTGCCATAGGTGTGTCCTGCAAGGGGAAACCCACCTGCCAAGCTGCCTGGCTGTCTCAGCAGGGCTGACACAGTGCAGGAGGGCTCATCACGTTACCTGGGAGTGAGATCATCCAGATCACCTCCTCCCACACCTGCCTTGACAGGTAGCATGCTTTAAAGCATACAATTAAATATTCTGAGTTGAGGCTCTGTGTTTTTCTGCTAGCTCCTTTATTAAGTATCGCTATCGGTCGGACAGCTGTGATGCTCACCAGAGATGTTCATCTGTAGCTGCTAGCAGAAAAGGACACTTATATACAGGGTTGCTTCCTCAGTCTTTCTCCTGTGCCGTTGCTGAGGAGGGCAAGTGGTTTTGTCTGGAGGCACAAAGGCAGAGCTGGTGTTGTCTCATGACGCCCTACAAGTGATCTCTGCCTTTACCACTGAGCAGGGACAGAGGTAAGACAGAGCTTGTCTGAGGCCAGGGGAGCCATGGGATGAGAACCTGTTTTTGCATGATGCTCTGTCCCCTCAGCTCTTGGCGCTGTTTCCCTCTGCCTCAGCCACATCTCCAGAAATAAGCCAGACCCAAGAGAGGAGCAGACACAGGACCAGGGAAATGGAGCTGGAGAAATTCTTGTTTTAGGACTTGGTAGGGGGTCAAAGGAAGCGCAGCCCTGCGTGCTTCCTAGTCCTGGAGAAGCTCCTGTTCCTCAACAGCCAGGAGGAGATTGTAGGGGCCTGGGGTTTCCTTTGTGTTAAGGATAAATATCAGTGCACCTTCAAATACTTCTTTTGCTCTAGGAAAGCTCTGTGCTCAGGGTTAAGATCTGAATGGTCTGGTTTGTCCCCGGCCAATGTAAGACTGTTCCCTGTATTTTTTCCTGTACTTTTTTTATTTGTCCTGGGAGATTAATACAGTTACTTCCCCAAGGAGGCTTTAAAATAGGCAGCTAGAGACCAGCAGCTGGAGTCTTTTCTTGGAATGTAGTTGCACCATGCTTTCCTTTCCTTCATTCTGTTCCATCCAAACACTTTCTGTGGGCTCGTGTAAGCAATCCTTGCCCCTCCTGGGGCTGCAGCCCCTTTCCACTCCATTCCTGCATGCAATGTTGTTACTCAAAGCAGTATCCCAGTGTGGTGCCTAGGAAAGAACTGTTTTCTCTCCTGAGTAGGTTCTCCAAAGATGTTATTACTTTTCCAACAGCAAATACAAAGCAAGTGGAAATATTGGCTGATGCGGCTAATAAAATTCTTAAGCATCTATGTGTGCTTTGAAATGCTTTCATCCCGCTGCCCTGCTCAAGGGGTACCAGACACTGAGGGAAAGCCTGTCAGTGTAAATGTCAAAGGGATCTTTGGGTTCTCATATTTGTCAGGAGGATCCTGCCTGTTTCCTATTCCCGCTGTGTCACGGGGCTGGGAGGTGGTTCCAGCCCTGTCCAAGGAGCTAGACCCTCTAGCATCTGGATTCACTGAAACAAAGGGATTTTGAATCTAACCTTTATCTGGGGATCTAAATCCCCATGGAAACCAAGGAGCACACTGGGAAGACTCAGTAGGTGTAAGCAATGTGGTGGCTCTTATGACCAGGCCTGCGAGTTTTTCAGAGTACTCCTACCACTGAAGGGAAGGCAAGGCTGAGTGGCCTGGAGAGGGACGGTCTCTGAGGCCAGAGGAGCAGGTCCTCAGGTAAGAAGCTAAGGCTGTTAGCCACCAAACCCCGTCCCCTATAGGTTAAGGCTGGGATTTTGTGATGTCTGAAAAGGTGCTGAAGTTTTAGGGTCTTTGCCAAGAGGTCACCTTCTGCTGATATCCTGAGGACTGCAACTGGTAAAATGTAATACAGAAGTTGCGTGTAGTACCAGGTCTGTTAGCCATCCGAGGCCCACTTCAAACAGAGATTTGTTTAAAGTAGGAATATATCTGCAAAGATGCGCTGCTACCTTGGACTGAGATAAAGGCTCTTCTTTCCCTTCCCTCAGCTACATCTCCTTCATCCTCACCAGGTCCTCTTTCAACAGCACTTAACCCTGGTACCTGCTGAAGCCAAGGACAAGCTCCACACAAATCCTCCCTTCTCTTTCTTTATCATCCCTATAAGCCGAGCCACTGTGCCTGACCAGCCTATGTCAATATTTACCCCTTTTCAGATCACCTCCTCCTGGTCAGCTGCCTGGTTTCAAACTGCTTTGTACATCTGAGACGAATGAAGTCATCTTCGAGGAATACCTAGGGATGAGCGAGAAGTTTGGCTGGCCACAAGCCTCTGCTCTATATGGCACCTACAAGGCTCTGCTATGTATGGCAACTGCAGACCACACTAACTCACGGCACCCTGCCTCCCTCCCCTGCACCCTTGCTGGAGAGCAGCAAGACTACAAAGCACCTGGCCACTGAGCCTGAGAACCACCAGTGCTTTACGCCTTTCCAGCTAATGGGTGGTTTTAGCTTTGCTAATCTGTAATCAGTGCTGGAGAAACCTAAACAAAGTAGCCTGGACCTCTCCAAAGTATTTGTAATTACTGGATCAGGCTCATAGATGATGTGTTTAGGGCTGCTCTGAAAACATCTCAGATAGGGTAAACATAAAGAAAGGGGCCTATAATTGTCCTTTCTGCTGACCTCTGTCCTCTCTGACATCTGAACTCTGTCTGGGCTGAGGCACCTGGGGAACACAATTTGAGGATGGAGAAGGGGGCCTGGGGCATCAGGCAGGTTCAGACCTACTTCTGAGCATGATCTGTGGAGCAGCAGAGCTAAAGGTGCAGGTCAGAGCCACAGGAGCTCACATGGTACTCAAGCTCCTTGCACCAGAGCCAAGCAAGCTCCAGAGAGCAAATGCTGAGGGAAGCATGAAGCATGCTGGATGAGTTTGGGGTGGGGGGGTGGGGTGGTGGGTGGAGAAGAGCAGGAGGCTGAGGTGTAACCGCAGGGTGAACAAAAGTGAGTCACCACCAGGAGTAAAGGCTGGAGGGCAGGGACAGGCAGAGGGTGTGCTGGGGAAATGTGCAACAACCAGGTGACGCAGCTCTGTCCCTGCCTTTTGCACTAGCAAGGGGAGTGCTCAGAGCCTGCTCATTCATCCAAGTGAGAAAACTTGAGCTGCATTTCAGCTGAGAACCATACTTGCTTCCATGTTCGACACTTCTGCTGACTGAGCCCCGTGGGTGGGCAAAATCTGGTCTTGCACCACTTGAAACTGCTCCCTCCTGCATGCCCTGGCAGCACAGGTAAGGTTTGCAGCAAACCTCTGGGCAGCTAAATCCTGAGGAGGAAGAAGAGGTGATGCTGACAACTTATTTCTGGGCCACTCTTTTATTTCCTTGAAAGCTTGCCATTTTCAGTGTGGTTGCCCCTGGGAGCAGCTAGCAGTGTGGGCAGCCTGGGTCAAGTGGGTCTCGCAGTGCCTCCCTGCAGTGCCCTGCTCAGCTGGATCCCACCACCCCAATTCGGCAGGTGAAGCTGCTGAACTGGGGTGTCTGGAGGCAGGTTAAGTTTCACCCTTCCTGCTCCTGTGGCTGGGGGGCATGGCGGTGTGGGACTGGAGTGCTGGTGACCTACGGTCCTAGGGAGCATGTAGCGGGGGACAGGGGCCCATTTTTTAAATGCCAGCATTGGGAAGGGAATCTGGGCTTGTGGGTAAGGCGGGATTTCCCTTCAAGAGTGTGTGAGGCCGGGGTCCGGCCCCAACAGCTCCAGGAGCGTGCTTGACCTGCTGCTCAGGAGAAAAACGTGCTGTCCAGCAATGTCAGGACACCACCAGAGATCACGAAAACACATACGTCTCCTGAAGAGACCTGGCATCTCTGTAAGTGGATATTAAGGCTGTTTTGTTCGGTCTCCCCTGCAGCAGACAGGGATCTGCCCCCGCTGCCGATCCAGCCTGACCTTGGGCATGTCCCCATGCCACACCCTCGGAAGGTATGGGGTGAGGGAAGGCAGACCCATTGCCATCCCACCTTGGTGTGCTTCACTATGAGTCAGTGGGAATCCCAAGTCCCAGCCCCTCGGCAAACCTTTACTCATGGTCGAAGTTTGCCAAATCTCCAGGGAGAAAGCAAGGTGCTGGCCACCAAATACGCTCATCGTCCCAGCAGGCATCCTCACAGCCTTCCTCCTCACAGCCTTCCCTTCCTCATCACCTGCCCCTCACCATGCCAGCTCTGGGACACGGGAGGCTTTCTCCAGAACTCGCCATAAAGCACTTTGTGTCAGTCGATTGAAAAGAAGGCCTTTAAAAACAATAAAACTCTTTCTTCTTCTTCTTTCTCCTTTTTTTCTCCCTCCTGCCCCTTACCCACCGATCTAAAAATGAGGGAGAAAAAAACGCAGGAGGACACATTGTTTTCTCCCCACCACACACTCAGAGCTGTAAAACACTTCTTAATCATTGGGAGCAAGAGGATCTCCGTGCCGGGCCTCCACTTTTTGTTTGCGAGTTTATTTTTCCTAATTCATCCTTGACAAAGGACAGAGCCATAAAAGAATTGACCAGCACGTCTGTGGGAAAAAGCTGCCCTGAAAAGGGTCGGAGGAGTACTGTAGCATTTCCAAACAATTCCAAGGGCTAAAGCCTCTCTGAGATGCAGCTTCAGCTACAACTTGCCTTTCTAGGAACAAGCCTACATCTGTTTGGCAATGCCATATTTTGTGGGGTAAAATAAACCCTTGAGAACAAACAGGCCAGCTTATCCAGAGGGGTAAATTCCTGGGAACAGAGCTCACTTGTTAATCCTAAAACTGTCAGCAAAGACCCACTGGAGAAATTATAGCTGGCCACGGGCACTCAAGCTGTTTTCCCTCTGCCTCCCCGCCTCCCCCCATCCCCACAACAGCTGTAAAATCTTCTTTATTGTTCTGCTCGAGTTGGAGAGTGGCACAGAGAGGTCTCCCGGATGAGGGCTGCAGCAGTAGGGGGAACATCTGATCCATTGTATCTGCACCGGCGTTATTGCTTTGGTGTGGACAAAGAAAACGACGGCAATAAAAGAAGGAGAACAGCCCGAGCACCTACTAAAGAGGCATATGAACAGGAAATCCTGGCTCATTCCCACATCTGAGCTGCGTATGGTTTCTTTCCCTCCAGGATCATTATGTTTTATGTCCTCCTGCAATTCAGGCAGCTGAGCCAACGGAGCCCCTTCCCTCCCCCTCCTCTCTCCCTTCCCTTCTCTCATCAGATTTCGAGCCCTCCCTGTGGAAAAACGATTTGTGCGCAAGCAGCCTACACAACGGTGCTCATAAGGAATTTGCCCCTGCCAGGAGTTATTAATGGCACCCCAGTAAATGCCCCCAGCAAAACGGGCCGCTGCAAGCATCAAGTGCGCGTTGAAAAATGGGGTTTAAATCATCCCTTGGGGAATGACCTATTGGCCACCTAAAAAATGCATGATTGGTTCCCCGCCTAATTAAGTTCAGGCCATCTCTTGCGCTTACACACGCAGAAACCCAGATGTCAGCTTGGTACGAGTCAAAGTGCTGGGCTGCTTTTAATGCATCAGGAGAAGACAGACTGTGGGGGCATAACGTTTGCCACTGGAAGAAAACCTGCTTTGAATACTTGGAATATTTAACTGACTGCAACAGATAATTAGCCAAACCCTCTTACGCCTCCAAATATAGATTCATTAGTCATATGAAAATATCTCATTGGAACCAAATGTGAGTCATTAGTGAAGTCAACAGCAGATCATAAAAAAGGTATCGAGAGCCTCCTTCCCCCCATTCCCGAGAAGCCGTGAATGCGCGGTGAAAATAATTCGCTCCATTTTCTATTGAACATCTGCTGGCAAATCTGTTATAAAGGGAGCCTTTTGAGGGGCTGCTTGTGTGCAGGGCTGTGCGTCCCATTTTCTGACTTTGTGATCTGTGGGAGTCACGAATGCAAAGTCTGTGCTGGGCTTTTTTCTGCCTTTTTTTTTTTTTTTCCTTTTTTGCCTTCTTGAAGAGACTTCCTTGAGTCATTCAGGATAAAATTTGGGTTCTGTAATACAAAAATGGATTTTGTAACGTGAAGCGGAATAAAAATATCTTCGTTATTTGCTTCTAATTTCAGAGGAACATTTTTGTTGGCTTGGAGTTTTGGAGTCCCCTACGCTCAGAGCAATGAGGGCTGCAAGCAGCAATGAATGCTGCTGACACGGGGACCCCAAAACTAACTGGATTCCTCCAGAAGTGAAACAGGGGTGGTTAAAATCACCGCCCAGCTTGAGCGAGCTGCAAGAAAGCAATGGTACATTTTAAAAAGTAAAGCAAACGGGTAGGTCTTCCACTGCGAGGTATCCGTGGCGTGATGAGCAGCCAGAGGAAGGGACCATGCTTGAGTAAACTCTTGTAAAACGTGAGTTATTGCTTTGGAAGACCCAGGGACCGGGATGGAACTGTGTGTTTGGTCCCAGGATGTTTCACAGGGATTTCACGGGGCGTGCTGAACACTGCAGACCCTTGTCGATCCCACGGACAAACGTGTTGTTGTGTAACTCCAGGGCCATGAGTAATCCCGTGCTGAAAGTTGTGCTGCACAAGTCATCAACAGAGGCATTTTGCTTTTTTCTTTATTTGAAAAAACCAAAACCAGAACGACAAAAAATTACAGCAGCAAATGTTAACTTCAAGTGCTCCAAACCTGACATTCTTGTGACTGAGGGAGCTCAGGCTGCCTCAGTGCCTGGCTTTAACCATACAACCACACAACATTATTGACCAAGTTTTCCAGCTTCATTAGCTCGGTCGCATTCCCTTGCCTTAGCTGTTATTACTTTTCATTAGCGAAGAAAAGTCACCTCTGTGTAATACCCCGTGTACTACAAATCCTCTGCGTAGCCTCTGACAGTCGCACAGCAGAGAGAGGAGTATCATAGTGTTTGAAAAGGGTATTTCACACCAAAAGTGAAGATTAGTGAGCTCTGCCTCTGCCCTCCCCAGCTGTACCCTGGTTTTCGGGCACTCTCGCAGGGCAGTGCCACAGGGGAGGTGCTGAGCCTGCTGCACGATGGCTTTATTCTGCGGGTGTACATGCCCTGTGTGGAGCCACACTGGAGAGATGGGCAGCCCTATGGGCATGGAGACCTGTGTCGCCAAGGGGGCTCACCCGACCTCAGGATCCTGCACCCTGCACTGGGCAGGGTGGCTCCCAGGCCCAGTGCTTGGTGGGGGCTGGATGATGGGACTGTCCCTGAGCCCAGGTTTTGCCCCCCAGTCCCCACGGTGGCATCTGACCTGAAACATGGCTGACTGTGCCTGGCCTGGCACTTCTGGGGCAGCAGGGGGAGAGTGGACCCCACCTGCCCCCAAGCCCTCCTCCCAGCTCTCCCTGGGGATGTGGAGATCACCCAGTTCTCCCGTTAGCAATGGACGCCCCCGTGGGGCAGGCCCCCAACCCTCTGGTGGGGTAGGACCTCCACCCCTCCCTGCACCAGGGGAGGGGCCTGCGCCAACCCCGCTGTGAGGCAGGCCTCGCTTCCCTCTGGGCGTGGCCCCGGCTCTCCCCACCGGGCAGACCCCAGCCTCCTTGCGAGGCCGATTCCCATCCCCGCTGGGGCAGGCGCTGACTCCCAGCGCAGCAGGCCCTCCCCCGGTGGTGCTCAGAACCCCCATCTCCCCCTTGGGACATCGCCCACCTCCTGCACGGCAGCGCCCGACCCCACCTGGGTCCGATCCCCTCTCCCCTTTGGGGTAACCCCCCTCTCCCCTCCGGGGCAGCCCCGACCCCGCGGGGGGTGGGCGGGCGCGGAGGCGGCTCTAGGACCCGGCGGCGTCGCGGCGTGCCCGGCCCCGCTCCGCTCCTCTCCGCGCCGCGCCGCGCCGCTCGGCTCCGCTCCGCTCCTCTCCGCGCCGCGCCGCCGGGGGGCCGAGCGGCGTGTCCACCTGCCGGCCCCGCCGCCCGTCAGTCCCGCCATGGCGCTCGGCGGGGTCGGTCGCGGCGGCGCGGCGCGGGCCGCCTGGCCGCGGCTGCTGGTGGCGGCGGCGGCGGCGGCGCTGGCGCTGGCGGGGCCGGCGCTGCCCGAGGTGCTGTTCCGCTGCCCGCCCTGCACGGCGGAGCGCCTGGCCGCCTGCCCCCCGGCCGCCCGCCCGCCTTGCCCCGAGCTGGTGCGGGAGCCGGGCTGCGGCTGCTGCCCGGTGTGCGCCCGCCTGGAGGCCGAGGCGTGCGGCGTCTATACGCCGCGCTGCGCCGCCGGCTTGCGCTGCTACCCCGACCCCGGCGCCGAGCTGCCCCTCCAAGCCCTGGTGCAGGGGCAGGGCACCTGCGCCCGCCGCCGCGACACGGCCGAGTACGGCGCCAGCGCCGAGCGCCCCGCAGGTGAGCAGCGCCCGGCACCGCGCAACCCCGCGCAGCCGGCACCGGGAAGCGCGGGTCAGGCACGGCGCACGGAAAGCCGCGCACCGAGGACGGGCCACGGAGCGCCCTGCGCCGTGCGCTGCGCGCTAGAGACCGGGCACCGTGCACCGGGCGCCCGCGACCTGGTGCAGGGGACCGAGCACCGGGACTGGGCACGGGGCACGGCGCACCGGCCACCCGGTGCTGGGGACCGGGCGCTGTGCACCGCGCTCCGGGCACCGGGGACAGTGCGTTGTGCACCGGACGTGGAGGCACTGGGCACCACGCAGCTGGGACCGAGCGCCGGGGGCAGCGCCGGGGCAGTGGGGCACCTGCACGTTCAGAGGACAAAGGGATCCTAAAAGGGTGGCCTAAAGGGCGTCCTCCGGGGCTGAGGGAGCCCTCGGAAGGGCAGGGAAGGGGGATCCCTGCGGGAGAGGGGAGAGAAGGAGTCCAAGGAGGGACAAAGGCGGAAGGAATGAGAGGGGCGCTGGAGGGGGAAAGGAGCGTGAGCGCATCCCTGGGGATGTGGGGAAAATGGGGTATTTGAGGGTACAGCAACCCCAGGGGTTAGAGGGGTCTCCGCGGCATGAGGCAGGAACCCCAGGGGGGCTGTAACGGGGTGGGGGGAAGTGTGGGGTGGGAAATGCAGGTACTGCCCCGCGTGGCAGGGCGGAGGCTGGGATCTGCTAGAGAAGACAACCCATGGGCACAGATAAGGGTGAAGTTTGGGGAAATGCGGCGGAGGGGATGGGGAGTCCTTTCGGGGAGCAGAAGGAGGTGGAGGTTCAGATTTGGGTTTGGTGAGGGAGTAAAAGCACCCTGGAGGGTGCCGGATGCCGCAAAGATACGGGAAGAGCCGGTATGGAAGGATCATGTGCTGCCTCGTCGGAAAGGGGTGGCTGAGAGGCTGCGGGGGCCCTGCGATGTGGGGAGCCCGTTCACTATGGCAGACTTCCGAGCAGAGCCCACTTTGGAGCTGGGATGGCCGCTGCCGGCTCCCATGGGGGTCCTGGCCCCTTCTGGCCCCCCTGGTGCAGACCCTGGGTGCCGGGGGAAGAGGAGTGTCCCCCGAGGGCGCAGCCCCGAGGGCAGGAACGCCAACAGGCTCAAGACCTGTTGCTGCACTGCTGTGGGAGGGAGCGCTCCTGGGGATGCCGGTACCGCAGAGCTTGGTTTTATTAACGCCTCCTCTCCCTTGCGAGCGGCTGCAAGCTCTTTCCCTTTCCGTGGGCTGTTGAAAATTGCCGAATCAGGTCTGGGAGTAGATAGCAGCACTTTCTACTTTGAAATCATCCCTCCTTGACTTCTGCCTCCTTACTGGTTTTGCTCCCCTGGCTACGACTGGGGATCTGACCCTGTCTGCATAACTGGTTCAGCAGCACGACTTTGAATTCCCTCCCTTCCCTCTTGTTTATTTAGAAGCCCTCTGAACCGAGCTGTGCCTCCTGGCTTTGCTCCCCAGGAAGGTGGGAGCGCAGCCGGGGACCTTGCGCACACTGCTCTGGCTACCTGCGCACGCCGCTCCCTACTCAAGGAGAAGAGATGGAGGGAGGGGAGGGAAGGAAAACCAGCAGCAGGGAAAACTTTGCACGTTGCAAGCTGCTGCTTCCGCGCACCTAGACTGCGCCTGTTGCAGTTCCCACTCCCGTCCCTGCTCCTTTGCCCAGCCGTGAAGGGTTGTGGAGAGCCAGCAGTCTGGAGGACATGCTGATGTGAAATCTTGCTTGACTGCAGAGTACGAGTGTCAGGGGAGTGAATTTTACACTCTCCAGAAGAAGGCAAGGGCATTCACGTTTAAGGAATCTGGCGCTAACTTCCAGTCTTATGCTTTTACAAGAAGTTGGGGGGTGGGGAGAGCATTGCAGTGGTGGGTTGAGAGGTGATTTTCTGAGTTAATGCTCCTTTTTTTTCTTTTTTTGCTTTTATGGACTTTATTTCAGAATTATGTTACTTCACTGGGTATTTTGCTTAATTTTATTATCTTTATTCCTTTACAGTGGATGTGATTTATATGACCATATTTCTGTCTGTAATACACACACGTAAATAGCACAGTTTAAGAACACTTTAATATATGTGATGCTCTGTAATGTCCATGGGGGGGAATAATAAAAATACTGGAACATCCTTAACCAACATGATGTGAAACATGCAGCTGAAATATTCACAGTCGAGCATGTCTTGGCAGAGGGGCTTGGACATCCAGAAAAGGGTTTGCTCTCTTCAGATTACAAAACTTTTAACAGGTTGTTGTAGTCATTAGAAAAAGAAACAAACACAAACCAACCAAACCCACAACAAAACCCGAATCTGCCAGCTTCACTTGATACTCTGCTGTTCAGAGTCACATCCACGCTTCCATCTGCAGCGAGCCTGCAAAACCTGAGGCAAAGAGGCAGAGTTTTGCTTTTCATTTACAGCAGTGACTGGGAAAGCAGTGTAGCACTCGAAAGAGCAGGGATTGGAATACCCTTTCAAATGCTGATGTCAAGCTAGTGTCAAGAGTGCCCGAGAGCAGGTTTTTGTCTGCTAAAGGCAGGTGTTCAGGCTCCCCCCCCCCAAATGTGCTTAAAGGTATTTGCCCTTTTTCCCCTTTCCAGCTTGAAAAGGCTCCTTTGGCTGATTCAGGACTGGAATGCAGAGCTCGTGCTATTCCTAAATTAAGAGGTTGGCAAGTTTTTTTGTCCCTGATGAGAGGCAGAAGGTTTGCCCAAATGAAACAAGGAATAAAACTCTGCAAATTCTCCTGCTGTGGCTCCAGCATTGTTTAGTCTTCCACTTAGGTCTGTAAAGCCAATCCTGAAATGGTTGTAGGCGGAAAGTAACATAAACCACCATGTAGCTAGGAAGCAGGGGATGTTGCTCATTGCACAAGAGGCCTTGGGTATTTTGAAGATGTTGGGAATGTTGGAACAAAATAGCAGCAGTCTGTGGAAATCAGGCTGAGAACTTCTACCCACCCCGGGGAGGTGAGTGCATGAATTCCCACCAATGATGGGAGCGAGATGGAGGCTCAGCATCTCCAGAGATCAGGGCCTCTGAAATAGTTTTGATGCCACTGGACCACACTTTTACAGTTTATTTCAGGTCATCATGTAACAATCTGTACCTACTGCTGACTGGAACTGCCTGAGCAGGACAGAAGGTTGTTATTGTGTGCATGAAGCTCGCAGAGTTGAGTGTGTTTATTCTTTCAGCATCTCAGTGAGCTTGGCACGCTGTTTTGCAGATGGACTGAACGATGTGCCTGAGGTCTGTCAGGACACAGGGAGCAGAGTGAGGGCTGTCTGTATATCATGTTAGCAGTCTCTGTCCTGGCAGATAGTGTCCCAGTCCCTGACAGCCATCTTCTCTCCAAGCAGGTCTAGGGTAGCCCAGAGCTGAATGGGTCCTGGAGACACCACATGCTTTGAGAGGCATTTCATGTACCATTGGAGTCTCAAATCTCAGCCGGAGGGTGGGGATGCTGCCTTCTGCTTTGGCCAGTGTGAACTGGAATCAGGGGCTTGCAAGGTCTCATCCAGCTCTCACCTGCTATGTCCTTCCTCTTTCCTTCTGCTGGGTTGAGCTCTCACCTTGTGTCACAGTAGGCAGGTTCTGAAGCTAATCCTGCAGAAAGCCAGCCTCAGGAGACAAGTCAATGGTTTTCTGTCGGATCAGTGACCTGAATTGGCTCAAGTTGCAGCGGTGTGCTAGTGCTGTTCCAGTGTGGGAACTTGTGCTCGGAGATGGAGCAGGCCAGATCTTAGCGATGTCAGCAACGTCCCTAAATTGTCTTGTCCAAGTTATGAGAATAGCTGAAGAACATCTGTTTTCTCCTAATGGAGACAGGGCCCTAGGAATAAAACATTCCACTCTGAAAAAAAGATTCTTGAGCCAGTGTTCAAAGCTGACCAGTTAAGGGAGGGGTTTTTTCCCCCTTTGCTAGTACAGTTCAGTTGGGTTTGTAGTATTGTTTTTTGTTGTTGTTGGGTTATTGGTACTAATTCAGTGGGATTTGCCTCAGAACACACTGCTGGCTGTTGAGTCCTGCTCTGGAATCTCACTTCTTTATTAAAACAAATGTGGGTTTTTTTTTTGTCCATGCCAGTGCAAAGTAACCTTTCCAAATAGAAAAAGAACTGTGCAAAGAATGTGGCCCCAGGCAAACTTAGACTTGCAGAGCTGGGGTTGCCTCATTCGCCTGGTCAGGGACTCCACTTTGAAATCCCATGGTACAAGAACAGTGTCAAAATAGTTAACTGTTAAAAATGCAGTGTGTTGTAGCATCCAGCTAAAATCCTTATTTGGGTAGCCCTGATGCCACACATCCTTCCTTATGGGTCAAATGTCAAGACCTCCATTTCCCCTTGGCAAGCAGCTGCTAAAAGACAGTTTGGTGTCTTGCTCCAAAACACAGAAGGCTCTGAGGTTGGAGGTAGCATAACACAAGTGGAATTTTAACAGCAACTTGAAAACCATGCCAGTAATGCTATGAGTGCATTTTTTCACATCCACTGAATTGCCAGGAAGACTTCTGCATTTCTCCTGCTTTTATACGGAAATGAAGCATCCGTCATGATCTGCATGTGCATGTGTGTATCTGTCCTTCTGCCCCACAACTTCTGACCCTGTCAGTCAAGTTGGCCAGATCTATTGCAGTGGTGGAGGTCCTGAAGGCACTGTGTTGCTAAAAAGTGGGCAAGGGGTAGAGGAGAGGTGGGCTGGGAGTGTCCCCCTCATCCTATGCTAGATGACTTTAGAGGCAGAAGCACATGAGCAAGAGGAAGGTTAGTGATGAGTACTGTAACCAGGTGTTCTGCCTGGCTTATGCGAGCTTGGACATTACTAGACACCAGAGAAGTCAACTGCAAGAACCCAATCCACAGGAGTGTGTTAAAATGTCTACAGCCGCTACAGCAGCTCTGCCCAGGATAAACCAAACATCTGCAGAGCTCCTTGCCTTGGAAGAAGTTATTAAATGTGAAATGAAATTAATAACTGCTCTAAGGATGATACATGAATGAAAAAAACACGTAACTCCTCTCTCCTTGTTGCCTCTGGTTCTTTGCCAGTAGGTGGACCAGGTCTCCAAGCTCCTTCACAGCAGCTGTGTCTGGTTAGGAGCTAACCTGGTTGAAACCTTGGCTGGCTGTCATCTTTAAGACAATAAATAACACCTGATGGAGCAGCTCCTTGAAAATAGTGGTGTGGTCTGCCCCAGGCCCACTGGAATTTGCTGTGGTGGGGTGATGGTAGTTTGCAAATGGTGGTTTGCAGGGAGAGGGAAGCCTGGGAAGACTTCAAGACTCCAGCCTGAAGGAGAAATGTGTTTTCATGCTGTCCCTTGGCAAATGATCTGTTTCCTTCTTGCCCTTTGCAGTTGTTTCCTTTCCTCTGGGTTTCGGGCTCATACTCGCTGAGCATGGTATTTGTCAAGGGAACAGCAAGAAGCCCTGTGTGTGAGAAAGTCCATGTCGTTTGTTTTATCCACATCCAGGAATTGAGCCGAGATAAACAATTTGGGAGGCAAAACAGTGAAAACTGGAATGTGAGAGGTGTGTTTGTGTATGGTTCTGTACTAGACCTGGCTGCAGTGTTAGCTGGGGCTGATTTATCTGCCTGGTGGGCAGCTGTCGCTGTTACCCACAAACACGACTGGATTCGTGAAGGCAGGGATTCATCCCAGTGGCCAGCAGCACTCATGTACCTGCTTTTCCTGGTCGTGCATTCAGCACTGAGGAGCTAGGAGGAACAGCAGTTTCCCTCATGGATTTTTCATGTTTCTGCTTGGATTGGGCAATTCCAGCTTTCTGAGCAAGGCCACATCTGCTCTCCCTGCTGAGACTGATTCCTTTAGGGAGGATCTTTTGCTGTAGACAGACAGTAAGAGGAAGCCCAAGGTAAAATGTAAAGATACTTTTAAAGCATTTCTGTTACAGGAGAAGGGCTGAGCTTGGTGTACCGAGTTTCCAAGTGTAAGAATTCCTGGTTTCTTTCATTGAATCACGGTGAAATACATAACTGACCCAGTGGCTGCTTAGCAGACTCCTCTTCTGTATTAGAGGGACTCAGAGCCGTTGCCACTGCATGCGCTTCCACTATTGCTTCCACCCATCTTCACCCCTGGCTCTTCCTTGGGGAGGTGCTGCCTGAATCAGTGCATGTGAGTGCTTTGGAGGGCGTCCTTCAGCAGCACATACTGAACACATTGGGCTTGGCTTTCCAACTTGTCCTTACTGATTGTTTGCATCTGCCAGAGGAGACAGGTTTGTTCTCAGTGGAAGAGTGAGGCTTTACCTGATGGCATTAGCTTTGCGGTAAAAGCTGTGCTAGTGCCCTGGGTGTGCCTGGGGGAGGGAGTTGCGTTATGAGCCCCTTTGCCCTGTGCCATTCATGCTGCCTCAAGGGTGCTGAGTGTGCTATGGGAGGCTAACCATGGTACGTGCTCCTGGTGCAGACTCAGGAGAGAAGGAAAAATTCTTGCTGGGGGTCCTAACACGTTGTGCAGATTATTCTTGGCTGCCTTTCATCCCTGCTGAGCTGATCTCATGGCAGTTGTGCCCCAGTCTCTCTCTGTCCTGGTGCACATCCTCTTGCTCCGTCATACAGGTCTTGGTGTTTTTCTGGACTGTGGGTGAGGCATGTTAACCCAACCAAATCTTCACTTTTCTGAAGGATGAGTTTTTTGCCAATTTAGCAGATTGCAAATCCACCCTTATTGTTATTTCCACAAAGACCAACTACCTTCAGCAGACGAGTCTGACTTAAACATCTTTGCCTACTTTCAGCAGTCACTGCCAGCAAGCTGGAAGGTGTTTCTCATTCATGAATTGGCCAAGCGTGACCTCATTAAATGTGTGAGCTGACATCTAATTACAAGCAAATGTGATGTGGTGGCTCTCCTAGGCAAAGGCTTAAGAGAAGGGGGTTTGTGCACATATCAGAGCTTTGCTGCAGCCCAGTGTGTGACAGCTTGTTGTGACTGCATTATTGATTGTTTTCTGTTCAGTGGCTTGCCCCACTTGTAACTTTTCTAGATAACAGTGAGAAGGTGAAGTCTCTTGCTGCATCAGCTTATAGTAGAAATAAATTGTTTTAGAAAGGAAAGGGTCAGTAAGGATGTGCCTTTCATTACAGACTGGAATACTGGGAAACATCAGGTCACTTTTAGAAGCCTTAAACTATCCTTTGACATTGCAGCTTTTATTCTGAAGAAAGCTGCACTGTGCCTCTTGGCTGGTAAGGGAACAAGTTCACTGCCTGGTGCTCTGTAGTCAAAGATCCCATTAATTCTGCCGGCCGCGAGGAACAATTTCTTGGTATTTCATTCTGGACTGTAATTGAGAGTGACACAAAGCACTGGTGGGAATTGGACCGTGTTGAAATCTCTGCTTTTCCTTACAATTTTCTGCAGACAAACCCTCTCAGGTGGGATGAGGGGATTTCTAATGCTCTCCTCTTGAAATTAGTCATGTTTCCAAATCCAATTGCTGGAGACAATTTTAGAGCGGATATTTTGTGCCTCCTCGCAGCTTGTCCTTGTAGCCAGGTGATGCAGGATGCTTACAACAGTGACATGCTGTTGCAGTCACTTGCATGGTGTCATCTGTGGGAGAGTCCTGTAGTCCTATATAATGTCAGGAAAATCCATGAAGCTTTGCCCATCATTTTTGCTTGAGACTGCAGCAAGAGTTCCCCATGAGATTTTGCTTTTCAGACTTCAGTCAGGGCAGTCTCTTTTCAGCTCTTCTGGCTAGTTGTAGAAGACCCAATCCGTGCTAATGGGCTTCTCTTGGCTTGGTGAGGACATTGTCTGCTAACCTTCTCACATTTTCCTCTTGCTGTTTGAAACCTAGAAAAAGGTGAGCATCTGATGTCCACATCTCAGGGATGCTTGCTGTTCAGTCCGGGGGCACTGGTGGGTGCAGTGAGTTGTTGAAGGTGTTTCTGTGGTTTTGGATGTCCTCCAAGACTTTTTTGGTACCTGCAGAGATGAGATGTGTATCCCCCAGTGTGACCTGTAGAATAGGTAGTGCGCTGTATTTTGGAATTCCCAAATTTTGTGCTCAAGGGGAGCAGGACAGATCCCGAGCTGCCCCAGTGAAGGCAGAAGAGCAGAAGCAGTGGAACTGGCTAGAAGCTGTACTTTTTTTTGCATCCGGCAAATTGCTTGGGGGTCATTTTCTGTTTGAATCCAGGAGGGTTTTGCTTGCGGTGCTCAGCGTGCCGTTTGGCTGCAAGCTGAGCCAGGGGGAGATGCAGGGTTTGTGACCAGCGCAATGGCAGCCCTCCCACACAGCCCATGTGGAAACGCTCGTCTCCTGTTGCTTCCAGTGGGCGAGTGGCTTGCCTCCATCTGGTGCTGTTTCATCTGGCACTTCAAAAGCAAGCAGAAATGGGGAGAGGACCTCAGGTTTAACAAAGAGGAATGGCGTGAGGAGGAGGAATGAGAGGGGTGGCCAGCTTGGGCTCTATCTTCCTGTGCCGTTGGAACCCAGAGCTGATGCTGGGGCTCTGCCCCATAGCCCCAGCAGGGATGTGTAGCTACTGAGGCAGTGGATAATCCAAGGCGGCTGGCTCAGGGGCTCCCTGGGGTGCCTGGTTTATGTCCTCTGGATTCTGGCTGCCGGGAGAGTTTGTTGTGGAGGTTGTAGGGTCAGAGTGGTTGGCCACCATGGTGTTTCTGTTCACAGTGAGGCTAACCGAACAGCCCCAGGGCTTTCTGTGGCTGTTTTTTGTTCTTCCTGGTCCTCCTTGTTCACCCTGCAGTGCCTGTGCTAAAGACAAATTCCTGTTATACTGGTGAATTATGTCTTCCATTTTGGGGACACTTGTCAGGGCTGTTGCCATCCACTCTCCACATGGTAGCTGCTTTGCTCTTCTAGGTTTGCAGCTGAACCAGTGTGAGGAGAATGCTGAGTGATAACACTATAACAACTCTTACCACTGCTTTCTGAAGGTTGGAAGAACTGTTCCAGGCTCCATCCCAGACTCTGAGAAGGCATATCTTAGTCTGGCTGCTCAAGGACAACGTTCCTGTGGAGGAACTTTCTGCACTACTGGGCTCCAAGAGCCATTCTTTTTTAGCATTGTACCCACCACTAACCACGGGCCATGAGTTTGATACAATCTCTGATGTGTAGAGGGGTGTTTCTACTGAACATCATATGAACTGGATTAATATAATGGCAGAGAAATCACTGCTGCACCATCTTGATTTGACTGTGGTGTGAATGGACAGGTAGATCATTGGCCATGGTGGGAACTGGGATGAGGAGGCCTAAAGCAATGGCTGGCCATGGTAGGGGACCTCTTCCTTTGGCCATAGTGAACAGTGCTGCCTGCATGCCCTGTGCAGAGGTGGTTTTGGGAGGATTTTGTTTAGACTGTTAGAAATCCAGGTTGTTACAGATAGTCCATTACACAGGACATTTGGGGCAAAAGGTCTGGATTTCTAGTGGTGTTCAGGGAATATTTCCATTCCTGAGACTGGATGGTGGGACAGCACTAGAGGTACTATTTAGAAGCTAACCCTGTAATCCGTCACTGAATTTATAAAGCAGTCCAGAATTGGGAGAGAAAAATGAGACTATGGCAAAATGATGCCTTCTTACACAACAGGTCAGCTCCCTGTGGGTATTCTGAGTCATTTTATTGTTGTTGATTTTAGTGACTAAAATAAGTTTATTCCCTGGTTTTTTTTTCCCTTGCCAGGCCTCACAGATCCTGTCACCCCCAGCTTGCAGGGAGTGAGACAGATTCCATTAATTCTTGTGCATTGAGGGATTTCGTTTGGTGAGATTTCTTGCCTGGAATTTCTCTGTGGAGGAGCCCAGCTTCCCACTGCCTGCAGATGGGACCTGAAAAGCTCAGCATCCTGGCATGCCCAGTTGGGTGGTGGGAATACAACTTCTGACGTTTCCAGGACAAATTTAGTGCCCTTCTCCCTTTAGGACACCTGTCATTGAGAGCATGGCCAAGGCTGGGCAGGTGGAAACAGTTGGTCCACAGAGTTTTGGATAATGCTGAAAAGCCTGATTTGGGCTGATTTTGGAGGTCCGGGAAGGTATGGACCTCTGTGCGCATGACTGGGGCATGCTTGGTCTGGGGGCACTGGGAGGAATTTGGCATAGAGCCCTGTGAGGCAACCGTCTTGTTTAGTAAAATCCGATCTGTGGGAGTTGGTGTGAGGAAGTAACAACATCCACTTTGGCTTCTGCCATCTCTGTCCTGGGGGCTGTTCGGGTGTTGCAGGAGGCCACAGGAATCCTGCTCATGACCACAGGCAGATTAATGGCCGTTTTGGCAGCTTTACAGGAGTGAGGAATTTGGCCACTTTCACAATAATGGCTAGAAATTCCACATGAATTAATTAGTTTTATTACAGGACATGTCCTTCCTGCTCCTCCAGGGCTGCCTGAAACACTGAAGTCATTACATGAAGAAATGAAAATAGTACTAAAAATAAGAACTGTTATCCCAAGCCTTAGTGAAGAAACATGCAGAATATACCGACATCCTCCACCAGATGTGCTTCCCAAACTGTGGCTTTTGGCTGGATGAGATCTAAACCCAAATTTTAGATCAGCTGTAGTCACTAAAATGCCCCTGCCTGTTCCACAAGGGTGTCTTCTCTCAGCCGCTTGGCCCCTGGTCAGCTTGAACCATTCATCCAGGCTTCTTAATTACTCTCACAGTTTCAGTTATATGTGGTGTTTCGATCTGACCCTTGGAGGCTCCACACCTTCAGCCTCTTCTCCCCATAGGCTGGGTTTCCATTTCACTGTTTCTACCTTGCAAGGACCTTGTTTGCTTCTATGGTACTAAAGTGCTTGGAAATACCCTTGGGAAAAAGTACTCTGCAGTTGAATTTTCATCAAGGGTGTGCCATAAAAATGACAGCATGGGACTTTGGAAAGGTCTGCTCAAGAGTAGTCAGAATAATGTTAGATTGAGTAAATATTTTGGGAGGCCAGAGCTGATAACTTTCCCTTGCCTACATTTGTGGGGAGTCAGCCTGTGGAAACTTATGGCCTCTCAAATGGCTTTAAAACAAAGGTTGTCCATGGACTCAGAGTGCTTTTATTTTAATCCCTTTTTAGAAGCACTGATGTTATCTTGAGATTTTCCAGCTGGTTAGGAGCAGGTGTGCAAAATGCCGGTCGTTCTAGTGTTTGCTTTACGAATATTGCTTCAGATACTTGTGTTTGGACAGGAGGTTCTCCTTTTGAGTTTAACCCTTACTTTCTGCTCAACCCCACCTTTGTGAATGAGGGCTTTACTCATTTGCTTTTTATTTCCTTTATTCTGGATAAGGTGAGTTCAACATGGCAAAGCTGACCATAGAGGTGGTGAAGTTCTTGCACGTGCCACTGAACAAAGCGTGGTTTGGTTGGTGCTCAGCCCTCTTGAGAATTGTGACCCTGCAGGGGCTAAGGCCAGCTGAGCTGACAAAGGGCTGAAACACAAAATTTTCAGCATAACAAAATGTGCCTGGTAAAAAAGAGTAGAAAATGATAATGCAGGCATAGATTCTTCTCATCTCAGACAGCTGGAAAGCTTCTGGCTTTCTAGTAATGTTTGTTATTGATTTCAGTGATTGCTTTCCTCTCTTCTTCTGTTTATTCTTTTTATCGGGCTGGTTTCAAGGATTTGTTACCTTAACCCCCGGCCATTAGGCTGGTCCTGCACATGCTGAAACAGACCTTTGTAAATTCAGACCATGCTGAAAGCTGTTGGGCAGTGCAGATATGACTGGGCAGCAAACCAACCTGGCCAAAGGTCCATCAAGCCAGTAATCCTGCTTTAGGAGGTAGCCAGCAGTGCACAAATTGGGAATTTATGAGAAGAGTATGGAGTGAGCCTTGTGAGGTGGGAACAGCGCTGTGGAAACTCATCATGCTGCTGATACCTCTCAGCCCGTGATTTCAGGGATTTGCAAAGCACAGCCTGGTCTGCCAGCTGCTCACAGAGGTACCTTCTTGGTTAGGTGAGCTGCCCTCCTGACTTCTAGCAATGGGGATTTCAAACACTGGGGGAGTCAAGCAAACCCTCAGCTATGTACATCACTGCCGTGTCTTGAGACTTTGGGATAGGAAGATCTCCTCATACTAGCTTGGGGTTGCTCTTACAAATCCAATTTGCTAACTGTTCTGATCTCCTGTTGCCTCATTTGTCCTGGAGCAACAGCTGTGGCGAGAAGGGAGGTCCCATCTCTTGGGCTGTGTCCAGTGAAAGCACAGCCCTGCCCGGGTCTTTTTTTGCCCTGAGTTACGTGCTAGGAGAGTTCATTCTTTGGGTTGTGGTTGTCGGCAGTGTCCTGTCCCCTGGAGCTGATCTGCCGTAGCAGAGCTGAAATGTCTCAGCTGACTTAAATTGCTTGCAATTGAAATGCAGCAGTACCCTATAAATATTTAACTGAGTCTGTGTTTCTCTTTTTTTTTTTTTTTTTTTTTTTTACCCCAGTTCTTCTCTTTTATTTTTCCCTGACTCTGTGGGGATAGTCAGCTGAATGCATATTCACTCCATGGCATCCTGTGATGAAGTGGCATTTTTGGCAGTTAAATTATGCATCTTGCTTGTCTCCCGTCATCATTACCCCTGTTCAAGGCTGACACCGAGCTCAGTGTTAAGTGTGTGAACACGCCTGTGGGAGTGTTTACAACACTCTGTGGGTAGCCCACTGCCATATAAACTACGTCCTGAGAAACTCTGCAGAGTCTGTAGTAAGCTTTTGCAGCTCTTCTCTTGAAGCAGTGGACTCCAAACAGATTTGCAAAACTTTTATAATGGGGAAAGTTCTCAAAATTGTGTTCAAGAAAGACCTGTGAATGGGTGGGACTTCAGGCTGCGTGGCAGAAAGCATCTGCAGAGCAAGACTGCCATTAGTACAGCGACACAATGAAGAAGATACCTCTGTGAGCAGCTGGCAGACTGGGCTGTGCTTTGGAAATCCCTGAGATCACAGACTGAGCAGCGTCAGCAGTGTGACCTGATCTGGGCTGACTGCCTGACGTGAGTACCTGAGGCTTGTTGTGCAAGGTGTGCAGTCTGTCCTGTACTGAAATAACCCCGAGCTGGGTTGCTCTCTTCTCTCTCCAACTGTGGAAGCATGCACAGTGCTTGTTGGGCATGTAGCCACAGCCTGGCAGGGCTTGGGATATTGCCAATCAGATATTGTCCCCGTGATGGAGCTGGGGAATTTGGCTGAGGGTGCTAGCTTCATTGCAGGAGCAACGCCTTGAGGTAGGGTCACTCACCATTGCAGCTCAGCATGGAGCAAATGCAGTTTCCTCATCATGACGGTGGTGAACGGCTGCATTCCAGAGCCAGAGACACAGCGTTGGTTCCCCTCTGCTCTGAACCTGCCCTTGCGCAGCGCAGGGGCTGGTGTAGTGCAGTGCTGCTGTCGTGCCCTGGCTTGCCTGTCATGGGGAGAGTGGGGCTCTGCTGTTTCCAGCTGGTGAGTCAGACCCTACGCAGCCCTAGGCCAGGGTTGCAGGTTTGCTCTTTTTCCAGCTAGACGCATGCATCTGTTTTAAGGCAGCCAAGACTCAGAGTGGTCGAGACTGAACATCCCTGAAAACCCCAGAGCTCCCTAAGGAGACAGCGTGGGGACCTCAAAGTGGGTTTAGACACCAAAGTTTGGGCAAACTCATGTTGCAACGCTGCCTGTAAAGGCTTCCCTACAGGGGCTTTCCTGTAGAGAGACTTACCCGGGAAGCAGAAATCCCAAGTGACTAAACATCACGGTTACATTCCTGCCATCTGAAAAGAACTCCCTATTTTCTTTTGGCTGTGAAAATTAACTTCCCTTTTCTCTTTCCCGAGCGGGTGAGCTGGCTCCCGGCAGCCGTGCCCTCGCGGCGGATACACAGGACAGTCCAGGTCAGGCTGAAAGGAAAACTCTCCTACTGGGGTCTTTTCACTGTTGTGCTCCTTTCTAAAGAAAATGTGCAGGACTTTTCCTAGCCTTTGTGAAGGCCAAGATGCAGGTCCGTAGCTGGAATAGGGTAGCCTCAATGAGACTAGCCTCATTTGGGAGCTTGTCTGAGTTTTGAGCCGCTCCCTTCCGCCTCAAATCCCCTATGCTGCTGTCTGAGCCGTGTGGGGTGGGGGCTGGCATCCGGCTGTTTGTTATTCATGTAATTAATCTCATCCCTCCGCAACTGTGGTTCTGCTGCCCCCAGGCACAGACTGGCTGTGGGCACCTGCATTTGGCCTCTGCTGCACTGTGAAAGACCCACCTGAAAGTCAAGGAAGCTGCGGCAGGTACTGCTGGGTGTGTTGTTTTTGGGCATGCTTACCTTACATGGTCCTGGAAGACCCAGTGGTGGGATTGCATCTCAGGAGAGCAGATTTCTTGGACTAAAGAGCCTGCTAGCTGCTCCAGTGATGTACGCTGCAGAAACCATGATGGTGCCCCATGTTGCCTAGTTTGAAGATGCCAGGGTGAGGAATACACTGAAAAGGCTCCAATGCAAAATCTCCTGAGATTTTTTTAAAATTTATTTTAATACTCTTTCCAATAGCAGAAGCCTGGATTTTGTGGGATGAGCGCCTGGTGGGTAAGGAATGATCCAGCAGCAACTGCACCCCGGAGAAATCAAGAGCTTGTTCCTGATTGGCAAAAGGCTTTCGGGGGCCCTCTGGGATATCCTTGGTGCCGAGAAGAAAATATGCACCACTATACCTATGCTGACCACGTGCATTCAGACCAGTGTGGTCATGCCACCCTCTCTTGCCTTCTTCCTTTGCTGCTGTGTTTTTCGCTAGAGCCCTGTACACTTTTCCCATTGCATTTTTTTGGTCAGCAAGTTTATCTTTCTTCCTGCTATAAAGCACTGTGCTCTCTTTCTTCCTCTTGTTTTCTCTTGCTGCATTTCTGCCAGCCTCACTTTCTCTCCCATGCCTGCTCTCAGATTTACTTTGCATATTTTCAGCGGGCTGCTAGCAGGCTCATTTTGACCTGTCTGGCTCAGTGAAGACCTGCTGAAACCTGCCATTACTCCAAAGAGAGGAACCATCAGGGGCTATCCTGTGTGGTGAGAAGGTCAGTCACAGATCTTTGCATGAGCTGGGAGATGTGAAGGTGACACACTCTGGGTCTGGAGTACAATGGGGTCCACATGTTGATTCCTGCTTGGGGCTGATCATTTCGATGTGGCGCCAAAGAAACAAAAAAAGAGCAAAATCTAAGGTTTTATACAGGTAACTTTGAAATATTGGCATTTCCCCTTGGGAGAACAAAGGAACCTCTAAACAAAGTTGCAGAGATGTTGAGGGAGACCAGCAGCAAAAAAAAAGTTTACCATTTGAGCATCTTTAAAGAAAGCAAAGGGAACGAACAGCTAGACTCTGAAAAGTGGCCTCAAAGAGCATGCCACCAGTTTACCCAGTGACCCTGGATGTGTGGAAAGTGGCCACAAACTCTTCCTTTGTCCGAGACATGGACACAGGCACTCTGGGCTCCTGCACTGTAACATAGGTCTTGTGAAACAATGACATTTCAGTTGACATAAGCAGCTGGTGGTGTTTGGGGGAGAAGCTGGAGGAGCCTGGTGATTCTGCTTGGCTTGAGCAGCAGCTGCAGGAGCCCCAGGATCTCTGGCTCAGTGGGTGTGGAAGAGTTTAGTCCCAAATGGCCGGGCACTCGATCTCTTGTGTTATCATTGCTCTTCCAGTTCTTGCTGAAATTGTGCCATAAACATACCTTCTTGGTGGAGCTGCTGGTACGGTACGTAGACTGTCCTCCATCCAACTGGCCCCAGCACTGACCACAGTCTTCTATTTCTTTTCCTTCTAAAAGGTCTGAAAAGAAGCCTTGGGTTTGACCAGAGGCAGACCTTTTTGACTCGGTTGTTGTTATTGCTGTGATTAAACCCAACCCAAACCAAAACCTGGAGTATTTTCTATGTGTCCAGTTTTATTTCCTTTTTTCTAGGTCATCAGCCAAACCCAAAGACTTTATAAAAACGTGTACAGGAATTTGAACTACTTTGGGGTTTTCCTACTCGCTCTCTTTCTCAAGGGCATTTAGAGAGCGCTTTTCTTCTCTGTTGCAGCTGTTCTGAGATGTTTTAGTCCTGGCGCTCTCCCTCCAAGACGAGGCAAGGAGAGGCCATCAGGAAGCTATGGAGAGACCAGTGTGACTGTGTACCCAAGTGGGCTTTGGAGCAAAGCCTTACAGTGAAGTTTTCCTGGGGGTGTCATTGATCCTCCAGGTGGGTTAAATATCTGCATCTCTAGCCACCTCTTTTTCTCCCTCCTGCAAATGGAACAGGGCTCTCCTGGAAGCACATCCCAAAGCTAGGGCTGGTGGCTTACCATCATGTAGAGCAGTGCAAATCCATGGTCTGGCCCATGCTTGAACCAGCGCCTGTCCGGTTTCCCAAGGGTGGGGGGTAACTCTGCGAGGAAAGTTTTCCCAGGTTTTGGTGAGTTGAGGGACCATCAGGGCACGCGGGCTGAGATGCATGCGGGCCTTCATCTCTTAGATCTTTTTTTTTCTGGTTACCTGAGGGTCTGTCTGTCTGTCTCCACAGCATTCAAATTCCTCTCTGCTTTGTATCACCTGTAATTCAAAACGGTGCAAATTGCTTTCCTCTGCCGCTGATTATCTGTTTTCTGACTTAGCGTTTCTGCTGTCATTGAGTTTTGGCCTTCACCCTTTTAGGGGCTGGCACCCACTGATCCCAGCTGAGAATGTGGCCCTTTGTGCTGGAGCTCTTTGCAGGAGCCGGGGAGCTTTGCCTTCCCTGCTGCGAGCCTTTTTGGCTGGCGGACGCATGCCCTTTTCTGGTGGGGAGGGATTTAGGGGTGAGGGGGAGGTGAGAGCGCTCCTTGTGCTGGAAGAAAAATGATGAATGACTCTCTTGTGCTTCTGAACAAAACCAGGAAATCGGGGGGGTGGGGGGGTGGGGAAGCAAAAAAGGAGGAAATGAGAAACAGTAAAGAGGCCTCCCCCGCCTTCATATAAGCAATCACTCCACAGCATCTGGAGCCCAGTAAAAGGGCCATTCCCAGAAGACCTCACACTCGCCAGCCACACAGATCTCCTTTATTGCAAACTCCTGGGGCTTGCACCCCTGCCTCCCCTGCAGCAGCTCAGAGGGCAGCCCTGCACCCTAAAACGGCTTAATGAGGGTAAAGCAAAGCTTGGTTTCCATGGCTGTTCGCGCCGGAGATGCGCATGTCCGGCTCGGCTGGCAGGTCACGGTCTGTATCCAGCCCAAGGATATGGCTGCGTTGCTGTGGAACCAGCTGGAGCACCCGACACGGTGTTTGTGCTGGCGTGCTGCCTCTCAGCAGCCGGGCTGACAGTACCTGGCCGGCGTCACATTACAGCGGTGCAGGTGGTGCAGGCGGTGCGGTGCTCTATCTGGCGTGAAATCTGCTGGAGCAGTTACTCCTGCCCTCTCCCCCGAAATTATTGGGGATGCATTAGATGCAGCAGGGATGAGTGCGGAGCAGGTCACTGGCCATCGTGGTTTGTGTCTGATTTAAAGCACCCTCAGGATGGAGTCAGCATACTGAGAAACCCTGACGTAAGCTATTCAGTTAAAATGATGTGGGAATGCATAACTCTGGTGAGTCTGGAGATGTTGGCACTCCATCACAAGCCATGGCCAATGAGGTCTCCATGCAGAGAGTGGTCCAGCAAAGCCCCGCTGTGGCTTATTCTGTGGTAGCCACATCCATCTCCACCCCTGTGAGGCATCTAAAGCACTCTACAGTTTGGTGGCTCAGTCTGAAGAGGTGCCTTCGCTATTTGTTAAAAGATAGCTGGTAGGCACCTTATCGGGCCAAATTTTTCCTTAGGGTAACCTCACTGGCATTATGGGTTTGGTCATTGTGGAAGGGGATTGTCGGCAGTGGGAAAACTATTCCTGAGTGTAGCTTTAAAATCATAATGCAGGTTTCAGAAATAGAGATCCTGCAAGGGGTTTCCACCTGGAGATGATCACAGTTGAAGCAGCTGAGCATCTTCATCATCCTGGCCAAAACACCATCTACTAATTTGGTTGTAGCTCTTTATCCCTCCTTCAAGCCTTCAAGTCCCACCCGAATTTAAACGTTAGGTCAGAGCGGGGCTGGCTGTTTGTTTCTCCTTCCCAGACTGAGAGGAGCTCTTCTTCCCCTGGATGTAAGTTTGTGAATGTGGTAACTGTTGTCCTGCAGTCTGAGGATGGTGAGCGTTTCTGACGTGGCATTTGGGTCTTGGAATTTTCAGTGTTCAGGGCTCTGTAGGAGAATTGTTAGTAACAATAGTAACGCAGATACTAGGAACCATCTGTACTGATGGATGTTTTTATTTCTTATATCCAGAGATTATATTTTCAGCCAGGCTTTAGCCTAGTGCTTCTCACTTGCTTGTATGACCCCATTTTCATTCTTGCAAATCTGGAGGATAGAGTGCATGTCTGAAAAATACATTTGCTCTGCTGTGTGAGCATGGGAAGAGAAAGTTTTCTCTTGTGAAAAGGTCAGTCTAAATCACCAAGTTGGATATTTGTAGCTGCTTTTGAAGTACCCTGTTATCACCTTGTGAATGTAAGGGAATCCTCATCCTATTTCACAAATGGAGTGTCTTCAATGTGTATCTTTGCTTGATATATTCCCAAAGGATCTTCCTTTTGAGGGGCTCTGAAGAGGGGTGGCTGGGCTTGTGGAAGGGGTTGTGAGCGCTCTCAGGGAGGAAAGGCAGAAACACCCTAATTGCAGTGGAGTCACAGATGCCCTGCTGTTGTGGGGTGAGACAGCAAATAAAATTAGGTTACATCCTTGCAAAGTGGTATCTTCAGGTTTTCCGAACTAGTTAATGGTGGAGTTGGTGGTGGTGCTAGGGATTTGGGCTGTTTGGCTGGGGCAACCTCCACGTAAGCTGGCTGGGCTCAAGAGGAAAAGCCACATTGCTCTTGAGTTTAGAGCAGCTCCCAGTGCTGCTCAGTCTCTAGAGGCGTTTGCTAAGAGGGATGGTATTGTAAAAACCCTCAGCTCTTCTGGTTGCCACCCACAGGACAGCACCTTCCTGAACTTTACCTCTCCCTTTGTGTCCTTGGCTCTGGGTGCTCGAGGAGGGTGGTGGGAAGCCAGGCAGTGCCTCCACTTTTTCCACTGCCTGTGTGAACCCCGGGGTCAGCTTTGGCGTGACCCCTGAATTGCACAAATTTGGGAGCAGTGGTCAGAAAAGGCAATCTAAGCCCTGTCTGCAAGGTCTGAGCTGTGCTTCTGTGGGCTCTTTAGCTGGAAGGAAATGGCACGCGTGGCCAGTGGCAAGGCTGAGTGGTGTTTCATTTGGTCAGGAACTGAGCTGGCAGCTGGGTATTTTTTTTACAGCAGTTATGTTAAAGTATATTGGGGGAAATGTAGGTCTTTCTCCTTTTGTTTTTATACCAGGGATGCTTTTAAAGCAGGGTCTTTGGGTGTCCAGGGTAGGGGGCTGTTCAGCACCTGGTACTGCTGCTCTATTGGACCTTGGGAAGGAGTGTGAAGTTTTGGGGAAGCCCCAGAGCGTTGCAGCCTTCCTCGCTGGCCAACCCTGTGCAAGGAGGACCTTGTGCTCTCATTAGCACAGATTGATGGCATTTGACAAAGCCTGGTGAGTTTACTTTCTCTAGAAGTCACTTGATTGGAAACCTTGGGCTGGTTGGCTGGGTGACTGCTGTATTTTGGTCCCGAGCCCTTCAAATTAGCTGGGTCCTCTCAAAGGGAGAGAAATCATTGGGCTCATCTTCCTTGGAAAAAGCTCCTGAGGGAAGTCTGACTCCTCTGTGGTTTCCATAACACCATGCTGAGGTGTCTGCGCATCCTGATCTTACTAATTTGCCAGCGATGATTTTTTTTTTTTTTGAGTTATTTTTAACAAGCGCGTTGTGCAACTAATGGGCTTTTTATTGGTGGTAAACAAGGCAAGCTAGGCAGGAATGCTGCTGAGGCTGGACTGGCAGGCTTGCCTCCCAGTGCTGTAGAAATAACTTGTTCACTTTTTTTCTTAAAAAAAAAAAAGAAAACTGCAGCTCTCCTGCAGCCTGATGTTACTGCTTCCACCAGCCACCCCCATGGAAGCAGTGGCAGAGTAGCTGAGGTACATGCTTTATGCCTCATGGCTCGATTTTTGGGTCAAAAATTGCTCTCTGCTTTCATTTAAGCTGTAACCTCCGGCAGGAAGGTAATGACTGCCTACTGTGGACTGGATCCTGCAGGGCCCAATCCTGCCCTGGCACAAAGTGCTGTTCTGGCCAGGCTGTGGCCAGGATGCCTGAGGCTGAATGGGTGTAGCTGATGGATCTTGGCAGGGGCCTTGGAAACCCCCCTGTCTGTTACTATGCTTCTTACTTGGTAAGCTCAAAACTGGCTGTGGACACACAGCATTTCAGAACCCTTCTGGAACAGGAGTGAGGTAGTATTAGAAACCCATACAATTGGCGGAAATGCAGGTACTGCTGCAAAGTGTGAGGCTGTCGCCTTGAGCATGCCTGGTGATGCTCGGTGCATGAGCCCTGGCCCGTCACCACGGGGCTGTGCTTGGGGCACTGGGGCTCGCACTGAGCTAGCTGCCCATGGGCTCAGCCTCTGTCTCTGCACCGTGTGTGCCACCGCTGTCCAGGCTAACCTCAAGAGAAAAGTATCAAACTTCAGTGGCCAAGAAAAGAGTGCTGACCTATTTTGGACACTTATTTATATTCAAGTTGCTTCTCTCTGTCTCTGTGAAAAAGCTGTTGTGACTTTTAAAAAGTTTTTCCCTTTTGATAGCTTTTTTTTTTTTACAGGATAAAATCTGGGACTAACATCTGTATTTTCCAGTAGTTGAAATAAATGTCGTCTTATCTTTTCTTTTAGTTTTCTTGCTGATACAACACTTTTACAGAGCAAAGCCACCTCTGTAATACAGCCAAGCCTTTGGTTGTGTTGTGTCTCAGTTTTTACAGGATCTCTTTTTATTTAAAGTCTTTGCTACAATTCAAAGTTTTCAGATCAAAATGGAAAAAAAGTTGAAAGTATGTTACTGTTGTCTCTGATCAAAAGCCACAATGGAAAGTCATCTAACATAGGGTCACCAAAAATTATGGAAAGCTATTGGTTTTAGTTTCTGGGGTTTTTTTTAAATTACAATTTCCTTCTTTTACTTACTGGTTGCATCACTTTGCTGAAATCTTCATCTTCTCCTGAAAGGTCTTATTGGTGAAAATGTTTTGGGGATTTTTGTCTTGTTTTGATGGCTAGCTATTCTCTGGCTTTATATGTTGCAGTTCACAGTTAATTTCTGGTGTCTTTTAAACTGAAACTGTAGTGTATGTGACGAAATTGTATCGTTGGAATAATCATGAAATTTGAATGGCTCTGTCAGTGCAGCCATGTGCACTAACCCTGGCTAGATATTCGTCATCCTGTGTATTTTAGGACTTGCATTTCTTACTGTCAACAGTAGGAATATGTTAGATACTTAACCAGCAAGAAAAACAAGGGCAAATGCTATGGATATGTCATCCATATATTCACGTGGATTGTTTTAGTCCATTGTATTCTGTGATTTTTCCTTCTTTAATGTAAGAGCTTTTTGTGTGTATCTGTTTTCTTTTCTTTTTTTTGTCTTTAAGACCTGAAAGAGCAAGGGAGAAAAAACTGGGAGCAGCTTGATTTATGGAAATTGCAAACCCTTTGGCTTCACTAGCCAAGCTCGTGAATTCACTGAACGTTCCAGCCTTATGCTTAACTAGCTGTGCCCTGTATGAGTGTATCTACATGAAGATCATACCCAACTCCTAGAAGGTCAGTGGGAGCCTTTCCGTCATCCTTGCCTGCAGTTGAGTTTGACCCAGAGTATATCTGAGAAGGATTAGGGAAATTTCTTTGTTACACGGTTGTGGTATGTGACTTTTGTGTCTGTCGTATCTGTCTTCCTGTATTCAAAGCGCCTGACATGAAATTACCAGGGTGATGTGCCCAGACAGACACACAGCCACCTATACCCCTGTGTGCACTGTGTCCTGTGTCTCTGTGCACTGATGTGACTGGATTTGGGACAATCCCATTGCACCATGGCAGAAGGGCTGTGCTGGCCCCATGGGCTCCCAAGGCTGATGGCTCTGTGGTTGCTATCAAACATAGCTGCTCCTTGAGCATGGCCAAGCTGTGACTGTTCCCTGCTCAGGAGGCTGCAAGGGCTTGGAGAGGAGGAATGGAGCCTGTCTTGGCCCTGCATGCTGTTGTTAGAGGTTTTTCCCCAGTGTTCCTCACTGGGCAGCCAGATAATGTGATGTAGTCTGGGGATGCTGATTCTGTGAGTGATCTTCATCCAAAGTCACCAGAGAGTGGAGAGCTGGAGGCAGAGAACTCATGATACACCAAGAGGGAGTTTTTCAACTTCTTTCATAGAGGAACAGCAGTTGAGGTCTGTAGCCTCTGATCCAGTACTTTGTACTGATGCAAAATTGTCCTGAGAAGCTCAGTGTCACCTTTAGCAGGAGTGGAATATGGCATGGTCAAGTGGAGGGCTCCATGCTGTATGCTGGAGTTTGAGATGCCAAACGTTCTTCAACTTTCAGTTATTCATGTCTGTTTAAAGTTGTTTGTGACCTCCATATTAAAAGCATTTGTGAAGCTCATCTGAAAGGAAATAGATCTAAAGGTGAAAATAGCTCCTACTACTGCTGGGATCAGAGGTATATAACTGCTCTGTGTCCTGAGTGGTGTGTTGTGTGCGTTTGTTTTCAGACTTGGCCATGGAGAGACCAGACTATGACCCCTGCAATGCAAAAGGAATATTTTTTTAATATTTTACATGTGTAAATGGTTTCAGTGGACCCTATTCTTCGCTGTCAGTAGAGCAGTTCTAGGTGGCCTATCACCCTAACAGAACAGAGCTTAGAGATATGATGGACTCCAGAAGAGATGCTTATTTTGTCTTCTGAGTACCCTCCATAAACTGCTGCAGATGCTTTTGGCAGCTCCTGGTCAAATCTGCTGGGGTGCTTTCATATCAGCAGGGAAAACAGGAGTTTACCAAACCCATCTGGGATCTGCTGGATTAGGAATGATGGGAGGCTGCTGAATCTGGATGCCCAGAGACTCTCAGGAATTAATGATGTGTATATAGTCTGGATTAGCTTTATCTATAAAAGGTTGAATGCAATACACTTATAATTGAAATGCTCCTTGTTCAAAGTAAGCAGAATTCTCCCTGCAGAGAAAGCAAACTCAAAGGAGGGATGCTCTGTATTGGGTAGGCATGTTTAACACAGGTGAGCTACTCTACTGTGAAAGTGAATCCAGATTAAACATCCACTGTGTAAACAAGTCAGTTGAGGGACTTTGTTGTGTGATGAATTGATGCAGTGAAGTGGAAGTTGTAAAAGACATCTGTCCTGGGCACAGAGCATGACCCTGGAACTGGCGTTAACTGCCCCTGGCTGGCAATGTTGGCAGAGCTGGGGACGGAGAACACTTCGGGGAATGCGTTAGAGCCTCCACTTTGGTAGCCCCTCATATATCCTATACACAGTATATCAAGTCTGAAGCCAGACTTATCCTATACTGGAAGCTTATGGAAAGAGTGGTTTTTTTTGCTTTCCTTGGATCCCTCAAAATTCAGTCCCTTGTTCTTTGGCTTAGTTGTCTTCATGGTGCTGATGGTCTTGCACACATATGTGTTGGCTCCACACGTTACACGCCAGAATGTCAACAGGGTGAATTTTTTATAAAGTTACTGGGGAAAACTTCTGGTATTCTGGATTGTCAGTTACTTGGAGAGGTTTGGAACCAAATCCAAGGCTTGGGTGTTCTTTCCCTCTATTGCTGCCACCATATTTGTCTCTAATCAGGAAGACTGATTGAATTACAGTGCCCCTCTGTAAAATGCAAGTGAGGCAGCTCCCTTAAGTTTCATATTAGTTTTTATTTTTCACTTGGTGAGTAATCATGCTCGCGCCTTCATAGGGTTGAGGAAAGAGCAGTGCACAGCAATTGCTGGATATGCATTTCAAAATGCCCTGTGGAAGACTGTCGAATTAGATTTAATGAGCTGGCTGGTGAGCATGCACGTGCATGTGTGCTTTCACCACCTCTCTGTAGCTAACAGGATCAGAAGCGCTCATGTGTGTCCGAGGTAAACTGGATGAGTATGTGGGAGAGATGGTTTTGCAGAGTACAGGTTTGGAGCAGACTTTTACCTGTGTTTCTCATGTCTTTGCTGTAATGAGAGACTTCCATCGTGGAGGTGAAGCTTTTGATAATGCAGGTGGTAAACTGGAAGTGAGGTTTGCTGATTTTTCAGCTGCTTAGGTGAAGAGGGATGGGAGCAGAGGTTCTTTGATAGTTGATATCCCATCCTCCGTAATGACAAGGTGCTGGCTGCAGGGGGGGAGCAGAGCGCTAGTAGGTCACAGGATGTATGCCACCAAGCTATCAGGGAAAGGTTTTAATTTAACTGGAGACAAACAGTGAGGCTGGGATTTCGGTGGGTGAAGTGGGTAACAACAACCAGGTTTGCACCTCGATGTGTTTTGGGTCTGCTCTGCTGCTTGGTTTCCCACCCTTCCATTGCTGGAGATGGCCCTGAGTTGGCTATGTGTAGTTTAGCTTCTTTGCAAGGGTCACGGCCGTGGTCAGTGCTCTGTTTCCAGGAAGGACCAGTCTGGATAGAGAGCTGTGCTGAAAGGGTGGCCGTTTTCATGAGGGGTTTCTCTTTGTGGTTTTTTTTTCTTTTTTTTCATTAATTAACCTTTGTATTCTGTCAAGAAAGCTGTCCCGAGGCACGACTTAGCGAGGCAAACATGCCTGGACAAAGGGAGCATTAAGACTGCACAGAGGGAGGGGAGAGGGTTACACCTCTAATTACTTTGTGTGCATGTAATTTTTTTCCCCTTCTGGTGACTGATAGGTCTTGAAAGGACTTGCCAGGTTTGGCGTGTGATTCAGTGGGGCGGAGCGTGTTCTGGGCTGAAACTGCGGGCTGTCTGGGCCCTGGATGCCGAGGGCAGGCGATGCCCTCGTGCTGGTGTTGCTCATGCCTGAGTCAGCGCTTGTGCAGCACAGCTGCTCTGCAGCTGAGGGTGAGGCCATGGGCTTCGCTGCTCGTGTCCCAGCCGAGCTGGGCAGGAGGATGGAGAGGCTTGGTTCTGCCATGTGAGCGCTGTCTTGAGCGGGGTGGGAGCACGTGGAGCAGCCGTCTCCTGTTAGCAGTGTGGGTGCTCAGGGCCATCTTGAGCAGATGTGAAGCACTGAGCTGCAAAATTGCTTCTGCCAACCAAGGGCCTAGAGAAGGAGGCAGTTCTGAAGACCTTTCATGCAGACCTACCCTCAAAGAGGGACACACGCAGGGAGAAAGGGATTGGTGCGTTCTCACCCTCACAATGAGCAGCAGCCTCCAAACCACCCAACCTGCTGTTCTGTCCTTTTCTTGGGTCTTCATTCCTGGACCTGGATGTTCCTGACCAGGCTCTCCTGGGTCTGAGTTTGTCTGAGAGGGGAGTTAGGGCTCACGATGTTCCTGTGGGCAGCAAGAAGGGGGAGGAAGGGGAACTAGGGTGAAGGTGGAAAATGGTGAATAAGCAGTTCTGGGGCTGGTATTCAGGGAAGAGGTGGAGAAGCTGGGGCTGCCTGGGAGAGGGGAGGAGGAGCTTGTGGAGTGGGCTGCAGTCCTGGCCTCAAAGCTGATGGATTAGAAGGGCTTGGCAGGGAGTTGGGGATCTGGTTTTAGGCAGACAGTGTAAAGTATGATGTGAATTCAATGAGAGAGCTCCAAAGCCAGTGGGCTTGGCTCCTAAAGATCCCTCTGGAGGGAATGCATTTTAGCCTGATTTCTATAAAGGTTTTCCCTTTCCCACTAGTTTTTGGATCCATTGACCAACTCCCTGCAGGTGGGGTGGTGCAGAAGTCTGACCAATGATTTCCTTCCTGAAAGTTTAGTGAAAATCACTGGCCAGTAGAGGAGGAAAGGCTCTGCTAGTGCCCACTTGGAGGGGAAGGCTGTAGTGTTCGTTCAACTACCATATTAGACATCGGGACATCTACTAGGTGGGTGGTAGTCTCCAAGATGCATTCATAGTTAGCACCGCTCCTGAGATGGTTGGCTCTCTCTTTTGGAAACAATGCACTTTCTGCACCAAAATCGTAGAATCATTTAGGTTGCAAAAAGCCCTTAAGACCACTGAGTTCAGTTGTAAACTTAACCCTGCCAAGTCCACCACTAAATCATGTCCTTAAGAGCCACATCTACATGTCTTTTAAATACTTCCAAGGATGATGACTCAAGCACTGCCCTGGGCAGCCTGTTCCAATGCTTTACAACCCTTTCTGCAAAGAATTTTTTCCTAATATCCAATCTATACCTTCTCTGGTGCAACCTGAGGCTGTTTTGTCTTGTCCTATCGCTTGTTACTTGGGAGAACAGACCAACACCCACCTCACTAAAACCTCCTTCAGGTAGTTGTAGAGAGCAATAAGGTCTCCCCTCAGTTCAGGGATGGCCTTTACCCCCTTTTTCTACCTCCCAGTCTCCTATTCTCACCAAGTGAAATGTCTTGGTTACTGCTGCCTTTGAGGAAGGGTCATTTTGGCTGTTGCTGAGAGGATACTGTTAGCCCCAGGGGTTTAGGGTAGCTGTTGGTCCTGCAGGGTATGAACACCCTCTTGTGCATCTCAGTTGACTCTGGCAGGGGACAGGATGCAGGGCAAAAATGGACCTTTGGTCTGGGTCCGTTTGGCTACTTTTAGGGTTATGTGGGAATACAGTGAGACCAGTATCTCTTCAGGGCAATGTGTCCAGGAGTGATTCTTGCAGGGTTAGATGTTGTGTATGGAAAAATCCTAACCCTGCTGTGACAGCTGGGAAATGTATGGGAGGGGGCCCTTCCTTGTGCTGGGTGGTTCCATGTCTGCATCCTATAGATTAAGAGATGAGGCTTCCCCACTTCTGGACATGCCACTCAATAACCTGAGTAGATCTTACTGTTGGGACTTTTTTTTCCCCCCTGCTTTTTCAGCCTTCCTTTCTTCATTTCACCAATTGCTCTTTTCTTCTGGGAGGTGATCCCATGCTCCTCATCTCAGTGGTTTAGAGAAAATATTTGTCATCAGGTCTTCCCCTTCCCCCATGAATATCTCTTACTTTGTTTTCATTAATGAAAAATTGCCTCTAGCAAAAGGGAATCAACATCTTTGCCATTTTGAGAAAATTTCTCATCTAGCCAGGGTGGGGAAAGCTGTCTCCCGTGTTGCCTGTTTGGTTGGTTACCCCAGCTCTTATCTGCTGATGGATGATCAGCTGCATCTTACAGCTTGCAACAGGGTTATAAGCATTTCTTTAAAAAAAAAAAACCACCTCAAAACAACCCCAAACAAACAAAAAAACCCAAACCCACAAAATCACCCAACTGTCTGGGGATTTTTTTCATTGAGTGGAGCTGAGGGACTGCAGCAAACTACCTCTTTTGCAGGAATCCCCTTTGGCTTGAAAGGAATTATTCATGCAGTTACACAATCCGTGTTGAATTTTCAATTTGTCACAGTTTTCCCCTGCCCCCCTCCCTTTTGTCCACCAGCTCAACTAGGTTCTTGCTGAGTCCCTTCATTGACTGATATGCTTCAGAAAGAGTCCTAATGTGTAGGTGCAGTCCTCATCTGGCAACCCGCTGTGCTCTGTCTGAGATCTCTGCTTGGAGCAAGTGGCTGCGGTGCAGAATGCGGGTCTAGAGTCTCTCCCAGTTTAAGGTTACCCCCACTGGGAGGGAAAGCCATCATTTTTCATCACAAATTCTTTTCTGAGAGGCTGCGGTTGCCTGGTGTCTCGGCTTCCCTCCCTGCATCCGTGTGGGAAAGTTGCTAGTGTTTCCAAGCGGTTCACATTCCTTGCAGGAAGAAATCTCAGAAGCAGAGGACTGAGGGATCCTCTCCAGCCATAACCTGAACATGGTCCCAGCACAAAGTTACTGGGAAAAGCTCAGGAGCCTTAACTTCAGAAATACTGGCTCAGATGGGCAGTGGCTGAGCTCAGTGTTTTATTTTGCACAAACAATTTCAGATGTGGAATGGAGGTGTTCACTGCTTATCCTGATGTAGGAGAGCTCTGCCATTTGCAATAGGAACCTGAGCTGCTGCTGGCACCTGCTAAATCTCAAATAGGAACGTACCTGTGCTGTGTGTCAGTTTAAAATCATAGTTTGGCATGGATTATTGCTTCGTTAGTTCTGTGGGGAAAAAAAAAAAAAAAAAAAATCCTCCACTTCCGGGGAGCCCATGTGGGCTTTTAGACTGGGTAGTCATGAGCATCAGCATCTTGCAGGACAGAGGTTTCTCCTGTTGGCGGAAGCAGGGCCACTGAGCACAAGCCTGGTCTTCCTCCACTCCAGTTGTGAAACAAAATGGCTTAGCCTAAATCACCCCAGATACTTGAGTTTCTTATGAACCAACTAAACTGGAAATGAGGGGCTGGATATGTTGAGACTCCTGGGAGCACTGACTGCTCAGCTGGTGGCCCAGGAGGGTGCTCTGAGCGGGGTGTGAGTACCCTGTGCTCCCCTAAATGCATTTGCACCAGCGCTGCTCCTAGGTCAGGGGGATCCTGTGCAGATGCACCCTGATGTGATGGTGGGGAAGGCTCCTCCTGCACCCTTGGTCTTGCTGCACGGCCCAATGGTTGCATAGTATCTACAGTAGGAATACGGGGATGGGGTTGTCCTGAAAAAAGTGGAGAGTGTGGCTTCTGATCACCTTTACTCCCACGTGTTTCTGCCCACCCCGTGGGAGAGGGGGTCTGAGCTGTGGGGCGACCTTGCACTGAAGGAGCCGCGCAGCGGGCAGTGCCTGGGCGGCACCAACACACATTGGCTCTGACGCACGGTGGTGATAAAAATGTCTGTGGGATGTGGGCTGGAGCTGAACTGCTGTGAGATGGGGTAATGTGGATTATTTTTTTCATTTTTCTCCTTCCATCCAATGCTTTGGAAGGATCGGTGGAAGGGACTACAGATAAAAAAGCTACCTGTTGGCATTCACAAAACCACTTTCTTTTGACTCCCTAAAAGCTCCAACAGAGAAAATAATAAGCATTCACTTGCTGTACTTGTTTCCAGGGTGTTCATGCCTTGGAGATGCACCAAGATGGTGGAATAGGAAGATCTAAGGGAGGGTGTGCGTTTCCTGGGGCTGTGGTCAGGCATCTGAAGAACAGCTTTAAAAGAATATAAAACAAAGCAGAACAAAGCCAATCAACCCTTCCCTAAAGACCGCTTTTGCTGTTCTCCCTTGGTGCAGCTCTGGCCTTGAACCTGACACCCCATCTTTCCCTGTGCCATTTTCTGTTACTAATTTCTCTTGCTGCAACAAGTGTTAAAATCCCAGCTGCTAAGCAGCAGTCCTGGGCTTCGTTTCAACTCCGCTCCCATCCCTTTCCTGGGGCTGTCGATGTGCCTCCTGGCCTCCTGTGTTTGCATCCTTTGTGCTGTGTCCTCCATCCTGACACAGCTTTTTCCTTTTTGCCTCTCTCATTTTTGAAGGGTTCAGGCTGGGGATGTGATGCGTAGTGGGGTTTTTTAGGGGTATGTCAGCCTTGGCAATGTTCCTTGAAAACTGTCCCAACCTGAGGAGAGCAGAAAACTTGTGAGAATCTTTGAATTGCTGACTAGTTTGATGGCCTCTTGGGTGATGTGGAACAGGGGTGAATATTGCTCCTTGCAGACATTAGAGTTGGGAGATCTCCCACCTGCAGAAGGTACCCCTGAATTCCTCAGCTGCAGTGTGGCCAGCCCAGCCAGCCGGTGGGGTCCTCCAACCTGCTGCATTTTGTTTGGGTCCTAAAGTTGCTTTAAGTGAATTCAAACTTAATTCCTCCTGCTTGATCCAGCCCTGTCTCTGGGTTTCCTGCATGTGGGATGTGCTGGAGTCACAGAGACATGGGAACACCTCCAGGCCTAGATGGTGTCTGGAGTAAAACATCCCATTCCTCTGTGTGGGGCTGCCCATCTCTGCCCCTTCCCTGGGGTGCTGCCCTGCTGGCATCCTGCACACAGGGACCGTGTCTCCTTGCCGCAGCTGCTGGGGGCAGGCGGTGAGCAAGCCTTGCCCGCAGGCTTTGCAAGGTGAGCAACTGGCTTTCTGCTTCCCCGCGGGCTGCTCTGTAACATGTCTGACCCTGCTTGTTCATGCTGCTGCCTGAGCCCCAGGGATGGGGAGGGCGGGTGGGATCCCCCTGCGCTGCTCCAGGACCTGATGCTGAAGCTCTTGGCATCTTTGCGTAGTGCAGGCAAGTGCACGCATGTGTTTTGCGAGACTGGGTTCACTGTGCCCAGTCTTTGTCTCTCCCCTACCCCTGAAAATTCCCAAATCCTAGATTTTTTGATCCCCTGTTGTGTGCATGCAAGATTCATGCATCCGGAACATCTGATGACAGTCAAAGTGCAGATCTCTCCCCCTCAACATCTCTGCGGTGTGCCATGCAATATTAACTCTGCTGGGAGGGCATCTGGGTGATAAAGTGCAAACGCTGTCCTTGTTTAGCTCTTGCACTCAGTAAAGACTTCTCTTTCTTGTTTTAAAGCCATGTACTGGCTGTCCCGTTTTGAGCCTGGCTTTCTTCCAGGCGAGCCTTGTGTGAGGGCACGTGTGGATTATCTTTGTCTCTATGGCTACCCTGAAAACTTTCGAAGTGGAAAATTCACAGGAGAAATCGAGCTGTAAGGTATTAGTTTCCTACAGCTTTTCTGAAAATGATTGCTGGGTGGTGGGACTGCACCTTGTTCATGTCTCCTCATGGGCTGTAGCAGAAACTCAGCCAGTATTTGACACCAGACAACCAACAACCTACTCTCAAGCACAGTCTTGGGAAAGAGCTACATTAAAAAAAAAAAAAAACCTTAAAAATCAAGCTTTGTTAGTTTTATCACTCCAGTGTATTAATATTAATTAGGTCATTTTACTAATTACCTGTTCATCTGTATATAAGGAACAATTGATAGCTTGCTGATGGATCCCAGCTGGAAGCTGTGGAGTATGAGAAACAGACTTTGAGGGTCAAGTGTGGTCAAGAGGGGGTTGATTATCACCTCCAAGAGCTCTTGTTTGCTAGGGTTTTAAATAATTTTGATAATCCTTAAGATTGCATGTGGGTTGGAGAAATGCTCTCTCTGATGAGGGCTAAACATTTGCTTTCAAGAGAGAATTAGTGCATGTAAGCTATTCATTGGTGTGAGCTTGCTTAGAGCTGCTGTCAACATTTTGAGAATATAACAAGTAACAGCAGTTACCAATATCATCATCATTATGTTTTGGCTTTTTACAGCCGCTTCCCCAGTTGAGGATTTAAAAATGTTTCTAATTAGTCTTTCTGGCTCTGGGAGATGACTTGCTGTGACTCCCGTCACAGGGATGCCTGTTTTCTGGGCCTCTCTGGAGCTTATCCTGGGCTGAGCATCGTCTCCGCTCCCCTTGTGAAGGTCACATGCTCTGCAGTGAGCATGAGGAGCTAAAGCAGGGGACTGAGAGGGGAACCTTGTGGACCATCTTGTGTCACCATATTTCCTGCGGATGTTAGGCCTCTTAGAGAGGAGACATTCATTACAGACTCATTGGCTTGTTTTGCACCATTGGTTGGATGTGCCAAGTCCTTTTTCTTTCTCTGCCTTGTCCTTGTGCTGCAGTGGCACACAGTGAGTGTCTGGCATCAGGAGTTTTTCCAGTGCCGCCTTGACTCTGGGTTCTTCTATGCTAGGCTGGGCTTTGGGGATGGGTAATACTCAGGAAGTAAAGATTTGGTGGTAAGCAGAGGCAGAGTCTCTTGACAGTCTTTCTAGACTGAATGGGGGAGTCAGTTCCTATGGGTGATGTTTTTCAGCATGTTTTTAAACATAAGTGGTGACATTCAGATGTTCCATTGCATGCCAGTGTAATAATCTTTGAAGCCATTTAAACTATTTGTTATTAATTTTGTGGAAATTGGCAGAGATGAGACCCTTTTAATACTATGAATTTGACGTCAGAGAACCGCATGGAAAGCATTCATCTGTGGCGGTCCCCTGGACAGCCAGCCTCTTTGGTTCTGCTCCCTGGAGGACCCACCAGTTCATTGTAATTTTGGGCAGAAGAGATGCTGAAACTGGCCTCATCCTCCCCCAGCCCAAGAGTATTCTGGTACAAATCTGGCCGTTTAAAGGCAATTGTTCCTTTCTGGCTTGTCAAACCTTTTCTTTCCTGTGCTCTGCATTCTCCTGAGAGCTGCTGCTGCTTCCATCCCTACTGATGGCAGGTCGATGTCTGACTTTCCTGCTCCTGGAGCCCAATTCCCTTTCTCCGTGTGTGTCTTGATGATGCAGCATGGCACAACCCTCAATTTCAGAGTAAGCTGGTACCGAAACTGCTATAGTCCCCAGAGGTTTTTCCGGGTGGGAATCCTCATTATGGAGTGGATTTGAATGAGTGCTTATTTGGCATCAAAGCAGAAAGAAGGACAGGGTCACAAACTAATGTTGCTCTCAGAGGAGAGATGCTGAAGGCTTGGACCAAGATGTGGAACCATGGAGGGGAAACAAAGAGGAGGGAAGAGTGTCCTTCCCTGAAACGAGCTGTTGTTGCTCAAAGCAGGGAGTGAAATAACATTAGATGTAATTGTTGTGGCGTAAGTGGTGGGGACAAGGCAACAGAAACATGGAGGTAGCTACCTCTGGACAACTGTACGTGAAGGAACAGCTGTCTCAGGAAGGAATTAATTTTTCCTGGGAAGAAATTACTCTGGCTGGGAACTGGTTAGGGCAGGTTTACTTCAGCACAAGGTTGCATCATGCAGCCTTTTCCCCCTCCCCTTAGGCTATCTGGGGATTTCCTGGCTGATCCTGTTCATGCTGCTTTCTCTGAGTGCTTGAGATATCTCTAATAGGTGCTTGTGAACAGCTGTGGTGGAAGAGCATAGAGCTAGCCTAGCTCATTAAGGGAAAATGGGTTCAGAGCAAGTAAGGTGATTTGGGGGGCATTAATCAGTGGAAGATAAAGGTTGGATTTTTTCTTTCCGTTGCAGGAGGCTACTGAAGGCATGATGGGATCTGGTGAGATAGGTAAATGGCTGCTCTATTCATGGAAGCAATGAAATAAGATTCTCCACTGCCCTTGGCAAGGGTCCTTTGCCCTGCTGTGTTTCTTCAGCAAGGCGCTCTTGTCTTCCAGTCATTAGTCATCCTCTTGTTATTTCATTTTGTGGAAGAGATTATAACCAGCTGAGGAGATAGGGCAACATGAGAGACCAGGCTGCTGTCATACCGCTGTATTGTTCCTTTGTTTTTGCTTTGCTCTCCTTCCAAACCCATGGCCATCCAAACCATACAATGGAGAGCAGGCAAGTGCATTCTTTATGGTGGGAGGAGCAGCCAGTCCGGACTTGCACAAGTCAAGTTGCCTAACCCTGGAGTTATGCTCTCCATTGTGGAAAAAAAACGAGGGCTGATGTCTGGAGCCTGAGACTTTACTCCCAGCTCTGCCACTGATGCCTGCATGTTCTTGAGCAGATGATTGTTAGTTGCTCCAGCTTGTCTGTCTGCTGTGTGTAAGCATTGAGATGGTGCAGTGTTGATTTCTGAGATCTTACAAAGCTTGATGCATTCAAGGAAAGTGAAGGCTCTGGGCTGGAGGACTTCTTCATAATGTGACTGGTTACTGCAGCCTTTGAGTCAGCTGGGCCCCAGGAAGTTGAGCAGGAGCAGGTGGATTGGAGGGAGCTCAGCTTCAGGACATGAACCTGAAGATCCATATTAGCTAATGCAGCTAATGAAGCAATATGATTAGGGATGCTCAGCTCTTCCCTTTAAAGCCTGACTGTTTTTTGAAGTCTTTAGGAGAAAAGATTATCACTAAATGGGTTTGTTCAGCAAATTGTATGCTGGCACTCTGTCCTGAAGGGACGTCAGGTCAATGCGTTCATCATAAGTCATTACAATAGCATTTGATGAAGTGGCTCAGGTGTAGAATTAGATTTATCACTTCTCCGAGACAGAGCCTAACCTTTGCTCCCAGGTCTTACGGTTCTTTCAGGACCAAACCTTGGTCCCTCTGAAGCTGTTCACTGACTGGGAGCAAGTTTCTTCCCATGAGTAAATTGCTCATTACTGCCTGACTTTTCTCAAGGGCAAGTTGGAGACTACTGTTGCCTCTTACATGCCTAGGCTCATGTGTGTTTTGGCACGTACACCTCTTTGATATGAAAAATGAGTGGGTTAGGAAAATGAAAATCACTTCTGCAAATTTGCTGATTCTTGTTGTATGGCAGGAAAAAAAAAAAAGACGCACCCAAATCTTTCCTGAAAGTCCTGAGTTTGAGGAGTGTCCAACCTCTTACACACTTGGTAATCACAGTGCCTGGAGCAAACCAAGAAAAGGAGTTTTTCATCAGGTAGCAAGGTGATAGGGTTAGGTGAATTGTGTTTGGTGCTCTAGGGAAACAGCTGCATTTCCCCCACCTTGCTGAGTGGTTCGGGGTAGGAGCCATGTCAGGGTAAGCACCCAGAGGCAGCTGTCTCTCCTGGGTTTCTGCGTGGAGTCAGCTTTGCTTAATCTGCATAGCCTGACATAAAAAGCAGGTCAGATGCACAGCTCAGGGTTAATGCCTGGGGTTGCCTCAGTTTGGGCAGCTGCAGCGCATAAGGTTTTTTTGTGAAGGGGCAAACAATCTTTGGAGTAAGGCAGGTGAGGTAATTACCACAATCCTCCTCCTCTCAGATTTCACTAAACAGCTCCAGCCTTTGCAGGGCTGAAGAGAGAAACCTGATTTTATTTTTTTCCCCTTTTCACTTTAACCTGTATGTGCAGAGATAATTATGTGCCAAAATAAAGTGGAATTATTTATGTGGCACTAAAAGCACAGTGTTGGATCAAGGGCTTGCACCTAAATATCCATTCATTGTGGCTATATGGCTGTCCTTGCCATAGTTACAAGGACTTCCTTCTATCTGCTGACTTGATGCTAACAGTCATTCTGTCAAGGGTGGAATTTTTGTGATCCTTTTTTATAGAAGTGTACTGCTGGACAGAATGATAAATTGCTTCTTCAAGGTCTCTTAAGGAGGGGGAAGCAGGGCAGAAGGGCTTGAATCCAATTCTCTTGCATCCCTGTTCATGAACTTGGCCCTGAGACTGTTTATGGGACCTTCCTGGTGTCAGGATTGACTTCCCTGAAGACAGCTATATTGCACCAGCACAAACTGCCTGAAGCAGGTTATGAGCAGGGCCACATTAGCAGCTTTCATGGACTTTACTGTGAAACACAGTGTACAAAAATTGGAGTGGGAGCAGGAACAAAGTCAGTACTGAAAGCTCTTTGGTCTCAGTCTAACAAATGGGCACTGGGACTTTCTCAGTCTACTAGAATCTTTTTTTGTCTTAGTCTAATTCATCATCTTTCATTTGCATTTCCCCCTTTTTTTGGATAACATTGGTTTTGATGAAGAAACATGCCAGAGTCTGTGACCTCCATGACAAGTTCATTCACAGTCCCTCACACTGAGACAACACTCATGACTCCATCTCAAGCAGAACAAAGATGAGAACACCAGTAGCAAAGACTTAAATGATCTTCAGTGAAGCTTTTTTGTGATGGTGGTTTCGTGTGTTGATGCGTTTTGTTTTCTTTAAAAGTATTCTCAGAAAGGAGGAGAGTCTGGGTGGCTGTGATCAGAAGTCAAGGGCCCCAGAGTTGGTGACACCAGAAGCATTAGCATGTAGACTATGTGGACTGCTCGTGTTACAGTGTCTTAGCTTTAGTATTCTGAAGACATAGGCAAGGCAAACTTTGTGGGGAAGGGTAACCTCTCTTATTAGGCTTGTGGCCAAGCTTTCAGGTACACAAGTTGAAGTCTAGAATAGAGATGGCCATTGTCAAAGCTACATCCAGTTTGAGAGTAAATACTTGAAGTTTAATGAAGTAGGTTGATCAGGTAAGTTGTTGGAGAGAAAAGTAATTCATACCTGCAAATGAGAGGGATGATAGCAAAAAAAGTGAAATAAAGGAAATGACCTTCTGTGGGGAAGAGAGTGAGAGCTTACTATCTGTTGAGTATGGGATTAGCTGGGAGGAGGCAGGACAGAACTATAGGAGGCAATAAAGCCACTCTCCCTGTTGAAACCAGGATTTCTAGTACCTAGTAGAGTTATTAAGGCTTGTTTCCAAGCTTGCCTTTTAAAAGTGTTTTATGGGCCTCTTGAGGACCATGGCTGAGAGGTCAGAGGCTTCCTAAATAAAGGGATGTGCCCTTTCATAGCATCAGTATCTGAGTTATGGGACTACTTTGCAGAGGATGCTGTGAATGCTCAAGATTTGAGTGCTCAAGGTGAGACTGGGGAAGTTAATTTGGCTTAAAATTCCTTCAAACAGTCTCCAGTCTCTACCTACTTTTGTCTACTTTAGGAGGTGAGGCTGTGTGGACCTGTGGTCTGAGCAGGTACCTGTAATGGGCCTGTTGTTTTGAGAGACATCCTGGCAATAGGACCACTTGCAGGTATTTGCAAAATACCTTAGAAGACTGCAGTTCATCTAAGTACCTTGGGAAGTGGCCATAGGAGGATAGATGGATAGAGCTGAAGAATGTGAAATGAGGGGGTGGCAGGGGTTGTGTGGGTAGATCTCTCTGCAATGTTATTAGAAAGATAAATGTTACAAAAATAATATTGCTGTGGGAACTTAATGTATTTTAATATCTAGGAATACACATTGGCAAACATTGTATTAATAAGGTAAAACATAGATATTCCTGGATGTGATAGCCCAGATTTTTTCATTAAGTAGTAACAGCACCAGCAAATGGAGGTGCTATTTTAGGTTTTGTTTTGGTAACTAGTGTTGATGTTACAGGAGGGCCTGGTTGTACAGAGGAATCTTGGACTTAGTCCTCATAAAATGGATTCCTTTTAAATTAAATGGAAGCCTAAACAAAAGTAGGTCTGGAACTAGACTTGACTTTGAAAGGGCAAACTTTGAAAAAATGAAAAAACCCCGTAGGTGAAGTCATCTGGGAAGAGAAGCATGAGAACTTGAATGCAGAGCCTCTCTCTAATTCACAGGTGCAGGAACTATCTGGACGAGGGATCCCAGGCAAAGGAGGAAAACATGACAGGAAAGGGCTCCTTGCTGAAGCTCGTGAATAGCCACCTTAAAAAGGATAGTTGGGATTAATCAGAGTCAGTAAGGAATGGAAAAAAAGACTAATCGGCAAAAAAGCAATGTCTTAGAGGTCAGGAGGGGTAGGGATAAAAAGAGAATTGCCAAAAGTCAAGCTGTGTTAGGCCTGGCAAAGGAAATTAAAACAAATAGCAACAGGTTTCTCAGCTATATAAATAAAGAGACTTGAAGCCGCTGTGCAGTAAGGACCAACTGGAGATTAAAGATGATCTAGGTATGGCTCCAGTATTAACTGAACTTTGCTTTAGTATTCAGTACAGTTGGAGGGGATGACAATGTGGAAACATTAAAAACTGAGGGGAAACCCCAAAAGTCAAAGAATTAAATTGAAATTGTTTGGAGAGCAGAGGTGAAGAATGCTGGCCCCAGTTTCTGAAGAGACCAGGACCAAAACCAAACAAAACAGTGTCATGTATAAAGATTTTTAGGTCATGGTGGTAAATAGGAGTCAGGGACCCAATATTTCAGACAAATTCAGACCCGTTAATCCAACCTTAGCTGTGGATGACACTGGCAGATCTGGAGGACAGAATAATAAAGAACTTGAAGGAAAACACCAAGCAGATGAAGGAAAGGTGGATCATGCCAGGCTGAGCCAATGCTTTTCTCTGATACATTGCACTTCTCTGAAAAATCAGTTATCTGGTCTGTGTGGTCTCCCATGGGGCAGTAGATAAAAATGCATGTGAAAAAATACTCCTTAAAATAGGGACAAGGGTAGTCGGTTGAGAGAAGTGGTGAGGGAGTGACAGAGGCTCGTGTGGGCATGGTGGGATATGGCTGCAGAGGACTCCAGGGATAAGAAGCTAGGTGGATCTGGCTGTAGGTTTGCAGTGATGGCCCTGGTGGAAACCGTAGGTGTGCAAGTGTTGAATACTTGTGATTGCGCTGAGTTAGGCTCACGACCATGAAGAGAGAAGGCTCAGGAGGAGTGACAGACTTGGAAATGGGATAAAACCAAATAGCACAGAGTGCTGGGACAGGCAATGAAGGACCGGGCTGGAGACCTTGAATGGGGCTTTTGTAGCAAAATATGTCTGTGGACAAGCAAGAGGATGGGGCCTGTCTCTTTTTGGTGGTGCCCAGGGATAGGACAGAGGGCAATGAGCACAAATTAGAATACAGGAAATTCCACCTAAACATAAGGAAAAACTTCACTTTGAGGGTGATGGAGCACTGGAATAGGCTGCCCAAAGAGGCTGTGGAGTCTCCTTCTCTGGTGATATTCAAAACAGCCTGGACGTAATCCTGTGCAACCTGATCTAGGTGAACCTGCTTTAGCAGGGGCATTGGACTAGATGATCCTCAGAGGTCCCTTCAAACCTCTACCATTCTGTGAAGACCTGTATGTTTTAATGGATCCCAGGGTGAGGGTGGACTGCCGCTTGGGTCCTGCTTTGCAAAAACCACCCAGGCTCACCCTATATCCAGAGAGAAGTGTCCCACAGTGTGAGGGAAGTGTTAACCCCTCTGAAAGCAGCTGGCAAGCCCTTGACTGCTGTCATGAGCTTGAAAAAATGGATTTGGGCAGGCGCAGGTGCTGGGATGAGGTCCAGGGGAGCGGGAGCATATGTCACGGGGAGGTCTTGGCAGGGGAGGACTTGGCTGCTCCCTTGAGATACAGGCGGGAAACAAAGATGGGGAAGGGAAAGAGCGCTGTGAGCTACAGGATAGTGCTGGCATGGCGACAGTGTACCATAACTCGGCCCTAATAATATCCTGTCTAGAAAACACAGCATCTTCTGCTGGCTGGAGCATTGTCCTTCTAGGACATCTTCTCCAGGTGAAACCTCAGGGGCAGGGCAGGTGCTTTGCTGCTCTGAAGGAGGATGGTGTGATGTGGCTGATAGCAAGTCCCATGTCCAATGGCTCAGGACGCTGTTGCACTAATCCCGGGGAGGATTTGATTTTTTTTTCCTTAAACAAGAATTAAAAAATTTTTTTTTAGTTCTGTTCATGGGCCAAGCAGGTTTTGTCAGTGCACAAGGAAATGTAGTACTCACATGCTAATGTTCCTTCAGCCTGGCAAAAGGGAATTTTTGTCAGGGGAGAGTGGCTGTTAAAGATCAGTATTTATCCACCAAGTTCAAAATAAAATTTTGAATAAAAATTCAAAATAAAATTGTGCTCCCAGAATTTGGTGTCTGGTTCAAAGTGCTGTTGGATCTGAGCTAAAGCAGTGTTCTGGTTTCACAATAAGTTTCTGTACTGAATTTTCAGAGGGAATGGAAATGTAGAGATATTTTGCTGTCTTTGTTGATAAGTGCAGGACCCCAGTCTGCCTGACTTTTCTTTTTTAAAATAGATTTTATTTTTAATTGTAGTAAACCAAGCAGCGTGACATACTCTGACCTAAAGTGAGTTTCCATGTATTTATTTACTGAGATTTTATTGCTCAGCATTTCAGAGTAACAGAAGTGTCCTATGTGTTTATTTTCTCTAGGCTATAGAGTTTGCTCTGCAGCCAAGTCAAAATACTCCAGCTTTGGGGGGAACTGAGATGAGGAAATCTGTACTTTGTGACCTTAAACTTTCAGTGAAAGAGGATTTGGGGAATGGAGGAATGGCAAGTGCTCAGAAAGTGAGTATTTGCAAAGGGGAAACGGGGGAAGATTTTAAAACAAAGCCCTTATACAATGCCAATAACTAGATAACGTGGGAAAGTTAGGAAGCTCTTGATAGAGAATGGGTTGCTCAAGAGGAGGTATCAGGCACATTGCAGCCCACAGCCCCAACAGAAACAGGGAAAAGGATGGTTAGCATTTCTGATACTGCGAATGAAACAAATGCTAGCAGGAGAGGTACTGATAAGTGTCACATGCCTTTAAGGTCTTCAGAAGGATCTTCCCCAGCTTGCAGTGGTCCTTTGTAGATTGCTGTAGAGTGATTTGTTCCTGTGATTCAGTGTGGGTTGGGTTTTAGGCACTTGCTTCTCCCCACCTCCGAGCTCCCCCAGCATGGCTGTGCTGCCTTTGGGGCAAAGGAGCAAGATGTGCATCGGACTATTTATAGCTTATTCCACAGTTTCATTTTGGGAACATCCCAGGGAGGCTGATGGCTGTTTCAGCGCCAAATATTCATCAGCCTTCTGCCATTTTCCAGTTAATTTGTCTGGATGACTTCTCTGACTTCTCACATTTTCCACCACCTGATGCTCTATTAAGAGTTTGTTCCTTTGTCTGTCTCTGGGGCTGTTCTGTTGTATTGGCGCTGCCTAGTTTCCTGTCTGATTTAAGGATTTATGCTAACCTCATCAGTCATGGCAACAGATCAAGGCCACTTTTGTGAGGAATCATCACCTGGAGACCTCCCATGCTGACCAGCTCCACAGTAGCAGGTCTGCTCTGAGCACTCAGTTTAGGGTTCAGCCCCATGCAATGGCACGCCTTCTCCTAGGTGCATCTATCTCTAGGGCTCCCAGGTTCATTTTTCACAGCTTTAAGGCCAGGATGGCATCCCATCCTCAGGCCTGACTCCTGGTCCAGTTCAGACCACAGATTTTTGCTGTGTGAATTGCTTTTTGACTGGAGTGCTACAAAAGCCATTCAGTTTTGACTTTACTCACAACAAGAGATGCTATCACAACCCTTTTGTAAACTGTGTCAGTGGCTAATTATTTGGATTGTCTATGTTTATCTCATCCAGTAAACAGTCTTCATCTCAGCTGAGTATTTGCAAGAGTCATTAATTCCTTTTTGGCCTTCGTAAACTATGGGTGAAGTAAAATTTTCCTTGATTGCTCTTTTTCCCTTCTAATACCTTATCTGACCAACATACCCTGCTTTCTTCTGTGATGCTCCACTGCGGTTGTATTTTAGGAATGAGTAGGAAGCTTGTGAGGAATTTTCTCTACAGGTTTTATTCATTTTTGCTTTTCATTATTGATTAGTAGTTTCTGTTCTCCTCTTCTCTTACATGCCCTTAATAATAAATATTTATGCTGGTCCATCAATTTATGTAGTATTCTGCAGACCTCCAAAGAGGCAGTCCTGCCTCATCGATCTGTAGTCTTTCCATGCATCTCCCATGCTGCTGCGGAGGCATTGGGAGCAGAGATGATACAGCTTTGCATTCCCAAATTCTGGAATGCATGGGTGCATTTTGCTCCTTTGAAGCTCCCTGGGGAATGGAAAACCTTCCTACTTCTTCAAAGAGAGGGGAGGACATAACTGCTGATGATACTTCATTCAGAGAGTGGAAGTATTCTGATAATTCCCTTGATATGTCTAGAAGACGTGGCCCGTACCGTGCCTTATGCAGTCTAGTCTGTGTATGAAAACAGCAATTACCATTAAAAACTGACCGACCTTTCGTTCTCTGTGTGTTGGGCTGTTGGATGATGAGACCCACTGACAAATTCTGCAGGGCTTGCTCAGCCCACTACACGGGGTCCTCCTCTGCTGGGGTGGAGGACCCACCTTGCTTCCAGTGAAACTGGACCTGCCAGTTCTGCTGTCCTGGCTGCTGTAGCAAATCCTGTCTTTGAAGGCTCTCTCCCTGCAGAATTTGCATTACTGCTCCTGTGAGGTGTTAAATGCCACCAGTAACTCTTCACTGCTGTGTACAAACCCTTCCCTCCAGGGCTATCTGTTTGCTGCTCCTCCAGGCACACTTTCTAAGGGATGTAGGAGGGAGTGGTAGTGCAACTCAGCTGTTACAGCTTTAGGGATGTCTCTGGTCTGGAAGAACTTGAAGGTGAACAGATCTGTGGCTGTGTAGGGACCAGCCCTGTGAAGCTGGTAGAAATGAGCTCAGCCCAAGAATTTTCTTACCCTGGTATTCAATAGGAAGAGTCAAATGCAAGCATGATGATTGAAAGCGCATGTGGCTGTGGCTGTCCATCTTGAAGCCTGTTCAGGGAAAACTGGTTTTATCCATTTGCCAAGAGCAACACACTTCTCCCTTTAACCCTCAGCAAGCCTTCCAGCTTTAGCCCAGCTGACACCATCACAGTTTATTTAGCAAAGCTAAGCACAGCAAGACTGAGGGAGTGGTGGAGAGGGGCCACAGCTGGGCTTTGTGAAAGGCAGGGGTGGGGCAAGGGAGAAAACACTTGGGAAAAAGCAAGTGTTTTGGTGCAGAGTTTTAGAGTGGGACTTGTAATGTTCAGTGGTAAATAGCCAGTTAATCAATGCCAGATCATCTGTTGGATGTCCTCTTAAATACTTCAGCCTATGCCAGGCACTGATATCCTTGAAACCTGAAAAATCCTGTTAGAAGGTGCTTTCATTGGGGCTCAGCCAACATGCTTCATAGGCTTTTGAGGAAGAGCAGCATGTGACAAGAACGAGTACTGATGGGCTGGGGCCATTGGGGCAGCAACAGGGGTGGCACTGCAGGGGTCTCTCCCTGTGTAGGGGCATCCTGTGCAGCTTGTCAGGAGCTTGCAATGAATCTCTCATGCTGGGGTGGTGTCCTGGCTCTCCAGTTAGGCAGCAGTAAGAACTGCTGCTGCTGCTGTTTTCCATGTGCTTTGGCTTTGTTCCTGTGCCCTCAGCTTGTGCCAAGGCCTTCTGTATTTGTGAAAAGGCTGGGCATTTTTCTTTCTCTTTAAAGAAGAGGTGTCCTGGCTCCCAGCCTCTTGTGAGGGCTGTGCTTGATTTTGGAGGCGTGATGGAGGCGTGTGTGGCGCATGGCAGGTGCATGCTGCTTTCTGAAGGTCACCCCTTGATTAAGGGGTCTTGAAAACCTGTCTGACAGAGTATGAAGACATGTACTTTGGTGTTTAGGTCTTCCTGCTGACTTGTTCCTGTGGACTGATGTGGAAAGATATGAAACTGTGAATGGAGGAGGAATGAGAAGATCACTATTTTTCGGTTTCATTTGGCATCCCATGAGAATATCAAGCAGCACATCTCAGGGAGCAGGGCACACATGTAAACCATGGAAGTCATTGCTGTAGGAAGTTGGAAATGTCCTTGATATAAATGGCTTCTAAAAGGAATTATAGAAATTCATAGAGGGATGGCTGGCTATGAAGTATGAAGATGCATGTGCAGTCTCTGGCTTAGTCCCTATGCCATTGGTTACAGAAGCGGAGAAAAGATCAGTCCTTATGCTCCTCCTAACGTCTGCTGCCGACCACAGCTGTAGCTGCTGCTGGATCACGGAGATTGCAGGCTGGTGCTGGAAAAAGCATATTGTTGCCTTGGCAGGGAGATGTGAAGAAGAGTCATGTGTTGGGGCCCCAAACAAGCTGTGTGCAGCTGGGCAGGTCTGCTCTGCTTCTCCCTCAGCCTCTACATGGATGAGCCTCTGTCATGGTCAGCTTGGATTTTGGGCTCATGACTGGTTTTGGACTCTCCACAAGGAACTGCCACAGCCTGCTCCCTCTCTCAGCAGTGAGCATCACTGCAGATGCTCACTGGTCTCCCATCTCCATGGCTCTCAGCTGAAAGGGTTAACATGGGTTGCATGTAAGCTGTACTCAGATCATGGGGCACGTGGGCCCTGAGCAGAGGACATGCAGTCAGAGGCTCTATTTGCAGGTTTTGCTTTTTGTGTACTGCAGTATCTAAATTCTTTCCTTCCCCAACTTTGGAAGATGGGCTGTCCTTGTGAGGATGACTTGGGTTGGTCTTCCCATGGGCAAGGCCCAGCTGGGTTCAGCTGGGAAGCCTGAAGAGGGATTTTTTAATTTTTTTAATAGGAAAGGTGTCTCTGCTTTCTGTAAATAAGCCTTGCTGGAGTAAAGGAAGAGGACAGGGAGAGGTTTAGAAATTGTAATTTGCTTACTGCCTTCCTCCTAAGGAATCGAGAAGAGCTTGTCTTGTCAAAGACAGGACTCTTCCTCTCCAGTGAAACGAGAGTGCCTGAATAGCTCGCAAACCCCCAGCAACACCCACGAACAGTTTGGGATAGAAAGTGCAGAGCTTCACTACATTTTGACCCTCTTTCACTTCACTATTGAGATGTTTCTTCTCCTGGACTTGAAGTCTTGTTGGACTGGGGCAGGAAGGACCAGGGGAGCTCATTCAGCTGCTGCTAGTACGCTTTGATTTTTGCTCGCTTCAAGGGTGGCTTTTGTGTTCAGACATGTGAGAGAAGATACCAGGCAGCGCGGATAAAAGGTGCTTGGACTCAGCACTGCAGCATGAAATCAAACTGGAACACGGCACTGGGAAAGCTGACAGTGCTTTGAATATCTTACTCCTGTAGGAAGGGGGATGGGCAGGACAGCGGCACCTGCTTTCATCAGAGGAGTTGAAAGCCAAGCTTACAAGACAGTGGCTGAACAGGAGTCCCTCGTGGGTGGGCGGCAGAAGAACAAGTAGCTGGTGGTCAGGGCAGCACATTTGGGGAGATGACCAGTGGGAGCAACGAAATACCTGAGGGGCATGAAAAGCAAGTGGTGTGTGTAACTGTGGAGTTTGCTTCTGAGTGTCTGAAACAGATTGTGAGGATTGCTGCATCGCAGCCGTGATGTGTGGTGGTGTGATGATGCATCACTTTTCATCTAGCCACTTACCCTGAAGCTGCAGTAGTCCTGGTTTCAGCAGGTTATCCTACTTTGAGCAGGTATGAAGCTCCTGGGCTGCATGCATGGGTTTCATCCTGTGTTAGCATCAGCTGACATAATGCATTTGCTGTGCATTTGGTGAGTGGTGAAAGCCAGGGTGCCTGCTGCCCAGCCCCAGTCCGCAGTGAGAGAAATCCTATTTGGGGCAGTGCTTTAAAGCCAGGCTTCTGAGACACTGCTGGTACCTGCCCGTGCCAGATCACGGACCGAAAGCTGTGGACACATGCTGGGCACAGGTCCCTGGGAGGATGCTGTGCCCAGCAATAGTGCTCCAACTCCTTTCCGCGGGAGGAACCAGTGCTGTTCTCCCAGTGGCTGGGGAGTATTTGGGGTGGCTTAGTGGAAAAACAGCCAACCTTGTAGCCAGTACTCCTCTCCGATCCCAGCTACTGTGTGCCTGACTTCTCCTTTCACAGGGAAACACAAACATTTTCCAGTGTAGGAGCTGGCAAAGGGGCTTGCAGGTAACCCCTCTTCTGTCTGGGAGCATGAAGGGCCTTTGTGCTTCCTGGAAGGGGTTTCAAGTGCCCCATGTTTTGCATGCGGGCTTGCTGGGCTGAGCTTTTCTGCTGTTCAGGCCACCTGGAAGGATGTGCCAGAGGCTCGCAGCATGATCGTTTGTGAGTGGTAGCTGGCACTAGCACAGCCTGTGCTGGGTGGATGGGGGGAGATGTGGGGGGTGTGCTTTGATTCTGCTTTTCCTGTTTGTTGTAACTCGGCAGAGGCAAAGTTTCAGAGTCTGCAGGTGCAGCGAGATCCTTTCTCTTTTATTTCTTTTCTTGCTGGCATTTACTGCAACACCTTCCACCAGTAACTGATTTTTTTTCTAGGGGGGACAGAGGGAGAGGGGAGGATTGGCATGTTGAGGATCTGCTGCTTTGGAGCACGTAAACCAGAATATTTAGGATGGGGTTCATTGTCTAGAGGGAAGACTGTCCTAAAAGCAGCCCCCCAGTGTGTGAGCAGCTGTCACAGGGGCTTTTGTTCCTGTTTCAGGTGGGATTTCAGTGGAAAAATTTTTTATAAGGAAGAAGGAAAAAAAAAGCCAACCCCCAAATGCACAAAACCCTCTCCCCAAGGCCTCTTTAGAAATGGAGATGAAGCAGCAGTAAAGTCAAGGGCTCAATTAAGCCAGATGTACGTGCTTTAAAGCACTAACAGATGTGGCAACACTTAATGGAGTTTTATGGAACGAGTTTTATGGAGGCGGGTGTATGTGCCCCTTGCTTCTTGACAGGGAATGGGGCAGCAGCGCTTTTGTTCTGGGGGTTGATGAAAGTCCTTGGAGGGTATGTGGGTGTTTGGGGATGAGGTTTCCCACTGTCTCCTCGACTCCTGCCCCCTTGCCCCTGGGATGGCTGCGGTTGCGGTGCTTTTCAGTTGCGGTGGTCTGTCTGAGAGCAGTGAGGGTGGGTTAATTATAGCACTCCAGGGCAATTTATCTAATGACAGCCTCCCACTTTAGTGCTCTCAGGAGGTTGCGGTGGCCCCCTTGATGTGCTTCTTTCCCAGACCCTATGCCTGGGGAGTTACACACCCTTAAATGACTGCCACATTTTGTTTTGTAAATTTGGGGGTTCAAAAATGCAGCAGAAAGCTGTGAGATGCTTTCAGCTGTGAGAAGATGGATAAAGGCCAGGTAAGATCTGTTATTCACATGCTGTACAACACCTGCAGCACATGGCATAAGTCCTACTTGCTGCAAAGCAGCAAGCTGGGTTTTGGCTGGGGAGGGTCACCTGGATGAGGCTTAGACTGCGTGCAGGGTTGGTTTGGAGAAGGACTTAAACATCAGTATGCCACGAGCCAGCTGAAGCTGTCCAACATTTTGGGGTGAAATCCATGCAAACACCAATCTTTCTTGAAGCCAGGGTGATTCCCTGGCAGTTTCTTGCAGAAGCTCAGTGTTTTAACTATTTGGCTTGTTTAACACAGGCATGGGTGGTTTCCTCTAACTTGGGAACCACCCCACCACCATGTGCCAGCAGCTCCCCCCTTTAAAGGGCTCTTTGCCAGAAGACTGGGTATCTTCCAAGCCTTTAGGTGGTAGCCAGCTCCTCCCACCAGGAAAGGAGTGCTGTGTAGATCAGGTGTGCAGCAAACACACCAGGGCACTTGGTGCTGAGCATGCTGGCTGGATGTACATGAAATGCTTTCTGGAGCCATTTGAGCAGAAAGCTGACTGTTGCATGTCTCAGCTTCCCTTCCAGCCGGCTTATCACATCTGTCTCCATCACTGTGTTTTGTGGTGGTCTGTTTATTAAGCTTTGCAATGCTTCCCTCCTCCTTGGGAATGCAGCCGACTGATGTTCCCCTTTCTTTTCTTCCTTCCTCTACCACAGTTTTATGACTCTCTCTTCCTGCCTTTAGCTCAGCAGGAGTCTGCATATTCCTGAGGTTGGAGCTTGGGCAACTTCATGGGTGGCCCAAAACACAGAGTCATTTGCAAACAAAGTGAGATCCAGCCCCTTTTTCTATAAAGGCAAGAGACCAAAGCAGTGACGGCAGAGGGAAGCAGCAGGCTGCCTTGCACTGCTTCCCTCCCACCTGTGTGGGAGGAAACTTCCACTTCTGAAGACCAAGTGACATTGATCTGGCCATGTTCTAGGGTCTGGAGGTTGGAAGTCACTGAAGGACCATAAAGGTCACTTTTTGCATGTGCATGACCGTTGTGTGCCACAAACAGTTACTGCAGATCAGCTGATTGTTAGTAAATTGCTGCCTTGTGGCAGCCTATCCCTGAGTCTGAGCCCTTCATGATGTTCCTGCACGTGTGTGCATGTCATTCAGCAATGGGACAAATCTGCAAGTCTTAATTTTCACATAACCACTGTTTATTTCAATAGCAGTGTTGTATCAATAAAGACATCGTGCCCCGAGAGTGGCAGTTGCCTTACTTCAGTAAATGTGCATAGTAAGATAAATAGTAAATGTGTGGAACAATAAAGACCAGGTTCAGTCCCTTCTCATGGTGTACTCTAGCATGAGGGTTCTCTGCCCCTACCTGGGAGAAGAATAAAGTAAGAGTTAAAGAAATTCAGCAAAGTGACTTCAAAACTGAGTGAAATACTGCTCCAAGAACAGATGAACAAAGTGGTTTGACATAAACTGAAACAATTGCAATGTTGTTTAGCTTGAACATCAAATGAGAAAAAACCCACAGTCTGTGAACAGCTTAACTTGGGGCTTAAATGTGGGATACGGTAACTTGGTAATAGCCCCCATAAGGAGGGGAAGGATAATGTCTATGAGTGCTGGAGGCAGCTGGGAGATGCTGGTGGGAAGAAGAGACTCACAACTAATTTACAGCAGATAGTGTCTCTTTCCACCTACAGTTCAGTGCTCTGGTATTATTTGGAGGCACTTGTTCTTTGTCCCTGAGGAATGTAGGTTCCTGGGGGCAAAAGCAGACTCAGGGTTGACTTTGAGGGCTGGTGCTTGGCTAGGGGGCTGCATGGGGACAGTAGGTCTAGCAGACCTTGAGATGGCACTGGAGGTAATTGTTGCTGGGCTCTGGCAGGGTTTCTGAGGAGAAGGTAGGAAGGAATTACTGTAATAATAGTGCATTTTGAAAAGGCAGACTTTGAGGAAGTGCACAATGAGATTTGGGTAGGTGATGAGGGGAGCCCTGGACCAAGCCACCATTTTGAAAATTGACTGTGGAAAAGTGAAATGTTATTTAAAAACTCGTAATACAAACGGCTGAAGTTCATTCCGTTTGCTTGCAATGGTCATAATAATTGGAGAAGCCTATGTGGCTAAGAAGGAGGTGGAGCGATACCGGAGATAGGTGAGAGGTGGCTCTTGCAGGCAGGGTGGGGCACTGCTCTGACCTTGTGGGGGTTTTAAGTCTTTTCCTCTTGTAGCATATTTTTTTCCTCCTGATTTTGAAGCTTTTCCATCTTTCTGCAGGGCAGAAAATCAGACTTTTGGCTGCTCTGCACTCAGCTTTCCTGGAAGTTGTTCAGAAATACTCTGCCATAGCCTCCTCTGGTCATGCCCTGTCCAGAGCCACTTCCTCACCAGCCATTGATCTTGATTGGGATTGTGACCAGGCACCAAAGGGCACAGCTGGGCTAGAGCCAGAGAATATCTTTCTGGTGAGTTAAGCCATTCTTGAGGAGCCAGAACAGGCAAGGGACATTGCCAGAGATGACCCCTAGACTATCTCGCCTAGGTTCTCGTATGATAAAGACCACAAAATTTCCCTCAGCCACCTCTCCTTGAAGCAAGATATCTTGTATTTGGCTAAAGCACTCTATCTGAGAGACACAGTACATGAGTTTGAAGACCCCCAAGGGACAGATATGAGCAGGTTCAAATTGATTTTTGACAGTCTGTTTCCAGCTGACTTGCTGTTTGCTTGTCACTGCCTGCACCTAGAAAGATAATAATCTTAAAATAGAAGAGTCTGAACAGGTGCTGTATATTCTACCTTTTCCAAAAATGTGTAAGGGAGGCAGAAATGTTTAGTGTTAATTTGGAGAAGAGTTTCTTGTTTGTGATTGTGTGTGCATCAGACCATCAGTTCTTCATCAGCCCTTTCTGCTGGGCTGGGAATCCGCCTTGTTAAGCTTCACAGCTCCTGTAACTGCCAGCCTCTGGCTCTCCTGCAGGAAAGAGAGGTGCAGCATCCCAGTACCAAACAGAGATTCTCTGGATAAAAATTAATATGCAGGCACCCTCATGGAGGCTGTGATCAGGGAAGCTCTTCTTTGCTTGCATAGTCTGGACCGTGGGATGCAAAAGCCCTGATGGGCTTGGACTCAGGGTCAGAGATGTAATTCAAACACAGCAGTAAAACCTGTGGGAGAAATAAATGAGGTGGTTTTGAGGTCTGGTTCCATTGTGGAAATTCTTAGGAACTGAGGATTTAGGAGCCTAGTGTACAATAGAAGTCAGTGCGGGCTTTTTGGGGTGGCTGGGGCACCAAAGACCATGTGGATGCATGTGGGTGACCAGGGAAGGAGAGCAGAGACTTGGCCTGGTAAGGTTAATGGCTTGTTTTCTTCAGGCAGAAGCCCTTAATGACTAAGTAGCAGCTACTCTGGGGATTTTACAGATGGGGGTCAAGGTCAAATCAGGAAGCTGCAGTGCAATTAATTTAAGCTTGGAAGTGTTTTCAAGGTAATTAATTTGCTTCTGCTGGGAAGGTTGCAGCTTTGTGGAGGGCTAATCGGAGAAGTGTGTTGAAAGGGCTGAGATACGGTTCGCTAACAAGGGGGAATGCTTTTGTGGTGGCGGAGAGCTTGGAGAGCCTCATTCAGCAAAATCTTCCAAACGTACTAAGGCCTTTCCCCTGAGCAAGCTGCCTTCATGCAGGTTAAAGTTAAGCACATGTGCAAAATCACTGTCATCAGCCACAAGATGAGATCCTCTGGCGTCTCAGCTTTTAGGTGAGTCCAGCGAGTCTCTGCTGTAGGTGTGCATTGGGATGCTCAGCAGCCCCATGCTCGGGGGGGGAAAAGAAGGTGAAAGAAAAGCAGGATTGCAAGTGGAAGTTGAGTAAATGAGGGGACTTGGTGTTCCCCTGCATTTCTGAGGGACCTGAACAAGAGTTTTCCCTTATCGTTCCTGGCACTCAGTGAAAAGCTGGTGCGGGAGGGAACAGGATGTTGCGAACAACACTTGCAGCTTGCTGTTGGCAAGAGGGCTGGAGCAGACCTTCCCCAGCGGTGGTTTGTGCTCTGCTGGGTCCACACAGAGTGGGCTGGTGATGTGCTGCACAGCTGATCAGTCAAATCGTTTGGGAAAAAAGCTAACAAAACAAACCCTACTATTTTGTCTATCTTCAGCCTGGCTGCACATTTCCATGAAATGGTGGAAACTTGCTATTTTTGAGAATTGTGTTCGTGTTTTGAGATGTAGTTCGCATTTGCTGACGTGTTTGTAGATATATTGGGAGGTGGAGAGCGAGGAGAATTAATAGGGAGACAGGCAGTCATGCAAACACATGCACATACAGAAACACATAGAGGCAGGCTGTGTTATTGCTCAAGTCCAGTGTCCTTGGGAAACCAGTCTACAAACATGATTGGGGAAAAAAAAAAAAAAAGACCGTTTGAAATAAAGCCCAGGGGAAGGGACATCTCAGTCCCTCTTTGACCCTCATCTGACATCAGCTCCATTTCAGTATCACTTCTGTGCTTGCTCCGGGGTTCCAGAGGAGTTTGTGTGCCATGGGGCACAGGTGCACTATAGGGCACTGTGCAGTGGCTAGGGTGATTTTCTCTGGCTCTGGACCTGGGTGGATAGAGGAGGTGAAGTCGCACTCTCCAGCCACCAGAGAATGTGCAGAGAAAAGAGAGTGAAACGTGCTGCTGAAAGCTGTGCTGCCCTGAATCAATGTCTCTGGCACTTCGGAGGAGCATAAAGCATTTCCTGGAGGATGCCTGAGCCAAAGCAGGGCACTGGGTGCCCCTTGGATCACCCCTTGGTGCCAGCTGCTCAGGGCAGGGAGAGGAGCTTGCTAAGCAACTCCTGGCCAGAACATGCCGTTCCTTCCCCAGTACTGCCCTCCCTGCTGGTAGAGATGGGCTGAAAAGATCTCAAAAATAAAGGATGTTTGCAGAGCCCCAGGGCTCTCGCGAGGTCCCAGGAGATCTTGGAGTGCTTTGTGGGCAGCTTATCACAGAGGTAAAACAAGCTCTTGGAGACTGATGCAGGAATTTTCTGGCTGTAGTGTGCAATTGCCTCACTGTTACTGAGCAAGTTGGCGTGATGAAATAACCCTGGGGAGTGCAGGCAGGCAGAGGATCCCGGGAACCATCCTGAGGAGCTCCTTTGCAGGTGGAGAGATGCTCTGAGCTGATCTCTGTTTCTCTGTCTTATGGGAGCCCACGGTTCTGAGATTTGGGAGATCAGCCTTCCTGCCAGCCCTCACAAAAGGTGGGTGGTGTGGACACCCCTGGGCTGCCCAGGAATGCTGGCTGTGTGCCCTCTCCAACCAAATTAAGTGCTTAAACATCCACATGTTGCTTGTACAACATCATGATGTGATCTGAAAAGGTTGGGGAGAGGGGACCAGGAGGAGGTGTGTGTGGGGGTGTCCCTGTAGTTGAATCCAGAAAGGAACTCTTGCCCAGTTAGGCCTGTCAATGGCCATTAAACCCAGTCTAGAAGCAACCTTTTGACTCCTGAACTGCTCATTTCCAGAAGGAGAGCTGGGGAGGGATTGAAATTGTGTCCTTTCTTCTGTTCCCCTGAGCATCCATGTTTGGCCTCTGTATGACATGTTGCCCTGGGGCATCTTCTCTGCTCTACATCCCGTCTGCATACCTTCTCCTCCTATTGCCCACTCTCCTACACCTCCCACTGCTTGTGGTTCCTCTGTGGTATTTCCCAGTAGTGCGTGGAGGAGTTTTTTGTGCAAAGCGAAGAGTTGAAACTTGAGTGACTGCTTTGGTTTTGTCTGCCTCTGGAGAGCTGCATCCAGCTCTGCTCCATTACACCTGGGGCCAGATCATGTACGGGTGCCCCCGCATTTTCCCTCCGCTGCCAGCAGAGCGGTGTCGATGCTGTGCTGTGGCTCAGCCCTTTGCAGTTTGGCAGCGGTAATCAGCAAACTCTGGGTCCTTTTTGGGGTAGAATGGGCCAGAGGGCCTGGGGGGGACTTTGTTCTTGGCAGCTCCTGCTGCGAGGAAATTGCAACGCCGGTATAATCCCTGCTGGCAAACGTTTTCTGAGGTATCTGAGCTCCAGGTCAACACCACCCACGCTAGAGCTGTTGCACAGGAACCTTTGCCCAGGGCTCTTCTAGAAATACTTTGCAGACTGATGAGGCAGACAGAGGTCACCAGGGCTGTGGTTGGGTTTGTCTGCTCCTTCTCCACCTTCCTGCAAGTAATTCTCTGGCCATGGCTGTTGTGCGTGTTAAAGGTCATGTTTAAAGGCCTTGTCTGCTCTCAAGTTGCAAAGAACAAGTGCTGGGTTCCTGGCAGTCTGGGACAGGCAGGTCTGCTCCTTAAAATAAAAGTGGCAAGCAAAACCCAGAACAGGTACTTATATTATCCTGAAATGGTAGAACTTGTGGCCACAAGAAGCTAAAAGTGTTGGAAGAAAAAAAAAAAAGCTAGATGAGACAGACAACACTGCTCCGGGTGAAAAATCGCTCTCTGGGTGCTGCAGCCCTCAGTGCGCTCGCTCCTGTGTGTGGCGCCAGGGCAGTAGCGCAGGCTCCTGGGTTTGCTCATCGATTCCCTGCATGGCTTTGGGCAATGCTCTCAAATTTTTCCGTGCCTTTGTTTTTTACTGTGTGCAACCCACGGTGAACACCTCTCTCTCCAGGGTATTGGATGACCTACGTAGTGCTTTGAAGTCTTCAGAGGGAAAGTGCTGGCTAACAGAGACTGCCATTGCAGGAGCAGAGGCTGGTGAGGCTCTGGGCAGGGTGTTGAAGGCCACGTGAGTGAAACTTTCTTTGGGTCTGGGACCTTAATCAGCGCTTAAATGCTATGCAAACACTCCGGACAGATAAGCAAATGCATGTGAAACCCCCTGGGCAAGCTGTCCTCGAAGTAAAGCAAGTGCAGAGAGAGAACAGCACTGGAGAGGGTGGCCGCTGTCCTTGCCTGGTGCATGCTCCCTGTGATACAGGCTGGCCCTCTCATGCTGAGTGCTACTGGCTCGATCTTGTCCTGCAGCCCAGATATGGTTCAGGGCTCTTCAGAGGGATAAAGATGTATTTTTAACTTCAGGCAGCTGCCTTTTTTGTGTGTTGCTTTTTTCTTCTTGTAGCTATGGAAGTGGCATGTTGTTTTTAAGCCCCTCTGTTTCTTAACTCTCTCAGTGGAGGTGCCTAGAGATCTTAAACCAGATTCCCAAAAACTTCAGCACTGGAAATTGGTAGCCGTTTTTGAAAATATTGGCGAGACTATGTAGCTCCGTACAGACGTTAGCTGATGGCCATTTGAACACACTTTCACCTCAGCCAAGTCCTCGCCCCATTGAAGCCAATGGGAATTTTCCTTGAAAAAGGCCATAAAGAAATCATTTTCTTGGCGTGGAGAGAGGTGTTTCATGGGCTTCACATCAATGTTCAGGAGAACTTCAGCTATCTGCTTTGATTCCTGCAACACTTTGTCCCACCCTGCACAAAGCTGTCTACCTTTTGATCCAAAATAGCACAGGAGATGTTTTCCACATGTCATAGGAAAATGGAAGAACTATAAAACACGATTGTTTTGTAGTTTGGCACCGTTCTGTTCACAGATATATTTAGTGTGAATTGAAATTGGTTGGTGAAAGGCATTTGCCAGAATGACAAATAGGATTAGAGTTGTATATCTGAGGCAGTTGCATACCTGCCCATCCCATGCTGGTAGGGTTGTTGAGTGGCTTAATTGGTTCATGGATGTTCATAAGCAAGCATGCACAAATCGCTTCTTTTGGTTAGTGTTAAAAAACATTATCTGGCTGTAAAAGGCATTGTTTGGCTCAGGGCATGCTCTGTGTTCTCCTGACCTTGAGTCTTGATGTCTCCAGTCTTGTTGCTACCCAGCCCATTTGCTCTTTGAAATGTGGTCCATCACACCTGACACAGCCTCTTCCTGTGCATGCAGCTCATCCATGAAGGAAATGCCAGTGCTTTGCATGTGGGCCCAACCTCTTCTATCCCATTTCACTTCCCCAGTGATAGAGCCCTCCAAGCCCCAGGTCAGGAGAGCTCCTCCTAAGAGCAGCACCAGATATGGGAGAAGGAGAAGCTGTGATGGGGCTCTGTCATCAGCCCGTGGTGGATCAGTCCAGCTTAGCAGCAGGGTTGAAGGTATGGCTCACCATGGCTAGCTTGACCTCAGAGAGGAGAACTTGTGGTTGATAGCTGCTAGACCTTCCTGGCCTCTGCTCCAGGCTTCCTCCTGTGATGGTGCCCGGAAAGCCAAGCCCAATCTCCCCAGCCCTGGGTGTGTTCATGGACATGGGCTTGCACAATCTGCTCCCATCAGTGGTTTTCTTTGGGCTGATATTTGTTAGCATTGGAAAGTGAGAAAAATGAGCAAAAATATTATCAGAAGCAGGTTTTGTGAATGAATCAGCCGACAAGAGGCTTACCAGTTCGCCTTCATTTACTAGTGCAGTGCTTACTTGGGCAGATGTCTCTATATTTTAGTTGGAGGCAGGAAGGAGTGAGAATCGATGGGGGAAGGCACTGCTTCCAGTTTGCTGCTTTTCCTTCAGTTTGTACCATCAGTTTTCTGAATGAAGCAGAGGACTGCAGTGTGTCCAAGATGCTGCCCTGCTGCTGCCTTTGTTCTTCTGCTGTTGTTGACAGCTTGGTGGGATACCAAGGAGAGGAGCACAAAAGACATCAGAAGGCTAAAACCCTCCTAAGCAGCTCATTGAGGATCAGAGCCTGGCCAGCCTTGCTCGTCTCTTGCATGGTGCTTTTTCATTTGATCCTGTCTGAAGGGTGGCCTCATGACCTTCTCTCTTCTTACTATATGTTTCTAATTAACGGGGAGACTGGTGTATAAACAGAAGATTCCTGCTCAAAATATTCCTTGTCCGGCTCCTAGGATGATAGCCAGATGGCAATTGCCAGGCAGCAGCCCAGACTTTGAGCTTGCCCATCTGGCTATCAAACCTGGTCCCAGTTCTCATCTGGAACCAGTATTGAGGAAAGTCATGGACTTTGCCAGACTAGTTTTGCCCCATGTTTGCTTTTCAGTTGCTACCTAAGCAGCTAAAACCCTGCAGACCAAACACATTTAGTATTTCTGGGAAGTGGGACGATCCCAGTCTTGGGAGATCTGAGGCCAAAATGATGAGGAAGTTCAAAAGGATATTGGGTAAATCCACTGAGGGATGAGTCTGTGGCTTTGAAATCCAGTGGGTCAGGTGTAGACTCCAGTCATGAAAGTGCTTTTACTGCTCGTCTGCAGCACAGATCGGGAATGGTCCTTCTGACATGTGTCCCCAAAGCAGCAGCTGATGGTCTCTTGTGGATGGCATGCTAGGCTGGGATGGATTTTTGACCCAGCCCACTTGGGCTGTACACTTGCCATCAGTCTGCAGGCAAGCCACACATTTGCTGAGTAAGTTCAGACAAAACTCTTCTTGCTGTTTCTCCTGCGAGAGCCTGGGGTTGTACCACCTGAAAAGAGCTTGGAAAGCTGTGGCAGAAATAAACCACTTGCTATTCTGATTTTTCACTGTTGTCATGATAGTAGAGCTATGCCCTGACAAAACATCACGATGCAGCTTCTGAAAAAAAGGAAATGCTAAAATCTGTAAATGGTCTGCATGCCTTGTCTTCCAAGAAGCAGGAGAGGTCCATAGATTAAGCATTGTTACATGAGCTAATGCATTACTTGCCCTCCATCATGCACAGTTTGATGTTATTTCTTTACTTCTATATAAGTGCCTGAGTTCCAGAGTGCTGGAAAGCTGAAATTTGAAGTGCCAGAGAGAATGCTGATGTTGGAAGACTGGGTGCTGCAGTTCCTCCTTGGCATATGCTAAGAGACACTTAATGTTTGTCACTACTGTAGGTCCAGAATGACCTGGTCTGTCACTGTTTGGGACTGGTGGAACTGCTATATACAGAGCTATATACAGAGGCATACTTAGCTTGGGTTATTGCAGTGAGAGGTGATGTGTATGCATGGGTCGTATCCTAATTTGGGCTAAAAAGGACCTCTGGAGGTCTTGGTCCAAGCGCCTGTTTAAAGCATGGTGAGCTTATGTTAGATCCAGCTACAGTGTTAGATGTGCTTGGTCAGCCAGATCAGACCAGGCACCAAGGAGGGGTCAGCTGACACCTGGGCTTCTGGAGGAGGCAGAAGGAATTGACATCTGTCCTTATTGCCACCACAAAGTCCAAAGGGACTGGTGTCTGCAGCATGGTGACCATTGTGTCCTGCTTTGGTAAGGATTGCTCTCAGAAACCGCACCCACTGAACTGGGCAAATGCACAAACCAGAAAGTGGAGGATGTGGAAAAGGTCCAGTGTTTATCCTCTGCTAATTGATTTTGAGAAGGCTGAATTAGCCAGAGCTCTTGCAGCTTGCAGCAGTGGCAGAGTTGGGCCCAGGACACGTGGGGCTGTTCCACGGTCAGCAGAAGCGGTCAAATGCAGAAGCAGGTAGAAGCTAAATGAGTAATGGTCTTGTATGATAAATGATGTGAAAAGTGATATGGCGAAGGACAATCACTGCAATGGCAGGATCTATGAGGTAAATTAGGGTGGCCATGAAACAGAGGCAAGGTATTTTTGAAAGCAAGCCCGAGAATTTATTTTAGCACATTAATATTGAGTAAGTATTCCTGGAGATACTCTGGGGGATGATAGATGGGCTTACGGTATTGTTACTAATCACTGTGGTTTTAAGTTTTGGAAGTGAAGTACACTTGGCATCCCTAAGCCAACTGGACTTCTGATGGGAAAATTACATTCTTCGGGAAGTAATTTAGAAGGTCAAAGAAAAACCAGAAAGAACTTCTCCAGCAGCGATTTCCCCTGCTCTCTAAACTGTCTTTTAGTGTGGTAATAACTCCAGAATGAAAGGTTCTATTCTCACCTCCCAGATGAAAGGGCTAATGCAATTTAAAATTTTTGCATGCAAAGATTTTATGGCTTGGTAACCAGCCATTCTTGAAAGTGCTCCAGGATAGGATGAACACGTGAGAGAGCACCTGGCTGAGCTTGACCCTTTCATTGTCTGCCCTGTCTCCTGCAGATAATGGCGATGACCGGTCTGAAAGCATCCTGGCCGAGAACCATGTGGATGGCACCACAGGGATCCTGAGTGGAGGCGGTGGTAGGAAGCCCATGAAGAGTGGCATGAAGGAGCTGGCAGTTATGAGGGAGAAGGTGAACGAGCAGCAGCGGCAGATGGGCAAAGTTGGCAAGCCCCATCACAACCATGAGGACTCTAAGAAGTCGCGGCTGTCGACAGGCAGGGTGAGAGGGCAGGGGGTTGTGGGGAGCTAATGGAGGCAGCTGCGGGCTCGCTGGGGAAATGCTGAATGCAAAAGCCTGAGTGGCATTTGCAACAAACTCTCTTAAGAGGAAAAAAAAATAAAGAAAAAAGGGGTGAGAGAAAAAAGGAAAAGCAAATATTTGTTTTGGCCTGAAGTTGGGGCCGAACACACCATCTGATGAACTTTGATGTGCTGGCAAGGAGGTGTTATTTTCATTGCAGCTTCACCTCCTGACAGCGGAGCTGGGGAAGGGGAGTCCCACTGGCTTGACACCTACCTCCACAGGAGTGTGAGCGTGCCCTTTGCCCATGGAGCAGATTTCTCACACCTCTTTTCCCTAAGCAAGTGCCAGGGATGGCCCAAAGGGGACTGGGGGGCGGGCGCTGTCTGCCCCAGTGCAGGTTAACGGGGGCCCCAGAGCCCCTGAGGATGGGCTGTGGAACTGTCATGTAGTGGGGAGAGTCCCTGGAGTCCTCCCTGTCCCCTTCTTCCCTGTCCCTGTCTTCTCTGCCCTCCAGTCCTTGGCCGTGGTTTCCCTCTAGTGGGCAGCTTGGTCAAGGCAAGTCGGATGGGATGGGGATGGAAAGCCACCCCAACAGGTCCATCATCATGGCTTGGCTTCGCAGACGAAGATTTGGGAAGGGCTTTAAACCTGAGTACACCCTTCAAGCCTGCGCGGTGGATTTTTTAGGTGAGGCGCAGCGTGCGCGAGACTGGCCCCACCCTTTACACCTGAGGTTCATCTGCCAGGGCCTAGCGAGCTTGGACGGTGACAGCGAAGTCCTCAGGTCGTAGGTTTGGTTAGAGTATCCTTCTCTTAGATGGATGGCCTTACAGGGCTAAACGAGCTCCATCTGCCCGGGTTTGGAGTTAGAGTTGTCCTTCTCCTAGGATGGTTGCCCGAAGGCTAGTGAGCCCATCCTGCCCGTGGACACACTTTGTCTGACCCTTCAGTTGAGACCTGTCTGGCTTGGGAGACTCTACTGGAGGCATATGCCACCACCAGCATAGCTCTCAACTTCGCAAGGGCACGCAAGCTCTTTCCCCACGGCAAGGGGGTGCCCGTGAAAGAGAACAGGTCCATAATATGTCTCTATAAACATATTTATACCTAGGGAGCACAGGGACAGAAAGGGGCTTTGAAAGAGAGCCCTCATCCCCTCCAAGGAACAGGTAGAGCAGGGGTTCAAAATAAGGTGCAAGCACTGTCAACTTCAAGAGCTCCCGCAATGCTGCTGCTGCTACTTTGGGGAAAAAAGCTGTGAAGCTGTGGAGCAAGAGGAATGCCTCCAGAGACTGGCTTTGCTGGGTGCTCTTGTTCTTGGCATTTCCCCTCCACTCCCATGGGGTCTCATGCTTTTAGTTGCACCTCTGGGCCAAAACTCTTATCACAAGTATGGGATCTGGACTATGCTCATGGAAACCCTCCTGGTCTGTCCAGATTAGTCCTGCTTCGCATCACTTGTCACCACCAGTGGGATCTATGGGATCATCTCTGAGGCTCCTCAACTGTGTCTCTCCAGGGCCTGTGACCTGGTGTCATGTTGGCTCTTGGCCATGTGAGGTACATGGCACATGGAGATGTGCATGTCTCCCTGTATGGATCTCCACAGACTGGCATGTGCAGACATGCCACGCTCTGATTTTGGGTGCCTGCCAGTGAAGTCTGCAGCGGGACCCAGTGGCACACCTGTGTCATGAGGAGTTGCACACAGGAGTTCATCCCTACTGGTGTTTCCATTGTTCAAAGTGTTGACATTGATTTGTCCCATTGCCCTGATTTTTTTTTGGTTTTGTTTTCTGCTTTCTGGCTCTTTTCAGACTTCTTGTCAGCAGGAGCTGGATCAGGTCCTGGAACGCATCTCCACTATGCGGCTGCCAGATGAGCGAGGTCCCCTGGAGCACCTCTACTCCCTCCACATCCCCAACTGTGACAAGCATGGCTTCTACAATCTCAAACAGGTAAGTGGGGAGAGCCAAAGCTCTGGGGCTGGCTGCACTCCTGGCCACAGCCCTTGGCTCAGCATGCGTTCCCACCATGTGCAGCCACAGAGGACACACACAGCTCAGGGCTGATGTTGCACATGTGGTGTGAGGTGTGGGGTAAACAGCAAGTAGGGTACGTGACAGGTTTAGTAACACCTGTGTGCATGTGCAGCCGTGGGCTAGCAAGTGGTGATGCGAGACCCACATCCACATGTGGCTGTGGGCAGCCCATGCATGGAGAATCCGTTTGGTTCAGAGCCCCTTCTTCCCTGCAAGAGATGCTTATCTGTCCAGGTCTATCATCACGTGCTTTCACCCAGGTGTTGTCCTGCCTGGGTCCTACTGCAGGGGAAAAGCAGAGATGGGGCTGAATGCTGGCCAGTCTTACAGACAAAGCAGAAAGCACTTCTCCTGGGGTCAGGAAGGTTTCTAGCACACTTTGCTCGTTTTCCTCCACAAATTGTGCCTGGTCCCATAGCTCCAGAAAGGATTCCTTTCAGCAAGGTGGGGGTTGGGGTGCAGCATGCTTCTGAAAGTATTTATGGGACCCAAAAGGACTCAAATGACTTAATGTGTGCCTGAATTTTGACTTCTTGGCTTCATTCATGCAAACCCAGCAGGTGTGAGCAGCTGAGGCATGGGGAAAAAATGCCAGGAAAAACCTCTTAGGCAGCAAAACACCAGCTTGTCTGGGATTGACTGGCAGCCACATGTGAATAGTACCTGGATAAGAGCACCCCTTATAGTTATGTGTAACTGAGCCTTTGGAGGGGAACCCAGAAAACCTGCTGTTTTCATGGCTAAGCCTTTTTCTCAGGGCTACTTCTACCCCTTGATCAGGAGCATTAAAAAAAGTACGATGCTCTGAGATAACCTCCCTCCATCCCTTCTCTCTTCACTGTCCTGCTTGGACCCTCACCCCCTGTGTCTCCCTGAAGAACCTCACGGGCTGGCTGGATCCCCCAGCATGAGCACACTTGAAAGGGGTGGATGGAGCAGAGCTGGCAAATTCCCTGTAGGGAGATGAGCCGTGTCTGGGGAATGAGCCTGGGCAATGCAGTGATGCATCTTGTGCCTCAAAAGCAAAGCTCTGCTGCTTCTTGTGCCTGGGAAACAAGTCAGCCTGCACTGAAGGGTGCAGATGGGTTACACACTGATCACTGCTGCAGGAAAAGAGAGGGGACAAAAATTGCTTTCTCTTCTTTTGCCCCACCCTGCCTTGGTTAAAGGCAAACAAAGCAAACGTGAAGTGATACCCATTTCCCTTCATCTGGGTTTCTAGAGCTGAGCATCAGCTCCTTTTGATTTGCTGGAAAGCGGATGCCAACAAAAGCATTCCCAATTGCTCCCACCTCCTGTGGGCCAGTGGTTGGGTGGAGGGTGCCTGGATGCACTCTCCTGCTGGGGAAGCTTTTTCGTCCTCTCTTTTTGTGCTTTTTATTCCTACGAACAAGGCTGCATTTCTACCTCAGTCCAGCTGCAGAAAATGGCTTGAATTCAGCTTTACAGAGTGCATGCAAAGGCTGGCCTGCTGGAGTAACCTCTGCATCTCCCACTACACCCTATTTAGAGGTGTATCTGCTGGGGATGGAGGGATGAGCATCAGGTGCGAAGTGCCTGTAGCCTTTCCAAGGCAAGAGGTGGATGATAACCATCAGGGCAAGAAACTTCTTTCTAATCAGATCAGGCTGGGGGCAGTGGGGAGGGCAGCGTCCAGGTCCACGTGCTCCAGGGTGCCTACCTCTGTTCTGGGACACAGTGAAGCCCTGTTAGGAAACATGTTAGCATCTAGCTGTGGGGGTCTTGCTCTCATGTTTCAGTTTGTTTAGCCCAATTTGCAGGTGAGAAGCAGCTTACACAGCTCCTCTGTCAGTCTGTCTCATCCCTCATCCTCCAGAGATTTTTGACGCTATGGATGCTTTCATCCACAGTTGACAGGGTGATGCATCTCAGGCACAGCTGTCCATGTGGTTCATTAAAATTGGCTTCTTGGTCCCTGGCACAGCCCCTGGGAAAGAGGTCCGGTCCTCAGCCTGGACCACTGGGGGAGTGATGCTGGTGCAGCACAGACCCTGGAGTGTCCGAGTGCAACATATCTTGTTGCAATCTTGCCTAAAGCCAAAGTGGTGCCAAATCGCTGGAGAAACCCCAGCTCTGCCTGTGTTCGGGCTTTGGCTGGTGGGGCTGTGACAGGGGTTTTGTCCCCCTGTTTCCTCACCTGATGCCTGCCCTGTCCTTCTCCGTGCAGTGCAAGATGTCGGTGAACGGGCAACGTGGCGAGTGCTGGTGCGTGGACCCCATCCATGGGAAGGTGATCCAGGGCGCACCCACCATCCGCGGGGACCCTGAGTGCCACCTCTTCTACACAGCCCATGAGCAGGAGGATCGGGGAGCACATGCCCTGCGGAGCCAGTAGATGGACGTGATCCTGCTTGCTGGAGGCAGCTCGCCGTGGCCCCAGTGCTGGATTTTATATGGGTTTCAGCGTGTCTCTTTAGGCTCTGGAAGAGACTGGGGTTGGGTCCTGTGTGCTGCCCTCCTTCCCCTGCTCCTTGGGACGGGAGGAGCGGTGGGGGGGTTGCAAGGAGAAGAGACTGCTTTCCTAGTCTTTCACCCAACCTAAGCCAGAGAACCGATCTTTTTTGCTCCTTGCCCTGGCGGCCTTGCCCTCCCTGCTGCTTTGCGGCATCCTCCAGCACAAAGCGCCGTGTACTCCCCAACACCTCCCAGGGGACAAAACCCCTCATCATGGGTGGGAGTGGGACAAAAAACAAAGTGGAAACCCTACCCTTTCCCACTCTTTCCCTCCCTTCCCCGAGACCAAAGACTGTAAATACTGTGCCGCCTGCCTCTTGCGTCCTGCCAGTCCCCTGCGCCCTAGCCCGGCCACTGGTCCTGGCATGGGATGCAGTGTGGGAGGGAGGGAAGGAAGGAGGAAAGCCCCTGGCTTTCTAGCTGGAACATGCTGGTGCAGTTGAGATGCATCTCCCAAGGAGGCATCAGTAAGGGAAAGGGCTAAGGATGAGACAGCCCCCCCCTGCCCCAAACACCCCTGGGTGCTTCCCTTCCTGGTGCTGGGGCTCAGCCAGCCCCACAGCGACCCAGCTTGAGCCACGGTGCAGGAGGACAGGGCCTTTGGGTGACGGTGAAGCTAAATGTTTGGTTTTCCAGGGGATTTGAAGGGCTATTGCCAAGTATTTCTTAGGATCAGCTTATGCTGAGGGAGCTAAAGTGAACTTGCTGGGGCTGGGTGGAAGGACGCCTGTGTAGATTTAGGGTAACAAACCAGGGAGTGTCTCTCTCTTTCTTTCTCTCTCTCATTCTTTCTTTGTTTCTAGATAGGAAAAAAAAACAACCCCCATCTAAAACCCAAGGAGCTGCCCATGTCCCTCCATTTTCACTTGGGACTGGAGTGAGCATCTGCTATTCAGCACACACTTTTTCTTTCTTTTTTGTAAGTAAATTACAGTATATATCTTGTTTTGTAAAGGCCCTGACACACATGTCCCCCTCTGCCCACACACACATCTGTATAGGTTCAGTCTATAGGCACTCTGACAGGTTTTGTGCTGGACATGCCGCTCCGAGGAGAGATGCGTCTCTGCTGTTATTTCACCTGTTGATTTCTTTCTGTACAGAACACACCGATGCTAAGAATAAAATAACTTCCCCGTCACCTAAGCAAGGAGATTTTATTATTTTTTCCCTTTTTTTCCCCTTTTTAATATGAATACCATTTGCGAAGTGATTGCAAAAAGCCTCTCTTTACAGTAAAAGTCTCGGGCTTTCCTTAAATGAAATCAAGGCCAGGTGGGGGGTGAAATAAAGCATCTCCCAGTTTCTGGCAAATGCTTCTGAGTAGCAAACAGCCTCCAGATCCCAGGTCTTCTGCAGGGTTAGGTTGAATAGCGTGTAGGAAGGAGGTTCCTTGGTGAGAGTGGGTGCTGGCTGGGAGTCCTCAGTTCCTGCATGGTGGGGACCAGGCAGCAGAGCTACCTGACTGTGACTACAACCTGCAGGGGTTGGACCAGCCCCTGGTGATTGCCGACACACCCCAGAAACACCGGATGGTGCTGGAGAAACACCACGTGGGGGTCCACACTACTGATACCCCCTCCTCTGGGCACTTTGAGCTCGAGAAGGAAAAGCAAAAAGCCCAATGAGCTTTGGGGGAAGGGGAGCACGGGGGCTTGTTTCTTTTTTCCCCTCTTCTTGGCTGCATGTTTTAGATGCCAAGTGTGAAGGGTGCAGGTGGTCTCTGTAAATTAAGCCCCCCATGACTTTGCAGGGGTTTGGATGTGGGCAGCGGAGGAGACAGGGAAAGGACCCCCTTTGCTAAGTCGGTGGTGAGGGTGTGGGCGTGCGTATGAGAGGAAGCAAGAGTGCAGGAGAGAGAAAGAAAACACACCTGCATGCAAAGCCAAGTAACTGTAAAAGCGATGCTACCTGTTTTCTGTTAACATTCAAGGGTGTTCTGCTTTTTCATGTAAAACCTTGCACATGCTGGCTCTCATCTGCAGTTTGTACTTTTTGTTTTGTTTAGGAATCAGGAAGTTTTCTTTTGTGTTTTTCTTGTTCTCTTTTGGAAAAGCTGAGCTGCATAAAGTTGGAATAAATTAAATGGGACGCCAGAAAACTTACCCGCTCCCCTCTGTTCATAGGACGTGTTTCCTTGTCTGATGCATCACACCCGAATTTGAGCCTGTTCAGCCTTTGTCCAGGGCGTGTTGTAAACCTGACAAGTGGCAATGGAAGTTGGGCCTTTCATCATTACTGATCCCAGTTGTATGAGCAGGGAGGAACTGGTGTCACTTGTCTGCTGGACTGCTATGTTCCTGCTCCACACATGATACCTTGTGAGACCATCTCCCTGCCTGACAGCAGATAGATTTGGTGGAAAAGGGTGGTTATATCCCGCTTTGCTGGGCAGAGAGGATGGAGCTGTGAATGCTCTGTCCAGCGTGATGCTCGTGAAGCTCCTTGAGCTGCCAAGAGACTACGTGAGAGTGGTGGTTTCCTGCTCCTTGAGCAGAGGAGTAGCTTTGTAAGGGAAGGTCCCTTTTATCCAGGGCAGGGTCCTCAGGAACCTTGGCAGATGCTTGGGCAAAGGCTATAAGGAGAAGGGAGCTCTGCTCTTCCCAGCTTCCAAACCTTGGTATTGCAGGGACTTCTTGAGTTGGCAGTTGCATCCAACCATGCTGTTTATTAGCCAGCAGATGGACCTATTCTCCATGAATCATCCAGGCTTCTTTAAGCATCTCACTATGGTTTTGGTCTCCTCTGCACTCTATGCAAAGAGTTCCTCAGCTGAGTGGGGTGCTTCAGGGAGAAACCCTCCATGGGGGACCCTCCAAGGGCTCTCCCCTTTGCTTGCTCAAGGAAAGCAAAATTTGTGCTAGCTGAAAAGCCAGCCTTAGTGTTTCCGAGTGAAGAACAGGGTGCTGGGAAGGTGCAGGGAGGCTTTGGCTGCCTGCAGGATTGAGGCTTAGCTGAGTTGCTCCACTCATGGGGTTGTGGAGACAGGTCTCTCAAAGGTTCTGCACCTTCTCCCAGGGCAAGACGTGTGGCTTAAGGGAGCATGATGGTGCAGCTCAGTGCTTGGGGCACCACCGTGAGGCAAAGAGTAACAATAATTAAAAAACCCCATGCTGCATTCAATTAAAATTGCAGCATCGAAGGAGAGGCCCCCTGTGATCCCAACAGCCAGCATCCAGGTGGTTGTGGTTTCCCTTCGGCCTCCCCAAAGGAAAGCAAAATGACTGCGATGCTTCCCCATCTGGTTTTTTCCTACCTCATGCTAGTTCATTGTGTGGGATCAACACGTGCCGAGGGGCCGGGCAGTGGCAGGGAACACCAGAAAAATGTATGGGGACAGGAGGCAGCAAGCGTATGGGGCTGCAGGGAGGTGGGGGAGGACGGGCAGGATGGGGGGCTATGATGTGAGCTGGAATGCATGAGAAAAGGAGCACAGTTAACATTTAGTACTGTCCTGTTTTGTGCCCCTGGAAGGAGCTGAAGGTGACTCAGGAGATGCCGAGGGGGAGATGCTCAGTAGCATCATGAGGGTGCTCAAAGCAAGGTGCTGCCCAGGGAGGGCTTGGGGTGGCAGTGATGCCTGAGCCCAGAGCCCAGCTGTGCCTGGGGCCACCCTCCTGTTCAAGAGATAGAGGAGAACAGCTCAGCCCAGCAAAGGGAGCTTGCAGCTGGCCAGGCACCTTACAGAGGGACAGCAAGGGGAAGAAAGAGCTTCTGGTTAGGTTTCCTCAGGGTTACAACATGAAATCATAGAATCATCATAGAATGCTTTGGGTTGGAAGGCATCTTCAACGGTCATCTAGTCCAATCCTCCACCCCTGCAGTAAGCAGGGACATCTTCAACTAGATCAAGTTGCCCAGAGCCCTGTCCATCTGACCTGGAATGTCAGGTATGGGGCATCTACCACCTCTCTGGGCAACCTGTGCCTGAGTTTCACCACCCTCATTATAAAAAAATTTCTTCCGTATATCTAGTCTAAATCCCCCTTCTTTTAGTTTAAAACCATCACCCCTTGTCCTGTTGCAACAGGCCCTGGTGAAAAGACTGTCCCCACCTTTCTTATAAGCCCCCTTTAAGTACTGAAAGGATGCAATAAGGTCTCCCCAGAACCTTCTCTCCTCCATGCTGAACAACCCCAACTCTCAGCGTGTTCTCACAGGACCTCTTCTGGATGCTCTCCCACAGGTTCCTGTCCTCCTTATGCTGAGGACTCCAGAGCTGGACACAGTACTCCAGGTGAGGTCTCACCAGAGTGGAGTGGCAGCATCTCCTCCCTTGACCTGTTGGCCACACTTCTTTTGATGTAGCCCAGGATATGGTTGACTTTCTGGGCTGTGAGTACACATTGTCGGCTCATGTCCAGCTTTTCATCCACTAGTACCACCAAGTTCTCTCCACAGGGCTGCTCTCAATCACATCATCCCCAGCCTGTATTGATACTGAGGATTGCCCTGACCCAGGTGCAGGACCTTGCACTTGGCCTTGTTGAACCTCATGATGTTCACATGGGCCCACTTCTCCAGCTTATCCAAGTCCCTCTGGATCGCATCCCACCCCTCAGGCATGTTAATCGCACCACTCAGCATGGTGTCATCTGCAATCTTGCTGAGGGTGCACTCGATCCCACTGTCTATGTCATTGATGAAGATACTAAACAGCACTGGTCCCAGTACGGATACCTGAGGGACACCACTTGTCACCAAGCTGCATCTGGACATCAAGCCATTGACCACTACCCTCTGGATGTGACTATCCAACCAATTTGTTATCCACCAAACAGACCACTCATCAAATCCATCTCTCTCCAATTTAGAGAGGAGGATGTTGTGGGGGATCACGTCAAAGACTTTACAGAAGTCCAGATAGATGACATCCATAGCTCTTCCCCTGTCACTTCATCACAGAAGGCCACTAGGCTGGTCAGGCAGAACTTGTCCTTGGTGAAGCCATGCTGCCTGTCTCAAATCACCTCCCTGTCCTCCATGTGCTTTAGCATAGTTTCTAGGAGGATCTGTTCCACAATCTTCCCAGGCACGGAGGTGAGGCTGAGAGGTGAGTAGTTCCCAGGGTCGTCCTCTCTACCCTTTTTAAAAATGGGTGCAATGTTTCCCCTTTTCTAGTCACCAGGGACTTCACCTGACTGTCAAGACTTTTCAAATATCATGGAGGGTGGTTTGGTAACTACAGCCAATTCCCTCAGGACTCTGGGACGAATCTCATCAGGTCCCATAGACTTACGTATGTTTAGATTCCTCAGGTAGATCATGAACCTTCTCTTACAGTGAGAGGAACTTTGCCTCCTTTGTCCCCGTCTTGTGGTTCATCAGCTTGGGAGGTGTGAGAAGAGAGGTTATCAGTGAAGACTGAGGCAAAAAATTTGTTGAGTGTCTCAGCCTTCTCTTTGTTGTTACCAATTTGCCAGTCTTGCTCATCAGAGGGAGTATGCTTTCTTTAACCTTCGTTTTCTGACTGACATACCGGAAGAAGCCCTTCTTATTATTCTTTGCATCCCTTGCAAAGTTCAGCTCCAGCCGTGCCTTGGCCTTCCTGACCTCATCCCTACACAACCGGGCAGTGTCCTTATACTCTTCCCAGGATACCTGTCCCTGCTTCCACTGCCTGTGGAACATGGCCTTGAAGGCTGATGTGTGTGCATGGGTTTGATGGGTGTCACTGCTTGAATCCTGGCTCTGGGGTTTCATCTGGGCTGGCTTCATGCCTTCTGGGCTCTGGGTAATCGGGTGTGTGGTTGGACATTGGGACCTGGCCAGCTGTACGTAGGGTACTAGCTGAAACCCCGTCAGCTCTGGTGTACACACACAAAAAACTACGCTGCCAAACTTTCAGTATAGCATAAAAATAAATACACTAGTATAATACAAATGTTAATGTTTAGTACAAAGAATATAATTGGTGTAAGACTGCACCTATGTACAGCTATCACTGTCTGTATATGTGCATACAGCTATCGCCTGTGGGTGGGAGTGTGATCTCCTAGCCCACTAGCTGGGGGTGGATGGGGAAAAGATCCCTCACGTTGCAGCTGGAAAGACCATTTTCAGTGTCTGTGTGACTGAAGGCAGCAGCAAGGCCTCCTTGCCCAGCTGAGCAGGCAGCTCATGCAGCGCAGGCAGCACAGGCAGCTCATGCAGTGCAGGCAGCTCATGCAGCACAGGCAGCTTATACAGCACAGGCACCATGGGCAGCTTATGCAGCATGGGCAGCTCATGCAGCACAGGCAGCGCCGCCTGGTGCCGGCTGCAGTTCCGAGCAGCTCCTGCCCTGTGAGGTGCCAGTGGGGAGCGGCCCCAGCCTTGCGGGGTGGCATGGGGGGGGCAGTGGGGTGCAGACCCTCCATCTCGGTCGCTTGGGGTGGCAGGTTTGGTCCCATCTGTGTAATAGGGTGAGAAAGCCATCAGGGAGCAGGTGGCTGTGCCAGCCCCAGGTGGTGCAGATAGGATGGGGAGATGTTCTAGCACACCCCTGGAAACCCATGATCCCCAGCGGGGATCAGAGACAACGTTTTTGCATCCCACCCTGAGATGGGCACATGGAGTGATGCTGGCAGATGGGAAGGGATGGGAGGGTGATGGCTGTGTGGGCGGAGGGGGAGGCTGGATCCAGCATTGGGGAGGACATGGGGCAGTAGGAAGGGCCACTGAGGGCCACCATGAGGTGTCTGAGGACCAAGATCTGGCTGGTCTGCTCAGGAATGGCACAGGGATGCTGCTACGTGCTGGGGCAAATCTTCCTGCTGCCCAGAGAGGTCTGAGGCTCAAACATCATGTCCAATCCTGAACTATGGGGCTCAGTTTGGGATAGCAGCTGGGGCTCAGCATCACCAGCAGCCAGGCCCTCTCCCTGCACAACCCAGCTGAGTGTTGTTGCTGTGCTCCTCTGCCACACCCATGCAAAGAAATTGCTAAAAAAATTTAGTGCAGCTCTGCTTTAAAGATGCTCTAAACTCAGGCTTGCAGTTGTACCACTGCCTTACCATATTGCTCCAGCATCAAAAGCTCTCCTAAACCAGTGCCACCATGTTACGTGCTCCCTGAACCTCCTCAGCACCCCTACGGGTCTGGCTGAGGCCCCAGGGGCACAGCATGGCCAGCCCGGGGGGGATGCCCAGGGCCGGAGCAGCTCATTGGCAGGCCCTGCCACGCAGACGCTCCACGAGGGTCAGGCACAAGCTAACTGAATGCATAACTTTATTAAATAAATGCTTTGTCATGAGAAAAGACAAAGATCAAAGAGTAACATAAATTATAAGTTGAATAAATAGTATACAGCAATCTTCACCTTTTAATAAAATGTGAGATATTTTTTTTTTTAAGTACAAAATGCTAAACAGAGCATTAAGCTCTTCTTCCATTGTCAGTTTTTCACAAACTGCTTTTTTTTTTTTTCCCCACCAGTAAGATTATGAGTATTTCTTGTTTACTGGAAAAAAAAAAACACAACAAAAGCAAAACAAAACGAAACAACAGAGCTACCGTATGTATGTAAAGCTATAAAAAGCTACTGTAAAATGTGTAGTGAGTATTGCTTAAAGATAAAAACCAGGCAGGAAACTCGGAATCTGGTGTGTTTTAACAACTGTGTCAGAACGGTGGGTAACGTGCGCGATGACGTCTGTCCCGGTGGCAGTGGCGGGGGGCTGGCGGGGCTGGGGAGGGGGCACAGTAGGCAGGGCTCCTAGCCAGCGCCAGGACAGCGGTCTGGAAGCGAGGTGAACTGTCGGTCTTTAAATATACAATGCTCCATTTGGGAAAAAAAAAAATCAACAACAACAACAGAAAAACCCCGAACCACCCCAACAAAAAAAAGAAGAGCTTTCATGGGGAAGGGGGAGAAAAAAGAGAAGGAGGGAAGAGAGAGCAGAGAAATAGTGCAAAATGCTCTTGTACTAGTGGTTTTCAAAGTCCACTGCAGTACAGACAAGGGGTAGCCCAGCCGCCGAGTGCTGCTCCCCTGGGAGATGTGGTGGAAGGGCTGTCCTGCCCCCTGCACCATCCTTGTGCTCGCCTTCCCAGCCACCATCCCGGGTGCTGGTGTTGGCTCGGTGCAAACACTGTGGCTGGAGTCGTCAGAGCCTTCCCCTGATGCACAAACTGCCAGCACTTTCCCGCCCCACCCCGCTCCCAAATCTGCCCTTTTGGTTTTCTCACCCCAATGCAAAGGGCTGTTGCTGGGCTCTGAGAACGGGAACACCTCGTCACTGCTGCCCCTGGAGGGGCCAACCCCTCCTGAATCCGCTCTCGCCCCCAGCCTGACCCAGGCTCCAACCCCGGTCTTAAATATTAGTGCAGCCTGCAAACAGCCTCGTCCTGCCGGGGATCCTCAAGGGAACGGGCGGTCAGGGGGTTGCTCGGTGCCCTGTCCTGGGAGCCAAGGTGGCTTTGGGTTTGGGGGGTGAGGGTGGTGCAGCCCCTTCCTTGCATCCTCCTCCCCCCAGGTTGGTGGGGACAGGACAGGCAGTGCCATCCCAGCACTGGATGTGCAAGGGGGAGGGAGGTTGTGTGGGATGGATCTGGGTGCTCTGGGCTCCCGGGGCCATGGCTGAGACTCACTTTGTAGGAGGAAGTAGAGGTGGCCTCCTGTGTCCCCCTCCCAGTGTCACCATGGTGGGTAGCCACGTCATGAGACCACAACCGGGCCCTGTGTGCTGACCCTCAAGCTGCAAAAGCATCAGCCCCAAAATGTAAGATCCACACGGAGCTGCCATCCCTCTGCCCGCACCCATCCAGCCCCAGCGGCACGTCTCCTTTCTCTGCAGCCAAAGGCTTTCAAGTTTTGGGAAATCAAACAACAAAACAAATAAACAAACAAACAAAAAAGCAAGAAAGAGGGAGAGAGGAGGGAAGGGTCCTGGGGAAGGTGGTACTGGCCTATAACAGTCAGGAGGTTTTGCACAGGGATTGACAAGCGGAGGAGATGGGAGACAGTAGTGACAACGGCAACCTGTGGCCTTTGGGGTTGGCACAGGGTCCTCCTCCTCCTCCTCCATTTGACTTCTTTACCCCATTCTTCACCCACCTTCACCGCACCATTAACCCACCACCCTAGTCAAACTGACCTTGCTCCATCAGCCCTGCAGAGCCCAGAGGGGTCCCTCCCCAAGCCCCAGCACCTGCCATGCTCCCCTCCAGCAACACGGGGGTCACACCACTCCGGCAGGCCTTTTTTTGGGAGGCGGGGTGGGGGGGGCAGATATGCATATGGTGGCACTCTCTTTTCAGCAAGGGAAGACACCTCATCCCCAGCTCCAAACATGCTCCACTGGGTCTCCGTGGAAGTCCATCAGCAAAACTCACTCCCACCCTAACTCTGAGGGAAGTAACTGTGGGGCATCCAGTCCTGCCCTCGACTGGCGCAAGCATCCTGGTGGGGGTCCCACAGGGTGCTCAGGGGAGTAGTGCCATGCCATGGGAGGCTATGAGGGTGCCCGACTGGAGCCTCCACTAGGCCCCTTTGCATTGGATCCCCCTTGTCCCATCTCTGCTGGCTGGGACATGTGGACATGTGGAGCCCCTTTCCTCTCTGTGCAGCTCCAGAATGCTCGAAGGGGCTTTGGGCATGCAGAAACCTGCATCCTGAGATTGGCCATGTCCTTTGACCAGCACCAGCTGCCGTCTCCAGCTGTGGCAGTGGGATGTGGTCCTGGGTGGGTGTGTGTTTGCCCACTGGGATCGCAGCACCCAGACCCCACGGCTCGCTTTCCTTTCCTTCCTTTCCTTTGCTGCAGGATCTCCTCCCAGCGCCAACGTCCTGGAGACACTCGTCATAGGGAAACAAGAGGCAACAGTCCCAAAATGAAATGTAAAAATTAAAAACAACAAAAAAGTCAAGAAGGCAGCTGAGGGCTGTCACAGCACACCTGAGGCAGTGTGTCTTCATGGTGTGGTGGCTGCTGTCACTCAACAAGGAGCTGGGTCCCAGGTTAAAGGCAAGGGCCCGTGACAGGACCTTACGGTAGGGTGGCAGGAATAAGCTGTGGCAATGTGAACAGTATCCTCAACGTGCAAGGACGGTGACTGCCGTTTTGCTACCCATGGGAAAGGCTATAAACCATCCTTAACAAAAATCCAAGACAAAACAAAGTGTAGGCTTGTTTTTTTTTTCCCCCTGGAGCAAACCACTTTTTTTGGCTGTGAAAATAAAAATAAAATAAAACAAAATAAAAAAAAATCCATAGTTGGTCTTCCTTGTGGCGGCAAAGGGTGGTGAAGAGTTTTGGCCCCGATCCCCCTGTCCCCACATAGGGATGCTTCGGTCAGGACAGCGATGGGATTATCTGCGGGGTTGGCTTGGATGCACCCTTTGGTGTAGACAGGGCCCTGATCCCACAGGCACCGATGCTCCTCCGTAACTCTGTTCTCATGCTTACTCTGGCAGGTTATTATTATTGTTTTTTGGGGGGCAGCATCTTTCCCCCTGTGTACAGGTAAGCCCTCCAGTCCACAGGTTTCAAGGCAAAGTTTTTCAAGCAGGAAAAACCATGTCTGTGCACACACACGTTCATATACACGCACACAGGTGACAACACTTCCACACCTGGACGGACAACAGTCAGAGTCCTGTTTGTCCAAAAGGATTTCTGACATCCCATTCAAGAGGAACCAGATGGAGTAGGATATCTTTCTGTTTTCTATGATTTCAAGGGGGAATGCTGGTGGCTGCAAGGTTTTCTCTTGAAACCCTTTAGAAAACAACTAGCTAACAGTTCCCCTGCAAAAAATGAAAACGAACCTGCCTGAAACCTGTGCTGGAAAATCACCAACTTGGAGAGCTTCCTACATCGGGGTGGCCTCTGCTTGTTGCAGGGGTGCATGGGCAGCACTGGGGAGAGGGGAGGCACGGGATAGCGGAGCAGCCACAGCTGGTTTGTCGCTGGCTCTGTCCTTTCCTTGCTGAGTCCTTGTTGTCAAGAGGCTGCTGTAGATTCCGAGTCCTCAGTTTCTTCAGGGTTTGTTTTTCTCTTTTCTCTCTTTTCTTCTCTTTTCTTCTCTTTTCTTCTCTTTTCTTTTTTCTTTTCTTTTTGCTTCTCCTTCTCTTTTTTTCTGTTTGCTTTTTCTTTTCTTTTTCGTTTGCTTTTCATTTTCCTTTCCTTTTTCCTTTTCCTTTCTTTGCTTCTCTTCTTTCTTTCCCTTTCTTTTTTCCTTTTCCTTTCTTTCTCTTTTTTCTTTTCCTTTCTTTTTTTCTTCTTACATGAGATGAAAGGAATCAGAGTCCCGGGGCATGGGGAGGTGCGGAGGGGAGGGTGGAAGGGAGCCTGGGTTGGTAGTGATGGGGCGGAGGGAGGGGATGCGACTTCACTCCACGTTGCTGCTGTCGAATGCGTGGCACTGCAGGTCTCCACTCAGGTAGTCTGTCCCTGGCAGCTTCATGCCGTATTTGTCCACACACCAACACAACCCACGCTTCCGGCCTCGGGAGGGCTTGCACTGGGGAGACACCCAAGGGCAGAGATCAGGAGATGGCCACCAGCTGCCATATGGCTCCCTCACACTAGGGATCAGGATCAGCCTTGCGCTTTCCCCCTTTCACCCCAGTGATGCAATGCCCTGGGCAGGACCTAGGTCCTGCTCTCTGCTTTCAGCATATCTCCATCCCTCCTGCTGCCCAAGCCCGAGGCTCTCTGCCTTTTTCTCCTCCCACACAAGCTCCTTCAGGATGCTCACCTCCGGCCGGATGGCACTTGGAGCATCAGCAAGGCCACCCACCATGAACGGTACCTGGAGATGCTTGCAGCAACCTCCCCATCAGTCCAGTAGAGGAAAAACATCTATCCTTTCCATGCAGGGCAGCAGACCCTGGATGGGAGGCATCCCTCTGTGGGGCTCTTTCTTACCTGCTTCCTCTTGTAGAAGCCCTTTCGGTCACAGTTGGGGAGGTGGACAGCACGGGGGACCATCCGCTGGCTGCTCTTGAGCTCTTGCAGGGATGCCTCCATGTGCCTGCGGCAGGGGCCCTGTGAGCAGGAAGATGAAGTGTGAGAAGGGGAGCACCTTGCAGCAAGCCTTCAGCTGCAAATGCCCCCAGGTCCCCTGTCCCTTCCCACCAGCACCCGCTCCCCAGGGGGACAAAGCCTGCCTGCAGCCCCCTCCCCGTGGGAGCCCCACAAAGGGTAGGCAAAGGCACCCACCAGCTCAAACTCTTGCCGGAGCTCAGGGATGACGACACGGGGGTGTGCCGTGTTCTCCGCCATGCCCACGAACTTGGCCAGGGTCAGCTTCTTCCGGCGGTCCTTCTTCAGGGCCTCAGCCTTATGCTCGGAGAGGCGCCCATGCTTGGGCCGGTAGGCCTTGGGTGGGTAGGTCTCATCTGTCATCTCTGACGTGGTCGGCTCCTCGTGTTCTCGGGATTCTCGTTCTGGAAGGCAAGGGATACCGAACCATCAGATCTCCATAAGCTGACTAGGGCTTGATTTTGCATGGACAGCCTCCTGCCCAACCCCAGAGGACAGCTTTGCACTAGACAGGATGGGAACAAATGACTGAAGAAATTCCTTTCCCAGCTGCTGCCTACTGCCCTGGCTTTATCCCACTATGTGGGAAGTGGCATAGCTTTTGTGTGATCCCCAAGCTCAGGACAGGAAGGTGTCTGAGGGTGTGGAGGATCTAGGGGTCAGGATGGGCTCCTACATACAAGGCCACCATCATTTACAGTGTATCAGTGGAGAAGGACTGGTGAAGGCTTTATCCCACACCCAGAAAGGACCAGATGATACACAAAATGTGACAGAGAAGCCCTCTAGCCACAACGAGAGGATTGAGTGAGAAATTCACACCCCACCTCTGCCTTGCAGATGCAAGAGCAAAAGCCAGGGATGTTCAAAGATGAGACAATTCCAAAGTGAAAGTCAATCACACAGCAAAGTCACTACGTGGTTGGGCAGACACTTCAGCAGCGATGCTGACGATGCGGCTGACAAGTGCTGGAATCTCTACGGTCCTCAGCCCGCAGCCCCTCGCTCATGGGCACTGAACCAGTCCCTGTCCGCTGGCAGCTGGCAGAGCCTGGGGTAATGATGCCAAGCGGTGCTGCCTGACTGTAGCTGCCACTGATGTCACCGATGGCAAGGGAGGTGTGCATTTAGGCTCTGCCCATGACAGTCACCTTCCTATTCACCCCCCGGATTGCCCCAGTGTGACCTGTGCCAGCAGGATACAGTCAGGAGCCCTGCGTGGTTATATATAGGAGAGAGCTGGTGACAGTCTAAACTTAGATGACTTGTGACATTTAGTACAGCCACCAGAGTGAAAAAGGGTTATTTCTGGACTAAATCTGAATAGAGTTTAAGGCTCCTGAGGCTCCTGGTCTCCCAGTTGCTGGTTCCCAGCAGCCCTGTGTGGACGCCAGATTCGTGCTGGGTGTGTGGGCAAGCATGGAGGAACCCACCATGGCAGGAGGACAAGCACCAAGGTGCCTGAAAACCCTCTCTGCCCAGTGTCTCCCACAACTTCGATGCCAGTGAAAGTGGAAAACCATCCCCCCTCACACCCCAACAAGGCAAACAGGAGTCTCCCTGCAGACCGGCTGCTACCTGGAGCCCAGATGCACCCCAGGGCGAGTAGGATGACTCTGCCGCATCAGCCTGCCCAGGGGTGCCCTGGGGATGCCCAGCCAGGGGAGACCGACATGCTGCTCAGCAGCAGATGGCAGCACCATCCTGTCACACCAACCCCAGCCAGGTGGCCTTGGAGGTGGCTGAGGCGACAGGCTGGTCTCTGGGCCCACAAGCCTGCCATGGCTACCAGTCTCTTCTTCCTCCTTGCCAAAGTGGACCTGCCCTCTCCCAGCAAAACTGGACATTTTTCCATGGACACTTATTTACTAAAGCAGCCTTTTCTTCCCTCTTTCCACGAGGACAGAGCTGGGTCAGAATCCCAGACTCGGCACCCTCCTAACTGCCCACAGCAATGTAAATAACCCCATGCACCATCCCCGGACTCGCATGGCTCCCCAGGGCGGGACTCTCTCACCATTTTGCCCCATGATGCTTTCAGGTGTGGAGTTTCTTTCCTGCTGCAGGACTCAAAGGCCCCCCCAGGCTGGGTCTCCTCTACTATAAGGGGATGACAGACAAGGGATAGGGAAGAAGTGGATTACATTGGGAATGATCTTGTCCCACAGGAGATGACACTGTACAAGGTGCAGTAGAAGAGCATCCTTTGCCACAAAGATGTGGCAATCCAAGGTCGGAAAGGAGACCAGAGACATCCGCGGTGACTAAGCTCTTCTACGGCAATGAAACACGCTGTGATCTGTCCCAGGAATCCCCCCTGGCACCGACTGCCAGGGCCACACTCAGCAGAGCCAGGGCATTCCGCTGAGCTGCCCTACGGTAATGAAGGGGAGGGAAGGATTCACACTCGCGCAGGCAACCCTGCCTGTGCACACAGGAGGGGCACAGCTCATTACCTCTGCAATAACAAATACGAGCGGCACAGCTCCCTGGGCCAATAAAATAAACAAATGGGACAAGTCAGTGAGGATTCAGTCAGAAAAACAGCACGGGATGTCCAGTCCCCAGGACTCGTGGTGCAATGGGTGTTTACAGTGGCTCATCCTGCTCGTACGGTCAGCAGCTTCGGGCTCTGCAGACACCTTACTTCTCTGCTTCCTGCAAGCCGCCAGCCAGCCAGAGCAGGCTGAGAGCTGGGGACTAACCCAGAGCCCTTTCGGCAAGGGAGATGGGAGCCACAGGAGCCCAGTGGTCTGCAGAGGGAGTTGAGGGTTGGTGTGCACTGAAAGCTGCCCAGTTCCCAGCCCAAGTCCAGCACTTCCTGCAGGGCTGAAAAAGCACCTGGAACTCACTCCCTTTGGCCTCCCTGGCATGCACTGGTCCCTGCTTAAGTAGTGATACGACAATGGATGGCTGTGGTAGGACTCCTCCGTCTGCTGCTCAGCAGTGGTGTCTAGTTTGGGTCTTTATTTCCCAGTGGGAACCCCATGGATGCCTTGGAGGGATCCCTTTCCTCCACCCACTGATGTTTTTTATAGCCTAATTTCCTCCAGCACCAAGGCTGAAGCAGTCCTTGCTCCTGCATTCAACTACCTCTTCACCAATTTCGTACTAACAAGACAATTTTGACAAACTGAAGAGCAGAAGTCTTTGACACACAAACTCCTGACAGACTCTGGGCAGCTGGTGAGGGACCTTCCCAGTAGCAACAGAGAGAGAAAAAGTCTGAGCTAGGGCAGGCAGCACCCACACAGTCCCCCACTCTGCCTCCTGGCTGGCTCATCCACATCAACCTGCAACAACCTTTTGCAGCCAGGAACAGACACCCACGCCGGCATCTCCAGAGCCCCTGCACCCACCTGCCCATCCTCACCCACCAGATCTTTTGTTAACCTCCGTCTGCCACCCCAGCTGGCTCATGGCAGCTCGTGGCTTTCACATCTCCATCCCTTTTCCCCACTCCTCAGGAGGAGATGACCTCTCAGCACAGGTCCCAGGCTCACTGGACACACAGAAGAATGACATTGCTGGCCAAGTCAAGGATGCCTGGCTAGCCTGCAGGTGAGACCTGGGCCGTTGACCCTACAGCCAAGGCAGGACACTGAATTCAACTCAGAACCACCCCATGGCTTTGTGTCTGGTCTGATGCTGTGCTGCCCATGGAGGACCCAGGGAAAGAGAGGGGAGCATTTGGAGATGCTCCTGACAAAAGTCAGGCCAGAAGGACTATGTTCTAATGTTAATGTTCTAATTCATGCCTGCTTCTATGAGCCCTGAGAGGCAGAAAATACCCACAGCAGCCCATGAGCTGTCCTCTGCCCCTAGAATGAGGGTTTATTGCCCTCCCCCTGCTCCAGGCTGGCCAGAGGGAGCTCCTTAGCAGGACCCATTTCCAACCCTTTCACCCTGCCCTTACAGAAGGGACAAGGAGTAGCAAAATACCAGGCACAGTTTCTGGGAATCTGCAAATTGCTCGTCTGGCTGCCTGCTGTCCTTGACAACACCTAGAGCAGCCCGTACACCTTCCTGCACCCAGGCCAAAACCCAGCCTGGGTGCTTCTGTGCTCCAGACGTTTTGGACATGTGTGTGGTCTCCACGGGGTGGGTGTGTGTGTACACACGTGGGTGTGGGGTGTGTGGGAGAACCACCTCCCTGCTTGCTGACATTTTACAGAGAGGAACAGGAAGCTTGTTCCAAATGGCTAGAAGGCTTGAATTTTCATAACACAGTTTCATCGGTTTCTGGCAGGAAGGTAGGAAAAGTATCTATTGACCGCTGCTGCTAATGATCCGTGCTCGTTACTTCCACGCCCCACTGCTAGAGGACTTGCTGTCCTGTTCAAACACCCAAAAAAGGTTCCTAAGAAGGACAAGCACAGCCATACCACAGCCCTGCTAAACAGTCCACTCGATTATTACCATTATTACTTTCAGCATGAGCACTAGCATAATACACCACTTAAGCAGGAAGGTGTTGGAGAATGACTTAAAGGGGATCTCAGTTAAAACTCTAGCCTGGGAGCAACAGCAAATGTCACTGGGAAGACCTTGGGAAGTTGCCCAGTCCTTCCTTTGCCCCCAAACTTGGCCATCTTTGTTCAGATGTGCTCCTTGCAAGATGAAAATTAAGGCTTACATTACCCAGGGCGGAAGCATCACTGCTTAGGGAGCAGCAAGGGTCTCACACTGAACAGCACAGTGCAACAGTGCGTAATGTCTCTGCCCTCCACTGGAGGAGGTCTTACCCCCAGGATGAAGAGCCACTTCTCAGTATTCCCACAGAGGGAATATCCTCAGGTGCAGGACTTTGCAAGTGACCCCCCACCCTGCTTTTCCAGTGGGCTCCTTGTGATTTTGGGCCTCGGTGGCAGCTGTCTTTGGAGGACCCCAATTTCTGTCCCATCACTACTTACAACAATGAGGCGTTTTCCAAACCTAGCTGGGTGATCTCTGACACCTTGGCTTTCTTTTGGGGAGGAGAGACAACATTTTGGGACCAGTCACCTAGGCAGCCCGATGCTGGTGACAGAGAGGGGAAAAATTTACATGAGAGGCTGGGTGAGAAAGGGAGGTATTTTTCTTCAGTTCCCATCGATCAGGACCCCAAAGCACTTATCAGAGCCAGATCTGACACTCCCTCCAAGTTGGGCCCATAACAACAGCTCGCCGGCACAAAAACCTGCAGAGTCCTATCTACAGTGACTCCATTATCTGCCCAGCCCCATGCCAGCTCCTTAAGTTTTCCTGCTGGACTTTACACACACATGCAGGCAGAGGTAATGATTGCTGAAATCAAGTTGTCTGTACCTGCCAGAGGGACAGGATCCTCCCATTTCTCCTTCCTCCCTCATATTTTCTGGTACTGGCTCTTGCCAGGCAATGCAAAGCAGCTTCTCTGTGCTCCCTGTGGCTGGGAGAGGAGGAAGGTCGGTGCTGCCCCTGAAAACAGCTTTTGCACTTGCAAATCACGTTAGAGATGTACCTGTTTTTCTTCATATTGGGTCTTATACAGGAAGTCTGTCCTCAGGTCCCTGGCTGGTAAAAACCCCCATCGTGCATTTCCCCCAGATGCACTCCCCACTTGTCCCCACTCCAGCAGACGGGGTGTGCCTGACCTTCACTGACACCTCCTAGGATGGGCAGGCAAGTTCCTCCTCAGCCTGGACTTGCACCTGTGACCATGACGGAAAAATAAAAATCCCTCCCTCCCAGTTAGCACACCGGGACAGCCGCTGTGTTTGTATTCCTGAAATGCAGGCAGGGAAGGGACAATGCAGGCAGGGAAGGGTTGCAGAGTGAGTAGGGTCATCTCATCTCGTGCCCTTTGGCAGCTGGAGAGCACAACTGAGCAAAAGCATTCCTGGGCTCCCTGGAGGCTGCTGGGATCAGCCCAGACAAGAAGGGAGCTTTCACCGCCCTAATCAAAAGCAGCTCACTTATGTTCCCATCGCAGGCACAACCTCCCAGCGTGGAGGTGAACAACCCCCAGCCCCTCATCACAGCCCCGTGGGGGTGGGCAGTGGAGCTGGCTCAGGCGTGATGCCCAGGGCCAGGGTCACTGCTCCGGACCACCGCCCCAGTGAAGTCAGGCAGGGATCTCAGGAGGCCTCCCATCCAGAGGCCGTCTGGCACCCACCAGAGGAGGAGCAGCCAGGGCTGGGGATGCAGGCTCTGGCCAGTCCCTCTGCTAGCCCAGGGCGTTGGCTGCTGGAGAGCCAGCTGCAATGCGCCTTGGACTTTCGACGAACTTTTGTGCTTTGGTGAGGACTCGACGGCAGGCTGGCGTGGCCAGTCTAGTGGGGACTGACAGAGGAGCACACTGGTGATGCTCGCAGGCCATGAGAGACTGGGAGGAGACACCACACACTGAGTAGAACAGAAAAACAGCAGCCCTGCTTGTACTGCCACCTCACCTCCCCCAAGTCCCAGCCACATGCAACAGGCATTTACGACAGATCTGTGTCAAATAATGCCTGTCCACTAACACAGAGGTGTTGGGGCTTTGCTGGATGGTTTAACTGCATGTCTTAAGTCATTGCAGAGATGCTGCACCTTCCAAATTGTGACTAGCTCCATCATTTGGCTCGGGCGCTGATTTTAGGGTGGAACAACAAATCTCTGGAGGCTCCAGCCTCTCCTGTCGCTCCAATGGTCTCACTTAGGCCTCCAAAGGTCTGAAGTTAAGAAAGATATATCCCACCACCCCTTCAGTACTGTTCCTCTCACAGCCTGTGGTGCAGCTGTCATGGGCACCAGTGCCAAACTCTTCTACAGGCACAGGAACAGTGGTAAGAAAACCCAGACTCTATATCCTTCACTGGGAAATTTGCTGCAGAAGGCAGCAAATCACCTTTGTGATTTGCAGAGTGTGAAAGGAAGTCTTTAACAGTCAAAGCATTGTGGAACACCCACAAAAACATCCACTATGCCCACCATGGCCCGTCCCCTACTAAAGTCATGTGATTACAATCCAAATGGTCCATGGCCCAAAAGCCACACAAGCTTTTGGTAAAGATCTCTGTGTTATCCTAGTACCTTAAAACCCTGTGACTGCATGGTGAAAGTTGCTGGGACCTCACTCCCTTGTCCCACAGAGACACCTTTAAAGAGAAGGATATGGATGAGTGAGACCAAGCTCAGAGAAGAAGTGGAAAAGGAGCCAGAGAACTGGAAGGACTCAACCCTAGGTTATGACTTACCTCCATTTTATTAAACCAAGGCCCAGTAGGATGCTTGGGAACAGCTCAGGAATACATGAAAAGCCTCAGAGAGGGGGATGAATGGCAGAAGAATGTGGCTTTTTTTTTTTTTTCTGTCATTGTTTGGGCTTTGCAGAACTAGCTTGTAAGACCAGCTCTTTCTCAGGAGATGTTTGTCTCCTCAGCAGAAACCTGCGGATGCAGATTCTGCTGCATCAGCTAGGGCTCACCTGCAGAGCGTGAATATCAGGTGCTTGGGCTGCCCCCAGGTTCACACAGGATTCATGGGAAAGGGAGATCATCGTCCCGATGACCTCATTGTCCTCATACAGAGCTGGATGGGGGAGAAATGCAGCTCAGTATGTGGGAAAGGAGCTCTCAAGGGAACCAGTTCATGTTTTGGTCTGCTCTGGAAGTGCAGGGCCTATCTGTAGGAACGGATCTCTGGGTCAGCACCACTTCTCCACAGTGCCAGCAAGTGCCATGGAGGTAGGAGAGGTATGGCTATGGGAACGTGAACCATAAGGAAGGGTCTGCATTGCTATGTGCCAAATGATACTTTCCTGAGCTGCCCTTCTTTGCTACAGCCACAAAATAAAACTGACTGGGAACAACTCCCTAGAGCAGGGAGAAAAGAGAGTTTAGAGATGAGGAGCTCCATGAAGCGCGCTCCTTCTCTGCATGTTGCTAGCTGTTAGTTCAGCTGGCTCCAAACATCTGTGCTGTGCTGGAGAAGCCAAGCTCGGGCATGAGCTGGAGAGCTAGGCTGGTTCTGAACTGGGATGTACAAGCAAGGATGGGGACTCACTGTTCTGTTTGGACCTGTCTCTCTCCAGAGAGCTCCTAAATCTGGCTACAATCAGTTCTCAGCAAAGGCTTGGGAGCTAACAATGCATATACAAGATATGCCAAGTTCAGGTGAAGGTCTAGGCTTGTGGTAGACAGGCAGTGTGGCCAGAGACTTGGGGTTCCCAGCAACAACCATTTCAGGGCAAGAGGGAACCCAAAATGTCTAATCAGTGGAAGAGTTGGGAAGCTTTCCAGAGTTTCTTTGTCTGGTAAGATGACGAACAAACGTCCATCCATTACAATTAAATGATGCTGATGTGCGCCATCTTGCAAAATTGCAGGCAATCTGTTTCTAGACAGCTGCTTGTACCAGCCTGACATTTCCTATACAAAGTTATCTTCCAGGGAACTGAACTGGCAAGTGGAAAAGAAGGAAGTATTTCAGGATTAGATCTACATCAAGAAGCTCCTGTTGCTGATGCAGTGATGATAGGAAGATAAAACATATTTCTTTCATATCATCTAGGGACTACAGATGTTCCCTATTCCACAGGCCGAAACTGCAGAAGCAGCTGAGAGCTGAATTAAAGAATGATCCAGAGAAATCTAAATAAATTGTCTTTCAATATCATAGTGACCAAACCATATTTTTTCTTCCTGGAAAGGATAAAAACCATTCAGTCTCTCTTAGTTTTGCATCTTTTCCAGCAAAGCCACCCTAGCAGCAGATTCCATCTGTTGTAATAAAAGCAGCAAAAAACCCACCAGACTGCCAAAGGAAATAACAGCAGAAAAGAGTAAAGAAGGAAAACTCAGGGAAGAAGGTTGCGTGACAGTCTCTGCCTAACTGACAGTAAAGGTGAGGAAAATCTAAATTATCTCCTGACAAGCATCCTTTAATTGTTTACCAGCAGCTTCTCCTGAGGTTTATTGATGGCAAAAAGACAGGAAAACCCTTTCTAGAAAACAAACATACTTTCAGATGTTCTGAATGAAAACGAAAGGGTGTGAACTGCTCATCTGACCACCACGTGGGGAGGGATCACCTGGAAAAAATCTCACTCTGTCTTTAGGAATGAAGGAGGTGTGATGTGTTGGAAGAGAAGCCTCATAGCATCCATCAACTATCACTATTATATGAGAAAGAAGGAGACAAAGAGGACTTTTCTGGATGGAAGTAGCTCAACAGCAGTGGTGGAGGAAACATCACTAGGGAGGAAGAGTAGGTAGCTTTGGCTCCTTGGGCTATGTGGGGCCTGTCTCCAAAACTCAGCTGAAGGCGGGTGTCACTATACATGAGATGTCAAAACACCTGGACTTGAAAACACGATGCTGCCAGAACGCTGATGCTATTTTGATCACCGAAGTCCAAATGTGACAAATCATAGTAGAGCCAGGTGTTAAGAGGGTCTTAGAGAGAGAACCATAACCAGGAAGGTTGTTGCTGGTGGCCATCAGAAGCTGGGATGTCACTGTGGATATTGTAGCATTTTACCCTAAGAACAATGTGCAATCAAGAGAAAACATCTATATTAAAGGAGACGGTCCCGAGAAGAGCATGTCCTACCAGAGATGAGGCTACTACAGTTTGTGCTAAGCTCTCTGGCCTGCTTACAGATAAAGGTGGCTTCTGTCTTTTAGCCAGCGTTTTGAATCTGATTTAGTCTTATACTAAGCAGAAGCTTTTCAGAGCTGGCCTGCTGGAGCTGAATCTGGGAGAGGCTGCTCCCGCTGCAGGCTGGTGGCCTGCACCACAAGATCCACCCTCACCTACGTTACTGAGGGTGTCTGTCAGCCTCAACGGTAACTGGAAACGCCAAGAAAGCTGAACCCTTTGCCTGCCCCAGAGAGAGGAGAAGGCACATCAGATGGTGTCTGGAGATGCACCTGTGTCAGGTGCTGCACAAGAACTGGTCCGACACCATGAGTATTTCAGGAGTGCAGCTGTGATTGCAACCTCCAGCCTAGCCCAGGTTAATTTCTCTGCCTTCGGCCCAAGTCTCACAGCTCTGCCTTAAACCAGATGGAAAAGGTCCATGAGATCATCCATTGCTCATCTCTGTGTCAGCAGCAGGTGACACATCGTCACCTGGACCATCCAACCTGACTTTTAGGAGCTCCGAGCAATGGGATTTCGACCTCTGCCCTCAGGACTCCTTTCTTTCTTAACGGCTCCTTCTCTCCGAAAGCCTTTGCCCGGAGCACGCCTGGCTGTTATTTAATCACTCATTCCACCTAAATATTACCACAAAAAAGTACCAGAAGTTTGATGTTCACACTCCGACAACATTAATAAGCAGAAACTTGCCCAAGCCTGATCCTAACGGGTGACTCTTGGCTGTCCCCGCCACTTCCCTCGCTGCACTGTACCGCTGCGTACACCAACCGATTCCCTCTGGGCCAACACAACGCAAAGATGCTTCGCAAAGTTAAAAAAGATACCGTGGGTCCCTTGATGGAGCAGAGGGAGCAGACCTCCATTTGGGGGTCTGAAACTCCAAGAGAGACAACTGATCACCCTTTGACACAGGTCTGGAGCCTTTTTAGAATGATAAAATGCCTGTTGCACTTGGTTGTTTTTCCGGCAACCCCAAGCCACTTCTTCTACTACAAAACCAAATACCTGAACACTGAAATGGTTATGAAATGATGCTGTAAAATTTCACCCATTTCTGCTATTTCTTCAGGAAAGCAGGATTCATGAATGAAAGCAAAGTGACTCTATGTCACTTTGTGTTTAGGCATTATTAAGGTGTATCAAGACATATATGTGGCTGTGGCAGCACCGTAAATGACTGCTGGAAAGGTTTAAGACATGCAGTCCCTCTCTAACAAAACTTTTTTTTCTTTTCCACCATCTCCTTTAAATTAAAAAGTGAAAGCCAGCTTGCATAACTGTTCACTGACTTAATTACTAGATTTTCATCATTAGTCCAATCCATAACATCTGATTTCTTAAGCATGAATAATAAATGAGTCTGTTGAATTAATTGTCTTCGGAAGATGAATCCCATCTGAATTTGGAAAAAGAAAACATTTCTACTGGTTTTCTACAAAAAGAATTATGACTATTGGCCAACTTCTCCCACAAAGTTGCCTTTAAGATACATTCCCCCGCTTGTTTAGCTAGGGGATCATTTCCTTAAGTATCTGTAAGGATTACCTTCTCGCCCTTAAACAGCAACCAGACCAGTTATCTCCATCAACATAACAATTATCTCCATCAGTGAGCCAGCTGTATCCATCCAACAAGCAAACAAACCAAACTGCAGTAACAGCCCTCAAGGCAGGCAGCTGCTAAGAGCTTTCCAATCCTACTGAAACCAACAGTGTCTTTGTCTTTGGCCTCACAGTCCTTCCAGGACTGAGGTAACTGGTTCCCATGGAGGGGATTAGGTGCCTGAAAGCCCATGAAAGTGAAAAGGTGCTCAACATCTTGCAGGATCAAGTGCTGGCAGGCTAATAGGGAACAATGTGCCAGTTTGCTGTGGTGGGTATTGACACCCCATTTCCACATTCTGTGTGAAAAAGGTAGTACCGAAAGGATAGAAGCACAACGAAAAGTTATGGGAATATCAGAGAGGTCTGGAGAATGAGGGCAATAGTGAGAGCAAGGCTTTATGCATATACACACAAGAAGTGCCCACTGACTCCACAGGTACAAAGTTAAGATGGCTCCTCAAGGTTTAGTCTGTTGACCAAACTCTCTTTGCAGCCAGGGAGGCTCAAATCTTCCTGCAGGCATGGCTTAAGGCAGGTGTGATCTCCCAGCCAGCAGGTGATGGTTAAAAGACATGGACTGATGGGCAATAGGCACACTTGTCCTGGAAATGCCATAAACAGACAGGAGATCCACCAAAATATGCTGAGAAATTACTTCCTCGAGAGCAAATTTGCCCACATCAAAACACCAAGAGTCTCAAACTTCTGCAAACATTACGCTGGCTTCTGCTGAGATTAACTGTGATTTGTGGATTGACAAACACTAAGGGGTCCCCTCAGATCACTAGCATCAAAGAGCCACCTCAAAAACAACACCTTATTGAGAGCTGCTGTGGCTACACAGCTGAAGGAATAGAGAGTGTCTTGTGGGGGTTGAGTGGTGAGAGGATGGTGGACTTTATTCCTTCATCACTGGATGCAACATGACCCTTCCCGGATGGGCAGAGGCATCAAGCATGACCCACGCCCAGTGACCTCAAATGGGCAGCCTGGGGGTTTGGGAGGGCTGGCACAGCTGCCACCCCACTCTGTGACCCCCAGGCAGCCTTGCACATTGCCCATGGGAGACAGGCTCTTGCTAAATGAGCCTGGGGGGATCACAGGCCATGAGCTAGGATTCCCTCTTCTCCTACCAGCAGAGCCTCCTTGTGCTTTTGGCTACACCCGTCCTGAGGATAAACCGGTAATATCTATCTTTTTACCTGTAAAAAAATCTCCTTACAAATGACTAGGTGGTTAGCAGGCCGGCTGCCAGTGACTTCACCCAAGCCAAACTCTTTGGATCATCTTTGATCTCTGCATGCACCATGTCTTCCTGCTGCTTCCTCCTCCTCAGTGCTGGAGGTTGTTTCTCCTGCCTTTAGCTTGCCACATTTCAGCAAATTTACCATCTTTTCCCAACTGAGTTCTTCTTTCCCACTTTCCCAAAGGCCAATTGTTGCTGCCTGGGCAAAGAGAAGTTTGCAGGGTCCCACCGCACTCACTGCCCCTGGCACCTTCTCCTCTGCCAGTGACACCAGGTACCACTGCTCCCCGCACAGGTCCTCCAGCCCTGGCATGTGGCAGGAGGATCGGCCGCCCTCTGCAAGCCACAACCTCTCTGCGCCTTCCCTGGGATATCTCACGGGGTATTTAACTCATGTAGACTTAGTCCGTCTGGAAAATACAAACCACCTCCCGACACGGGGGGTGAGTTTGGATCCACACAGCTGGCTGGGAGGAATATCTTGCCTCTGTCTCCTTCCTTGCCTCCCCTTGTTTGATATGCTCGCCTGCTGCACCTCATTTCTCAGCCCTCAGTGGGAGGATAGGGTAGGCTGGTCTGTACGCCAAGATCTGATCTTGGCGGCAAAATATCGATGTGCCAGTCATAATCAGAACCACTGCACCTAAGAGAGGTTTGCGTGCGCTGCCTGGAAACCATTCTGCCCCAGAGACAAAAATGCTCCCTGTGTGTGTGTTTGCACACATTAAATGTTTGCGTAGGCACGTGTGGGCGTGTGAACACAGGTACATGTGTGCGTATGCTCACATGCAGATCTTCCTTGCGCATATTAATGCTGCTGCCCTGCAGCCCACATCGAGGGGCAGGTGTGTTCCAGCCAAATTCTGCTTTCATTGACGTCCGACCTTTTAATTTGCTTGGCAAATAAAATAGGCAGTACTTGCTGTGCCATGGGTCCTTTTATCTCCCCTGAGACTTGGCACAGGTGAAAGGACCTGCAACTGTTCTTAGCTGCTCATCCCGCTAAGCTGAGGAGGGTGAGTCCCAGAGGGGCTGAGGTTCCTGCCCCCCTTCCCAGACTGCTCCCAGGCTTTCCAGTTTGCAAAGAACGCTGGGAACCACCACTGCTATAACAACTCCCATGGCTGCTTCTACATCTGCAAAGCCTTTTGATCCAGCATGGGTAAAACTTCCAGTGGACGTTAGGAGGAAGCAGAGCACCACGCTCTGTGTGAGGCAGCGCCCACTTGCTGCTTCTCCTCCTCTCCTTCCTCCCCGGCTGCCCTGACATATGTGTGCCAAACTACGAGGCTAAAGGAAACCAGGGGCTGTGCTGAAGCTGGCACAAAACGTTCCGGAGCTCTCCTACCCCTGTCTTCAAGGCTGACAGGACACCTCACATTGCAGTCATGCAGACATTTCCAGTCACACACAACTGTGCTCACGCCACCAATGTGCCAAAGCTGTGATGGACATCTGGGTGCAGGATGCTGGTGCTTAAATATCGACACGAGGAAGCACACAGCATTCGTCCAGCATCCCTCAGGTTTGCAGAAGCTCCCCTTTAAGGCCAGCCCCTGTTCCCCACTGAGGCGGTACAGGCTCTGGAGGGGCTTCCTTCCTTCACCTGGAGCAGGTCCAGGCTGACAGCACTGCGTGGCAGCTCAAGTCCAGCTCTATCACTCATGCATGCATACACGCACGCACAGAGCCACGTCTTTTCTCCAGTGAACTCTGCTGGCACCTGGCAGGAATTTCATTTGTATCAACTACTTAATATTCTCCCTCCTTCCTTAGAAACCAGGATGCTGAAAAATCTTTCCAGCCAAGGTACCTCCTTTCCTGTTTGATCCACCCTATCCCTCCTTACCCTGTACACGCACACAGCAGAATCCCAGCTCTCTTGCTGGCACCTGATGGATTTCACCATCTTTTTTCTTTTTTTTTAAATATATTGTTGTTGAAACTTCAGATCAAAAGTAAAACGGAGATGTTCCTGTTTCAGATCTGAGGCTTTGCAGGCCTGTTGCTACTAGCTTTTGCCTTGACAGCTTGGGAGCTGCTTTGCGCAAAGGACCTGCCACACTGGGCACCAGCCAGGTCCCTCCCTGAGCGACACATGTTCACAAGCCGGCGTGACCCAAGTGCCCCGCTCCTGCGATCCCAGCCCTAACCCTCGTCCCAGACCTTGGCACGCCCCGTGCCCACCTGCCCTGCCACATCCTCATCGCTCACTCCTGATGCCCCGCACCCCTGAACAGGGAGCAGAAGAGCACGGGAAGGAGAAACGCAGAGGTGGGGGGAATATGTCGGGAAGGGATAAAGAACTGCACCGAACATGAGCCGCAGGAAACTTGGGCTCAGCAGCACTCCTCCTCCGCCTACTTCCAGCTGACACAGCAAAGATGTTTTTCTTAGGGCTAATTCTGCAAACTCCCCCCCCCCTTCCCCTCCTGGTTATCATTGGCTCATGGTTTTGTGAGGAAACTTGCCAAGTCTTGCTCGCTTTCTAGAAAGAGAGCAGGAATGAGAGAGAAGAAGGAAATATTTGACAACCTTTGTTTTTCCATGAGCCTTTTTAGGGCAGCAGGCTCCAATCTGTGCCCTCCACTCCCCGGCACTTGGCCTGACCTTGCTGTCTCAGCAGGAGGAAGTCTGGCCGGAGCATGGGGAAGAAAAATGGAATGAGGTGGTGTATTTCAAAGGAAACCTAAACAAAACAGAGAAAACCCAGAATCCTGTAGCCTGTGCCATAAACGAAGCTCATTCATGGTTTTTTACCAGGAAGTCAATCACAGCCGTAACGTTTGGCTTTTGCTAAAGGACAGTGTCTGGCTGTTGTGCCAGAAAGGACTATAGGGACCAGCCTATCAGTACCTACACATCCTTCTACTTAAAACGAGCCTTACCAAAGCCCTTTAATCCCACATTTGCTTTCATTTCCAACCTCTTAGCAAACCAGTAGCACACTCTGCCCAGTAACTCCAGCATTTCTCAGTTACCACTGTGCCCAGCTTGCAGATGAGGAAACTGAGGCGCGGTACCCAGGAGCATCTTGTCCCCAGGCAAGACATCTGGTCTACAGGAGAGCCAAGCCCTGCCTCCTAGGCTTGAGCTCTTGCAATACCGTGTTGCGTCTCCACCTCAGCTATAAGGAGGAAAGCATCTGCGATTGTGAACGCAGCCAGCACAAGAGCAGAAATAGATAGAAATGCAGTTTGATCTAGTCCTCGCCGCTGTCACATAGTTTATTTTGCAGAGTGCTGATTCTTTCTCAGTGGTTCGCAGCTCAGGGCCAATTTTGGTCATTGATAGATGGGAGGGCCAGGCCAGCTTCCCCAGCACACGGTCCCTGCACTGCTGGCCAAACTGGCAGAGGCCAGAAAGTTCAAGTCAAACTTAATTTCTTTCCTTGCCCTGTTGCTTAGAAACCCGCCTATGAAAATATACTTTGTTCTCACACGCTACCAGTCGAATGCCAAGAGAGTTTTTTTCCCCTCTCCCATGCTCAGGAATTTCTGATTTATTTTTTATTTCTTTTTTGCAATCACACCAATCTCAAGAGTAGCCTGCTGGTCTCCCATGGCTTCTTGCAGCAGCCTTTCTGATCCAGGCTCATCTCCTGGCTGCGACCAAAACCTATCGAAAAGAGTCCCCTGTGGCACTCCGGAAGTCCAAACTGGAAGTGCAGGTAGTGCCAGGGGGTTGGTTTTGCAACAAACCTGCAAACTCTGTCCTATCCCTCTCCCTGTTCATTCAACGGGTGCTCCCTATCCTGAGAAAACCAAAAGCAGCAACATTACAAGGGGGCCGGCCAAAGTTTTCACGCAAAGCACCTGCTGAAGGACCAGTTTCTTTGGGAAGAGCAAGGCAGGTGGAATAGAAGGAGACTCACGCTGGGAGCCAAGCACCAAAGCTTTTTCAGGCGCCCTCAGTCTACATGGGGTACCCTCAACTCGGGTATGAGGATCAGCCCTGCTCTCCCAGACGCTGATGGGTTTCAGCTGTATAGGTTTGCCTTCCCAACCACACCGCCTGCCCTTGGCTGTGCACACACACACAGAGCAAATAAACACCGGGGATGACGCGCTCCGGGATACTTCACATAGCTCTGCTGCCAGTGGGTTATTGCCCAGCTTCCTGGGCTCCACAGCAGGAACGCAGCTCCTGGCTTCACCCTCCACTCCCTGTGCAGGTCCCCTCCTAACCCTCACCCTTTCCAGCTCCCCTTCAGAAACCAAGCTCAGCTTTGCTGTTTCTGGCTGGTTTTAAGGGAGTTTGGACATTTCTGATCATTTAAGGGAGGAGGGATCTTAGAATTTAGTTTTCCTCTGAAGGATGGAGTGTAGCAACACAACCACTGCCTGCAAGCAGCAAAGGGGAAAAATAATAAAAGCACTAAGATTTATTATGTCCTAAAAAGGAGAAACGGATTTCCATTGCATGAGTATAAGCAGAAGCTTGCTAACAAGGAAAAATGACATTTTCATGGACCAAAAAAGAGTGGGGGGCTTGTTTCTGGGGTTTTGGTGCCAAGTAGTTCCCCGGTCCCCGGGACGTGCAGACGCCCTCCCTGCCTCCTCTTCACTCTGTGGCAGAAATACAGATCTATTTGGAGGAGTATAGGGAAAACGTCCTTGCACGAGCTACAGAACCCAGAAATGAGAGTTAGGTGAGTGCCAAAGTGAAGGAGTGCTTTCTTTCGTGCTTCTGTCACGCACAAGGTGCAAACATTTCAAAAGCTTGGCTTTGCACTGGTGCTACCATGCCAGCCTTCATGCTCACTTTTAACCTATTCTTTCTGATTATTAGCAACATCATCATCATTTTTTGCCCTGTCCCTAATGCACCTGCTCTCTTCACCTCCCTGGGCTAAAACCCATCACCCAACAAAGACGTCCAGCAGCAGGCTGCCAGGAGGAACTGGCGACAACGATCATAAGGAGAGAGCAGGAGGCTGAGCAAGAAACCCAGGGGTGACTGAGGACTTTGGGGATGGGGAAGATGGTTGCAGGGAGGTACTGTGCCCTCCCTTGTATATCAGGCTGCAGAGGTCAGCTTGGTCCCCAGAGCAAGGTGGAGGATATGGTGAGAGAAAGGGGCCAGGGAGAGGGTGAAGACAGGGATGTAGGGAAGATGTGGAAGATGCAACTGAAGAAGGACTGGGATGCAGCTGTGCCTAAGAGGGTACATCTGGGAGGTGGGGGAAGAAAAGCTTTCCAATGGGGATGGGACAACCCAGAGGTGATGATGGAAGGGGCGGTGGAGGAGGCTGTGAGATGATGCAACAGGAGGTTTGACCAGGGCACAGATGGAAAGAAGGATGAGAAAAGCAGCAGGGGGCATGGAAGAACAGCTAGGGGCATGGAAGAGTACCCACAGAGATGGGAAAGCAACTGGGGGTGGAAGAGCAGCTGGAAAGATGGAAAAGTAGCTGGAAGGGTGGAAAAGCAGTAGGGGAATGGCAGAGCAGCCAGGGGAAGTGGTCGTGGTGGAGAAGCAGCCAGAAAAGCTGGGAAAGCAACCAGTGGCTTGGAAAAGCTGCTGGTGGAGGGGGTGAGGAGGTGAAGGAATGGGGAAATAGCTGGAAAGATGGAAAAGCAGCCGGGATGTGTATATGTGTGTGTGTGTGAGAGAGAAAAATCAGGCAGAAAGATGGAAAAGCAGCTGGTGGTTGTGGAGGGGAATGGAAGAGCAGCTGGGAAGGCAGAAAAGCACACGGCGGGGGAGGGGGGACAGAAGGGCAGCTGGGGAGGGTGGAGATGGAAAAGCAGGAGGAAAGATGGAAAAGTAGCCGGGAAGGGGGAAAACCAAGCAGGGGCATGGAAGAGCACCTGGGAAGGTGAAAAAGCAGCCGGAAGGATGGGAAAGCAGCTGGGGGAGGCAGGGAAGAGCAGCCCGCGGGAGGGAGTAGAAAAGCAAGCGGAAAGATGGAAAGGGAGCCGGAAAGGCGGAAAAGCAAGCGGAGGGGCATGGAAGAGCACCCGGAAAGAGGGAAAATGCAGCCGGGAGATTGGGGTGTGGTGGTGGGGAGAACAGGAGGAAAGATGGAAAAGGTGCCACCAAAGAGGAAAAGCATCCGGGGAGGGTGACGATGGGAGAAGCGGAGGTCACTCACCGGCCTTGGCTTGCTCGCGGTAGCTCTTCTCGCTGAGGCAGACGGCGGTGCCGTGCAGCAAGGCGTGCAGCGGCTTCTCCTCGCCCTGTCGCGGGAGGCAGCGGAGCCCGCGGGCGCAGCGCTCGGTGTAGACGCCGCAGGGCTGGCCGGCGGGCAGGGCGCAGGTGAGGCAGCAGCCGCAGCCCGGCTCCTTCACCAGCTCGCAGCCCAGCGGCGGCGGCGGGCAGAGCGACAGCGCCTTGCCGTCGCAGGGCTCGCACTGCACGAAGGAGCCCAGGCACCGCGACAGCCCCGGGCAGGCGCCCAGCAGCACCAGGAGCCGCAGCAGCATCGCGGCGGGGATGCTGCGGGACGGGGCGCGGGGGGCTGCCGGGGGCGGGAGGCGGGCGGCGCTTCCTTCTCGCTTGCCCCTTCGGGGGCCAAAAAAAGCCCCCAAAAATTCAAAAAGAAAAAGGGGCGGAAAGCGCAGCCCCCGCTTGCAGGCCCCCCACTCTAGGATTTATTATTCTCGGGGTGCGAGACCCTCCTGCTTTTCTTTTGGCGGTGGGGTGGGGGCGTCTAGGTTTTTTTTTTTTTCCTCCTTCTTTCAGCTTTTTCTCGTCTGGAAAGGGGGAGTTCGCACCGCGATCTGCGGGAGCGCAGAAAGAGAGGGGGAGGGAAAGAGGGGGGAAAGGGAGAAAAGCCTGCAGGGGCTGCACAGCCTACAGGTTGCAGGGGGAGGCGTGGGGAGCGGCGGGGGGGGGGTGGGGGGGTGGGTTTGGGGAGGTGGGACGGCGATTTCACACACTCACGCACACACGCACACTCACTCTCTTCCCAAAGGGCGGGGAGGAGGCAGGTTGGAAAGGGAGCAAAGTTCCTTGAAAACCAGTGTCCTGCTATTAATGCATCAAAGCGGTCAAGAGGGGAAGGAAAAAAAAAAAAAAGGCAGGAGAAGGAAGAGGGGACGCAAAGCTCCCCTTCCCTCTCTTCTGCAGGAGGAGAAAAAGTCTCTCCCGACGCAGCGAGCTGCTGGGAAGCTTGATATGAAGCAAGGTTGTTTCGATCGGCTCTGTTCAACCCTCCCGCTTTCCTCTTCCAAGATTTGCAAAGGCAAAAAAGGCGGAAAAAAAAAAAAGCCTAAAAAAGGCAAAAAAAGAGGAAAAAAAAAAGAAAAAAGTTTTCTGCAAAGTTGGAGTGTTTTGTTGCAAAGTCTGCAGAGGAGCGTTAAAAAACAAGGGGAAGGGGGGGGGGAAAAAAAGAGAGGAAAAAAAATCCACTTTGTAGATCTCCCAACACTTTTCCCCTGGAGAAGTTTCTAAAGAGACTGAATACTGCAGAACAGGCTGTCTTTTAAATAGACTGCCTCTGGCTGCCTGCCAGCCCCTAGCTGCAATTTGAGATCCCAATGACACCTCAGCTTGACTAGGTGCCAGCAGCGAGGGCCCTATCAGTGCACACTCGAGCTGGTGGGGGTGGGGTGCACAGCTCCTGACTTCTGGGCTTCAAACCCCGGGCAGTGATCAAGGATAATATTATGAGGAGAGACAAGGGGAGGAGGAGGGGGAAGGGGAAACCGAGGATGGGGAGAGGAGGAGAAAGGCGGGGGGCGGGGGGTGGAATAGAGTTTGGATCTTGACGGTTTAAGCAAAAAAGAAAAGTGCTTGCAATTGGGTTGTGCGGCAGCCTGGGCTGCGGGGAGTCTGGGAGGGAGAGGTCAGGGCTCTGAGTTTGGGGAGGAAGGGGGGATTGAGTCAGCAGGGCCTGATCCTGCACACTGTACCCTGTGCTGGTGGGGCAGGGACTCCCATCTGCGGTCTGGGTAGCTGGTGGGCTGCGGACCCTCCGAGGGGGGAGCCGGTGCACACACCTACCCATCAGCTCCAAAGGTGAGTGCGGGAGGGAGATGCCTGGGTGCACCAGGGAGCCACTCTCACCCACCCTGGTCCAGGAAGGAGCCTTTGTGTGTGCAAGGTGCCCAGCTCTCAGCTCCTGCCCCTCTGCCCCTGGGCAAGGTGTAAAAACGCAGTGAGGCTTTGCCCAGTGCCAGGGTGCGCCCCTGACACCCCCAAACAGCAAGGGTTAACGCAGCCGGACAGTGAGCAGGAGGGAGGGCTGGGCTGCTTGTAAGAACTGTGTTAGATTCCTCTTTGGAAAAGTTCGCTGTTGCTTAGGGCATGCCAGAAAACAAGGGGAATTTTGCCATGTGAAGTCCAATTTGCACGTTTTAGCTCATTCTTCTTCTGCCTCTTGCCCTGCACAAACTGGGGAGGGAGAAGGGAAAAAAAAAAACCCCAAACCAAAAGCGCTTTGCGATGTTCATCTTCTGTCCTGGACAGCTTGGCGTTTGTTGTCTTTTGTTCCACCACTGCATTCCTAAGGGTTACGGCTCTCCAGGCCGTGGTCCTTCGCACTTGCCTCCCTTAGTGTTCATTCACTGCTGGGAGCAGGGAAGCTGGAAGCTTGAGGAAGGGAATCTCCAAAATTGCAGTGTGCAGCCCCATGGGCCGCCCAGGCAGCTGCTGTGCGCCGGGGTGTTACACCTGGAGCAGGAGGATGAGCTGAACCGGCGGGAGGAATGGCGGAGCAAAGGGGTGGGAGTTCGCTCAGGAGGGCAAGCACGGGGTTATGTCCCAGGGGAGTGGGAAATTAAAAGGGATCAGCCAATTCTGGGTGAGGTTTATGTGTGATTCAAGTCAACCCCCCTTCCACATATGCACGCGCTCCTCCAAAGCCTCGTATTCCCCAGGTTTCTTTTTAGATCAGTCATCTGTGCAGCTGCATTGCATGGATTTTGCCACTAGAATGCACCCTTATCTATGGTAAGAGGACGGGATCGTTGCTTAAAAGCATTAACTCCTTCTTCTCCAAAATTTCCATGCTTAAGGCTTTTTTTGCACTCTCAGGTGTTCCTTGTTTTACTGCCTCCCTGCCCCATGCAGAGTCTGTAGCAAAGATCAACTCCCTCCTGTTCCTCCCCTTGCCCTTCAAAAAAGAAAGTCACATTTCTAAGCTTTTTTTTTGGCTTTTCTTTCTATCAAGAGGTTTTCCAGAGGTTTTATTTAGTACTGACTGAATCACTGCTTAGATCACAGTTAACTTAAAAAAAAAAAAAAAAAAGCCACCCTTAAGGTAAAAAAAGCAATCTCCTAGGATTTTATCTAGAAGTCTTTTAAATGGTTTCTCCAGTTGACATGACTTTTATAGCTCATTAATTGCATCCTGACACTGATTTTTATATGAATCTGCCACTGGTCTGAATGGGTGCTTTGCCAAAAATAGCACTGGGCAGAGAGTGAGCACTGTTCACCTGGAGATCTGGAAGCACTTTGTGAGAGGGCTTAGGGCAGGAGAGAATTTGCTTTCCTCATTTTCTCCTCCACCCCTTTAGAAACAGTGTGCCTGATATATTAATACCTGGTATGGAGACAGCAAGAGTATCTGGAGGGGTGGAGGAGAGCTTTCACTCCCACTCCAACCTCTGAGACACAAAATGGTGAGGCATGTAGAGAACTGCCTCCATCCAGCCAAGATGCAAGCCCTGGCATAGGAGGCTGGGGCACGGCTAGGTTGCCATGGGGCAGAGATCCTGTGAGGGATCCTTGGGCAAGCTGCTCTAATTTAGGGTTGTCCAGGAACTTTATCTTGGCCTTTCAGAACAGCCCAAAATCCAGGTGGTGTGAAGTTGTCTTGCGGCCATCCTCATTTCACTCCTCTTCTATATCACGAGGACATTCATCCACAAAGGCACGGCTGGAAACTGAGTCATATCCTCAGTGAGAAGATGACAAGATATTAGCCATGAGATGTGCCCTGATGGCAGGTTTCCTCCCAAATCAAGAAAGTAGTCTCAGCCATGGGCTTCTTGGAGCTACCACTTGTACTGAACTGTTCAGCAGCTGGGATGGAGTTGCAGATGACTACCTGCTGTGTGCTGCCCATGCTCCTCACAAGGGCTGTCTTTTTGGCATCTTTTGCTGGCACCAAGAACACCCTACTCCCCAGGGAAAGTAAGTCAGCAACAGGGCAGTGTGCAGCGTATGGCTGGTTGTGAGCCGTAGGAGAGCCTGCAGCTAGCAAGGATCACATTTCTCCTGGCTCGTGCTTTTCCAGGGAAGATCACAATCATGTTTTATGTTTATAAGACATGCGTTCTTATTTTGGGGGAGTGAACAGAGAGCGTTCAGAGGACACCAAGGTTTCTATTAGCGTCTTCTAATATACTTCGTTGCTATAGGCTCCATGTGTTACATATGGCTCTGTTACAAAAAGAGAAATAATTACTTGGAAAGCAGTTACTATTCTTTATATCTCAGATATGTCACACTTCATTATGATACTCTCTGTAATGTGCAAAAGCACTGACTTTCCTGGGTATGATAAAGAGGATGGAACATATGCTTTAATCAGTTTGGGCTAATCTGTGTATTTTGGAGGCACTTAGAACATCAAACAAGTTCAGGCAATCTAGAAAGATTAAGAGCTGAATCACAGATACAAGAGTGAGATTTTTTTTTTCTTCTCCCTCCAAAACCACTGTCCAGTTTGTGCAGATCTGAAACCCATTAGTAAGTAATGCTTATGCAGGAGAATGTGTAATTTTTATTCATGTGCAAGCATTAAAAAAACACCAGCAGGTTGTGAGATCAGGTGCCTGAAGCATCGTTAGAAAAAAGGAAGTCAGTATTTCATCCTTGGAGGGAAAAATGACACGTGACGAAAGTGGAACTGATGAGGCAGGTCTGAGACAGAAGTGCAGAAAGGAGAGATGAGCCACAGCAGGTGGAGCAGATGCCAACAAGATATTTCACTTTGCATGGAGGCTGGGTTGACTGTCAGAAGTAAAATGTGCTTCCTTCCCAAGATATTTGTCCTTCCCTCCAACACTGCCTTCCTACTTGTGATGATAACCCCAACAAGTGTTCAAGCTTCATGCTGGGAGCCCTTTTCCAGTAGGTGCAAGCAGCCCGTCCTGCAGCGGTGGGTGTAGTAGAGCTAGTGAGGGCTAGGTGGCATACTGGATACATTGGAGAGTCACCTCCAAGGACTTCTTTCCACATCCAGCAAGAGCTAGGCTGAATGAAATTATCTCTTTGCAAGCAGCTTTCTGTGTCATTAAAAAAACAAAGCAACCAATGCTTCCAGTGAAGACAGCATCAATGTTTTGCTTTCTAACATGCCTCATGGGGGTATCAATTTTAAACCGCATATAGAAATGGAGTCTCCCCTCGCCAGATCAGCGCCTGGGTGTTCTGCGGGTCTGTGTTGGCTCTGTTTCACATTATCAAGGCTCGTCTGCCAAGATTTCCAGTGGTGACTGGTGACTGGGGTGCCTCCATCTCCCTGTGGCCCACCCGAGTTAGCTTGCAAGGTGGGGGATTTGGTAAGTGAGGGACATCAGATCCTGAGCATCAGGAGGTCCTCAGTCTTTCACAAGGACTGAAGCATAAAGGCTGTATTGGATGTTTAAACGACAAGCAGAAATGACTCAGGGGACGAATTTCTCTTGCCTGAGCACAGACAAAATTAGTTGATTCTGCTAACAGGGAAAAGACAGATGTTTCATCATGAGCAGACAACAGAGGTTTCCCTTTGCACCTTGCTGGCTGGAGCAGAGAGCAGAAGTCATTGCATTGCTGGTGGCTCTCGAAGGACCTGAGGGCGGTCTCGGTGCGCAGGGTGAGTGGCTCGGTGTCCCTCCCAGCACATGTGCATGGCCCAGCAATCACTGGGTGCTGCTCGACTCTCCCTGCCACCCCCCCCAGCCCCAGCCACAGGTGCCATGGGTGTAGGCAAGCGTATGGGGTTGTGCTTCCCTGGGGCATTGGGAAATTGCAGTCTGGCTCTGGGGAGGAGACTGGCCCTCTTCCAGAGATGCTGGTTGAGCAGAGATGAATTGCAAAAGCAGTTTCAGTTTCCCCAATCTGCGCAACAGGGCTGACCAGGCTTCTGTATCTTGGAGGGGACTGGGTAGGTTTAAAGGGCTGCCTTTAGGAGCAGTTGGAGATCTTGCCAAGGTGCTCTGCAAGCTGGAAATATCCCTGGGATTCACTTGCTTTCCACCTCCACCTCCCCCTGCTCTGTGCTGCCCACATTCTTTTTTTTTTTTTGTTATTAATTGTTTTAGATTCAGACAATGCCTCTCCTTTGGCCTCAGGCAGACACACTGGCTGAATCACTAAAACACTTTAACACACATCTGCTGAGGCAGCAAAACCCAGTATCTCCCTCTTTTTTCCTCTTTCTTTGCCTCTTCAGTATCACAGTCAAAAGGTGACTGAGACACAAAGTAGAACTGGAATTGGCAGAAAAGGGAAAGTGCTCCCAGCTGAAGTGCAGAAAACACCTGCATCTAATAAAAAACAAATGAGAAACATCATCAATAACAAGAAGAAAAAAATGGTGTAAATAAAAGGAAGAGTATAAATTCAGATTGTCTCTGGGAAATTTGAACAGATGTCCTAGCCTGCTGTCTTCTGGAGGTATTGTCTAATTATTTACCTTGTAGTGCAATAAAAATACAGAGGGTTGCCGTGCCTTTTGTGGCATAGACTAAGGAACTTTAGAAACCTTGCTATGCAGATGGATGCCATGGTGATGGGTGACCCATAAAATACAATATATTGTTGCTGTGTTAGGAGAGGAGCATCTCCTGGAAGAAGCAGTTGTCATCAAAAGGATGCTCCTTTCTGCCCCTGTAAGGTTTTGCAGGTTCTGCTGTGGGCATTAGGATAATGATTTAGGGTAGAAAATATGCTTGGAGTTGGCTGAGAAGCCAGAGTTCCCTTACTGAGTGTGCTGGATGTGATATGGGATGCCCTTTGCCTCTGTGATCAGATACCTGCTGCCTGGTTCTGTGAACCAGCAGCAAGCGGTGCTTTAACTGGAGGAGATGAGTCCTGACTGACCATCACCTCCCTCTAAGCCTGCTGTGCGTATTCATTCCTGAACCTTTGTATAGTGCCTGAGGAGTTGGTGTGAAAATAACCTCCTGGACCCTGCTGATTTTATTTTTCTCTCTTTTTTTTTTTTGTTTTGTCTTTCAACCACTCTGAATTTCCTTCTGCTCTGTGCATGAGCCAAGATGGATTTGGGCTTTTCATCTCCTTTTGCATTGCCATGTGTCTGAATTGATATCACCACTAGGAAAACACCAAAACCCCTTTCCAAACGGGAGGGAGGTGTTATTTTCATGGAGAGCCCTGTGGGTGGGTGTCTGGCTGCACCACTGACAGGAGTGGGTAAGGATGGTTTGGAAGCTTTCTAGAGATGGGGAAACATGACCTCTACAGCCTGAATCTGAAGAGCTCTCAGAAACCAGGCTGTCTCTTCTGTTGAGTTTCTGCAGAAGTTTTCAGGGACATGCAAACTACTGGGATTTGGGGATGGGAAGAAGTGGCTGTTTCCAATTATAACCCCTTTCTCCTCCCTTGGACTATCACACCTCAATTTCTTAGAGAGATTTCTACAAGTGGGATGCCTGTACACAGCCTCCTTCTTTAAATATCCACTCTAAGTAGAGCAGTTGTATCATTCAAAGGATAGGTAAGATCCTCACCAATCTAACCCAGGCTGCAGTTTAGGCCCTCAGCTTCCTGGTTCTGAAAGGAAAATAATCCTGTCTCCATTCTGTCCCAGGCACATGCATGGAGCCTCATCCCTGAAGGTCTGCAGAGCGCTGTAAGGTCAGGAATGCCTGTAGCATTTTGGAGTCCTGCTGAGACACCAGGGACAACAGGTTCTGTGTTGGGATCACAGGCTTATGCAAGACTGGATGGAGACAGACCCAAACCAGAGGGGCCCTGCTTGGATACATTCTCCTCTTAGCTGCCAGGACCTGGCCTGGATGTGGGCTCATGATTATATCACTGAAGTAATTCCCTGGACTTCCCTTTACCCCCACTCTATAATTATTCATAGTTATTTTCTAATGGCTGTCCTGCCACTTGTTTTCTTTCTGGCTTTCTTCTTCTTCCGAGTAATGAAAACACACCAATGGCCTTTCTCCAAGAACCGTTATTAAAGCAATCACCCCTGCCTATACCCCCTCCCCTCATTTAAAGCCTATCAAGCTCCATTAGATTTGTGGCCAGAGTCTGCATCAAATTACTATTTTGAGGTTGCCAAAAAAAGCACAACCAGAAAGTTCGGAGGGAAGGGGGGAAGAAGAAGAGAGAGAGAAAATTATAATCTTCCCAGATCACTATTAATTACATTTACAATAATTACACTTTTCCGGGTGGTTATGCTGCGGACAAGCTGGAGGATCAGCTCTTGCAGGGGAACCTGTGGGTGCATTTTGGCCTTTGCTTTTCCTCTAGAACAAGCCCTTTCTGACTCACAGCTGCTGCTGGGACACCTCTGTCCCCAGTGGGGTGGTGAGGACAACGTGCATGTGCAGGGAGGACGAATGGCTTCACCCCCTTGTTGGCAGAGCTTGCTCTCGTCGATGTGTCCTAGCTTGGCTTGCCAATTTGCCACCTCCTCTGAGGCTGAATTTCAGTGCCATGTTTTGTTAACCCAATCCCTTGACAGTCTGGATCATGGCAGAGGCAGGATGCTGGACTGGGGGTGACTGCCTAAAGCTGTTACTCAAGGCAAAGAAGAATTAAAGGATGCTGTTTGCTGGCTGTGAGCTGAGCTGTGCCTCATTCAGATCTCCTGGGAACATGCCCTTGCATGGATGGGTCTAATGCATAAACACAACGATTCGGAGAAGCCCCTGTGAGTCAGATCGTTCCTGATTTATTCAGAGGGGTGTAGCAATTAGGGAAGAGAGCAGAGATGTTAAAAGGTGCTTGGCTTTCCTCTCGTCAGCCCCTTCTTCTGGTGCCTCTTTCTGAGGCCACGGTCCTCCCCAGTCTCCTGCAGTGCTGAGATCCCTGACAAGTCTCTTCCTTGCACCATGGCCCAAGTTATTACCTCCTCTCATTGCCTGTGTTTGACATTTCCTGCTTGAAACCTTCTCTCCTATCCTAAGCCAGAAGTGTGGGGACCCAAATACTCTTCAGAAGCAAAAACTCAAAGACATTAAAATAACGCATTTTGTCATTGACCCAGTTATCTGCATTTTCAGAGCTGTCTCACTTCAGACCCATCAAAAGCTTTGGATCACACATATTCTCACCTGTAATGTGATATATTTTGTGCCTTGTACTAAATGCCCTCCTTAAAACTGCATATCACGCAGACCACTCAGTGAAGAGCAGAAACACCCACTTACCAGTGCGGAAACATTTTTCTACAACATCCACTTCATCTTCAGCCTGTGAATCCTGATCCTCAAAGGTAAGCTAAACTAATACCAACTCTTGAACTAAAATTCATAACTCTCCTGGCTGTGACAAATCACAACCTCAATAAGATATTTAAGACATATTACAGATTCTTTTACAATTTAACTGTCCCCCAGGACCCTAAAGGCAATAATTATCTGTCTGTCCATCCAGGCCCAAAGGACCAACAGCCTTCCCAACTCCCTTTCTCCATCATCCTCCTCTGCTCTCCAGTTGCTGTCTCCCTTAACATAGAAAGGCATAGTCATCACAGCGGAGTCACGGGTGGTGTTTGTGAGCCAGGGGCAGATCTCCCTGGCACTCCTGAAAAATGGCTTGCAGTGGTGGTCCCCCTTGTTGTCCCATTTGTGCAGTAGTAACAAAAGTACATAAAGCAAGAGCTGTAGGGCCCCGCTACCAGTCTGCTACCCTAACTCCCTTGCCTTGTTGGTGAGGGAAGGCATTTTCCCCCTGTGAATAAGACATCCTTTCTCTTGCACTTCATTTTCCTTAGGAAGCATCCTGACTCCTGTTTCCGCTCTGCTGGCCCTCTTGGTGCATTGTTCATGGATGACCCAACAAGAGTCCTTGCCACCCTCTGATGAACATCCCTGGGACACACTGGTCTATAGGGTTGAGACTGCTCCATAAAACCTATCATTGTTTTACTCAAAAGAAATGATAAAAAAGTGGTATTAAAGCATACACATAAAAAAGGTAGTTGAAATAAGATCAGATGCAACCCAGGAGGTGGTGAGGGTAAACAGAATCTGTGCCCAGTACAGAAATAATGGGACATTAAATGTAAAACTGTCTCCTGGGCTCCCAGACTCAGAGCACACGTCAAAGGCCTGCACTTGGTCCAAGCCATCATTTATTTTTCTCTTCCTCACAACTCCCCCACTTCTTTTTTTCTGGAGGGGGGATTCTCCACAGCCTCGTATTAACAAAGTTTCACAACATGGGGCAGGCGCATAGCTTTCTCTGGACTCTTCTTATTTTCCTTTCACAGCCAAGCCATGGTAGGCTGAGAGAGAGGGAGGAGGAAAGGCAGACCCGCTTGTGCCTTGCATTGGTGTTAACTCCTGGGAAAAGCCATTGGAAAGTCGAGCAGAGCACACGGGTCTCTCGGCAGGAGCCAGCACCCTCATGGATCTGTGCTGGGAAATGGTTATGAATCTTATGCTTTTGCACCCTGGAGAAATGTAGTGACTCAATGTGCTCATGCCAGTCGGTGACATCTTCGTGTTGTGATGCATGTCACGGCATCAGGAATTAATTCAGTATTCCCGCCAGCACGTCAGGCTGACAGGAACACACTCAGACCAGAGGCATGCTCTGGCACATGTGACGTCACATCTTTGAAAGCACTTCTTGCAATGGTCTCGGGAAAACTTCAGCCAACTGTATGCTGGTTGGAAAAAGGAGGGAGCAGGGGAAGGATGCTGAGCTTTCCTACAAAAGGAAATTCCAGGAAAGCTTGTCCATAGCTGTGGGTCTCATGTTACACTGGGATCCATGGATCTTTGGTCACCATCCATCTGTCTGGAGCAAGTCTGGAGTAAGTCTGGAGCCTTAAGATGTTTGGCTTCCTCTAGGGCAGTTAAATTTTACATTTCAGATGGGAGCCTGGGATTGAACCAGTGCATGCAAAATGGGTAACAGAAGGTTACGGGCTCAAGAGAAATGTGGATCCACTTGATAGAGTAGGCTTAGACGACATAGTGCCATGAAGAACAGGCAATTTACAACGGAGTTAGGAAGAGGAGCAGGGATCTCCCTCTCCTGCAGCAGGAGAAACCTGGAGAGCCCTTTCTTAGTGTTGAAATATCACATTAGGAAGCAGCACAGTAAACAAGCATCCTGGCAATCCTCTGCTGACATTCATATAGCAGAGTGATGGATTCTTCCCCAGGACAAGAATTTCATCTGTGAACAAAAACCTATGCACAAATTTAGGCCAAAGGAAAAAAAATCATACCTCCCACTTGCCTTCATTTTTATGGCCCATTTGCACTCTTTTTCCGGAGTTTTCAGCAGCCTCTTCAATCTTCCTGCAGAAATCCCTCAGGACACCCTGATCCAATATAAACTTTACTGTAGCAGTTTTCCCAGGTGACTGGCTCCTGTAGCTTTTTCCTCCACTTTAGCTCTGCCTGAAGACACTACTTGTTGCCGTATCTTTGATGCTTTTCTGAGGTCTCCAAGTCTGTGAATAGCACATTGCCTGATTTCCCATCTCTTCCTTGAAGACCTTTTTGTCTGCCTCTTAAAATCTCATCTTTTCAAAGAGTGGGCAAAGTTTTCAGACCTTGTACTGTATATCTTGCTGTCCATTCACTGAAACCTTCCTAAATCTGAACATACTTCAAGTGCAGTGGTACAAGATGTTGGAGGGGTCACAGTGAGAGTCCTCTAAGATCATCATCTCCATCACCATTTCATTCTCAACTTTACTCACATTCTTCCAAATCCAGACAGTAGCCTGTACACCCTAACTAGTTATGTTTGCAGACTCCATCCCACCTCTCTTTTACACACCTAAAAGCTGGTTGTTTTGTTGAAGGTAGTTGTTGAGCTCTTTCATGGTTAAAGATAGGTGCAAGGGATTTGAGATGTCCCCAGATCTGAGAATTTTGGTGGATGTTGAGAAATCCTGTACTTTCCAGGATCATTTGACTGAGTGGTGACTGCTCCAATGCTCGCAGGGCTAATGCCTTCAGTCCTTCCTCCAAAAGAGCCTGGTTTTTGTGCCTTGAACTTTGATGCTTTTCCAGCAGGCTTGGGAGCCCTTTGGCCAGTCAGCTTCCAGGACCAGGCAGGGGCGGATGGCTGCAGTCACCCTGGTACAGCTGCAGCTTACATGGGATGTCTTAGGCTCAGTCATGTCTGCATCCGTTCCAGCTGGTGGACGGGCCAAAAAGGCTGCTCTTTTAGCTGAAAGGGTAGCTGGAGAGTGGCCTTGGACAAAGTTTGGATTCAGGACTTCTGTTCCTGAAGCTGCCTGGATACTGTTTTAACTGAACATGGTGTATGTAGCTGCTGAGTTACCATCCTTAATCTTTTCCCCCTCTACCATAACCAGTTTCCATAAGCATTGTGAGACCAGCTCTGAAAAAAAACCCCAAGCAAAACTCCAACAAACCACGCCCACTCCCACTCCCCTCGCCCCGATGAGGGAAGAGATTAGTTAAGTGGCTACATTTCCTGTACATCAAATGGTTGAAGACATACAGGTTTCCCAGTTTCCAGGGCACTGTGAAATAAAACACAATAGGAAGGGGGAGTGAGATTAATGGGAAAAATGTCATGTCTGCTCTCAGCCAGAGCAGTCACACCAGAAGTGATGGGACCATGCCAGTGAAGGTATGAGCAGGATTTGGCCTTGAATCTGTTAAATGAGGACAGTACCAGAGTACCAGATTACACAGCCTAGTTCTCTGAAACAAATCCTGCTAAAGTAGAAAGGATTTGTTAGGAGGCTGCAAGGTCAGGAAAGCAAGATTATTGGTTTAACAGCCTTCTGCTGTGCCGGGGACCCCAGGCGATGGCAAATACAGCTCTGCCCAGCGTTTCACATCTTTTGCTTTGTAATTTAAAAACTTATATAAAGGAGAAGGAGACATTCTCCTTTCTTTCTTTTCAATATTTGCACAGTTGGAGTAATTCTTACTCTGCGCTTTTTTTTCTCCCTCAGAAAACAAGTGCTTCAATGCCCTTATTTTCTAAATAAACTGAACATGCCCACACAAGTGCACCCACGAATATTAGCAGCCCAGAGCGCATGACCGCAACAACGAACCATTTTGTAACACAGTCTTCATGAATATCCTGTTTAGACCAGCCAAGCCCCCTGTTCATAAACAGCTCTATAGTTTCTGTTAACCATCAGCCCTCCAGTAATGATCTGTTCTGTTCAGCCCCGTACCCTCTGGTGACCTCCCAATAAAAGACCCCACTATCGCTGCGCAACTTGGCCACAATTAATCAATGTAGCTCAGGGCTTGCAAATTACTTTCACCCTTGCCAGCCATTACTTTCGAGTGACCCGACAATAACAAAATAATCAGATGTTTAATTTTTTCTGCAAATACCTCAAAACAGCTCTCTAAGTAATTTTTTTTTTATTAACACTTCAGAAATTAAAATTTATAGCCAGAACTTTGATCAGCATGAGCACAAACAAACAGTAATTTGAGTAGAAAGGCAGAGATCACTTTTAATACGTTAATTGTTCAGTGAGGAAAAAGCAGGATCAGGAGGATCCAAGTCCTGTGGCACAGCACAGATCACATCTATTGGGCTTCATTCTGTGCCACCCCCCACCCCCCCCGAAGAATGTCACCTAGTCACCCATCTTATGCCTGGGCATGTCTCTTGCCTGCGTGATACACATCCCAAGGCTTAGAAGATGCTATGACAGCTGTGATGAGGAGTGTGCTAGCGGTTACGTAGTGCAGACAGTCACATGCTGGTGCTTGAGCTCCTGTGCTCTTTCAACTTGCTTGTGCAAGTGCAGCCACAGCCTCTGATTTGTGACCCCACCCCCTTCCTCGTGTGGATTTTCTGGTGGCTAATGCTGTGGCTGAGTCACCATTTGCCATAGCGGGTGCTTAGTTTCCAGCTCTCTCCTTTATCTGGTTGCCAGCTTTCGTGAAAACTGTAGAAATGTTACGTCTCGGAGGACCCCACAGTGCTGTTACATTGGCTTGAAATGGACCAGTGAGGTGAAAAGCTATTGCAAAGTCATGAGGTCACAGAAATGCCCATATGCCTAAGCATAAACATGACTGAGCACCATTCAGTCTGCGGTGTTTGGTGTCACAGCATTATGGTGGCATTTTCACTCTGTCCTTCGTAAGCCTCTGCCAAAGTCACAATCTGGAATTTGTCCTGTTTCACCTTGTTTTAGCACCTGGGGTAGAAATGAATTGTAAAACCAGAGGGAAGCACAAAGGACTGGCACACAGTGGGGTCCTGGCTCTGATCTCTCCAGAGCCACTGACTCACTCTGTGATCTTCGGCAAGGCTGTTGACCTGCCTGTGCTTTGTGCTACACAGCTGGAAAATTGAATGAAAAAAAGCAATGGGAACTTCACTCAAAAGAGCAGATGCGAAGATTTTCTAGATAAACAAATCACCCCAGCCCTGCCATTCCACCCCCCAATCCTCCTCTCATCTTTGCACCTTATAGTTCAAGTGAGAAGCGGTTTAAAGTGGAAAGTCTGGGGCTGTGTTTTCTTACATGTTCTGGATCCTCCTTTAACTGTGAAAATGTTCAAAGTGAAAACTTGACCTGGCAACAGTTTCTGAATGACCTTGCTTTGGCTGTGAAATCCACTTCAGCTTTGCAGGAGCAGATTTTTATAGTCTTCTCTGGTAGAGGAACAAAAAGATTTTTTATTGATATTATTATTTTTCTTCAAGACGAAACTTTATACAGACCGTGTGTTATGCTTTCTCCCAGCGCTCAAGGTCAAATCAGCTGTTCTCTTCTCACTGTTCCCCTCTCACTTTATATCACCCAAAAAAATAAATCCCTTCCTCTCTCTCTCACTGCAGATACTCCACAGCAGCAGAGAGGAAGGACAGAAGTGCAAGCAGACAGTGTGACATTTCTGCCATCGGAGCGACGCACAGTACATCCTCACGTCTAGGCAATGGGATCTTGTAGTATAAAGTTGCCAATTATAATTGCTTGATGGAGGTGTGACAAATGCTACCTCCTAATTCAAAGGAGTAGGGATTCATAGGAACCCTGAGCTATCCAGGACTCCCAGGTCCAAGCTCCTTGTACTACAAGCCATAGCACTGCAGGTAAACACCTCCAGTCAATTAACATCAAGCTGTAATTCAAAAGTGGCCAAAGACACTACTGGTGAAGATTTGGTAACAACTGCTCTCCAGCTTGGTAGTGAGTGCAGGGTCAGAAGCTGTGGCTGAACATCTGGGGCTCAGTTGGAGCTAACTTGATCCTCCTCAAGCACCCTTTGCCGGAAGCTCTTTGCTGAACACTGCAGTAACTTGCTGCAGGCCATTTTTGCCAGGGCACTACATGCAGCACCAACCATGTACAGGCTGAGAAAGATCTTTTATGTTTGCTGAAGAAGCTTCACTGTGCACGGCAGTGGTTGTTTGCATGTGCAGCCAACACGCCCCACACTTTGGCAAGACCCACAAGTGCACACAGCACAGGACATTAGAATTTATGTGCCTGCACACTCTTAGGAAGTCGAGCCTTAGGTGACAACTAATTCTAAGTGGTGTGTTAAAAAAAAGCAACATATATGCAAGAAGGGCTAATCCTAACCTGAAAAAATGCTTCTCTTTGTCTCCTGGTCTGACCCTTGGAAGGGAAAGCCTGGCATTGACTTCCCCCATGGCCTCAACTTCTTAGCCTTATACACTGGGCATGATAAACATTTCCTTTCAGTTGGCCAGTTCGTACCTGTGTTTCCTAGGCTTGGCCTGGGGAATAGCATGTCCCAAGGCCATTCCCAGTAAGGACTGTGGAGGTGACTACCGCAGCATGGAGGAGGGAAGGGAAGGGAATTTAGTTATGAGCCAAGCTGAGCTGACTTGTGCCAGGCAGGCTCCAGTGTATGGTCCCTGATCTCTTAGTTACAAGGATAAGTATGGCCTGCATTTCCAGAACTGTAAATGAGACATCACATCATCAGAGTTGAGAGAGTAACACACTGAGGAAAGGGAGACAGGCCAAGGACATATTACAGTATTATCTTGTTATTCCTTTACACTCTCTTTCAATCAAACTGTGTTCCCCATCCAGCATTTCACACGTGATCATGGACTCTTTGGGGGCAGAGACCATCTTTTAGCTGCATTTGTGCAGCCGCTGAAACAATGAGGTCATGTCCTTGATGAGGATTTCTGCACGCTAGGGATGCTAATGATGCCTGGATGCTCACGGGAAAGGCAAAAGAATGCTCCCCTGCTGAGATGTTATTCGACAGCAGAGTTGAAGATCTCATTGCTTGTTTCACTCCTTCCAAGTTGGTGGGAATATAGTCATGGCCGTCTAAGGAATACCTGCACGATATTTTGCAACCAGACAGTTCATTCCGCTGACAAAGGTGTTTCCACATTGGGCAATGCTCACCAATAGCCTCACCTGCCCCTGGCACCAGAAGGTTTTGTGCCTGCGTGTAACTGGAATGTGAGGTCTAGAGGATATTGTCAGAATTCTCTTTAAGGCAATTTTTATTAGCTGTTGGATGTCCTAGTTGAGGGTTATTTTCTCTCTTAAAGGCTAACATAGGAAAGAATCACACCATCAGCTCAGCCCTCCCATAGACTGCCAGCAGACTGTGTCCACAAGGGGAATGGAGGCGGTGGGATGAGCCATGCAAGATTACGGAGTGTGACCAGATGTGCTGAGGAGTTTGTGAAGCCTGTTTTTTGCTATGGGTTTGAAACATATAAGGGACTGCTGTAGCTGATCCTCCTGCAGATCTGGAGCTTGCTGTTCCTTTGAAATCTTCTCCTCCTTCTTCCTGCTCCCTTGCTATAGGAGGCACTGTTCCATCATTGTGACATTGATGGCTTCTGGGGCACTTGCTTTGCTTTCCCCACACTTCCAAGCAAGTTTTTCTTCTGCAACATCTGGTGTTCACACTTGTCTTTCTGTCCATCTGGGTGATGTACTATAGCTTTTCCTTCTGCCCGCAGTTCACCCTGTCACTGTGCTTCAGGCTGCCTTAACCAGAGAGGCTAAGGTGGGTCATCAGGGAGGGAGGGGATTAGAGCAGGGAGACAGGAGCTGTAGTGGCCTGAAAAGCTGTTCAAAGGCACCTGGAAGGCGGCAATTCTCTGTGCGCACCATCCTGGCCATGCTTTACAGCCATGGGCAGGCAGTGTTGGAAAAGTGCCTGTAGGGAGACATAAGTTGCTCTAAGCTGAAGCTTTCCTATGCAACAAGGAGCAGAGCAGAACAGCACATGGATGTTACATAGCTCTGAGAAGTGGGTGATAAAAACTGCTCATTACACGCTGGTCTGTGGCACACGCTGTGCTTATTCACCCCTGGTATTCAGGGATTTGACGGAGTTAGCTGGTAGGAGAAACATAGCCATCCCTACTCTAAATCTACTTTCATCTGTGTCCTGGGGATTGGAGACTTCTTGGGTTACATTTCTGTACATCCTGGGTAACACTATTGCTGGCTGCAGATAGGGTAAGTTCCTTGAAAAGCCAGTAGTGTGTTTGATGGCACAGCTACAGACCACCCGGCAGGCCACACAAATCAGTTAATTCATGAAAGCCTCATCCACCAGCCCTTCAGTTCTGCCTGGTAGCTTCTTACAAAACCCTCTGAAATCAAAGAGAAAGAAACCAGGCAACCCCTGCCCAGGACAAGCCCCAGCGACTAGATAAAAAGGAACAATCTCCAATTAGCAGAAGGTGCAGAGCCATCTGTGCTTATACATAATCCTCTGCATGCAGAGCACATGAGGAGAGGAGAGCCTGGTGTCGGCTTCTTGTGAAACCTACTGCAATGGCAGGACAACGAGAAGAACTTTTGGGATGCTTGTGGCCGGGTGAGGGTGGCCAGTCCCATGTGGGCAACATCATGTCAGGCAGGAAGGGTGGTGGGGAAGGAGGTGGTGAGGAAATTCAGGAAATGTATCAGTCCACATTGATTGTGGCTGGGATATTTGCTTAGCTGAGAACTGGAAAAGCTGTCACATTTGTTACATTGCAGATGGCCAGGATGGGAGAGTGGGGAATAGGAAGTTCATTGAAACTATAGACAACAGTAACTCTCAGGTTATATGCAGGAGGGAGCCTGCAGGGGTAATCTCCATCGTGAGCAGTGCTGCTGTTCAGTGCTTTTCTTCTCCTCCCCCTGGGGAAAGGAAAACTTGGTTGAAGGGGGCTTTGGCTTCTGTTTTGGACAAAGTTGGATAATTCACCTGCTTTATCTAAACCAGTCCACATTTTGCAGGGTCTCCTCCTGTAGCAGCATTTCCACATCACTGATCAAAGTTTTGGTTTGGTTTTGGTTGTTCTGACCTGTGTTTGCTTTTCCCAGAGGGAGAAATAAAGGCATACTATTATATTGATGAAGAGGTGGAGTTTACACTGCATCCAGATGTGCCTTGTAGGCAGTTGTACAGTGTGTTATGTTTCTGTCTTGCATTATATCTCAGGTTTTGACCTTAGTGGTGCAGAGAATACTTAGAGGGACAGAGAGCGAGCAGCAGCCTTGGAAAATTATGCTTTCCTCCATCAAGTGCTGGGTGACTGTGTAAGACAACCCCAGATTTTGATACTTTTTGTTTTCAGTAGTGCCTGGAGTTATGGCCCATTGCAGCCATATGCACTCACACGGATTTGGTGCTGGTTCCCAAGGCTTCCTTCCAGTAGTCAGATCACCTCCTGCCTGAGGTAATGCTTATGGTGGTAATACCACACTCACATGTTTTTCAAGGGCTGGATTGAACTATAGAGGTGGCTGAACCTGGGAACACATGTCCTGCTATGCACAGAAACACTCTTGTGCTAATTTTGGATACACCCAGTTTGTGCAGCCAAGGTGCTGGCAGGCAGTCCATGCAACGAAGTGCTTTATGGGACTACGGCAGAGTATGCAAAGCTGTGGGAGGTTGGGCTCTCTTCCTGAGAGCACCGTTTGCCATTAAAGCCTATAAAGAGACCAAAGGTCGTCACTTCTTTTTAGTATGAGACATCAGCCAGTCAAGTTGTGCCAGGGGAGGTTTAGGTTGGATATGAGGAAAAATTTCTTTACAGATAGTTTTGTAAAGCAGTGGACCAGGCTTCCCAGGGAAGTGGTGGAGTCACCATCCCTGGAGGATTTAAAAGACGTATAGATGTGGTGCTTAGGGACATGGTTTAGTGATGACCTGGCAATGCTGGGTTAATGGTTGGACTCAACGATCTTAAAGGTCTCTTCCAACCAAAATGATTCTGTGATTCTGTGAAAAGGTAGTAAATGCTGACTTTGCCATTTTACTAGGCTGTTGGGAGTCTTCAAGCTGGCTGTTAGCTCTCACAGTCATATTGTTCTCCAAGCTGAGCTCTATCGTCTCAAGAGACTCAACATCAGCTGTTTTATTGTAACCCATACTTGTGACAAGTAATTAATTTTCTCTTGCTATAATTGCTAGTAATAAAACAATATTTCCACCCATCAGAAGGTCTCAGTACAAGAGGCAGTCGCTCTTGGGTGCAGTTGTGGCAGCCCACTGGAGGAGGACCTAGGTCCTGAGACCTGAAGTGCACCTGGATTTTGGTGGTGCCCAAACCAGCACATGATAACATAGAAAGATGGGAGTTGACATCTATCTAGCAAAGTCTTGCAAGGAAATGGGCCACGGCTCCTACCTGAGGCAATTTCAAACGGATTTCTAGCTGTACAGGGCCAACTCCCCACAGACTGTCAGTCCTCTTTTCATACCCCATCTGCTGCTCATTTTCCTGTTGGTTTGCTGTGCCCAGCTTAGTTTTGGTGGGTTCCTCTAACCATGCAGAGCCGAGTGATTTAACAGTGCGTGTGTGTGTGGTTTGTAGTTTTCAAGTTGCAAGATTTGTAAGCTATTATAAACAGAAAAGCCCAGCCAAATCTTGCTGCCTGACTGAGCTATCAGCATCGCTGGATGTGTAGGAGAGGCCATCCTTCCTGCGTGCATATTTGTAACACAAGGGAAAAGAGGGAAGCATAGTAAAGCTTAGTACCACATAATTTACTGAAGAGTGACAGCTAATTTACATTTTAGCTAAGACATCCAACAGCAAAATGCAATTGCTTTCACAAATGCTCCAGGATTCCTACTACATGATCTTAGACACATGGATTTGATGGACAATGAGTTTTGCTGAAGCCCATTACAAATAAAGAAGAAATGTTATGAGGCTACAAGAAAGTTTTGAGTGTTTGTGTGAGAACGTTTGTATTACAAAAGACTCCTGCGAAAGGTATCACTACGTGAGCTCAGCATTTCTCCACTAAAAGGTTTGTCTGTGACCCTCCTGTGAGATGGCCAGTTGAACAGGTCCATAGCAGATGCTAGAGATGGACAGGAGGGATCTGCTGAGAAGGAGATTCCTGAAGAAAGGACTGACCGGGATGAAGAATCAGGCAGTTGGGACAAATACTGTGCTCATGTTACTCTGGTGTCCACACTTAGAAATCCTCCGCTTGCTGGTCATTTTAAACCTTGCTAGTCAAAAATAAGTTTTTTTTTTAAATTTGTCTTTCCATAATATCTGGAGAATCTGACATAGCACTGTCTGCTTTTTTTTTTTTCCTGAGAACAGGAAAACTATCCAAGCACAGATATCTATTTCTGTTGTATTATCAGCCAAGCATGACAGTGGAAATCTCTATGTTTTGTTATCTGCTTTACTGCCCCACTACAAGGAGCAGTCTGTGTTCCCAGTGTGCTACTGCCAGACCAGGGGGCTCAGTCCCTCTGGTCGCTGGTAGCCAGCATGACACCGTTCCTCATGACAGTTCCTTGGGCTGAGGTTCAGGCTCAAGATCCTTCTGCTGGAAAAGAGCCCTGCATCTCACTCCAAAAAACATCTCTTGCTTTTCCTCACCACCAGCTAACTCAAAAAAATCTTTGTATTTCCTCCCTCTGTGCTCTTGAGAGTGCTGGGCTGTGCAGCTCAGTGCCACCTCTCCAGAAGGGCTGCAGCAGGAGCACAGCCTGCCTTCGTTGCCTAGGTCCAAAAGCTGAGCCCCACTGGAGGAGCAAAACAATGTGGATGGATAACAGGACCAGCATCTCAGTGCTGCTCAAGCACTGCAGGTGAGCTGAAAAATGCTGCTGCAGCCCTACCCACAGGCTGGGAATTCGGATCCAGGCTGGTCTTTCATGTATCCCTCCCCTTCCTTCTCTTTTGCCAGACAATACAGAGCAAAATCGGGACTCGCACACCTCATGCAGGGCCCTAGTGCCCATTCAGGCTGCCATTCCTGGGGGCGGTTTGTGTTTAGGGTGTCTGTCCCGGCAGAAGGTGGAGGCACACCCTGTTGAAGACAAAATACGACCAACAGGCTGCACCTGGGACCATAACTAGTCACAGTTGGACGGGTTTCTGCTTTCAGACCAGGCTACTCCAGCCAGCTACACGCATCCTCCAGGCAATTTTAATGTTCCTGGAAAGTCCTCGCAAAAACAATCACATCATCCAGATTAGCCAAACATGTGGCCCACTGAGCAGCTGCCAAAATCAAATCCATGCGCCTTTGAGAGGTGCTAGGGGAATTGCAGAGACCAAAAGACATCACATATTAAACTCAGAGAGTGAGACATGCTGTCTTTGGACAAGCTTCTCGATGAGTCTGCCCTTGGCAGTGGCCACTGAGCCCATTTGGAGGGGAGCACCACTCCATGATGCAGGAGAGTGCCTTGGGCAGCTCCTCTTCCTGCTTGCTTTTCCTTCCTTTTTTGCCCTCACTTTTAGTACTCATCTGCTTGGAGAAATGCTGGCCGCTCAAGCCCAGTCTCCCTAGAAGAGCACAAGGCCTACTGAGATCATCCAGCAGAGGGGCTGGGTGCAGGGGAGCCCTTTTCCTGCTGGGTTTGGTTACCAGCACGCATCTTGTCCTTATTCTGTTAACACAGTGCCAAAAACAATGGGACCTCAATCCCTGCTTTGGGTCTTAAAATAATGAATAACAGCATCATCAGCTGAGGCAATCAGGCCATATTTGGGGAGGATGTGCTCTTTCCTTCCAGGAAATTAGACTGTGGAGCAGCTCAGCCCTTGACAGCCGCCTGAGTGTGAAATCTGTGTGACAATAATGTGTTGAAGACCTTCATCCCCCCTCTGCCTTCCCTCTGCACTACACCCGCTGCATTGCCCTTGACACTCAGGAGAGGATTTTTTATAACCAAGAGTATCAGCAACCCTCAAGGATATTTTGGAAGATGTGTCATTCCTACCTTCTTACAAGCAACAAAAATAAATCCAGAGTTTCCCCTAGTTGCTTTACTAAACAGGCTTTTCCTTGCTGGCTCCTGGGAAACGTGCTTGTATGTTGCCATTGAAGTCTTAAGAGAAGTCTTGCAAAGAGCTTATCTGGTAACAATCTTCCTCCATTGCTGATTTGTCAGACTTACAAGCCAAAGGAATGCTAGCAAAGGGGAGAAGGAACAAGATGTCAAATCTGCAGTCTCCCCCTGCCAACCTTCCTTTCCACCTAACATCTGCCAACACAGGACTGGATGCAGAAAAGATAAAGGCTATGCCTGCCAGATGGCTGATGGATAACGGCACCATTGTAAAAATTGGCCAGAGCAGCTCAGACAGCAGCCCTGCCACCCATCACAGCGTGGGACAAGGGCTCAGATGGCTGTCATTCTTCTCCAGCCATAAAGAGGGATCTTCCCTCCAAAACCCAAAAGACCTCTTCCTGCCAGGTGCAAAGCTCTCTGAGATCTCCTGCTTTAAGTAGGAGTGGAGGGTTGCTTGGCATCTCTCGGGAACAAGCATCAATCTGTTTGAGGTTGTTGTTGTGGAGTGTCAGGAAAGGGATTGCTCTGATTTTGCCAGGGCAGGCTGTTGAAGAGAAAAGGACCTTCCTGAAGGACCTTCTCCAGGGCTGCTAGCCTTGATACATTCATGGCTTCTTTTTTTCCCCCTTCCATCTCTTCTGGTAATTTGTGCTTTTTTGGATTGCTGTCAAGGAGGAAGGTTTTTATAGTAGTTGAATTTATACCTCAGTGACTCAGCACTGGGCTTAACCAGAAACTCAGTTGCCCTGAGGAGATATGGATGGAAGAAGCGATTGTGCATATGTTTGTGTGTGTTGGCAGGGTACAACTCCTTCCCCAACCTCAGCTATTCACACACTTTGATTTAGGAAAGCTGAAGAAAGCTTTCTTGCTTCCTCCTTACTTGTGTTGAGCAGGAGCAGGACCAGGCATAGTGCTCTGACATGCTGAGCTGTCTCCTTCCTTCCTACTCTGTGCCTTTTCTCCTGGTGCGCTCGAGGAGGTCTCAGAGAACAGCACTCCTAGCCAGTTTGTAACTCCAAAATACCTGTCTAGTACAGACCATGTGTGGAGTATTAACTTTGCAAAAGAGAGGCTGGAGCACTGGAGCAGGATGGCCGAGGAGCTGAACTCTTTCACCACAAAAGTCCCTGCCCGCTGGTCACGCCGCCATGTGTTAGCAGTACTGGTGCAGGTGGATGTAAGAGAACGCACTGGGACTGAGGCAGGAACCCATGCGGTGGGCACCAAATGGAGCTGGGGGCGCGGGGCAGGACACAACCAGTCAAAGGAGGCAATTCCTCCTGCAGCCTGCAGTTGATCTGTCAGAAGCATGGCCAAAGGATGTCATGGATGAAGAAAAGCTTCCAGGATAAACTGGGTGAGTTCATGAAGAAGAAATTCACTGGGGATTAATAAATATGCAGAAACTAAACGTGTTTAGGTGGACCTAGGGGAAACAGCATATATACTTGTCCTGTTCTTACTTTACCCAGGATGCAGGGCTAGATGCACAGCTGCCCTCATGTCCTTATACAATCTTCCACCTCCTTGGCAGCTGCCTTAAGCTGAACATTGCCTGGGATGGGACACAGACCCTGAGTATGCCATTCCTGGAACTGCCATGAGTGTTCCTAGATAATACGCAATACTTGCTTGGTCATCATTAATGGAATGAGGAGAGAAGTGTTACTTGATCATAAGCCAAGATGTTGACCCTCAGCTGCTGGTCCACAAAAGAATGCTGCTTAAACACACTGAGGGAAGTTTCCACAGTAACCATGAGAGCTAAAGGCTCTCCCTTGGTTCCTCATGTTCAAAGTGTGTGCACTAAATCTTGCTTTCCTGCTGTAAATTGTGTGGAGCTGGATGACCATACAGCCACGCTACCTTCTTGGCATTTTGCTCCCACCAGACTAGATGTGTCCAGTGTGCAGCCACCTGCATCTGATCCAGAGCCTCCTGCTTCACAGCAGGTGTGAAGCAAGACACAAATTAATAAACTTCCCCTGCCTCACTTACTGGACCTGGCACTGCCATGCAGAGGCAGCCAGGGGACACAGCAGAGGTTTTAGGTGTTGGATGGCAGGAAGCATGACCTGCCTCAAGCAAGGGTCAGGAGCCACTCATCTGTGAGGTTACTGGAGTGGCAGCTAGAAGATGCTGCTGACATCCCCAAGCGTACGCTGGCTGGTAGCTGGGGACTTGGTACTATAATGATCTCCTTTTAGTACTTTCAGACATTTCTGAGCATCTTCATCCTGCTCTGTAATCCCACTTGAGGTTAAACCCTCTAATCACTTGGAAACGAAGAGGCCAACTGAGTGATATACTGTGAGGGGGAAAATATCGCATCAGGGAACAGCAAAATCACTCTGCTGTCCCTTAGGGGTCTGGCAGAGCTTTACCAGAGAGGGAATGACAGCGTAAAACGAAGGAATTCATCCGGTGAGTGATATGGTTAATGTTACATAGAAGGCCAGTCTCAAGAAGAGGTTGAACTCATCTAATTTCAAGCTGTCTAGTATTTAGGAATTTGCCACAACAAGCTTTGTAAATCCCAGTTTAGGCAATGGAGAAAGATGTGTACCTCTAAGAAATATTTCCCTCAGCCTGTCCTAGAGGTGGAAGGTATTCCTGTCTGGAAATGCTTACTTTTTTTCATTAACTGAATAATCTAGACAGCTACTTAATTTAGGCACCTAATTTAGAAATGGCTAAAGTTGACAGGATGAACATCAGTATAGATAAGAATGAGTCCTTCCAGCCTTCTTCATCTGATTCATTAAATGAATATTCTCCTGCACCACATTTTAAAAGACACAAAAGTTGTTTTCACCATGTGAATAACAATAAGAAGTACTCGACAAGACTGCAGAGGACCCCAAGGCCTTTATGATGTATTGTAGACAAAAGAGTTACCAACGTGGACTATTTTATTCTTTCCTTTGCAACTAGCAGAAGAAGAAACAGATTTCCAAGAATTCTGGTTTTAATGTATATGTGTCAGTATTTTATTTGGAGATGACAGAGCCTTTTATGAAACAGATTTTAAAGGCAGTTTGCATATACAGAGAACTCACTGTGAAGGATTTTTTGTATAACTTCTACAGCATGTATCAGGCTCTTCTGAGGCTCTTCTTTCTCTGAGGAAATGTTCCTCATATTAGTGATGGGGATCACTGTGGGGTCTGGAGCAACTGAAGACTATTAGTGTGCTTAAAACATCACAGCTAGATGGAACTTACTCATTGGTCTAAAATGCTCTTTAGGGAAGGGCAGAGAGAGTCACCCCCAGGGTACATAGGCTGGATCCAATGTTATAGAGATTGAATTCATCTGAAGGAGGAACAGTCTCTGGTATGAAGAAACTAAGGCTACAAGAATGAAGGTAGGATGAATCAGTTGCTGGTCTGGGACTGGAAGTCACAACTGCTGCTTTGCTCATCATGGACCCCCACTGCAGGACCGGTCCACTGCCTATTCTTCAAGCTAGGGCATTGACTCAGCAACGTGCCAAAATTTAAACCTTGTGATTAATCCAAGGGGTTCCCATGAAGATGTCAGAGGAACAGCTTCCTTATTTCAAACTAGGCACATACTTCAGAAAGAGGTGAAAGTCCCTCATTCTGAGAGTATGATGAGGGCATCAGGGACTGCCATGTTTCAGTCATAGTTTTATATCCCTCTCTTATTTTATATGTTAATGATCTACATCAGAGAGCTCCTTTCTAAGTCTTTTCTATGTGGAAATCTTTCCATGTTTTTGCTCCGCATCTTTTTTTGTTTATGTTGTATATTTTGTGAAGGCTGGTGATTCAAATTGTTTGAGGTCAGGGAGTGATGCTGTGTACACAATGGCATTTTAGCACTTTCAGTCATGTTTTCTAGCCTCTTCCTAAGAGTGATGTAGTCTGTTGGCCACCAGGACCTTGAGGCTACAAAGGAATTTGGCACAAGACTCAGGGAGCAACTCTCAGAATTTCCTTTTAGAGGTGTTCTTTTCTCAGCACACCTCATTTCTGTCTCACTGAGAAACCAGTTTGCTTTCACTGAGGTCTGCAGAATTTTTTGCAGTTTCCTTAGGGACTTACATATATAATATACAAAAAATATGACTATATCTAGGACAGAAGGCGGCATGTAACAACATTGCTCAAGTATTTCTGGTGCAGAAAGAAGGATGCTCTGTCAATCTTAAACCACAAAAGTGATTCAGGGAGACGAATGCAATTTCTCTGCAGTAACAGCCAGAAAACGAAGGCTGCTTTCTCCTACTAAATGCAGGCTGGAATCCTCCACTGTCACAGACAGATGTGGTCTTTGCTTAAGTTCGCCATCCTCAGGGTGCCATCAGACAGAGATGGGATGTTCATATCCTAGGACTTCACAAAAAAATAAAGAAGTTATGGGAGTATTTTATCATGTTCACTGCTCCTTACAGTACCTGATCATTGTTTGACCATCTCTATTTCAGGTTAGCTGAAGGAATTCAAGAAGACTGATTCTTCCAGTAGGATACTTGAACAGTTTTAGGCCTCACACGTGAAAGAATCTCCTGAAACTTCCTCTTCCTTAAGATGTGTATGTCCTAAGCTCACACTTGGAATCTCACTGGGAGAAAGGACACTCCTAATTATCTCCTACTCCAGGACAGTCTGGCTTCAGAGAGGTCTGTGCAGGGTGGAGTAGAACTCTGGAGGTATGGAGCAACCTCTTTTTCCTACTTAGTTTTTACAAGGATATATGCAACTCTCTCTGAAACACTCTGCTCTGACTCAGGCGGATTAAGTGGTGGTGTCTCTGAGGAGCTGTGATGAGGTGTAATCAGGGACAGAAGATAATGACGCAGAATATTTTAAATGCGATCAATTAGTATGACTTAAGATGAAAAGCATCATTCACACTCACACACATCCAGTAAGCGAAGCCTGCCAATACCCACAGAACAGCCCATGCAGTTGGATCCTTTCTCAGCCGCTAAAAACATAACAAGAAGAAAAGAATTTCACTTCTTCTGTTAGCCTGAAAACACATGAGTTTTTAGAGGGACTATTAGTATCCTGAACATACGGCAACTCCTTGCATTGCCTGGGGAAGCTCTTGGCTTTCTAGTAGAAAAGCTGTTAAACCAGTAATGGGGGACTGGGTGTATCAAGTGTTTATGAGTCTCCCATCTGTAGACCAGACAGAAACATCTCATACCGAGTGTTTTGCATCATCAACAACCCATCTGCAGAACTATCTGGTTGACCCCAGGTACATGGTGGAGTTGGTAAGAAGCAAGAAAGAAACAAGGATGGCAGGGGGGAGGGAAAACGGTAAAGAAAGGAAGATGGGTGCAAAAGGAAAAGATATAAGGTGAGGAATGTAAATAAGCCTGTTAAAATATCACAGAACTGACATAATTACATTTCTTCCTACAAGTCCTTCACTCTCGAAACTGATAAACGAATTAGAGAGATGCATGTTATGACTTCCTCAGCCTACTGCATTAAAATCCATTTTTTCAGCTGGTCTCGCCAAATTCTGAGAAGGACTGCAACCGCATGTTTGCAAGGGAAAGTATTAGTGCATGTTATGGTCCACTACGTGACTGGAGAAACCAAATTTTTACTGTTGAAGGAAATAAACAACAAAGTAATTTTTCTTTAAATTTTTTTATTATTATTTCTCTTTTTGGCTTCAGACAATGCTGGACTTCCCAGCCTGCGCATTGCTGTCAGCCTGAACCATACAGAGATTCTGGTGTGCAAACAAATTGCAGCCCAGGCAAATTCTATCTTGTAGTTAAGTTTGGCAATCTCTGTCTTGCTTGCTTTTTCTTGCTCTTTCTTCCTTGTTTGCTTTCTCTCTTCTTTCTTTCTTTTTTCTTTCTTTCTTCCTTCCTTTCTTCCTTTCTTCCTTCCTTCTTTTCTTCCTTTCTCCCTTTCTTCCTTCCTTTCTTCATTTCTTCCTTCCTTTCTTCATTTCTTCCTTTCTTTCCTTTATTTCCTTTCTTTCTTCTTTTCTTCTGTCTCCAACACCTGTCTTTGTAATAAATTAGTTGTCCAACCACCTTTGATTCATTCCAGAGGGGAAGAATTGGAAAGATACAGTGTGATGACACCACCACAGCTAACAGCTAGACTCATAAAGCATGTTCTCATCAAAGCATTTCAGTTTTTATGATGGAAACCAATCCCTCACAGTCAGCCATGGGATCTTAAATATATTTCCATTTCTACTAAAAATGCACTGACCATGACAGTATATGGTCAATATATTCTCAACATGCTTCATGATCTTTAAGTGAAAAGGATGTTTACAACAGCTCATGAAATCACTGACAGCTGTAAATACAACACAACAGTCCTCACTCTTTTCTGAGTATTGAAACAATGATTCTGGGTGGGAGAGACATGTAGATCCAATGGGCTTTAATTAGTCTGGACAGAACTGGCCTGGCCTGAAGTTGTACAGTAGGAGGAGAGTTCAGAATCCCTCTTCAGATTTCATTTTCTTTCACACTTCATCTGTGTGACACAGCTCTAGTAAAAAGAGAGGTGATGTGGCCAATCAAAGGCCTCCTTTTACTGAACTGTAGCGCCAGTACCAACACTAGTGCCTTTTAAAGGCCATTTCCAGGAAAGAAGGATTCACTTGTAACAGTTTCCCAGACTGCTCTTCCTCATCTTATTTAAAGAATATTTTCTCAACCTCAGCTTTTACATGAACAGATTTTCTGTCTTTGAAAGTGAGGAAGGGGATGAATACATCACATTTAAAATGTGTATTATTTATGGGGTTTATTTATAATCATTGATGTTCATGAAGTTCATTCATATGCCAACACTCAATTATCTGATAAAATATATAAGCAAAAAGATAGCCCTCTGTAAGAGAGGGAGCAGAAAAATGGATACAGAGATACTGAACAATGAGAAAAATGAAACATAATGATAAGGTGTCTCATAATGAGGTGAAACATAAGGTGTCTCAGGACATCAGAGGTCTAAGAAGTGCTAAGATTGCCTTTCACATTATAAAGGAGGGAAGTTTTAAACATCGGTTTCAAAGTAGATAACATCAGAAATTTGTAGATATTCATAGCGGGCTCCTTTAAAGGATGTTGGAACACAGTATGAAAGGAGTTGTCTGAAAATGTAAAAAAGTTTTATATAAAAGTTGATCCTCTTTGATAATTTATTTTTCAACTTTTTTTTTTTTTTTTTAATTTTACTAATTTGAAGCCGTGATTGCTGTTGGGCTCACTGCTGGCCCTCTCATGTGTCCAATGCATCGTAGCAGTCTTGGCTTGGCTGTGCATTCCAGCCGAGCTGGGGAATGGCAAGAGCTGGGTGTGCGCAGGGCAACCAAGAGAAATATGGATTCTTATCGGCCTTCCAGATCTTCAAAGTACCGCACAAACTGAGTCTGTTGCTGGTGATTAGTTTGGGAGCAAGTCTGAATCATTGCTAGCAGGGTTCTTGGCTGGAACCAAGGAAAGTTGGTGAAACGAGAATGTTTGAAACGGATTGTTAATGAATGAGGAAGAACAGATGGTATCTAATCCGAAGAGGGTAAGCAAGACTTGCCTGGATCTGCCCTTTCTTCAAAACTGCCACTTTTATTGATTGCAACAGCAGAAGAGCTAGCTTTTGGTCATGGAGGGTAAACTTTATTTCCTCTTCTTTTTGCTGAGGTTCCAAGCTGAGATCTTGTTGCCAGTGGTTGGAGTGGTGAAACTTATATTGCATCTGCTATGGCTAAGCAGAGGACCACCATTTTCAGGGATGTCAACTGAACCTTCTTCACACTACAGAAAGCATTATAAATGAAAAAAAAAGTAAAATGTGATCTTGCTGGAATGGGGATGTATCCAAAAGAACTGTGGTTTGGGTTGTACAGCCTTCACAAGGAGTCAGAACAAATATCCAGACTTCAATGTGAGACCAGTCAGAATTGCTCAGTCCCTGTGGAGATGTGGAACGGGAGAATGTAAACAGATGTGGAAACATTTTGATGCATTTCTGAAAAGACAAGTGCTGCTATATTTTAGAGTTCACTCCGTCTCCTTATCAAAAACACAATGCAGAAACCAACAGTAATTTTCATTTCTCAATCTGTCTGGAGAGCAAAAGGCACAGTCATCTAGGTGATGAGGTAACAACAGTGCCTAAAAACTTTTGGGAAAGTCTTGGAGAGATTAAGACACTGAAGAAAAAGGAAAGAATCATCGAGAAAGTAACAGTTTGAAGGAAATCACCATGATAGCCTGAGATCTTGAAACAGCACGTATTTCCTTATTATTGCAGGCAGGTTGATTAGTACATGAGAGATTCCAGCACAGCCTCATCCAGCTGGAATAGAGAATGAAAATGAGGAGTGTCCAACTAAACCCGTATGGATAAAAAGATTCCATAGAAACAATGAACTATACAATACAAAATAGGTGGGACTTCAGCTTCCTAGTCTCGTCCCCCTTTTTCTGCAAGGGAGAACCACTCCAATGAAAAAAGTAGCTGGAGCAGTAAGAGGCTGGAATATTCCCGGCATCTGTGGAGCTGACTTTGTGGGTGGACAGAGGGCGTGCCAACAGCTGAGAGCATCTCTGTAGCTAAGGGTATTGAAATGTCAAGGCCCGTTGTTCAAGGATATCTCAACCAATTTCAACTAACCATTGTGGCCTGCTCAGGCCAGTATTATGGACAGCAATAAACAAGAGGACACTGTGTCTCATCAGTCTCATGGATATAACTTTCTGTTTACAGCTGTAATTGGCAAAGGCCTGTTGGTGGTTATGGACTTTGAGTCAGTGGCTGGGCTTGGATGGAAGCCCTCTGGCTTAGAGTCCTGTGCTCTAACCATCTAATCTCTCAGCCCAAAGGAAATTGTGGTGTCCCTCTGGGCCCTTGGTAAGACACCACATCTTTGTTTGTCGAGTGCTTAGCTTTTGATGGGGATATTTGAAGGTTTCACAGATGACAGTCAGTGACTCTCTTCCCCTTTTCTACCTGGAGGCTGCCAAAGGATGGCAGTAAAGAGGCAGATGTTAGAGGGACACCAGAATGTGAATAGAGGGGGTATGTGCAACGGAAGAAGTATTGGAATTGCTTTTTCTGTTAAAGAAAAGCACACCATTCTGGAAAGCAAACTTTTGGAATACAATTTTTTTTTTTTTTTTTGCAGTTTGGTGCTGCTAAAAAATGCTGCACTGGCATCTCTGCAACATGATACTCCAAAGCAAGGATACGGTTTGTTATTGTATCTGTGGCCAGTAGAACTTCGTGGTGGTGGAGGAGAGGTCCTCAGCTATGGCTGAGTATTTAGTTTCCATGTTCCTTCTGTCCTAAGATGGCAGTCAGCAATAATTACTTCAGTGGTTTCTACCCTGCAATTTGTAACCTCTAGGGACTATACACAACTCCACAAATTTGTTCCATGTGAGCCCCTTCTAGCAGGATGATGATTTCTAGTCTCTGCTGAACTTGTTGATTCGCGTGGGAAAGCTAGAGGAGAAATGCCAGTCCACTGGAGTGGCCAGTGCCAGGCCAGCTTTCTGTAACGAGCCTTCTACATTTGGAAACTATCCTGAATTGATACAGAAACAAACATAATGGTCAATCTGAGGCATATGATTTAATGAACTACCAGCCACCAGCTCCAGACAGGAGAGGAAAAGGGATCACCAGTAAAACTGTTATGCACAGGAGCGTTGAGAGTATCTCCTGATGACACAAGAAGATGGGCCTGTGTCCTTTAAATTTGTTGCAAATACCTGCTATCTAAGCATGCTTTTCTGCAGAACAGGAGGCACTTTCTTTTTGCTTTCTTGTTTAACAGAGCTCCTGTGCCTGACATAATCTTTACACTTGCCTCCTCAGTTAAGTCTCTTTTTTCTTTTCCTTCGCTGGTGTTTGCATGAACTTGGTGAACCCTCATCACGTGTGGCAGTGTTTATATTTGCACAGGCTGTTCTGCGTGTCTCTGTGTTGCCACCACATCTATATGGCTTGGCAGCAGCCCTATGGCTGTGTTTCAGCTGCATATAAATCAGCTTCTCTCCATCCCTCTGTGTTTCCATCTGTCTTCCCTGATTGCTCTGAAATGTTACAGGGCATGGGGCTTAGCTCATAGCTGAACCCTTCATGAGATGATACAAAATAAATCCTGAGCTTCGCCTCCATGAAATTGACTCATCAAGGTACGGAGGTGTGAGGTGTTTATGTTTTTGAAGGGAGAGGAGAGGCCTAAAAACAGGGACTAACCCCTGCTAATGTAGTTTCCAATTCTGCCGGTCCAATTCTACACCCAAAAGTTGGTGCAGAAGCTCTGAGGTTACTTCTGGACTGTGGAGCTAATCATCCCTTAGACTTTCATTACATGAAGATCTCCCCTTCCTCACAGAAATTTCATTTCTGCTTATTCATTAGTTATCATCTCTAGTTTTGTTAGTCGTAATATCATTAGTTCACTTTCATTGGAGAAGGAGATGGTGGCACAGGGAGCTGGAGGTACCTGGTCATACAGGGAAGAGGATGTCAGGCAGAAACCGTAGACCTTGATACTCTCTATGTACAAAGACATTGCTCCAGAGATCTCCTCCCAAACAGAGTTCACAATGCACCTGACTGAATTGCTGTGAGCTCTGGAAATAGACTTCTATCCTACGCAGAGTGTCCATGCTTTTATCTTGGCCGTATCTCTTCTCTCAGGGATTGGATACCGCAGGGGAACAGAAAATGGAGCATGTTATCCTTTGGCCATTGGCACTAACTGGCCAATCCAGTAGAGGTGACAAGGACTAAATGGGGAGTCTATACCTCTTTCAAATATTAGAACTGACTATTCCAAGAAAACTGAGAAACACTGATAGGACAAAATAGATGAGAGAGGAACAAGACCCCCATGTTGTCTTGGTGTACTTCAGTCAGGTGTCTAAGGTCAGATCTAAAGAGCAACTTTTTCTCACCATACTTGTATTGGTTTGGTATTCTGGCTTCCTTCTGAGCACAAAACTGAAAACAGGCTCTTCCCTTTTACATGTAAGTGGTAGGAGAGCTTTTCCTGGACGCTTTAGCTCTGGAAGGAAGAAAGTACCAACAAACTAATCTCAGAAACATTGTAAACTAAGTGAGAAAAATAGTGGATAAGCTTGAATCGGCCGCTGAAACCACTGAGCTTCTACTTCACAAAGGAGACAATGTATTCTTACCTAGCACAAATTGATAAAAACATCATCTGTGACTGTGGGTTCATATCTCTTTCCAGCCCTCTCTCAAACTGAGACGTATTTGGACTTGGTGCTCTACTTTTGATTAACTCTCTGGCTCCAGATTTGAAATCTTCAAAAGTTATGTAAAGTTGAACGTAATGCTCAATTTAAATAAGTTCCAGAGAATAATGGGTGATGCCTGTTTTGCTACACGGATAAATCCTCAGTAATAGGATGAATCTACATCTGTCTAGTATCTTCGTGGGAGTGTGAGGGTGGTTGTGATATAGTTTTTGTTTGGAGTAACTGATTTAGAATTTCAGAAAAGGCAGATATCCCTGTGACAGGGATGTCCCCTCTTGTTGCAGTTACAGCTGAAAGAGAGAATCTTCAGACTGATTTTCAATATTGCTGATGTCTCAGCTGCATGTCTGAGTAGATGTCATTAAAAATCAGATTTGCAAGAAACCTTGGACAGTATCTATCCACAGAAATCTCACAGAACCAGAGTGGTTTTAGTGTTCACCAGAATATTTCCATGAAAGTTCCTAGGATGCCAGGGAAAGCATTGACTGACCACAGAAAACAGATATGAGACAAGTGCATGACACCATTTATAATTTTTTTAAGGAAAAATTATTAAAGGTCCAACTGAGAACTATACTGACATACCTATACTTCCTCTCTCTCTCTCTCTTTTTTTTTTTTTTTAAAAAAAAGCTGGTTGGTAAATTTAAAGTCTATATTATCCATTCTGTAAAACAGTGCAAGAGCAAGACTTGACTGGCAGCATAGGGCTAGGTCTGTTTGGAGTCAGCATTTAGAGAGCAGAAGATAAGCAATCAAGTGTCAAAAGACAACAGTAGGTTAGATCACAATGAGGAGATATCCTTCCCACCCACTGGGGACTTCTTTGCTCCTTAGAATGAGATGCAGCTGTTCAGACCTTAGGACAGGGGAAAAAAAAAAAAGGCAAGAAAACGTTGATCTGGACACAAATCCCTGGCAGGGACTGGTGAGGATAGAAGTCTGGAGAATTAACAAAGCTGCACTGTAGCCAAGTTGGGGGCTGGGGGAAACATCTCCACAGAAGGGATCCAGAGATTGCTACTGAGGTGCTGAGATTGAAGATTTTGCCAGGGGTGAAAATAAAAGTAGTTTGTTCTCTTCAGACTAACTCCAGGAGCCTCACTCATGCCTGAGAGCATTAGTCTGTGCGCTGAGCTTTTTCAGCTGGAGACGCTTTTACAGCTTTGACTTTTGGCTTTGGCTTTTTCATGTTTGTGCACTTTATAAGGCCACGTTATTGTGTGTTATTGTATGTTATTGGGCTTTTACAAAAAAGCCTCTTAGGGCTAGCAGAATTCCAGCTAATGGAAGAGGGTTGGATAGAGAGACATGCAAGAAGGAAGAGACAAGAGAAGGAGCTTGAGAAAGACAAGTAAATACAGAAGGGCAGGCTAAGGGTAAAGCAGAAATAAGAACCCATAGAGAACATCTAGGGCAAAGCTGAAGATGAGGTAGAGCTATATCAAAGCAAGTATCTGATTTAGACACTTTAATTGTATCCATCAGACTAAAGGCAAATGTAGAGCTTGATTAACCTCTCCAGATCCTACCCAGATAACCTCTGCTTGGACCTGGAGCAGAATGTGATGCCAATCCAACATGCCAGCCACCCCACCAAAGGCATCTTGTTAGCATTGCTGTGGCCAAGAAATGAGAGGGAGGTGCAATGCAATTAAAGGTGACAGGGAAGGAAATGCATTTCCCTTTCTAGCCAATCTAGAGAATTCAGTACTGCACATAATCACTGAACCACCTTCCAAAACAGGAGACGCTATTCCTCTGCATTCAAATATCACCACTGGTATAGGTAGTGTTCCTAGTGGGATATGCTGTCTCAGGGGAGAGAGTATACATTAATATCCACTGTGCTCAGAGAGGAGTTTTACCTCTCCTTTAGAGTCTGGCAGCCGATACTATATTCTTTCTCCCTCATTTTGAGGTCCTATAGTCTAAGTTTAGAGGAGTTGGGCAGCTCTCTAAAATACTCCTTCTTAGTCTGCAGTGACTCTAGAAGTACCCTTCAGCTCACATTGAAACCACTGGTGGGACATTGGGTGCATCCCACATCAGCAGGAGATGACCTTGTAACCAGGGAGAGGAGCACCAGGGCAGCTGGGTCACTGAAGCCAAATCCTGCAAAACTAGATTTGCTCTCATAACGGTTCCTACAGCATTCACACCATTGCATACACTAGCCTTGAACTCTTCCCAAGACCCTGGAACAAATGTGACACTTTTGCAAAAGAACAAACAAACAAACAAACAAAAAGGCAAACAAACCTACAAGCTACAGCTTGCAACATGTCGAAACCCAGGAGAAATCCAGTTTTTTTGTCCCATGTGCTTCCTGTAGCAGGAAATGTTAGATGCAATGTTCTGGTCCTCCAAAGAAGCGGGCCATGTGCTGTGCAGGATGGAAAGACAGCCCCTCCAGCCCCATCATGATCCTTAAGCCTTTGGTGCTAGAATTAGTGCAAGGAAAGCCGCCAGAGAAAAAGTATGAGATTACCTCTCAGCAAAACCCTTTGGCCTGAATCACTGACATCTTTGATTTAAACAGTAATTTAAAACACGCATGATGAGAAGTCAGGGAAGGAATCCAGGAAGGCCTGGGGTCCAGCCAACCTGGCGTGTCTGCCGATTTGCTATTCAGAAGGTAGGTTTGCTAAGAAGGGGCAAGATCATGGCTTAAACCTGTCATTGCCTCAGCTAAGGCACAAGACCCTTATTCAGAAATGACCAGTGAATGCCTGGCTGCACCAGCACTGCCTTGCCGGATGTCTACAGCTCTGGTCTGTTGCTTAGCTGCTCTAAAGCAGTGAAGTAGAAGGATCTGGGGAAATCCTACCATATTCTCTCCAGCTGATCAGAAAACCTTGCTGACCTATGCCCTGGATTCCTGTCTGGGCCACTAAGCCGGTGTTAGGTTCAGCAGTGTAGCTTGAGGGTGAGGAAAGCATGCAGCTGCAGGGGGAAACAGGAGGAATCTTGATGAAGGAAAGGACAAAAGGAGCACACATACAAAGGACATGTATCTCAGGCGACTTCTTTCCACTCTTCTGTCTCTTCCAGACCACTTTCCCAAGTGACACCGCTGGCACCTGCCTCTTGCTTGCCATTAGGAGACAGAGAGCAGAGTAAATCCATTTTAACTGACATGTCCTGATTGCTTGATCTCAAAGGAAGAAGCACATGGCCTTATGTGAAGGTTTCCCAGGTTGAAGACTACTGCAGAATTGACTCAGACCTATTGCTGGTGGGAGCCCAGATTTAGAAATATCGGTGGTTTCACTTTGGTGAAGGGAGAAGTGAGTTCTGATTCAGCTCTGAGTTCAGACTCTGTGGCTCTGGTCCACTGTGAGTCTCTGGTGATTAATTGCCTGTTGGGATTATTCTCACACAAATTATCTTCCTTGCTAGGCAATTTCAGATTCTGTCCTGATCCTGATTGTGTCACTTTTCCTCTCTCTCCTGGGCCAGGTTCAGGTTGGAAACTCATTTCTTGGAGAGGACAGGTAGAAGAAGAGGTCTCACTGACTTTGAATCAGATTCTGTATGATCATGACTCAATGATCATAAATCCTTCAGGGCCTGAAACCTAACAAGGGAATAAAGGAGGAAGCTCTGTCTCCCTTAGATCAAAGGGAGAAAGAAAAGTTGAGATGTAAAGAAGACAAAATGTGCTTCAGGGTATGTGAAAATTGGAGCTCCCATATAGGTTGCTGAAGACTGCCAAAGTCGGGTTCTCCACAGCCATCCCATACCTATGCAATACAGCGATGGGAGCGTTTTTAGATAAGATCAGGCTCAGAGAGAGCATGCCTGGCTCTGTTTCTTCCAGCAGAGCAATATGGAAACCGAGTGCTGGGAAACCATTTTTCCGTGCCAGGAAGGAGGCAGGGAGTTGTATGCAACCATTCAGGAGCCTCCGCTCCCACGCATCCTTCCGCTTACTGAAACCCTGCCAGGATGGCAAAGGGGGAATAGAATTACATGCAGTAAGCCAAATAAATAGATAAATAAATAAATAAAATAAATAAAATTATGCCCTTCCTACCTTGTTCAGCTAAAGAAAGAGAGAGAGACTTGAATAAAATTCAGGAGGAAGTGACCTGCAGGTGCGCAGAGCTGGGCATTGGGTGCTGACAGCTGGTAAACTTGATATTTATTCCCTAGGAGAGAATTTCGGATTGCTCTTTGTGAGACCTGTCATTCACTGTCTCCTGTTCTCGTTAGTGAAATCTCTCTGCTGCATGAGCTCATCAGGGTCAGACAGCACTGGATGGGTCCAGCTTGAGTTTCCCCAATGTTTTAGTTCTCGTTTTAATGAGTTTGTTCCTGAAAGGGTTCAAATTCACCACAGAACGGTATCCCCTTGGCTGAATGCAACCCACTCATAGTCATTTTTCTTCCCTGTTTGCCTGTGTCAATGGCACTCCAGTTCCTGAGCATTTTGTCAAATGTCTTCTGCAAATGTCAGACTGAACGTCCACCCAGCTGAGCAGACTCTTCTGCCTTGATCAGTGGCAAACTGCCTGGGGAATGAGCATAAGAAAGAAAGAAAGTTACAGTGCTATCTATTCTCTAGCTGGGACCTTCCAACTACTATTAACCAGCTCCTTAAAGGACTTGCTGAAAAGGCTGCCCTGTAGACCGTTGCGTTTAATAGACACCATCTTCAGTGAACCCTCTTTCCTGCTTCTGGTGTCTTCAGCATACAGAGGCAAAGGAACTTCTCATGAAAAGTGCATGTAATGTGAAAAAATACCACTGTGCTTTCAAGCAGGTCCTTTGAGCTTCCCCAGACTGACCCTCCTGTTTGGGAGCTGGTCTCCCACAACCATGCACCATTCCTTCCTCCTTTGTCATGTCCTCAGCTGACCTCACACCTGCAAAAATGCAGAGTGGTCCATAATCCATGATCTCATGAATCCTCTCCCACTAAAGTAAGCAGAGATCTTGCGATTGCATTAGCCCATCTACTCCTGGGAATTCAGGAGGGAGATCAGTGTCCAGAATTGTCTGGGGACCCAAATGTAAGACAACAAAGAGGGTCTGTCTTTGTCTGCGCTCCCCAGGCATTCAGCTCCCTCTCCAATAAAATGCAAACGCCCTTTCTCTCTGTGCACCACTAGTAGCAGAACTAAGCCATTCAAGGGAACAGGTATTTGTCACGTAAGTTGCTCAACTGATGTTTCGATGGAGTTAAATTCATCCTTGTCCTGCTATCAGGCTCCCATAGAAGGTAAGAGAAGGGCTGGGGATGGAGAAGAGTCAGGGTCAGGAGATTCCCATATACCAGCTAGTTCAGTTTAACAAAATGACTGATAGCAAACTGCAGCTGGAATAAAACTGAGGGTAGCTATAGTTGCTACCTCTTACGGGGGTCATACAGGCTTCCCTAGCCTTCAGAGAAAGGAGGAAAAATAGTCTCTACTGTCTGTTCTTATGCCAGTATTTTCCTGCCTTCTCCCAGAGCAGCAGAGTTGTTGCTCTACATCCTACATCCCAGTGTAAGTTAGGAGATAAAGCTCAGGATTCCTCTACCTGGGAACATTCCAGATTGCTACAAGAACAAAAGAATAATTTTTTTAAAATGCAAAATAAATTGGATACTAAAATTGGAAATAAAATGTATGGATTCAACAGAGACATGCAGCTTCAGCTACCTGTATCTCTCTTTGTCTCACACTATTACCTCTCTCTTTGCTAATATCTCTTCCCCTTGTCACCCAGAGGCTGATTGCTCTTTCCTCAAATTGTCTAAACAGCTGAGATGGAGATGTTAAACTAAGAACAAGCATCTCCCACCTGTGCACAGCTGAAAATGGTGCACTCCAGTTTCAGACCTGCAGAAGGGATGGTAAGCCTTGAAGTTCATCCGGTTTTCTAACTCTCCTAGTTAGTCTAAGCAGAGATATTACCTTTCTCTGAAAAACCCACTTCTAATAAAAATAACTCATTCCACCTCTGAGTGAAACCTCAAAATGTCCAAATTTGCTGGAAGTGGGTTTTTGACCTTTCGATGTGAAAGATGAGCTGGCACGTTTCCCTGGGAAGCCTTGCTTTCAGGCAAGTGGTTTGACAAAGTCAACCTGTTCCCGCAGAACCTCTCCAATTTGGTCGGTGGTATTTCCAGCCAAACCCCTCCTCCTGCCTCTCTCCAGCCCTCTCTGTTACAGCTGGAGAAGAAAGTATTAGTGAAACAGAGGATCCCTTCTTGCTTTCAGAGTGGAAATGAAACCAACATTAGCCTATTTACAGAGTCTTCATGTGAAGGCTCAGGCCAAGAGCAAATGCCAAACAGCCCTGGGGTTAGCTTTTCCAAGCAGCAAAAAGCTATAAACGTGGCCCTAACAAAGAAAAAGAAAGGAGAGAGAGAAAGAAAAGAAGAGAGATTAAAAAAAAAAAGGCGGCAGGTGCTATTTCAGCAGAGTTCCCGACTCAGCAACTTTCTTTCAAAGCTTTCCAGTACCGCTGTTTGCTGAGCTGCTCTGGGCTCGACTGCAAGGCAGGCCAGAAAGTACATGCACAGGCCATTATTGCTGGGCTGGCTCTGAATGGCTTCGAACCACGTTGCTGCATTCTGAGCCTCCTGGCATGCTCCCAAGGGGGCTTCTTGTTTGCGCTGCCACATCTGTTTGAAATCCTGGCACTTCTCAGCCTGAGAAATATGGTTTGTGGTGTCGTAGCAACTACTTTTTCTTGATCTGACAGGCAAGACAAGGTTTTGGAGGTCTGGAAGTGCCCCTCGCAGATCTGGTTGCGATGGACAGAAAGCTCCCGAGGCTACTGATCACACATATAACCTCTGGGGTTTTTTTGTTTTTTTTTTCTGGCTTGCTGTCTGCTGCCCTACTGTGCCTTAAATCACCATACTTGTGGCAGTGCGTTAGTTTGGAAGTCTGGCTGAGACTATCAAACTGCTCCTGAAACTTCAAAGATGTCCAGCTTGGACCTCTGTCGCTGAGCTGCAAAATGTGAAAACGTTACAGCTCCCCAGACCAAAAGCATCTTAGATACTAGGGGATCTGGACAGAAATTTGCCTTTCTGATCCCATGGCGAGAACATTAAGTTATTTAAGGAAGACATGCTGAGCACATCTGTCCTTTCTTCTGAAAAGGGGTGCGAGGTGGGAAATGCTGCATGTGCTTCTCCAGCAACTCTTTCTTGGAACAATATGGACAGAGCAACCAAATTTGCCCTCGAGTGTCTTCAGTGCAATCTGCAGTGAAGGAACGATCCCAAAGCTCTGAACCAAAGGTAGATGGGGAATTTAGTTAATCACTACCATAGCTAATGAGTCAAAGAATTCTCTACCTTTGGGCAGGGCAGTGATGCTAATTAGCCCGTAGTCATTGTATAAAATGTTCTTGCCTGGTCCCCTAGCAGAAGCCATGCGAATCAGTCCTTTCTCAGTTGCTCCATGCTCTGTGCCATGTAACGAGGGCCGGAGAGCAGAGGCCAGGTTCTCCTGCCAGTGCTCCCGCCTGTGACACTGCTATCCTGCAGCGTCAGCAGGAATGTAAACGTTTGGCAAAGACAAATGGAATGAAGCCACCTGAATCTTTTCCCCTGGAAAGGAGCCTGGCAGGAACCACAGGAATGTTCCTCGAAGCAAACGGTACCAGAAAGAAACCGAAAAGGATGAAATCTTTGACACCAGTGCCTCGCTTCAGGCTTGAGTCACTGCAGTGTGGTATGAAAGGAGAGCTGAGCACCAGCAACAAGCATCTCTGAATGTCAGTACTGTTGGGATGGGTGGGGGATTTCCCTCAGGGGAAACACCTAGTCTTCCTGAAGAGACCAGCTGCCAAGTGTGACTTTCCTCCGCTCTCCTGCAGGTGTGCAAATCACGGCTGAGTGTTAGTGATTTGAACAGTAGTAGGCTGATCTGAAAGCAGAGCATTTGTTGTATAACGGACAAGTAGGTCAGAGTCAGGTTATCCCCAAGAAATGGACTCGGCTTGGCAAAGAGGAGTGAGTATTTGCAGGACAGTTAAAAACTTGTGCTTCCCCAAAGAAAAGCATTAGCAAGCAGGGGAAGATCAGCAGTGGATCCAATTAAAAACACACGCCAAGGCAAAAAAGAGAGAAAAAAGAAAACAGATTTTTTTCAAAATATCTTAAAAATATACAGCAGGAGAATCCAGACTTGTTTGCCATAAATGAGAAGGCAATCATGGTGTAAGACAGGTGTCCAGGCCCAGAGGGAAGGCAGGGGAGAGGGCAGCCAGGCAGCAAAGAGAATAATTACAGGCTCCATTGAGGGTATCGGCACTTATTTTGGGATATGAGTCCAGCTTTGCTATGAGGACTCCATTTGGAGGCATGCCATGGAGTAAACTCTGAGGAAATGTTGGCTACCACTAACTACAAGGATAGGAGGAGCTAGAGTCTCTTCCCAGCACTGACACCAATTTGCAGGGTAGAGTGTATCCCAGTAATCCTGTGCCTCAGTTTCTCCACTGAGATTCTCTCCTGACGCTAATGCTCTTGATCAACTTTGTCAGATATTCTGAGAGCTTTGTAGGGAAAGCAAACATGAAAATATGAAAGATATAATTTTGAATATGCTAAAATAGCTAACTAGTGTTCAGATCTTCCTTCATGAAATTCTTTGTTCGAGAGGCACCACCCTCTGATCTGATCATCCCAAAGACTTCGCAAAGCTGCCAGATAGTCAGTCATGGGTACAAATGTGTCCACTGAGGAGTGATGGTGGTATGCGTTTGCTTAAAAAAGTGCAAAAGCTCATCAAACCGAGTTCAAACCAAATCATTCTCCATTGACTTGGCACAAAACAGACCCAACAAGCTTTATGGCATGAGTTGTTTGCTTTCCCTCCTTTTTCCTCTGTTTTATATCATGCTTCCCTATCAAAATGTTGTTTCAAAATCAAATGATAGCTGTTTGGGAGCAATGACTCCTCATGTCTTGGTGTCTTCTGCTGAGTCATCACCATAACATAGCCCTTGAGCTCAGCTGGGGCTTCCATAAGTTCTCCTTCCTCCTTCTACCAAGGCTTTCAAAGAAACTGAGTGAACCCTAGGTTACTTACTGGGGGGTTATGTCTGGGACAACCCAATCTAATGGCAAGTCGGCTGGTGAGAGGCATGGTCTCACCTCTGCACTTGAGATGGCTTACATGGGTTCTGGAATAAGAGTCTTCTAAGTGAAGAAAATCAAGATGAAATGGAAGTTGTTCTGTGAACAAATATGGCAATGGCTGTTACGTGAGAGTTAGAGATAGGTGAGTGTTGACTGAGCTCTCCCAAACAGTATGAGTTAAAGAAAATCGTAACGGTCTTCATTGCTCTGATGCAATGAAGAGGTGAATACAGAGAAAGTGGAGGAAAAAGAGGATTTTGTGTGGGGAAAAAAAATCTGTGCATCCATCCATTGGTTCAGCCAACTTTATTTTGGCTTACCCAACTTTATTTTAGCTGTCTGTGACGTGGAGGTTGCCATCTGAACTAGACTCTCCAACCACTTTTAGGGAGGAGAAATGGACACTTTCAGATACAATTAATCTCTGTGAATGCAGACAGTTACTTCTGGATGTGGTGATCCATGCCCAAGTCTTTATTGACTCCACTGATTACGTCCCAATGGACTGTAGAGAATGCTTAACATGATTAATTGACATGGGGCTGTCAGCACCGTGACAGATGAGTCCCATCCAAATTCTGTCAGTCTTTGGGCTTAGAGCCAGTGCCATCCCACCACCAGCTGGGACTGCAGCTTAGGCCAGAACTGTGATGGAGCTGCAGGATCCCCTGCACTGAGTTCAGGACAGAGCTGCAGCAAGGTTGGAGAGAGAGGGGTATGCCCAAAAAAGGAGGTAAATATGACCCAAGCTTCTGCTTGCCAGTGCTGTCATCAGAGAAGCGTTGCAATTCTGAGCCAGAAAGAATTTCTAGGGGCTGGATATAGTTTGGGGTAGGGCAGTGCTCTGAGGTGAGCTGTGAAAGAAAGGGAAATCAATCTGGTTATAACTTAAGGATTATGTGTCTCGCAAATGAGCTGGTAAGATAATTTTTTCTTCTGAACTTACCTGACATTAGCCACTCTCAAGATACTTGCAAGGCACTTGGCTAGAGAAAGTAGACGTGTGTTCCAGTGCAGCTGTGCCTATCCTGCTCAGTTAGGGGCTTGGAAGGGTTATTACCTCTTCCAAAAGAAAGCCGTTTGCTCTGGGGTAGGAGAGATTGATGAAAGTGAGGAGGGGTTTGACCTAGCGGGCTTGTATGGTCTAAGCTGAGCTGGGAGCCAGCAGTATTGTGGGTTTTCCAAGATCCTGACTCAGCTTTTGACCTTTGGCAAATCATTGACCTGAGTCAGAGCATCTGGAAAGTTGAATAAAACAGTCTGGCAGGAAAAGTAAAGATGCTGCATTGAGCTGATCTGTCATTCTTCTGTATTTGGGCAAATTTTGGTTTAAAGATACACACCCTGAACTGACATGCCTTCCTCAGGGAATTATGTGACTTTGGATCAGCCCCTCTGTTGCTGCATTGGAGTAACATAAGGATGAAATGAACTGTGATTAGCTCTGTGACCAACACATACGTAATTTAAAAAAGGAGAAGTCTTGATGGATCTGTTTTTTAGCTATCCAGTTAGGATTTCTCCTAGGGAGGGAGAAAAAAATTCTAAAGAGAAGTTGCAAAAACCTTCTTTCGTTTTAACCTTCTTTCTTTTAATTAGGTTTTAGAAAGGAGTGTTCTGCTAAGGAGAGATGGTGCTGGAGGAGCAGTAGTGAGAATAAAGCAAAGGCAGGGATTCCACACCTGGTGTTATTGCTGATTTCTTGTGTGGATTAGGGCAGGATGCCCAGTCTCTTCCCGTTCCCATAGTCTAGCCATAAAATGAGGCAACCGTATTTGCTTGAAAAGTTTTGGGACTATCTGTTCACATATATATTGTAATACAATCCAGCTAATCCATGAAGTCAAATCATGTGGATGCTCTGGGGCTACTGCAAAGGGAATCAAAAGATCTAGAGACCTCCTGATGGAAGACAAGAATTTCTTCTCTCCTATTTTTACTTCTCTCAAGCACTGAACAAACAAGAAGGAAAAGCTCGCCTTCCTACAGTCATATTCCCCAACTACTTTCCAGCTTTAACTGAAGGTTTGCATCAGCTGTTATTTGATTCACTCTCTTGCCTTGGGTTATACAGGAATGTCAGGTACTGAAGGACCTCTGTGTACATCCCTAACATCTTGAACATTACTAAGTCCTCCTTTCTGCTGCTCCTCACATCAAGTCCAGTGCTGTTAAACGTGAGAAGTTATGTCTGTCTGAAAATGGATATAACTCCCAATTTGCATTGATAGTCCACCAGGCTGTGGAACGGGACTCAGTGATTCAGTGGAACTGTGCCGGACAGTAAAGGTACAATGCTTCCAATTAAGAGGTCTGATAGTAAAAGAAGATTCATGGAAGAAACGGGAAATTAGCAGAAAAATGCTGGGCAAGAATTTTGAGGTTGCTGACTCAGAGAGACAGGCATCTCCAGGCTCCCTCAGTTTCACCAGGTTCCCTAACCACATGGTATTCATTAGGAAGTCCTGAAAGCAAATGTTTGACCCATAAATGTGGGACTGCCTTCCCTTCTTCACTGACCCTTTAAACAGTTAACAGCGCTCTATATCTTCCCTGCAGCAGAAGTAATTTCCAGACATTGAAGCATTTCCATTGCAAAACACAGCTTGGGATTCTGGACTTGGTTATTTGTTTGGAAGATGTAGACAAAATGAAAGTGTAGCAAACTCATACCAGATTGGATCCACTTCAGAAGATGCCAAACAGCTGCCAGTGCTGTCGGGTCAAAAGAGCTTGCCAGGCTGTTCCCTGAAGCAGGGAGTAGGTTTTAACGGGGGAACCTGGGATCTGGAGATGAACTGTACAGCTAGCCTGGGACAGAATATGCTGTCTACTGCATTTTCCCACCTGCAGGTATATAAACATGCCCTCTACCCCCCTTTCCAGGCTGAAATGCAGCTGATCTAGGGCACATCCACAGCAAAAATGCTACTGGGCAATTAGCAGTTGCTGCAGCATCCCTTCAGAAAAAAGAATATCTGCAAGTTAGGGACTTAAGGAAGAAAAAGAGGAAAAAAAGAACAGAAAGAAAGTTTGTGAGATGCTACATAGTTCAGTGCCTTGCTAAAGGATACCCAGTTTTTAACCTCCGGGTCACCCCTTTCAGACCCACTCTGCTTAAGAACATTGGAGAGTGAGCAGAAGCTGCTGCTTGGTAGTCTGGGAAGAATGAAGGTCTCACTTGCCTAAGTGAACAGGCTTACAACCCCACTAAGATGGTAAGGCAAAAGTCAGCTGTAGATATGAACTTTTTGAATGCATGTGAGTGGTCCAGTGAACTGGGGGTCTTCAGCTATGGCATGGGACTTTTCTCTTGCTTCTGTCTTAAAAAAAATGAAAAAAAAAGAATTAAAAAAAAAGAAAAAGAGCGAGCAAGATCTCTAGCTCAGGCAGTTTGGCACCTTTTACCAGCTTGAAATGAGTTAAAAAGAAAGAGAAAACCAAACAAGTTGAATGGGATACTGAAGTTCAAAACACTTTGCAAAGAAACATAAAAAAAGAGGGGATCTTTATTTGCTGGATTTAGATCTGAAAGGATTTTTGTTGTGTTGTTAATACCTACAAAATACAGGGAAACATCTTCCTCTCTTCAGGGACGTATGAGAGCTCACCTTGTAAATCTGTCAATTCAGAAAGGTACAAGCCCTTCCATATGTTGTTCGTAACATATGTCAGCTTCCCCTGATCTCACATTTGTGTGAAAGGGAGCTCTCCCTCTGTTATCAGAGATTAAGCAGAGACAACAGAAAAGAAATGCAACAAAAGTGAGATTAAGATGGTAAACTACAATGCAAACGGCATTGAAAAGAACTTCCTCTGGGGCTGTTTGAAATTTTCCATCAGGATACTTTTCAGTGGAAAGTTTGCCTTTCAATAAAAGCAAAATTGTTTTGTGTTACGACCAATCTCTCAACAAGGCTTCAGAGTGTGGCAGGAGGCCTGGAGATTCAGCTGGCAAAGCTTCGGACAGTGTCTCCTAGATGCTGTCACTACAGATCTTTGTGACCCCATCCTGCTCTAGTGGCTGGGCTTGCCATGTGAAGTGTGTTTCTCACAAAGAACCATGGTGATACAACTTTCATGGTGCGTGGCATTGTCTCAGCAAGAGAGGGGACCATGCTGCACCATAAGAGATGTGGGCAAGCCAGGAATGTCAGCTCACAGGGAAGGACAGGGATACAAAGCATACTAGCTACAACTCCCACGAGGGAACATTTCTTAACTGAAATGGAGGGCTCTTGGCCAAACTTTTTCATTGTTTGGTGAAATCTTAACATTTTGCATGGGAAAAGAAAACAAAAACACAGCAATAATAATAATAATAATTTAAAAAGAACAATTTTCAGCCCAGCTTTATCCAGTCAGAATTTGAGAAACCCCAAGGACTGAGTTTCTGTTAAGAGAATTCTTCCAGGGACCCACACACTATTAGTTCCAGGGACTAATCAGACTATTAGACTAGGGCCACAGGAGAGGTCATGGAAGCCCATTCATGTGAGTTTCAGGCTTGGGCTGGATTAGCAATTATCAAGCAATGTCAACCACATAAGGCAGGGGCAGCCAAAAACTTACTGTGGACAAGTCAATATATTTGGGTTTAAGGCAGAAACGTATGGTGGTTCTGGCAAAGCCCTCCATGATGAATGAGGTAGTGAGTGTCTTGATATTAGCATAACTCATGAGTTGGATCCTCTTAGATCCTGCTGTCTCTGAGAGGCTTCCTCCACTCTTTTGGCCCAGAAGGTCCTTGTCAAATTACCTATTTCAAAGGCTGAGCAGGTCTTAAGTGTGAACAGTTAACATTGCAAGTCCTCAGAAAGGCAAGAGTGACCCAAGAGAGGAAGGATAGGAGAGCGATATGTGTCTGTAAATTGAAAAGAGATACAATACCCACCTTGCACTTATGTTCAGTTTCAAGTTTCTGTTGAACAGCATCTGATACCTCCCGTTTTCCATAGGTGAATTAGCCAAACAACAGACAGACAATAGAGACAAGTTGCCTAAGTCAGCAAACATGTTCAATGGGAATGAGCTGGCCGTGGGAAGGAGAGGAGAAGGGCTTTACTAGTAAGTGATCCTTCCTTGGTTTACTTACCTGTGTTCCAGGTAAGCTTGGGAACAGGCAAATGAAAGCAGTGCCCTGGGAGTTCTTCACAAGAGATTATATTTTCTACAACCGTTTACAGTTACACCTGCACTGTGTCATTTCAGTCTCCTTGGGCTGGGTCTGTATGGTGGTGTAATGACCTTACTTTAGGTTGTGGCTTGTGATGCTGAAGGAAAAATCTTTCTCTCTTTCTATTCTAAGAGGAGACATCAAAGCAGATCAGTTTGCGTTGAGTGTCAGTGTCAAGAACAACAGGGTTCCTACCAAAACCCATCACCCAAAACAAAGCTTTGCAAAAAGTTGTTATGCTCAGGTCTGAATCTAAGACTTAGGAGTTATGCCAAGAGCAATGTAAATGATAAAGTTCCCTTTAACCCTCCCCCTGCCCAAACCAATATGTTAAGCGTCTCCTGGAAGGTTATTATCAAGGGACTTAGTCTCATGACTGACAAAACAGGAGGTGGAAAGGTAATGTTAGGCATTCAAAAAAGTTTTCCACCCAGCATTTCAGAAGAAGGAAAAGCATGCCCTTGATAGCATAAACTGGGGAAAAGGGTAGGAATGGAGCCAAATCATAGGGAAGAGTAAATATATATTTATTGCTTTAGTATCCTACAAGTTTACGGTATTTTGTTGTTTGCTGGATGGTGATGATGAGGTTCATTAATGATGGACATGCTAGATATATCTGAAAGGGAGGGATTCATGTAGTCAACATATAAACAAATTTATTCCATGTGAAGTACAGTGAGAGACATTAAAATCTTGACATTTTTTGATATGAGGTCATACTCATAAGTGAGTTCATCATTGCAGAGGTCCCTAACTGCTCTACGTCAGGATCTCAAAGGACAGCCAGAAAATAAGTACGAACAGCTATTTAAGCAGAAAGTCCTCATCTCTATCTCTGGAAGTCCTGAAGCTGCAAACTGGTGGGAGAATAAAACACTCTCTATTCACTCTGTTCATATTCTTTCCCCTTGGCATCTGCTATTAGCCACTGTCAGTAGTGGTGTTATAGAATAGGAGGATCCAGTCTGACATGGGTTCCTGTGATACAGAAAACCCACAGTGCTGTTTGGAGCAAACTGCTATATATGACAATCATTGTTGCTTTAGAAACATGCCAGCCAACCATGAGTGTAGAAGAAACACGAAACAGTGAAGATCAATTAGACCTTCCTCTGCAGTTTGTTCTTGGAGGAATGCAGAAGATTGTGCTATATGCTATCCACTCCAGATCTCATTTCCATTTTACTAACACACTAAAAAAAAAGTGTAATGTTTTCCTTGTGTCTTTCGGGAGACTCCTCAGTGAAGCGGTTGTCACCTTAAGGCACATTTTCTTGGTCATTGATGTCCTTTCTCCCTCTACTACCTCTCTGTCCTTACATTAGTTCAATGCTTCTCTCTTCTTTGGTTCAACTGTTGAACCTTACCCAGCAGTTATCACTGAATGGCACCAAGATCCTCCATCTCTGAGGGTACAACTGACTTGCAGCTAAAGACAGGACTGCAGCTCAAGTTGAACAGACTTGAAACTGAATCAAGCTCAGTGGGATCCTGCTTTGCAGGGTATCTGTCTAACTTTCTGTTCCACTTTTACAGCCTGAGCTCCCAGCTGAAACTCCTTACATCACATTGATATTCTCTTCAGGAATAAAACTAGTTGAGATGTAACTTCCAAAGCCAGAGCCACCCTGAGACTGCAGTGGGGACGTACTCTCCAAAATACAACTCATCACAAGGAAGCCGAACTGGGGCATCCATCCAATAGAGTGAATGTCTTCCCTATTCCAGTTCATGCCTAAACAAGCTGACCTAAAACTTTCTGACCCCATCAGATATGTAGGGTAGATGTCTTCCAAGCCTCAATAGTTGGCAAGCAGTATAGCCATAGGAGAAAAAGCAGTTTAAGTGCCGGTTGGCATTGCTTGGGCTGACTAAGCTTGGTATTGTCAGATTGTTCATCTGAACTCCCCTGCCTATCCACCTGAATTGACTGGTTGTCTCTTAGTTCAGACCACAAGATCCCCAAAATCTTGCAGCTTGTTTGGCTGTGAGGTAATAACATTTATTTGGGAGGATTCATCCTTCTTCGAAAGGATCTTCTTCACCACATTTCCTTAGGAAACTAGACTTGAGTAACTGTATCATCTGTATTTGTATGTACCAGTCTCCAAAAAACTGTCAAACTTGTGGGCCAAGTGATAGAGTTCTTAGAGATTTTCTGAGATATAAGCAAAAAATAAGCACCCAGAGAGAGATACAGAGAGATACGTGGTAGCACAAGTTCATGTGTTTAAAATTAGAGTCCTGAGAACAGGAAAAGTTTCAAACAGAGGTCTTCATTAATCACCAGACACAAATCAGTGGGAAACCAGGGATCAGTAGTACTACATGAACAAACTGTTTGTTTGTCCAGTGTTTCTTCCTTTCTTTTTACTTTTTCAGTTTGAATCTCTACAGCACCTACCGTGGTGGTGTACAGAAATACATTTGTAATAACACAACGGGAGAGATGGCACGCAGGAGGGATCATGAAGAGGGAAGAAACCGTCCTAGCAGTCAGCTCCTTCATTTCACATCAGTTTCTAATGTCAAGCCAATTCAGGTTTGAGGGGTGAGGGAGCAGAAAGTGAAAAGAAAAGAAGAAAAAAAAGAAACTCCCACAACCGCAACAACAAAAACCAAGAAAACAGCAGCATGTGCAGAGGCTGCTTGCTCCTCAGCTGTTTTCATAACCAGCTCGGTCTCATATTCCAGAGTCATGTCGCCTCCGATGCTGAAACACTGGTTCTTTAATCTGAAGATTAAGCCTCCTGGTCTTTGGTAATATTTTCTGGCCTTTCTAAGGTGTCTACTTTAATGAATAAAGAAATAAGAAGACAGACTGACTCCATGGGCTGGGAGATCGGTTACCACTTACTCCATAGTGACTATCCAGACAGAATGAGAAGACAGAAGCAGGGATTCATTGACCTAGATTGCCTTTGTAAAGAAAGGTGGGAGAGATCAGGTAACAATTTCCCAAGCATTGTCCAAGGACAAGACACAAGCAGGCAGGCAGTGTGAAGAGCCCATGCTAGGGCTTGAAACCCTTCTTCAAAATCCCCTTGCCCTTTGGCTTTTCCTGTGCTCTGTTTCAGCAGCTCCATCCTTCCTATTTCCACCTTCTCTAAGACCCCTTTGGTTTTAACTTTGTGCACTGCTGAAAGATGTCATGTATACCAGAAGGCAAACAGCCCGCAAATTCTGGACTCCAAAATGCTTCCACAAGCCTTGCCTTACACAGATTCCTTCAGCTCAGTTACTTCCCACTTCTTTTGTTTTCTTTTTAATCCTGTTTCTCCCTTTTATCCCTTACCCCCCTCCTTCTCCCTTTCACATTTATCCCTTAATCAAATCGCTATATGTTCTCAGCAGTTCTCTAAATCCCTCAGGCGGGTTAGAAGCCCCCTGAGGAAAGATCTTTTTCTGGCAACTGAGTTGAGATAGGAAAGAGGTCCTTGACAGAAATGTATTCCATCCCAGAAAGTTTTTAATCCTTCCAGATGCTTTGTCATAAACTGTGCTTTTATGCTGGTGCACTTTTAAAGGCAGCCAGGACATGTGCAGAGGTCAGATCTCAGAGCTAGGCTGGAAAACTCTAAATTGCTCTCGCCTTTGATTCTTGTGCTTTAAAACCACTCTGAAGTTTAAATAAATGGTATTAGAAATGAGTTAAAGAGCAGGGTGCTTAACGCTTCTGCTTAAATCTATAGCCTCAAGCCACTGCACTTTGGGCGGTGAGATCCTGTTAAATCTCACCAGCTCAGCAGGCTCTAACAAGTCAAGGCTTGGATGCAGATGTCTGGGGAGAAACAAGGTGAGAGAAACCAGAGAGGTGGCACTGGTCCTTCTACATCACCACAGATGCAAACCTCAAAGTGGAGAGACAGTCAGTGGAGCATACGCTGGGCCATCTTTTGGGGAAGGCATCAACACCACAGCTCTTTGCCATTAATACTAAAGCTTTGACACTATATATTTATTTTATTTTATTTTGTTTTAGGATTCATGACTTCCAGACGTGTTTCCAGCTGGGGAAAAGGGGGAGCAATGATAATGTGGTGGGCTAGATCCTCTCAGGAGACTCAGCTGCCTTGAAAGCCCATTCTGCTTCCCGTTGTTTATTATTGTTGGATGGCAATAGCACAGCTGGCTATGTCACATCCTAGAGGTAGCTGCTCTTCCAGTGTTGGAAGAAAAGATTGGCGTAAATGCCAGCTTGGCAGCTATTCGAGCCCTCCTTGGGGCCGGTCCTTACCTCCTGCCTCTCACATGGCTTTGTTTTGTGAGAGAAGAGCAAAGCATTTCATAGCTGTTATTGAAAGAAGTTTCTCAACCTTTCAGGATAATCCCTGCTGTAAAGAGGAAGAGTTGAGTCAACGAGAGAGTAAATCACTTGTACAAAGCACTTGTTTATTGCTGAGTTTCTTTTTATCTCTCAACACTGCCCCACCTGAGTGCAGCATCCCTACTTATGACTCCATTTTTTTGCAATATGAGGCCAATGATATTTATTTCCAGTTCATACTGAGACACCAGGAGATGAAAGAAACCCAGCCACAGTACCCAGGTAAACCTTAAACCTATGGAAGGAGGCACTGACGGTTAAAAACTTGAATTTTGGATGCCCAACGCCCAAATGCATAAGATCATCCAAACACACCTCTCCACATGCATAGGAACAGCCCAACGATGGAGGGAGCAAAGAATGGGTTAGCTTGGCTTCCACAGCTCACACACTCTTCTCCTTGCAGCAGGCTATAAATTATGCAGCATTTAAAGATGACTTTCTGGCTTTAAAGCTTTTATTTATAACTCCCACACTGATATTTTTCAGACTCGTGACAGCTTCCACCTTCGCAAGCTGGGGACATGCCAAGCACCTGGCCTTTTCTATAATGGCCCTTTCCCCCCCAGCAAGCTCCCCCCACCTCTTTTTTAAGCAATGCTTTGGGTATCTCAGGGAGCTTTTTATTTATAGGAGAGACATAAAAAGCAAGTGGAAAAGAACGAGGATGGTCAAAGGGAAAAGTAACAAGCACCCTAAATGGCTGACAAATGTTGTAGGACCATTTCATGCTGGAAAAAATAAGGCCCTAGGGGCAGTCAAGATCTCTTGGTGATAATTAATATAAGAGCAGTATGAACCCATGTAAAGCGGGTTAGACTCAACCTAGCCAAGATGGAAACTGATGAATAAAGGGAAACACCTCAGGCAAATGATGAGGGATGTGATACTCATCCTGCCCAGGAGGAGCTAAGCTCACCATTGGCACAATCAGGTGTGCATGTGTGGAAGAAGAGGGCAACCTCATGTTGGCAGTCACCTACAAATGGCAGGACCTTGGTGAGGTCTGTGCAAAATACACTTGGTATGAGGACTTTGTTTCTTGTTTATTTATTTATTTATTTATTTATTTATTTATTTAATCGCCCAGCATTAGAGAGCTCAGCCATGAGCGAAGGGCCATGTCTTGAGCTGTAGCTTGGATAAAGGTCTCTGGTTGCCCCCATGATGTCCTCTGAAGTGAAATTCCTACAGCCACAGCTCAGTTGTTGTTTTGGAATCTGGAGTGTTGCCCGGCTCTGGAATTCCCTGTATGACACAGAAGCCAGGGTATTGTATTGTAAGAAGGGCAACCTAATTCTAGCATACAGGAAAAATCCTCCTTTTTGGTCAGTGAGGTTGTTCTAGACCCGTGCCGTTGCTTCCAGCTTCAGAAACATATCTAGGTATCACAGTGAAGAGAGAAATCTGCCCAGGCCACCCCTCCAGCCTGTGAGAGGAAGATGACTCCTGGAAATTGAATGTAGCAGGGAGGGATCAGCATCTTATGTGCAACCAATTCTTCAGGATGTGCTCATAGAAGAGACCCATTTTTCCCCTGCTGATCCTGCTGGCTTCAAAGTCTTGTAATGTCTTTGGCAGTGGGTGCGGCAGCGCAAGGCAGAGCCCCATGCTCTCAGTGGGACTTGCTCCTTCTCCCAGCCTGAGGAGCATTTCTGCATCCTGGAGCGGGTGTGCTTGCATTGCCAGAGGAATACAATTCAGCTTTGCGAAATCTTTCAAGGTTTTGAAATTTGTTTTTTTGATCCGCCCTGGAGCACGGTCAGCATTAATAAAACAACAACCCAACACGCATGTGAAGCATAATTTTGTCAGAACATCTGTTTTCAGCTCTATGCTTTTATTCAGATGTCTCCTCCTCTCTTGTCTGAAGTGACCAGCAGGTCTCAGAGTTCAGGGATCTGGCAGGAAAAAAAACTTGCTTGCTATCACTTTGTCCTCCTCCCAAAATGCCCCAGGCTTTGAGGGAATGGTACTTTTCAGCAAAAGTAAATTTAGTTGAAATGCTCTGACCACCTCCAGATTATTCTCAGTGGCACCAGGCATTGCAGGCAAAACAGAGACATCTTGGCAAAATTACACCATTGAAATTGCCGGCAGAAAAGCTCAATTTAACACCCACTAATTGTTGCACAATAGTTACAGGAATAAACGGAATTTGTTAATTAGATGCATGCCAATGACTAATTCAAGACTGGTTTAAATAATTATTCCTATCTTCCCAATAGGCTGTGGTGGTGATTAGCTTGCTGGCTGTTCCTCTTGACTGTTCTGCTTCAAATAGAAAGGAGGTGAGAGACACCCATGCAGTGAGCCATGGTACTCCTTAATGAAATCCTGCTCCTGGGATGCTGAGACCCTCTTGCCCATGACTGCCGATGGTTGTTGCTCTTGACCACAAAAACGTCAGAGACAGTGAGGTGGGCTGCCAGTAAGCTCTTGGATCAACGCTGTGCCAGTGAAATTAAAATAATATTTTTTACTGTGTTTAATTCCTGAAGGAAGATGTAAAGTTTACAAGTGTTACAGATTCAAATCCCCCATTATAATCACAGGAAAAAAATCAAATTATTGGAGAACAAAACTCTCCTCCTGAGGACATAGCAAAGCTTCTTGTCCCCCAGCCTGGAGAAATACCCTCTACTGGCTCAGAAAGACCCTTTCTCTCTCTCTCTCTTTTTTTTTTTTTTTTTTGACAGTTTCACCACAGATTTTCCTATTTACCACCTTCAGATCTCCCAATAATTTCTCACCCTCCTTTAGTTAGCTGGCTATACCCCTGCTGCTTGGTTCATGTCATGCCTTTTTTTTTTGGACCACAGGGAAGAGACACCTCAGGAAGGCATACAAATAGAGCAGTGGAAGAGAATCAGTTTAACTGGTCTTCTGAATGCTAAACAAAAAAAATTGCGGCCCAAACACAAAAATGGGAGAAAACCCCTGAAAACAAACTAAGCCAAATTGCATTCCATTGCATGATCTGCTCATCTGAAAGGACTAGCCTTGTCAAGGAAGAAAGAGAAATGCCCGAATATTAGAGAATAAGATAGTTTGTGCCAAGAATGTCATTCATTTTCAAGGCATCAGGAGTCACAAATGCTTAATATTTCTGACAATCAGTCTCCCCATGAACTCAAGGGAACTGTTGCTACTGAAACAGCCACCTGATGGCTGCCTAATGGAAAACAGAAGTAGAACAAACTGTTTCTGGTTTGGAAATGCCGTAATCTGTAGGATTTTCTGAGGGAGTTAAGAAAGGCAACACACCAGCAGGAATCAGGAAACATGAAGACTAATTTTCTTGACAAAAATGTAGGTGAATGGCTGCAAGTTCCAAGACTTTACTTTTGTATCTCCTCTCATAGAAAAGCACCTCGAAGCACTCCAGAAACACCTTGTCTAGCTTGCACTGAAACGCTTGTTCATTTGGTGGGATGTGGGAGCCAGGACAATAAAAAAAAGAGGGGCAAGAAGGCAACGTTAATGGTAGAGGCAGCCTGGTTGCTTGATATGCAGTCCCTCTGTGGAGGGGGCAATTCTGCTGCACCAGTTTGTGAAAAGCATGAACATGAGGCATAGCTTGCCCTTCATATTCTCATTGTTAGGATAAATAGTTAGAACCCCACAAATTACTCTGAAACAGAGTACCATCCCCTGCTACTTTTCCCCATCACTTGTTTCCTCTCCTCGTTCTCAGGTGGATCCTCTTTCTGACTCCCATCTTGCAGCAAAGGAACCAAGGTATTTGAAAATGTCCTCCCTCTTCTTGAGCCCTAAGCTCGTTGCTTTGACAGAAGTACTTCTTCTCTCAGCTGCTCCCTGCTCATTTACACCCTTTACTTTATGATTTCCCTAAATAACAGGTGGTAACTGAGCTGCCTAGGTTAGCAGCATAGACAAGATGAGCTCCCCATTCAGTCAATGGAGAGAGACCCAGGGCCTTCTGGCTGTGCCTCAGGTGACCTGTGTAACCCTCAGATGGTTTCTCTTTCTGCTAACTGTAGAGGGAGCTGAAAGATAGCAGGATCCTAATTTATATGCCTGAGGTGAGATAGAACTGGACCATTGCATGTACAGGACTGGACACTTCGGGCCGAGCCATCCAACATAGCAACATTTGAACAGCTCACAAGAATTCAACTGTTTCAAGTGAGCAGCAGGGAAGAGGACATATGAAACAGACTCAAAGGGGTGGGAAAACAGGCAAACAATTGCCACTTGTTGAAATTTATGCTTCTCTCCTTACACTTACATGAGGAGGCTGAAGACAGCAAAGAGCATGGAAGGTAGAGGTTCTCCAGAAAGAGGAACTGAAGTGGTTTCAATTAATGAAGCCTCAGGGATTTTGCTAACCCTGAACTTACTACTACAGGACTCAAACCTTTCCTTTTCTGTTCATCTGTATTGCAAGGAAAGAAATATAGCTTTTTAGTTGTCTTATGACTCCTCAGATTGCCATCACTATGGAAACACACTTGACCAAAACTACCAAACACAGATTTCCACATGACACTAAAACTTCAAAGGTTTTCTCCAGCCTGGTCTTGGTCCCAATCCAAAGAGGGGGTTTGCAGAACCCAAAGATCCAGGCTTCTCCCCCACCCCAATCAAATAAGAAAGAGTATCAACACGCTGGCCCACCTATTTTACGGGATGCTGGAAAAATTACCTACACACTACAGCTGCTTCAGCCCTGCTCCCGGAGAGTCCAGCCTTTCATGGACACAGCTGTGGCCTTGCTGCTGCTCAGCATTAAATCCTTGTCTCCCACCTCCCGGAAGAGATCTCCTTGCACCACAAGCATAACGTTGTTCTCAATTCCTGCCTGCCAAAATCTGAGAAGCATTGTCAATGTCTACCCTTCTCTGACATCTGAGAGTATAGGTGTATGAATCTGATGAGGAGGAACTCAAGGAGCTTCTAGTACTACTCTATATTTTTTCCTGACCTTAGAAAACTGAATGCATGAGTTGTCTTGTAGTATGCAAAGAAACTCTCCCCTAAGCATCCTGTTTCCTCCATCTTCACTCAAAGTTGAAACTAGATGGAGCAAAAATTAAAATAAACTAAACATCAACTGTTCACTGGCCAGATAATGGACAAGTGTCTCAGACAAACCATGAGGGACAGGTAGAAGAGAAACTGGCTAACACTGAAGATATTTTGTAGACCAAAAGGGAACACAATATTTTTCTTCCATGAACCAGCATAGAAACTTTTCCATAAACATGAACACAACATGTACTTGGTCTAAATACCCCACAGGCTTTAATTTCTCATTTCTGTAATCTAGATGCATAAACTGGCTTGTTCTTTTCCTCTCTTTGATCTGAGATAGCCAGCTTGTTCCTGCGATGTGCAATTGTCTTGACTTTGTCTCTAGTTTAAATGGCTACAATAATCCTGAACACAACTCTACATTTCAGCAGACACAGGTCATGCAGTAGGGACATCTTTAATAATTGTTTTTAAGTTTGTTACTCTGGGAATCGGAACATATCAAGGGATTTCTCACCTGAGATTTCCCCACCTTCCCCAAAATTATTTTGGATGGAAAGGAGCAAGAAAATCCAGCATAAATATAAAGCACATTTTTGGCTGACTTCTGAAATGCCTTCAGATATCATCTAAAGTTACACACACATGTCCCCAGTGAAGCCTGAAACAAAGCTCTTGGAGAAGACAGGATTAATTTGAGGTCAGAAGGGCTTTGCTTTCTGTCATAACATTGCCATGATGTAGTACCAAACTCATTACTTACCATGACACGAAGTTAAGAGACTAAGGAATGGTTTAGAGTGTGTTAGTTCATTCTCCCCTTCCACAGCAATATCTTCTCTTGAGGATGGCAGCAAACAATCTAAACAAGGGCTCGTGTATGGAACAACTTAGTCCCCATGCAGACAATATGGGGACAACAGGGATTTCTGTGAGATATCTTTTTTTTTATTGTACCCAAATTGCCCACATATTTTTCTACTTTTTAGCCTTGGCTCAGAGGGGGCTGTGTTCTGTAATTACACCAAGTTGATTAGACAGTTTCAGAGAAGGAAAACTAGTTCACAATATGTCATCTGACCTTTTCTGTATTTTTCCTAAGCTCTGATCAGTTGTGAAGCAATTATGAGTTTTTCAAAACAATTTGTTCTTCAATTTGGAATAATGACAGTAAATAGTTCTTTAAATAGCCTCATTTGTCAGCTGTCCACTGGGATTAGTTAACATTAAAGAGATGATCTCCTTTAACTGGATACTTAAGCTGTCTACTGCTGACCTACCATATGATCCCAGGTAGATGTTGTTCTCGGAGGGTCATGGATTCACCGGTTATAAAGTTGGAAGGGACATCTATAACTGTTTATTTCTGCAACACTGAGACTTGAGGATTTCCATGAATTCAACCCTGTTTCACTGTGTCAGCTAGAAAAAACACATTTCATCCTCTGCAAAATATTTCCTGTGCTGGAGGTTATAGCATCAACTAAAATTTGGTTGCTTCATAGAAAAGTCATACTTTTACTTGAACATTTGCCCCTTCTTTTTGGCCTGTTTGTGTGTTACCTCGACTTCTACATATAAACTGCTGTTATCTATGAATTCTCTGCCTATTTGTTCCTGTCTGTCTAAATAAAGCCTTGGAATCAAAGTTATGCTTGTGAGTTTGTGTGTGAACGAGCACAACCCTGCTGACACTGGGGGATTAAGAAAGGCTAGAAGATTCAAGCTGTTTTGAGTATAATGCTCATGTGTAATAGCTCCCCAGAAACTTCAGGACTTCTGCAGACACATCTGTAACTGTGTCATGGTCACAAAGTCCCCCGAGAGCTCCTCATACACAGTCTAATTAATCCAAGCATACACTGCAGATGCTTCTGACATTTCTGGAGATAAAGCAGCCACTGTGGAGCAACAGAGATGCAACAAAAGACCTCAAAATCCAAGTATAATAAAAGTCTAGATGAGAAAAGGGAGTGTAGCCAGGAAAAAAACCTGTTATTTACATATCTCTCCGTAGAGCAACTATCTTCTACCGATGTCACTGGCCCTCTGCAAAGCTGGATGTCTTGAACAATGCCTCAGTATACTGGATACAAGCTCTGCTCTCTCCCTGCTTCAGCTATCCTTGATCGCACACTTCCAGGTGCTGATTTCAAGATTAAGGGAGTCTTTATTTTGGACTTTTCACACACTGTCAACGTGGTGTTTGATTACATCAATAGAGGCAAAATATCGGTGCTTAGAGCAAATAAAAGAGATTTTTTTAAGCTGGGAGATCTATTTTTGTCACTTCCTCCTGTGGGCCAGGTTATCAAGATGACCTGCAAACAGCATTGCCACAAAGAACAGCTCACTGTTTCGGGATGTGAGGAGAGACAGATGGTATTTATGGCGTGTCATAAAGAGTGAAGGACTCTTTGGACAATATCCTAATAAATACTCTAAAAAGAAGCTGCCAGACTCTCGTAACTCAACATAGAGACTCTCATCCTTTCCCTCTTGCCTTGTGATCTAGTTAAGCTTTGCCTTTTAGTATCTCCACAGTGAACTCCACTCCTAAGGACAAACTTTGGAGGCACAGATGAAAGACACTGCAGGACTCTAAAGGGCAGGACCTATGCAGAAATCCAGGGAAGGGGTATGCTTCTCCTGTTAAATCTAGGATGCCTTACCAGGCCTGCACTTGCCTCTCAGGGACATCTTTCCAGTTGTGGTGTCAGTCATGGACCTAGCAGGTCCCATGGGCCCTGCATTAGCATGGTACAGTCTCTAGAAACAGAATTTAGCCATAAGTCTGGGTTTGATGACCTCCCACAGATAGAGATGGACTCTAGTGATGCAATGTTTGTCTCCAGCTTCAGATTTCTCTTAGACTGGAATGAGATCTTCATTCAGCTCTGCATGATGGATGCGCAGGTAAGAGCGTTTGGAGGGCAGTCCCCATGAGGAAGCCCCCAACAATCTGGGACCTGTGTCCCCAGGTGTCAGTGCCTCTCAGCAGACCTGTAAGGGAGGGAAGGAGAAGATCTGGAGAGATAACCAGATAAAGACAGCTAGCAACAAGACCTGGAAGACAACCCATGCTTTGTCCTGAAAAAATGGTTCCTTTCTTCCAGCACTGGTGTCTGTCATCATCCCCTGCTCATTTTTGGGGTTGGCTGGTGTCAGTCCAACCTCCAGGCTGACAAAACCGGGCTGTGTTGTCCTCTAAGTCCCTTAGAGGGAAAGAGCGTCATCATCTTCTTGAAACAGTGGTCACCTTCCTCCCAGACCCGATCAGCTCCAGGAATGGAGTCTTAAGACTGCCTTCCCACTTGGACTTCTGCCAGGGAGACCACTAGGGCAGACAGCGACTGTTGCCACGAGCAGGGTGTTTCTACCGGGAGTGCTGACAGCCTGTTTTCATCAGCTTTGAATGGAAAAAATGTTTGGAAAAAGGCCTGAAATGTTTATCAAAGAAGCATGTCATTTAGTGTAAATGATCGAGCGACAGCAAATTAATCTAAACCCCACCATCAGCACTATTGGGAATCGTGGGTTGTAATAGCTGTGATATGGTCAGTGGGACTTTCACCCCCACGGCTGTGTGTAGTGGTTTCATAGGCAACTTTCGTCTTTCAGCTGAAATGCAGCTGCTTCCGAGGTGGATCACAGGTTGTGACGCTCCAGTGTGGAGTGGGGACTTCAAAGATGACCATTGCATTGCATTGGTCATGGCTACTTTGTGCTGCTTCATCTGCCCATGGCCTTCAGAAGCATTTTGCCTTACACTGTTAAGTTTCTCTTGACAGGGACCAGACTGTTGTTTTGTGCTGTGTTGAGAATAAATAATCCTTATTATGGTTGATGATGTAAACATGAGATTGTCTGGGATGTAAGGATTAAAGGACACAAGGAGAAAGGCTGTCTTGTGATAGCCCCAGGGAAATCTTTCCTTTCCTTCAGCAGACAGGAGTTCAGGCTGTTCAGGCTGTTCCTCTAACAAATCATACCCCTCAGGCCTTTCTAACTCATTTGCAGAGCAATAATTAGCATAGAAGAGTTTCTTCCACTCACTCAGCATCACTATCACTTGTGATGCCCTTCTCGTAACTTCTATGCCTAGAAAAATGGTTTTAATCATACACAGGCTGCAACAGTCATATGAAAATAATGGAAAAAATGGTTTTTTTAAAGTTATGCTTCTAAGTCTCATGGACCAAGGCCTAACTTCTAAGCTGGGAACCGAGTGTAATGTTGTGGTGGGATATTTTTTTCAGACAACCTGCAGCTATCAGTCACTTTGGATGTCGGTGTAGTGGCAGGTCTACACACCCCAGAGATATTGTTGACCATTTTCAATGGCAGGATGGATGCAGATGAATAATCATGCAGTGAGGGAAGGAGGATTCACCAAGCCTGTTTTGTATCTGTGATCAGCAGACTTCTATAGATGTGTAGGAGAGATGTGACATCCAAATTCATGGGCTGAGGCTGAGCAGGGAGTCTAGGGTTTTGTTTGTTTGTTTTTGGGATTTTTTTCTGTATGAGAAGGAGACTCATGGTTGAGGCAGACAGAGAGATATCAACATTTTGCTGGAGATTTCCTCATTGCCTAGATCCAACCAGCTCTGTCTCACTATGCCGAGAGAGGAGCCATGTTCAAGTGGAATACAGGTGGCATAGAGCCATCTCTTGCCTCCTCTGTTCAGTCTGTTGCCCTCCACCCATCCTTTTGGACCCACCCACCCCAGGTTCATTTGGCTTCGCTTGCCCAGAGAGGAAGGTCCTGCGAGATGTTGGGTCTGAGGTCAGAGGGAGGGCTGGAGGGAAAGCTATTGTTGCTCTTATCACACTGCAAGATTTGTTACATTCCAAGGAAATCATCTGGTACTTGGCTTTCCCCACTGCCCTGGCCAGTGAGGCTTTAGGACAATCCCTAATCTGTTCCCTTGCAAACACTGAGGTTCTTTCTTGTGGGAAACAAGTTCGCAAATTCAGTTGTTTCTATCAAAGATGAGAGAACATCCAAGCAGCGCCAGACAGCACAAGCTTCCCCCACAGGCACTCTGGCTCTGGCATCCCACACTGATCTATCACCACCAAGACCCACAGCACAAGCCAGCAGCCCTGTCCCAAGCAGCCACCTCCTCCTCTTCCCCCTCCGCTCATAGCCTGCATTCCTGGCTGCCTACCTCTTCTCCTTCCTGGCAGAGATGCCAGTGAGGAGAGGAACAGTGCAAAGCCTGGGAAAAGCTGTCACTGACTTTCCTCTCACTGCTGCCTGTGCACAAAAGAACACATGCAGGTATGTGAATCTGGGGGCTTGAACCTGTGACTGGGACCCATGTGCCACCCAGTGTGGTGGTAGCCCTGAACTCTGCAGGTCTCTGGCATCGATGGGAGCAGAGCAGGGAGGTGTCTTGGTAGGGAGGGGGAAGTAAGCTGGCACTTAGGGAGCAGCACAATACTGAGGTGGCAGCAGGGATGGGGGTCCAAATTTCCTCCCCCCAGTCCTCCTTGTCCTCTCCTCCTGTCCCACATCTAACTTTGCCCTTCCCCTCCTTATCACACAATGATTTGCACCCCTTCTGTGCCCTAGGGAAGCAGCAACCCAAGAAGTGAGGCAGTGGGGAAGCAGGGGGAGTGTTTCACTTACTCTTGGTGCTGCCAAAGTTGTTACCCATGTTGCTTCCAAAGCCTTGGCTTTGGGTGTCAGAGAATGCCATTCCCTGGCCCTGCCTTCCCAGGGACCACTTCTGCCACCAGCCAGGCCCTCATCTCTTCTTGCAAGGGTTGCTGGTGACAAAATCTAAACCCAAAGACTTGGGACACTTCCCCATGCTCTCCCTATTTCTCTCCTCTCACTTTGGTCATGGCTTTACATCTCCATCCCCTACCAGAAAGCAAGGGGTGGGGGGGGGGGGACGGGACGGGACGGGACGGGACGGGGTGTGTTTGGTTCTACCAGCCTTCAGGACAAGTCTTGCCCTTTCCTCTTCCCACCTCCTACTCACTGAGCAATCTTGGCCCCCTTGCTCAACCTGTCTCAGAGATGAGGATACAAGTGTCCCCCTTAGTTCTGTCATCAGGGTCCTGCTTCAACGCAACAAGCACATCTGGCTGTGGTTTCCCTTAGGAAGGCTCCAGAGAGTTGCTGTGCTATCATCCCACCTTATTTAGCCAGCTCCCCCTCTGCCTTTGCCTCCCTCCTGCCCGCCTGCCCCTGACCGCAGTACTATTCATGCTCCTCTCCTCTGCCACCTCCACACGCCGTGGGCCGGGGCAGAGGGGCAGAGGAGGTGCTGTGACTATGTGCAGAGAAGGGGTGAAACATCGTGGGGTCAGGAGGTAAGGAGGACAGCTTGGGTTTCCCTCTTACTTCCCACCTGAGGCTCTGTTGGAGGAGCTGAGTACATGGGGCACAGCTTCAAACTGAATCAGTCCTTGAAGATCCCCACCATACCAAACAATAGAGGGATCTGGCTGGAGGGGCTTGCACATTTTGCATCTCCTGCTTCTCTTCAGTCTGGATCTGAGCAGGCTTCACCATACAAGCATCAGGAAGCCTTTGTGAAGTTGCTCAGGAAAGAGAAAATGCATGCAGAGTCCCTAGTGCTATGGCACCCGTTGGCAGTGGTGGAAATGGGAAGGAAAGCAAACCATCAGGAGTGTTTGTGAGAAGCAGAAGGCTCAGGAGAGTGGGTAGGAGTTGATTGTTTGCTGATAAATCACACCAGGTTTCATGATGAAGCACCTAGCGTAGCCTTAAAATCCACCCATTGCTTCAGCGGGATTTAATGTCTTCCAGTGAGTAAATACCACCTCATTTCGATAGCACGAAGTGGTCCTCATCAAAGTATTGGCAAGATTACAACATATTTTCATAAATCTAGCAAATTGCAGTCAGCCTACAGCCTTCCAATGGAGTATTCCTTGTCTCACTTTAATTGAACTTGGTTGTGGGGGAAGGAACGGGGATTACATTTTTTATTGCTGGGTGTGTTTTATGGGAGATCTGTCAGCTGGAATTGACAGTGCCAATTAAAGTTGCATGTTTTCATGTGCGTTGCAAGTCTTAGAAAGCACAAAAAAGAAGGGGGTGGGGTGGGGGTGGGGGTGGGGGCAGAAGCAAGCCAAGCTGTTTACAGTATATAGATCTGGGGAACAGCAAAATGGGAACTATCTCGGTTGCTACCTGCAGCTGCAAGACTTGCCCTCCATCCTTCTTCCCCCCGGCCAAAACACACATGAACACATACACGTGCATCCCCTGGGATGTGTTTGGAGAAGATTGGAAGTTTATTTCCCATAGCCCTAATCATACCTTTCCCCAGCCACCCATGTGAGGCCTGTCACCACACAAAAGCTATTGTGTGGTCTTCTATGTGTTTCCATAGGTGTGAAGCAAATGCCTCCTGAAGGGAGCTCCTTAGGGCGGGTGTCCCTCAGATCACTCTCTGTGATGGAGGTAATTTGAAAAGACAGTATTTTGGGAGGAAAAGGCACAAAAGGCTAGAGCACTTCAGGCTCTCTGGTAGTGTCTCAAAGTGGCTTTAATTCATCCAGCAAAGGACAAAGAGCATGATGGGAACTTGGTTTGGAGGTGTCTTCGTTTTATTAGGAAAGGAACAAGGGAAAGAGGAGAGGGGGAAGATGCTGTATAACCAGGCGATCTTACTCCCTGAGCCAAATGTCTGATGTCAAAAGCAGCAGCAAACTGTTAGAATTCAGAGGCAAATCTTTACTTTCTGACCGTGAGCATCCCAGTTGCTCACTGAGACTGCTGACACACTCTCCCTCCTTCCCTGCTGTGTCTCCACAGTGAACACCTCTGCTTCTCTCCACAAATACCCTCCAGACCCCTTGCATGAGGACTATCAAGCCAGCTTCATGGACTAGATGGCAAATCCAGCTGGCTCAGTGCAGGGGCAGGTGGGATGGAAGATGGTGGTGTGTGTTGAGAGCCAGGCTCCTCCCCTTTGAGGGAGGGATGGGTTCTTGGGATTCATGCTGCTGTACACAAAAAATAAACACTTGGTCTCCACGTGTTTTGTAAATCGGCTTGTGCTACCCGGCTAATTCAAACATCCATCAACCCTCCCTTGACTCATCACCACCACAGAAGTGCATGGGGGAGTGAGTACTCCCACATGGGAATGAGAGAAGGTCCCTTTTGCCATGAGATGTCGAAATACCCCTCTGACCCAGCTGCTAATGTAGGCGGTTGGGTACATAATTGCCTTGCTGCTGTGAACCGTCATCTCCAGCTCTGAGTTAATGTCCATCTTTCATGTCTTTTCCTGTGACACAGCCTATCTCCTTTGGCAGGCTCCGCTCGCTATGGGCCAGCGCATGGGTTTGCCTTTACCAGGCAGATGGGACATTTTCCTTGGCAGGTCTACATAGCTGCTGGCTATTGTGAGTGATGGAGGGGGAGTCCCTGTGGTCAAAGTGGGGGTGACACCGGCTCACCCATCACTTCTTGCCTGGCTGCTTCTCTGCATTTCCATTGAAGTGCTCTATTAATAGCTCTGTTTCCAAACAAAACTGGCACTAATAATGATTTATTGGGACTTAAATGACACATCTGACAATGACACTGACTGCTGCTGTTTGAGCACCGGGTAGGAATTTTAATGAGGAAAGGAGTAGAATGAATAACGTGTTAAAAGGGAGATGGACTTTACAAAGCTTGTGTTTAAACAAGATGATGAAAAGTCTGATGAAAGCTTATCTGCATGTTAAGATAGATGAATTAGCTGATTCCCTGGAAGGCCAGGTGGCCCGAAGTACTCACTCTTGCTTCCTGAGGCTGGACAGCTCTGAACCTGTCTTTGGGAAAGTAGTGAAATATGAAATGGGAGGGTGGTCTCCATCAAACTGCCCCTGCTTTTGGCTGGATGTTGTTCCTCTGACACAGTGGCTACATTTTGTATATGGATGCCCATAAGCACAGCCCTGCCTTGATCCTGTCTCCTCAAAGCTGCTGAATTAAGAGTTTTGTGGGGTTCCAACTTGTCAACAGAGTTGGGATGCAGAAGACTTGAGGTCATCCTGGTCCACAGGATGGTGTGATATCACACACAACACAGATATAACCTCCAGTGACACAGCTGGCGGGGAGTAGATGCTCCCAGTATCTTCTAGATACAGATGATGAATCAGGAAATGGTGTAACACCAGAAAGGCCAGTGAATGACTGGGACTTTGGGCTAGGAGCAGCCTTGACTTCCATGAAACTGTCTTTCTCGTGGTGACAACATAACATTGACAAGGTGTGTGGGACTAGGCTGCCTAATCAAAAGAAGCAGGGTCATTTTAGGACCAGTGGATATGTTGGATGTGGCCTCTGTTGGATATGCAGGATAAGGGGAGTGGGGCGTAGGTCCTGCCCCATATCTAGCAGACCCATGAGGATGCTGAGGATATCCTAGAGGGTCTAAAATGGCTTAAGCAATTGTCTCCTGCCTACGTTTCAAGTCAGTGTCTCCTTGATGACTATCTTGTTTCGGGTCCTGCTGGATAACAGAGAGAGGGCAAAAACTAGGGAAGTTATATTTGGCCAGAAACTTAAAATACTCTTGTGACAGGAGCATTAAAGAGGTCAGACAAGAACATACCAAGGTTCAGCTCAATCAGTATCTTGTCTCTGATGATAACAGATGATTCAGGAAAGTGTGACCCTTCCTTTGCCCCTAATCTTCTGTTGGGACTATTTCCAGAACTTTTTTCATACCACAAAGGCTGTTCTGTGTAAATGCATTGAAGCAGATTCACCAGAAATAGGGCTTAGTATTTCCCTGCCCTCTATATCTATTCCCATGCAAATAAACATACTCTTAAGAAATATATGGTTACCCAGATTTAGCAAATAAATCAATCCAAGCACATGAATCCAGAACTGATCTTACAGCAACTTCTTTGTGTTTCATAGTGCAGCTTCACAAATGCATTTCTTCTTCCCTCAGAATAATGGCATGTGTACACAGGTCCCCAGACAAGCATGGAGCGCCTCCTTCAAAACTGCCTCTGGTAAAATTTTGCTGGAAACATTCCAAGGGCAAAGTGCTTGCCGTGTGTTTCATGTCCCATGTAGCATGTGAGATGGAGTTATTTGTTTGTTGCTAGTTTGCCTTTGTTTGTGCAAACTGACGCCACAGGGACTTCTTCTGAGGCCATTTTTCAGCCAAGAAGATTATCTCAGATAAATACTGTGAAATAAATAGTTTTATCACTAGAATGACTTCAGGCTGTTCACTCTATCTATCTATCTATAATCTATCTATCTATCTATCTATCTATCTATCTATCTATCTATCTATCTATCTATCTATCTCTAATAACTGCCTGCCTTTGTAGATAACAGAGTAACAGAATTAAGTTCCTATCACTGACTAAAACAGATGCATTGGGTTTATCTTATTTTGGGTGTACACTGAAACTGTGAGCAAGAGCTGAGCTAATTAAATTGGGCAGATTTATCTGCCTCATGTACACTTTGGAGTTACTGCCCACAACCAGTCATCCTGCTCCTTTGCCAAAGGGCATTGCTGCTCTAGCTGAGGAACAGAGAGGCAGCTGAGAGCCATAAGCCTTTCAAAAACTAATCTTGGTCCGAAGAGGAACAAGATTCAGAGCCATGAGCTGCTAGCCCAAAGGAGAAACTCCTATGAACTCTGAGGCACTGTGAGCTTTTGTCACCTTTCCCGAGGTATTTGCAACAGTGAAGCAGATTTGCTTTATTTGTGTGTTTTCACCTGTCATCACAGATTATTTCTGAAGTGCACCATGGCATTGGAGCTGTTGGGAATAGCCAGCATGAAGGTCATCAAAGCAATGATAGGAAAGATTTTTCAGTCCTGAAGCTATTAGTATAGCCTCTATCAGAAACTGATGCAGGTGTAGGTCCTGCTGGTGTGTGACCCTGGATAAGTCTCAGAAGAATGTTTGAAAACTGATCCATCTAGAAGGTGGTCCCAAAACGACTGAGAAAACCAAAATTAATAACTTGCTCCCAAGCTTACATGTACAGTCCCATACCTGCAAAATGGGAGAAAATAAAAGTAGTGGCTGAACATGAAGTCCTGTCTGATCTGTAATGGGCTGTAATGAAAACCGAAAGAGTAAAACTACACAAACAGGCCTATGGATTAGGTTTTTCCCTGGAATCATTACACGTCCCTTCTACTAAAAAAGTTCTTAAACCCTGATACGATACATAGCTACATGTGCTAAGGAAATATAGTAACTGCCCATCAGTTGATGCACACAAAAGTGTTTGACCTGGTCCTAACGATGAGGTGAGAACAGTTACCTTAAACCTCAGAGGAAGAGGTGGTAACTTGCTAAGCTGCCATAATTATGTGAAATATGTGCCCATATCTGTGGGCTCCCAGTCTACTTGACAGCTTTGCTTTCATAGAAAACACTGGGATTTTTCTACTTGAATAAATGTCAGGTACTAAGAAAGATCTGGGCTTGGGGAGAACCTTAGTCTGTCTGATTCCTAGCTAGCAAGAGTTTTCCCAGAGATACTGGGAAAATAAATAGAGGGAAGTCTGAGACACTCAGACAATTTGGCATTATAAGACTATATAAGTACCTCAGACAAAAGACAGTCCTTAGTTCTGTCTGGAAATGGGGACTACAGGAAGTTTCATGAGCATTTTGGGACTAGTCAAGGTTGAGGCTGCAGTCTCCTAGCTTGAGAGAGCTATGAATTAAAGGACAATCCATGCCTCTGCCTCCAAAATAATAAAATAATTTTCATGCCCATTTCTTTGCTACTGCAACTGCAATTGTAGAAAGAAATTAAAAGAAGGAGGAGCTGGAGTCCAGCTCCTAAGAGGTGAAAGGTGCAAGGGAGAGAAAGGAGGGTGGCTGGTACCTGTCACCTGGCTTTCCCCACTACACCATGCATACACATGGACATGTAATTTAAGTCAGCTGAATCACTTACATTTGGAAAGACTCAATCTTTGGTTTGTACAAGTGCATGAATAAAATTAAAGATTAGGTTATTGCAATCAGTCATGCTTTTTTTTTTTTTTTAGAAAAAGTGAAATTGGCTGAAAATGAGACGGAGACAAAATCAATAGCTTAGAAGGTACAGTGTTACTATAGTCTATTTTCCCATCACTGTCGTTGCACTTATCAGAGTCAAGACAGTTCATTTGCCTTTGTTAGACAAATACATGTCTGTGAGAGAAAGCTCTCTGGGGATTTTTTTTTTTTAACTTTATTTTATTTTTCCTCTCTTGAATTGGCAAAAATGATGTGAAACGAACAATTTCTTTAGACTGACAAGCTAAAAAAATACATCATTAAAAAAGGCTTTTGAAATACGTTATTTAAAATTTTAATCTTCAAATAAAATTGTTCTACGGTTTACAGTTTAAAATGGAAATTCATTTTGAATGAAAAGAACAAATCTAGAATATATACTTCTGGCAATTATGACTTTCAAAGCAAAATTTTGTAGTATTAACTCTTTCTTTTGAGCAATCTAAGTTGCAATGAATTGGCATTTTTCTATTTACCGCTTTGCTGTATTCTTCTGTACCAAAATCTTCAGTGATCCGTATCCCAACTCCTACGAAAATTATAACGTGAGGGGAAAAGAGAACCAGAAGATCCTTAATTTCATGAGCTGACTACCAGGGGTTTTTCTAGTCCACTCCCACAGAGGTCACCTTAATACTGTTTTTCTTAGACAAGACTGCCCTGCTGCACCATCCACCCCCACCCCCCGCATGGGATTTAAGAGATGTCTGGACATGAAGAGACAATACCTCTTGTTACAATATCCGCCCCTATGGATGCCCTGCAGGTAGAGCTCGGTTGGTGATCCCAGAGGAGATTAGCTGTTGCTGATGATGTTGAAGTACAGGAGATGCACATGGCTTATCTCAGTCATTCAGTTTGTGTCTGAGATGAGGCACCGGATAAAGATGCAGAATTCGTGCAGACAAAGCTCAGCAACTGCCTCATTAATATCCAGAGAGGAGGAGCTGACATTTATTTGCTCAAATATACATAAACAAAGACTCTCAGAAAATGGTTGTTTTCAAATGAGTCATTGAATGGGCATGGTGTCTGGGTCTGCAGCAAATCCTCTGTGAGACAACCAGGTTCTCAGTTAAGAACCTCTTTTTCTAGGGAGAAAGAGAAACTCCAGATTCAACACAGCACTCCCTCATGTTGTCAGAGTTCTTATTGCTCCCTGCCATCACCAGAGACACGCTATGGGTTGGGGCTAGAACTGCCTCTCTGCTCCTTAGATTCATGGTCTCTATAATCTTTAAAATGGAATTGTTTAAAAATGGAAATATTAGCCAGTGCTATCTCCTGACACATTTCCTGTGCTGTTTATATAGCTGCATCAGTGGGCATTTGTCATTTAGACTACACCAGGATTCCACGTGGACTTTGTCATCCCACTGGCAAGATGGACACAATCTGCTCTTTAAATCAATCCCTCTCCATTCATTCTTAATATAATTTCTTTCCAGTTTAGCAGCAGTCCCAAGGGAAGAACAGCAGGTAGCTATGTTAGAAGGGAGTCTCTCTTGCTCTCTGCATGATCCTTCCTTGCATTGCCGTTGCATTTGGAGTCCAACCATCAAAACCAATCTAAGTACCACAAACAGTGCACAGGTAACCCTATGGCTTTGCATAGCCATCCAGAAAGCACAGAAACAGTTACTCAAGAGTCTGGACCAGACCCAAGACTGCTGGCAAATAAATAAATAAATAAAATAAAAGGCTTTGATTTACTCCCACTCTATGGTCCAAGTTTCTCTCTGAAAACAAAGGTAGGTATATATGGGCTTTTGGCTTTGTGCAAAATATAAAAGCATTTTAATTTTTGCAAAGCCTCTGTTGTAGAGTTAAATAAAGGATGCTTTGTGAGCAGTTGGTTAGTGTATGTTCTTGAAAAGGAACCTTCAGAGAAAACTTGACCTCCATGAAATATAGGTGGGACCAAAAGGTCCTGGTCTGTCCACCACAGGAGAGGAGCAACTGATCAGGAGGGCTTTTTTATTCCGAGACATCAGTCTGGCTCTTAAATGTCCCTTTGGCTGGCAAGCTTCAGCAGGATATGAAGTGTCTAGGTTTTTGAGAAGAGCCCTCAGGGGCCAGCTATGATGCCTCTAGGACTCGTGCTGGCATCTCTGAAGAAGACAATCTACCCTCCTTTGTGGAACAGGGCCACTATCAAAGTGTGCGGTCCCACAGGGGTTGCTGGCTGGTAGAGGAAATATCACAGCAATGTTTGGCAGCTGGTGACTATAACTTGCAGTGCTGGTCATCTTGCTGATTTACTAAATAAATCCTTTTCCACAAGGATCTTTCTTTGCTGCAGCTCCTGCCATCTCAGGAAGTCAGGTTCAATTCAGGGGTGAACCCCTTGGGAGTTAAGGCCACACTGCAGTCAGAGGTGTGACTACAGTTCATGTAGATACACCTGCCTGGACTTTGTACAACCTTTGTGAAAGTAGCTACCATTATCTAGAGAAACATAAGCTAAGGAATGGCTCCAGAGCAAAAAGAATTTAGGAGGAAACCTCAGGTAGTAAAATATATGGCGTATCTTGCTTGCATGGTTATCATATCCACAGTCCCAGGTAAGCTACTGTGAAATTTGCTGGGTGTACCCAAGGAATCCACTGTCTCTCATTTGCCTGCCATGTAACCCAGCATAAGCTCATGTTTAAAAAATACAGATGACATGAGTGAATCAAATCACAGTTATGGGGTGGGCTGCTTTTGTAGGCAGGAAATGCACAATAGTTTGTTGTTCTCCTTTACAGGTGAGTCTGAAACTTGCCACAAAATTAAATCAAATAATATAAAGAACATACTACTGTACCTATCTGTTTTTGTGAGTGAAAAGATATTTATTCAAACTTGCTGAAGGTTTGGACAAGCTTCAGCGTGATATTGTATGCAGCTACATGGATGCAATAGTCTGGGTCAGGAAATTGATGTAAGCCATGCTCACTTATCCCCTTTTTCACTTGAAAACTTTGGTTTCCATCACAAAGTGGTCTCATATGAAGCTAAGCAGAAGTGAATCCAGTGCTCTCCATCCACACTAGAACATTTCTGTCCATGGAGCCAAGCTATAGGTAATCAACAGGGAAACCTCAAGAATATGTGTAGTGTAGATGTTGTAGAGCGTGGGTGTTGGCTTCTCAGAGTCAACTGTTGCATGGTACAGGTCTGTTCTTAGTATGCCAATCTACCCAGATGTAGACATAGCCTGTGCTAGATTCTTGGTAAGAGCATTGTCTTAGTTCCTTAGAAATATGCCCATGATCCGAAATTTTGATCCTGATTCCACATTCCAGTTTCTGGAAATACATCAGTCCCAATCACCTGGTTCAGTGAGTGGAAACAAAGAGAAATTGATCTGGTCATAGCTAGACCTGAGATGCTAGACCTAAGTATAAACCCACCAGTGACTCTGCATGGCTTTGTTGTCATTTTGCATTGACCCACCACCTGTCTCAGCAGTATATAGGACTTAAATGACTGGATGATTCAAACCTAAACAAGTATTTATTGCTCCTATTTTAGAGGACCAGTGTTCAGATACTACAAAAACAAACATCATGAATAAAAGTGGTTTGGAAATTTCTCAAGGAAACATCTTGTCTGTCATAAAGTAACAATGCATGGTAAGCTAAAAACTCCAGACACACATATGGATTTTGATGAATGTCTATTTCAAGATAAGTTTTTGTAAAGCTAACATTTTCTGGTTAGAAACTAAGTTTTTAGATGTCTTATTTTTGAAAAATGTAACATGTTATTATAATAAACATTGTAAAAGGAATATAAACACTGTAAAAAATAAGACCTTTTTTTTCTCCCCTCCTAGAGGTGGAATACTTTAACTGCCCTGAAAAGATATTTGAGTCCTTTGCCTCAGAATTTTATTTGATGGGAAATTTCATTTTTTGTCTGATGCTGTCCTGCTCCAAAGCAAGGAAAAAAATGTGGGACTACAAGACTTCTTCTCCAGAAGAAACCTCCCGATCCCATCTCTTCCTTTAAAACCCCAAAGATAAAAATGTCCTTTCTTAGCAGTCATGGAAACAGTATTATTTAGTACTCAAATAGTAACTAATAGCGAAGGCGTTGGTGATGCCAACTGAGGCTTCTATTTACAGATCAGTTGCTTGCAGAACATCAGTGTTTCTTCAAGGAAATACGGAGAGTGAGGAAATGGAGGCAAACTCTGCAAGAGAGTAAAGAGTTACTTGATGACACAGAATTGATCTGGGTCCAAGAGGATTACCAGCAAGAAAAAGGAGCTCTGGTTTAGTCCTGCTATCTTTGTTCCAACTTTTGCTCTGAAAACAAAAAGAGAAAATATACAGACTCACGGCTATAGGCAACACATGAAAACATTTTCACATCTGCAAAGCCCTCACTGCAGGATTAAATAGTGAAGGCTTTGTGAGCAATCAGTTGGTATGTGTTCTTAAAAATAGCTGCATCACAGACAAATCAGCTTTTGTTCAGAAGTTGGACAGGCCACAGGACCAAGTCAGCCAGGACAGGTGATGACAAGGATAGTGACTTGTTTCTGTGTTGTGAAACTTCATGCAATATTTCCCTGCTCTGTTCTAGGACCTCAGCAAGTCTTCAGTTAAGAGAACCAGGTTTGGTCAGGCATGGGGTATTTTTTCTTGTAGGACATGCAGAGAGAGGACCAAGTCGTTGCTGGGTGTGGTGCCCATGCTTCTGCAACAAGCATGTTGAAGGAGTAAAGCACTCTTCACTCCCTCTACTTCAGGATTACACCTTCCTTCCTGTTCATATCTCAATCCATTTTAATCACCTTATTGTCTTTTTCATGAGAGACAACAAAATGAATCTTAAATGCCGTGTTCTGCCCAGGCAGTTAACATGCTAGTAATGATCCTAAAGTCTACCGAACTACAGCTTAGCTCAGAGAGAAAGGGTTGTGTTTACTCATGTGCTCTTAGGATTTTGAAGGCTCCTCTGCCCATCTTAGTGCTACACAGGTGGGTTGGTGTTTTAATGAAAAACTGTCTTGTGACCACATGAATCTATTCTCCATTTGATTTTCTGATGGGTGAGGTGTGTTCTGGCATCTATTCTGATAGTAACTGAGCAGGAAAAGTTGATGCCTAGCCAAATATCTTCTTTCCAGAAATGCCTGGGAGAAGTTGATTAAGAGCGAGCACAAGCAGTAGGGTCTAAATGGGGAGTTTCCCTTTAGTTTCTTCTAATAAGCTTGTAGCTTCTGCTCTTACCCAGTTCTTGGTGCACTGAAGTCCATGGCCACTAATCAGCCTATTGCACAAACAAGCATTTATGATTTCCACTGACGCTTCTTCCTCCTTGGACTCTTGATTTATTCTGAGGATCCTGACTGGGGATCTGTGCAGTAATCCAAGGTTGAGATTTTTCTTCTCAGTCAGAGACTCCTTTTTCACTGTTCACCTTTGCTCCAGGCTCCAACAATGCTAGGACTAGAAGCACAGAGAGGTATATCTGTGTATTACATATGTGTGTGTTAATGTTAGTGGTTGTGGATGCTATGAAGGCCACAAGCAGAATTTTGAGAATGGCTGGCCTAATATTTTTGTTGGGTTTTGCCTATTTCTGTGAGAGTGTTAGCAATTTAAAAATTTAATTTATAATTTAAAGTACTAAAATTAGGAAGTTCACCTTGTGCCTGACAGTAGCAATACTCTGGTGGAACATGACCTGAAAGCCATTCCTGGATAAAACATGAACGCAGAGCATGTGAAATGGGGTTTCTTGCCCGGTAACTGCTGGCTGAGGTTCTTCATTATTTTGTCCTGTGGGAAGGTCAGGCAGTTTCATCAGTCCTGGCTCCTACTCCTGAGAAATTCCGTAAAATGACAGTCCAGCTTACACCTGCAGATTAGGCTATGCAGGAGGGCAGGTCAGCTTGCCTGAAGAGATCCTCTCTCCGAAGGCAGCTGGGCCTTTGCTCTGGGTGCCCACTCAGCTTGACAGGAAGACGAATGAGAACATTGGTAAATTTTTGTCTCATACAATGTATTCCCGGCTTTCTTCCAGCCCTGATTTTGAAACTGGCGTGTGACTGGTTCAGTTGAGTCTGCCCATGTCTTTCTAACATTCCTTTTCAATCTGGGCATATTGTTCTGCTTGATGATAGTGGCTCTGATAATTGCATGAGTCAGCCATTTTTTGCAGTTTGGCAATATACTGATCCATTGTTTTTTCAGCTTCTTGGACAACTTTCTTGATTCTGTGGGTTGCAAGGCACTTCTAGGATTTTACAGAATCCTTCCCGCACTGCTCTTGTCCCTACAAAACACTATAAATGCATATGGTGGACCTTATCTCACAGAACTAAAACCATGCCTGCTTGCATTCCATTTTCTTCCGCATTCACTATCAGCTATTTTCAGTTCTATCTTACAGCCAAAAGGGCACTGAGCTAATGACCACAACCCATTTCACATTTATCTGTCAGACCTGAGACGATGCTGTGCCCTTGACCTTGTCCTTTTTTCCTTCTCCCTTCTCTTTCTATGACATTGTTATTTTCTTGTGCTTGTAAGTCCCTTTTCCTCACTCCACCACTCTCCACGATTCAGTACATAAGGTGGCTGCCCACAGAAAGGCGAAATTTCCTCACGATGCTTTAAGTGTGTCTTTAATTATGACAGCATTGTTCCCTTGAACTATGCAATTTGAAGTTATTAATTCATGCTACTAAGCTAGCTGTGAAAAAGGGATGGCTCACTGTTATTTTGTTTGAGTTGTACCCTATTTGAATGCAGGTTTTATCAAGTTTTATCTCGAGCTGAGTGACACAGATAATTATACCTGTTCTCAAAAGCTTCAAGGTCCAGTCTGAAGGAGACTGAGCATCTAAAGCACCAGCGTCTTAATTGTTGGAGATAAACATTTGGTTTTACAAAATATTTGAGCACATGGGTTTGAAATGTGACTTCTGCTAGTAAAACTCACATCACAGGAAGACTCTGTGAACAGCCAACAGATTTTTGTGCCTGTTATACTTAGCATTCCAGAGAAGTGGAAGGAGCAGATCCACTGGGACATGTCACAGCACAGAGGGAAATGCTGAGTAATCACGGGACGTTTTGCAGGAGGTGGTGTGTTCTTTCTCTTCCCTCCATGGAGTTTGAAGGAGTCCAGACTTACATTGGCTGTTGGAACAGTGATCTGCGGGGTCCAGGTCAAACCTGTTTGCAGAAACTAAATTAGTATTAGAGATCACAGAATCACTGAATCACATTAGTTGGAAAAGACCTTTAAGATCATCGAGTCCAACCGTTCACCCTGCACTGCCAGGATCCCTACACCATGTCCCTCAGCACCACATCTACACGTCTTTTAAATGCTTCCAGGGATGGTCATTCCACCACTTCCTTGGGCAGCCTATTTCAATGCTTTACAAACCTTTCTGTAAAGAATTTTTCCAAATATCCAGCCTAAACCTTCCCTGGCACAACTTGAGGCCATTTCCTCTCATCCTATCACTTGTTACATGGGAGAAGAGACCGACCCCCACTTGCTACAATCTCTTTCAGGTAGTTGTAGAGAGTGATGAGGTGACCTCTGAGTCTCCTTTTCTTCATGCTAAACACCACCAGTTTCCCCAGCTGCTCCTCACACAACTTGTCCTCTAAACCCTTCAACAGCTTTGTTGTCCTTCTCTGGACACGCTCCAGTACCTCTCTGTCTTTCTTGTTGTGAGGGGCCTACACTACAAAACTGGACACAGTATTCAAGGTGTGGCCTCACCAGTGCCAAGTCCAGGGGGACAATCACTTCCCTACTCCTGCTGGCCACACTATTGCTGATACAAGCCAAAATGCTGTTGGCCTTCTTGGCCACCTGGGCACACCACTGGCTCATATTCATCCGGCTGCCGACCGACACCCCCAGGTCCTTTTCTGCTGGGCAGCTTTCCAGCCACTCTTCCCCCAGCCTGTAGCATTGCATAGGCGATGAGCCTATGGAGGACGTTCTTCCTACACAGACTGGTCAGGGATTACTGAGGAATCTGGGGTAGGTATCTAATTCTTAGAAGATGACGCAGGCAAATCCTTCACATCTAGGAGTAAAACAATATGTAAATCTACAGAAAAATCTTAACATGGTAAAAGGCTGCATTGTTTCTATGCCTGAGTGCCAGGTCACCTCATGGCAGGTGTTAACCAGTAAGAAGGATCGTTTTCAGTCAATGCATGGATGTCTCATCAGCACAGCAGGTCAAGAGAGCTAAGGGCTGTAGATAGGCTTTGAGTAAAGAGCTGAGATAATTTTATGACCTACGAAAGCATTTGCCTGGCTGTTCCTGTATAATCAGTAAGAGAAGGGTAATCAAAGCTCATTCCTTGGGGCACCAGCTAATGATACTAATTAGCACACAGCTTGTCTGTTCTGCTTTGCTGAAAGCATTATGGCCAGGCATGTGCTAATTAATTATCTGATTGTCTGAAGGAAGGTGTTCCCCTTGCCTTAGCCCCCTTCTGCTAGACTATGTGATGGGAAGGAAGAAGGGTTTTATGCTTGCACGTAAAATAGATGCCACTGTGGAGTAGTCCAGCATGGTGAGTTTGGGCAGCTTCTCCAGGAGTGTGAATCTGTGCTGAGTTTTAAAGAGATCACTTAAAACTACTACTCCAAGGGGTATCTCAGTGTATTGAGACACAAAGGTATGTTATTAGGGTTTTTTCGGTCTCTTAGTCCTCTGAATAAGGACTGGTGCCAAAGCCAGCTATGTCCAATCCCCTGTGTATACTCAGGCTACAGCAACAATACTTAAACGAAGTCACAGTCCTGAGTTTCTGGGAAGAGAGGTTTGCAAGGAAAACAGTTCCTGCTAATTTCTATGGTGCAAGAGCATTGCTGCTTGAAGCCAAAACCAGGCAGTGGTACAGGCTCTTGGCACCACCACAAGCTCTCAGGAATCTTTGATGATAAAAAATCACCCCCTCTGATGGGCTATGGGGTTAGCTGCCTTTCCCAAGTAGGGCTCCATGCAATGAACTCAGATTTGATGAAATCCAATGTCCTGACATTATGGTGACCTCTTTGGCTCCAAGGAGCTCAACTCAGAGGTACTGGAGACTGGCAGCAACCAAGTGTTTTCTCTTGTTGGCTTTCTATTTCTAGGAGATTGTTGGATAGGATCCCAAGCGATATATCTGGCTTCTTTTCCAAGATGGTTTGTGCGTGTGTGAATGTGACTAGGCAGAAACTATTCCCTCCGTTGTTACATGGGAGAGAAGCAAAGAAAGACCAGTTTAAAAGAGCAGTGTAAGGAGGAGTATCTTTTTCTTTGAACTCTGTACAAATCCCTGCCTGGCCAGACCTCCCTAGTGCTCAACATTCTGCCCAACCAAGTCACAGCCAAGTTTTGCAGCTGCGTTCAGGGTTTTTCACTCCCTTTCCCTCTCCCCTGCACTTGCAGAGAAAAGAAAACCTCTGTTGTGTCTGGAAGCTTGTGACATACAGGTTGGCTGGACTTACAGTGGGCAGAGTAAAGAGTAAGTTACTCCTTGTAGTTTCATAAGTCCTGCATAAAAGCTACTCTATGGGAAGAGTTCTCAATTATCAGAATGACCTTCTAGTCAGGTCTTGAGGAGCTATTGGGTGTTCATCCTTTCTGGAAAGGGTGGGTGGTGGGAAGCCCCCTCCTCTGCTCCTACAGAGGAAGACTGGTAATTTGCAGCTCTTGGCCAGGTCTTTTCAAGTTAGGTAAAGTCGGTATTTTGTGAGCAGACTTGGAAGCAAGAGCGAAGCAGCCTTGTGCCATCAGTTCCTTTAAGCAGGTGATTTTCCTGTCTCATGGGATATGAATGTGCTATGAGGCAGCACTTCCCTTCATTAGCTTTAGGCTCATGTCTACCCCACTTCCAGTATGGCTCGCCTGGTTTTGGATTTGAGTTGGTACCCAAATCTGCCATCCCTCCTCCTTGGTGGGCAGTTTAGCCCATAAACCTCTTAGCAGGACTGTGGTGAGCACCTCCGACGTCTTCTCTGGGGTGGCCCACTAAGACAAAGCCTAGCCGTCTGATGCCTAGTGCTTGTTCCACAAATACAAGCTGCTCCTCCCACCACCTGAGCTTGCATAACCATACCCGTCGCAAGCAATCCTAAACACTGTCCACATGGGTATGTGACTCAGTGAGTGCGTGTGGGGCTGACTTTTACAGACCTCAAATTACCACGAGGGGATAGTTGTTCTCAAGACCTAAGTAATTTACTTAATGGGCCCGATTTTTAAGTGAAGGTGGCAGAGGTGGCAGTATTACTAGGAAGGAAGGTAACTACCATCTTCATTATGACACTGGAAGCGTTAAGCAAAGTCCCTTCTTCCTCAGGCGGTACTCCATCCTCAAGCAAAGGGAGAGTCCAGGTTGCTTCTGCTGGTTTAAGGACAGAGAAAAGCACACACAATGTCAAAGATTAAATACAAAACATTGCATTTTTTGGTTTTGCAAGACCTGTAGAAAAGCTAGTAATGTGTCAAAAGGCAGAAGCTCGAATCCTCTCGGATGTCTTCCCAAAGTGCTGAGTAACATTTTTTTGGAGTTGTGCATTTGGGCATGTGTGAGTTATCGTGTGTGGCAGAAATAAAGCACCTTCCCCTTTCTTATTCCTGTTGCATAGAGACACAACCGCGTCATTCACATAAATCAGGCACAATTAGCCAGAGGGCTCAAATTTACAGTGTTTCTGATAAACCAGACGCCTAAGAAATTCTGTGATGGGAAAAGGCTGCACTCTGCAAGAACACAGCGGGTAACAGTAGCCTTGTGAACGATAGCCCAAAGCCTCAGCTTTCGCCTCGGTACCTGAACATCTCACTGTCCTGAGGGAAACATCTGCGGAGCAATTATTATCTTGGAAAGAGCCATGGGAAAATAAAGCAGTCGGTAACACTTGACAAGCGTCCCAGATTCCCACTGAAAGGCTTTGTCAGAACTGTGAACCTTCACTTTATTTAGCTGTATGCGTTTTTTTTTTTCTTTTTGGAGTGGGTAGTAAACCAAAAAAAGTATCCTGTATGTTGCTGTGGTGGGAAATCTCAGCCATGATACCATTCAGCTCAAGGTTGTTATCTAGTGGTTTGTAACCTGGGGAATATGGGAATATTTCTCAAAGGAAAAGCAGGGCTTATCACTTTGTGCTCTTTAGGAGCTTAACTGTTTCTGTCTCTGCAGGTCCCAGCTGGATGAGGCATGTAACACACAGAGGGACAACCATTACTTCATCCTGACCTGCAGAGAGGTTGGATGTGCTTGGCCCCTCTCCACAGGACACAAATTTTATGCCGCAGACACTCTTCTTTTTTTCCAGAGGTTTTATTTTTATGCAAGAGGAAAGGGAGATAGGGACCTTCAGTCGGCACAAATGTCTCTGCTTCTGTCTCTGCCGAATTGGAAAAACTAGCATGGCAGGGCATTAAATACATGCCTGTCAATCACAGCAGGAGAAATGACAGGCCTGCCACCAAGCATGGTGTTTCCTAGCAGGACAAAGTGGATGGCACAGTCCCCAGATGCTGCTCCATGCTCTAGCATCCCTCCTGCTCATAGGTCTCATGCATCAGGGATGGGGTCACAGCTCTGGCTGTGTTGGGCATGGCCAGTTGCCGTGACGGCAGAGATGTGGAAGAGGCTCAGGTTGCCTGCAAAGATGCACCAAGCTATGGAGGAACTTGTGTGTGCATGGGGAGGAAAGGTGTGGGGCACACCACCTGCCTGCATGTAATCCCAAGTGGAAACAGCATGTGAGGCTCAGCAACAGTTCTTGGCACTTGCCTTCAGGGGCTGTCAAAGGACTTTGGGCAGGAGACAGTATCGCTCACCCCATTTTCACAGATGGCAAAATTGAAGCACAGGGCAGTGAAATAACTTAGCTAAGGTCACCCAAGGAGGCAGTGGAGGAGCTGGGAATAAAATACAGGTTTCATGAATCACTAAACCACATTGCTTCCCCTTAGGGCTGTGGATGTATTATAATAGAGCAAGATCCAGATGTGGTTTTTAACTGTCATTCAATACTCTGTGTGATATTACTCTGCCTAAGAAAATATACAAATTTGGACTCCCTGGAGGTTTGACTAGTTCAGGGGAGCATGATTAAGACTGTTTGCTTTGACATTGTTAAGCAGACCAATACACAAGGGGGTGGAGGGCAATTCTCAAAGACACTGGCAGGGCCTGCGGAGCTGCTGAGCCCTTTCTGTACCCAGGACAATGCGTAAGATTTGAGAAACACAATCTCTGAAAATGAAGGAGGAGGCAGAGTCAGAGCAAATAAGCTGGACCACATTAGGAGGTAAGAAGAAAACAGATGCTTGGCAACAAATCTGTGATCAGATGTGCTGTTCCAGTGGCAGCCAATCCCCTTAGAAAGTTATTACTCTCCAGCTGCTCATCTCTGTTCTCTCCATTCCCTTCTCAACCCACCAGCTCAACTGTTTGTTAACTGCTCCAAAAAACAACCCAGGCTGTTCTGAGGGAGCTGGGTTTGGAGGTTATTGCAGAGCTGCCTATGCTGGCCATGTGGCAGAGGTAGTCGACAGTGGTGGTGAGGAGAAGACAGGGCAAAAGTCCAGGGATGGCCGTCTCTCCATGGCTCTGTCACATCTCAGCAGCTCATCTAGCTGCAGTTAGAGAAAGGGGTGTTAGCTGGGTTAAAAAAAAAAAAAATTGCTCTACATGTAAAACTCTTCATGCTTTGATATTAACAGTAAGCAGTGAGCGGGCCAAAACCCCCTAGCCTGAAGCCATAATTTAAATTGATCTGTGTTCACATTTCTACCTCCATGTTTTGGCTGTGGGGCTGGAGAGAATGGAAGAGTTGCATCCTTTAATCAAATTTCTTCATTAAAATTGCCCCCCACCCCACCCTGACAAACTGCAGGTGTTTTTCCTGAAAGGCCTCTTCTTGGAGTCAGATGATTGCACAGCATCTTGGTTTTAGGTAATAATAATAATGAGCTCCTTAACTTTTGGAGTTGGCTTATACAATTAGAAAGTTATATTTAAAAGACTCAAAAACTTGAAATCAAACACTGCCCCTTTGATACTTCTTCATGTTAAATAAACATTTGTCATTTAAAGTTTAATTCCTGATTTCTGCAGCAGAATTCATGTTTTTGAATGTTTGGTCTTAGAAATGCAGATTTCATACTGGCTTAAAGTAACATTCTTCCTTTCCCTCCTGATAGGGTTATGTGATGCCCCTGAGCGACAAAAAAAACCATTATCCCATCTGCATGTTAGGAGGGTAACGGAGACACCTTTGTGCCCAGACGAACAGAACCATCCTTGTCCAATCCATAGACCACACAGATGCCTAAAATTTTGGTCCTGTGAGCTGAAGCCACAATATGATGGTCATGTCATAGGGAGGGTAGCTGCCTGACCAGGAGAAGAAAAACAAGGGCTGAAAAAGGGAAGCAGAGAGCGGCCCCAGAGAAGGTAAAAAGAGACGGAAAGTTGGAAAGTTACAGACAAAAGACAGCACTTTTAAAACAAAGCCAGTTCAGAGGCTGTAACACAGTGTGTCCTTCAATATCAGGTTAGCTGTTCAGTGGCTGGCACTTTGCACCGTGTGAAAAGATCTCAGCTGAAGATCTTTGATAATCTGGCCAGCCGCGGCTTACTTGGGGGCATTATTCCCATAAGCCCAGCAGGCCACTGCGGGGAGAGGGAGGCAAAGCTTTCCCACCACTGATAGGCACCCTTGCTGTCATCCCCTGCTCCCACCTGCAGTGAGTCATGACTCTGGAGACACTGCCCTGGGTGCCGGAGAAATCCACACACCACTACAGTGTGATATTACGGACAGGATGGAAGTGATGCTCTCGTCCTTGAGCCTCATGGTGGGAAACTCTGCCAGGGTTATGGGATCAGGAGGTGCTGGGAGCATGTGGTCAGCAGAGTGCTGCGAGGGTGGGACACACGAGGGGTACATTGGGTCTGGCTGATGAAGGTGACATGCTCCAGGATCCAGGTCTTGATGGAGAAAGAAACTGGAAGCTTGCTGCACCTCACCTGCCATAGCCAGCTGCTGGCTGCACATCTCTTCACAACCCAAATAAACTTTTATATTGCAATAAATGCAACATAGCCAGCCAGGTGTTTGCTTGCTCCTCAGCTGTTGGTAACTGGGGCCCTTACTGTGATACTGTGATGCCTAATGCTTCTGCCCACAGACAGGCTTGACTGCACTGCCCTGTAAAATCGGTTTGGGCTCAGCTCCTCAGCCTGCGGCAATTAGCCTGACTCCCCAGGAGACAGGTGGGGGGATGCTGCATAAGCGTGTTTACAGAAGGATGGAAATATTAAACCTTCAACCTGCTTGTAAATTAAATACTCTGTTAAAACTCTGATCAAGTGCTTGCCCAACCGCCCTGCCATCTCCTCTGATTTATCTCAGCAGCAGATGCCGGCCCTCACTTCGGCGGTGAGCACTGCCAGTAACAAAGCAAATCTATTATTCACCCTCCTCTTTGCCCAGGAAAATAAAAACTCAAGAATGTGGACTCCTTTGGAGGGGGAAGAGGGAGCAGCATTGTTTCATGGTGTGGTGGAAAGTCACTTTATCTTTGCAGAGCTCATGCCTAACCTACCAATGTGAGGTCGAGCAGGTTGGGATGGCGGCCAGCCAGCAAGCAGCGAGCCCTAAAGAAGCCCACAAACCTGCTGGAGAGGGAACCCTGTGCAGCTCCAGCTCTCTCATCTCCCTGGGCAGTGCTGGGTTGTTGGGTGTCACGTGGCGCGACATCTGTTCCTCCAACAAGCCTCCTTCCTCTCCTGGCTGGCTGAATGACCGTCTGCCACTCTTGCTGATGGGATCTGTCCTCACTGTGCTAGCTGAGCACATGTTTGGATGGAGAATTTGGGAAAGTCCATGTCCTCTTTAAAAACTGGAAGTGGGACTTGACTTCTATCTTCATAAATGAGCTTCAACCCTTGTCTGTCACTCAATTCCTGGGCCTGTTGCAAGATGGTATTATATTGCCAAAGTTGCATTTACTCTGTTTTTCTCATCTATCTTCCCTTCTTTTCTCTGCATTCCCCATTCTTTCTTCTATTGCTTTTTACGTTGCAGAAATGAGTAAGGAAGCAGATTCACACGGTGCGAGATGTTAAAAGGAACCTTATGCCACACTAGCATGGATACTGTACCAGAGAGAAATGTGTGTGTCTGCGTGTTTGAGTGCGATTGCACAGGACGACAACCGCAGGATCATGGGGATAAGAAAGCCTGATGGCTTGAATACTGCAGGAAAAACAGCCAGCCTTGATCCTCATTCTGGGAAACAACAGCTGCTGCCAGGATAATTTTATCCTCTTGCTTACACAAGAGAGAAGATCTATTTTACAAACATCCCGTGATCTCCTGGACCCATATATGCGGTCATTCCAGGTCAGAGTTGCATCACTGGAGTGGCAGGTTCATATTCTGACCTGATTTTTCACTCTCTTCCAGCAGACTCTTCCTGCCTTGAATGCTCTGAGCCTAGGGACCATATTCTTTCACCTCCTGATTGAGTTGGTTATCACTGCATTCTTCTCCCAGAGTCTCTCCGTGACTTGCAGGACACTAGGAGAGTTTTGCTCCACCATACTCAGTGTAGTGACTCAACACCGAACAACAAACAACCATGGAAGAAAAGAGCTGGTTTCCCTTCTTGCAGGATGCAAGGTGCTAAAGATAAGATGGAATTCTCATGCCCTTATCAATTCTTATGCTGAAGTATTTATCTTTTCCTGGCATTACACTTCTCACTGTCTGCCTAAGTGCAAAGGAAGAGACACGGATTAATTAAAAAGAGAGATTTCGCAGCTCACTGTCTTTCCACAGCAACTAGCTGCTCTGCTACACCTCTAATCTGCACAGTAACTCTGATGAGCTCGCAGAAACACTTCCCAGATGTAAGTTCCTCTAACGAAAAAACATGGAGAGAGAAATGTCAAAATTCTTCTTAATTTTTTTTGGGGGTGGCAAGAGAAGAGAACCTGAAATATTTCATTTTATAATCAGACACTTCGTTATTTTCTCATTTGTTTGTTTGAAATAACTTTCTGGCTCCACATTTTCTTTTGAAAACATTCAGAAGATTAAAAAAAAAAAAAAAATAAAATCCCCAAGTCTTTCAGAGGAGCTAAAAATCAAAACTGTTGGCATTTTTGGAGAAACCAATTGGCTTCAAAAGAGACAGAAAATGACTGAAACTCAAATAAAACTTTGTATTTCAAGAAACTAAATTCCCTTGAAAATACCATTTCCTTCAGATTCTTCCAGCACCAAAACTCCTTTTGTGTGTCTGTGTATTTTCTTACACTTTTCTTGAAATTGCCAATCACATGTTTTGCTCTGAACTGTAGTTACCACATTAGAAGTGATGTGTGGCACAGCCAAAAGCAAGAGTGCTCCAGATTGCCTCCTGGGGCTCTCCCACAGCGCTGAGGGTGCTGGGGAGGGTGGCTTTCAAGGCACGTTTTTATTTGGTTAGCAACGGTCACTTGGCATCTGTGCAATCAAAGTATTCCCATATTTAACACCGAGCTGTGGATGCTGACAATCAGTGGGTTAATCATTATGGAAATACTGACTGATTTGTGAGTCAAATGTCAGGTGGTGCCAAAAAAACAGAGCCCCGGGACAAAGGACGGAGAAATTCAGCTCTGACTAATGCTGCAGACAAAACGGCTGTTATACAAGAACTTGTCTTCTAACACAGCACTTGGGTCACAGCAGCATCTGAACCACAAGTCCACTCTCTTTCCCCGTGAAAAACGGCAAATGCCATTAGTTGTGATCTGATTTGAGCTGAAGTCTAGGGTTCTCAAAGCCCTCAATGGGGCACAACTTATAGCCCTGATAACAAACTGTCCAGGCTGCTACATAGAGATTAGAGGGCGGGGGGGGGAAAAAAAGGCAAGCTTCAGAATTAACCATGAATGAACTCAGAAAGTAGTTTAGAAGAGAGTTTCTGAGCAGCAGAGAGGAGGAGATCTGAAGCGTGTCCACCATGGGTATAGCACCAGTAGGTAAAAAGTGGTATCAGGTTTTAAGATGATCTGCATCACTCAATGAATGTCAGAAATATCTGTGAAGGCAAGGGCCAGACCTCTTGATTTAGCTCTGCCTTTCTGCAGTCCTGTTTATCGAGGGATGATGAACCAAAAATAGAGGCAATAGTCTAGCATCCAATGCTTGCAGTCCCTCCCCGAAGTAGTTAAAATAAAGACCTCCATCTTCAGCAATGACTCAGGATTTTGAAGGTTTCCAGTTTTGGCTGCCCAGTGTAACAGAGAGTAAAAAGAGCATGATTTCACACAGGATGGTCCTCTCTGAGCACCAGTGATCTAGATACACCACCAGGCCCTTTAGAAAGTCTTGGTTCACCCGTCAAATAATGCTCACAGATTTTTGCCCTTAATCAGCCCTTTCAGTCCGGCCCAGGGCAGCAGAAGATGGAACGTAGCAGTTTTTGGAGGGTGGGAAAGGCAATTTGCAGGGTTCGTTCCAAATAATATTTTTCTGAGCTTAATGTTAGTTGCAAATATATGAATCTGAAAGGATAGGGAGAACAATATGCAACATGCAATTCGGGGTGTGCTTCCCATCCCGTAGGACTGTGTGTATTTAATGTTCGCCACCATTACATCATCTAATTTTGACTTGACTTCTAACTCTGGGGCAATTCAAGATATTTTTTTCAAATCCCCGGCCATGGTAGAGGAGATTGTCTGCTGCTTAAGGGATGATTGTGAGGCACAGCTGGGATGGAGCTTGGATGTGCTGCTAGAGCTTGTGGAAGGAGGCTGACAGCTCTGGATGGCAGTGCATTCTCTCTGTCATAGAGACCGTTCTTGGAGAGAGACAGATCTCCTGCCCTTCAGCAGACGGGGATCCTAAATGGCCAGCTAAGACTAAATGCTGAATTTTTAAATAAAGAAAGGGCAGTATGATGAATCCCATCTGAACAGAATACGGTCATTAACACATCATTAAAAATGCCTAGCGTCTTAAAAATGCAAACAATAAAATCCTTTCAGGAATGCCAGCCTCCCCTTTCTCTTTAAATGCAAATATATTTTTTAGTACATGGTGACTTTTCAATACTCAGCCTGCTTCTCTTTTCCTTCACAGCTACTGCTGTTCCCCAGCTGCATAGGAACAAGATGTTTGCTTTCTGTGCTCTACAAGCAGTGGCACATCCTTTCCTTATCCTCCCTAAGGTTTTACTGCTCAGGACCCAGTGCAAAGCAGATCCTTCTTCATACTCTGACTCTTCTTCTGTGGCTCAGAGAGGACTACAGCTTATGGCCTAACAAGAGAAAATGTCGTCTAAGAGAAAGGTGTGTGCCTCACCAGTTTGTGCCACTAGCCATGAGGTATCTAAAGAGGAAGCTGGGAACTAGGACTGGACCTCAGAATACGTCTCTGGGGACCAAGTGGAGCCCAAGGGTAGAGGTCCATACTGGTTGCGATGTTTGCAGGACAGTTGATCTGTCTTGGTAGAGTGGAATGCTGTCATGCGGTTTGAAATCAGGCGTTTGGACAAACTATGGTGAGAAGTACCAAGACAGGAATAAAGAAATAAATTGGTTAATAGCCTTGACAATCTATCCGAACTATTGAACCACAATGCAAAACACGGAAGGGCTGTGACAGCAATAACATCCCTTTTATATATATCTAGTTCAGCTACTAGAAAATGCTGTTATAGTGGTGTTCCTCTTCCCACCAATTCCCATTTCTTTTTGCATCATACTTTCCTTAGACAATATTTTCTGGGCAGCAAATCCTGGCAGAACTACCATAATCTCACCAATGTTAAAGAAAGAAGAGATGCAGAGGAAGGGCCCTGCAACATCCCAGAGAAGAGTGCACCCATGTTGCAGCAAGGACTGGAAGAGCTCAGCTTGTTGAGTTTAGTGAAATGAAGGCTGAAAAGGATAGGACCGGCTGCCACAGATACATCAGGGGCCTAAATACTGGGGAGGAGAGAGAGCTGTTTAACTTAAGCACAATGTTGGCACAGAAACAGCTGGGTACAGGCTGCCCATGAATGCATCTAGACAATGGGAATAGATGAAAAACAGCAATACAAACGTGAAAAAAAGAAAAAAGAAACCAAGTCATTTTCAGATTATAAAGTCATAGAAATGGAGCTGAGAAAGGCCTCAAGAAACCCCCTCATTTTGAGCTTTTTAACCTTTAGTAATATGACAACTGCTCCTAAAAGAGAAAAGCCAGAGACCATTTTGTCAGTGGGGCCACAATATTTTTCATTCACAGCTTACTAAAAAGAAGATTGTCTCCTGCATGTTCCTCTTATTATTTTCCCCATTTTGGCTGTATGTTTGTGTATGAGAACATGAAATATTGAAATTAATAGTTTGCAGTCATTTCACAGCCCTTCAATCTGACAATGCTTCACGCATAATTGGGTGAGAAATATTGCTCTACTGAAATTGTCTTTTCCAAAGCCCTGTCACAAGCAGCTAAAGCATCCCTCATGCTCGATACATTCATGAGAGAGGTCGTGGGGATGTGATTGCTGCTAACATTAGGACTTGGACTTTATGATTGCTCCTAGCACCAGTCAAGGAGGGAGTCCTGAAGGAATGTAAGACCTGTGAGTGTGACAGTGGTAGTGATCGAGACCTTTCTTCCTGCCCCACCACCAAGCAAAGGGGACATGAGGTGATAGATGGGGAGGCCAGGGAAGTTCTCCTGGAGCAGTCTCAGCGGGCTGTTGGGGGCTGCATGGAGGACTCGCACCAGACCCCCAGGAAGGTGGGAGCTGACCTCAAGGGGTCGTTAGGGTCTGTGGGGCAGTGGGTAAGGCTGAGGGAAACTCAGCCCCAACCTCTTCTCACCCCTGGGCAACAGAAGGAGCGACTAAACTTGCGCCTGGCTCCCAGTCCCAGCTCTGCTGCTCCCCTTCCCCATGCTCCTTCCTCAGAACTGTGGCTGCACCAGCCAATTTCCCCATGCTGCTGAGAAGCCTTGAGTCCCTGCTAGGGTGGTCTGGCTCTGTACAACCTTCCCCGTGCCTTTTTCCTTCTTCCACCTGCTTGTCTAATCTGTTTAGTGGTCATCCTCTTCCAGAGCTGGGACTGGCTTTGGCAGCGGGTAAAAAGAGTGTCCAATAACAACCAAGTCCTCATACACTTGGGGACTAGAGGTGTTACTTTCCTACAAATAAATATCAAAAGGAGCTTTTTTTGGCTTCATGTCTCTGCCTCTGCACAGGAACCTGTGTCACCAGTGGCTTTCCAGACTGGGGTGAGCTAAAGTGTCAAGTCCTTATATTTCACATACCCACATACGCATTCCTTCCACAGGCTGTGAAAATACCCCCGAAAAGCTCTTCTGGGGTTTAGAGCATTACTGTTCCAGTCTACACTGTCATTTAGTTCCCTGGGTAGTAGAGAAATCAGGAGTGGGGAATGCCAGATCTGGCTTTACTTTGGCCGTACAAATGTATTACTGAGTAGTGAAAAGTCAGGGAAAAACATAAATCTCACTGCTGCACTCTGGTGCGTTGGGAGTTTTTGAAGCCCCTCTGGAATCCAGAGACAGTTTGCAGTTTGGAAGGCTAAATGTACTGTAGTGATGGGGCCAAATCCAGTCTTAACACAAGGTCATGGAAGTCAGGGGACTTTCATTTGGAATGTGTTACGAATTGCATCTGTGCTTTAGGTACTTTATATTAGGGGAATTTCTGAGCCAACTTGCCTTTATAAAATGTCAGAATAAAGAACAAGCCTTGTACCGGTGTGCTTTTACTCCTCACCCGGAGCTCATCAGATCTCTGCACGCAGCAAATCACTCCTGCAAGACAATGGTGAAAATGTTTTGCTCTGCTCTGCTGTCTGCTACGGTGTATCTCAAAACTCCCGCAGCCTCTATCACTTCCTGTAACTTTACCACTTTCACCTCCTAATTAGCAAAGTGTATTTTCTCCATTTCACTGAACAGCGAACAGAGCACAGGACTGAACTATATTTGCACTCATGATGGTGCACCCCCAACATCCGCTCACTTCTGCCCAATGTGAGGGTCCGCATACCCCACAGAAATCCCTCCACAGGCAAGTCAAACCTGTAGGTGGAGAAACACACTGGGGGTCTATACTGCTGCATCACATCAACGTCTGCATGCACGGGGTGGGTGTGTGTACTTTGAAATGAGTGCATATATGTCTTACTCATTCAGGGTTGTACTGACAGCTCTTTCAAAGCCTGAAAGCAGAATGAGAGTGTCCTACCACATCATCCTCCACTAGAAAGCCAGACTGGGCCGCCTCCAGGATTTGCGAGTGCTTTCCTGTTCAAGCAGAGCTGCGTTGCTGGTGAGCAGGTACAGCTGTCCTTGTCATGCTCTTCTTCCTTGCAGCAGTTATGACAAGTTCCTGGCCCTGCGGAGGTCGGGACTCTGGTGAACTGCAGCCAAGACATCAAATGCTATTCAAGGCTCCTGCAAAGTTGTTGCATCTCAGACATCCCAGCTATTTTAAATTTAAAACACAGCTTTGGAAGGCATGTTACTTCTGCAACGTTCTTCCCATTACACCCATGTGCACGGGCTTGGCTTTCCAAACAACAGCTCTACTGAGGAGCTTTGTTATTAATAAGATGGCTGTGTTTATGTAGTTTAAGTGATGTTAAAATTAAAGTGAAGTTATGATTCAGCTGACTTCAAGTTTTCTCAGCTCCCTTCCTTCGCACACACAGTTTGCCCTGCACTTGTTTGCCTTGGCAGGGACTGGACTTAATAGTAACAATTTCATCTTCCATTTATAGGCATCTGCACGCCATGTTATTCTTTTAAAGCAGGACACTTCTGAGAGCTGGGCAAGGGGAACATGTAAAGCCATGCATGCAAAGGCAAAAATCTTTACAGGATCTCAGCTTCTTCACATAAGGAATAGGTTTATCTCTGCCCTTTGGGAAAAATAAACAGAAAAGGAAAAATGTCCCCTCTCTGACTTTGGATCTTGAAAAAGAAAGGAAAACAGTCACAAGCCTGCAATGTTTTACATTCAGTGTAAAGTGCTTGGCAAACTTCCAGTGCAAATGTAGGAAAGTCGTAAACTGGTGGAGTTTCATATATCAGCAGAGATATTGTCTGCATGGAGAGATGTACCCATTTTTTTCTCAGACATTTTGGGATGGAGAGATGTACTCATTTTTTTCTTAGATATTTTGATTTCAAACGACCACCGTACCAACATCTGTCTCTTCCAGGAGACAGGGCTGGGGTTCCCACTGAGACTCCCCAGCACCTGAGCGCTGTGCAGCCCATGGAGAATTGCCTCTTCCCTGTTGATCTCTAGCCAGCCCTTCTTGCAGGTTTAGCCTTTGAACCAGTGCTCAGGCTGGAGCTTCTGGATGATTTTTTTAAAAAAGTAATGTAAGGCTGTTTTTTTTTTTTTTTTTTTAAATTAACATTTAAAGGAGAGTTGTAACAAGGGTTTGACATTTTGGAAACCAAGACTCCAGGGGGATCTTTCAGCTTTGCCTTAAAGGTCTGTAGAAAAGGAAAGAAACATGAATGAGATCCTGGTTGCAGCAAGGCCAAGGGGAACTGCAGCCACAGTATTACCTGGTGAGAGCAGTCTGACACTCTTAAAAATGAGATTTGTCCTCCCTCAGTGCCACTGAGTTCCCTCTGCTTCACCTCAGCACAAGTGGAAACTCAAGCCAGACATGATAAGCCTGGAGCTCATCATCAAACTGGTAAAATGAGGTGGATGGGGAATTACGGAGTCCTTAGTGTGAGAAGGAGGTAGTTTCGCTTCAGCTAAAACCTAATTGCCTTTGCAGTGCAGGCATCCCTCCTTTCCCAGCACTTTCCTCAACACCCTCTACCCTACCCACAGGACCCTAAACACTGCCAGATCCTTGGCTTAACATTGGTTGAGATGGGGCTCCTGGCTTCCCAGCATGACTTTGCTGAGAGGCCCTTGTCTTCAGGACCCCTAGGCAATGCCTGGTCAGACTGCATCCTATCTGCAGGATCTCAATTTGCATGGAGGCTAGGGGTGATACGCAACAGTGCTTGTCCCAGGCAGTCTTCACCACCAGGGACAAACAGAATAGCCGCTACCTGCCTGATGTGTCAGGACATCCAAATCTTGATGTCCACGTGGCCAATTCTGGACTCCAAACTCATGCTAACAGCACATCTGACTTGCTGAGGTTTCTGATCCTCGTCAAAGCAAATGCAGGCTTGCACTTTCTCTTTTCACTCAAGAACTTGGGCCAGTGCTGCTCCTTTCAGCTCCTGGGATGGACAGCAAAAGCCACAACAGCAAGCCCCTGGCAACGAATCCAGCCTTAGTGTGCTTTTCTCGCTAAGTGCCATTTGACTCCTGTGCCTGTATGTGTGTCTGCTGTGTAACTCCACATACACGTCACATCCCTGTCCCCAGTCTGCTTCCCATTTGCTAGGAACCAGATTCCCTGCTGTTTCTGGGGGACTTTCTCTGAGCTGTTCAGCTGTGACCCAGGCCTGAGGCGTTTTGGATGGCAGTTCGTGAATCTCACACTGCAGCGACTGACCACAATCTGAAAGCCTCCCAGTGGAAGGCTGCTCTTTAGGAGTGTGTAATGCTCCCTTCCCAAAATTACTGGTTACTCAGTCACTTCTGCATAAACAGGAACTTTGTCCCCAGCTCCTTTCCAAGTGCTGCAGGGCCAGCAGCTGGCATGCTATCCTATCATCTTTAAGACAGCATCAAGAGCCAAAACATCAGATATGCGTATTGTGTCCTGGCTTTCCAGTAACCAGATTCACTTGCACTTTCACTGATGATACAGTCCCTGGAGTAAAAACGCCCATATTTTGCACAAAATTGGCAAGCTGGGACTGCAGCTCTCCTCTGCTCACCCCCAGCAGATGATCTGCCTGACTCCAACTGGAAGCTCTCTGGGGCAGAGGGAGTAATAACTGTGAAACGATGAAGTCACATAGGGCCTGTTTTAAGTAAAGATGTTGCTTCTCCTTACAGACTTTGCCTACTCCTTAGCTCTGGTTGCTGAGGAGCTGGCTGGGAGACAACCTATGTTACTGCTTCAGGAACCCTCAGCAGTAGGTGTCCAAGCCGCTCCCCAGAGCTGTGATGGTGCTGGGGAGAAGGAATCCCTAATATGGTTCCCTGGAGCTGCTGCTTGTGAGTCTTGCATGCACACTGCTCTTCTGTTTGCCTAGAAGCTGGTTCTGCATGTTGAGGATTGATCTCTACATCCCAGGTGGGCCCTGGGGACTCCTCGCCATGGCCTATCAGCAGCCTTGCCTGACCCAAGCACACCTTGCAAGGCATACACTGCCACCCTGAACAGCTGCCCCTTCCTTTCTCCATGAGGCTGGTACCTTTTAGGCAGTTGGGGATTGGAAAAACACCTGACGCACTCTGGAAGTATTTGGCCTGTATTTGTGCAAGTGGTAAAAATATTTTTCTCTGCTGTTTCTATGGACCTGGAATAGGGATACTCTCAGTGTCCTGTTCATTTTGTCTGGGGCAAGGGCGTGGGGCAGGCAGGCGGGTGAGTTTGTAATTCCTAATCCGGGTGCAGCTAGTGGGAGGATAGTCCTTTTACCCTCCTGTGGTCCCTTCACCTTCTTTCCTCCTTTTCAACCAGCACTTTCCACCTCGACATTTCCCCTCCTTCAGTCATCTTCAACCTCATATGCCCTCAGCCTCTCCCTTAAATCTCCTGCTTCTCTCTCCCACTCCCCAATGCCTTTCTGCCTTCTAGCTTCACCTCTGGTGTGCTTTCTACGTGTGTCAAGCTGCTGTCCTCTTGTTCAGCAGCAGCCTCTGCAGCTGCTCTGACTTTCTTAGCTTTCTTGACTTTCTTTTCTTTTGGCCTCCCCCTGAACACCTGGAGGTGGCAAAACTCAGAAGGATGCCCAGCAGAAAGGTTTCTGACCCACCGCTTCCCCAACGGGAGAAGTTCAGGTTCTCTTAGGCAAGTTTTGGGGATGCTCTGTCAGCAGAGTAGATGCGGAGGCCCATGGCACTACCCTGGGAAATCATTAACTCTCCATGTGAAATGGGCAAGATGCTGTGAAGAAAGCATGTGAGCACAATGGTCTTCAAGAAATGCCTTGCAGGGGATGACAGGAATCATAGGGGGAAGAGAAATGGACTAGAAAGCAGAGACAAGTTCAGGAAGAGCTGAGCAGCCAGGAGAGGGATAAATAAACTCAATCAAAAAAGGGCAGAGGCCTGATGAGACCTGCCATGGAAGGTTTTCAGAGTCCAAATGAGAAGTAAAAAGCTCTGGGGTGCTGGTTACAATATATCTTCAGTGGGTGGTAGGAAAGAGTCTGAGTGAACAGAAGAACAGACGGATGGCACCCCTTCATCCCCAAATTGTGACAGGCTGCTCTATTTAGAAGGCATTAATTGCAATCAAACAAAAGAGTGGTTTGAGTGTTTGTTGTTTGCGTTTGTTGTTGTTGTTGTTGTTGTGGGCTGTTGTTTTGGTGAGGAGCTCAGATGGGTTTAAATCACACACTTTAGCTGCACTGCAAGTCAGAAAAAAGGCTTGCTCTTGTCCATTGTCAGTTGGACCTGAGGCACTAGAGATGGACTTTCATCGCCCAAGGCCTAACAGTCCGTCTGTGGGAGTCCAGGAAACTGAGCAACATGGAGCTCACAAATCCTAAACAGCAGCCTCTGTCCTTGAGAGAGAGAGGACCCCTTTCTAGCTGGTATGTTGTTGTGAAAAAGTAGTGAGAATGCAGCTTGGTTTCATGTCACTGCCAGGAAGAGAGAGACAAAGTGGAGGCAGTTCAGAGGAAGGATGACCAAAATGACCAGAGGTGGTTGACCTAGCTTGGTTTCTGGGCTGCAATTGAGAAAGTGAAATCTGCCCGGCTTGGCCAAATGACAGTGAAGAGCTCAGACTCACAATCAAGTTGCCATGTCTTCATGGATATTGGTTGAGAGAGGCAGTACCAGAGTCTTGATAAGAGTCTTGATAAACCTGCAGATCACTGAAGGGTGTAAATACCAAGGCTAGAGAGGAAATGGTCTTGGCTCTGGACCAGGTCATGGCTCAGACTCATGGTTCTCTTTTGACTTTACCACTGCAGATGTCCATACTGAAAATGAGTTACCTGCATGCCTATATCAGAGGCTGGCCTTCACCCCATCACCACTGGAGCCACACGAAACACGAGAGCTCTTGTTCAGTGTAATTCCCTCCTCTTTGGGTCCTGAACTGTAATAAACATGGGTTGGCATTGTCTGTGAACCAGAAGCTTGAATGCATATCCTTGAAGGGAACAGCAAAATGCTGTTGAAAAATGACATAGCAACACTGGGGTGGAATGTTGACCAGGGAATGGATGGTCTTGGTACCTCACAGGACAGAGGAACAGGCTTACCCATGTTGAGTAGGTTTTTCCTCCTGATGTAGCCTAGTGGATCAACTGAGGGGATAACTAAATCTTTCTGAGTTTGAACAGAAGCATCTGATCCTATGCAAGCTCTCCATGAGTGAAGCTGCCAGAGCCTCGTAAGAGGTCCTTGGAGTTAACATTGTCTTAATAAACTCGGAACAGATTGCTTTACATGAAACTTTTGTTTCCGGATGTGTGGAGGCTCAGGCAGACATCACAGCAATTGTGCTTAGAACATATTTTCAAGATCTCCTTCCAAAACACAAGGGCAAGAAATGTCAAAAGCAACCAAACTAAGCTTCCAACATAATCACCTGACTTCAGGAGATGAGGCTCTAGACTTCAGCTTACAACAAAAGGATTGATAAATTTTTTTCCCCCTGCTTGTCAAGTTGAACTTCACAAATTGCTTCAGTGATTTCTACTATTGTATGTCCAGAAAATTCCTCTCTGTAGGCTCATTAGCATAATATTCCTAATGGGAAGCCTAGATCCAAGTCCATTCTGCTGAAGTGTCCCTGAGCAGGGAAGGATGATGTACATTATCTGCCACTTCATCTTCTCCCACTCAGACACTTTCAAGGCTGCCTTTCCTCTTACAGGAAGATCTCTCTTTCTTCATGGAATCTGGCACTGCTTTCTCAGCCCAGCTGTCTTCCATCAGCACAGGAGCGTGGGGCAGAACAGGCCTTGTAAACAAGGTGGTGATGCACTACAGAAGAAGGCTGACCTCAGAAACATTTGGATTCCCAGTTTCTGGTCTGATGAGCTGAGCTACCTGAAGCTGTAAGACAGACAGACAGCAGTATCCCTGTATTCAGCTGGCTTGCAAGCATCCTGCAGCCTGCCTTCTCAGGGGAGAGAGAAATCAGAAAACAGCCACCACCACCTAGAGAAAAAATGTATGTCCTGTCATGCATCAGTGAAATTGATGGGAATAAATAGAATGATGCTGCTCCACAGATGGTGGGGCAATAAAATGGGCCCTACCTGGCCTCAAATCTTCAGTCTTTTAGTATATTTCCTGATTCTGTGGGTTACAGCTGCCCTGTTGCATATATATGGACATAGCATTTAATGATGCATAGGAGAGACTGAACAGTATTTATCTCCTCATTGCCAACGCCCCCTTTATCTTTGTTTTAAAGGCTTGATTCAGCCCTGAGAAATCTCCTGCCTCTCATCTTGCTACAGGTCAAACTAAAAGCACCCCCAGAAAGAGGAAGCCATTCATATTTATTTTAGTTAATTGCTTGTTTATGTAATTACTCATTCTTAAATCTAACTTACAGTAAAATCTTAACTGCTATTGTTACAGCTTCCAGCATGTCTGTCCCAAGAGTCATTTGCTGGAGCTGGGAAGGCAGCTTTGTAAAGGTGAGCTTCAGTCTAGCTCTGAAAGTCAGTATGTCTGACCTACAGAAACTAGGTCAGATACCTTCCCAGTCAGATCCAAGAGCCACTTGTCTTCCAAGTCCTTCACTATAATTCACTGTAATAAAGAAAGCGGAAGGGGGATGCCAGGAAGGATTTGAGGTTGGTGAGTGTAAAACAAGGACGGCTTTTAGAGGTAAGCATCTGTTTTTTGACTTCGCCACCTCTAGCATAGGTGTATGGCAATGTATGTCCCTGTATATTAAAAACAAACCAAAGCAGAACACTGTTTGAGTGTGGGAGAATAGTCACATGAAACATGTTCTTTACCATACAGCAGAAAGTGCTCAGATGAGACCAGGACTGGGGCAGGTGGCATGTCTTTTTAAACCAGAGTATTTTAAAAAAGGTGAAAGAATCCTTTGCACAGCCTCCTTAAACAAGAAGGAGTTTATTTTCCCAAGCTAGTTTCCCATCATGTCTCTCTTTTTTTTTTCTTTTTTCTTTTTCTTTTTTTTTTTTTTTTTTTGATAAGTGCAAACAGAAGAAAACCATTGTAAAAACCTACTTGGACCTGTGGGGCTTTGGAAGACCTTAGCAATGCTTACAGCACACCTCAATGCCTTAAGACTGAGATATTTTTCTCTTGCACTGAAGAAACACATGAGTCTCTGTTTTGAATTTCCACTCCAAGGATAAAATGGTGTGTCCCGTTAGGCTAAGACGGCAGCGGGGGGGCAGGGATTGCAGCTAACAAAAGTTAAAATGAAAGCAAACAAAGGATTTGCTAAGCTGCCTTGAACGTTGTGTTAGTCTTTCACCCATTCCCAGCTATTAGGTGTGACTCTGCCTGAACTGGCGGGGTCTGCCAAAGGATCAGGTTCTGGCCAAGTTTATTTTGGCATTAGCTAGCATAAACCCAGGGACAGAGCTGGAAGTCCATCCTCATCCAAGCACCCTTTGGGATACACCCTCCCTGGTCCAAGCTGAGCCAGACTGGCAGGAGACAGTGTTTATGGATGCATGCACATCTGAAGACCTAGCTCAGGGACAGCCCAAGCTCTGCTTCTTTTCTAAATGTCACCAGAATTTGTCTTAGAAAGCCAGAAAGGTACCCAACCCCTGGTGGCTTCCAGTTTCCCTTCAATCAAAGACATCTTTCTGAGAGGAAACCTGGATGAGACAGGACAGTTTGCTTTGGGATTATCTCCAGTGTGTGCCTGGACTTGGAATTGGACATGGCAAATGCATTGTCCAGACAGAAAAGCAGAGGACACTGTCTCGGTGACCGGTTGGATGCCTCTAAACACATCCCTGGAGTTTTACGGGACAAGCCTGGTGGTTGTCTCCTAACTGGCAGAAATGGCTGGTATCTCCTAGGCAGTTTCTGCCTCCATGTTTCTTGACATCTCTTCCAAATGTGTGGGTATCCTAAGGAGGAGACACCGTCTGTGGTAGTGTGGAAGAAGTGGGAGGGAGGGGGAAATAAACCTGGAAAGCGTAGCAGTTTAGTCTTTGCTTTCAGGGACAGAAGCTGGCAGTTGGCTTTGTAGTAACCCACATGACAACAGGAATAACATCAGGCATAATTAGACAAGGTGATGGTATAAGTTCAACTCTTTCCCCTCAAAGCACCCAGCCCCCTCAACCCATTTTGAAACAATGCACCTTTTGTGTTCTCCAAGTAGCTTTTTAAAACACAATTGATTTCTTTCTTCCCGGTCATAGAAAAGAGCTTGCTGCTTGGATAACGAATGTTGAAATTTCTCAGGGAGGATGGAGGCTGGGGCAGGGAGGGGACAAGACAGACACCCAGCTTCTTCTTAGGTCCTCTGCCAGAACACCCCTACCTCTCACGACCCCCCAGATAATCATTGCTCCTTGTTACTACAACTTTAAATGCTCTTCCTTTCCACCCTGCAGCCCACAATAGTATCCCCTATCGTCCTGGTGTTGGAGGTATATGTGATATAGTCTTGCCTTTTCCAAGGTCTTGTCAGGTTATGGATGATTGGTCATGCTTCATCTGCCCAATAAAGCCCATCAAAGAATAGCAAAAATTTTCCCTTGCTGTCTCCTTCCCCTAAGTGTGACCTGACTGAGAGGACTACTGTGCTGGATTTTAATGGAAATTATCTAAGTGTGTGGCTCCAGCCCTCCCCGCTAGCTCCCTGCTCTTTAAAAAGCTGAGACTGAAATATAATCAGATTTTCTTTAATGATGGGGGACTGAGAAAATGTATCCCATGAAAAAGAACTTTGTGGGCAATCCAGGTCTCACACCATAAACAAAATCAAGTCACTATATATTAGCATAGGGAAAGCTTCAACACAGGAGAAACCCTGTTTATACCCCCTCCTTACCACAGATTTCCAGCCAGTCCATTAAACTACTTTGTACCTACCTCCATGTAGATGTATGTTTATGTGACTTTACTGAGTAAGAGAGTTGGATGGGGAAAGGCAGCACCAGGTCAAAAAAGGACCAGGTTCTGAGTGCTATGATTTCAGTTTGAGGTGGTTTTGGGTCCTTTGCTGAAATATGAGTCATTTTAAAACTACTAAGCTAGGAACTGTGGGGTTTTTATTGGTTTGGCTGTTTGGTTTTGTGCATCTTTAAGGCATTTAGACATGAAGTGTGATGCCAACCACTGTAGTATTATTAACAATTTAAGTGTTTGAAGACTGCAAGTGACTGTGTAATGTTAAATAATATATCCATATATGTGCGTGCATGTGTGTATCATTGATAACTTTGAAATTGGTTTATAACTCTACCAAGTTTACTCAAATCTAGCTTCTTTTTAAGGTCCCCGTGAGATTCCCGAGCAATCAAGTTTGAAGACTTGCAGTGCAGTCATGTAAATAAAACTTGTGAACAGCGGAGTCTGACAAAGCAGTCGTGAGAACTATTCATCTTGTTAATAGGCATAGGAAAATTTCTTCCAGAAATGACCCAATAGCTGTACACGTAAGAAAAAGAGAATCAAAAATTATATTCTCAGCATGTTTTTTTTCAGTGCTCCTAATTTTGGGATAGCTGTACATGTTCTTTCCTCAGGCAGGACAGTCATTATTTTGGGAAAGAAATGCCTGCCCTGACAATCTTTAATCCCAAACTGGTGCCTATTTTTTTTAGAACTGGCTTGAAAATATTGAAGCAAAATTTTTGGGAAGCTGCTTCCCCCTGCTCATGTAAGGTTTTGATTTTGCCACCCTAAAATGTCTGAGAAGTTTCAGACCAACAAGTGAATGTTCCAGAACTTACGAAGCTGTGGCAACAGGGGATTGATCATAAACTCTTTTCCAAACATAACTGCTAGGTTAACTGTTGACCGGATATTACCCAGAGAGTATATTTTATTGACTGTGAATTCATTAATAGTTAACTGGTATGCAGACATTGAAACAATGCGCTGATTCTTCATATTGAATCCTATCTCAGACAAATACAATAAGATGCCACGGTCTGTTGCTTTCTCAGCTCAACATTGCTGAGTGTTGATGTCAGGGAAAACTTACTTGGTTAACAGCATTCCTAGAGCACTCTGTGAGACTGAAGGAACTACAGAAAACTCAGAGGCTTCACTGAGATACAAAAGCCAAACCTGAAAAACAGCACAAGACAAGGAAAAAAACCAAACAAAACCAAAAAACAAACCAAACAAAAACCAGGAAAAATATGATGGGGGTCCAGAATTGAAAAATGTCACTGGGGTTCCCAAGTCAGTAACATGCATCTTGAGGAAAGACACAGGCAAAGGATCAAACCCGCCTGCTGTGCTCCAGCATGAAGCAAAGGTTTCCTGCTATGAAATGTTACCCCTGCCAGAGAGATTCCTTGGATGTCTTTTAAATGGTTACCTGTTTATATGTTTGGTTACCTGTTTATATGACTAGTTTTTTCTCCTGCAACCTGGAGCTTTTGATTTCTCAACTTTCTTCCCCAGAAGTGTGGAGAGGTGTTTGTAAACTTCATTGCCTTGCAAGGCAGAGAAAGCATGAATTCATCTGCCTGCAGAGATTTGAAAATGCTGAGTGCTGAATGCGAGTGGTACTCGTAACAGAGTTTGGTTTCTGAATGCTGATGTACCCAGAAACACATGAAAAAGCGTTTGTGTTTTAGAGCCCTATTGAACACCAGGAGGACAAACATTCCGTATCTGTTGAAGGCCAGGATCATTGCCATAAGATTAACTAGAAAGGAAAAACACGTGGCAGCTGTCCAGGAAACACAGCTATCGGAAGGTAAACAGGCATAAGCAACCAGAGACTCCAAAAAGTTGCCCTACCAACAAAATAAGAGATATGACCCTCTCTGAAGGCCCTGTTTTCTAGAAGCATGTATCTAAATAGCGAACAAATTGAAATATTTAGGGCTAAGGATTAGCTTTAAGGCCATTGGTGAAGCCAAGAAACAGGGGCAGCTCTGGCTGAAGTTTGAGGGTGGTGGTACGCTGAGCATGGTGCTTTTGAAAGACCAAAGAATGCATTTCTGCTCATGCCAGCCCCTAAAGAGAGAGACACTGACTCTCCCTATCCTTTTCTGCAAAAAGTAATTGTTTTTTCTTGCAAGATGTATAAGATAGTGAGGACAGAGGGACTTTTCCACCCCTGATTCTAAGATTATGTTTGTTGGCTTTGCTGTGTTCCTATTCCAATCATAGCTGAGCTGCCTGGGCAGAAAGGGTATCTGTGCATTTCTGATAGATTTTGTCCTAGGGTCCATCAAATTGCTTTGTGCATGTATTTGCCTGTTAGCACCCCAAATAACTACCACTGAAAATACTTCATTTTCTTGCACAGTGTGTACTTACCTTCTATCCATTTTGAGCCTGTGATCTGCCAACAGTGAAGAAGTATTTCCGATTTACGGACATCTACTGTTTTACCTCCTCACTCATGGCAGCAAGTTGCACTTAATCGCGCATTTTGGGTAGCCTTGAAAATGAAACAGGAGTATGCAAGTCAATAAGACACCACTTTTTGCCTGCCAAAATTAAACCTCTGTCCTTGTTTTAATGTAGTCACTCTTTCTATAAAACGTTAAGTGCATTTTTTTAAGAGGAGTCCTCCTTAACAGTACGATACAACACACACACAAAAATTAAACTGGTTATTTTGAAAGAATTACTCTATACTGCAGACAAAGGAGATCTTTGCCTAAAGCCACTCTGAAAAAATTACCTAAGGACTTGCATTGCTCTCTTTCACTGAAGCGTAAAAACCTGCAGGCATTGTTAAACTTCTCTTATGATGGCCCTTAAGTCTATAAACTGAAAAAAAAAAAAAAAGAAGAAAAACAAAAGCTGTGGTGGTAATGAGGCACAAATGTATTCCTCGTGTATTTCTTTGGCTTAGAGGGGAAAACGCAAAAGAAGACTTCAGCCCATTGGATCAATCATACAAGGAAGGTGGCTTAATATCACAGATCACAAAAGTTGGGAAAGCCAAAGAACCTGGATGTTAGTGGGTTGCATGGGATCTCATGCCCATTTTGCAGCTGTGTGTACTGGATATCTGTGGATGGCAAGGAACTGCTCTTGATTTACAAGCGAGTTAGCAGAGAACTGATTTGCTTTATGTGGACAGAGATGTTCAGTTTCATTGCACACATCTAATAACCATAGGATACCTCAGCAACAGTTCTAAGGACAAAATACTACAAGGGTTGGTGCAGTGTCCGCTCTCATCATTCATCTATCTGCTCTTCACTGCCTGTCTCTCAAATTTGCACCAGCGAACAAAGGAAGGATTTGTGAAGAATCTGCAGCTGTATCAAGCTGCTTTGCTATTCCAAATACATCTGTCTCTGGGTAGTTTGTGGAGCAGTGGGACACTCATTCCTCCTTTATCTTTCCTCTCCTTTGGAACAGGTGATAGGTAGACTAAACCGATGTATCAGTAGACCCTGTTCGGTATATTGGGGTGGCTGTGTTGAACTGAGGTGCTGTGGTCTAATTCTGTGAATGTTCACATGCTGTGGGACTAGCTGTTAGGTTGGGTGCATTGCAGTATTGTAGACATAATTATAAAAAATCACACCTCATGTTGGCTGCATTACTGAAAAAAAAATGACCTGTATCAATCATACCATGTGTTTGATCTGCAATTAATGAAAATATATATTCATTAAGCCATTGTGCTTTTCTAATATTCTGGCTATGAGAGAAAAACCATGTATTTTTCTTTATCTACAGTTGTTATAAATTCATTGCTATGGTATCCATACCCTGGTGTAGGACTTTGGGTTGTAACAAACTACATCTCTGACTTTAAATAGAAGATAATTTGGGCTGTTTGAAAATATTTGGTTTGTTTTTAGTACTTACTTTGATATTTCCTGACCAGATTGAGACTTATGTGCAAGATGGACGATGTTTTACGTCACAAAACACTGTGACTGCATTATATTTGTATTCTGTGTACAAAAGCCAACCAATGTGACTAATATAATGGAAGCTATTTGTGGGGCTCAAGTTTATTATGCATCTAGTTCTGGAAATCAGACTGGTAGTGCAAGCCTGGGAACAGCTCCAGCTCTAGACTGCATCCTTCTGCCTGCCTAGCTCCAGATAAGTAGTCTAGTTTTTTTGCCAGGGACTTTGCCCAAACATCCTTTTGGAACTGACACGTCCTGATGCTGAAAGACCTTCCCAGGGAAGTTTCAGCAGGGAGGAAATGGGAGAATATAACATCTCATAAACTCCCTATGACTCCAGAGCAAGGCCCAAAGGCTATCATTACTTAGATGCATGCTGCTAGCGTCATTTCCAAAAGAAGATCTCAATTTATTGTGTGTTGGGAGTTTCTAGGGTCAGCTCCATCCTGCTATGTGGTATAACAATGCGTCAGTTGTACAATAGAAGTAACCTCACAGTATTCATATGTCACTTCAACAAGAGAGCAGAAAAAAATACTCTTGTAGTTACAGCGGTTTTTCTGACATTTAATTCTTACACGGCAGGCATCAGTGCTTTAATGGGGAGATTTTTGGACTGAAAATAAAATAATTAATAGAAACCATTTATAAGTCTGTATTTCCTATCCTTGACAAACTCACCCATTTCTTTCTTTTTTTCCCTTTCATTGTCTTGTCACGTCAGAGACAATTATAAGGGACAGACCTCATAGAAGACAGCATTACATGGGTGGGCTCTGGACTACTGAGCTTCTGTTCTGTTCTGGAGATCACGGAGCTCAGTTTCATTATCTTTGCCCTCCCCCTAACACCATGAAAACCCTGAAGTAAAAGCCCAGAGGTAAATTTTTTAGCCTTGCTTCTGGGTTAATGGATTCTGAGATGGAAGGATAAGCTCTTATTTCTCAGTCAAAGACCAGTCACAAAGCAGTTTCTATTGTGCTGAAAAACCAAATGGCCACATATGGCAGAAGAGACCCTCTTGCATAACAATTACCTAATATGTCTAAAGTTTGGCCAGATATGTGTCCACTCCTGATCTGATAAGAGCAAGACCACCCGTCAGAGAAGCTCTGCCAGGTGGCTGCCGTACTGTTACAGAGCTCTTGAAAGCAGAAATGGCAAAATACAACCATTAGCAGAAGCAACACAACAGGAAATGCTCCCAGAGAGAAGAGACAGAGGCAGAAAGTGAGCAAGGAGACAAGGGTTAAGGAGGAGAAAGATAAGAAGTGCTGTCTTTCAGGCTGAGCAGTGGGAAGACTGTCACAGGATGACACTTTCTGAAAAATCCCGGTGGACTACAATGCTGCAGGGACTATCTTGCAACCAGACATGGAAACCTCTTTCTGGCTCAAGGATGATGCATATTTGAGGGAAAGTGGGTTTAAGATCTTGGCTGTGGAGCCAGCATGAAAGTTGGAATGGTCACACTGGCTGCAGCTGTAAGGGCATCCATGCCATTTGAGGTGGCCCCAGGTTTGCAGGCTTTCATACTTTATCACTACTCCTCAGTGTTGGGTACGGAATTTGGGGAAATAAAAAATAGTTGCACAAAATCACAGCTCCTAGTCACTAGTGACCAACAACCAGATGGTTAACATAAAAACAACTCTGACTGCACAGGAGCAATCAGGAGACATTCGTGTGTGCTCCTACAATTCAGTATAGCATAACTAGTGGTGAAACAGGTGTTTATAGGGCCTGGTAAGTACTTGGCTGGATTTGTAGACAGATATCTAAAGATCACCAAGATAGTTCAAAGGGATAATTTTCTGAAAAATAAGTGTATCTCTGTTGCCTAAGGAGGCAACCTTGATTACCCAATTAAACTATTACCTTATTGTATTTAGGTAAGCATAAATCCATAGTGACACCTTCCCTGGTGTCCCACTAAATTTTCAGTTCCAGAGGTACTTGGGAGCATAATGTAAAATGAAATGAAAACCCATCAAATTAACAGGTACCATCATCAGCAGGCTGGACAATTAACTCCTGCCATTGATGCCTTTAGCAGCTTTCTGACTAAGGAGAGTGTTCCTCATCCTTGCTTTCCTACCTTCTTTTCTACAAGGGGCAAGAAATACCATTACAGAAGGTGAGTGTCATATCAACTGAGAAGACCCTGACTGCCTTCTCTGCCACGTATTGCAGTGCAGAAACAAGCTTCCATAACAACTGCATGATGATCAACACTCCTTTCTGGGAACTGGCATAAGAGCAGCCTGACATAACAGCTGACTTGCAATAAACAGAGCTGGATACATTTTGTTCCTTGTTTTTTGTGGTATCCCTAGAATTTGATCTCAGAGGCCTTCTTGTTGGTGCACATAAAGATGTTCTGGGTTGTCCAGGACTGGGAGGATTTATCAAAACAGGGGAAGTAAATGGTTAAGGCTTGTCTTAGAGCAGTTGTTCAACCTTAGTCTGAGAACGAAATTGCCCTCTAAGTTGCTGGAAATGTTTAGTTCTTAATCTTTTCCTCAGTTGATCATTGTCCATAGAATAAACGCCCAACACTCCTTGGTCCTTTAATTGTCCTTATCTGGGAAATGTCATCTTTCACTGCCTAGAGAATGACTCTCAAGTTCACGCAACAATGTATGATTGGAGCAGGCTAGTGAGAGAGACAGATTGGAGCAGACTAGATTGGAGCAAGCTAGAGATTTACCTTCTTGGTAAATTTAAACCATGGCTGGGGGAGGCAGGGTACCAGAAGGAGGTGGTGGAACTGATCACAAAAAATCAAATCAGAAACTTCTTCCTCTACTCAGGCCTTTCACATGTGGAGCAAGGGATACCTGAGCAGCCGCTGTCCTCTCTGCTTCACAGGAACTGCTACTAGAAATTCTTTAGCTCTCTAAATACTATCTGGGAGGACTGTGAATCAGGAGGTCACTGCAATAGGATAATCTTAGCAGCCATTTCCAAACCCTCCTGATCAAAAGGAGTGAACCTAATAAAATACTAGTTTAACAAACAGAGAACAGCAACTGAATATTTACGAGCGAATAAATTCTCCATCACTTCCTGTTGTGACCCGTGATGGATCAACCTCATGAGGTTCAGAAGTTTATTTATAATCTGTAAGACAGCATGTCTGAGGGTCCAGATGCATGGGACAGCACACCAATTCTGAGCCCTTTCCCTGCATCCTTGGCCAGTGAGGCTCCATATGCAGACAAAAGTCTCCAAGGAGTGTAAAGGCAAGGATGTGGCCCAGGTTAGTGAGCATGCCCCGCTTTGCAGCATGCCTTGTCACGGACCTGCAAACTGCTGCTCTCAGTTGCCTTTGGAGTTTCTCTGATCCTAGAAGTGTATAATAGTTTAGGTTGGAAAAAACCTTTAAGACCGAGTCCAAAGGTTTTGGTTAATGCCTGATGAGTCAAGAGGAGGGGGTGTACTGGGTGTGTGAGGGAAGGCATTATGCCCACAGCAACTCATTCAAGGCACCTTTTGTCAAGAAGGAACACTATGGCCCATGTTCTTCCAAACAATCGCAACAGGAAAGCCCTGCCCATCATCTCTTACTCTATTTCCTCTTCCTTCCCTCTCCCCGGATTGAGCACCACTGTCCCAGAGCAGTAGAGACATGTTGGCACGGATATCCTGTTGGGAGAGTCCATGTTACACCCTGCCAAGGTCACAGGGACACCTCAGTCACTCCACAAACCTTTGCACCACTGGTGGAGCCCCTGAAGGTCAGGTAGGGTCAGAGCACAGATGGGACATCTATCCCATTCCTGTTCAAATACACAGCAGGTGACTTTGTTAGTTTTCAGTGTCAGTTTTTTGGCTACTCCCTCCTTGTGTGCGTGTACATATGTGTGTGTGTATGTAGGGAGGGAGTCATACTGGTGTTTTTTGAAACTACTCCATTTCTTGCTTTGTTTTTTCGCTTTTCATAGCATTATTACTCCATTAATATTCCTGAAAGCCAAGCCTTAGTCCAATGGGCTCTCATGATTAAAGACTAAATGCTGCCGAGGAGATGACAGTCCTCACATGTGCCAATGAGTCAGTGAATTCCTTTGTGAAGCCTAAGTCCATCCAGATGTTGACCTCAGCTCTGATGCTATGTTCTTTCCCTATTTTCCTCTAGTATTGCTGGGTCTACTTAAGATGAGTATGATGTGACCATCAATGAGGAAAGACAGACTCTCTAAGAGGATAAAATGCTCTGCTTCTTTCTACAATAGGATTGCGAAGCCCTTTCCACTGCTGTAATTCTTGGCCATTGCCTTACAAATGCTTGTGTTACAAATGATATTGCTCATTTGGTACTACTTGCATTGCACAGGCGTAAAAGTCTACAGGCGATCTAAGTATGAAACACTCATTTTGTATGGGTCTAATTTGGATTTTCAGGCTTTTTCTTCACAGCTGAAGAGCTACATGGGACTATACTGGTAGGCAGAGAGAACAGAAAAGCAAGGACTTATCTTCATGTGGCTGCTAGAAATGTTCCGTTTGCAGTCTAAAGCAAATATTTTCATTAAATAGAAAGGGAGGAAATAATCTTCTGCCTAGCTAGATTCTCCCAGCAATTTCGCAGTTTCTTTAGTTTCTTAGAAGCTGAACTCTGAATTACACTTTCTAACAGTTGCCGTGCTAGACCTTTCCTTGCTGTGAATCAGGGCAGTTCCATCATCTTCCACGGCAAACTGCTCTGCAATAGGCCATGAAGTGTACTGCTCCTGAAGGGCATGCACAACAGAGGACCAGAGGCAGGCGTACAACCCTGCCTGCTGCGCAGGTTTTAGTGAGGCTCCAACAGAGGAAACGAGGATAGTGCCAAGTGAATCATGTTCTAGGCTTTTCCTTTGCCTTCCCCACCCCTCTGGGTGACACAAGCCACCTTTTCATGATGCAGATCAGCAGATCTAGATATTTTTCCAGGACTCCACTTTAACCAGATTTCTGGAATCTGACCTTCGGAAATGTTTACTCTGACAAGTTCCCTCCCAGATCTGGGACATTTTCTTAAGTGGTCCTTGGCTTTCCTGATGTGGGATTCAGCCTGGGAATGCACAGACTATAAATGCTGATTCCCTCATCTCAGCCTATCCAACTACATCCAGCAAAATAACGTAACTCTCTCAGGAAGCTCCTCTCCAGCTGTCATAACACACCTGCAGCATGCTGACCTGTCACAACGTTGTTTCCTGATAAGATATAACTGGTCAGCTGATAAGGGGGCTTTAGCAATGGGAGCATCGCGAGCAGAGCAGTGTGGTGCTACACCTTCAGCAATGCTTGGTCTGGATCCCCATGTCCCCTGTTGTCACTAGGATTTACCCGTTGCTGGTCAGGTCATTAAGCACTTACAGATGCTTAAAATCTGCCCATGCACACATGAATCCTAGGCCTGCTGCTCTGCTCTCTAGGTTCCTGACCCCTTTTCCAGGTCCCGGTGCCTTTCACACCCTGCTCCAAGACTTTGCACTTCTGCGCTTGCACCAGGCATTGCCTTCCTGAGCTTCAGCAGTAGAGGCATAGCCTGTTCTGGGCATGCAGCTTTCTGGTCTTGGAGGCAGCTTTGGCCCCTTTCCCAAATTACTCCAAATATTGCCCTTTAAACAGAGGAAAGGTAGGAGAAGTGCCAAGGGCAGGGACAGCTGGAGAGACAGCGGCAAGTCTGAGCCAGATGCAAAACCAGGATTCAAGTCTCTAGATCTCTGTGCTGAGCCATTCCACCTGGTTGTACTGAATACATCAGAAGACAGTTGTCAATAGACTGGAGTACTAGTGACTTGAAATCTATGATTCAGTTAACACAAACTGGCATCTCTGTTTAGTTTCCTCTTCTCTCTCTTTCTCGCTCTCCTTTTCCTTTCTTTTTTTTTTTTTTGTTTTGTTTCATGATCTCTGCCAAAATACATTGATGTGCTTGTAACAAATGATACCACGATCAGAACAGCTCTATCTAAATTTATGGTCTAATTTTCAAAGAGAGTCATTTCCTGCCATCTTGCCTGCCTCCTGAGTCAGAGCAATGTATTTCTACATACGCCAGACATGGTAAATTCTTATTTAGAGATGAAGCCATTCCAAATGACAGCCAGCTTGCCTTTCAAAGGCCAAATCTTCCAGATCTTACTCAGGGTTTTAACTATAATGATCCAGACGTGTTTTCTCATGACCTGTATGTTGCAGCTCTCATGATGCTCTTGATTGAATTTCTGAGATGCAGAAGGACTGGCAGAGGCTACTTGGCAGTGCTTTTCAGAGGTGGTGTTGAGATGAGTTTGGATTATGCGTTTATGAGATCAGTTTATACCGAGCTGCTCCAGAAAACTGGTAACAGTTTTCATGATGTGCTAGCTAGATGTAGAGAATCCTGCAAAAAGGAGATCTGCTCCGTCTCATGGCAGAAAGCAGCACAGGTGTGAAAGGAACTCCAAATACTTAAAAAGGCAGCACGCAAATAGGCTTTGTCCCTCCTTCTCAACATCCCACTTTGACAGCACTGGTTTGAGAATCAGCAGTGTCTATGCATTAATCCAGCCCCATCTGGCTTGGCGACTCATGGGTGCAAGGCAGGAGGAAGGCTGCCACCTTCTAGCCAACCCTCTGGCTGTTTATCTTCAGTCTCAGAGGCCCATATCACATCTGGAGCTTGCCCAGTCCTGAGTTTCAATTTTGGATTCACAGTACGTGATTATAGGAAGGGTTATTTTACCATCCCAAACTTCCAGTAGTGGACTGTGGCATTCCAAATGAAAACAAACAAACAAAATTGTCATTCTTCCTGGAAAGGGTCTTCTCCTCTTAAGGGTAGAAGGAGAAAAAAAAAAAGTTGTAAAAACTTCAGCATTAGTGTAGAAAGAATTCCAGAGGGACAGGCAGTACAGCAGCATGACATTGTAGGTGACTGTGAAGCAAATGTAGCCTTACACACACACAGAGTAAGATACTGAGTTTCTCATTCAGTGAGAGACTTGAAATCCTCTGGGACAGTAAGCTCCAGTTTCCTCATTGGAAGAAAACACACTAAGGGACACTTGCAATTTACTGTGTTCATTGCAGGTGCCAGATCAAGCTGTGGCATCCTGTGTAATCCCAATTGAAAGGCAAAGCCAAATGTTACCTGGAGGACCTCCAAGGCACCGTATGAGGCATCCTCACAAACAAGGTCAGCCAAGGTTGAGGGAAGGCCCCAAATCCATGCCAGGTGATAAGAGAAGGAAGTAAGGAAGTAAGGAAGGGAGGGAGGGAGGGAGGGAGGGAGGGAGGGAGGGAGGGAGGGATGAAGGAGGGAGCAAGGGAGGGAGGGAGGGAGGAAGGAAGAAGGGAAGGAAGGAAGGAAGAAAGGGAGGGAGGAAGGAAGAAGGGAAGGAAGGAAGAAAGGAAGGAAGAAAGGAAGGAAGGAAGGAAGGAAGGAAGGAAGGAAGGAAGGAAGGAAGGAAGGAAGGAAGGAAGGAAGGAAGGAAGGAAGGAAGGAAGGAAGGAAGGAAGGAAGGAAGGAAGGAAGGAAGGAAGGAAGGAAGGAAGGAAATTACTTTCTCTAGAGGTCCGTCTGAAGCAAGAGTAGAAGGGATGGGTTAGAATGGGGGAGAAGCTCAGCCTGGCTGTATATACTCTTACCTCAAGTAGAGCAAGAAGTGGCCCTCTCACCATCTTTTGCTTAGGGTGTTTTCTGAGGGCTTAAATGTATCTGCATCTCTTTCCTCACGCTTTCCTTTCTAGGAGTGATGAACCGCAACTTTCAGGGAAAGTTTTGCACCTTCTTGGGTGTCATCAGTCCCTGTAAACAGGCTGGATTTACACCTTTGGATTTTCCCGTTGACTTCATTTTTCAAGGCTGCGCTTTCCACCCTGATGGTTTCAGGCCTGATCTTAAAATAACTGCACCTTGCAGTGATCCACCCACACCTAAGGGCTGGGTTTCTTAGCCTCTTCTGAGTCAAGGTGTGTTTTGGTTGCTCCTAACTGACCACTACTCAGTTTGGCCCCAGGAGGCCTTTTGGCCATGCTCTGATCAGGTTTTGTCTACACTAGTCATATTGCAGTGTCTTTCACACCCAGTATCTGTCATCAAGGGGAGAGAACTGAAGATATCATGGCAGGCTTTGACTTGGAAAAGTTCAGTTGTAGGTGCTTATACATTTTCCAAAACAGGTTCAATTCTGCGTTGCCATGGTGACAGAGCCCTTCTTAAGTCTTCGCAGCAACAGAAAATAGGGAACATAGAGGTCAGAGAAGGGAAGTACGGACCCAGGGGCTCTGGAGATGGCACATCTTCATGACCTTGAAGGCCCATTTAGTCTGGGGAGAGAAAACATCATGAAAAAATTGCTAGCCATTCACACTGAAGAACAGAATTTAGATTCACAAAAAATATAAGCTGCAATCAATAGAACAAACGCAAATAATCCTATATGGTTGGTTGGCTTTCAGTTTCCTTTTCTATGTGCATGTTCATTTCTCACCTATGTCTGTCTTCTGAGCAAGAAAGGAGGACCTGCCTCTTCTTTACCAAAAATGTATGTATAGAACAAGGTTTAAATTCAATAATCAATGAATTTTATCCCACAAAAAAAGAAAAAATAAAAGTTCCTCTTGCTTTGCAGGCAGCCAAGAGGCTCAGCCTATACTATTTTTTCCTACACTGTGACCTGGCTGGCTTCAAACACCTTGTCCAACATTGCAGTTACAGGATGTAGTGTTACCAGGTAACCTGAATTTATGTTTCAGTGGAAGACAAAGGCTCTATGTCTTTCTTTTAGGGAATTCACGAGTATTTCTGCCAGCTCATTATCTCTCTAATGTTGCCAAGTAATAAGTCCTTAATTGCCATGAGGCAGACTGGGAAAAATCGCAAGATTTGACACAAAAGGAAACACAGGTTTTAGAATGAGTCTGTTCAAGATACCTTTGTTTGCACTTTGATATTTGTATCATTTTTGTTCAGATCATCAGGCTTTTGACAAAAATCCTATGTCTGTGTGCACACCCGATTTATAAAGAAAACAGATTCTCTGTTAACAGTGAGGAGCCCAGGAGCTGAGGTTTTAAGGAAAACACCAGCTATCACAGGAATTGACAATCTACCAGTTCTTTAAAGCAGAAATGCCTAAACTATGGGTCACAGCTGGTGTCAAAGGCTGTATCACCTGGTTCGTGTTTTCAGTTGAGGTTGAGATAAGAAGGTATGATGGTCTATGAGAAATTTTAGGAGCTGACATTGGGTAGTGGTCCCAAATCACTAGTTGCTATCTATTTAGGAGCAGGATATGAACTACATGGATCATTACCACTAATTTGCCATGAACCCTCCTTTCCTCTAATGACACAGACTGAGTTCATTGTCAGACTAAAGCAGGGAGAAGCTAGAGAGGAGGTGGATGGGCAGGAAGGTTTACTTGGTCCTGTGCAATGCTATGTTAGCTCCTTTTTAAAAACATTCCTCAGAAGAGAATTTATCTGCCAAGTTTCAGCCTGGGATGAAATATGTACAGCCACATAACCCTCTGATCCGTACCCAAAAATGGAGAGGTACCAGGAAAAAGCCAGTTCAGACTTAGCTATCACATCACAGAGGTCCTGAATGTCAGCCAGGGGCAGCCCATGAGGGTTGCAAAGGCTTGACAATGCCCATGATTTTACCATAAGTTTGCAGCTGCAAAGGTCCCTCTTGTGCAGAGACCTGGGAAGAAGGTAGGTGGGAAGGGAAAAGAAAGGAGGACAGCCAAAGTGGAGGGCGAGGGGGTGAGAGCATGAGAGGAGAAGGGCACCGGAGAAGGATGAGGTGAAATGAAGCCTTACAGCCCATCACCAACAGTGGCACCTGTCCCAATCTTGGACTTGCTTCTGTTTCAGTGGCTTGTCTTACTGCCGCAGCTTTGGGAACAGCAGCCTGTTTACAGGAAATAAGCTGGCTGTGCTTCCCGTATCTTGCTGGGCTGGGGCAGAAGAGAAAGCTGTCTCTTTCTACTGTTGAAAAAGCCCCAACTTGCTTGGGGGGTGTGAATGCTGCGACTTACTTCTTCCCACCCCTACCTCCTTCCCTTGGCACCAACCCTTCCCCACTCCAGTCTCAGCTGCATGGGTTTTTTTTTTGGAGGTGGGGGTGTTGGGGGGTGGTGGTGGTGTGGTTTGATTCCCAGAAGAGCTGCAGGATACCTGGAAACTGTGGGGCCTTGTTGTGGCTAAATCCCTGGGGGCTGACCCCTGCCTAATATCCACCTCGCTTTCATCCTTAAGCTGTACAAAAGCTGTTTGATGAAGATAAGCAGACGTCTTGTAACGGATGGTAGCAACAACAAGAAAAATAAGATATTGCACCACATCTTGGCAAAAATGTCTCAGAAGGACAATTCAGGCAGCTATCTTCCTCCCCCCCTACCCCAGCCCTCTCCCCCTACGTTCCCATGCACGCTTGCCTCTGGGTCATGCTGAGAGTTGAAGAAAAACCTGTACCCTGTCTTCTTAATAGCAGGCACAGGGGTTATCACTCCAGCCTTGAGAACGATGGCTACAAATAGAGAAAGGGGGAGGGGACATATTTTGGGAGAAACGAGTATTTAAAAGAGATCATATTTGTGCTATTGGCCTCTTCCTTACCTCCCTTGCAGCTTGTAAAACTCCCACTGCCTCCTTTCCTTTTCAGGCAAATGCTTGGCTTGTTATTTCTCCCAGCACACAGCATTCCCGTCACTCTGTCCCTGCGGCTACTAACCCACCTCCTGAAGCTTAAAGAGGGGCTTGTGGGCCAGCTTCTGGCCCAGTCCTTACTGCGTCTGTTGCTTGACTTTTATGCAGCAGTATGTGTTGGATGGAACTCCTGCTCCTGATGAACAGAGGGTGCCAAACCACATGAATCTGGGGTTTGGCAAAGCCCAGATGCTTCCAGCCGGAGCGGCAGGGAACGCCAGGGGCAGCAGCCCCAGCACAGTGAGTTCATCACTGGTGAGAAGGGGCTGGTCTTGAAAAAAGAGAGACGTCCCAGTTAGTCACCACCCACCCGCTAGTAGCTGGGAGGCACTCTTGTAGCGCCTGCCACTCGACAAGGCAAAGCCGCGGTCAAGAGCTGTGACGGCTATTCCCTATAGAGCAAAGGACCACTGCTCAAACCCAGCTACACATTCTCCACCACCCATGAGCCCATGGGCCTGCTGTCAAGAGTCTGTTGTCAATAAGCTTAATGTCATAATGATGTTTACTCAGTGCAATCTAAAGCCATTGGGAATGGTGATAGCACAGGTAGTGTGTGGACCCTGATACGCATTTCAATATGTGGCTGTGCAAAAGGTGTGGGGCACAGACAAGAGGAATAGGGTGTCTGGGGTTATCATCCATCGTTGCTTTTTGCATAGCTTGCTATGCCTCCACATTTCAGTTATTTCCAAGAGTTTCACTTTGCTTAATAATACACAAAATGGTGAGCTTCCTCTTTCCCAAAAGTGAAAAATGACAAAAATGGATCAAAAGCTTCTCAGGTATCACGAAAGTGTATTCCACAGGCAAGAGGTACATGAGAAGGATGTCATTTTCCACAAGCTGTTGAAATGTTCCTTGCCTGTACTCTCAAACACATTTTGGAAACATCTTCCTGGGGAAATGCAGTGTCAAAAAAGCTTTGAGATGAGAATTCACAGATATGAAGAAAATGAATTCCATAGGAATTTAGCTTCAGTAGGGACTGATCCAAACTGACTTAGCTAAACCAGCTGTCTGCCTGGGATTTCTGGGACACTTCTGCTTCAGCTCTCTATAGGTGAGAGTTATCTCTGTGATAACTGCAACGATACTAATAACATCCAGTACTTAGTTCATTGGAAGTTCATATGGCAGCCTAGAAAACAGCTATACAACTCTTGATCCCATGTGATGCATTTACCCTTGATGGGAAAAAAATGGAAAACAAAGGTCATAAGATAAAGGAAGTGGGGACCACATCGCTAGAGCCACGTGCTTGCAACTTGCTTTGAGATTGAATTTGTGCATTGAACCATACAGGTTGCAGATGCTTGCCAATGTCTGTCTCTGCTTCCCCTACACTTCATCAAAAAAAGGTCTACAGTGCCCTCTTTTATTTGAAGGCCTTTAAAAAACACCCAGAATACTCCATGGCTGCAGACCTAGTCCATCCTTCCCTTGGGAAAGTGCTAGATACATTGTAAGTAACCCTAGCAGGATATATTGTACTACAGTCTCCTAACTTCGACCGTTTCGTATATCCTTTCATTGCCTCCGAGAAAACCAGACTCATAAAATACAACTCATTAAATGCCCAAGCATTGTGAGACACTATTACTAAGCCTCTGCTGTTAAGGCTTTCAAATTTCACATGGTATTAAAAAAGTTTACTGGACACTTGGTCCTCTTTAAGTTTGCAAAACAACCTTTTGGGTCTTAATGTTATAAACTAGCAGTGAAAGTGAAGAAACTCAGATCTTATTGTAATCCATGTTACTAGGAGTTGTGCTTTAACACTTCAAGACTTGGCCCAAAGATAAAGAAGCAGTAGCTTGTACAGACTTTTTTTCTAGCTGAGAGTTTGGCAAGGTATAGAACTAAGTAATCCAAAGAATGCCACCCCAAAACACACTGGATCCCATGGAGAATTTGAGGCAGATTGCTTAGAAACCTCTTGTCATTTTTTTTCCCCAAAGTGCAGATCAGGAAAAGTGAGAGAAAGGTCTTTCTAATTTAGTCCCAAGGAACCCATTTTGAGGCAGTGTAACAATATCAAAAGGGGCAACATTCTCCTTTACTGTTCTAAAAGTGGAGACAAGCACTACAAACCCCTTTGCACACAGCAGAATCCATTTTGGGTATCGCAGATTTCTCTGCACCTCATACAGTCTGTAGCTTTTCTGCGAAGACTGTTCAAAAGCCTTATTTGTACAAACAAGAACATCTAATGTCATCATAGCTAAAAGAATAACTTCAGAAAAGATGCAATATAGAATTGTCATCAGAAAGCCCATGGGCTGTGTGTTTCCCTTCATCAGCTGGTTTCAATGCCTCCCCAACATGATTTGTGTGGACAAGAAAATGGTAAAAACAATTACAAACCATTTGTGAGGGACTTGGCCCATGTGAGACTGGGACTCAAAAAATGTCCTGAGAACCATCATTGGAAACCTTCAGTGAAGGACATTAACTACCCGCTAGTTCTTAAATACAGAGTTTTGCAATCATAGGTAAAGATAGTCCAGAAAGTCAATCAATGGCATTGGTTGGACATGGAGCGAAAAGAGGTATAGCAAGAACAATGGTTTTTAAATCAGTACCAGGTGCTGAAGAAGTGAAATCTATGCAAGGTGACTGTGGCTGTGGAATCCTTCTTTGTTAGTTCATCCTCCTTACTTGAAAAGCAGGACTTTACTTGTGGACTTGTGTCAAAACAGGTGCTGAGCAGCTTAATGAATCAAAAGTCATTAGGTCCTCAGAGAGTAGGTGCACAAAGACTGCTGAGAAATATGTGCCCAAGGCTTTGTAGGTATCTCAGTTGTTAGCTCCTGCTCATGACAGAGGTGTTACAGCAGAAGGTGCATAACATCATGGTTCCTGTGTAGATTTGGGACCAGCCTGGGGTGCTAATGTTATACTTATGAGCAGGTGGGAGACAGGCTGTGGTGGAAATGATTGTGTACGTGCCTCCAGATGTCTAAGCTTGCAGCGTAAGACCAATAAGACAATACAGCACTGTGGAGATGCTCTTTGTAAGCTTGAGGAACTTGGTGACATGAGTCAGTTATCTGTCTGAATGAATGTACAAGCCACTCATATTCTGTCCTGTACCTAATGAGACTGTATAACTCTGAAACAAATAAAACCTTAAATCATCCTATTTCATAATAATAATAATAATAAAAAGGTCTTGGGAGCATTTTAAAAATATTCATTGCATCTTGTGGCTGAACAAAACAAAAAGTTTGATTTTCTAGTGCTCTCATGTCCAAAGAGTTTGTGGATGCTTTATTAATTAGGTTGCTGATTTTTACTAGTATTTGTTAAGCATGTGCAATATAATCCAAAAGACACAGTGCTTAAGACAGTCCCTGACCTCAGATTCCAACTCAAAAATTGGACAGCAAGTGACAAGAAGCTCAGAGAAGTTCAGAAGAAATTAAGCCTGTTTTAGAAGTGGAAGGATTTATGCTGTAGCCTGGCATTTCATTGGCTGTGTTGGACTGGGCTGGGAGTTTGTCATTGGTTTATGCTGGTGCTGGTGCTGGTGCCAGTGCCACAAAGCTTGTGCTGATGCCAGAAAGATTTTGATAGGGAAACGTGCGGGAACTTGCCACTCTAGGACAAGGAGGTTGATCCTTGGCTGTAGACCAAGGAAGGATCAAGGAACTGGAGAGGAAAAGCGGCAAGTGGGAAATCTTTGCTTAAGGTTGCAGGGATCCCTGAACACAGAACAAATGAGGGTAGATTTTCCCTAATTTTCACTGACAGAGGCTCTAAAAGGTTTTGTCTTTCTGGCACAAGGTGTAGGTCTCAAGCAGAGTCACTATTTCGTAGCTCACTTCATCTGCTCACTGCTATCACAGAGCCCCAGGCTGTGGACAAACTTTTGGGTTATTTTCTTCCTAGAGCACCCAGTTTCTTTAACATCTGAAGCAGCTGGCCTAACCAAAATGTTTGGACTGTATTTAAGAAATTCTTGTGAGAGGTACTGGCTGATGATGTAAAGGAGACAGGCTTTTGATGATCTGTCAGGGCTAAATCAATGTCCCTGTTGGTATTGTCACATATTACATGTGGAGGGACAAGATAGTGTAAGATTTGAAAGTTTGAAAGTCAGATGTAAAGCAAAAATCAGTACCTTGAAATCTTTACTCCCACTCCTGCTTTTTAAGCACAAAACTGGCCTTCAGAAAAGTTTCTAAAGACAGAGGTTTTAGTTATTCTGTTGAAGCTTCTATATGTTAGCACCCTCTCTTTGTGCTTCAGATATGATGAATACCTTCATGGTCCATCACAGTCTAAGCCTTATGTGCCATCATCCATGCCTCATGAGAGGCCATGGTTCACACGTATTTCATATCTTCTCTTTGTACTGTAAAGTGCCCTGAGAAAATGCTTTAAAAATCAGAGTAATTGTTCAATGGAGTAATTCAACACCAGCACAGAGAAAAGACAATTTCAGATGACATCCGTGCAGCATGGGTTAACAGACTTAGGAGAACAGGCTGACTTGGGACTGAACCCAAAAATATCCAGAGGAATGGGGGGGTCACATCATGGAGGCAGATTTCCTGCTGGGAAGTGTGAGAGCCTTTGCTTGAGGAACCTCTATCCCAGATGCACATGAGGACAAAGGAGAAAAGTCGGGCCTGGAGATATTGCCAGAAGGGTAACATACCTCATGTAAAGCACATTACAAAAGCTAATGCTGAGCTAGCAACAACCTCTCTCTAGTAGCAGTGGGAACCCCCTCCTGCTTAATTTTGTAAAGTATCTTTCATATCTTCTGCCAAAGACTTGGGGCGACAGCAAGTTTTGCAAGAAGGAGAGTAATAATAGAGCCAAATCTTGGTTTAGGGACTGCCAGTAGTCACTGTAGCCTGTAACAGTGAAAGGTCATCCACATAGACATTATGAACACTCATTTTATCCCCCAAATTCTGGACCAAATGTTCTGAGGAAGAAGCAGACTGTTGGGGTGGGTCCAAAGCATGGGGAGAACTTGTAATTAATCTTTTTGTAATTTTTTTCCCACCTTAAATCTTCCACAATTCCTGCCTCACTTAACTCTTTGCAAAGTATTCTCCTGCAATGTCACAGGCTTGAGGCTCCTGGGGCTTGGTACAGACCAGAGACTACTGGCAGGAGTCCTCTGTGTGAGCCAGATGGCCTCCTGAATGCCACCCTTAGCCACCTATTATGGGTGATTGGGTTGGTGTCACAACTGCCACTTTCCAACCGTGCTCTAGAGGCTTGGTCTGAAACACTCATCCTGCCCTTGAACGTCAATAATTGTCTGGCAATCACTTTATTCCCTTTACTGGGTAGTTAGAATAGCAACCTCTTAGAGAGATGCACATATTTAGAAGCAATATCAACAAGATGGTGCAATAAGGTTCACCAGAGCACAGCTGTACACATAAACTTGTCTTCAGAGGTATCTAGTGAGCATGTGAATCACAGAGTGTTTTGAACTAAAAAAATTGTAAATGTATTTCCAAGTTTAAAATTTTATCACCATCTACTTTGCTTTGCAGCAATGGTGTTTGAGTTTTGATTAATTTTCTCACTTTCTGTGTGCTTCTTTTTTCCCCGCTCTAGTGGGGACATTAGAAAAGAAGACACAACACAGCATCCCCCACTCTGATCCTCTGCTATAGCATCCACATTCCACAATGAATAGCTAAGATTTCAGTGAGCCATTTGCAAAGTGCAGGCTCCCTTTAAAGCAACAGCTGCTATGTGAATTGTTTCTGTTATAACTGTTCTGAGCTACAAAAACACAGCAAATTATTAGTCAGGTATTTTCTACATGACTGCACAGTATTCTTAACTCTGCACGTAGGCATATTATTTAACCCTTTATTTCTGCTGTCTGGCAACTTTTCACAAGACAGAGGGGAGGACCTACCATGCTAGTCAAACTCTTCAGGTGAAGCTAGCAGTGCTCGAAGACTGAAGAGCGACTGAAGACGTGATTTGGGAAAGGCAACATTAAATGAACCTTTCTCTCTCTGTTGGTAGGCATCAAGATCCACGCAGAATACATATCACCATGATGTAGAAACTCATGATGGTAAGTTTTGGGGATTTTGCTTTACCCTTTTGACAGCTCTATGTATAAGAGTACATCCGAATGTAGTATTTGATCTGATTCTGCTCTATCTCTATGAGAAATCATGGATTAGAGCTCTCTGCACTGGGCCTGTCTCTGTGATGGGACTGAACAAATCTGCACCAAGGAAAGCAAAAGCATGAGTTCAGAGGAAAATTACTATTACCAAGGGAAAAATAAATGTCTCCAGAGTGGTATAGCGGTTTCCAAGGTTGAGGAATCTCCATGTAACTGTTGAAGATAATTTTTAACTGGAAAAAAAAAGAATGACTCTTTTTTAAAAAAAGTATGAACAAAAAGATGTCAAATGAACAACCTCACTTGAATTTTAATCATTAAGAAACATAATTAAGATTTCCTGTATTTGTATTTGGTACCCCAAAGAGAAACAAATGGCAGTATAAGCTGGTGCATCAGGTTGCAAAAATTTGCTTTAGTTGCTTTAATTTTTAATTTCTGCAGTCATTGGACATCCAGAAAGGAATATTGTGCTGAAACTTTCCAAAGGTTTATTTCCAAGACCAGTCATCAAAACCCAGAACTAAACACTGAAATAAAACTTACTGACTCTTTTTAGTGATATTTATTAGAAAGATTGTCACTTTCCAAACAAAACCGTGCTAAAGTGTTATACCCAGTACAGGGTAGACTCTCTTCCGAAACACTTAAAATCCAGTGAAATTACGTAGATGAAGAATATGAGTAGAGTTGGACATAGGCACGTGCATGGAGTTGAATAGAACTATGAAAACTTATAAAAAAGTTAAGGATAATCAGGACAGGCAGATGTGATCCTGGTACAAGAATTTTTGGTGAAAAAGATGTTCATTGCCTTTGGATCCCAGAACTGAGCTCAAGAGTCTGCCTCCCCCTCTGGAGAAATATCCGTTCATGTACCCTCTCTTTACCGGCTGCTGTTTGCTACTGCAGTGGCTGATGCTCACAAAAGGGTGCAGAAGGACTCGGTTGCCTTTTCCCACCTTCATAGGTGACTGCCGTTACTGATGACCAGAAAGTAGATATTCTGGGATGTGCTGTATGGGCCTTTCACCTCTTCTGCACAGAAAAACTCTTTCATTGTTTTTTTAAGGTGATTTGCTCTAGAGTGTAAAAATGAAGCATTTGAAAGGTCATGAATTTCACTCAAACAGCCTACCCTGTAGCACAGACCTGATGGAAAGCTGCCAGAATACATAGACATACATGAGTGTTATGCAAATCTGAACTACAAAACACCCAACATCTCTAAGCACCTCCAACAACTTTTTCTCTTGCAGGACTCTGTATGCTCCTCAAAGCACGGCACCTAAATTTCTGTTCGACTATCGAATTCAACTTTAAAGCCCTAGAATGTGTGTATGTGGCAACAGACTTTCTGCCAACAAGTCTGGAAATTTGAAATTATTTAGTTTGAACTGTAAGTAGGCTGAGAGTTGAGATATTTAATAACAATCAGAAGAGTCTGTGCATTTCTACTTTGGAAAGAAACAAGAATCACTTTTCAAAAACATAGTCGGGGTGAAATTGACTGTAGAGGGTAGTTGCCTCAGGTTGAGACTCCAAGTTTAGACAAATAACAGCATTTTACTGTCAGAATTGTTTAGGGTAAGGAGAATACAACAAATAGGTCAGGAAGATTTTATTTCTCAACTTCAGATTAAATTAGAGCTGCTCCAAAACCACATTGCTTTAGAAGCAACAGATACATTTGCTCCTACGGAAAGCCCAGTGTGAGTCTTGGCAGAGAGAGAGGGCTTTTGCTATGTCCATGAAAACATCTGCACAGGTTTCCTGGACCCTGAATATGCTAGTGATGGGGACCCAGCTGGTACTGTGGGGAGGCAGTGGAAATTAACATTCTCCTGGGATGGAAGGTAAATCAGGTTGTGTAGCTCACACTAGCTTTACATTGACAAACAGCACTAGCTGGAGTCCCACAGTCACTAGAGAGTTTGTTTTTCACAAGGTCGTGCAAGGTTCACTCATATCCTTCTTGCCTTCTGGTGCTCAAACTACATGTTAACCTGGTGCTTCTGTCACTGTGTCTCTGCACATTTTCCATGGTTTAATAAGCAACCCTCAATACTCAACTGGAATTATTTTTACAGCTACAGATGTATTTTCTGCTTGGGTTGTGTTTCTTTAGAAGCTGGGTACGTCTAGTGTGGTTCATGTGATTTCTCTAGACGGAAGTTATCTACAACAGCTTCCGCAGGGTCCATCACAAATTCTGTCACAGAATGTCTTTCTTCACACCTGAAATAAAATTGCCACTTTTCAAATCAGAGTACAAGTTTCCTGTACACACTTATGACAGTGTGCTCTTGTCCTTTAAGGTTAAGAAAGGAGATCTGTTTTCTGTCACCCCAACAGAGTAGTAGACTCTGACCATTTGGGTTGCTTTGGCTGATGGACTATGGAAAGAACTTGTCAAGCCTTTACAGTGGACAGTATTGCCTACAGCCCCATGGGGTGGTGCTTGAGCCAGTAAATCAGATTACTATGATCTGAAGGTGCTGATGACCATTTTCACTGCTGTTTTTTTCTTGGCCATAGCTGCAGGGGTAGGAAGAACAGGGAAAATACATTGGGAATCCAGAGAAAGGAGAAGGGATACCTTGTGAACCAGAACTAGACACAAGAAATAATAACATGAACAATGCAGATGGGACATTGTGAGACTGTATAAAATCTCTCACTCGGTGCGTAGTTTTATCTTCAGTGTTGGAATTGTGTCAAGGAGGCTTTTTTGCTCCCCCTTTCTTTCTTTCATTCCTTTTTTTTTTAACATCAAGGTCAAACAAAACATATGCTTAAAAATAAAGCTTTATCAAGAGAGATGGAGGACTAAGGGGCTTCCTATTTTTAGTAAGGGCAATCTAGTCTACACAGAAGTTGTTTTGGGCCACTCTCCATTTTCCATGAAAGGTAGGTGATCCTGGGATGATTCCCGAGGCTTTCTGTGGCTTCTGTTTTCAGATGCAACCCAAGACACTGAGTTTTATTGAGCAAGTATCCTGGAAAGTCCTGAGTAAAATGAGAGACAGCTGAAAGTCCTAGAACACCAGTACTTTTAGTAAGGTCCTGCAGATATATCTCTAGGCTGTGAATTTTCATAGGCTTTAAGCCGAGCTCTTTTCCCCAATCCTCCCCCAGGTACTAATACGGTCCTTGATGGGGGACCAACTGTCCAACCATCTGTCCAACTCAAAGCACAGAAAGTGCTTTCTTAATCAGGACTTTGTATCTCTGATATTTGACTCTTGGCTTAGTCAAAATCATCTTTTTAAATAAATTTCATATGGAAATGGTAATGAGACAGGGAACTTTCCACTTCTAGGTCATCACTGAACAATTTTCCAGGAAGCAAATCCCAATAAAATTATAGTTGCTCGCAGGTACTCAAGAGTGTATTTGGAACACTGAAGCATAAATATCTTGGCTAGCCTGACTACTTTGTATCACCAGTGTTATGGGAATTAACTTCTGAGATTACTGTGCTGAGACAAGACAATTACTTTGGAAACACCCAACAGACAGCTGATACAAAGCCCAAAGATGGAGAAAAATAAAACACAGTTCTGCTTTTCAAAATGGGAGAAAAAGAAATTCCTTTCTCATTAGCCTGAGACTTTAACCTGTATCCCACATATGATGAAAAATAGCAGAAGATGTCACTAAGAAATCTGTTCATAGAGTCATAGAACCATAGAATGCTTTGGGTTGGAAGGGATCTTCAAAGGTCATCTCATCCAACCCCACTGCAGTAAGCAGGGACATCTTCAACTAGATCAGGTTGCCCAGAGCCCCATCCAACCTGACCTTGAACATTTCCAGAGATGGGGCATCTACCACCTCTCTGGGCAACCTGTGCCTGAGTTTCACCACCCTCACTGTAAAAAAATTTCTTCCTTATATCTAGTCTAAATCCCCCTTCTTTTAGTTTAAAACCATCACCCCTTGTCCTGTTGCAACAGGCCCTGGTGAAAAGACTGTCCCCACCTTTCTTATAAGCCCCCTTTAAGTACTGAAAGGATGCAATAAGGTCTCCTCAGAGCCTTCTCCAGGAAGAACAACCCCAATTCTCTCAGCCTGTCCTCATAGGACCTCCTCTGGATGTGCTCCAACACGTTCATGTCCTCCTTATGCTGAGGACTCTAGCGCTGGACACAGTACTCCAGGTGAGGTCTCACCAAAGTGAAGTAGAGCGGCAAGATCACCTCCCTTGACCTGTTGGCCACATTTCTTTTGATGTAGCCCAGGATATGATGGACTTTCTGGGCTGTGAGTGCACATTGCCAGCTCATGGCCCACTTTTCATCCACCAGTATTCCCAAGTCCTCTCCACAGGGCTGCTCTCAATCGCATCATCCCCAGCCTGTATTGATACTGAGGATTGCCCTGACCCAGGTGCAGGACCTTGCACTTGGCCTTGTTAAACTTCATGATTTTCACATGGGCCCACTTCTCCAGCTTATCCAAGTCCCTCTGGATGGCATCCCACCCCTCAGGCATGTTAATCACACCACTCAGCATGGTGTCACCTGCAATCTTGCTGAGGGTGCACTCGATCCCACTGTCTATGTCATTGATGAAGATACTAAACAGCACTGGTCCCAGTACGGATACCTGAGAGACACCACTTGTCACCAAGCTGCATCTGGACATCAAGCCATTGACCGCTACCCTCTGGATGTGACTATCCAACCAATTTGTTATCCACCAAACAGACCACTCATCAAATCCATCTCTCTCCAATTTAGAGAGGAGGATGTTGTGGGGGATCATGTCAAAGACTTTACAGAAGTCCAGATAGATGACATCCATAGCTCTTCCTTTGTCCACTGATGTAGTCATTTCATCATAGAAGGCCACTAGGCTGGTCAGGCAGAACTTGTCCTTGGTGAAGCCATGCTGCCTGTCTCAAATCACCTCCCTGTCCTCCATGTGCTTTAGCATAGTTTCTAGGAGGACCTGTTCCACAATCTTCCCAGGCACAGAGGTGAGACTGACAGATGGGTACTTCCCAGGGTCGTCCTCTCTACCCTTTTTAAAAATGGGTGCAATGTTTCCCCTTTTCTAGTCACCAGGGACTTCACCTGACTGTCAAGACTTTTCAAATATCATGGAGGGTGGTTTGGTAACTACAGCCAATTCCCTCAGGACTCTGGGACGAATCTCATCAGGTCCCATAGACTTACGTATGTTTAGATTCTTCAGGAAAATCATGAACTTTCTCTTACAGTGGGAGGGACTTTGCCTCCTTGGTCCCTGTCTTGTGATCCATCAACTTGGGAGGTGTAAGAAGAGAGGTTATCAGTGAAGACTGAGGCAAAAAATTTGTTGAGTATTTCAGCCTTCTCCTTGTCTGTTGTTACCAGTTTGCCAGTCTTGCTCATCAGAGGGCGTTGATTGGTTTTGACCTGTGGTGCCTGGATCTGTGGATCTCCTGGATCTCGTACTCCTTGTAGGAGGCTATTGAACAAAAAGAAGACAAATCATCTGATTGCCAGGAGGATTAGAAGTACTGTACAGGAAAAAATATTACAGTTTGTAAGAAGTTGAAAACCTCTGCTTTAATGAGTAACAAAATTATCACCAGGATGTTCAAATTTGGGAAAGGGAAAGGGAAAGGGAAAGGGAAAGGGAAAGGGAAAGGGAAAGGGAAAGGGAAAGGGAAAGGGAAAGGGAAAGGGAAAGGGAAAGGAAAGAAAAGGAAAGGGAAAGGAAAAGGAAAGGAAAAGGAAAGGGAATGGGAAAGGGAAAGGAAAGGAAAGGAAAGGAAAGGAAAGGAAAGGAAAGGAAAGGAAAGGAAAGGAAAGGAAAGGAAAGGAAAGGAAAGGAAAGGAAAGGAAAGGAAAGGAAAGGAAAGGAAAGGAAAGGAAAGGAAAGGAAAGGAAAGGAAAGGAAAGGAAAGGAAAGGAAAGGAAAGGAAAGGAAAGGGGAAAGGGAAAAGGGAAAAGAGAAAAGAAAAGAAAAGAAAAGAAAAGAAAAGAAAAGAAAAGAAAAGAAAAGAAAAGAAAAGAAAAGAAAAGAAAAGAAAAGAAAAGAAAGAAAAGAAAAGAGAAAAGAAAAGAAAAGAAAAGAAAAGAAAAGAAAAGAAAAGAAAAGAAAAGAAAAGAAAAGAAAAGAAAAGAAAAGAAAAGAAAAGAAAAGAAAAGAAAAGAAAAGAAAAGAAAAGAAAAGAAAAGAAAAGAAAAGAAAAGAAAAGAAAAGCCAGATTTCTGGGTAACCTGATGGCTTTATGATTTGAAAACAAATTGAGCACTGAGCAGAATGAGATATCTGGGAGTGGAGAGGTAACACAGAGCCAGGGCTGCAAACCATCCTTTTTTGCACCCTAATACAAGAGCTGATCTCATCTCAGTTTTCAGGAAACTTTGCCATGCCTGGGTCATGTGGAACTCTGAATCAGGCTGCCTTTCTTTCTACCTTCTCAGCTCTAGGCAGTGATCGGCATCTCTTGAAGTTTGGAGAGGAAATATATATAAAGCCTGTAAGTATTTACGAGAGCTATAAAAAAAGAGCTTAGCAGTAGTTGACAAGGGAAGTGATTAAGGTACCTTATAGGAAAAGATTGCAGAAAAGAGGGAGAGAAGTGATTCCAGAAGGGAATCTGGCACTAATCCTGAGGTAACGATAAGTGACTTCCAGAAGGAGTTGTGGGAGGAAAAGTCAAAAATTTAAATTAAGGCTGATTACAAGACTTTTGGCCTTGGGTACTACGGCACGGAGGCTGTTCACCACCAGACTCACAGACATAAGAGAAAGATGATGTCTCACCCTGCTCCTGACTCAGAGTTTACTGGTCAAATCCCACAAAACAGGAGTTCATCAAGATTTGCTTGAATTTGAAGGGGCTCCATTTCCCAGGCTTCTCAGCTTTCTCCATCTGTGTTTACACAAATGGGTCTTGGGTGTCTCCAGGGCTTAGGAAAAAGCTACTCTGAATAGAAACACATACACAGGCCCTGTTGCCAGTGAGGATCTCTCTGAGTGACTATTTCTTGTTTTCCTGTTTAACAGGTAAAGCATGTGTCCGGACCTGTCCCTAGACAGCAACTTGCAACATGAACATTCACAGATGAAATGACAGCTGAAGAACACAGTTATCATAATAACTCATGAGTATACAACTCTAGCTTTTGAAGTCTCAGTGTGAGAGTCTTGAAAAAATATTATGGGGAACCACTCTTCATGTCCCAAATGGGACAGAAAAGGTTTCTGTCCAGATGCCCTGTAAATGGGCATGTCAATGAGGAGAAAATCTTCCCATCGACAGAAAAGTAGAATGATGTACAGAAAGGGAGTGCAATAGAAAGATACAGAAATATTTCAAAACTATTCAGGAAATAGTTGTGAGTAAAGGGTACATTAGCTGAAATTGGACCAGCTACAGGAGAAGAAAGCAAGGGCTGAATTGGGACATACTGAACAAGTGCTTTAGATACTAGGAGTTGGTTTATGTCTTCCCCAAACATTAATGATCTGCTACCTTGCTTTCATCAGGGTTTACTTACAGCATTTTAGTTGATGTATAACACTTGCACCAGTGTGCAATCTGTCTTCTGTTGCATTCCTGTGTTACAAAGATGAAGTACAATGACACAGAATAAACTCATTGATCTAGAGATACAGAGCATGAGTATCTTAATAGGCGATGATACTAATGGCTTGATCTTTGGCACTTTTGAGCTTCCTGCAGTTCGTACCAATGTCAGGAAGAACTTCAGGTGTCGAAGCATGCTGAGAATCAGTGTGTGACGTTAGATTCGTGACCAAATTCAGGTATCAACAAGCTAGGTTCAGATCATCATCATATTGAAGGAACACAGTTGGTAAGATTCTGCAGCGATATTCTCTGAACCTGATACTATTCAGGATTTCTATTAATCACTTAGATGGAATGAAGCGAGAATATACTAATTAAATAAAATTAAGTTAAATATATGACATAAATTTGAAAAGAGCTGCAAGCACAAAAGAGGAATAATCTGGAGGTTTGGAAGGGAAAGGATGAAATTCAATAAAGCCAAATACAAGATACACAGTTCTATACTTAGGCAAGAACAATCAGATGTACTAATATGGGATATGAAATAACCAGCAGAGAAGGATCTGGGGTAATTGTGAATTACAAGCTGAAGGGTTAAGATTGCCATGACAAAAGCAAACACCATACTGGGATGTATAAGCTTGAGTACCATCTGCATGACATTGGATGTGATTTTTCTGCTGTATTCTTTTCTCTCCAATTTTGGGCACCGTGGTTCAAGAAGGATGAGACTGGTTGGACAATGTCCAGAAGAGACCAACAAGGGTGATGATAAGTCCAGAGAACATGGCTAATGAGGAGAGATTGAAACAGCAGAGGTTGTTTAGTCTGGAAAAGATCAGACTGAGAAGCAATATGATAACAGTCTTTAAATAAAAGATAGAAGAAGAGGAAGAGTGCAATTTGATTTCTATGTTCAGGGTACAGAGGAGAAGGGTTAAAGTAAGGCAAGGGACACGTAGGTTAGACATAATGAAAAAACCTTCCTAATATGAAAGATAATGAAGCCCTGGAATAGCCCGAGATTTGGACTGCACTGGAGAATTTTAAGGACACTTTGAACACAGCGTGTCTCAGGAATGACAGGAGGAGGACAGGTTGTGTCTGTAGGCAGGCAGAGTTGATGGCACTGAAGAAAGCCACTTTCAGCACTATTTTGTGCAACATCTACAATCAACTATAACAAGTTCTTACTAAGGAATGACAATCATTGTGGTACTTAAGTTCAGAGGAATAATAGGTAATTCAGGCTGCTGGGTAACAAAATTTTGCCCTCCTGTACAAACAATCACATGTCATAGTCACACCACCAAACTTACGCACTTCCTCAGGTCTCCAAACTTAGTTCACAAATAGGTAAAGTCACATACAAGTGCTCAAAGAGCTTCCTTCTGCGCTTGGATAAACAAGACGTTCAGCAAAGCAATAACTTTGTCTGGACTTTTTTCCAAAACTTTGTCTCAAAACAGCATAAATTTCTTGCGATATCTGAATAAAATTTACTGCATTTTTGTGATACTAAGTTCTAGCAGGAATAAGGAGACAGACAAAGCAGTGCAAAAAAATCTGCTTGTGGATAGAAAACTCTATCTCCTGAATCTTGGGAGAGACCATCTTCTGAAGATTCATACCCTATGGCTGCTAACATTGGAAGTCACCAGGCAATGAACAGGATCCTGAAAGACGCACAGGTTCTCAGCATTGACCTCAGATATGGGCTAAAAGAAATAAAATTACTTGAAGAGGAACTACTAAAATCTACATCTAGGCTCTCAGTCTGGCTATGTGTTTGATCTGCTCCATGAAAATAATCTCTGTGGCTATATTGCATGTAGCATCATATGCTGTGTAAGAACCATTCAAATGCATGCTGGAGACTTTTCAGGACTGCTGTGACTTGGAGGCAGGTCCTTGCTGACAGGTAAGGGTTTAGTTAATGCGTCGTTTCCTGAGTTGTGGGAAGCTCTGGGTCTCCAAGCAGGTTCTTCCCACCCCTTTTGAGTATGGTGCTTGCTCCCATCAATAACCAAAAACTCTGGAGGGTCCCAGCTTACTCCTGTGATTTGTGGAGCTTATTAATGGCCCAGCAGCCACGGGGCCTAGCTATGCCCCAGCTCTGCCCAAAGGAGCGTACCTGTCCTGCATCCACTGTCCACCACAGGCTGCAGTGACCAGCTTCTCCCCACTCTCTGCCACAGGCAGCAGTGGAGGGCAGATCTCCCACCATCCATCCTCATCACCACAAACAGAAATAAGCTCAATTATTCTTTAGGTGAAGAGCGGAAAGAGGATACTTCAAGACCTCTGCATGTAAGCAAAGTGAGCTGGCCCATGGGATAAGTTCAGTTTTAATTTCCCTGTGCTGTGTGGGTAGGGGTCAGCTCTGATACACCATTTTGTCGCATGAGCCCAGGAAAGCGGTTTTGTCGGTATTAGTGATGAATGTCAGCTCTGTTGTAACAGCCCCAGAAGGACATAAAGACAGACTTGCTGTGCACAGAGAGCCAAAAACTTCCATAATTTTTCCTTCCCCCCTTCTCTGATCACCATCCTTCCCTCTGCTGCCAAAGAAAAGAGCTCCTTAGAGGTTACCCTCCGCCTTTCTTGAACTCGCATGACTGTGCTGCTTCGGATCCTTCACCCCCTGTGTTTAACCGAGGTTACAAAAACTAAGCTGCTTGCTCTCTGTTTATTTTCAGTGATCTCCTCTGTGTGCTGCCAGCAGCCAGAGCCATGGCCTTTCCCAATAACAGGGCATCGCAGCCAGCTCGAAGTGCACCCAGGGTTGATGAGAGAGGTGTACGACTCAGCAGCCAAGCTGAGATTATGTAAAAAAAAACTCAGGTCAAGGCCTCACTGAGATTTACAGTGCTTGTGTTCAAGGTACTGGTGATTGAGCTGAAGACATGGACATGTTTTTCTTGCTGCTCTGAGGCAGAGACCAGCTGCAGGGTACAATGCAGTTCAGGACACAGGGGATTTCAAAGAGCCTGACCAGCTAGCTCTGCAGCTGCACTGGTCTGAACCCTGGGCACCAGGACCACCAGCAGCTGGGCTTTGCACTGGAGCAATTTCCTTAAACCTGGAATGTGCTGCAGATATGAAATTGGTGGTTGAAGAATCCTGATGGGCCAGCTCTCAGGAACTGGATTGGGCAGCTGTGTATAATGGTGGCAAATCCCCAGTGCATTGGAAAGTATCATGTTCAAAGTGTGCTTAGGTGACTTGGAAACTTATGTCTCACCTTCAGGCATGATCAACTCTTATCTGTGAAGCATTCCTGTCAGGAAACAGGATCCTAAAGCTTTTGATGTTCAGCACTAAGTTAACTGAAATCCCACTGGTTTTAGCATTAATGAAATGTAATTCCTTCTATAGCAGCTTTAAAAGGAGTCCTAATGAGAAGGAATAGCAGGTTAAAAATGCTGGAAGAAAAATTAGAAGCTGGATAGTTTATAGATGCATGGCAGGGTGAGATCAGAAATGCATCTCTGCTGTTTCACTGGCTTCTCTATTGGTTTTACCTTTCGTGGAATATATTTAATCACTCTTGAATGTCAGAGCGTGAATACGAGCGATGCTGTCCCACATGGCTGACACAGAGCATGGGCATCTCACACAAAGCAGGAGGACATGTATGAACACCGGGAGCTGGTTATTTGAGATCCAGGAGAGCTTTCTGTGCTGATCCTATTTCATGACTTCCTTGGCAATTTCAAAGGTGTGCAGAAGAGTCCTCCTTTGTACTTTCCTGTTCAGCTGTGTCTTGAAAGATAGCTAGCACACTTCCTAGGGAAGATCCCCTAGGCTGGCTCTGCGCTGTAAGATACTTGTCTTCTGCAGCAAGATAGGCACCTCTGCCAAGGAGTCTCTGGGGCTGGAGATGAATGGGGCCATGGAAGGGAATTCACATCAGCTAGTCCTGTGCTGCAGTAGCTGCTCAGTCTCCACACAGATGCACTGCACGAAAGACCAAGATGTGCCTTGTTTCTTGACATGCAGTTCAACAAGAGAAACCAAGGAAGTTTGTTTTTCTAGGCCTGGTTATCCAACAGTGATTTTGGGGGGATCTAAAGCTCATAACACAGCTTTTCCTACAGGTTTTTATTGTCTCTGTTCCTCACCAGGCCACAACTCCCGTGGAAAGTGGAAGAAGGGATTGAAAATGTCCAATACAGGAAGACAAACAGACTGAATATGTGCACGAACTAAGGTGGCATGCTAGTCCTTGTTTCCCCAGGAAAGGAGGCTAAAACCAGACATAAGGGTAAGTTTTGAAATACAGTGACCCATGGAAATGAGCCACCCTACAGTTGACGCACTCCTTTAATTTTTTCCCTCAACAGTTTTTTGTTGAAATCATTGGAGTTGCCCTGGAGAACACAAGGGTAAAGTTACCTGTGACTCATCCTGTGTCACTGTAAGAGTCTTGCCCTTCTGCCTTGAGGGAGGTTGGTCACACCAAGCAGATCTCACTTGACTGAAAATAATTACTAATTCCTTTTTTCCTCTCTCTTTTATCTTTTTTCTTCCGCCGTTTCCATCTTACCTAACTCAGAGGAAAACTCCAGACAGATGAAGTATCTGTGGGTCATCTCTGTTCTTTTTTCTTTTTTTTCCTTTTGACGGAAGTCCCTGGTACTATTACCCCGACTCCTCGGCTAAGCATGACAGTAGCACAAAAACTCCAGTCAAATGGTTGATGTATAACCACATCTGTGAGTCAATGATCCACACCAGCTTTGTACCCTGAGTCCTTTCTTGCTTTATCTTCTAAACCAAATTATGTGGCTTCTGCTGAATAACAAATACAACGCCCTCTAATAAGCTCCTTTGTATATGTCAGGTCATCCACTTGCTTTGATTACTGTTACAAACCTTCAAGGGTTAAGAGGTTTAGAAGAAATCATGGAGTGCATTCATGCTCTCATATTTGTTTGTCTGTTTGTCTTTTATAAGTCAAAGCTGATTGCTTTGAGGTCTTTTGCACGTTCTCGTTGTGAGCTTTGATAGCTGAGTGTTGACATAACTTATCCATAATGCCAGTGATCTATTGGGAGATATTTGCCTTTGTTAAAAATCATCACTCCAGACCAGAAATTTGGATTAGAATGTGTCAGAGCATTAAGGAAGCTCCTGGTGGCACACAGCAGGTTATCCTGCCATAGCCTGTGTAATGGTGCCTGCTTTGGTACAAAGACTGTGTCCTGATTTTTGTCTGTGTTTCATTTAGCATGCTGATGCCAATGCCAGTATGAAACTGTAGGTATTAGTGGAATGCAAATCTTAAGAAAAAGCAGTTTTGGCATTTGTTCTTAGGATCCTTCATGCTAAAATTTGATTTCCTGATGACCAAGAACTGTCCAGGCTGACTTTCTGCATTTCCTATACAAAGAACTTCACCCAGTCTTTCAGTCAAGCTAAATTGTGTCTTCTTGAAAGATAGAAGTCTTGAAGTACAAAGAATTTAAGTAAGGAAATTTCCACCTTTCCTATCAAGTGCTTTGATCCACTACGGCTATTGTCAGAAAAAGCTATGGATCAGACTGGGAAGGTCTTGGTTTACCTAGAGATCTTGGAATAGCTTCTGTGCTAATGCTTTGTATGGGAAAGCCACTCCTGACTGCTCACCATTCTGTCATCATTGTTATTGCCAACTTATCATCATCACCAACTTCTTAAACACTAGGAAAAGCCCAAAACTTTGATTCCTGGAGATGTTCTTGTACTCCCTTGATTTACCCTATAACTCCATTTTCTCCTTCTGTGGCCAGCCCTGGAGAAGAGAAAAGCCTTCTGCGCACAGCTAATAGAGTTCTTGTTTTAGTTCTTTCAACAAGGACTTGTGTTTTTGTTGTCATGACTGCCATGTTTTGTTCCCATAACACTGTTTGTGTGTATGTGTATGTGATTCATTACCTACAGACACTAGAGCCTATAACCCTGTGCTGCAGTTTGTACTTGAGCTGCTTCCCTGTAATAGAACAAATAAATATATCAGATCTGCCTCTTGGTGGGTTCAAGCCAGCGTCCAAATTGTTTGGCTTTGGTCCATCTTCAAGGACCTATCAATTAATTTACAAAAGCAGTGTTAACAAAAACACGGAACGTTCCATTGTGAGCAGCAGTCAAGGCATGTTCTATATTTTAACATAAACCGACGTCTTGTATTTCCATTTTACACAAGGAAGCATCCACAAATGTTTGATTTTAGAGGTTATTCATAGGAAAAGCAGAGGAATAGATCACTTCTGTCATGATAAAAGAGAAAATTTAACAAGTTTAAAAATGCCAACGGTTGCTTGTACGATGGGACTATGGTTTGCCTGACTTTTTCTTGCAATTCCTGAGTGCAGGTTGGAGTGCCTGGTGTACCAATTGAAGTGCCTGGGTTGCCACATGCAAAATCAAATAACAAAACACTTACTAAGCTTCTATATTTCCTACATTGCCTATGCAAAAAACGGTACACACTTGAATTTTTTGCACAGGCAGATCTTATAGCATAAAAAAATACAAACAGAAATTACTGTAAAACATATTGCCTGCAAGTAGTTGTGGGTGTGCATTTAAGTATCGCCTGTGAATGTGATAATTAATGGAAAATTTCTTATAAATCCATTCTTTTAGTATATAAGCTCAATAATCAGTTCCAGAATCTCTCAGAATTGGTCTTTGTTTCATCAGCTCTCACAAGTATAAAACAGAACCCTCCGTCTTCAAAGCCAACCCCTTTGCTTTGCCACTAAACCATCCCCACTTGAATTTCCTCCAGAATTTTGTTGTTGTTGTTGTTTCAATTTTTTTGTTTTTCTTTCCTATGCGTTTTACTGCTGGTTCTTTTCTCCTCCCTCCTTTCCCCAATACCCCAAACAAAGAGCAAAAATCCCTAAATGTTTCTGCAGAATCTCACAACACCAAAATTCTAAGATCTGCCAGGGCTTCTTTTTCTTTTTATAAAAGGCAAACAATTTCCATTCCCTTCTTTCGAGAATGGTGAACATTCATTTTGCAGAATTAGCATCGGAAAAAGCCAGAACTCCCCTGACTCCAGCTTTTGAGGGAGATGAACTGTGCCCTTTCATGGAAAGAACGCCCTGGAACATGTCACTGGAGGCAAAGAAATTTGGGAAGACTTGCCATATTTCCCATGTTTGAATCCTGCTGAGTGCTTGTCCTTTCTGGTATTTTGTGGCAATAAATCCATATGTGCTTGTGGTAATGGAGGACTTTTCAGTCAAGTAGCCATAACTAAGGCAAGGTATAGTAAGGATATAATAAGGAATAATTTAAAAGTGAAGAGAAAATGTAAATTTTTTCGTAGTGAAAAAGAACATTCAATGGTTGGGGATGGTATCGAAGTCATTGAGAAGGTTTCATTTGAGGCTGGATGTTTGCCTGAGGAATAAGAAGCATTTCAAATCAGAATTAGATGAGAAGATTCCTATAGGCTGTGTTAGGGCAGAGTAGCCTCTTCCAACATCTCATGTAGGAAGTATTCCAGTTTTCCAGAACTACATCATGACTTTTAGCTTGCTTTGGCTGCTGTCTGGCTAGATACCAGCACAGAGGAGGAAAGGAAAAACATGTTCTTTTTCTTTCACTCTAGCTAGAAATCCGGTTTCGAGGAAAATATCTGCTCTGCCTTTCATCAAGCTCAGTGTTGGGCCGGTTGTTTTGTTAGGGCTGGTGGTATTCCATGTAGTGTTCTCCTAGAGCAGAGGCCTAGCAACAAGAACATGTGTTCCTTTGACTGCTGAGCAGCAAGTGTCCTCTGTGTGGCCTTGTGGGCTGGTCAGCTCTCAGGTGGCCTTTTCAGAAAATAGTGTGTTTTCCTTTACTGAGGCTGAGGTTTGGGTTCTCCTCTGCTCATCTCACTCACGTTCCCTCTACGAGGTCAGAGTCCAGGATGCTTCTCATGAGCAGGCCATTTACAGCTTTGCAGCAAAGTAAACAAACAGAACCTGCTCATAAACAGCTCATTATCTACTTTCTGAATCATCACTTCCAGCCTGGAATGGGAATCCCAGCTGAGCTGGTTGTTTTTGGCAAATCAGCCAATCTCTGGTGACCAGAAGTGACTGGTTTCTTCCCCTTATTCCCCCACACCCTCTTGAACATAATACAAGATACTTTCCACCCTGCATTGTGGGTAAGGACAAGAAACCAAAGGGACTGGGAACTCTCTCCAGTGTCAGCCCTGCTGGAGCATTGCTCCAAGCAAAGCAACGTGGAGAAAGGACAGAAAATCTGCCATTTGGGCAGCTCCCTTTCAGAGTGGCAAAGGCAGCAGAGGAGAGGCCAGATGAAGGCGGGTTGGGGTGGGAGAGATGAGGAAGAAGCCGTGATGTGGGCTGGAGCGCATCCACTAAGTGTTCAAAAAAGAGGCAGTTTTCAATTGGATCTTGAAATGTACTGCAATCTAGTAAACATGTGTGTGTCAGCGGCAAAGGCTCTGGGGAACTATGGGGATTTTCTTATTTCCTGGAGGTTCTGAGAACCAGAAAAACAATACAGGACAGAAGAAGGAGAACTGCATGCAGGTTTCTGTGTAAAACGTAGGAAAATGTACTTTGTATCAAGGAAATATTTTGTCTTCTCTGAAATAGACCAACTTGTGTCATTCTTGAGTGCTCTAAAGCATAAGAAAAACTGGAAGAATAAAAATTAAGAACTCTTTTGAACAGCAGAATCTAAATGTTTCAAAGAACGTTCATTTTTATCTTCTCAGTTTTTTCATTAATACACAGTGAGCACAAATGAACAGCGTGGTAAAGTCAAAAAGAAATGTGTAAACTTTCAAAAAAATCCCATGTGAAAAAGAAGTTCTTTTCTCTGGGGAAAAAAAAAATTACATTTCCACAGTTAAAAAATGAAAAAGTTAGGGACAGAGTGTGTTAGTCCTTCTTTGTATATCTGGAAAAGTGGGTGTCAACACCACTATTTTTTCCCTTCTTGGTTCCCGGTGGGTGCCGCAAGAAGCAATTTGCCTGGCCATGCTGAGAGGACATAAATCCAACAGAGGAATTTCTTCACATTTGGAGCCAGTGCTCTGTCATAACATGGACAATATCATGGAGGTGCTGAAGTACTAATAAAAGAAGAGGAGATTCAGGCCTGTAGATGGTTCCTGGGACACAGCTGAGCCAAGATGGCTCAATCCAATCAATCAGAAGCAAGCAGGAGATCTGAGTCAGTGAGGGTGTTAGAAAGGAATGACTACATCAGACCCTCCCAATAGCACATGGCAAGCCAGTGGCAATATTGGCACAACTCAGCCCTTCCCTCCAAAGACAGAGGTGCTTTATGCACCCCTCACTGCGCAGGGGAGAAAGACCGTTCTCCATCGGATCCAGAGAAACAACATGGAAGTCCAGCATAAACACGGCATTGTCAGAGCTGTCGCTGCCCACCTCCTCCTCATCACTTACTCATCCCTCCCACGGACAGGGCTGGAGATGAAATAGCAGTGAAAAGGACCAGACAGGCCTGCCCAAAGGTAAATGAGTGGCTGCTGGATCCTCCAGTGACATTGGAGTAAAAAGCTTGTGTCTGTAATGTCAGGAGTTTAATACATGCAAACTCTCCAGCATAATGGATATGACAGACACTGGCTGCCTCCATGTTAGACATATGGAAACCAACAGGTTCAAATAACCCCACATTTCTGAACCTCGTTTTGTGTGCGTAGGTCAGTTCCCATGCAGAGGCTGGAAGGCCCTGAAGCAACCACTGCTGTCTTTCAAGGAGTACATCCAAGCCTCTTTGAAAATACTCACTGGGGAATGTTTCCTTCAGATATTGTCCTCCAACGCAAGCTGCATTTCAACATGGGCCTGGAACACTGGAAGGAAAAAAGGACTCTTTAATATATTGGACTCAGACTGATGTCCTAAAAGCCAAGCCTATGTTTTTGGTGCAGTAGGGAACACCCCTCCTCCTCATGAGGAAGAACAGATGGGCAATGGATGGAATAACTGCCTAATAAATGTCCCGCTCTTCTTAAAAGTGACAATTTGGGAAAAAGGCCACTGAGTTAGGAGGCAACATCACGAGGGAAAATTCCTAGCTTGTGATTGTATTCAACTACCACTGGCAGCAGAGGCAGCCACCACCCCATCAGTCTAACTTGAAGTGACTCTGTGTATGTATCCTCCTTTCTCAGTGATAGTTCCAGGGTGAAAGTCTGTAAGATTTTGGTGGACAACAGAAGCATATTCAGCAATGCTTAAATACTTTCCGCAGGAGCCAGGTAATGCCCCAGGCATGAAAGGGTGAAACACATTTGCAGTGATACAAGTTTTTTTTGCGTGTAGAGGAGGAATGAGGCTCATGTGCAGCTGACACGCAGCAGGAGACAAGTAGTTTGCTGCAAAATTCACCTTTGCTGATGATGAACGTATGCAGCTGTAATACCACACAATATCACTGGAGGTGAAACACATCTAACAATGGAAGCAGTTGTAGGAAATACCTAGTGGGGAGCAGGTGGCCTGAACAACACATTAAACTTCTGTAGGGGAGGAACAAGAAGGATCACATCCAAGAAAAACTATAGATTATTTTGTGTAATAAACTGTGGCTAGCCAAAACCAGCCAAATCATCACAGGACCTATAACAACAACTTATTCACCTCTTAAGGTCACATAACTTAGCAGTTGGCAAAGTGGAGGCCCTTACTTGCAGCTTTGGTCTCCAGATGTATTGTCTGCCTTATTAACACTAACTTGTTTTCTACAAGATACATTGAAAATCTTGAGGCTGCTCAGCCAGAATGTGCTAATTAGAAACTGAAGGGGCAATTTGCAAGGTATGATTCACTATGCTTGGACAGTGAGTGATAGTATGCGTTGGCAGAATGGATGCAATTTGATAGCAAAAAGGAATTTACGCCCACGATATCTTCCCCCAAGTATTCTCAAATTCAGGAAGGTCAGAAGTGACAGAAATAGAGGGCTCTCTTTCTGATGATACATCATCAGAAAAAGTGATATGGTCCAACACTGCAGTACGCTTTCGTGAGGACCAGGTGATCTGCTAACTCAGGGACGGCTGAGCCAGAGAGCCAGCATTCAGCATCCCACAAGGGACAGGTTGTCCTAATCTGAAGAGAGGGGGGTACATCACCCATTTAAGAGACTGCCAAGCTAAATTAACAGGCTGTTTCAATGAAGGCACCGAAGTCAGGATAAATTACAGGGAGATAGTGATGAAGATGAAAATACACACACAAAAAGAAACAACTTGTAGCCAAGGCCAAAATCAGGAAAACACCGAGAGTGTTTCAGCTGATGGAGGAGTCAGATACAAGAGATTCTGGATGCTGAGATAAAAAAGACCAGGATGCTAATCAAAAGTGTGATGGCAGGAACTGGATGGAAACATTTTTCACCTGCAGTGATAAAGCAGGCAGCCAGTAGAAGATGGTTAAAAAAAAATCCAGGACATTTGAAGCTGAACCATTCACAATGGAACTGTTGACTGGGCTTTTCTCCATCTTCTAGACCTGGTGCTGGTCATGAAGTCTCTTTTCCATAAGCAAATACTAGCACAAAGCATAACAATAGCAGATAAAAATGAAAGATGGATCAATCTGTGTGAAGCTTTGCAGGCGAAGTGTGACTTGGAGCACAGGGGAAAAGATATGGAGAAGGTAACAAGAAAGTCAGTCTGCAAACACCTGGCTTGAATGGTAGCTTTGCATGTGATACCTGCAGGCCGCATTCTCTTAACAAACCATCACTTTCTTCTTGACATCAGCGGAACCCTCTTGTGTTATTTTCTCAGAACATGGTGCCTAAAGCCCATCCTCTAGCCTTCACAGACAGAAGTCCTATGCATCAGTGTCAAGAGTTCCAACAAGAGAGACCATAATTCCTTGAGATGAGCTGGTTCTCCAAAAGGTTAGCACTGAATCTCCAGCTGGTAGGTAGGTGAGTATATGAGGGTAAGAACATGTCTTTCATTAGATAAATATGTTTTTTTCCAGGAACAAGGAAAGACCAAAAATAATGCCAAACCCTCAGTGAGATCAGCTGGAGCTTTGCCATAGACTTCAATGGTGCAAGATTTTTAGTCTTGCTATTGATCTGGGCCTTGCTCCAGGAAGTTCCTCCTGGTCTCCAACCCAAAGCCCTTCCATGCAAACCATTCTACCAATCTTTTTTTGATCATTGCAGGCAACTTAGAAGAAGATCAGGCCATGTAATCTATGGCTTCTTTCTTATGGGGCCATCTTCATTATCCTGGCTCAGGTACCTATGAGAACCTGTCTCAGGTCCTATCTCCTTCCTTCAGTGGGTCCCAGTGACCAATTCCTGTTCCCTGCTTGTATCTGTCAAAACCTTCTCTGAACTCTTCAGATGTATAGGGCCAGGTTAATACAAGCTCAGGCAAGGAAAGAAACTCATACAGCCTCCAAACACAACATGGTGTCATGACACTTGGGCTGGAGCGGTGTGCTACACTGAACAGCGTTGACAGGAGGAGATGGGGGGAATGTTGTTAGCCTTTTCCAGAAAATTCATGCCTGATGTATATAGACGTGTCTTGATGACAAAGCAGTTTGTGCAGTGCCAGACAGAATAAAAGCCTCATGAAGGCTGGGACATACTCCTTCACCTGCAGCCATTTTGGAACTGCTCTTTTACTTCCTGTAGCCTCACACACCACTGACAACAAAGAGGTATTCAGGAGGACAATGTCTCCATTTAGAGATTGACAGTTCCCCCTCTTTTCTGGTAGAGGCAAGGCTTGTGGCTGCAGGTCAGCTGGGACTCAAGGGCAGCCAAGTAGCTTTCTCAATCCATAATGGGATGGAGCAGCCATTTTAATAAAAGAGAGAAAGAACTGCTTCCTCTGTGGCTGCAGAAGCTTGTAATTCACTTGGCAGAGCATGCAAACCCTGGTTTGCATGGGAAATGCTCTCTTTTCCCTTATACACGTGCTCCTTTGTAATATTGCTGGGGGCTGCTGGGCTGCTGTCTGAAGTACCTAGCTCTTAATTAAGTGCAGCAGGGTCTGTCAGCACAGTGAGACAGAACAGGAGACTGCTGGTAAAGCCAAAGACAGCTCAGACACTGCAGCCAAATGTGGAAGAAGATAAAGCAGCTAAAACAGAATACCATCTCCCCACCCCCCTCTATGATCAGAGCACACTGACAAATACCTGGCTCCAAATCCCGCTCCCCTTTTTGCTCCACTCATGACCTGGAAAAATGTCTCCCTAGATCCAGGGCCAAAATCATCTCATAGACAGCTGGAGATCAAGGTGAATACCACCTGCGAAAGGAGGAACTCTTCATATGACTTTCACGTCATGATCAGATCTGCTGGACTTCCCTCCCAAGTGATGCACAGACACAGATCCAAAAAAAAAAAAAAAAAAAAAAAAAGGATCATATCCCATGAGCTAAGTATTAGACATAACCGTTGCGTATATAGAAATAGGAGGACACAAGGATTGCAGTTGGTATCGTAGCTATGGTTTTTCTGAAATTCTGCTTCAATAAAAAGCTTGAGTAAACTGCACTAGAGATGAAGGAGAGGGCATAAATTCTCACTGTGTGTATGGATTAACTGTTAAAGGTACATTGACTGTACCAACCCAGCATTAACTCTTCACTCCCTGATAGATGTTCCACAGAGGTGGCTGGCTCAAAGGAGGGGATCTAAAAAGTTTCTTGAATCAGTGTGATAAAATTCAGTATTCATTAGATCCTGGCTTTGTTGAGTCTTTTAGTTGTGGGGAGAGACACAACTGCTCTGCTTCCAAATTCTAGTCAGGAATCTAATTTCCACCTGTTTCCTCTTCCTCAGTTCTTTTCCTCTGGTGCCTCACTTCCTCTTCAGCTCCTCTCCCATTTCCTTTCTTACCATCTGTCCCCAAACAGTACTGTTCGCCTGCTGCAAATAAAGGATGCAAGTATTGGCAGTTTATGCTTAAGTTTCTTTTCTTCCTCTCTCTTTATAATATACTGACTCATGGAAAACAGAGCTGGGAGAATCTGACTGCCTCAAGGCAAGATTGCCTTTGCCTAAATGATTTGTCTAACCTGCTATTAAAACCATTAAGAGATGGAGATTCCACAACTTCCCTAGGCAAATCTATTGCCTAAAAATAGAGTCCTGTTTATCAAACAGTATGAAGCTGTAATCTGTAGCAAGGGTTTATCTTATGTGCTCTACAGTGCCAAGGCTGGGACAAACAGAGGCCAAAGTAATTTTCTGCCATCATTCTGGGGTCAGAAGAAGTCCTTAGAGCACAATCTGCTGGGTTTAGTCACAGCAATTCTCCTGGCAGCTCCGTGTACTGAAGTTGAGCTGCTTGAGCTGGTTCTGATATGCGTATGCAAGGCCCCATGGTAAACAAAAAAAAATCAGTATCTTAGCTGCTGAGATTAAAACACTGAGTTGTGGCTACCTCCCTCCACACTCAGACTTCTACAACCACACACACACCTTCCTCGGAAATGATCTTGGGTTTCAGCTTCAGAGAAGCAAAGTCTGGGACAAGATGAGGTAGGGTTTCTGGGAGGAGACTGGCTTTGGTGAGTGACTGGGATTACTTTTACCCCAGCAAAGACAATTAGAGATTTTCAGACGTGATTAAGGAGTAAAAATAAAACATTTTCTCTAATGCTATAGTGAACAGAGTTCGTCCCAGATGACCACATTTCTAATGTCTCCCTCACACCCTCAACCCATCACACCGCTGGTGGAAAGCCCCAGGACTCCATGCATCATGGATCTTTGACCCTTGTAAAAGTGTTGAAGTTTTTTGCTTACCATGAAGCAAGACAAGAGTCAACCAAGGAAAAGTGTACTCTGCTTGCATGTGCTATGAGGATCCCAGTCCTCAGATGTAGTGTTCTGGCCTCTTCTTCTACAAGAAGTTAAAACAAGATGCATACTTTTATAGAAAAGGCAAATCACTCTAGTTCCTATGGGTATGATCTATGCCTTGCTTAGCCCATGCTTGAGCAGCAGATCTAAAGAACTCAGAAACATCACCTCGGTGCTTGGATCAAATACTCAATAAAATGAAATCAAGCCCCGTCCTGTTCATTGGTCATAGCTGTGTTTCTGGAACAGAAATTGTTGAGTAGTCAATGGAGCTGAGCTGACAGTGAAGATGAAACATATGGTCCCACCTTGCTTCCCTACCCACCATGTTGCTGGTGAATGTTACGATTTATTTGTTTGATTTACTCTCTTCTCCATTGATTATGATCCCCTCTGATCTCCAGACAGATCATCAATGACTAATGAGGCCTACATGTTCCCAGAGGAACACTATTCCTCACTTCTGCCTCTGGGTAGTCTGGAGGTCTACTGAGGATGGAAAATCAGGAAGCTGTTTTACACTGAACAGCCTAACCTTAGAGGATGTTCACCAGTGGTGGCTCTAGGCAATGTGTCACCAAGGAGATCACAACAGGCCCCTAACCTAAAGGGTGTTTCTTCCCATTCCATGTGCTTCAAAAAGCTGTACATCGGTTTGTACTGCTCATATCCATTTAAACTGAAGTTATGTTTATTAAAAATAATGGCCTTTGTTCTATAAGCTTTGTTCCTGGTTCGAGTTAGAACAGAACTAATTCTGTTCAATAATTTTACTTTTCAGCTAAGTGTCTTCTGTGCCTTCTGAAGTTAATGGCATATTTTTGCAGTCAGTGTCTGCTTCTAGCAGTGACAGCGCTTGATGTTTACAGTCGCTACCAGGGACTGGCATGCAGAAAGGCTTTTGCTGATACTTGCTCCTGTGAAGACCAAGGTCACTGCTAAATCCTGTGTACCACAGTGGGGGTACAGTCAGTAAGAAGCTTAGCCTTGTGGGGAGAATTGTACAGGACAGGTGACCCTAAACTGACCAACAAAGTGTTCCATTCCGTATTCCATTCCATATTCCATGCTGTCAAATTCGGTATAAAGCTGAGGGAACACAAGGGTCAGCTCTTCTTCTTCAATGGCCCGTGTCCAAGGAGGAATTTGTCCATTCTGCTTTCGATCCCAGTCCATGCATTCCTGAATCCAGTTCTGAAACCCAGATCCTGAATCCGGTTCCCATCTGTCACTGAGTCCTGTCTGGGACTTTCCCAGTGTCTGCCCACAGCATCAGTGGTGACAGTGATGTGATTCACATCAGGGGGTTTGAGCTCAGTATTGAGTTTGTATATACTTGTACGTATTTCTTTTTATTGTTATTATTTTCATTAAAACAGTTCTAGTATTCCATTCCATAAGTCTCTCTCCCTTACTCCCTTTCTCTTCCCCTTTGGGAAGGGAAAGCAGTTAATAGAGAGCATCTGTCATTCATCTAGTGGCTGTCCCAGCCTTAATCCATGACATCTATGCTTTCCTCTTTGGCAAAGCCACTTAACCCACCCTCATGGAGGTGTAGGATTTCCCTTGGCTGACTTACTTTATACTTTTTTGGCTACGGAATGAGTGTAAGTTTCTAAGATGAAAGTGATTGACACTTTCTTTGCACAGCCAGGCTCTGTTGTTAGAACCATGTGATAGATGGTGGAACCATTGACCTTAGAGAGTTTTCCCATTTACTTCAGCAGTGAGTTTGGCTTTCTCTTTCTGCGGATATAGAGTTACAAACCCCAGAGTTGCCTGAATTCACCTTGACTGCCATTGCTCTTAAATGATTACCTATAAAGTGAATTTAGAGGAGTCAGTGCAATTTTCTGCCCAGAATAAATAATAAAGTCCTGTCACCCAAAGTATCCAAAGACATGGCAAGAGCTTAATGCTGTCAGCCTGCTAACAATTTTAACAGATGCTGTTGAGTGGTAAGGTTATTTGGAGTCACAAATTGAAGTTTCCATCCAGGAATTTCCTTTTCCAAACAAACCCAAGATTCAATAGATAAATACTAGAGAACCAAAGTTATCATTCTTATAATGATTCGCCATCATTCCAGGCCACGTCTTGCCACCAATGTTGCTAAATTTCCAGCCTCCTGACCCAACATGAAGGAAGTCGGATGGGAATATTTATGGCAGCTGTTAAGATAAGGCAAAAGGCGTCCAGCTGCGCTTCTGAATGGCTTTTTGCAGCTGCACATGGCAGTGGTGAGATGGCTTTGACATGCTGCTTAGCATTCCCAAATGAGTTCCCAGCAAAGAGTTTAAGCCTCTAAGCTGAATGATGATGAGTGTCTCAGTGTTCTAATTTTTGCTTATCTTGGGAATTGAGGTAAACGTATCTGAACGCTTGGACTGTGAAAAATACAATTTACCATTTAAATGCATCTAGCCTAATTATCTTGAGGCCAACATTCCCAGCTCCAGAGTGATGTGATCAGCCTAAGGGCATGATATCAGACGTACCCTCTTGCCCACGAAAGGGGGACTGAGGATCTGAGCCTCATATAAATAACAGTGTAGCACCCTATGCTTAATGCTGATCTAAAAGGCTCTTTGGAATCTGAGAACTTGAATCCCATGAGGAAAAGTTGGCTGTTTAGCTGATGTCCAATGCCAATCAAGTTCACACAGGCTGGGGGGAATCTGGCACAGCTCATGACTAACCCTGAAGAGGAAGATTATTGCCTAGGAAAGGGTGATGCATTGGGCCAATGATGCATGGCCAAGTCTGATGAATTAATAGGATGAGGAGGAGCTCATTTGGGTCTCTCTGGGATATTTTCACTCTGCAGACTAAGGTAGTCACTTTCCGTGATGCTGTAAGCCTCATGGAAATTCTTCTAATTCCTTCTGGCCTGAACAATATTTTTATTATTATTATTTTTAAGCATGTAGACTAAACACGATCCATAGGTCTCAGAAATGCCCAATGAGCTCTTTCCCTTGCACTGGGAAAACAGGGCCCTTCAGATTGTTTATAACCAGCTCTGTGCTTTGGATGGCTGACTTTGCAGGGCCTCTCTTGTTTTCTGGTGACACAAGGGAGGCAGTAAGAAGGTCACTGCAGCCCAAGCTTGCTGTGCTTTATTCTTAGTGACTTGAATGAGCACCACACATAAACTCTGCTGGGACAGCTAGTCTCTGAGAGGACAGATTCCAATTTTGCACTGAGTGGCACAAATCCAGAGTCATTTCACTGAAATCAGCAGAGTTATTTTGAATCAGGACCGAAGAGAACACAGCCTAAGGTCAGAATCTAAGTTGAACAATCCTCAGAAGCTGCAGAGATTAGACGGTATTTACTTGGAAAGCCAAGGCATATCTGAAGATATTCAGATTTGGGTGTCTGACGTGACACAGCTCAAAGCTGCTCTAGTTCTCTAGCTCCTATCTGGCAAGAGACTTATAGCTTCTCTGGGTTATCAGCAACAACATTGATCAATTCGCCATCTCCCTCCAATGACTTCTATAATGACTTTCACAGGGTCACTGGGTTCATCTCTTTTTCTGGTTACAGTAGTGGGACCAACACAGGACATATTCAATGATGGATAAATAGAGCCTTAGGTAGAAAGACAGGGCCTGAATAGGAATGAATGAGTAAACGGAGGTGGTGAAGAGGAATGGAAAGACCAAGGGACAAATCAGTCCCTTCCACAATGCCTTCAAAAGGCTCTTTTTTTGCATAAAGATAATGCCTCTGCTCCTCACCCCCATCCCCAAACAGCAACAGAGGAGGGAAGGTTTTTCTATTTGATAATAACATTCATGATACACATGAATAATAAGTCATAATACCTTGACATTATTATTCCTTTCCAGGTACTTCTCTGTCTTTCAATAAAGCCCTTGTATTTGGATCAGGGCTGTTTGTGTAACTTCTGGGTATTACCCCGGCTCTGCAGCTAGAAAAACTTACATAGTCATATTAACTTCTGCTGCAGAAAATCTAACTTGGCTTGAAACTCTGTCCCTCTTCTTCACAATGAATGGTCCCAGTCTGCCTGAAATAAGTGGAAAAACTAGTCATTAGAAATCCATCATACGCATGCATAGGCATTAAATTCATACAGTTACGTACACCTACACACCATACATTGTTACCTTTGATTAGAAGTTAAAATACAGAACACTGATTTGTTCCCAACAGTATAAATTCCAGGCACATCTTCTCCAGCACCAATGATTCTGTCCTTTAAGTTTAGCCCTAGGATTCCGGAAATCCTACATCCTTCTCCAGCTCCACCACAGTTTTACCAAAGGATCTCAACAAACCAGTTTAATCTACAAGGATTGGTTTCCCCATCTGTGGAACTTATTCCCAAACTCCTGGGAGGTTTGCCGGGATACTGGATGTGCAAGAATTGTTTAGTTTTTGTACTGGTACAAGATGCAGGGAACACTGTGACCTGCATCTCTCAGGGCTTTGCAGGTGAAACTTGGCTATGTTCACACCTCATCTGGAAACTTCCAAACAGGATAAGATTAGGTAAATTCTGATTCAGAACTGGACGGCAGAGGTTTCCTTCTTGTGATCCATTATACATCCTTCAACACTCACTTCTACATTTTCCAGAGCTGTTCCCAGACTTTTATGAAAAACTCTTAAAGTGGAAAGTGACGCAGCAAAGATGGTGGAATGACTTAATTTAAAAGCCCTGTAAAAACTCTATTACGTGTTAGAAACAGTCAGCCAAAAAAGATTGCAGAAATTTAAAAAAAGCTTTTCCTCTTCTCCTCCTTGCCATTACCAGGAATCTTTCTTTCTCACATATTAACCCTCTCTGGTCCAGAAAAGCCTGGGCTAGAAACTCATAGGAAGAAAAAAACAGGTCCTTTGGGGACAGATAGGCATCCTTTCTCAGCAGGTACCTGCTGGATTCCAAATAACAAAAAATATTTCAGATACTTTTGAAGTAAAATGCTTTGAATGACTAGAAACTAACCTTAAAGTATTTTTCAAACATTTTTAATAATAATTAATTGGTAAGGTTTTTTTTTTTTTTTTTAAATAATACTGACTTTTCTATTCAAATTTTGAGTGTAAAACTAACCAAAACACCTTCATTCAAGTAAACACCATTCTTTTTCCTGTTCTTCTGGTGAAGTTTAGTTCAGATTCTTATAGTACCACTGCAAATCCCTATTTAGTTAATTAACTAAATTAGAATCTAAAATATTAAATGAAAAATTAAATTAATTGAATTAATTAAAAACTAGAAATTAACTTGTCAGTCTTTTTTCTAGGAATATTCTTAATGGTTTAGTAAAAAGAAATACTAAAAAAAGACTCGAACAGAAACAGGCTTCATTTGCACCTCTATATCAGGTCTTTACATTTTGGCCCAGAGGTTCAAAACAAAATGCTTGCAGCTTGATTTCTAGATTCATATCAAACACAACTGGCACATATATCAGTATATATTGTATCTTTGTATGTTGGGCCAACTTTTGTAGGCATTCAAATATGGACATGAATGCCTATTTGAAGTGTGCATCTTAGAAACCTGTCTGTATTACTGTACTGGAGCTTAAAAACAATTCCCTAGAGTTTATATAAAAGCAAAAAAATTTTCTCCTCCATATCAGTTAGGAGAGAAAAATCAAAAAGCATCAAAAAAATTAAAGCGTTGGGGAGATCGACATCAATTTTGGAAGGGCCAACAGGTAAGGAGTGAAGTCCAACCCAGAGATTTGATATTCATTCTGTTTCAAAGGTGAAGATCATGTTCGCTCCGTTTTGCTTAAAAATTATTATTTATTTTTAATAAACCCATTCACTCACTGGTCTGTTGGCTTGGCAGCCACTGCTTAATGCTGTCAACTGAAACAGCTGAGTCTGAGAATAAACTCACGTTCCCAGGACCTAGGCTGGCAGAGGGTAAGTACATTCGGAGATGCTGCATTTGAGTCCCTGGAGGAGGGAAAATGCCTGTAAAGCTCTTCAGGGGTAGTAGACTCATGGGATCTTGTTACAGCAGGTTCCCTTATGTCTAATTCTTGGGCCTTCCTGGATGGGGAATGGCACAAGTGGATGGGGCCATGAAGGGAAATGAGGGCAAGGAACTATTTTTTTTTCCTGGGCAGCAGATATAGGGCTCTAGATGCTGGGTCTGTTAAACCAGACTATGGGAGAGAAAGAATAGTTCTTAAAAGAGGGAAATTAATTAGGGCTACAAATAACTCTGGGATGACCGGTGTCTTAACCCTGTGGGTGCTGTCATCATTGGAAACACCTAACTAAACTATGGGTCCTGCTCTCTGTGACTACAGATAGCAGAAAGCTATTCTGTCATAGTGTGATGTTAACATTCATGAACCAGATTTTAAGAAATTCAGCATTTTAGATTTTTTTTTTGTGGTATGTGGTTAGCCATCCCTTAGGAACCCAATCGAGATTCACTACCTTCTTATGTTGAGGACTCCCTGGAGTCCTTGGGTGGAAATGCAATAGGCTCACATTGAGCACAGGACCACTGTGAAACATCGCACTCAATTCAGCCAGATTGCATTGAACCACTTTTCAGTAAGCTGTGAAATTCTTGCTGGATTCTTCTGATGAATGGGACTTTGGTCCAACCACAAGAAACTCTCTGAAAAGAGGTCATCCAGCTAATTGCATTGATTTTTCAACTGTAGCCCTGCTTATAAAGAGGCAGCAAAGACGGGGATTGTTTTTTGCCAGGAGGATTTCTCAGTCTTTCAGGAGAGCCATCTGGACTCCAGTTCATACTTCCTGTGCCGTTTTCCCAGGCATCTTACCTATCACCACTGTCAGGTTTCTGTGGCAGTGAAAATCTCTGGCATGACTCTCATAATGTTAACATTATGAGAGGTTGAGGTACTGAATGCCTTCTTTGCCTCAGTCTTTAATAGTAAGACCAGTTGTTCTCTGAATGCCCAGCCCCTTGAGCTGGAAGACAGGGATGGGGAGTGGAATGAAGCCCTCATAATCCAAGAGGAAACGGTTAGTGACATTGTACTGCTTAGATGTATGGAGTCCATGGAGCCGTATGGGATCCATACAAGGGTACTGAGGGAGCTGGCAGAAATGTTCACCAAACCATTTTCCATCCTTTATCAGCAGTCCTGGCTAACCAAGGAGGTCCCAGTTAACTGGAGGTTAGCAAATGTGACACCCATCTACAAGAAAGGCCAGAAGGAGGATCCAGGGAACTACAGGACTGTCAGTCTGACCTCGGTGCCAGGGAAGGTTATGGAGCAGATCATCTTGAGTGTCATCACGTGGCATGTACAGGACAACCAGGTGATCAGGCCCAGTCGGCATGGGTTTATGAAAGGCAGGTCCTGCTTGACTAGCCTGATCTCCTTTTATGACAAGGGACCAGCTTAGTGGATGATCAAAGGGCTGTACACGTTGTCTACCTAGGCTTTAGTAAAGCTTTTGACACTGTTTCCCACAGCATTCTCCTGGGAAAATTTCTCCTGGGAAAAATTCTCCTGGCTGCTCACAGCTTGGATGGTTATACTCTTCACTGGATAAAGAAATGGCTGGATATCCAAGCCCAAAGAGTAGTGGTGAACGGAGTTCAATCCATTTGGCAACTGGTCACCAGTGGTGTTCCCCAGGGTTCAGTATCGGGGCCTGTTCTATTTAACATCTTTATCAATGATCTGGATGAGGGGATCGAGTGCACTCTCAGCAAGTTTGCCGATGACACTAAGTTAGGTGGGTGTGTTGATCTGCTTAAGGGTAGGGAGGTTCTACAGAGGGATCTGGACAGGCTGGATTGATGGGCCAATGCCAATGCCAATGGTATGAGGTTCAACAAGACCAAGTGCTGGGTCCTGCGCTTGGGTCACAACAACCCCCTGCAACGTTACAGGCTGGGGGGAAGAGTGGCTGGAAAGCTGTGGAAAAGGACCTGGGGGTGTCAGTTGACAGCAGCTGAATAGGAGCCAGCAGTGTGCCCAGGTGCCCAAGAAGGCCAACGGCAGCCTGGCTTGTATCAGCAATAGTGTGGCCAGCAGGACTAGGCAAGTGATTGTCCCCCTGTACTCAGCACTGATTAGGCCACACCTTGAATACTGTGTCCAGTTTTGGGCCCCTCACTACGAGAAGGACTTTGAGATGCTGGAGCATGTCCAGAGAAGGGCAATGAAGCTGGTGAAGGTTCTAGGAACAAGTCCTTTGAGGAGTGGCTGAGGGAACTGGGGATGTTTAGCCTGGAGAAAAGGAGGCTGAGGGGAGACCTTATCACATTCTACAACCACCTGAAAGGAGGTTGTAGCGAAGTGAAGTCAGTCTGTTCCCTCAAGTAACAAGCAACAGGACAAGAGAGAACAGCCTCAAGTTTCACCAGGGAATGTTTACATTGGGTATTAGGAAAAACTTCTTTACAGGAAGGGTTGTCAAACATTGGAACAGGCTGCCCAGGGAAGTGGTGGAATCACCATCCCTGGAGGTATTTAAAAGACTTACAGAAGTGGTGCTTAGGGACATGGCTTAGTGGTGACCTGGAAGTTCTGAGTTGGACTTGATGATCTTAAAGGTCTCTTCCAATCAAAATGGTTCTGTGATTAAACTCATCAATTGCACTTGGGGCAAGCCATGTATCTTCCTTTCTAATGTTAATTTGATTTCCTCATTGACAGTCTGAAGTATCAAAGCCAATCCTTTTCAGCATTTCTTCAGAACAGGCTGTTCTAAAAAAAGGGCTAGACACATTTCCTTTCACCTTCTAGTGTTGACTTCCAAGTGACTCATTATCTTCACCCCCGCCCCCCCGCCCCCCCTCCCCCCCCAGTGGACAAATAGAGTCTTTAAAGGAGAAGAAATTAATTCAGATAATCTTTGGTGCCTGCTATAAAAATTAAAGTCAGTTGAATCTAGATATTTCCCTTCCTATCACGTACAAAGCCTCCCTTCTGCAAGGATCTGATCTTGCTCTCTGTGCTTCTACACTTGTAACCCACGATTACAGGCTCTGAACTCAGGCTGATCAAGAGAAGTGAAACCAGAAGGGACATCTTCCCTGAAATTCAGTAGCACAGAGTTCGGTGGCTTCAAGCCTTAATAGAATATTTCAAAACCATTTTGGCTATTTAGTGGCAGGAGCCGAGTTTCTGACGTGGGTGTAGGAAGTAAAACACTTTCCTATGAAAGCCAGCCTCTGAGGCAGGAGTCATGAGATGGGCCGGATGTTTTGCAGTATTGTGCTGTGGGATTTGGTTGGGTTACCCGGAAGGCATTGGCCTTAAAACTGGCCCCACGCTTCTTGCAGAAAGATTTCACCACTAACACTTTGCAGAATTACATTTACCAATTATTGGCTGGTATTGTCTAGCAGAAGTAATTTGTACTTGTTTTTTCCTTTTTTAAGAAAAAGGAAAAACCACTGCCTTTCCAAGGGAACATCAGTGTGCTTAACCAGTAAACCATTTTCTTTCCTTCAGGGGAATAAAAATCATCCTTCTATTTCATATAGATTTTACATGCATTGCAACACCCGTTTAACTTTTCCAGGCTTAGATTACAGTGCCTGCAGTCCTGGCATTAAAGCTGATTTACACCCCAGAGTGAAGTAAAATACTGTCAAATAGCTTTGAAGGCTTTGACTTCTTTGAGGTTAATGGAGTGCATCCCGTTAATGTCTGCTCAAGGATGACTCAAGGGAAAATGGAATAACGTCAAACCTAAGCAAATTACAAGAACAGTGACACTTAGTAGTGTTGTGAGTTGTATCCCTAGGACAAATATCAAAACCTGCCCTTTGCCATATAAGCTATGCATTCCTTCAATTTATTCTGAGATGATAAACTGACTGGACCAGATTTTTCTATATTCTGCCATAATAGGAGATGAAGCCTCCATGTAAACCTTTCATTCAAATACCCAAGTAATTGCTGTTCTGAGAATTCACTGAGGACTTTGGTCAAGAAAAGAACAGACTCAAATGAAAAATAAGTTCATCTGGTATAAACACAAATTTTGCCCACGCTGATGAACTGAGATGTGAGGATTTTGCTTAAATGGCCTTGGAGTGAACACAGCTTTATTACCAGTGGATGGCTCTGTAATGGTTAATAAGTTGACTTTCTGAGAATGTTTCTGTTGTGGACACTTCAGCTCCTCATTACGTTTAGTATTTGCTTCTTGTGTAAACAAGATTTTTGCACCACCTTTTCTAGTTCTTTGGCTCAGAACAAAAGCTGAGAGCCTCTCCTGGCCAAAAAGAAAGTATTTATTGTCGCTTACCTCCTATAATATGTGCAGGCACCTTACAACCGAAGAAATGGAGTGTCATCTCCAGATTTGGTGAAAATTTCCATTTGAGATGTTGTTGGAGAAGAGGGAGGAGGAGAAGACTTGGGGATATTGTGACCACAGGATCCCTTCTTCAAACATGGCCTTTCCATGCAAGTAGTTTGAACTGTTTCAATTGCCAGGCAATAGCTGTGTTACAGTCCTTAGACAAGACATTCATATTGTGCCAAGTGCAGATTCTAAAGTGCAAAGAACAGGACAGCTTTCTCCTTGTTTATATCACGTTCTATCTCTTACTTCTTTCTCCCTATGTACCTGTAGCTTTGATGTCACTCTCCAGTGATACCATTTCTTGAGTTGTAAGATGGCTGTCAGCAGAAGGCCAAGCGATGCCTATTTGGATTAAAACTTCCAAAGTCACTGAGCAGTCAAGGGGCTAGGACTACCACCTACCCTCTTCCTCCTCAGATACTTTGAAGGTTGTCCCAAGAAATTATCAGATCATTCAGATACTTTTCAGTATTGTGGTGGGCACCTTTGCTGATTCAATTGGCCTGAAAAAAGAGTCTAGGTAGTATCTACATCTCTGTCTCTTCTTCCAGTAAATTTCTCTTGTATTATTCATGGGCAAGTTTGTAAATGACAATTTCCTTTCAGTACTGTAAGCCAACTGTTTCTAGTGATCCATGCTGTAGCAACTGCTACTATCTCTAATGTTCTTTTGGTCTTCAAAAGTGTGTGAAAACCTTGTTATTCAGTGGGACTAAAGCTGTACCTAAGGAGTAGCTATATGAGCAGGAAGGTTGTAAATTTAAGTAGTGTATGGAAGGATAGTTTCCAACATTTCCCACAAAACCTCAGCAGATGGTGGGAGTCAAACTGCTCTATATGTATCAAGAGAAAGATGATTGCAAGATTATTTTCCAAGAGTCCTCCTAATTTTCACTTTACAGTGAGCAAGTTGGGTATATCTGAGGCCTCTCTCTCTCAGATGAGTCATACACATGGATTTTTATGCATACACTTTTGGATTAATCAGCAATTTCACTTTGACTCACTCCTCATTAAACGTTCCAGCAAATGACTTTGCGTTCAGTCCCGTGCTTATCCAATCCCACACATTTTGGTATTCTGTTATATAGTGAAAGGATAAAATCCACTTCACTCTGGAAACAAGTGAATTTAGAGAGAACGCTTCGGAAGAGTGAATTTTGAATGAACCTTGTGGTCAAGCTGCCCAATCAGAATGGATAAATCCCAGTAACAAATTGCCCAGGAACAGACAAGGGGAAAGGACTATTTATCTGAATGACTTCACAGCTGGACTCACACAATATGTGCATTTGAAAGCAAAAAATGAAACATAAGTCATCCAAGAAACAACCTGCTATGAATCATTGACAAAGAAATGCATTTGCAACAAGGAGTCTCAAACAGAAAAATTCTTGCACAAGGCAGCATGTTTCAGGTTCAAGTCTTACATGGGATCAAGGCTTCCGAATGGACCCTTAATGTAAAACACAGAAAAAACCTCCCCTACCTTTAGCTCGTTTGTATTTTGGGGAAGAAATGGGTATTAACTCTTCCCTTTCTCTGGTCTGTTTGGTGACTTCTTTGGAATGTTGACAGTTTTGTTAAATTGATGTCCTTTTTTTACTGTTGGAGAAGGCCTGGGCGAGGATGACCAATGCGGTCTAAGCAGTGCGAACAGAATGACTAAAATTCTGTATATAGCTCTGAACACATAATCTAGGCTAAGACACAGAGCTGGCTTGCCAAAAGGACATGAAGGAAAACCAACTTCAGTTCCTGCTGGCAGCAAGTTTGGAGGAAAGATGATCTGTTTAAGTCTAGTCTCTTTCCTTGGGCAGTCCCTTGTTCAAAATGAAAACTGAAATAATACCAGCGTGCCAATATGTTTACTGAAAAGCCCTGCATGGCGCAAGCACTGTGTGATCCAGGTGACTATCTGCCAGAGAATCTACACACAGCAGCCTTTTCCAACACCACGTGCTGCCTGCACACTCCTCCTCTGAAGTCTCTGTACCTCTGCAGTCTATCGTGCTCCAGTAGTAACAGCCCTACGGACCTGAATACTTCCAATTTAGATTTCTACCAAATGCATTTCTCCCGAGAAAGCAAGATGTGGAGCAATTCAAAAGCATTTTCTCCTTTTCAGTTAAATTTTAAGGATTCAGTCTCTCTGTCAGGGGCAACATAGTCCAGCTTGAAAGAAAAATTGGATTGAGGCTAGGTCTCATTTCAGGTCCATTTCAGAAATATGATGGTCATTGCAAAGTCCAGTATGCTTTATTTATGCACTGGGAGAATACAATGTTTTTTTCCCAGCAGCTTAGAGGACTTTTCTGGGAATGAGAGGTCATTGGGGTGAAATGTCACAGCTTTAATGGCAAGTTACCCAGGCTTTCTTTGTTAGGGATATGTGATATATTTGCATGTCTACAGAATATTTGCCACACTCTTCCATGAGGAATTGAAGCCAGGCTTTCAAATGATGAGTAAATCTTTATTCCTTTTTCATGCTTAGTTTAATTTATTCCATCAGCACTGGCTACATAAAGACATAAATCTTCCCATGGAACAGTGCAAAACAACCAGCATCAATTTGTAATTTCTAATGATTGAGCTGCAACTGGCAGGTGGCCAGGAATTAGTGCACTTCATCTTTTCCTTAGGTTTCATATAATAAAATGAATAATTGGGGTAATCAATTTGGAAAAAAAAAAAAAAAGTTGCACCTGTTTTGCTTACAGCAGAGTTTGGAGAGTTGAACCTACTGGTTACAGTACAACATCCTGGTTGGTAAGAGGCCTTGATTCAGGCAGAAACAAAGAGAGGTCCTGAAGTTCATGGGTAAAGTAAACACCTTGAATTTTCACCCATATCTCCAGAGCTGCCCAGTCATTTGTCACTGGAGACCTGCAGAAGGACAAGGTCTCTCATGAGGTTTCCAGCTCCACCATCTGGAGAGTGCAACAGAAAAACATGGGAAGAATCAAGTGTCAACCTTCCTAGCCCCAGCCTTCAAACTCTGCATAGTGCTACTGACTTCAGATACTCTGAATATTTGCTTTAGCAGCGAGTAAGATTTTAAAAAAGCAGGATCTTCAAGGGAAGAGGTGTTCCTAAAATAAGCATCTTCTTAACAAAAAGTGCTCTTGAAGTAGTCTGGATTATCTCCTTCCCTCTCCTTTTTCATGTCTTCCTATGAGAAAACACCGGAGGGAATAAGCCTGTGCTGGGATTGACTTCCTCATGGTTTTCAGACAGTGGCTGCAGGTAACCAGTAGCTTAAAAGAGAGGACCCCATGGATAGCGTGCTGAAGAACTAATCCAGGACAGATGCAAAAGCACATTCAGAGACTCTTCTTCAATACTGTCTGGCAGACTCAGCAAGCTGGAGTAAACTGTCTCTGCAGTAGACTTGGGTCTTTAATTACTCTGGGTAAGTGCATGCTAGTGAGGTTAAAACAGTGGGCCGTGAACCTCATGCATCAGTCAGAGGCCACTCAGAGACCACTACCTTTGAATGCACATTGCTATCTATCTGCCACGTGAACTGAAGGAGCAACTGGCAGAGGTAGTACGTTGTTACTGTGCAGGAACAAATAGTTAAAGGGAGATGCAATATATTTATGTCTCTGTTAGCCAGCAAAAATAGATGGATATTCAAAATCCTGGCTCCTCTTCCTGGTTCTGGGAGGAAATGTGGCCTAAGCCAGTATACTCAAGACAATCAATCACTTAGTTTTAGTGTGTGATCTTTCTAAAAGGCAGATTTTCATAAAAGGGATCTTAGCTCTGTATATATCTCTTATGAAACCTTTCCATAAACTTACTTTTAAAATATATAAATGGTCTGTATCTGTCTCCTCAAGCAGTGATATAGGGCTGACTTAAATGAAAAACAGAAAAAATTAGGAGTTGAAACTAATAACTGTGACCTTATATGAGGTTGGCAGCTCACTGCACTTTTCTGTAGCTCAAAGAACAAACACTGTTGTGACCATCTATAGTGCTGTTTTTTTGCAGTTATGCCCTTCTGTTTAGGATTTCCACTCATATGCCTGCCATGTAAAAAGTTTATAGTACAGACTAACACTTTTCAGACACAACATGCGGAGTCATTGGTGGATGAACCACATCAATTTCTAAGGACCATATGCACATTGTCATGTCCAGGGGTTTAATCCCAACATGACAACATCTTTTTCTTCCCCAGCTCATTCCCTCTCATTTCCCCCTGAAAGCCTTAAGATTTCAGACTGTTAGGGAAAAAATGTCTGGTTTAGAAGAGTAAGTTATTTTCCTCCATCCCTTTTTCAGAAATGGCCAGTCTGTTAAAACTATAATCACCAAAAAAAAAAAACAAAAACCCAACCAAAACCAAACAAACCCCAACCCACCAAAAAAAAAAAAAAAAAAAAAAAAGCCAGAGGAAAGTCAACCTGAGTGAGAACATAAACATGTAAAGTTTTAGTCCAAATGCTTAAAATCTGACAAAGATATAAATCCATAAAAATAAGAACTTACACTGGAGAGTGTTAAGAAAAGTTTAATACCCATATTGTTATTCTTGATATTAATTACATAATGCGTTAATAAATGGCTAAGGGTTATTATTCACAGTGGTGCATTCAGCTGATACTGCACTTCCTACTTCTTAGGAATTCGCTCCCTCACAGCAGCTGCTGGAAGAAGCGCTATCTGCTGCACAGACACTGCTGCATTGTTTGGAACTGCAAGAAAGGAGTAAGAGCCCATGTAAGGTTTTGAATCCCTTTTCACCTTGTGTCATGCATCATCAATCTTTAAGCATGATGTTCCTGTTCCCACTCAAGCAAATACCATACTGCCATAAAAGTTACTTTCTTTAAAAAAAATAAATTAAAAAATCATCAAACCAGTTATAAAGGTAGTGAACAGAGAGGCTGGTTCATTATAATAAGCTCAAATGAGAGATAATGATCTAAATACCTCCACATTTTAGGAAAACATGCACCTGGAATCTACCCAGGGCTTTCACAACGGGCTGAACCAGCTGCTTCAGACTCTGGGAAAGTTCAGACCCACATTCCCACTCTCTGACTCGGAACCGTCTCGGCTTTGATCTTGTGTATATTTCATCAAGTTGCACACCACTGGTTCCCCGTTGTGGCTCAGGTCGATTGCATCATTGAAGTAAAGTACTATGGAAAGTGTGGGGAAGGTAACCATTTTTGGTCCACTCTCAGACCACACACACATAAAGTAAGAAAAAAGAGAAAAGAAAGAAAAGAAAGAGAAAGAGAAGGAGATTGCATGTGATATCATGTGGGCCATTTTCACAAAGATGTGTTGCTGCAAGGGTGAAAGGCTGCCATGAGATTTATTCATTCTCAGACAGAAATTATGGGCCTGAAGAGGGGATTTCCCAATGAAATTTTGTGGTTTGTGTTATGCAGGAAGTAAGACCCTATGAGTCTTAATGGTCACTGAAAGCTTTAAAGACATTTCAGCATGTTTGCAAGATACACTCACAGGGGTTTCTCTGAGCAGGCAACTACAACTTGCATCCCAGCAGATGGATAATTTCCATTGGCTTCAGTTTTGCTTGGGCAAAAATCAAGATTTGGGCTCCTAATTCTTCCCTCAGACTGCAACCAGTTTGAGTCTGTGGTGATGTTTCCAACAACATATTTGTTTGGTTCTCTCCATGAGCTCAGCCTGAATCCTACTGCTTTGGAAAAACGAACCAGAGCAATCGACCCAGCTTGGGAGTGTTTCCTAAGTACCAATATGACACACAGAAACAGGAGTTTGCAAGTCTGGAGGAGCATGGGCACCATAAGGGATCTTTGAGCAAATTTGCCTTCTATCTGTTCAGGGCACCAAGATTATGTTGCACAAGGCTCTAGTCACAGCCTCTAAATTGCCTGGTTAACCTGGACTTAATGCCACCAGAAAAAAATTAAAAGAAGAAACCTCTTTGAACACGTTACTTTCTTTAACTCAACTATTTTACCAAAGAAGTGGATTTTAGTCCCGGCTACCCAGCTTACAACGTCAATTTAATAAATATTTTGAGTCAATGTTTTCAGCAGACACCAGAAGAGATGGACTTTTCACTGGTGAGCACTGAATAAATGAAATGGCTCTACTGCCCTGTGCCTCTGTTCTTACAAATGAGGCTGTAAATGCTTACTGATCTCTAAGGAGTTTGTGGAGCTACGTAGGGAAGGGAGACAGAGAGCAGGAGACCTCGTCTTCCTCATTGCATTCATCTTAATCCTCTCATAGAGCAATAACTGAGGGCGGTATTCTCCCTGAGTTGTGATTTCACAGGAGGGTAGCCCTATATCCATAGTCCAACCCAGCTCCAATGACTCCTTGGTAAAAAAGCAACAGGAGTTTCTTAGTGGTAAACAGTATTAATCACCATTTCCCATCGGTGCGGCCTATTATGAAGCGATTAAAGACTGTTTACAATGAGGGAGGGAGGGTGCATGGGGGTGGTATTTGTTTTGACAGCCATTCATTTCCCAAAATCCCTGGGAACTATGTTCCAGGTTTAACTACAAGGAAATCTCTGAGGTCAAAGGACTGACACAAAGTATTATTCCTTTCTCACTCCCTTGAGCCACAATCTCCTTTCTTCATCTCCATCAGCCAGTGCCAGAATTGACACTGGCTGCAAAGACCCTTAACTTTCCCCCAGAAGGTGGTTGCTGGGACCCCATGGCCTGTGAGGTGAATTTGGAACTTGGGTGAGCAATTGGTTTCTCCAGTCCGTTTAATTCTTTTGGCTTTGGGCACAATCTTGTGCCACTGCTGTCACTCTTCTATTCCCCAACATAAACATTTTGAGGCAGTTTCCCTGTAGAATAAATTGCCTACAAACACTGCAGGTTGGTTGCCTCATGCCTGGCAAACCTCCAAGAGCTAACCCATACCCTGCTCATATTCCAGGAACTTTCCTTAAATACAATGAATTTTTGCTTAGGTGGACTTTTATCATCAAGCCAAAAGTAGAGGGATCAGAGCCAATTAATGATTAAGCAGAGCCAGGGTGATAATTAAGTCCACTTTACCATTTTTTTGAATTTTGAATCAAAGAGATTTCCCACCCTTCCTAGCCATGGGTACATTTTCCTTTTTTGCAAGTATCTTAGCTCTATAGTTTTTCTGGAAAGAAAAAAGATATAAAACCACAAAATTGCATTTTTCTTCTTCAAATATGAAATTTAACAGTTTGGGTGTGGTGGCGTTCAGCACTTTTACAGGGTTTTGGCAGTAGTGATACTTATCAGTGCTTGCAATAACCAAGACTCTGTATGAAGACCATCTCACTGTGGCACGGGGATGTGTTCAGAGTAAGAAACTATTCACACGGGGGAAATAAAAGGGAAAAGAGAGACAACAATGCTATTTTAATCTCACAGAAGGGCAAACAAGACAGGAATGTGATGTAAGATGTCTGACACGGGGCTTAAATACCGGTTTACAACTCACAAAATATAGGAAAAGGTATGATCTACACATGCACTCTTCCTCTGGGATCTCCTAATGACAGCAGGAGCTGAGGATCGTCAGCACATTGCAGGATTTAACTCAGACTCTCTCTTCCAGCAAAGTAAAGAGGATTGAATTTGAGATTTGTGATAAGTGTTCTACCACTTGCAGGAAAAGCGCTGAGGAAAGTGCAGTGCTCTGCTAATTCGAGGACTTGCAGAGAGCACCTTCTCTGCAGGGGAAAAAAGCATGATTGTGAATAGGTGCAACGTGCAGCATCAGGAACGATTAACTGTAGAGGCAAGACTTAATGGCTTTTTTAAAGTTTCCATCACTCAGTTATAGGGAAGGTTCTTTTTAACATAAGCCAGTGACAAATTACTGGTGAAAACAGAGCCAAAGGAATGGTTCTGTTTTAACATCAGGAGTTAATCGACCCAGCATAATCACACACTTTGGTTATATTTATCTAATATAATTCACTGAGAAAAATTCTTGAGTCAAAATAGCAGGTTTCCAGAGTCAGTCAGGGAGCCTGTTAAATAAATACCACGTTTTGAGGGGAAATATATCAAAAGGAAGTTTCACGTTTCTCAAGCGAAAGGTCTGAGCCCTGGCATTTTTCTCTCTGCTGTTCAGTTCCACAAACATCTGAAATAAGGCGGTCTGCTTGCTACTGAAAACTCCCAATAAAACCAGAAACTGAGGGAATATCCCAAAAGGAAAAGACTGGATGCTCTGGTGAGGCACTGCACAAAAGCTGCCACCTGCATGGACTTCTGATTTTCTGCTCTGGGGAAAATTTCAATGCCAAATTACAGAGTTTAGTGGTCATCTTCAGTCCAGTTAGGCCAAACTAGGGACATGGAAAGCTTCTAAAGATAAAATGGCTTAGTCAAGAAAGAAATGTCCTGGAATGGCAAGTTTATGTTCCCAAATGATCAGATCTCATCGTGTTTGCATCTGAGGCAAACAACCTATTTCAGAGGAAATCTGACCAGATACTGGGAGAATTATTGCAGGTCTGATAAGAAACTAGGTGTGATAATTTACACTCTCACTCTCAGGTGCCTGATCTAGCATGAATATCTCATTCCTGCACCAGATGAATATGTCAGCTTTGAATTTCCCAGGCAGAGATATATGACCCCCTTTCAACCAGGCACTTCTTTAGATAAATTTATCTTCAAGAACTACTATCAAAAGATGCAAAAAAGAAAAAGTTCTCTGGACACTGCTAATTTAGGAAAGCAGTATTTATTCTGAGAGCAGTTTTGGTGGTTAACTTCTCACTACTTAGTCCACTGAAGTGTGCTTGTAAAGATTGCCATTTCATCAGCCCCTATACTGCCCATGCCTGAAAAGGCACATCCAAAGACAGAAACACTCCATGTGGCCTCTTTTTCTTTTACTCCTTTGGTAAAGCTCAGGTTACAACCATCTTCAGAGGTGGGATTTGGGGGCCATGGATCTTTAACTTGGCCATTCTTAGGTCTTTATTAATGATGAGTTCTTATTGAGGATGGCAGAAAAGGAAAGCATCTCTGATGGGATTTCTGATCTAGGGTTATGTTCAAGGAGTATTTGAAGCTGAGATGTTTTTACATAGGTATTAATTGAAAGATTCCCTCAAACATATCTCTTCCACCTTCAAGCCAAGGAAGTGCCTGAAATTTTGGAGCATTTTTCTCTGCTTCTAAGGATTCACATCCAGAATAAATAGATGAATATGATGACTTGCGCAGAGCCTTTTCTAGGAGCAATGCAAGTGTAAGCTGAGCTGATGATTATTTCCAATGGTGGCTTAGATCTTGCACAAACCAGAATAACACAGCGAAAGGAATTTTGGAGAGATTATGAAGAGGTACTGCGAAAGGCTCCGAATAAAGACAAATGGAGTGGGGAAGAGTGCTATCTGAGAGACTGACAAAGATACCAGAGGGGATGGAAAACAAGAGAGCTGGCCAAATCAAGTAACAAAGAGAGTGTGCGACTGATGATTCAAGGACTTTGTTAAAAGGCAGCCAAGGTTGAGGAGACCTGGAACAAAGGGACCCAGGGAAGACCCCTCCAAAGTGCTGACAAGGAGGGAGAGAGGTCAGTAAATGGAGACACTGCTGGAAGCCTTGCCTTGGACCCCGCAGTGATGATCCAAATGATGTCTAGGTTGTTTGAAGAGATGGAAGAAAACTGTTCCGAGGGGAGAACTGTGAAAAAGGTTTCTTGAAAAAACAGAGAGAAGAGGTTTTGTCAGAGAGGCCCCTTGAAAAACTTGTCTTTTAGAAAGATCTGCAAAGAATTTTTTCTCTCTCTTGGACTCTTACGACATAGGTTCTGATTAGGAAGCTCTCTGCAAACTAGCCATGTCTCTATATTTTCACACATTCTGTGGCTCTGTTCCCCAACACTCAGCTGAGGCAGAGACTGGAGGACAGAGTGCAGAGACTTTGTAAGAGGGGCTTATCCCTCAGCCTCAGGCGGGTATTAATCACTTCGCCTGCCCCAGCTTGGTGTCAATGGCAAATAAACACAAAACATTGATCTGTGCTCAGAGGGATTGTTGGATTTGACACTAATCCCTTTTGATTTAAAATTCTTTACACTATGGAGAAGGTGAGTGTATTTTGTCAAAACTAAGAAACACTCTGCTGACTGGAGGAAACATTGGAGGATCTTACAACAGGCAATCTCTATTTTGCCAAAACCGCCGGAGAGCTTGAAGCGTTCTCCTGGGCCCTTTCCCAGCATTCTTCTAAATGTTAATCCCATTCCCCCTACTTGGATATCTCTGAGCTACTGCCTCTTCCTAAAGTCTACGCTTCTGGAGAAAGACTTTTGGGGGTTTTGCACAACTCCTGCAGAACTAACCTGAAGAGGTACCTTCATACCTCTTGCAATAAGGCCTGCCCATCATCTTGATTAATACATGTTTCCTTCAGTAGAAAATGGACTTTTTCTCTCCCCCTCCTCTCAGTTATCTTGGTAGGTTTATTACTATCAAGGCACAGAAACACGACTTTTCAACTTCTACTTAATTTTGCACTTGCTGTCATGCTGTTTGAGAGCTTGTTGCATGAGGAAACATTAGAAAGCTAAGGAGCTGTGACATAGACTAGGTCTATTGCCCTTTTTGGTTATGGCGGAGATCCACATGGTGTGCAAAGGGTTATCTAGAAAGCAGTCTTCTGGCCGACACAGTCTCCTCCCTCAGTAAATGTTGCAGAGGGTTAAATACATAATAAACCCAGTGGGGAAGAAGAAGAGAGGGCTAGCCAAGCTGTTTCTTGTGCAGCAGTGCCAAACTGGTTATTTATAGCATCCTGGACCAGAGGCTGCCATGTTCTCTTTTCTCACTCTCTGTGAGGTGAGAGGCATTTTCACTCTCCCCTGCTCCCTCTCTCACAATTTTGGCAGCTCTTCTCCTTGAACTTGACCAACTGCAGCCAACCTCAACACAGCTGTTTGATAAACAGAAACAGGGGCAGCAGGCTGGGCTTTGAAGAGGCTTTCACAGAGCAATAACTGAAGGTTTGAATAATGGTGCACAGTTGGCTGAAGGCTCCTCTCATTTGGAAGGACATCAGGCACAAGCGAGAATTCATCAAATAATTAACAAAAATGGAGAGGAGAAAGATGCCAAGACAAACAGGGGATTTTGAAATGGTGCTCACTTCGTGGCCTCTCTTCTAAACACTGAATGCACACACACATGCACACACACACATACTAAAGGGATTGCTTCATACATGTGTGTTTAAGCAAGCTTGGTATCATGATGAGATCTCGGAGAAAGCTCTCGGCAGACCCAGCCAGAAGAGGAAATGTAACAAAAGACAAATAGCCTTTTTATCCAGAAATCTGAACATTTCACCCACCTCCTTTTTCTCCCACATTTTTCTTGTCTTTGTACAACTTACCAAAAATGGGGTAACAGTAATAAAGAAAAAGGAAAATTAACATTCAAAGTTAGACAAAAGTGAAAAAATAGAAAAACTATCTGCTGCTATCTGCAACCCCCTTGGAAATACAAAAGACTGCTAAGAGAATTTGCTAACCTAAGTGTGCATATGCAAGTTCTCACTCTCTGATGCGGGGAAATTTCCTTTTACAAGAAAAGGAAATTTCTTCGAATGCAATGGGCAGACGGAAGTATCATTATATTTTAAAAGATACTCTTTTCCTTACCTGAGCTTTTAGGATTGCACTAAGATGTGGAAAAGTTTTAAGAGGAAAAGATGGTGCTCTCAAGATGGATCGATATCCACATTCTGGAGCCTCTGGGACATCTAACTCAGAGCTCAGTTCTAATTTACTAAATTGGCCTTTTGTGTTAGAGCCGGCCTTGGACATCTGGTGGTAAATGAGTTTCAGCCCTGCTTATTTAGACATTATCCCTTAAAGGGGAAAAACATCTGATGAAACCCAAAGCTAAGGTTAAGACAAATCATCCCCAAAGCCATATGTTAAGCCATATCACCCCAATGAAAGCATGTTCCTAAATAACCATTGTTGCACATTGCCCTGTCACGTTTTCAGTATCTTGGGAAGTGGGTGTTCATTCTCCCCTCTATAGCATTTCCCATTGATCTGGGAACCCCACACCAGAACCTTCGGCAGAATGTTTTTTCCCCTGACCACTAGTTTTTTCACTGGCGGGAAGTAATGAAGTAATGAAGGACCATCCCGTGGCTATATTTTTCCCTAAGCTTCTAGCACAGGCAGGGCTTTAAGGTTCCATAAGCAGCTAGAACAATTGCCTTCTGTGAACTCGACAGGGGATTAATTTTGCACAAGTTGTTTCTGAAGGCTTGCAAATAGTTCCTGAATTTCAGTGTCAGTGAGTGCCTCTGGCAATACGTTAACAAGAGTGTTAAAGAGAGAAGGCTTGTCTTTCTTCAATGGGCTGACAGACTATGGTCGTTAGTAGTCCCAGCTTTCCCCTACTGAGCCCTGGCCTGGAATTCTGTCTCCATCACCTGATCAGGCCCAGTCCCTTTGAAGGCATTTATTTCTGCCCTCACACTGGGGCATGCCAGGTCTGAAGGACTCTGTCCACGACACAAACATTTCACTTGGGACCTAGGCTCCCCTTAACATCGTGCTAAGTACTTCCCTTGCTGAGGAAGCACAGGAACATGTTAATGCTTAGCAGGACCTGGGATCAGGCTGTGTGGATGAGAACTTTGTAGCTAGGCTTCCATTTGCTCCAAGCAGTGATATTTAAAGATGTGATCAGACCTTGAAAATGTTTGGGACCAAATGGGATTACGGGATACTTGCTCCAACACTGTTTGGACTGGCAAGGGAGATGCAGCATCCACCATCTGCACTGATGGTGTGGTGCCAGGAAAGGCTTTTTTGGGTGGCACTTAAGAGCAAGATGAAGTTTAACCCCCTTCCAGCCTCAGCACTGGGTGTGGACACAGGCTGTGCTGAGAGAAGGCAGCTTTTACTGGCACAACAGATCATGCAGTCCAGGCCTAACTGGCAGAAAAGATCTGAATGAGTGCCAGCAACAAAGGTGGTTTTTTGGACAGACATCTCAAAGGAAGGAGACTTTGGAGACCAGTGATTTGCTGAGCAGCCCTCAGATCCTAACCACATTCAGCACTTCTAGGTATGAACTGGATTTAACCTGGCAATTTCTGAAGAAATAGACTCCAAAGCCCATTACCTCCTCTCTTCACAATCCCACTCTTAAAGGTCAACTGGAGGTGCAACCCCACATGAGAGACCGAGCTCATGACATGCAAGAACAGGCTGCCATTTCAGAGTCATGACAAGTCTGATAGTGCCACATTCTTGGATTGTCTCTGTGAATTTGAGAGGGGGCTAGCAAAAAGGATATCTAGGTGCTACACCTTTTACCAGGATTTATTCATCACTCACTGTAGTCTGGCAAGTGTCTTCAGGTATTTGAAAACCATTGGTGCAATTATTTGGGACTGCTTTAATAAGCAGTGTTCCTTCCAGAGCAGGTGCCATACAGTGCAGAATTTTCAGTGTGAATTCTTGTTCCTCTCAGCACAAGGAAAAACTAGTCTCTAGGCACCTGCAGAGGTGTTGATCTGCCTTCTTTGCAGTATATTAAATAACAATCATTTGCACAATTTCTTTTCAAGGGGTGCAAGACCTACTGCAAGATTCAGGCCTAGTGTTGAACCAGAGGGGGTTCCAGTGTGGCTTACAGTAAATAAAAAGGCGGTTAGGACATTTGGCTGAAGAGAGCGAATTCATGAGCAAAAGCATTGAATGGAGCTATAAACACTTCTGAAATGTGCTGGCCTTTGAATCTTCTTAGCAGGGAAACAAATGTAGACGCCTAGAGTATACTTCTCTAGAAAGGTATATTGGAGAACCTATAGATGATTGCCAGCTGTGAAGAGCAAGTGTAAAAACCCTCACCCATCCGTAAGCCATGAGGTGGATATGTGGTATTCAGCACTGCCAAGAGACCAGACTAAGTATGGTTCTCTGTTTATGTACTCAAATAAACAGAAATCAGAGTCATAAATCCATGAAAATGTAACGAAGAGACTCAGTTCGGTCCCACGTGTGATCTAGTAGCTGCAAGTTAGAGAGAAGATCATTCAGCCTTTCATCCTCAAACTGTTTTGAAGCCAACATTGTGCCGCTTCTGCAAAGTCACAACCATTGACAAACACAGCCTGTATCTCACCTGTATTTGTGACCCCTGCAATGGCTGATTGGTTGTCTGGGAGGAAGAGGTGCTACCATGAATTCACCTGCTTGTGGGCAGCTCAGGAGCCTCCTGAGGAACACATCAGGGACACATGCCTTTCTGTCTCGATGGCATGACAGGTTTGTCTGAAGAAGACAGGCTATATAATGGTGCTGTGTGCATGGGGAACATCTTATTGGTAGGTAAGCACACCAAAAGCTTACGTTCACCATTGCTCCTGGAGCATTGAGCTCCAGGATAAAATCCTTTGGCATTTCTATGCCTCCATGCAGATTATCTAAAACTGGCAAGTGGTAAAGTAATCATCTGTACAGAACTGGAAGCGTTTGCTGAATGCTGACTCACGGCTTCAGTCCCCCGTTGACAAACACACAACTCTGATTCCCTCTGAGCGAGATGAAAGGAACATAGCAATTTACATTGCGGCTGCTTCTTTGATTGAGTCAAATAAATAATCTAGCACACTCTGTCTTGTCCTGTGCATAAGCCTAAATTACATTTAAAAAACATTTTTTGAGTAACCAAGACCAGCTAGTGTCTTCAGTTCTTCATTGACCTCTGTATGGACACTGATTCCAAATATATGGCCAAATCTCATATAATGAACATGACCAGGCAGTCTTATCATGTCATTCCTGGTTTATGAGGAGCACAGCACCACAGCAATCCATTTCTAACCAGTTTGCATCTGATCTATACGCTCTGCCTTTATTGCTAATGATTCTTTAAAATGACCATGTGTGCAAGCATAAAAAATTGGGGAAGAGTGACAGCAAGAAGTTTGTAGTCCACCTCCTGCCCCAAAGGATCTGATAGATGGTTTGGGTTTTTTAAACTGCAATCTCAAAAAAAAAAAACAACCCCCAAAAAAACACCCAACCACCTGCACCACCCCCCCCCCAAAAAAAAAAAAACCCAAAACAAACCCAAAACCACAACAAACAAAATCAAAAATATCCCATGTTATAGACAACTGCTCCAGTCACCTGGAGACATATGCAGTATTCCATTGAAACTCGTGGAGAGGATAATGGAACAAAATTACTCACTTTTGGTCTTTGACTAGTCTAGCAGAGATCATGTCATTATTCAAACATGACCAGCATTTCTGTCTAGCAGACAAAGCCTGCGGCATTGGAGTCAGAAGGAGTGGGTTGATCTCCTAGTTCTGGTGTTGGCTTGCTGCTAGATTGTGGACAAGTCCCTTCTCCATTTGGAAAGAAACAGAAAAGCATGGACATGGAGAGCTTGGAAATCATATAAAGTAAGAGGAGCTGAGCGTAACTGCTACACAGCAGTGTCTATGGAACCGCTGTGATATGTTTGCATGGGCTCAAGCCCATCCGTGTGGGCATGGACATAGGCTGACTGCCAGGGAAGGAACTTGTTTGTTGCCTTAAACTGGGTCTGAGCTCTTGTCCACGTGAGTCTGCACAAATGGGAATAGTAGATGATGCTTTAGGCTACAATCCATCCCCTCAAGACTTATTCCAGGTTTAGCCTGTCCTAAACCCAAGCACAAGCATTTTAAGCTGTAGCCAACAGTGTGATGAGGCTATAAGCTATAGGGTGCTTAATTCCTTTCTCAAACCACTCTTTGCCCTGTGGGATAGACGTAACCCCCTTACAGACTGTTGTCTCAGAACATCTGCAGGAGACTCCCCGGCACCAATGGGATGAAGAAATTGCAAAACACAAAGGGTGTGCTTGTGTGGCAGGGGAGAGGCTGTGCACCCCTGGCTGGACTGGTGCTTTCTTCAGGTCAGTGTGAAGAATATGGCTGCAATGTGCATTGGATACCCACCAGCTGGGCTGTCAGCGGTCGTTCTCAGAAGGATCTGTGCATGGTGTTAGTCACACTTCTCAACGGTGGGGTTGGGGGCCACAGAAACAGTTAGACTTATGCAGGGTCATCCAACTGGTTGTTCAGCAGAGCCAGCTCTTGGAGCAGAAGTTTCCTCAGAAAGCAGACCTGGCTGGGGAAGTTTATCGATTTCGCTTGCTCTGGATGAACGCTGAACCTGGGTTTCAGGTTGGAAGACTTGTTTCCCATTGAATTTGTTCTGTCTTGTGCTTTCCTAAAGGAATGACATTGCAAAAGGTAATTCTTCCTCCTTTCTCTTAAATGCTTTTCCAGATCTACACCCTCCCAACTCTACAGGCAGGCTGCCTACTCATATTTAAAGGCACAGGACACAGAAACCAGAATTACAGCTGTGCAGCCTATGAACTCATGTCTGCAGGACAAACGTACATCGGTATAGTACAGGAGGCAATGAACAACTTTTTTCCCTCCCTCCTTTTTTTTTTTTTTTCTTTCAGGTGCTATGTGATGAAATGAATATATGTAAGAACCACAGGAAGCATTTATTTTAAGTACAGGCTAATGCCATGAATGTTATTTGCATTACATGACAGCCCAATGAACCAAAATACGAATAAGGAAAGGAAAAACTAATGTTTTCCTGACCAGTAAATCTATCTGTTGCTTTCTCAGGTTTCCTATCAATGCCAATTTGCATTTCGTTGCAGACCATTAGGAATGTCAATAGGTAACAGACAGCTTCAGTGAGGGTTCAGAATTGCATGAGGGCTTGTGAGTAGATGCTGACATATTTTGGGGGGTGGTGTCAGGAGATGATTGGATGCAGGAGCTGAGGAAGGAGGTGTTGGTCTGGCTGATATATATTTCCCTGGATATATAGCTGGTAATTTAAGCCCATCAATGTAAAATCAGTTTTGATATCCTGAAAACAATGCTCTCTTTGATCATCTGCAAAAGAAAAGCAGGCAGGCAAAAGCAAAATATCCTAGCACAAATATCCTGCTGGTTATCAGGTAGATAGAGAGAATCAGGCAGAGGATAACCTCTGTTTGAAATGGTCAGTGCCCTGGCAAATATCAGCATGAGCAACTGGAGTTCATCAGCCTGTACTTACAATGGGACACAGAATGCCCTACCCAGACACGGAGTGTTACCTTGCATTAAACTTTCAACCACCTGAGCACCTCAAGTGAAGTGTGATTAAGTATTCTGCTGACCAGCTGCTCCCTTCAGCTGAGAGTAGGCTGCTTTTCAGTAGTGAGTAAAATCCCTTCTATATAATGTCAAGTTGACATCCTGCCAGGAGATAACGATCCCTTCTTTTGCTCAGTGAGTCACAGACTGTCTCACAGCATCTATAGCTAGGAGGCTCACATGGTCTTTCTTCTCACCTGAAAGCTGCTGCCTCCCAGCCGTGAACCAGGAATGTCACTAGCTAATTTGGTCATAAACTCCTACTCTCACTCCCTAGAACTTCAGTGAAGAGTTGCCTGATTGTTCTGCTCACGCTTTTCTCCAGCTTCACTCAGCCAATACCCACAGAGGGGATGCTGGCATCTCTGTAAGGAGCATGGAGAAAGCGAGCCAAGAGTGGCCACCAACTCTGCCAGCTAGCCCACAGCAGGAGATGATTTGGAAGGCCCGAATCATGGTGGCACGTCAAAAACTGGAAGGTGAGTTGGCTCTGTACAGGACAGACACACAAGGAAGTAAAAAGTGACCTCTCAAAATGATGTAACATGAGTAACAATCACTTGTTCTCTCCCTGCAAAGAAAAGTCCGCCCACAGAGAAACAGAAGTCTTCCTTTTAATTAACCAGAGGGCTGGTTTAGTCTCTACTGTTCAAATTGGGTGAGAATTTCTTCTGCATCCTAAATTACAGAGAGGATGTAACTTCTGGAGTAACTGGATTTTGATGTCCCCGCCCCATTGCTCACCCTTTCCCTCCAGGCAAGGATGACGGCAACAAGCACCACCCAACTCTTGCATTAAGGGTTATCCGATACAAGCAAACTCCATGGCTGTGTGAACGTGGTTTCTCTGGTATGAGAGAAGAGGCCCATTTAGATTCAAGCCAGAGTCAACATGACTCATTGGCTAATATATCCTTCACTGCAGGGCTCAGGAGGTCACTGTAGGTTCAAGTCTCACACTGGGACTTGGACTGGTGCTTCATGCTGTGGGGAAGGGAGGGGAGATGCTGAGAACCTGGAGGTGCTTCCTATTGGAGGAGAGAGAGATTTTAATCTGAGATCCCTGCTGGCAACTCTTCCAAAGGGGAATTAATTACACCAGGGCAAAATCATCCTTGGTGGGGGCTCCCTTAGTTTCAATGGGGCTGTCATGGGGCTGATTCTGTTGTTATTGTGGAGGAGAACTGTGTGCTTTTTCTTTCTTTCTGTTTTTGTTGGGTTCTTTCTTATTTTGGGGGGGAGGGGGGTTTGGGTGACCTGGTCTTCTGGCTCCTGTCCGCTCTGGCAGCCAAGCAGATTCCAGCAGCCAAAGGTGATTGTGTTTGTATGAGCCCTTGCTGCACAAGCTTGTGGCCTGGATAAAACACTAGTTTGTTACTTTCTGCTAGAACTGGGGGAGTGGGGAAAGGGGTATACAGTCCATCCACCTCTCTCTTCATTTCCCAGCCATGCAGACCCCTAACACAGAAGAAGAGATGGGAGAACCTTATCTGTCCCCTCTTCCCTGCACATCTAGTTCTTTGCTGCTTTTCCATCACCAGCTCTGATTTCAACTTGGGTCTCTCTTTACAAAGAAATGCTTGAAGCTGCAATGGCTTGGGGAACTATTTACCAACAGCTACAGGCTCAGCAGGGGACAAGGGCTGAGCAGGTAGACCCTTCCCTTCTGTCATTTCAAACAAAGGTCTTTCTGGAGCTTGGTTAAATGGTCTTTTGCAGCGTGATGACAGCTGAGGAATACACAGAAATGACAAGAGTTCTTCTACAGCCAGCTTCTGATGGCTTAAGCCTCTTTTCCTTAATGAGGCAGAAGGGAGTATTCATCCCTCTGGATCAGCTCAGTCTGCAGTGAAATGCAGCCGGCTCTGGGTGAAACCCAGGACTGTGTACAAGGAAGGGAGGAAAGTCCTCATTTCTGAGCAGAAGGGGTGAAGATATAAGGGAAAGTGGATGTCAGTGTTGTCTGAGCACAGCTGGGATACCTCTGCTCTGGGAAAGGAGTCTCTGTGGAGTTCTTTAATTCTAAAAGTTTTTGCAGTACCTGGTCTTAGAGCATCATCTAAAAATGAGAGGAAAGTGGAAGCTGTCAGAATCTCTATAGAAATATGATGAAGTACAAAATAATCTTCCTTACAGATGCAACATCTAGGTGTAGAGTAACCAATAAAAATATCCAGCCCTCATCTACTGCTGCTTCTCCCTCCCAAGTGGCCCCTTTTATCTAATCCCTCCAAACGATCCCAGTAAGCTGCTTCCGTGATCACTTTGAATTTTCTTCCTTACTGTCTTTCAGGCAAACAGGAATTAACATTCACTCTCTTTGTCAGTCACCCACTAATAACCTTGAATCTGTCCACTGATGAAAAGTGACTGAGGATGAAAAGAAGTATTGTGTCCCTACTATGATTGTGAAAATAGGCAACTAGGGTAGAGGGAAGAGAAACTCTCTGAAGGGAAAAGCTACAGCAGGGGAAATACTATTTTTAAACACCAGAAAATCCAGCCAAATAACATTATGCCCCAGCGTCCACACTCGGTCAGTTCTGCTCTTCACAGGACTGATCATTTCTGAAGCAGCTGCACAGCAGATTTGACTGGTTGCTGCCTGACTGTCTCATTCCTCGTTTACCTTTTAAAAATCACTGTTGCAAGACCATGGGAACATAAAGAGTTCAAGAGAGCAATCCAAGAGACTACCACTTTGGGAGAAACCTAGTGCTAACCTGGCTGTCAGTTCATTTCCAAGGAGGATGAATCGGGTTAAAGTCATTGGCTCTGAGGTCATTTGAATGGGGAGGAGTAAAGATGGGTCAAGTAACTCGTTTGCATTAAGTTTATCAGCGCTCACGGATAATGCAGACCGGATGTTTTTAGTCTCCCTTCTAAACCATCAGAACTGAGGCTGGATGTGAAACGTGGTGATGTTAGTGCAATGAAACTCATTGGCAGGCTTTGTACAGACCCTGCTGTCCTTTCTGTTTCACCACAGAATGGATAAAGGAGGATCTTCGGTGATGCTTGCTCTGAAAGAGTTAATGTATTTTACAAGGAAAGCTGCCATCCCTCAAGGTCATTTTATCTCTTAGTTACATGAATTCTAGGAAAGCAAAGATTCCTTCCAAGTAAGCTGCTGGTTTATCCAAGTGATGCTGTTACAGAAATTGTTGTATAAGATCCAGGTTTTTCCAGGGTATAGCGAGTGTGTGTGGTGTTTAGATTTAGGCTGTGCGCTGCCAAGCTACTGACTCCCTGTTTTCTTTCCTTTTTCCTCCTCCCACCCTCTCTCCCCCAAATCACAAGCCTAAGAATAATTAATAAGAATAATAAATAAACAGATGAAAGTGGAAACATTCCCAAAACCTGTTATCACACGGGCAGTTCCAGTCCAGACCATGCTAGTTTCACATCAAGCCTTGGAATTGCCAGTTCTCATTATTTCCCAGTGTTGAGTGCAGGAGGAGAGAATTTCAATCTCCGTTTTCCAGAATCAAACCCTCTGTTTAATGCGGTGGGGAAAGTTGAGATGAAATATAGGTCTCAGGGGACTTTCCCTATGTGGAAGCTTATTACAGCTGTAACAAAACCTAATCGGAACGGATTCTGTTACATGCGTGATATTCTAGTCTTGGTTGGGGGGGAAAGAAGTAAAAGACAACAAAAAGCTTTAAAAGCAATTAAATGAGAACCACATTCATTCTGCACCTCCTCCTCCTCACTGCTTGCATTTGCTCTTCAAACGGAGCTTTTTCTCTTCTGTGTTTTGCCAGTGGTCTTGTGAGACCTGGAGGGGTTTTGCTGGGTCAGGTTGTTGAATGACATTGTGCAGCAAAGCAAAATTTACAAACTTGGATGCACCCACAGGAATGGAAAACTGTTTAGTGGTGTTTGAAATACAGAATCCATATTACCATAGCAAGAGAGCCTAATGGGCTATCTAAACGCAATATTCAGTTACAGCTGAAGACAGGAAACCACTTAAAATGTGTTGTCGTGTCCAATGCAATAATAAAGTCACAGACAGAATAAACCCAAATGCATGGTCCCTGCCCAAATCAAAGTGTGTCTGGGCCTATGCTGGTGACGTAAATGGCTTCACTAAAGCAACTGAGAAAAAAATTGGTGCCAGCCTCTAATGTAGACAAGTGCAACTTGTTTTCTGTAGTTTAGCTTCAATTAATCTTATCAGCCTTAGAACAGAAGAGAATAGAATAAGAGAGTAAGAGAATAAGAGTGTGAGAGAATGGTTCGGGTTGGAAGGGGCCATTAAAGCTCATCTATTCCAATCCCCCCTGCAGTGAGCAGGGACACCTTCAACTAGATCAGGTCACTCAGAGCCGCATCCAACCTGATCTGGCATATTTCCAGGGATGGAGCATCTACCTCATTTCTGGGCAACCTGTGCCACTGTTTCACCACCCTCAGTGTAAAAAAAAAAACCCACAAAGAAAGTGTGAGGGGAGAAAGAGAAAAGTCCGAAAAGAAGAAGCACCTCGCTCAAGATCAGAGATTAAGTCACTCTTTTGTTCTGTGACCACTGCATTGCACTGCCTCAGTTTCTTGTTGCTTAGTGATGGCCTAACAGGACATGTTCACCTGACTTATTCCTTTGGGCATCTTACCATGCTATGGGTGCTCTGCAGCAGGGTAGTCTACAGTCTTTTCAGTTAGGTCATGGAAAGGGACTGCATCATGCAGGGGCTGATTTTAAGACCTGGAGAAAAGACCTGTGAGACAGACCTTTGGGTTCTTTAGACCTCCCTGTCCATGATTTGTTGGATGAGGCTGAGTGTACTTCCACTTGCTAGTGATGAAGTAACTACCCAGTGGTCACAACCCAAGGTGCCAGGAGTTTGGAACACTGTGGGGACACGAAGTGAATAGGGCTAGGTTATAAGTGCGTTTTCCAAATTCTGATTTTACTGTGCCAATGGCTCAATGAGCCGTTTCAGCTGGTGACAAAGACATCTGAGAGAAGGATATCTTAGTATAGGAGCCAGTGTTTTATTTCCACAAACCAGTCAGTTTGTATCCTCAAAGGAGGCTTGTCAGGATAGGGCAAAGTCTGGCACAGAGTCTGTCACTGTCAGATGACCTTTTGGAAGGGGCTGGCACTCAATTTTTGTGCCCAAACCTTTAGCAAATAAGAAACAAGCTATCAGGCTTAATATCGCTGGAGTAAGGATATTTTAAAATTCCTCTGTTACTTGTCTTAATGTGATTTTCATCTGAACCTCCTGCATGATACACCAGAGCTTTTCTGGGGCAATTCCAACTCCCCACTCTTTGTTTACTTGGGAAAAAACATAGAGCAGCGTGCAACACGGTTGATGTTAAATGCTGCAGGACTGTACGTAGATGAAGAGCAACAAAGAGAAGTTACCTGCCTCTTGAGATTTGGATTCCCATTTGATCTTACTGTTTTGTCTACTGTAAGCTCTTCTGGGTAGGGATCCTCTCTTGTTTCACATAAGTCTATTGATTGACGTGAATTTGAGGAAAGATTAGGAAGCTCCCTCTCTGAGGGCTACTGACACTACTAAAACAAAAGCAGCAAGTGCCCTGGTGTTCAGAAACAATCCTGCAATGATGGTGATCCAGGGAAGATGTCAAAAATCATCTGATCCTCCCTGCTACTCATGTGAAACACTGTTTGCATGCTGGGTCTTGAAGGAAGCAATCTCATTTTCCTTCAGCTCTCCCATGGATAGCTCCCCCTTTTCTCTCCTCTCGCGCCTAAGAAGTACAGGGTAGGGGCAGTAAAACTATAAAGCTTCCATTTAAGGCTGCTCCATGCTGTGAAATGAAACTCGGATAATGAGGGTTTTCAGCCCAGACAGAGCACTCTCCAAGGTATATTTTTATCTCCACAGTGCCAGAGATTAACTGTACATTCGTCTTAATGGTATCACCCTTTAGTGTTAATGGAAGCTATGTGTGTAAATCCCTGACCATCCAAATGAGAATACACTTTCAATGATCACAATAAATCAAAGTAAATGGAAGACCCCTGCAGGCCAAATTCATCCCCAGTGCAACTCCTGAGGTTTTAGGAAGCTTATGCCAAGCAGGAACAGCAAGAACAAACACAGTACATCATGTCACCTGCTTTATGATTTCAAAGCAGTCATGACAATGATACTTCCAGTTGTAACAAGGCAATTTGCTCTTTAAAAATGACTTGCGAAGGAAAAACATCACCGGTTTTGGTCATTGTGGGATCTCTATAGTACTTGGATAAATGAATTCAGTTGTTTCTTTTATAAAAAGTTTTATTTATTGACATGTTTATGATTTATAAATGCATGTTCTTTCTGGTGTACTTTCCCCTCAAAATGGAAAACTGGCAAGATTACAATGCTGAAGATATCAAAAAAGTGATGCCTACTGGAAAAGGGAAAATACATTCATTTTTCAGCTGCTTAGATCTCTTTGGACTGATGAAATTTTGTGAAAATATGGCCATTTTAAACACAAAATCTGTTAAATTCTCAGCAACAAGTCCAATTCCCCCTTCCAAGAAATACAGCCAAGAGACATAAAAGAATAAAGAGACATAGTGTTCCTGAGTCTGTAAAGTAGAAACAAACATCATATAGTATAATACATCAAATAAAGTCTTCCGTGCTTCATTTAGGCAATATGAAAGTAAAAGACAGACAAACCATTGTCCTTTTCTAATTTGCAGATTATTTTTTTAGGTGAGAGACAGTGTAAATTAAAGGACACTGATGAAAACAGGGATAAGTATAAGATAAAAGAGTCTGCAACCAGACCATATGTAGAAATGACCTAGAATTATATTTCAGATAGTAACTCTGGGTTTCTTGAAAAATTCATGAATTCCTGTTGCCCACAGTTCTCAAGTAGAACTGCTTGAGCAGAAAAATGGGAAGTTAAATCTTTTTGCTGGTTTTCATTGTGGAATAGAGCAAATATCAGAAGAGAAGACAGAGATCATTGTTGGCCAAAAAGTGAAAATGTCAGGACTTAGGTTGTTTGATGGGGACACAGAAAATAGCCCCTTCTGAAAAAATGGCTCTGAAGTCTTCCTTGGATCTGGCTGATGCAGTGATCTCTCTCTCTTCCTAAGTCACTTGGCTTTGAGGATTGCTCCTGGAGGGCAACCGAGACTGAACGCCCAAAAGCCAACAGCCAAAAAGGGCAGTTCTTGGCCCAAGTGGTGATCGGGAAGCACTGAATTTGTTGGGAGACTATTTAAATGGCTGACCTGTTTCTGCAGGGCTGAGAGGATCCCTGAAGTCTGCTGGGAATTTGATGGGGGCCTGCATCTATACAGAAAGAAGCTGTACTGGAAATAAAGCTAGGCAAGGGCTGTTGGTGTCCCTCCATTGTCTCTAGTGATACTGAACAGAAAAAAAAAAGGACTTACACAAGCCTCTTTTCTGAAAAACCCAAGACCTTGTGCCAAAGCTGGAGGAGTGAATAAATGGGGCTTTTTGGCCCCTCTGAGGAGGAGAGCATGCAGCTAAAGAGCAGCTTTTCCACCCTGCCTGCTCCCTTGGAGCTGGCAGCCCCACCTGTTAGGAGCCAGGAGTAATCAGAGAGACGAATGGCACAAGCAGTATTTTTACAGGATGAACCCACCGGGTCAGCTGGAGGCCTGCTGTAACCCAATATCGAGTTGTGACTGCAGACAGGCACGATGCAAGGCTTGGGGGAGGAGAGTGGTGAAGGATGGGTGGAGGGAAAGCAGGGAAGTCCCAAAGGAGGCAGAACTTCGCTTAGGAGACTTCTGTTTCCCTTTGGTGCCCCTGAAAAATGAATAGTGGGGATTGTTGCTGAAATGTGTGAGCCAGGGCTTGTTTAAGGGGGAGGATGAGGGAAAGCAGCGGGGCAGGGACAGGGGCAATGGGAACACCACTCACAGGAACAAAGAGCACATGTGTTCTCAGGCACTGCGTGCCCAGTCCACAGGGGAAGGTGGTCACACAGAGGTATCTGTTTTATTCATTCACCTGCTTCTCTCTCCCTTTGTGCATAGTAAACAGAGACCCATATCACTTCAGACTTCCCTCTCCCCACCCCTCCTGGTACTGCCAGCACTGGAACAGCCCGTTTCTTCCAGGGAAGCCTATTGTCTCACCATGACAGAGTTGTCCCTATGCCTCTCATGCAGAGTCAGAGCCTTGCTGCTGAAGGGTCTGCCTAGGGAAGAAACACCTGCAAGAAGCCACAGCTGTGGTGTGAGCTGTTCTCCTAATGCTCTGTTTAGGATTACAGCACTCCAGAGCATCACATTACGCCAGTGGCTGCACTGAAACCTGGTATTAATTCACATTAGCAAGTATCAGATTTAGCATGATGAGAGGGGGAGGGCTGTTATTATTGTTTCTAAAACCACTGGAGCAAACTCCTAGGACCGCTCTTTCATTAATCTTGGCAATGGCCAGAAGAGTTTCTTTGTTCCACTGCACCACTGGCCACTGACTCTGTCCCCTCTTGCATGAATGCCTCTAAACATAGGTACTCATTTTCACGATGGGGTTACTGGCTTATTTTTATTTCTGATGTGCCTAAGTTAGTAACTGTCAATGCAAATTTCTGGATGTTTTGGTACTGCTTTGGATTGCACTGCAAACAGAACAGGGTCTTCCAGTGCTGAGAGGACACCTGCAGTGTGGTGGGGGATCACTTCTTGTCCATGCCCATGAGGGATTGTCCCAAGATCAGAAAGAGGGTCTAAGCAGGAAGAACAGTGAAACTCTGGGACACACCTGCACAAGGAGTGGATGGAGTCTTTATTGCCGGGTAATTTTAAGAACATCTGTTGGTAGATCTGTCTTTGGGTAGGAACATTCCACATGCACTTCAAGGTCCCTTTCAACCTGTGTTGGTTTTTTTTTTGGGTTTTTTGTTGTTGGTTTTTTTTTTATGCAGCCATTAGAAGGGTGAGGTGGAGTTACTTATCTCACCTGAAAATTTCCGGTAGGATTCTTTTCTTTCCTTTCCCTAGCCATACCATCTCTTCTTTACTGACTGTTGCTGAGGCTATTTCTATCTGAGGACTATAGGCATTCCCCAGGCTTATGGGTTGCACCTAGAGTGGTCTGTTTAGTTATTCCTGAAGACCCTCATGATACCACCCTGGTGTTTTTCCAAGCCAAGGGCCATTCCACATATGTATAATTGACCCCTGTTGTCAGGTGGTGATTCTCAAATCCAAGGGAACATAAACATCTATAGCAACAACCACTGCTCAGTACAGCATGTTAAATAGTGTTAAATATAATCTGAATGCTCTTGTAGAGCCTTGGAACAGATATGAAAAGGGAAGTGAAAAAAAGTATTCGAACCAAAGTCTTCAGAGGCTGCAAATCCCAACCACATTTGTTAATTTTATTTATAGTTTCAGAATTGTCTTGAAATGTCATTAATATTGGCTGTACTACAAAATTCAGAAATGTACCAGTGCTTAGCTAGAGAGGGGTGGACTAGAACAATAGGGACAGAGATGAGACATCAGGTCTCATACTGTATGCTGTGCCAGGGGTGAAGAATGAGGACTAGCATATCATCTACTGATTCCTGTACGACTTTTCTTTGTGTAGAGGAGACAATACTTCTGTCATTCGTTAGAATGTCAGCCTTGTGCATAGGAGTCTTCTACAGATCATCCAGGTTTGTAAAGCCAGAAGAGGACATCTGAATATCAGGTTTCACCTCTTGTACAGACACAGGTCATCAAATTTCAGCTTATTACTTCTCTACTGAGCCTGAATGTTTTGTTCTGCAAAAGCATCCAGGAGACTGGAAATCAAGTGCTTTGCATAGTGTTTTATTCCACTTAAGCTGGTGAATCCTGATTCACTTTCCCTGCTGCCCTAATGTGGTCCCATGCCATCCTGACAGGAACTGTATGCACTTCAGAGGTCTTATTGGCATCTGAAGATTAAAGTACTGTAAGATTGACCATCCATCTTATCCCATACATGTCACACTACCACTCTCAGATGTCAAACACTGCAGGCAGCTTTGTTATCAGTCAGTTTGGGATCATATTTAGTGAGTTACAGTGACGGACTGTCAGAGCCTGGCTCCTACTGGCATCAGTGGAGAAAAGTAGCTGCTGCCTGTATGTAAGGGCATCTACTGTGGCCAGTCTGGATATAGCTCTTGATCTTTATTCCTCTGGTAGGTCTCCTGAGCCATAAGTAGGTCTCCTGCTGAGGCTGTGTTTTTAGCAGTATTGCTTTCTCTTCCTCTCTGTGCTCTGACAGCCAAACTTATTGACATTCATTAGAATTCTTCTGAAAGAAACAGAAAAGGAAAAAGAAAATCCTTCTTTCAGTATGCACATGTGTTTTTCTGAGGGGTCCCAGGATTACACTGTTGTGTGTGCAAGCTGAAGGAAAGGCTCTGCCAAAGTGATTTCTCTCTTCAGCGTGTTATCACTCTTTGGACAACACGACTTCACATGGGGCAGAATAAATTGGCTCCTGATAGAGTCACAATGCAGCTTCTCAAAGGCCACTCTGTCTGGAAAACTCCAGGTATTTCTGAAACACCCTGTAAGTAATTAGGTGACTGCAGGAAAATCCAAGGAGTTAGAGAACTCTGCGGGGGCTGTCCAGACTTGCTCTTCTAACCTGGGCTTGGATGTATCAAAAAATTCATATTTATGTCTCTTTTCTGCAAATCTAGGGATTTGAGTACAATGAGTGTTTGGAAGGCAAGGAAGGACTAACAGAAGAAGCTTAGTCATCAGTGAGACTACTTTTCTCTCAGACAACATCAGACACAACAGGGTGTTAAGCTGCCCTACCTATGGATCTTCATGTGTTTGTGAGAATAGAAAGTATTCCTGTGGCAGGAAGGGAGGTTCAGCGGGGAGCACCAAGGGAACTTTTCTGACAAGACATAACCACAGGTCCAGTTGCTCCTGATCATTTAAGATCACTTGGCATTTTCTGCAAGAAGAGTAGCTGACCGGTGGCTGGGTAGGCTTCTTGTTAGATCAGTTCTGCTTTAATTTTCTGCTTTCACCATCAGCTGCAGGCACATGCGTTTTCCCCTTCCTTTCCTGAGCTTTTGTAAACACCGTGCTGTGAAACAGCTACTTCCACTCCTCCCTACATTTCATCAGGGAGCAAATATCTCCCTGATATGCCTCTTGGCTGGATTTGCTCAGAATGAAAATTGTTGATGCATCATCTCATAGCAAGCAATACTAACAAACCAAAAAAAAAAAGGAACTTCTCTAAAGACAGTACAGAAAATAAACTGCTGTAGAAGTAGTGAGCGTCATCTAAAAACAAAATATAATCTGAATAAAGTGAATTTGTTCTTTTCACAGAATCACACAGAATCACTGGGGCATACACAGTCAAGTATGTCGCCTGACTCGGTAATTACGGCATAGAAAATCCAACATCTGTATAAGTGATGAAATTTCATAACCTCGCCTGTATAACCTTGCTTGGTTTTGACACTTGTGACTTATGATAGGTTTAGAGGTCAACCCTGAAGCGTGAGTATTGTTTCAATCACGCTGCTCCCTCTCATGAATTACGTTAGCAAGGGCTTGGTCACAGTTATCTGTGCAACAAAGAAATATTGTAGTAGAAGTTGTAGCCTGGTAGGATAGTTACTGTGGTGATGTAGTTAAAATGCCTGGGAGAGAGATTTTCATTGTTGAAAAGTCTACATAATAAAGTTTAATGTAGTCCATGGGACATATTTTTTTCTTAGGATTTATGAGTGGAGCTTGGTGATTGATACGTGTTTTGGTCTGGTCACCAAAATGGAAAATCAGAAGGGAAAAATGATTCAACCAACTTGATAATTTTTTCTAATTTCTAGATGAAAAGAAAAGATTGATTTTGGATCTGAATGAAATGTTTCATTGGACTGAAACGGAAAGGCTTTTTACATTTATTAGTTACTTAGGCTGTTTAGAAATCTAGGTTTTTTTCATTTGTTGCTTTTAAATGTAATGCCTATTTTTAATTGTAAAGTACCATTTCAAAACCTCTTTAAAAGTACTGTTTGGAAAATGCCTGAGAGATTTTGAAAGATGTCAACACCAATATGTTCCTTGGCCAAAAATATTGAGCACACTCTGCTCAGTTTGGTGATCTCTTTTAGTCCTACCCTAACACCAGCTTTTGGCAGATCAACTATTATTATTATTAATAATAATAATATCCATAATATCATCACCCAGCCGTGCTTAGAAGACCTGGGCACTAGTCCCAGATCTGCTATGACAAATCTTTTCAACTCTCTGGGCTTCTGTTTCACCTCCCACTCTTTGGCTCTCTTATCTACTCAGATTTAAAGCCAAAGGGTCAGGAACTCTCATATTCTGAGCCTCTTACATACACACCAAAGCTTGGCTTGATGCTTCTGCTGTACTAGCATGAATAGGGGATTTTCTGCTCCATCCTTTCCCATCTACTAGCTGATTGCAGAAAATTTGAAAGTGTCTCAGCCTCCTAAGACAGCTAGCTCCATGATAGAAGGGAAACCAAGGGAGAAAAATCAAATAGGAATTTCTTTTTGCCTACATTCTATATGCAGCGATTGAGTTGTTGGTTTGGGCAGTGGGTGAAATCAAACTGTGACTTGAAGCACTGCAGCCAGTCTTTACTCAGGTGTGATTAACTTCTGTGTGAAACAATATAGCATGCACCCGAAGAAGATCCTTGCATGGAAGATCAGCAAGGATCTGAGGAGCCTGAATGTAAATATGAAATAAAACTGAGAGAAGAGAAATGAAAATGGGACCTCTCCTTTTTTTTTTTTTTTTTAAGTCAATATTCCTGTTTAGAGACCTTATTACATGACAGCCTGTTACTGGGTAGAGGGAGGGACCACCTGAACTTCTCTCCCTTCATCTATTGATATGTTCCTGGTTAGGGAGCAGGTTGGAGAATCACATATGTGGAAGAGGAAACCAGCAGTAAATAAAGCACAAAGCATTAGAGACAGTTTAAAAGCCAGAACTTGAAGCCTGCAGAGGTGCTGGTAGAGAACCAACACACGTTTGAGACAAAATGCTGTGGAGAAAGTCTCAGAAAGGACTCAAAGAACTTATCTCATGTTGTTTAATTTTCTTCTGTGTCTGGGCCACCAGGTCTTCATGTATGTCTTTAAGGAAAGCCATTAGGATAGCATCAAAGATCCCTGACTGCCTCATTTCCTCCTTCCGTAGTATTTGAATGCTTGGCAACATATTTGTGGAAGGGGTTTGGACCTTCTGTGCAACACACTCTGGAGCAGAATGCCTTAGCAAGAAGGTTGTGTAGATTTTGGGTTTGATAGCAGGCAGCAGGGCTGACCTGCTCTGTGTTTCAGGTCTTTTTTCCTGACTGCTTCCCAGAAAATAGGATTTAAAAAGATGTTTTTGATGCCAAACCACATGGAGGGTCCATTTTGATGGGTTCTGGGACTTACCCCAGCTGCCTGGAGTGACAGCTTCATAATCTTGCTTTCCACATTGCCTCTGCAGTGCTGGACTCTTAAAGTGGACAGAGCTTGCTCATGGATCTTCAGTGCTGGCTTTGCAGGGGAAAAGTGAGAGGGCCTGCCTCTCTAGAAAGGTTGCTGTCCAAGAGGCTGGGAGCAGAAGCAGGTTCACCGTGGTGTGAACAAAGGCCTCCAGGCACACCAGAGAGCATCTGCTCACCAGCTGATGGGAGTGCACCTGCCGAACAAGTGCAGCGGTGCTGCTCCTCTCCCTATCCTGCTTTCTACAGACCCCAGACCTGGTTATCCACACTTCCCCATGGGACAGTGTTGAATGCCAGTGCCAGCACACCAGAGAAACACCTTGCAGGAGGAAGAGCAGCTGCTGGGGACAGTGATGTAGAAACTGAGTCAGAAGCTGGTTGTCACAGAGGACTACATTGTCAGCTTTCAGATGTTGACTCTGATGAAGAGGTTTTAACTGAGCCTTGGTTAAAGCTCCTGCATCCATACTGAATCCCAGTTCTAAATCCTATTGTGTTGGAGGGTGACTGTTTCTTAATTGTTGCAGTATTTCTTCTGGGACTGGTCACCAGGCCTGGCATCAAAAGGGTGATTTTGGGTTGTAGAAAAGTCTTTTGCGGGTTTTGTGCTAAGAGTGACTGAAACTTGTTACCAGTTCATTTCAACTACATCCACCGAACTGTAACGCACTACTGAATACAAGTTCAGCAGGAACATTCCCAAAACCCCCGTAGAAGAAATTTACGGTTGCTCAACACTCTGTTACTGGCGGCCACAACTGTGCGCTCCACATGTCTTTGTAATCACTTAATGACTCATTTCCTTAATCTCTCATTTCCTATAGCCTTATTACAAGCAATTCATAAACCCAGATCCATAGCTGTTCTCTGGCTGTAGTCAGGAAGCACTGAACTGACTGCATCTGGTTGGTTGGCTGAAGTACCCCTCTCTATTCTCTGAAACTTTCCACTGGACCCTGTCTTTTGCTGCAGTGACACCTACTGATGAGGTAAGAGTGTATTAACTACATGCTCCCTTTTTGCCAAACCTAGTCAGCAATCACTTCCTGGCTCTAACCATGGGCTCTGCTCTTCTGGAGCAAATTTCACACTGTATCGGGAGAAGTTTTGCATGGTCTTGATGATAATGCATCGATGGCCAGCAGACCTGAACAGAGATCATTGCAACGGAAGGAAATGGTCTTCATGTCCAGGATTCTCATTCAGCCATCCACCAGCTGATGGCCTTGGGAAGCAAACCTTGCAACGCATTGTTCCCTGGGTGACATGTGGCATTGACCTGGGAAGCAGCTGAACAGCCAGCATGCCTTTGCTTTCCCTTGCAGGTTCTTTGTTTCTTCCAGAAAGTCATAGCCTTGATATGTCCTCACAACACCCTATGGTGACTGGGAGATGGGAAATGACAGCTTGAGCCCCACTGCTAGGTGAAGCCAGGCCAAGGATTTCTCTTTTAGTGAAATACATTTCCTTTCAAACCCCAGCCTTTTCCCTAATCAATTATACGGAAAATTTCAGCTCCAGTTAAAACACTTCAAACAATGACCTGCAACACCTCAAGAAGAGGTGGGATGGGATCAGGGCAGGGCAAGGGGACAGCAGAGCAAGAGGACAGTCAAGGAAAGGAGGAAGGAAATAAAGACACCTTCTGACTTGGCTTTAACCCCTTCACCATGAAGGTTATCTGTTCTCCAATATCTCTAAACGTTGATTTACAAGGGAGAGAGCGTGATAAAGGAGTGAAAAGAGGACAGGCTAGGCTAGCCTAGGCTAGGCTAGGCTAAGAATTGTCAATACATTCCACAATCTCCACAACCCCACCCCCCGCTTTGAGATCCTGTCTGGCTTTCACTGCAGATTGACGTCTTAAGACTGAGGCCAGTGAGCCTGGGCCAATGGTTAAGTGTTGCTAAACAGTGCTGTAAATCCATGATCCCTGAGCCTGTTAGTGAAGGGAAGTGTTACAATAATTATAGGGAGGTTTTGGGACTGAGTTCTGCACAAGAGAAAGGAGATGGGAAAGGGTCCATCACAATGATAGAAAACCTGGCTACATTTTAGCCATTGCTTTGTAGTGCTTGAACATTAATTCCCCTTTCACTTTGATGTAGGAGCCAAGCATCTTCACCATCCTACAGCCCATAGCAGGTTTTTGCCAATGAGTCTACTTACTAGGAAGGACCTCAGTTACTTATTATTAGCTATTGGCTGCAGTATGTCAGGTATTGTACCTCCTTCTGAAGGATTCTGCACACCTCTGCTGCCCGCTTTTCATGTAAATCCAGAGTCTTCTGGGCATGAATCTAAATTCTCAAGTTTTGTTACTATGAATTCTCCTGTAGGACCCTCCAGAAAAGAGGCCCTATCTTGAAGACTTGAGCCCTTCTGAGGATGAGAGGTGCTGCTAAAAGAGGGAAATTGTGGATGCAAATCCTTTCATGCTGGATGAAGCTCCACACTGAGAGGCTTGGGATCAGCAGTTTGAAAAGTTCTTCAGCTATTTAAGAAATTCTGTCATGGGCTGATGGAGACATGAGTGAGAGGCACTGAACCACAGGGTTCCAAGAGAGCCCACAAACATAAACAGCAAGATCCTTCACAGATACTAGTTTTGTTCCAAGATAATCAAAGGTGCCAGAGTTCGGGGGAAGAGAGATGTCCTCAGGGTGGTGCACAGACTGTCACCAGAATGGCTTTCTAGTGTTTAATTTGTTAGAATAATGCAACAAGGCAGATGACATAGCATGAAAACCTTATCCAACTCCCCCCGTACACAACCTGACCTGGTGCTACAAAGAGCTCCAGTGTTGCCAGCTGAGAAACCGCAGTGTTTGCACTGAGATCTCACAGTCCCCCAGTGCAAGAATACATGGCATTGCAACAGATTATCTGTGATTCCCAGTTTTTGCAGGCACAAGAGGTCAGTGCCACAGTGCCTGCAGGGAATGTGACTTTTCAGCTGTCTTGCTCTCTGCAGTACACTTTGACCTTTGTGCAATCTAATATCAAAGAACCAATTATTCTCAACACTCATATATTTTCCTTCATAGACTCAATGCCACATGGTTGCCGGGGCAAGACATCATTCTAATCAAGGCAATAATTCAAGAGAAAGCAGCAGGGTGCTGTCATGATCAGGAGCCCTGGGTTCTACTTCTGCCTCTCAACCATGAACATGGACTCAGTCACACCTGCTCCTTCCTTCCCATTGCCCCAGTCTTTGCCCTGGTTCTCTGCTGATGTAAGTTATATACAGAAATCAAAGGAGATACACCAGTGTACACCAGTATCTCTTGCCATATTCAAGTTTCTCTATCACCTATGGGTCTCCTCTTAATAGAGGCACCATTGTCCAGTGCTTATTTCTCTTTCCATTTCTCAGCACCCAGAACTAGCTTCCATCTGTCCTTGAGGCTGCAGCAACGGGAGCCATTGGAATAGTGACGCTAGGAAAATGTCACTGCCTTGGTGGGATGGAGAAGAAAATAGAAGGTTGCAGTCCCACAGAAAGACCCATCAAAGTATCCCACTACTCAGTGTCCACAGCCTTGTCAGACCTCACCTGCCACCACCGCATCCTGTGAGCTCTTGGCATCAGGATTAAAGATCAAAGGCACATCCGGGAAAGGACCTTGTCTCCAACAGCAGGCATAAGGAGCTGCCTGTAATTTTCCCACCCGTAAATGGCAGTTAATATGCCAGAAAATGCATTAAGTGTCAAAAAGTACAGACAACTTGGTTAACTGAGACCACCAAAATCCTGAAGCTAAGGAGCAAACACATTTCCCAGTTGTGCTGAGTATTGGGTCTACTCCAGAGTGTCCACATCTCTCTCTCTCTCTCTCTCTCTCTCTCTCTCTCTCTCTCATCTCTATCTTTTATCTCTCTATCTATATCTATATATATCTATATCTCCTAGGGTATGCCTGAGCTCAGGCAGGTTAAAAATTCAGTTTCGAGTGCATGGAGACACTTACTTTCCCAGACTTACATGGTACTGCAACATAGCCCCAAACAGAGTAAGGTGAGGAGAACCCACCTTGTCAGCTCCTAGAAGGAAGATGCTTTACAGATATTTTATATGTTTTAATAGCATTGTTGACTGTTCTGTCACTAAGTCTCAAGGGCTTTTTCAGTGGAAAGTGTGGAGGGCTGAGTGAGTGTAGTGGAAATTCATTCATCCCCTGCAGACAGGTGGGGTTAATTCTGACTAGCACAGATCTAATGGGGGGATGGTGAAAGAGGATAAACACATGGAAGAAATAGAAGTTTAGAGACTTACTGCACAGTAAACCAGACAGGTAGGATTGCGCTTCAGCATCGTTTGTTTTCCTATAATTGTTTCAGATTTATTTGTTGTAAAAACAGCTACAAAGGGCCTTCAAGCTTCAAATCCCACTTGTACTGCATGGAGTCAGTGGCTGCACCTTTAAAGAGCTCAGGATTGTTCAGTGGCACATCCTGAGGTGCAAATCAGCTGAAATTTAACCTTAATGACTACGGGTAATCAGTGGAAAGAGCTCAGTTCAGGCTACAAGACTAAACACAGACAAGGCTGAAAATACTCAAAGCTTCTGAAGGAGGAAAAGTATGAGGCAGAAATGTTTTTGGCTAAGACAAAACCATCATATTTCAGGAAAAAGACAAAATGCTCAGATTATAGAGCATTCAGACATGCATAGGTGAGCAGTCTTCCTCTTTCATAGCAGGATAAAAATGATTCCTATCTTTCTTTCTGCAAACAGAAGAGACAATTTCAAGCTGAATAAGTTTGGGTTTAAGTAACAAAAAGTCAGTACTCCCCCTCCCAAAAGGAACTGGCAAAATATGAGAGCAGAAAAGCAAAACACTACAACTGAAATGCCTGCTTGTCTCCGTCAACATCAGGGATCTTGGAAAGTTAGAGCTGCTCTACACCAAAAGTAAAAGCATTACATACCAGTGCTCTTTAAAAAAAAAATTTAAAAAAATAGAAAGGTGGACAAAGTTAGAGACTGAGCTGTCTTTTTTGCTACTAGAGTCCTGAAAAGATAGAAAATGTATTCTTTGCCTTCTTAATATGTATGTGTTTTTTTAAAGGAAAGAATATACTGGAGAAATTGAAAAGGGTGACTCCTGGTACCTACGTGGAAGATGGAAGTTAACTCTGTCTAATCAAGACTCTAAGAAATGGCTGTGTAGGGGAAACATATCCGAGCAGCTCCTGCACAAAATTTAATAGTCCTATGTGCTGGTGCCGGTCCTGTTGGACAATGGGATCCTCCAGCTGATAAATGAAATGGTCTGCTGGTCCTGGCCCACAACACCTTAGCTCTCTGGTTCCATGGCCTTGTTTCTCCTCCAAGGACTGATGGATTGCTGTGGAGGTCTGGTCATGTCTCACCAGTCTCACTATCACTGATGCTCCCCAGTCTCCAGCTTTCTGATCTAAGTTGTGTATTCCGTGGGACTCTTGAATGTTTGAATGTTTTAGTACGTGGCTCCATATGATTTATATTGAAAGCCTTCAAAGTCCACCCTTTTTTTACTCCTGTCCCATACTTCTTTTTCTTTCATTAATTACACCTTATGAATTGCTTTGCTTTTTATGGGAGGCCTAGGAAAGAAAGAAGCAAGTGAAGTGCTTTCCGTGAAAGCCACAAGTGTCTCAAAGTTGCCTCATGAGATGGATCATTTATTTAATACCCAGGTTTAGGAAGAGATAGTAAGAACCTCCTGACAGGTGCTGAGGGTGCTACAGGGGCTGAGTCCCTCCCAATTAGTTCACCTCCCAAAAACTTGTCTCCTGGCTGAATCGGACCTTCAGACCACACAAAAGTGAAACTGTTGAAAGGAGAAGGTGTATGAGGGGGATGTGTTTCTTAGCTTTGTTTCAGAGGCAACTCTATAAATCTCCACATATTAAGGTCATCCATATGCTGGTTTTCAATATCAGCTTGTCACTTCAAGCTGTCTGACATGAACTGTTGAATGGGTCTGCCGTCTTCTCCAGGACTCATTCACATTTCACCCAGATTCCAGAAAATGTTGAAAAGAACAGTGAAAAATGCAAAAGATGACAGCTTGGAGCATAGATGTTTTCCAGAGTAGCAACTTATTGGCCCATTTTCATCAGGCTCAGTGGCACAGCCTGTATATCAGGATCAATGAACACTACCAGAGGAAGGAAAAAAATCAAAATCAAACCATTCTCCTGGTGTATTTAAAATAGCCAACTATTACATTCCTCAACTCCCCCAGACCTTCCTGGAGATCGAGCATATACCTAAGACCTGGAGATTTCTGACTCATTTCACAAAAAGATGCTTTGAAGTTCAGCAGGAGACTGACATCTATTATTAGGGAAAATACGAACGTGTATGGGTCTGTAAACCATTCGGCTCTTACTATTATATCCCTTGTTATCTGTACATGCTCAAGTGCAAGAGTTACAGAAGCAGGCAGAAACAGAGCCAGCAATGGGAGAAAAGCAGCATTGCAAACCTGAAGTGGGCTGTGAGTTTCACTTAAATACCATTGGCATAGGTCTCTGATAGTTTGCAAGTTCACATCTGAAGCTCAAATTTGCAGCTCCTTCTGATCTTTATGGGTTGCAAAGAATTACTAAACCCTGGATCCTAAAATTGAGTGTTAGCTCTTCTACTGGATCACAGTCCACAGCTTGGGTTCATCTAAGTTCTTGGGGGTTAGAGGACAAGGTAGGCCATTGGAGATGAAAATATATGATTGTTTATAAGCACTGGGAACCACCAAAGCATCTTTTATTAAAAATTTTTTTCCAATCTTCTGGTTTTCTGGAAACAGATGTTTAAAATGAATGGTGTGGGAGTTATGCCACAAGTTACTCTGGAAATCAAAGGCAACAGTGGCTTAAAATCCAGATAAGTTTTGGGAGAACAAGTCCATTGGCAATTAATGCAACAGTCTAAATCTAGCCTCCAGCTCAAAAGGTTACTAAACAGGTGATTGCTGAGAGGATATCATGGGGAAACACTACTTTATAGGTGATCTGATTTTATGCTCTCCCTTTACACATATGCTTCATATTGCTGAGAAAGTGTTCTGGGAGAAATGACTCATCTTACCTGCAACTGGGAGAAAAATAGGGAGGAAAAGTGATATATGTCTTCTTTTCTACCTTTTAAAATGTCCTCCCCGAAGAAGCTTGATTCAAAATGGGAGCTAGTCAAGTTCAGACTGGAAAGTTAGGGAAAACTAACTTCGTCCAAATAGCTGTATGTAGGGTTAGGGAAAAAAACCAAACAAACATGGCCTTCCACAGGGTTTTGTTGTCTTGGTTCTCTTATGGAAGCATTGCTGTGATATTTGAGAAACTATAGCCCCTGCAACTAAGATCCAGCTGTGAGAGTGATGATATGCAGTAGTGACTAGAAATAGCAGGGAACCAGGCTTCAGTGACCCAACTGCCTTTTACTCTTCACTTCTTTGTTTGTCTACTACATTAGTAGTCAGATATTTCCATTCGATACTGATGGGGTATATTGGGGACGGCATGGGGCTTGTACCTAGAGATAGATGTATATTTCAAATCAATTTTTCTGGGGTGATACAGGTTCTTTTTCTCTCTTCTCAGCCCTCGGCTTCTGCCAGCTACTATTAGTTGGGAAGAAAAAAAAAAAATCAAGCAATAAAGCATTTTACTTTGCTCCAGTTGGCCTTAGTCCACCAACCCATTCCACACAGAGTCAAATCCAGCTGTCAAGCAGTAACGGATTTTTTTTTTTTTCCCCTTTCCCTAATCATTCCTGGGCTGAAGCTGAACTGATAACCTCAGAGACTGTCTTTCTGGGTTGGCTGTAGACCAGGAATGTCATTTCACAAAGAAGTGCTGAGGTTTAAGAAACAAGGTTTTGCTGCAATGTGGAATGAAGCTGGGATGTTTTAAACACTGACAAGAGACAGCGAGTGCCCTAGCCACCTCCTGCCCCTCGCTGAATTCCCCCCATCTGCATCCTGGAGAGCAGAGCACTGAACTGTGTTGCGGTAAACATGGGTTTGGATGGCTCCTGAGCAGGTTCCTACCCCCTTTTAAAGTCTGCGTGACTGGAAATTCATTGGACTGTGGGGCAGAGTGAGTAAAAAGCCTTATTTTTTGCATGCTAGGACAGATTAGGACCAAGCATATCCTCCCGTTAGCAACAGGTGTGAGACTCTCTGGGCAGGGACATCAGTGCATTGTCTCCAAGGGAGTAACTAGCTGCTTTAGCTCTTTCTAGTCACTAAAACCCATCCCTGTGCCACAGATTTCTCCCTCTTCAGTTGAGTCTGGTCCTTATGTGGTTTTGTTCAGATGAGGGGCCAGAGCTGGCTAGCAAGAGCTGTCAGTGAACAGGGACCGCTTCTGAGAGCACCAAGGCAAAATGACCCTTGTTTGCATCCAGGAAACCAGTCAAACATGGCCAGAATCTGAGGTTGTACCTCCCCACTTCAAGTGAGTCTTACTGCCTCCCTTTTTGATCACATCTGCTGTTTCAGGCATGTTTTAATAATAACAATCAACAGTGAAATTGTCACAAAATCCCAAGCAAAATCCACTGTCAAGCATGTCAAGATGGATCCATCACTTACATGGAATTTGCTTTAATGCTGCCAGAAAATACCCATCTTGATGATTAGTTAGCAACAAAGCCAGCTGGGCCCCTTTGCAAAGAACTAGACTGAGCGGCAACTCAGCCTAACCAGACAAGAGCCTAACATCCTTCCCAGTAACATGCAGAAGATTCCCTAGCTAATTTGCTCCAAGGCTTGGATGTCCCTAGAGCCCCAAAGTACCTCCTATTGCCTCTTGCAATCCTTGACAGTTGATCCTCAAAACTAGCACCTTTTTTTGGCAGGGGAGAAAGTTGCAGCAGAGCATAATCTGCACACCCCCTCATCTTCCCTCCCTGGTGTCAAAAGGCACAAGGGAAAAAGCCAAACATTGCAGATTACCAGCTTAATCAGAGAGGCACGCTCCTGCCTCTGACTAGGGCTTCTTTACCCTCCCAAGTATAGTGCAGCTGAAGAGAGTGCTGGAGCTGCTAGAAAGCCACGTGCTAAAAGGCTTCCATATTTATCCAGATGCTGAGTGGCTTGCATACATTCCCTGCTGATATCTGCACTCTGTTAGTCTGCTTAGTGGATCTGTACAACAGCCAGCCTTGTGTGGTATCGCCACATTTTCAGACAAGTACAAATGCAGCTAAAACTTTGAAGGTTTGTTTATAGCTTGAGTTTTCCCTCAGTGCATTTGTTCCTTCGCTAGTGTGCATGAGAATGTGTGTCAAGGGGAGCGAGGATGATTCCTAAAAGAAATAAAAAAGTTTGTAGAATGGTGTCTGCTGTCTTATCTGACAGTAGTTCACCAGCCCCAATGGAGAAACCTAGGTCTAGATGTCATGGGGGGTGGGGGGGGGTGGGGGGAGGGTTGTGTATGTGCAAAGAAGAGGGAGAAAAGAGGAAAAAACGCAATCTTGTTCTTTAAGTGGCTTATTTCCTTCCTCTCAGATACCAAACAAAATTTTAATGATGAAACCTGCTAACAGCTGGGGCTAATTTGTAGGTTATTTTTATGGCAAGAGCAACAAGACAATAAAAGGCCAGCCCCAAATGTAGCTCAGTTCAAACGTTTGTCCCAGCAGACCCTCTAAAATAGTTGTGATTCGACCTGCTCCATCCCCATTGCATCACCTCTGTCTGGTAGCTGTGTGTCACGGGCATGTGATCACGCACTGCATCTCTTCTCCAAAGGATGGGGAGGCCTCTGTAGTTCCTCAGCAAATTGCAAGGCAGGGCCAAGGCCTGTGGGGTTCATTTGGGGACTCCCTGGAAATTATGTCAGTGCTTACATTTATATGTCACCAGATTTTGAAAACTTTTCCACTCTGCTGCTGGTTGGCCTCTCCCTATCCAGGGTCTTCCCTACCTGCTGTGGAGGAAGACTTGTTGTACCAAGGTTGCTGTGGGATCCTGGGAGTTTCAGAGCCATTTATTATCGTAGGACGTACGTCTCTCGCTGCGCAATGACACAAAATGCCACTCGCTCCCAGGACTTTGAGAAGGGCTGGGCTGCACTCAGCAGCCTGTTCTGTAGGATTACCTCCACGCAGACCTGAGCTTGGGGGGTTGATAGGGTTGGGTTTTTTGGGAAAGACGCTTCTCTAGCCCTGACGCTAGCTGTACCCAGGTCCCCCAGGAGCGTCCATTGTGGGGCATGGAGTGGAGCAGGAGTCCCACTAGCCATTGAGGGAGTCCCTCACCCCGGGACCCACCTTTGTTAGGGGGGAAGGAACGTGAGAGACAGAAGCTTAGCCTTCTGGCACTGCCTGGAGCATAAATAACCACCATAGGTTGTTAAACTAAAGCCATCAGCTCCGGGGATAGAGGAGGGCACCAGCTGAAGGGCAAAGAAAGCCTCCTTTCACGAGCGAGAACCAGCGCCTCTTGCGACGCTGCCATATAAAATCACGCAGCACCTGTTAGATCTTTTCTCGCTCCGCTCTCAAGACGCAGGAACAGCTTGGCTCTATGAAAGCCCCAGTGTGTTTGTTTTCATTCTGAAGAGCGAATCCAAACCCCTCTCTTCCCAAAGGACAGGGAAGGAGGGGCTGAAGGGAGTATTTTTATTTTTTCCTTCTGCTGGGGAAACAGGTTGGAGCTGTTAAAATAATTGGCAGCAGTAGATTCCTGCAGATTTCTTTGGCTGCATTTTAAAATAGAGAGGTTTTCTTCTTCTCCCTCTCTCCTCTTGGTTTTTTTGCCTTCTGATTTAGCCATAAAATTGCCACTTATTACATTAGCAGTTACAGAAAGCAGGAGTTTTCCTCATTAGAGCGGCTCTGCTCACAGGCTCTGGTAATATCATTTGGTGGGAAGAACCTTGCCAAAAGGCGATAAAGCCAGCTGAGGACTCACACGGCAGTATCAGGAGGTTGCTGTCTTGGTTACTTTGGTAACATGCAAGCAAAGCTTCCCTTTCTTTTCAGGACAGGGAGATGGCTGTAATTTTGGATCTCTCGCCACCTTCTCTGTCTTGTTGAAGGAGTTTGCAAGCAAGCAGCAGCGAAGGGACACAGGAGGATAGAGAAAAGCCCACAGCACGTGTCAAGGCCGTGTCTGACGGCTGTGGCTTTCAGGGTAGCTCAGCTGTGCGGACCCCACCTGCCTCCTCCTGCAGTCCATCAGGGGCCAGTGGCATGCAAGCCTGCACCTTTACCAGTCCTCAGAGCTCACATGTCACATACTGCCAGACCAGATGCTGCCCACCTAAGGCAGCTAGCGAGTGTCACCTCCTGGCTGGGACTAGACCCTTCCAGCAGTGGGCAATCGGCAGGGTGTATTGCCTTCACAGCCCGGGAGCAGCATTGCTGGTGGCAGCAGAGAGCACTCCCTGCCTCCTTGCAGGCATATTCAGCCAGGCAGCTCAAAAAAGGAAAACTGCCTTCCGCTTGCCAAATTGTACCTGCAGGCCTTTCACCCCGATCAGACTCTTAGCAGAGACCTGATCTTCGCAGAACTTCCCCAGCAGTTTTACCGCACTTTTTCTTTAATAAAAAGGGCTTTAAAGGGTGCTTCAGTCCTCAACAAATCAGAAGTTGTGTTACCAGAGCAGATGAAATCCTGTCTGAGTTAACTGAGTCCTACCTACAAGACCCCACACAACCCTACAAAATAAGTCATGAAAAAACGAGGGGCAAGAGAGAATACTGCCCAAGCACACTACTAGCCTGCCAGAACTCCTCTTGGTGAGGTAAACACACCTTGCAACGCTGAGGATAAAACCACATCTGGAAGCTATTGTAACATTGCAACTCCTGCCAAGATGTGTCCTTATCAAAGCTGTCCGGTCAGGTGCAGACTTAGACTCTCAGGGACACAGGGCATTGCTGGCAAAGCCAGAATTACTGGCATTTCTTCCTTGCTTTTTACCTCCATGGAGTTCTGCTTGGCCAGCCAAACGTATGCTGTATGGCAATTGAACAAGCCTTCCTGTGAAACGGGCATTAATTTGACTCTGGGAGCTGAGCACGTCCTGCTTTGTGGCCAGACTTGGGTGAAACGCCGTATTCCTTAGCAGGGTCCCCTCCTTAGTGAGGCAACATGGGGTGATGCCCTGGAGCTGCAGGTATCCAGAGCTGCAAAGCCTAGAAATGCCTCTGCTTTGTTCTGTGTTATGAAATTCTAGGAATTCCTTCGTTGGGAAGGACAGGCTTGAGAGTCCTGATTTAAAGAGCAGCTAGATACTGCTCATCATTAGAAATGGCAAAGCATGGTCAGTGGCTGTGTTTGGAGCTGGAGTACAAGCAGACAGAGAGCAGAGAGTTGGCTCTACACTCACAAGAATCAACCCTTGCTCTCCCAAACTGGGCAAACTCATATCAGATGGTGGAAAACTGACTGAAGCTTTCATCCTGATGCTGCATCCAGGGCAGCCATTGTAAAAGCGCCATTTGTTACATCCCTGCCAGGAGCGAGCCTCACACACACCACCTCCACAAGATCGACCATCCAGTCAATCTTCTGAACATCAGGCTTTCAGTACAAAGTCTCGGCACCAGGGTCAGAAAGACTGAAGAGTCTTCTGCTGTTTCCTCCATCAGCTCTTCCTACCCTCTCCTGAACTTTTCTTCTCTTTGGCAAGGCATTTCAAAAGTCACTTCGATGACTTCATGGACAGATCTATATAAAACAGTGACTCAGTCTGCACTCACTGGCAGAGACATATCAGCTGCAAGTCACTTAAAAATGGCAAAACAGAAAAATAGCAATTAAACAGAAAAAGAAAACATTCTGGGCCAAAACTTTTGGGTGTGAAAACTTCCACATGTGTCAGCAGTTTCTGCCATTTAATTTCAGAGATGGACCCAAAGAGCTTCTTTACGAGTCTCTTCTCCCTCAAAGCCTGAAGATTGACTTCAGGAGGAATTTCTGCCTATTTGTCCAGAACTAGTTTCTACTTATTTTCACAGCAAGGCTCATGTTAAAATAAAAAAGGGGTTGTGGGTGGTGCTATGGTGAAGGTATAATCTGCTCATTAGACATTTCTTAGCACCAAATTCACAGCTGCAAGAAGGGATCTTAATTCAGGATGATCCAGAAAGGTTCCTGTTCTGAAAGCTTCGAGGATATTGTTCTGCTCATTGTCAAAAAAATGCAATAATTTTAGGTCACTTTAAGTTACAAGTCTCAGGAAAAAAAAAGAAAACTGGTAGTGATTTCAGATGCTTTTTTCTCCTCCCAGAAATTAAAACCAGTGCCTGGATTGGTGCCTTTGAATTTATTTATCTTTGTAAAATTAAAACAACCACTTTAAAAAAAAAAAAACAAAAACCCCAAACCCAAAAAAAACCAGCTACTGGCTTTTACTTTAGCTAAAAGCTTCTGGCAAATATAATGCCAAGATTCTTTTTTTTTTTTTTGGTATGGGAACTTAGGGGCAAGTTGGTGTGAGAAACTTTCCCAAAGAATCTGTGCAAACCACACCAAAACCCAACAAACTCAACCAGTCTGGAAAGGTCCGGGAGTGAGAGGAAGGCACATCTGCAGACAGGCTGGGGACATCAGCGTTTTTCAGCTGGCTGCTGGCAGCAGCATTGGCTTCTGCATCCCCTCAGGCAACAGGGGGTTGGGTTTAGAGGTGCTGGAGCCAGCAGGACACCTGGTCCGGGCAGCCTTTAGCTTCCTCCGGGAGGATTTGAAGGGAGCCTGAGGAACTGAGGCACTGCTTCCTTGCACGCAGCCTGGGCAGCTGACTCCTGTGGGCTGCTGGGGAAATCCCAGCCAGCGCCTCTTAGTACTACAGGCAGGTGTCCAAACCTTTGGGCCAGAGGGCAAGTGAATCCTTGAAACTTTACTGTGGGCACAGGAGAAATCCCCGTGGACGGCAGGACTAGAATTTCTCTGCAACCATGGGTAAATAGGTCTCCAGAGGGAAGAGGACAAACCGGTACAGATTAGTACAAGCTTCTTCAGTGATGTGACTTAGGAAGGAGAGGGTGCAGGGTTGGAGAGCACAACCTCACTGTTAAAATGTGGCATTTTGGTGGGAAGGATTCAGAAGAATGGGCAATTCTCATCGAAGGTCTACTCGCCGCATGCCTTTGGACAATGCACTGGCCTCTGCTTTGAGCTCTGTATCCTCATCACAGGAACAGGGGCATTTCATGCCAGCACTTGGTGACTTATGGAAGAGCCGTCCTTCACTCTTGGGCAGGGTGCCAAGTGCTTCCTCCACCTGCCCTTGCAGATCGTTTTGAAACATAAATACCCCCAACATTAACCTCACAGGCACCATCACATGTCTTTTCTCCACTGCTCCACAGTGGAGAGAGGAGCTTGGTCCTACCTGTTCACATCAACACCACCTTTCTCTTGGAGGCTGTGGTACCTCAACCTGAAGCCAAACCTCTTTCCTGGCTGCCGTTTCTTTCTCCTCCCCACCTTCCTAGTTCAACTTGTTTCCTACTCTCAGACATTTGCAGCAAGTGTGTGCCTCTTGCTTGTCCTGTAAACTCTGCATGACCATGGGAACATTTTCGGACCCAGCTGGCAGCCCACGTGCTCTTCTCATTAAACTTTGGCTCTCGCCTCAACTGGATCTTTAGGCAACGTCCAGGTGAGCACAGCTGGGAAAGCACTTTCATCCATCTCGAGGATGCATATGGCATTGCTTCCCGACCTGCCTTTTGCCAGAGGAAGCTTTGCCCCATGTCTCTGCTACAACACTGCCCCTCCCCTCATTTCGCTGCCTCAGATCAGTCCCATTTACACAACTGCTTCCCCAAATCCTTTTATCAGGGCACACAACCAGAACAAAACCAGAGGAGACCCTCAAAGTGGCTGGTTCAGGGAAAGCCTGCACCAAATTAGGAATGCCAGAATTTACAGGCAATGGCATTTTGTGAAGCTTGAGCTTCTTACTAAACCTGTCAGAGCATCTGAAATATTTTTGCCAGTCAGAACCAGTGGTACAGTGTCCTGGATCCTGAATTTTTGCTGAAAACTTCAAAGCACTGTTATATGGCTCAAAGGGCCACACGGATCCCACCTGTTTACTAGCCCAGCCAGGTGATTTAGTGCTCCTCGGACATCTTACTCACGTCAACTGGAAGCTTACAGCTTAAGCAGGTGAACGGCACTGACTGCGGTCAGCACCCATATCTTGTGTTTGCACCTTCTAGGGGCAATGAGGAGGGGCTACAGGCACTTGTGCAGTATAATCCCCACCCATGTCCCTCCAGCCCACTTCAACGGCACAGCCTCCATGCTGTCTCACCAGGAGAGGAATGAGGAGGAGGCAGGAAGGCTTGCAAGCCAGCCCCATGCCATAATTATACCCAGTGTTTGATGGAAGTGCAGGGCAGCTCTCAGCCTTGCCTGAGAGTGGAAAGCAATTCAGGGAGCCCACCTGAGGGGACTGGCACCAGGTCACCTTGCAGCCCAGCTCCACAATCTCAAGGAACCATGGTCAGCTATGAAATTTCCAAGCCTCCCTGTCATCCAGACCACTGATGTACCTGGTGGAGGTGGCCCATCATGTCAAGAGGGCTGACTGCCTGGGAACCATTTCTTTCCGGCAAAAGCTTGCAAAATCTTCCCTTAAAGGTCTGCGAGAGGAAGTGTGTTATCCGCCTGGCCCTCACGATCTACTTAGTGTGTCCAGCGCAGAGCTGCTGTGAGTAAACAGGGGGGAAGATGACACAGAGTGAACGGTTTTTGCCAAGGAAATGCGTATCTCCTGCTGCTTTAGAAGGGTGCTGGCATGAGCCCAGAAGGAGGATCCGAAGCCTGAGAGGGGCTGTGAGAGCCATTTTTTAACCAGCGTATGAGAGTTATTGTAAAATAAACTCTCACGGCTGTCCCTGGGGAGGACCGAGCAGCAGGCTGCTATGTGCGTGTGCACGCGCGAACATGAACAGAGCACACTGCAAAGTGTCGACTGTGTTTGGAAGAACGTGGTTTAAGGCCTTTCTGGGGATTTCCCGGCTCCGACAAAAAGTTTAATTTTCCTCTGCAGGGTGGGAAAATTCAGCAGAGGGTGCTCAGGACACTGAACAGAGTAGCTACAACGTGGAGGCAGGTCTCATGTTGTCAGCAGCCACGTTGGGTCCGGTCATAGCACGGTATTTAGGCACACGGAGAGCACTGAGGCTCCTGACTTCTGTGGGCTTCACCTTTGTGGATCTGGTCATAATAGAGCTGGAGCCAGGCCTGTCTGCTTTATGTGCAGTAACAGCCCCCAAATCTCATGCTAAAAGAAAGAGAGGGTGGCAGAAGGTCATCTTCATGGGTTAAGTTGGAAGTGCAAGAGCTTTCACTGACAGGGCAGATGGCAAGGCCAAGGTTGCCAGACCTCCACCCATTCCTAACAGAAGAGAAAATATGCTTTTCAAATCAGAAATCTTCCAGATTTGCAGTGAAAATAAGCAGAAACAGAAAATATGCAGGGAAGGGGGGAGAGAGAGAAAGTGTGCCCTAACCCTGTGGAAGATAATGTCAAAAAAAAAAAAAAAAAAAAAAAAAAGAGAGAGAGAAGAAGAAGAAAGAAAGAATATCTCAAAACATGAAAAATCCTTGGCACCAGTTCTTACAGTCCAGTTCATTGGGTGAATTCTGAGAAGAATTCAATTGGTTTGCAGAGCGAGTGAGGAGATAATTGGAGAGGCTTTGAAGAGAAGGGTGAGTCCCAGTTCATGCCTTTTCCTGCAATATCCCAGGACTGGGAGATCTCCATGCAGCTCTCTGTCACCAGTGCCCTGTGTGACCTTAGGTAAGGAATTTAAATCATCTGTGCCACAAGCTTCATTGGCATAATAGATGATAATGGGATGAAAAAAAGATGTTTTGTTTTATAAGGCAAGCTTAAAAATCTGCATTTAAAAGCCTGGGTTTCATCTGAAAAGTTTCCATTAAAACATCATCAACAAAAAGCAGTTTGTCTAATAGAAATACTCCATCCAATCCAAAATAAGCCTTTTTGTTTAATTTTCAGAGTTTGGAAAAAACAAGGGAGAACAGTATTATCTCTATTTAAGAAAAGTTAAATGTAGGTAAATCCATGTAACATTTTGAAACAAAAACAGGAATAATTTTTGAGGTGTCAGACCAATTCACTATTTTTACCAGAGAAATTTGACATTAGCGATGCTAGTTGAAATTAATAAGCATTTTTGAAGGAAATTAATAAAAAAACCTATATATGTTGGGAAGAATTTGTCAGTACAAAAATCCAACAGCACCTTCTAACCTTGCAGGAGTTTGGGGAAGGTAAAGTCAGACATATGAAATTCTCAGAAATTACGTGATGAGATGCCAGATAAGTGTCTCAGAAAGACAAGATTTGATTGTCAGGGGCCGGTTCTCATGGAAAAAAAAAAAAAAAGGGCTCCAGTTTCTGTACAATTATGTACAGACAAGACATGTGTTTTCACTGCATGGCACCAAGCCTGGAGTATATTTTTTGCTTCTGATTTACAAGAAAAACTTGGCATGAGGATGACCCACACAGCAAGAAGTGGGCAGATTTGATACAGATATAGTCTCTCAAATTCAGAAACCTTTAGTGTCAGGTATAATTGGTTTTGCTCCGACCTGCCCACACAATACCTTCCATAGGGGTCTTCTGAGCTTGCACGAGGGCTTTTAGGTGTTACCCCCATGGATTTATAAAGGAAAACCAATCTATCTTTGTGCTCTGTCACCTATGCCATGGATTTTGCAATAGCAGGGCTTTTGGATGACAATAGTCTGCAAAAGAAGGTGAGGTTGAGCTGGGAAAAGAGAAGATACTCTGCCTCTACCTGTGATTAGAGCAGCTGTCAAGGTTTCTCCTTTGGGTTCTTTTTCACATACATTGTCTCCACTTCCTTCCTTCCAAGGATGAAGGAGCAGGAGAGAGAAGATGCTTTTTCATCCTGGTCCTGTTTGGGACAGTGGTAATTCAAAGAGGTGGGAAATAATTCTGCTTCTCAGCAGCACCCATGTGTCTATGCAGCCCCTATAGCCATTCAGAGAGGTCAGCAGGCTTGGAGAGTGTCAGAAATGGAGGTTTTGAACGTTTCTTCACTGGTCCTTCCTCTTCTGCCTTGGATGCCGAGTCCTTCAGTATCATTTTCCAGCTAAGTTAGCTGAATCACAGTCGGCCCATGACCAGCAGCACCTGAAGGCCCTGATGGCTCTTCTCCTTCCCAGCCTGGCTTCTTCAAGACATGCTGCAGAGTGTTTGCACCACCAGCCTTCACGTCTGTGGACTCTGTTGGCAAGCAGCCAATTCACCATCTTTCATTAGCGGTAACATAACCAACACAGAGAATTAATGTTGCTCATTTAAAAAGGAGGTTGGCAGTTAGTACCAGGAACAGCTGTGCCCCTTTCAAGATTTAATCAAGGTCTACAAACAAGCCAGAGGAAGAGACAACAGGCTTCGCGTAACAAGATGACTAGTCTGACTCCGACATTTTCCTTCAGTATTCCCGAAGGAAGACCCTCCCCTCAGGGAATGCAGACAGCACAGTTAAGCAGTGCCAGAGGTATCATTTGAAACCATAAAATGGAAAAGTCTCCCTTTCTGAGCGGGTGTCCAGATGATCATTCCTTGTGAATGTCACATAAAGCCATACCACAGAGAGATGTGTCCTTTGAGAGCTAAAAATGAAAACCAAGTCTGTCCCACAGAGGACAAAAATTATAATTTAATCTGTGTTCCAAAACATGACTAATAGTAGCATGGCTCTGTCCTGGCATATAAGGTTTTCAAGGGCAGCATGAAAAGTTACATGTGTGCATTCAGGGTGACCATGAGTGTGAAGTATCACACACATAAGCACATATCTATGTATGTGTGTATATATATATACATACACACATATATATACACTGCAACTGTGATGGGCTTAAAAATCAGGCCCTCAATATTTATAACTTTGGCTCATATCCCAAGCAAAGCAGGCCTATTGCAGAAGCTCTATTTGCGGCAATGGGATCGACGCACTCCGTTTTAGTTCTAATCCTAGGCAAGCTGGCAGACATAAGGTTTTATGGGAAGCAGAACAACTAATCCGTGCTGAAGTGCAGTGCAGAAAGTTTCCTAAGTATAGCGTCCCCTCAGAAACGCGAGGGCTCAAATTAACCCCCTAAATCCTCTTTATCAAAGTCAGCCAAGCTTGGGGATGGTAAATTGATTATGTGGCCAACTCCAGCAGCTCCGGCTCTTAAAGCATATGAAGTACTTACGGGAGACGGCTCTAAGGGAAGCGTAGAAAAAGGACCTAATTAGCAAAACTACTGACGCGGCAATCTCCCAGAGCTCAAAGTCTGCTGAATCGGCAATATTCACACCAGAATTTGGGAAGACCTGGGTCCTGCTTGGAGACCTTGATTTAAACGTGAAGAACAGGAAGGTGAGTCCCTGGCTGAAGTAGACCCTTGGGTTTTCCCTGAACGTTAATAATGATGACCCTGAAACTTTGTTCGCTGCCTGTTGGCATTATTCCTCAGCGTGGGGTGTACTCTTTGGCCCCTGATATTCCAATGCAAAACCATGGCTGTGTCCAGCTCTGCTTTAGTTCCTGGGTTGCATTAAACAATCAAAGAGGGGTTTCATTCCATTTTGTGAGTATTGGCTCGGGGCCAGCTGTAGAGTGGAGGTCTGGTTACAAACTTTCTTACAACACAAGTGTGGCCAGGTCCAGGATTTATGTTTGGACACATCTCTCCTAGTCAAGGAGAAATTTCTAGTTGTTTGGATGCTGAGTCAGCAGAAATGCTGGGAATTAGCAAGGGGATTTTTGTTTTTCTTCCCCTTCGAACCTTGAAACCAGCTCAAATTTTTTTACAGCTTTGTCCAGTGGTTCACATGGCCTCCCAGCTACATGGTGTCCCAGCTGAGATCTCTAACAGGAGGTTGCCAACTGTACTGGGAGTTTTCTGTGACCCTGACAACGGGCCCAGAAAGGAGGGAGTTGACACCTATTGTACTCATTTCATGTGAGATCCTGGAGGGACTTGCAACCAAAGGTCCTTCTTACCAAAGTGCAATTTCCAGTGTCAGAGCAGCAACGTTGGAAGACGAACGCAATGCAAACATCTAATGTAGAGGAGCTCTTGGATAATATTTCTCAGTAGTTTGTGGGATTTTTTTTTTTTTATTTATTTAATGAGTAACTCTGGGAGAATGAATATTAACTAGAGGAAATTTTCTGATAATGAAAACCACAGACTTTGGCACACAAATTCAGCCTTATGAACCCTAAGGCAGGAACAGGTTCACCCCGTTCTCCCTTCCCAATGTCCATGGAGTAAAGAAGAGTTGGCTTTTGAAAATTCAGTCTTTTTCACTACTGATAACTGCCACAGGAACCTCTGTTTCTATAGCACTGATCCAAAACTGAAGGTCTGACCCAGGGAATAGCTATGTACTGACATACATGCCCACTTATTCTATGACTCTTCTGACTTAAAGTCTCAGTGAAGGCTCAGAGTAGTCCCAAACTCAGCTAAGTAAGACTGGTGTCATTTGAAAGCTAAGGAAAAGATACTTCAGCCATATTAAGGATCTGACTTGGGGGCTACAAACCAAAATCAAACAAACAAACCAAAACAACCCTAAACGAAAAAATTATAGTATGTTAGAAAAGTCTTCTTGCACCAATTTATCAATGACCCCAGACAAAACCCTTCATCTCCCTGACCCTGAGAGCTGAGCACCTAAATGTCTAGCAAGACTGGTTACAATGTCCTCTAAACTCAGATAACCAGATGAAAAAAGGGATTAAAATATGGGTCCATTTTACATTCTTTTTGCCCTGTTTTTTTCTTCCATTTCTTTTTTTCACATGTGGGACTTTTCAAGACAAAGTGGTGTCTTAATCATCCTGGGAATGGAGTAGTTGGAGCAAGAACCATGGTGAAAAATTTCCCAGGTCTCTGGTGGGGTGGGAATTCTGTGAACTGCAGCCCAAGTGGTTTTCATGGACCCTCAGAAACCTATAAATGTTTTCAAAGAGTATTTATTAGCAACCTTTTCACTAACATTTGCCAAACTAATTTGAAAAGGGGAGCAAATTTTCTGTCAGAGGAGCAATTCCTAGCAAGAAAACCACAAACCTGTTTGAGCTACCTTGGAAAAAAAAAAGAAAAAGAAAAGAAAAGAAAAAGAAAAAGTAAGAAAGAAAAAGGAAAAAGGAGGAGGAGAGAAGAGGAGAAGAGGGGAAAGCATCTGTAAACCATAGCCTGCAATTTTGGCTTTGGAGATCAGGATAATAAGACCACTGACTGACAAATTCCAAGAGTATTTTCCTATTTATATTAGCTTATATTTATTTGTTCAATATGTGAGGATGTGATTCCTTGCATTAATCATTAGCTTGGTAGAGCTTTTCCTGCTTCCTTGCCAAGACTTAAAAAAAAAAAGACACACACCAGAAAAAAAAAAAAAAAAGAGACGTTTCCAAGTACATATAAGTAATATTGCAGGGAACAAGCCCCCCCTGTAGGAAAGGGCAGAACAACTTGCCAGGACAGTCCTGTAGTCTACGGGTTTATTTATATCGTTGTTGCTGGGAGATTTGCAAAAAGGCGTGCAGATGCTCTCCTCATGGAAACAAATAGGCCAAGTTTGAGCCGGATTTCAGAGGTCTGGATAAACCTCTCTGAGCCATGTTAACCTTGAACTCAGTCCTCCATATGGAATAACGCAAATTACCACTCTTGTTTCTCTTCAAGGAAAGTAGATCCCAGCCTTCCAACAATGGCCATCATCACAACATACGTCCTGGCTCACTTGTTTTCCATACCTATAGCAACTTCTCTGGAGATGCCCACTAGCCTAATAAGGTGCTTAGCACTGTACCAAAGTCCTGAGCTCTGGAGTATGTTGAGGCATCTTCCAGTGTACATGGACAGTGATCCTGTTCAGATCTCAAGGTATAACTGAGATGTGTAATAGGAATCTGTTCCCATTTTGTGAAGAATTTGCGCTTTCTGTGTTTAGTGCTGGACTTAATAAGTATGTTCACTCAGTGCAGACATCAGCGATTGTTTCCATCAGTTGCCAGCACCAGTAGAAGGAAGTAAGCAGTTGGAAAGACACCTTCCAAGAGGCTATTTATGAAAAGGGAGGGGGCAAGTGAAGGTCCTGTGCTGAGATCAGTTTTCATATTGTCTGAATTATAGTGGAGCCTTCAAAGAAAAGGAGATTCTGCTTTGCACCTAGAAAAGGTTACTGTCCAGGAGTAGAATCAGGATTAAATGGTCAAGACCAGCTATATGAGCTAGTAACTTAAAGGTCAATGAAAAGGTAGAGTTCACCTGGGCTAGGTAAGCAGAGAAGATTCCTCTCCTGATCAACACATAAGGGAATTCCAGGGAGAGAGGAAGTGAGAACTATCGGTATGTTTCCATCTGCTGAATGGAAGAGCTTTTGAAAATGATTCTTTCAATGCTGTATGGGTCTTCAAAGTTGCACCTTCAGTCTTCCCAGGCACTGAACCATCTTCCTCTCCTCTCATTTTATGACTTCAGACAAACAGCGTCTTTTACATCATAAACATTCATCAGCAACAAGGGTCAGAAGAAGGGAAGGTAATGATTTCTGTATGTCTTTTGTGCTGGTATGGTAGAGGTGGCTTAACAACTGATGATTTCTGGTATGCCTGCGGAGCAGGTGAAACTTTAGCGCTATCTTAGCAATGAAGTCTTCTGCTCTTAGCAGAGAGACACGTGTCCTGGCAAGCATCGCTCAGGCAGTTAACCCACCAACTTAAAATTCATCCTGCACTTTGAAGTGAGTCATCCAAGTGGGGAATTGAAATCTCCAAGGTACACAGGCTTCTCCCTGCCCATGTGGGATAGCTCACCGCAACAGCTCTTCAGAAACAGGGCCAGTCCAGGGCCGTGTGACTCAAACAATCAGGTTTCCATCTCCTGCCTTGGGAGACTAGTCCACTTGTAGGAAAGTTTTCCTCAGGCTAATTTTTCCTTTTCAGTCTCAACTCGCTGCTCTTAATTCTCTATGTCTTGCGTTAGCCCCCCTCCACCCTGGACCTCCCTGAATGACTGATCTTTCTTCTTGGATGATCTTCAGATATTTGCACATCATTATTTTTCTCTCCTGCTAAGTGGTCTTGGAGCCCATAGTAATGCTTTTGTGTCATAATATTTTTGGGTCTTGTGTTTATCTGGAGTCATTTTCTTGACTTCTCTTTAAGAAAAAAAATGACAAAAAATGTAAATTGAAAGCAAGATCAACCAGATTGACTCACAAGTCAGGATGCCATCTGCCAAAGTGACTTCCAGAGTGCTTTTATTTATGGCTGACTTTCAAAACTTTTCAAATGATGCAGCATAATGGAAACGTTGGCACCACCTTATCTTTTTTCTACACTAACATAGAGACATATGAACACATTAGGGATTCGTGGGTGTGATACTTTGACCCCGTGGAAGCCCATTTGGGAATAAACAAACATCCGTTTGTCTTAACTTTCTTTCTTAGAACTTCCTTGTGTTCATTAGTAATCATCTTCACCATTATCTTATATATCTAAAATGTCAGGCATCCCAAAGCATACTTATGTCCTGGACACAGTATCCATCTGCTTTCATACTAGGAGCAACAAATGCTATAGCAGAGGAGCCCCACATCCCATTTAACAAGTATCAGCTCTCTGAATAGGAAGATGCATTAATGAGAAGGTGTGAAAGATCGTGACAGGGCCAATGAAGGAATCTCTAGGGAAACTGGTTAAACACGTATGTTTAGACAGGGGAATCACCTTCTAACAGTGACTTCTCTCCACTCCTTGCAAACAAGCTTAGATAACTAGCTTAACCTGCAGTGTTTCCCTTGTAGACGTCTAAAATCAGGGTAGGAAGAAACACTGAAGGGTGAGAGTTATACTACGTCCTGTGTAAAATGGGAAATTAACAGCAATGTGTACTGAGAGGAGAAATATCTTATAAACACTCTGAAATGCTCGGATACTTCAGACACTGAGGCCACAGAAGTAGGTTCTTTAGAGGGATTGGATTGAAGTTCATTTCCTTTTTCACTCTTACGGGGCTTTTGACTTAAGACCTTCATACCCAAAAGGTAGGATGTCACTATGGAAGAAGCACTCAATTCCTTTGACTAGAGAGGATCATGATGGTTGTTTCACAACGAACACTGAGGATATGCAGAAGCTCTGAAGCACAGTGCTGCAAATACAGGTTCATGATTTCCAGCCTTGGATCTGTGGATTACTCCTAAGAGGGACATGAATGATGACTGAAATAAAATAGTTCATCTCTGCCGTAAGACAACCTTCTCATGTGACGTTTCTAACAGTCAATGCCTTTGTGGGAAAAGCCATAAAATAATCCACAAACTAAAAGTGACATCACTACTGTAGGAGAGGTGGTGGTGAGGTGGCAGTGACATGGAAATCGGCCAGGATCTGCGAGTTAATGATGCTGACAACTTAGAATTTCAATTTGCAGGAACAAAGTTTATCTCCATTTCTTCCCATTGGCTGCAGTGGCCATACCCATAGCATAAGGCTCCAGGCCCCAACTGCTTAGACATTATCACTTGCTGACTTTTCTTCCTGCAACATATTGCATTCTTTCTAAACATCTGTTTGCACAGAGAGATGTGTTGAAAAGACTGTGGTTATTCATTTACTTACATTTTGACATGGCATCACTGAGTGATTATATTAGCAAGGCTGATGAGTTTTCTTTACAAAGGGAAGCCCCGTGGAACAACATGAATCAGGCATTGTTGCAATTTTGCTGGAAAGAAAGAGAGGAAAAATTCAAACCCAAAAAAAGCCCTAGCTCACGGCATGTCTTCACCCAGCAGTAGAAAGGCAAGCCAGAGATCTCTGAACAAGTCCTAATTAAGGCAATAAGTTCACAGAGCAACAGGCAGTACCAGGGGAAAGGCTGCCTAGTCTAAGAGTAGCATGGCTGAATTCACGTGCCTGATGGTGTAAAACCCAGCGTTGCTTTGGAACAGAAGTGGCTCGGGCATAGCACTGCATGATCACAGCTGGACTTGAGCACTCACATCAGAGGGAGGGAGAGGCTGTGAGTCGTGCAGTGACCTGGACTTCAAGAAACCTATGTTCTGCTCCAGGTTTGGTAACTGATATGCTATATGCAAAAAAAAAAAAAAAAACCAGACCACCAAAAACCCCCACAACCCATCTGTGTACAGCTCCAGTATGTGCTCAGTCCTTCAGTTTCCTCTCCCGTATAGAGGCAAGGAGGGTGATTTGAGGCAATCCCCTGAACATCTTGTACTGTGAGGATCTTCCAGCCACAAGCAATGTGAATGACTGCCATTAACAGCTTGTTTGATTGTATAATTGGCTATCGTTTGGGGTCTGCAGCCTTTCTATGGCCTTCAAGCTCTACATGTCTAGGAAGCAAGCTTTCAGAGCATTTTCCTCACATTACATCAAAGATCCAGCAGAAACTCTTCTTAAGCTAGGCCTCCTCTTTTTTTTTTTTTTTTTAGGTTGAAAAGTAAAGCAGATTTGGAAGAGCTTTGCTTCTGCTGCTTTCACTATGGATTTATTGCTCTCGAAAGGGACTAGGCTGATAGCTCCAACAGCTTTGTTTCATTTTCAGAAGAGCAACTGCAGAGACGGGCATTGGCCTATCCCCTGGGGCTGGGCTCCAGCATTCTACAGCGAGTCAGCAGGTGCCCATCTTCACTGCAAACTCAGCTCTCCTTCTGAGCTGGCAAGCAGAGCTGGGACAATCACGTCAATGCTACGTGCCATGGCACAAACAGGATCATCTCTCCTGCAGTTGTCACCAGAAGGCTTGGAGGCTGGGGGGTTGCTTTATGTGTGCTGAAATCTACTTTAAATCCAGTTTCTGGAGGGCAGATGGCCCTCCAGGGCCCCAATCTGAGACTCTGTGAAACCAAGACTGTCTTGAAAGCTTGTCCTCAGTTCAACCATAACTCCCCAAATTATTTTCTGTTCTATCCTTCAGAAGGAGAGGTAAATATGCCCTCTGAGAGCATTTCAGGCTAAAAACTATGAGTTGTATAGTGCCAGAAGCCACACTAGATAATCTGCTGGCTTCCAGAGGAGTGAACTGCTTCCTCCCCACAGCACGCCACTGACAATCTCAGTAGAGATTAATGGTGTGACAGATGTGCCCTCTGCCAACAGCTGTGCTGATGGGAGAAATCACTTCCCTTTGTCACACCTTTCCTGCCAACAGTTTCTCCCATTGCATGCTGCCTTACTTGTTTCAGCCACAATGAGCTGGATTAGTGAACTAAAATAACGAGGTCATTGCAAACTTGGGCCAATGAGATCGGAAACAAGTTGGAGAACTTTTACACAAGCAGCTCTACTATTGGGTGGCTCCAAGTAGAGAGCATGTGTCCACAACTTGGACACCTTTTCTCCTCCAAGAGGCTCATGCTGAAATAGTACGATAGACACAGTCCCTGGGAAGGGCATCAGGGGAAAGTTGCTTTGCTGCTAATTGCATTGTTTCTTCCCATGGCTACATTCGGAAGACTTCCCTGGGCTGCAAATCTCAGTCCTCCTCCCTTTTGGAAACTGAATAGAGAGGTTCTCCATAATAAAACTTGTAACACTAATTTGACGACCTTTAGGAGATAGCTTCATAGCAATTCTGGAAATTGTTTGATTTTTTTAAAAAATAATTTCCAGCAAAAGAAGAGCCTTTGGGAGCAAGGACAATTTGAGAGCTCAGATTTGCAGCAGAATCTCTGTGTTGAGTTGCTTTCTTCCTTGTGGAGTACCTCATTTATGGAAGACACACTGAGCGGGAGGGATTCTGTGCACACAGAAGGGTGCCCCACACAGCCCCATACTTCGTGTAGCTGTGACAGCAAGGAAACACGTGTAAGCCAGTGGACAGTGCTCATGGCAAAAAAACCACCAGTCTGCATTCACTGCAATGGTCTGTCCTGTTCCACTAGTCTGTGGGTCAGGCAGACCTGTGACTGGGACACTGGGTACACAGAGTCCCAGACTGGGAGAGAAGCCATGTAGCTGAGGGTGTGCTAGCCAGCGGGACTCTGTCTTGTGGGATCTATTAAAGGCAATTTCCTTCCCTCTTTTCTTAGCACCCTAGTTTTTCCTCTGCCTAATGCCTTGACAAAATGCTGTTTCGTGTGTCAAAGTGGAGCAATTATTCTACACATATACTCATCTTCAAGGGCAGCTTGAGTCACTTGAGGGTTCCTCAAGGCACTGAGATAGCAGCTAATATCTCACAGAAGAGCTTCAGCTTGCAATCATAGTGCTGGGCAAGTCAATATACTTTTGGATGCATGTCAGGAGCTCACTGCTTTGTGAGGCTTGGCTAAGGATCCCACGCTCTCTCCCAGGGAATTTATCAGTACAGATAGGATCTCTCTCTTTTGTGTGTGCAAGTTTATATTTTGCTTTGGCCCCAGCATGCATACTGATATCATATTTGATTTTTCACAAATCAAACGCCTGTAGGTGAATGGATGAATCAGAGGGAAGCTAATCGCATATTTTACCTCCTTTTCCTCCTCATCTGTCAATCACCTCTCTGCTTTTGTGACCCAGAGTTTGTCTCAAGGTTTATTTTCATTTTATTTTTTGTGTTAATTAAATTTGGATTCCAGGCTTAACAAAAGCAAAAATGGTATTGCTGAGTCTGGGAATCAGGACGTATATTGCTGTTATATGTTATATTGCAGGGGGCAAGTGACGCTAACTTTGCTAGAGGTTCAACAGGCCAAAAAACAAAAAAGGAGAGAAAACACAAGATCCCTCCCAACTTGCAGTTTGCCTAAATTGTCTGATTAATTTTTTTTTTGGGGGGTGGGGGAGTGGGGATTGGGGTGTGGTGGTGGGGCGAGGGGATGGAGGGTGTCTGTGTGTGCTCTGGCAATTTGCAAGTTTTATTTAAATCAGTGTAGGTTTCCTCACATCTGTGTGCATCTTACTGCATATGTGCCAGCATAGCAGGAGAAAAGCCATATGTTCACATCATTGGTCTACTGTTTCTTTATGTGCCTGTGAATGTGATACTGGATGTATAAGGCACAGAAAAGAAATGGAGGGATATGACAAAACTACTCTTTTCTGGTATACTGTGGAAGCAGTTAAAGACACTGAATAAGGTTTGGAACATCTGTGATACGTGTTCTACATGCACAGGGTAAAGGTTAACTCCAAATGACCTTCCTGAAAAAGTGCCTGCTCAGGTTTTTTTTAGCTTGCCATTATAGATTTACAGGTGGTCTTCTATTGTGTTAGGTGTTCCACAAGTCATAGCGAAAGGGCAATCCTTGCACAAAAACTACCATCCAGACTAAAGAGGGGAAGGGAAGAGAGAAGGATATAGGATCCCTGAAATGATGAGAAAGTTGGGGCTGAACAAAAGTTCCTGGCTACATGTTTGAGCTTCTCATCACACAACCTTCTTTCTGAGCATGCAAAACATCCACAGGTCTTTCCATGCACACATGTAGGTCAAAGCAAGGCAAGACACCCTCCTCCAGACCTCACTGTGCTACCTGGAAGATGTCTGGCCACCGGTCGCTACCAACTGAAAGGATCACGTGCAGAGTCAGCCAGCACCACTCAAGCAGCTGATCCAGGTGGTGTGAGCTAATCCAGATGACTTCTGCTTTAAGTAGAGCTGGCTGCCAACAAAGCTGAAGGAGAGGTAATCCTTGGCTGGAGGGTTGCGCCAAGCATTTGCGAGCTGTAATGGCTTCAACCAATACAACCACTTGCCGGCTGAACATCTGCTTGCAGCTATTTATAAAGGATAATTCATACATTGGCATGGTCATGTGCCTGGCTGTGCATGACAGGGGTTTCCACTTGCGACACTGCTCCGTGAAACTCGGGCTGCCTTTCCTCTCCTTTCCCTTCCTCTCCCCAGCCTTCACAGTCAGCTTTGCTGTGGGAAAACCACCACCTGGGCTCAAGGTAGAGTGGGATGGAGTGGAGAGGGGAGCAAAGGGAGAGGACTGCACTGGGGTATTTCTCATCCTGTTGTCTCTTTCTTTCGGTGGTTTACATGGTCTTGCATGCTACCAGCTGAGGTGAGGCCACAGGCAGGAAGAGCCTCAGATGGAGTTGATTGTTGGTTCCATGGGAAGCTTCATGTTCAGGTGCAGGATGATCCTCTTAGGTAATTGCTCAAGCCCCAGCCAAGTCCCTATCTGCAGGGAACTGCACTTCCAGTCCATAATACCTTGGCATTATTCTGCTCTCATGAGTCAAACCATTGAGCAAGTCAAAAGTGCAGAAACATGGAATGAATTATCTTTATAGATCATCTTGTTCAATACCTCCAGCTTCCCTGACTTTTCCTTGTGGGATGTTTCCTTTCAAAATGATGAAGATTATTAGGCCTGCGGGCAAGTCATGACAGCTCTCTTTAGAGAGCGCTGGGAGTGATGGATGACTTTTGTATGCCTTCCTCCTCCTCCAAATTAATAATGGTAGCCCATCATTTCCTTCCCCAGATCTTTTTTCCAGTCTTTGCTTGATCTCAAAGAAACATCTTTGCACTAGCAAAAAAGGCAAGCCCTTTCAGAGAAGAGGGTATCTAAAGAATAATTATAATAAAAGATTATCTGTTACTGACTAGACCTTCTAGGCAAAATAATGACCATTGTTGGGGTCCAAATCCTTCAGGAAGGGGTTAATCAGCACAGTATCTTGGTTCCTTGGAATATTTTAGAAGAAAATGACCATCCATGCAAGAAGAAGACCGGAAGAGAGCTGTTTGTTGGATGGTAACAACACACGTCTCACATAGCATTAAGCTTTCATCACTCTTTCCATTATAAACCCCAAGCCCGTCTGGACTCCAAACTATCAGCTCAAGGATGAGCAATATTTATTTTCAAATATTGTGCAAAATACTTTGTATTTTTTTGGAATCCCAGGGTGTGGGGGGCCAGGGGGAGGGAGGCAAAGCATGCAGTATCCTTTCCTCTTTTGCAGAGTATCCAAACTGTTTTGTTGCTGAAGTTCCAGACCAAAATGGACTTAATTTTAAGCAAATATTTATTCTTTCTTCAGTCAGAAAGACTGAGGCAGAAATAAAAGCATCAGTGTTTGACCTCTAGCAAGCAGGTTCAAGCTGTGTAAAAAATGCGTGTCGTGGATGAATCGGACTCCAGAGAAGCAAAGAGAGAAAGATAGGGGAGTGCTCTGTGATAGCCTGGAGTTTAAACTAACAGCAACAATATTTTGTAGGAGCTCTTAAAGGGCACCATCAGATTGTGCGTGATCTCTATGTCGGCACAGGAAATGACAGCTCCTCTTCCAAAACCAGCATCTATTTCTGATGTTGTCTATCTGGATGTAGTTCAGATGAGCCTCAGCTTCTCCAGCAGGACAAGGAGTCAGTGAAAGTGGGAAGCTGACGGGCTGAGGATGAGCATAAAGGAAAGGAAATCCATGCTCCTTTTGTTCTCTTTCACAAGAGCAACCATTAAGAGTAAATAATTACCCAACAGCACCCAGGTAAGATGGCTCTTTGCAAAGCATTTCATAAAATGATTAACCACTTGTAATATAAATATTAAAACTACTATTACTGCTAAAGATTCAGGCTTCCTTAGACTATCGAGAGAGGACAACCACATTCTGGGGAAGTGGTTGCTGATGCTAACTCGGGCTTGGAGCTGTGTTACTCGTGTTACTATTCTGTCTCTTAAAATTCCTTTCCACTTTCTAGTTTGAACATGCCATTTTATGCCACTGTTTCTTGTGGAAGACCAGGAGAAAAATTGTTGCTACACACCATGAAGAATACAATTGCTCTGGAAGCCATTATGATTTCCAGAAGATTTGCCATAGTTGATAGTGTTTGCTTGCATAAGGACCAAACCTCGCACTTATTTGAAATCTATGGGATGATCCCCATGTTCCTCTGAGTATCTGTTTTTTCTGATGACCGTTTTGAGTAGGAGCAACAGGGAATATTTATCCTTCCTCTTACGCAACCTCCTATTACCAAACAGCTGTTGATTACTACTAGAGCTGGGTCCCCAGCCTCTGGGGCCCATCATGGACTTAAGCACCCCAAGCCTTCATACTGACTCTAGGTATGCTGAGTAACAACCTGATTTTTACCCAAACAACTGAGCATCTACAGTCTACAAAACTGTAACAGAAAGTCAGTCAGTGTCCTATTTCTCTAATGAGAGGAGTCACCAGTAGAGTAACGCACAATTTCATTTCAGTTCAGAATGCTTCTCTTCACAGTCAAGGTGGGATTATGGCCTTTTTCCCAAGGGCCACAAAGAACTGAAGACATTGCCCAGCTCTATATCCCTTTCCCAGGGGAAATGGGACAGTCTGAAGGCATTGGGGGCTTGCTCAAGGTCACAAGGCTTACTCTGGGAGTTTGCACTAGCTCTTCTTACAAGCAGAGGCAACATCAAGGTTTTTCACTCGAGCAAAATTCTTTACTCTCATTATGCCACGGACCTACACAAACAATTCTGCTGCCTAACTCCATTCACCTTTGGAAACTTTCTACAGACTTGAAGAGATTTGGATCACACCTACAAAGCCTTCCACTGGAGCTCGATGTCCATCAGTTCAGATTTCAGTCTCAGATGAGATACCATACCTCAGGCAGTGACCGACTCTTGGACAGCAACAGATCTCAAAGTCAGCAGCTGGCCTGCGCTAATCATCAACATCTACTGACACAGACCTCACCGTAACTCACTTTGCTGCTCTGATCTGTTTATAATGCAGTGGTGGTAAAAATAAATGTATTGTCTTTTGGGGAACTACTCGATACTTCCTGCTCTTGATTACATGATTCATGTGATCACAGACAGAAACATAAATTAAATATACCAAAAGATAAATGTTATAAATAATAATGTATTTTAAAGACTGTTTTTATAGAGAAAGCTCTCATTACTTTAAGAGAGGAAAAAGCCTTCATTTACTTCTGCCCTCTTTTCCAAAAAGTAAACTACTCTGTTGTCCTGGCTTGCTTTCATTTTCAACAAGGTTTCCTGAGTACCCAATCCCCTTACTATCTCCTCTTCTCTTTCCTTACAAATACTACTCCTCTTTTCTGCATTAAAAACCATTGTGCAACACTAAGGGCGCAGAGTAGAGCTAGCAAATTTTTTTCCAAGATTTCTGGGGCACTGCATGTCCTTATTGCTCTGTTTATACTACAGGAGCACTGAACAGTAGATCCACATATTTATTTTGTGCGAAGTGTGAGCTGGAGACAGTTACAGGAGTCAGCTGACACAGGACAGATCTGCAGAAAGGATGAAGCCACTGGAGTACTACTCCATATTGCAGTCTGGGTTTAACCTCTGATCTCCCTACAGGCTTTTGGTCAGTTGCTGCCTACAGTCAGCATGTTTCATTTTAGGTTTTCAACTTGGATTAAGCAGCCCAAGTTTAATAAAACAGCTTTTTTCTCCTTCATTTGAGAAGCGAAGTGCATATGACACTTTGAAGTTTCACCTTTTACGAGATGTTGTAGGACCAAAGAGTTAAAAAAGTCTCTGAATATGAGATGTTTATCCTGGCAAAGGGAAGATTAATTTCTCTGTTTTGTATCTTAGGAACTGCTGCCTGTCTTTATGAGGCAGAGAGCTGGTGGCACACAACTGTGCCCAGATACCACCTTCTCCTCACACAGGGTGTTAGAAGGATTTTTTTTGAGGAGGCATGGTTTGGGTTTTAAGGGAAAGAATATTTTGGACAAAATCTCATAATTCCACAGGGAAAGTACAATGTCCTTAGTAGGAAGTTTTCCCCTTAGGATTCCTTCTCCTTCCCTAGACCATCTTCTCTTCCAAACTGAGATGCCAGCAGCAAAATTTTGGGGGACATAGTGTTCAACACTTGTGATTCTGGCTTTTTGTTTCTCTTCTGCAGGAGCTGGGAGAATGGGCTGCAACATCCAGCAATTAAAGAAAAATAAATGTGGGATCGGCATTAAGATGATGACATACTCTGTGTTACACATGCAACTGCCAGGATCTACAAATATTTGTGTGATCAGGCTCCACAGGGTTTAGAGCAATAAGGACTGAGTTGCTGTCCCACAACCCCCCTTTTTCCTCCCTCTCTCTCCTCCTCTCCTGCCGTTTCTCAGTCCTCCCATGTTTCAGAATAAGACACACAGCATTTTATTATTCAGTCAAAACATTTGGGTGACCTTGGAGGTAGAAGCGTCTGGCCAAATGACATTCTAGCATTTACTCAAGCACACCCTTCACTATTCCACAGCTCCTGTAGATCCTGTGGTTATGTTTTTAATATTATTATTTTCTTTTCTCTCCCTGCTCCACCCTAGAGCAATTAAGTTAATTTTTTTCCCCTTTCACGGTTCGTGTCAATGAACAGTCAAAGAGTGAGATGCAAACCTGCATAGAGGAAACTGGCAAAAATGTTGAATGTTGTGCATCTGTGTGAGAAGAAAAATGTCAGGAATAGTTAGCAAAAAATGAATAGCCCTGATCCAACCCAGTGATTCTTCTCCTGCCAAGTTCTCCAGTACTCACTGGATGATCCAGCAGAATTTTGGCAAGGATCTCTGTTAAAGCTTTCTTCCTCCTGTTTACCTGCTGTCCAGCTTAATTGGGAAACTTTGAGTTTAATATGAAACGGTTATTAAAGCTTCAGGTCATGCTAGCAACAACAGGCTAGAGTCAAAAAAGACCTAGGCCCTCCACCACCACAAGGTGGTGAGACCCCAACCCAGGAGAGAGCAGGGGGCAGCTGCTCTGAGCTTCCTCTGAGCAGCTCTTGTCCCTGTCTGTCAGATGTGGAACTGTGCCTCCATATACAGCAAGGAGAGCCCCTAGCACTCGGGAATGGCTCCCTTTCAGCTGTGCAATGACCGTTTTCTCATCTCTCTGCCTGGAGAGGACTATCATGTCCGTGGAGTTTCATCATCATTCAGTCCCATTGCAGGAAGCCAAGCAGCTTTGCCAATGCATATCTTCCTTCATCTGTAATACCCCTCGGTCTTTTGTTCATCTGTGATCTGAGTTATGGCAGTTGTTCCGAGCTAACTGGACCCAATGTCACCTACGAACAGCTTGGCCTACATACAGGTGCAATTTCCTTGAATTTTCTTCCACACCTGACAGCCCAGCTGTTGATTTGTTAATGTCACCATAAAGATGTGTTGTTTGGGAGGAAAGGAGATACACGTATATACACATTTGAGATGAACTGACTTGTCCCAAATATTTCTCAGATACTTTGCAGTACAAGCCTTATATTTTCCAAAAAGGCTAGTGCTGACCTACCAAGAATGCTCTGTTTAACGCTCTCCAAAAAGGGGCACATGGCTGATGTTTGGCTGGGATGGAGGAATGGCAGCCAAGTCAAAGTGTAACAAGGAGTTCACACATGGAAAGAAAAGGTGCTGCTCAGTCTATGATAAGCCTCGTGGGGCAGAAGAAGCTGATAAAGGTCACAAAATTTCCTCCTGCCCTCCACTCCTGTTTCAATACTTTCCCATCTGCCCTTCCCTTCCTGCTGAGGGAGGCAGCAATAGTCAGTAAGAAGTATTTTACTAACCCATTCAAAGTGCTGCTCCTACGTTACAAAGCATTTAGGCACTCCAAGCTCACCTTGAGACCTGACTCAGTCTTCCAAGTTACTTCAGCTCCAGGGGATAAATTCAGCTGGTGGGAACTATCCCAGCTTCTAAATTAGGTAGATAGATTGAGTCTTTAATGTGTAGCAGAGACACAGTGCTGAGCTTAACTCCTCACTCACTGGAGATGAGGCAAAGTTCTCGTGAGGTTTGGGCTCAGGTTTTGATTCTGTGATGTCCTCTCGCTCATCCTAAGCCCTCCTGAGCAAGGAATAGGAAAGCTAAGAGAAGTCAAAACCACAGTAAAGTGAAAGACTTATTACACATCACACTTTTTCATCAATTTCCTTTGCTCATTTTCTCTCCCCTCTACCTCCAGGTTGTAAAAACATTATGCAAGTCACAGCCCTGTCTTGTATCTTTGGAACATACCCAATGAGCTCCAGATCCTACAGCAACCTTAAAATACATAGTGGGAGAATATGTTTAGTAGGGGAGAGTTTTCTGAGCTAGTCAGCAAAGGCAGAAGATCTGGTGGTGGCAAGGTGAAGTCAGAAGGTAAACTGGAAAATGAGCTGCAGATTTCTGACTTTCAGCATAAGGATAACTAACCACTGCAAGAGATTCACTAAACACTTGGTGAAATCAAGGAGGGAGTTGTCTTCAAATTTGCATGCTGGTTCAACCACAAAATTACCAGCATAAAAGTGAGAATTATGAGTGAGGCTTTCTAGCCCATGAGAGGGAACAGAACAATTACAAGATAACTTTTTTTTTTTTAACTTGCCTACAGAATGCATAAATATTCTCAGGAAACAGGATAAAACACTTCTAAAATGTAATTTAAAAAAAAAAATCAGTTTAAAGCAGTAGTTCTAGAATATCTCTTGCTTTCTGAAAGAAGGGGAGAGATTATTGAAGGGCATCTTAGAAAAATCCCAGATCAAACAATATGAAGACGGAGGCTGAGGTGGGGAGAGTGGATGGGAAACTTTTATTTCTTCTTCGATGTGTGGATAAGTTGTTCACCCAGACTCATCTTTTCACTAAACCACATTTTTAAAAATAGGATTTACTTCTTTTCTACTCCTTTTCTCATCTCCCCATTCAATTGTATGAAGGAAAGGAAAGGAAAGGAAAGGAAAGGAAAGGAAAGGAAAGGAAAGGAAAGGAAAGGAAAGGAAAGGAAAGGAAAGGAAAGGAAAGGAAAGGAAAGGAAAGGAAAGGAAAGGAAAGGAAAGGGAAAAGGAAAGGGAAAAGGAAAAGGGAAAGGGAAAGGAAAAGGAAAAGGAAAAGGAAAAGGAAAAGGAAAAGGAAAAGGAAAAGGAAAAGGAAAAGGAAAAGGAAAAGGAAAAGGAAAAGGAAAAGGAAAAGGAAAGGGAAAAGGAAAAGGAAAAGGAAAAGGAAAAGGAAAAGGAAAAGGAAAAGGAAAAGGAAAAGGAAAATAAAATCTATAAATCACAAATAGTCTTGCTAGCTTCTTTCACCGTTAAACTTTTATTTTGTTTCACAGAGATACACAGCAAAGGATTTCCAAAGAGTGGAAATTAAATAGTCATTCTGGTCTCTTCAGATTACATTCCTTATGCCGTTCCCCAGGAACCATACTTTGAGGAGTTTGCTGCGGAGTTCTTTCTGAAGAAATCAAACTTAAGATCCATCCAGCTATTCCAGCTCCTGCACACCTGCTCTAATTTTGTGGTTTTGTACACACGGATGCTAATGCAGCTTTCCAGGGCTCACGAACTGTCAGGGTGTATGAGAGTCAGCACGGTCTGACCTAGGGAGAGGAATGACTTCATTGATCAGATCTAGGGTAGGGATTAGATCACCTGCAGAGTGAGAATTCTGTTCCTTCTGGGTTCTCGGGCAGCAATGACTAGTTGTCTTCAGAAGAGACTGTTATTACTGTCTAGTTTCTTGCCAGATAATTTGGCTGTACCTCCAGATTTCTGTAGGGGATAGTTGAGGGTGTTCACGCTACTACACTGGGAGTATCAGCTAGATTGCACCACAATTACCTCCAAGGCCTTCTGCAGACAAGTAATATGGACAGACTACATATTTGACCTCAGGATTTCTCCTACACCTTAGTATAAACACAATCACTGTGCCCTTGAAGATGTCCTTCAAGAAGGCTCTTACACAGGCGCCTCAGACCTGAGGGATCTGCTTCACCTCAAGGTATATGTTGTACTGCATTCACTCCATTGCAAGAGAACCATCCTCAAGGGTACCTAGTGTTTTCGTAGCAAAACCCCACACATGTGCTTTAACTTCTGAGCTGAAGGCTTGAACTCGTCATATCAACACTCCAGAGGTTTTAAGCCTTCTTGTAGACCATCCACTGAACCCACAGAGAGGTGCAACACAAGAACATACCATTCCAACCTTGGACTTGCCAAGAGGCCTCTGGGGAATGATTTCAGGGCAGAGATAGGAGGATGCAGACAACCCACTGGGAACCAGGGGAGACATCTGCCCACAGCTGTGCCACCCCTGTGTCTTGGGACTTCCAAACAAGAAGAAAATTTGCAGAGAGACTCAGTTCATTTAACTCCATGTCAGCACATCCTACAGGTTTAAAGCAGATTTGTAGTTATTAGAGGCAATAATTTGTAGAGAGATGTTCAAGCTTTGTTTCAAGCTCAGGACAGATTTAGGGACTACTGAGCTGCTCAGAAGTGCAGAAATTTTTGTTTTATGAGTTATGAAATCAAGCTGTGAGACTGAAAATAAGTGTGAGGTTGAAATGAATTCTCTTCAGGTGAGCCTTGGAAGATGACAGTTTGCCCAGCAGCCATGTGGACGAACCAAAAAAAAAAAAAAAAAAAAAGTGTTTTCCAGAGTAAAAGAAGAGGTAGGAAAAGAGGACATTTTTACTATCAGTACAGAGTTTTCCTAATCAGATCCACAGCAAAGGTGAGGTGTGATAGATGCCGAAAGGAGGTAAGTGTGCACAAGACCTGGAGAGTGCTGTGACCGTACCAGAACGGGAGCTGCAGACCAAGTTTGGTGGTGACTGAAAGGAGGAACATAACTGTGTACGTGTTGAAGTTACACATTTTAGGTCCTTTTGCAGGGGAAAAGTGAATCTACTGAGACATAGATGAACTAGTGGCAAATATGGAGTGAATGAAGCTATTCTAGCCTATGAAGGAGTTCATGTGCCACCACCCTCCCAGGAGTGCTTGGCTTCCGACTTTTTACTGGAAGTTATCATCACAATGCCCTGATGAAGTAGGGAAGAATTTGTTGTGTTTTCCCAGGCAAACAAAACACTGAGTAGATTCAGTAATTACCCTGGGGAATTTCCTTTGTCACTACCCACACGTGTTTCCAACTTTAAGCTGGTTTCTGGCTGGTCCTGGTTTTACTTTGATCCACCAGACCGTCTCCTTCAGCTTGTACTAACCAAGAGCTGGGATCTTTCTTCAGTGGGTAAGTCTGCAAGTTACTGGTGCAGCAAATGTTTTATTACTGGATGTTAGTTGTTCTTTCTGTGAAATTCTGAGTAAGGGGAAGGAAATTCCAAACGAATTAAGTAGCAGAGAAAAGGAGTAAAATTCATCAAAGAAACAAAGCCTTGTAAATTAATCACTCAGCTGATAGTCTTTTTTGTTTTTTCTCCACTCACGTGGACAGGACCCTGTGTGGCTAAAGGAAAAAAAATCCCAGTGAAAAGCTTTGGTTTTGCCTACACAGCATAGACTGATTAAAGGCCTTTTGCTGGGTTGTTATCCTTTTATTAGCATGAATCTAATAATAATATCACCACAAGTATATTTACTTTGCTGATGCCAGAGAACCTCCAAGCAACTTAATAAAAGGCAGCTCAAAGAGTTCTTGATCATTAATAGGACAACGTGCTGAAATAAAACTGAGAGCAAGGGTGAACTAAAAGCCAAGGATCCATCTCCAGTGTATGTAGGCTGATAATAAGCCAACTAAAATGTCTGTCCTCTTTTAGCAGCAGCCTCAGAGCACTGTGTATGTTGAACACAATGGATGTGTTAGCTATTGGCATCTGCAGAATAAACAGATCCATATAACCCAGTCTTAGGCTTCTGAAAACAAGAAGCTAATCCGTCTCTGCTCAGAGCTCTCTGGCTCTGGGATTTATCATGAAGCCAAACCCACAAGATGGCAGAAAGAACACTAAATCCAAAGCTGTGGAGGGCATCAGAAAGGTTTCCAAATTTTCAGGTGAGTTTTGGTCAAACCTAGTTTTCTCTTGCCTTTCCCTCTTGCTTCAGCACGAAATAAAACCTTTGCAATAGGATGCTTTTGAAGGCGATCTGAGTTCCATAACAGCATTGAGAAGTTTCAACTGGCAGCCTTGGAGACTGAATGTGACCTTCTGTTTTTACCACCTGACACAGAGAGTACATTTCTAGGCTACATGTTCCACCTTTTTTAGCCCTTATTCACTGCCGTTGGCACTTTGTAACCCTTGAAATATTCCTGCTCAGACAAGGAGGAGATGCTGCATGGACTGAATTCTCCAGCCGTGTCTAGTTGGCATCTGCCACAGGGCAAATTAAAGAAATGTCTCTCTCCTAATGGCTTGAGCAGGATGTGTAGTTTTTCACCTATGCACTTTTTCTGCTGTGTCCAATGGGATGTGCTCCAGTGATCCAGGTTGGTAACACAACCTGCTGTAGAAGTCTGCATCCAGAACAAGCTCATTCAGAGGTAAAGGAGGTGGAGGAGGCAGTCTACATTTTCAGAAATAGTAGAGAAGTGAAGGGAAAAGGACACTGCGGCTGTGGAGATTCAGTTCTGTCTTAATCTCCACCTGCTTTTCTAGCTTGTCATCCATTTCCCCTTGCCTTTTGGATCCCATCCCTATCCTCTGTGGGAAAGTACTGGCAGCAGACAGCTGCTAGGGATCAGATCCAAGAAGTGGCTCCATGCTCCAAGCCAGATGTGTGGCAACAGAACATGGATGAGGAGGCGGAAAGGAGCTGGGAAGGATAACCTTGAACAGCTGGGAGAGAGGAACGGAGCTGTTTGTCTCATGCCCATGACAGAAGTAGTGGAAGGACGAGAAGTTTCTGAAGCTGAGCTCTGGTATCAGGAAGAGCCTCCATGTGCTGCTAGGTTAAACGTGATGGCTGTCCAGAAGCTGAATGGACACTTCACTCAAACCTCTCACATTATATGTTTGAAAGGATGAGGAAGTGGGAGGTGGTGTTTCTTGACTGGTGTTTTTCCAAAGCAGAACAATACAAATCCATAAATGTTCTCATGTGCTGCCACAGAGTTGCTGACTTGATCACGTCCCCGATGCTTTAACACTGCAGTATGAGAAGCAGGGCAAAGGGACTGCATTGCATGGTACAGTCTTGAGCATACTGCAGAAGTGCTATTTAGTGAACCCACAGGTTCATTCTGGACAGGCTGTTGGGGAATATTGCTCAAACCCAAACACATTTACATCCACATTGATTTTCAGGAGCCGTTTTTGCAACATGTCAAGACAAAAATCACTGCCAAAACATCCTCTCTGTCCATCCATTCAGATGTTTAGGATGATGAAGGTTTAACACTCTTCACTTGGCTAATTATGTGAGGTTGCTGCCACACACAGAGAGATCCCAACACCAGGTTCAAAAGACAATAGAAGAGGGATATTTTTCAATAATTGAATTGATTCCTAATTAAATCAGGTTTAATTACAAAATGGCTGGTGAGTTTTCTGTGATGAAATTCTCCTTGGCTGCAAGAGTCTGAAGTTGCTAGCTCAAAAACCACAAGCTGTGCATGGAAACAGAGTACATGTAATTAGATTACAGATTAAAAGAGATTTTATCAAAATGTTTGTGAGAACCAAATAAAAAGCCAAAATTTGGAAAAAGTAAAAATAAATGCAATAAAAAAAATTAAATCTAAATAGTAATTGTAAACTGTTAAACATTTGGACAGTGCACAAATGCATGGAGGGGAATTGCTATATGAAATCTAGATTTAATAAGTGTGGGACACTCCATACTGAGTTATATGTGTTCTGTTATCTGACAAAGATGATATATTTTAAGGTACAGACACATGATGAAAAAGGACAGAGTTAAGGCTGAGTTTTTCTGCCATCCTTCTAAATTACCTTAAGATTAGTGCTATGTAGACAATGGCTTTTTTGCACAGGATGTTTTATTTTAACATTAATCTCAACTCTCTCCCTCCCCTTCACCTCTCTGGATCTCTGGGAATGAGACTGGTTCTCACAGGAGTACTTTCCTGTAACTCAATTATCTAAACAAATGAAAAAACATAAAAGGGTCCCCACCTAAGTCATGTCATGCTAACTCAAACTATTTTTTATCTTCCCTGAAAGGAGAGCTAAAAATAAATGTTGTTTGTTTGTGACCGATGATAAATGGACCATGCCTCCTGCTCTCAGGAGGTAAGAAGCCACATCACATATGAACTAAATATTACTGCATATATCCCTGTCTTCAGCACTCTCAGCAGAAAATCTGGGGTTTCCTAATTAATAAGAGGTGTCCTTGTCTCCCCCCAAACTCTACATGCCTTTACCTCTATAGAGGTGGTGCAAACAAAAGGTGTCTAAGAGGACACCAGTTTTAGGGAAAAGTAACCTAGGTGCTTATGGGGGATCCAGGTCATGGCAAGGGACACTGGTATCAGTGTGTTGTACTTCATATCGCCCAGCAGATGTACGGAAGGAAGGAAAGGTGGTGGTTTTTTTTTCTCTACTCAGTGAGTTATCTGCCTTTCCCTGATACATATGAGGAGTAGATGAACTCCATTTACCCCTATTCACTCTCTACCACACCCATTATCTCTGAATACGATTTGCAGTTGGTATCTCAAAACTTTAGAGTACAACAGTGAAGCCATGAAGTCCTCAGGGCAGGGACTTCAGCAGCTTCTGTGTCTGTGACACACAAAAGGTGCAGTAAAATGGAGTATTACTGGATCACTGCTGAAAATATTGAGCTATGATTTGATTCTGAAAACTGCCGTTTGCCTGAGGGCCAGACTCCTATTTAAGACATGAATTTCACAGTCAGTTTGCAAGGAAGAGCATGAGTGTCAGGTATTCTGGACTCTTCTCATGTCATGTAATTCATTGTTTATTTGGGAAGTGATGCATTGTATTTGTTACTCCGTATCAGCTATTCTCCAGTTTTGAAAACTGTGGCCAACCAGTCAGGAAGGGGTTGCAATATCCTCTAACTCTGCGCCTGTATTGCTAACCTATCCAATCCACTGCCAGACACTGCCAGGTGATTATTCAACAAAATCATAGGTTGAAAGGAATACGAAGAGACAGACAAGAGCAATCTAGTTCTTCCCTCACACCTCGAGTCTCCTTTTCCCTCCCAAATCCTAAGACTATCTTTGGACAGAAGGTCTTCTGAGGTTAGATAAGGGGATGTATGGAACTGCTCTGCAGTGATCTAGAAATGAAATAAAATAAATTTGCTAGTAACATTATTCATTTCCCCCATTTGAAAATAATTCCTGCCCCTCACTGCAGAACAATCAGTGCTGTAGTTTCCCTGGAAGCAAGCAACATCCAAACCAAGCCCTCTATGTAACCACCAACCACTCTCAACTCCATCAGCTCCCTCACCCCACCTGCCTTTTTCATCTTCCCTGTGGGAAGACTTTCCCATTACTCAAAAGGAAGGTTTTTTTCTTTCTTTTCCTATGTCAGCATAAGGAATTAAGTGCAGCAGGGAGACTCTGCCATGTTAAAGGTCAGTTGCATAAGTTCTCTTAAATGGCAATTAAATGATTCTATGACAAACAGGATGCACTTGGAGTGCAGACATCAGCTCCGACCTTGGGACCTGGGAGAGTCTGGGAAAGAAAAAAACACTTTGGGAAAATAAACATAACACCCAAAACTGTAAAAGCAGATGAATCAGCAGAGAAACTCTATCATTTTCCCTATGTCACTAGGGAAATGCAAAATGTAGTAACACTTTAATTTCTTGCTCAAAGAAGCAGGCTGTCTGAAGATCAGCTGTTCATCCTACGCTGTTAAGAACAACCTGTTGAGTTACCCAGTGCCAGCCGTGTGAGCGATCAGGCATTTCAGCAATTTGAGGGTAGAAGACTTGTATTAACACCACATCTGGTAAAAGACACACAGCTCTGTGGTATGAGTCTGGGAAAGGGGTGATGCACGATTACAAAAGGTTACATGAATGAGAGACAAAAGAGCAACACTTCCTGGGAGGAAGAGGACAAGGAGAAGCTGTCTCAAAACTGCTGCTCCTGGCCAGTAGCTGGAATGAAGCCTCAGAGGGGAGTATTCAGGGACACATGGCAGCCCCATGAAGAGAATCAGTCTGAGCCACAGCCTCTTGGAGGATACATCAATTACCCACCCACCCCATCCAATTGTCCTGTATGTACCTCAGCAGGAGACTAACCAGCCTGAAGGGTTCATCTAATCCTTGACTTTTTTCCTACATAGGCTTTTGCTAGAGCTCAAGACCCTTCAGGTCAGCTAAACACCATTGGAGAAGGTTCAGGTCTGCATGTAGAAAGGGCTACAGAGGGCCACAGGGTGGATGCAAAAGGACCAGATGTCCTGGATGTCTTGTATTTTCTGCCTGGGTAAAATAATGCATAAGGCAAAGCAAGCAGTAGTTGGAGGACCTCAGAAAAGGCTTCTGTCAGACTAGACATAACCTGATTAACAGCACAAATCTGCAAAGTGTCAATAAGCCAAGTGTTTTTCTGACAAACAATGAGACATTGACCTGCCTTAAAAAGCTCACTGGGCACAATATGATGAGGAACGGAAGGAAGCAATAAAAAATGCTGTGAATGAAGATGGAGGAAAAAAAACCCCATGCTTGCCTGCTAATTCCAGATCTACAAGATCTGGAGTGGATTTCAGTGAGGAGAAACGTGACTCATAAAATACCCTCTTGAGAGCCATTTTCCTAAGAAAATTTGTAATATATATAGGCTTCCTTTGATGAAGTGACTGGCAGCAGAAAGCAGGGAAATGCAATACAGTTTGGTCAAGGATGCATCTCCTTGGAAGACGGTTCTGAGTTCGGGATAAGAACAGAACAGAAAGGGGGAAAGGGCAAAGTGGGTTCAACTGAGCAAAAAGGGGGAGAAGAAAAAGTAAAAAAAAAAAAAAGAGGAATAATTCCCTGGTCTTTCAGTGCAGAAGAAAAAAAAAATTAAAAAAGATAACAGAAATAGTATTAATTCCTTATGGAGGGCAAGGAAAATCCTGAAAACTTGAGGACAACTCAACGCATTGGGCTGGGAAGTGCCAACAGCTTGGGATGTAGCACACCACAGTGCACTGACAATATTACTTCAGGGATGAGAGAGGGAGTCTGAAATTACAGAGGGAAAGAGACAATCCAGGCCTGGACTCTCTCCTCTGTCTCTCCTTTCCAAGTCTTTCCTTGCCAGTGAGAGGTGACTTTGGAAAATATGAAGAATGAGAGGGGGAAGAAAAATTCACTTGGCAACATCTAATTTCAGGGGCTAGGAAGGAGAACTGAAGAGGATCCAGAGGCTGAGTTCCTGACCTCAAGGAAAATCCTGAGGGATATTTCAGCCACATTAATTCCAGCAGGCAGCGGGACATCCTGGCAGGAGGTGCTACAGGGAGGGAAACACTGAAGCAAAGGGAAATGCTCTTGTCTAAACTAGGGCTGATTAATGCCTTAGGAACCAGGGGTCCGCTCTCTCGTTTCGCAGTGCATAGTTATTCACCAGTCTGACCATGGCAACAGGTGAAAAATAGGCAGCAGACAACAGCCTGTAGGATTCTTCAAGGAAAACTCAGATCTGGCATGAATTGCCAATTCCAAAGTTTCAAGGAATAACTGGTGTAAAAACTCTCCTGTATTCCCTTCCCTCTGGTCTTATATTTTAGATCCCAGCTTGAGAAAGAAACAGAAATGCTAGAGAAGAGCTTGTTCTTGTTGTGTTTTTCCCAAAGACATCATGTTCCTACTTCGCTAGCAGAGCTGGAAGGCTCTTCATGCAAACCTCGGGACTGAGCAGAACCAAGCCAGCAGATGATAATGATAACATACCGCATCAGACAACACTTTGATCTTGACACCTGGCTCTACGCTTGAGCCTTCTAGCTGACTGGAGCGTCCTGGCAGCAGCAAGTGTACAAAAGAGGCCCCATACCCTGGGGATCTCAGTCCACAGTCAAGATCCTGTAGCACAGGAGTTCAGATTTCACCTGGGATGAAAGATGTGAGGCCCCAGCAAGAACAAACACCACATTCTCCTTTCTGTGGCACTGTTCATCAAAAACACCCTAGAATAAATGTAAGATTCACTTTATTTTGGCTAGGGAGAAACAATGTTTATCGGCACTAGACAGGAGCTGAAGAAGTGCATAGCATCCTATTGAAACAGAAGAGAGAGTTTGAGTCCGAAGAGTGTGAATCAGCAGAGCTGGAATACAGCCAGGACACTGGCATTTGCACCAGAGCTGCAATCAAATGTACTAGAAAATTTCTAAAGACTAGAGCTGGTGAGGAGCTCAGATTTATATCTGTCAACCCACAGCAACCTTGAATACCAGGCAAGGGTGTTGGCTAACAGTTGATTCAAGGAATAAAAATGCCACCTTTGGTTACACTGCCAGGCAAATGCTCTCTCTGTAGGTCTCCAACCCAAGCAGCTGTCCAGTTTTCTGTATGGTCTCTGATAGAAGACCTGAGGATAAGGGTAAAGGTCTCCTCTGAATTGTGTTGGTGAAGTGGTGGAGTTCTTGGTCCTAAACTGAGAGGAGAGGTAGTGCTTTCTAACAACCAAGCTATCTGGAAAAGAAAATTAAACAATTATCAGGGGTAAGGCTTTCTTCAGATCTGAGAGAGAGTCTGCAGCCTCCAGACTACTTCCAGGTCCAGAACAGGAAATGGAAATCCCTGCTTTAGTTATTTTCTCATTAGTAGTTTTAATTAGGGAGTGTTTTGGAGTGGCAAGTATTATCTTCCAAGCTTTAAAAATCTTTATTGTAGCCTAAGTGTCACAGTTATCGGACAGGGAGGATTTAGAGGGAGACACTATTTGTTCTGAGACAGCTACAAGATTATCGATAACAACTTTGTGCATACCTGAATGATCTCCTTGGGTGCATTAGCTAATAATTTCTCCTTCATTATTAGATTTGTAACTGCTCAGCACAGGTGTCAAACAGAAAAACTCACTATACAGATGGGAATCTGAGCTAAGGGGCAAATTAAAGTAGTATTTTCCAGGACCTCCTGTAAAAAAAAAAAAAAAAGAAAATACTTGTATTCATTTTGGAGAACAGCTCCTCTTCACTGTGGTAGAGTTGATGCTCTCCTGTAAGATCTCATCCTGTGAGCTGTTGCAGTTTCTCCTGAGTCTATAAAACAGTGACAATGGCAGAACAAGAATTATCTCTCTGTAGCAGGGAGGGAGGGTACTGTATTTACTGTATTTGCTGATACACATCAAGAGAAGAGAAGTACAGGGTGGGAAGAAAGAGGCAGCTTTGTTCTTGCAGCAATTTGCTCAACAAAGACCAGACTGTTTCAGTGATAGTGGATGCTGCATGTTTATTTCGAAAATTTATGGTTTAATTAATTTTGGGGTGAGATAGCGAGCATGGTTCAGTGCCAGATCAGGTGAAATATGATCCTAGCATTTCAGGAATTCAAGCAGCTGAGGGGGTTGACTGAATGGCACCTGAAATCCAATAAAAAACAGCACAATGGGAAGCCCTGATATCTTAAAGGACGATCTTTGAAGATTTTAAATATGTCAGACAGTGTGGCAGGGGGGAGGGCAGTGGGCTAGATTGATCTGGGACTTTAGACTACTGCGGTGCCCGATGAAAACCTGCTGGTTTTCCTTGCCTGCAGTTCTGCAACTGAGTTTGTGCTTCAGAGAAAAATTTTGGAAAAGCACAAATCCTGTAGAGCACAGAAGCCACCAAAACACTGAATTGCAGGGCAAAGGGTTTAAGGGAAAAAAATGAAATAAAATTTGAAGCTCCTTTTTCTTTGCATTCCAGTTTGAGGAGTGGTCCTTTTCAGTCACTGTTTGTAACATTCTCTCCTCTGCCAGGAAGGCTGGGAACATACCTCTGGCTTTTCTTTTTAAAATTCAGATATATATTTTTAAAGGCCAAATCTTGAGTCAGGGAAAACCAGAATCCTGAGTACTGAAAGACTGATTGTCACAACCCTTGTGCAAGTAGCACCGTATGAATATATTTTATATAGGAACGCGGCAATAGTTCACAATGCAGTACTCCGTGGTTTCCACAGATGTATCGGAACATCTCATAGTTTTTGCTCTACATCTTCAGAACAAGGAAGCAATATTTTTCACAGCTTATGAATGAGGAACCTTGTCACAGGACACAGAGGGTTGGAACAGTAAAACTAATGACTGAAGCCTGTATCTTCTGCAGTGTAAGTTACTGCTCTAAATACTGCACAGCTCTTCCCCTCAGCAGAGCAGGAGGAACCTGCAGCAACAGTGATGAAGTGGGACCAACATCCCCGAGTTGGACTCCCAGCTTCTGCAGTGCAAGTGTAGATGAGGCAAGGACAGGAATTTAAGTTGCTCTCCAGAAGCTCTCAACTCTCCAGAGGAAAGAGGGAGGAAACTAAGTGTGGGATTACTTACAACATCTCCCTTTATGCTGTAAAGGAATATATGGCTCCCTCAGGCCAGCCCCGGTATCTCATCTCCCTTGCACCCTGCTGCCTTCATTTTTATGGTAAGTAACCACCCCAGCTTGTCTCTCACAGAAGCAGACACTGCAGTCCGGCATCCCAGGCCTGTCATATAGGGAATGTTAATTTCTGTAGATGCTGTGGCCCTCTGAGATGGCTCAGCTTTATCTGGCAGCCTCAGAGCAGAGGTGTAAGAAATTGGTCTCCAGAGTGTCTGTTCTGTTATCCACAGAGCTTGTCCCAGCTAATGACCCACAGTATTTGGTAGGATGAGAAAAAAAATAAATAAAAAAATATTTCCTTTCCCATCTCCTTGTGGATTTTCCCATAAACTGGTTAAGTTACAGCTTCTGCTGCATCACACATGTACCTTTTCATTTTAGTGTCTGGTCCTGACCTTTGCTCATGGCATTCAGTCTCCCATGCACACCCTGCTTACTCTCCTTTTGTAATTTATGGCACACACTGTACACCCATTTCCTTCTGCCCTTAACTCTCCTGCATGTGTTCTTGTTATCTCAGCTGCTCGATAGATTTGCCATATTTCAGATAGATTCCAAGCCTGTTCTCGTAATGGCCTCTCTCTCAGACAATATTCCACTATTTATGAGGGATTCAGCCCAGTCTCTGAATTCATACATCTTGCCTTGAATTCATTTCTCAGCCTGGCCTACAGCCTTCTCTCTTGAGCAAGAGGCAGTGATATCTGCACAGCACTCAGGTCTTGCTTGGTTGTTGAGGTCTGTACGATTCATCCACTTCTTGAGGCTGACAGTCCGATTTCAGTGTTGACCCTTTCCAAACTGAAAAATCGGCATGGATCATGACTCTTCCTCCGAGGTCTGGTCCTCCACTGGAGGCAGGTGACATCTGGCTTTCTTTTGTTAATGTTTCTCCTATTATTTGGGGCTATAAATGAGAACATTGCAGAAAATGCAGGCTCTAGTCAGCCTGTGAATCTTTAGCAAGAATTTATTCCTCCTCCATGCTGACTTTGTAGAACATCATCACAATGCTCCAATTATTGCTACTGAACTTCAGTTTTCCACTCTGCCAGCAGTCTCTTCCTTTGCCTCCTTGAGCCAACACACACCTCGGACTTCTTCCTTCCTTGTGGGAGAGACAGGACATGAAGGAGTGACCTGGAAATCCCTCAGCTCCTGCTGAAGGGCTAGGGAACAGGGTAATAGGCAGCCAGGAGAGGTGTGAGGACACAGGGCTGCTGCATGAGGACAGGTAGAGCAGAGTGGTCAGCCAATGACTCCAGCAGGTTATGAGTATCTTTAGCTGAGCAGCAGCAGGGTTGAGCTATAGGAAGCAGGTGTGTCCTGCAGTGAATACTTGGCTTTGGCTTGTTTAGCAGTGGAGAAGCTGGAGAAAGTCAGAGTCCACAGATGGACTTCTGAGAATCTCACTTCCTTTTTTCTCTTGGTGTTACACATCCTGGTCACATAACAGTGTTGTTCTGAGTCTTCCACTGACCAACTTCAGTTATGAGTCTTGTGCATAATGCAAAGAATCTGATAAAGGAAGCACAGCACTCGCTCTCTTTGCTGCTAGCCTCAGAAACCCCAGTCTGTGCTTTCTTCCGCCATGGTCTCTTATTCTCCTCTCTCTCCCCACAGAAGCCCTGTGTTACACATCTGTCTTTCTACAACTGGCCAGGAAGGGATGAGGATCTGCACAATGGCTGTGTAACTCTGCCCTTGTTTATCCAGATGGCTTTTCTGTGGCAGAAGTTATCTGAATGATGAATGCATTTTCCTCTTAGGACAGGATCCATTTCCTGGGATGCATCACCTGGCTCTTTCTTCTCAGGTCATTTCTCTGAGTGTCTGAGCAGCTGTCTCACATTTCTGATGTCTTGTGGTATTTAGCTGAGGCTGACTGCAGGCTTTGAGGTGAGGGGTAGGAGTGAGAGAGGAGGGGACTCCCAGAAGAAAATCAAGACATAAACATGTCTCCACTTCAACCATAGGTGTAACTGGAACCTACAGAATGGTACCCAAGGTAGCTTTGATCTTACTGCCTTATGTCCTTACATTAACAAAGCTGGAGTGATGCTGATATCAGATGATAGAGGACTGAGTATCCAAGGTGGGCTGAGGCAAAAACCAGTGAAGACAAAGCTATTGTAGCCTTGCTGCAATGCATATATCCCCCAGCTTCCTTCAAACTTCTGTCCACTTTCCTTCTAATGCAGCTCAGCAGGCAATTTGCCTTATTTGCAGCAGCAGTGCACTGCTGGCACATCTTCAACCTGGCATCCTTCCTAAGACCCTAGTCCTTCTGGGGAAGGCTGCTGCTCAGCCAATTGCATCCTAGATAGTATCAATGCAGCGGGTTATTCTGCTTTATGGGTACCTTCCCTTTCTGAGTGGCCTAAAGTTTCTTTGGTCCAGCCCTCAAATTTCTCCATCTTACCTAAAAGTTCTGTGGTTTGAAACATCAACCATTCCCCCCTAATTCATATCGCCTGCAAATATGACGGGGATTCATTCTGTGTCGTCACCCACCAGGTTATTGATGAAAATATTGACCACAGTGCAGAACCCAGGGATGCTCCTTTAGTTACTAGCCACCATTAGTAGGCACGAAGCCATTGAATGTTACTCTTTGAATTCAGCACCCCAGACAATTTTTTTACCATACAGCTTGTTCATCTAGCCCATATTTTTTCAGCTTTATAACAAGAATGCTGTGGCTGACTGTCTCCAAGGCCTTAATAAATTAAGGTATATTACATCCACTGCTCTCCCCTTGCCCACATAGTCAGTCATTTCATCACAAAGGGCAATCAGGTTGATAGAGACTGATTTGTGTGTGGTAAATCCATGGTGATTGTTCCAAGTTCTTAAAACAGAATTTATTAGATCTGATACCAGCTTTAGTCTCTCCATTAACACAGTTCTTAGAGACAGGAAATTTAATCATAGACACGTCTCAAGGAGGACTTCTGGAAACGTCACATCTCCAGAAACAGTTGGAGCATCCAGTTTTTACTTGCGTTTCTCCCTAACCCATGTGATTTTCTACCTTTCTGATGCAGCACTCATTAAGCATCACTGAACGAAACATTTCAAACTCAAGAGGTTATAGATGAAGGTATTTAATACAACAACTTCAATATTGTTAAAATCAGCCACTTTAGCCCCTTCAGGAATATAATTCCCTGACTTCCTAAAAACATTTAAAGGGTCATAGTGCGTAGGAGAATGGAGAATTAATGAATCTCACTGACAGCAGCCTTTTCCGGTCCTTTTCCTGGAGGCATGTGATTGCTATGATTTCATTTCAGAGTCTGACAGAATCATATGGTGACTCAAACAAAAGAGGCAAACTTCCTCCTTCCCCACCTCTCTCTGACCGTGGTGATTCGGGCCCCCATGCACTGATTGCTGGAGCTCTAGCCCTCCATCCAGTGACAACACATCGACATCCTGACAACAGTTTCAGTGACCTTAAGCACTATGCAATTGCTGGACAAGCTTTACATTTCTTGTAAAAACTTGACACTTCTTGTAAAGGCTTGACACAAATAGAATGGTATTTAAAATTCACCAGTACAGGAAGGGTTAACTCAGGCCTATTCTTTGGAGGCAATTTGAAGTAGAGAAGAGACTACGTAGCAATACTCAAAAAGAGCATCACTTCCCAGTTAGGATAAGCTAGAAAGGTATCTGTTAGCTGGGACTATTATTGTGAGTCTTGCCTTTATTTCAATCACTATTCTTCTAAGAAATAAATAAAATCACACAGAAGCTGATAAACATCCCGCCACTGTTAGGATTACTGGTTGCCTTCTGTTGCCTTCCACTCAGCGCACTGGTTTCTGTGGACTTTCAAGCTATGAAGTAATTTGGAAAAAAACGTTTTGGTTAGCATACAAATCATGGAATGGAATTTACTAGTGCCTTCATATCTGTTGACTTTCAGATTTTTTTACCTTTTTGCAAATGTTTATTTGCCTGTATTCTCACTATTAGTTACTTTTAGTCAGGGCAGGAAAATCCAAGATGACTGACAGTACTTCCAAGTTGAAAAGCTTAAAGGAAATCACATTTCAAACAAAGTTGTGCAATCAAAAAATAGGTCTCTGCAGAAACCTTAGGCTGGAGCACCGAACTCTCTACTGCAAGGGTGGCCACTGCTGCCACTAAAGCTATATGGAGATAAAAAGGCCATCCCAAATATAAGATGTTATTTCCTTACCATAAACTCATCTTTTCTCTGGTTGGTTCTTGCACAGGGAGGGGAAGAAATGGGTCCAGTATCTTCTGGTTGTATTGCTAGGCAACAGGCAGTACTGTTGAGAAGCCAGGTGGCTGCATCTGGGGGCTTGCTTCCAGATTAAAACCAGATATTTATCAAAAATAACAGAGCCTGTACCTATGTGGCCTCTGGGAGATGTGCTCATGTTCCGGATCTGGTTTGGAGAGCCAAGTCCCTGGAACCAGTTTCATCCACATCATCTGTAGATGCAGAGCGCAGATGGGAACCAGCCATTCCTGCCCTGTACCCAAGTTTTCTTGCCCAAACAGACAGCTGACTTGCTCCAGTCCAGAGTGAAAGGAGCAGCCATCATGTGGGCAGTGCAGACAGTCAGCAAGTTAAGCTCTCATTTGAATTTCTAGTCTCATCCGCTTAAGAGATTACAGGCAAAGCCAAAATCTGCTGTGATATTGTTGCCAAGGGTGAAGGAAACCAATAGGCTGCAGTATAGGCTTACGCATGGAGACATACCAAGTGTGCTTGGATGCATGGTTCCCAAATTAAACAGGGGAAACAAACAGGTCTCTGTTGCAAGCCTGAGAGCTGTTTGCAACACGCTTCTTACTATGCTTGTCAAATTACCCTGGCTGACTGGAGCAGCAGTCCCTCAGCTTCATCTTCGCCACCTTCTTCCTCTTCCCAGGGAGGGCAGAACCGATAAATGTGTCCTACTTCAGGCTGCTTGTCCCCATGCTGCAGCAAAGACAGTTCTTGCAGACTGTCCTTAACTTCCTCAATTGGCTAGAAATGAAGCTGGTCTTCTGGGTCCAAGCAAAACTGCAGAGTTCTTCATGGTGGTGGTAAAGGGAAACTAGAGCATCCTTCTTTCTATGTAGCCATAGCAAATGAAGATTTTTTCTACCACAGGTGAAACCCAGACCATGGCATGCAGGTTAGGAGTGGAAAACCAATTCATTTTGCTATGAACAGCAGTCCTGGAATGGAGGCAGTCAGTAAACTCCTCCCAAAACTTTAAGAATTTGGGTGTGAGGAGGAAAACTGCCTCAAGAATCAATTCCTGTTGGACATTTATAGCAAAACAAAACAAAACAAAAAACCCAAACCAAAACAAGCAAACAAAACCCCAAAATTAAACACCCCGAGAGGAAAAAGCTGCTACTTTTTGCAGCTTCCCACTCAGAAGAGGAGCTGACATCTTAAAACTGGCAACGTTTCAGTGTCCCCTTAAAAGGCTACATTTTCCTTCCAGGCTAGGAACAATGTAGAAGGCTATGTGTAATAGCACCCTCTGGTGAATCCTGTCATAAGAGTACCCGAGGCCCTACAGCCAGAAAGAGGGATACAGCTGCAAACCATCCCAGAAGAGGGCTATAAGTGTAGGTGACACTTTGGAGATAGGGGGGGATGAAGAAAGAAGAGACACCCCTGTCTGGAAGGAAAGAGCACAGATCCATTTGATATTGCCAGCAATCCCCAGCTGTGACGTCCTCCTGTGATACAGCTGTTGAGGCATCTCCGATTCAAACTGCTGAGTCTCCTGCCTTGGAGAGAGAGAGGATATACTAATATATTCGAAGAACTGGCTTGCTCCCTCTTTTGTTCTTGGCCCTTTGCTCCCCAGCCCACGAGTTGAGAGACTACCCAGGTAGAGGGGGAGCATGCGGCACAACACATTCAGCTGGAGATTCCGTTCCACAGACCAAGGCATTGGTGGAATTACCCAGAGCTAATTTAGGCTCTGGCGAATGCAAAGTGTGTGCCAACAGGGGAAGAGCACATGGAGCTTGCCACCCAAGGTGGATTAAACCAGCTTGGAAAGTTTCACAAGAGAAAGCATTTCTTTGAGACAGGCTGGCTGGTAATTCAACCATGAGAAGATCTGGCCTGCATGCAAGTCTGCAAATAATACATACACTTACTTGTGCATTTCTGTCTCAGAGGGGAGAAGACAGCGGAGAATAAGGGCAGCTCAGAGCAGGAACAACAACATTTCCAGCAATAGAAACATGCTTTGACTGCTCATCCATATCCTGCACTTTCTAAAGGTATTTTAAGGCCACTAAAAATATATAGCATGGGGAAGGGAAACCGGCCCAATCCCTAATACACAGAGCCTCTCCCAGTTGCTTCTGCTGAGGCACTGTCTCCAGAAGCAACAGGAGATTCAGCTCCCAAGCGCTGTTCTGCTTTCTCTGTATTGCTGGGTTATCGTCCAGGTGCTTGACCCTGACTCATCCGTGCCCCTTGCAGGCTGCAGCAGGGGCTCTGCCCATCTGCCATGCAGAGCTATAACACTCTGAGCTTTGCCTGGACTGCTCATGATGGGAGCAAAGAGGCCCACATTAGGACAGCAGACTTGAGTTTGAGCTTTCTCCTCAAGACCACTTTGTATCTTGGCCTGTGCCTTCTTGTGTGCAAACAGTGTGCATGGTCAGCAAGTCCACAGGCTCAGACGTGCCCTTAATCCCTGTTGCAGACAGCTTTAGAGCCCAGGATTTGGCACCACAACTCTTGAAACACTTTCTTGTTTTTTCTGCCCACTGCTGCTTCTGGAATTTCTCCTCAGCACAGGCAAATTCTCTCTGCATGAAGACAAACCCTTAGGCTAGCAGAACAGAACGAGATAGCACTTACCCTAGTAGATGATAATCTGGTGTTTCACAGAGGTCCACAGAAACCTGGATGGCTTAGTGGCTAACAGATCAAGGTTTGGATCTGACAAGCAGGCTCAGTTTATAGATGTTCAGGGAGAGGGAGATGGGTCCATGCATGGTGGCATCAGAAGGCTCAAAGAGTGGATGTTCCCAGTGACCTGCTGCCTGCCTCCTCCTGTGTCAGCCTCCAGCTGGAGCAGAGCAGGCAGCTTACACTGCTCTCCAGGTACTTTCCTGGAGCAGCGTAAGGCATGGTCCTTCAGGGACCCCTCCTCGTCAAATTTCTTCTGCTCCTGAAACCATGTGGTTTCCCAGATCCTTTTTTTGGAAGAAGGGCTTTTACGTTCTCTAAGGATAGGCTTGTCTGCCCTGAGGAAGACAGTAGGGACAGTGGCCAGAATAGATACTTCAGAGGAAGACAGCAGCTTGTCCAGGACAGAAATTGATTTCCAGTTCCAAGGAAAAGGGAGAATATGAAGACTGTCTTTTATATTGGAAGACTTTAGAGACTACAGTTAAAATCAAAAGGTTAGTTGTTGTGGGTGATGTACGCACAAGGGAAGGACCTTCTGCTGTGAAGGACCAAGTGGGAAATAAGTTCAGAATGGAAAAGTCTTATGAAGACTCCTTCAGGAAGTCAGGCAAAGAAGTAGAAAAAGAAACTAATTTCCTTGATTCTCAGTGTGATTTATCTCAAGGGTCATCTCTTCCATAATATCTCATTTTTCCCCGATGCATATTCCTAACTGTAAATGTTTCTGTTACTTGCCGAAAGATTCATGTTTTCTCAAAAGCTTGTTGTGCTTGGCAAAAAGCACCTAATGGCAGAAAACTCATCACTTACTTCTGATTGCTGGAAAAGCTGCTTGTGCGTGTGTACATCTGTCTACAGACTCGAGGAACAAGCAGCACATTCAATTTCCCAATTTTTTTTTTTCAGTTTCTTCTCACAAGCAGATTCTCTACATCATATCGCCATCTTTTTCCAGTCTCTGTCTTTCAAAATATGAGAGGAGGCATATAGTAGCATATTGCTCAGCTTCAATGTTTTCCCCTTGATTCACTGCACAGGACAGCAAGCAGAGCCACAGGAGATCACTTATTTCTAGCATTTTCTTCCCTTATACCTGCAGAAAGAGTAGGTGTGTTTAACTGAGATACCTACAACGATGCTAAGGTGGTTTGCAAAATCCTGTGGTTGACTTGATAACTGTTCTCTATTCAACTAAGTACACTGATGATTCATGTAGAAATGCCGAAGGGTAGATAATATGGAGACTAACTTTGTTCTTTGAAGAGCCTGACTCCATCTGCAAAGAGAGCAGTAGCATAAGCCAAACCCCTCCCATACCCAACAAAGTTTCCCACTGAGCTACATCTAAAAGTAGGTGGTATACACCACTTTTCTCATCTCCTGCTAACTCCAGCCAGCTGCCAGATGAGCCCTGCTGAAAAGAAAGCTCACTGTTCAACTCTGCCTGCTTTTATAGAGACCCAGTTGCCGAGACTCACCTCCCTGGTCTCCTCTGTTTTTAATCAGCCTGCCATTTAACTCGCCTGGGATGCAATTAACCAGGAAACTCCACTAAAGAGATCATTACAGAGAGAAATCTCTATCTCCGCTTTTGAGCTTACCCAATCACAGCGCTGAACCTCACACCAAAATGTCCTTCCGGCTACAGAATTCCTTATCCCAGAAAACTATGAGTCTGAGGTTTGGGTTCACAGCACTTTCCCAGGTGGAAGAAACACTCTGTCCTACATGAAATGAGACATGATCAATGACTACATGTTTCAACTCTCAGTGGAATAATTTACAGGCACAGAGATCCAATTCAATCTGAGAACCAAAACAAAAAGCTCCATTAAAAATCAATAGAAAGTTAACTAGCCCTCTGCATTTTGCACAGCACCATTTCTGAACACTTGAGTATTTACTATTCCAAACTAGCTACATCCTTTTAAGCTCAGAACTCCCCACAGGGGTGCAGAGCTTGTAAACATTTCTACCAACTTTTATTTATGAAGGGGGAAGCTGAGGCACACGAGGTGAGAAATAGGTCTAGGAACAGATCCCTGCCCTGTCAGTGTGTTAACCAGCATCCAAGTTATCGGGCGGTGTTGTCTCCTTTATTTATTTTCCTTTCGGTAACATAAAATATTTTTTGCAAGTAATCAATGGAAGCAAAAAACAAGCCCCAAACCTCTGATGGCACAGCCTCAAACTCCATTGTGTTGCAGTAGCTAGCATGGATCCTTCCAACTAGAGAGGGGACATATTGAAGCTGGCATAACTTTGCTGATGCTATGCAGGAGTAGTCCTTTTCTGGGCCCTTTGCCTCCATTCAGTAAGAATGAATTGTATCAGCAGCAGTCAACCATATCCATTTCCATACTCCACACGGCAGAGCTACATGCCATTTTCTTCCTTATGATTATGCTCTATTATTTCTATTACATCAGTGCCTGGAGTCCTTGGGATAGACCAGGTCTCTATTGTATTCACTGCTGAATTTACACGATGATGTACAATCATGGCAGCGAAAAAGTTCCTGAAGCACAGTATGCTATGAGCTGGAAAGGCATTTGAGGTAATAAAAAAGGGAAGTTAATGATAACATGTTCTCAACCAAGGCAGAGTGAAATCATTGTAAATTCCATTATGGGTAGGTGATTTAGCTTCGATGGTGCATCACTGCAGGGAACAACCTTGATGTAAGTGTCATAAAGCTTGGCACAGCATCAAACCCACACAATAAAGCTACAGGGCCAAAGTGTTTCAGCAGATCATCTCCAGGCTCTTCCTTCCCTTTCCAATCTTTTTCCTCATCAACTCCCTATTGTGTAAACTGTGCTTGAACATCATAGCTGTGCTAGAGATGGTACACCACAGGGTTAGGACAAAGTTTGTTCTTAATTTTTCTTCTTCTTTTAAACTTTTCTCTTTTTTTTTTCCTTTTTTTTTTTTTCCCCCCCAGGCTTCTGTGTTTCCTGGCTCTTGTGGCTTGAAGCCACACCCTTGATGTAACTTCATTGCAGTTCATTTTTCTTGTGGTCTAATTAAATCCGGCTCCAGACAGAGTTGTGTGTTAGCAACAACGGGAGGAGGAGGAGGCAAGAATTTGGAGATCTAGGAATTGTCAGGAATATTATGGCCTGAAATTGAAAAAATGAAGTGGAAGTAAAGTAGCCCAGGGAAATGGAGGAAGAAAATAAGGAATGGAGAAATTCCCTAACCAGTCTAAAGGCAACTGAGTTTCTTATCAGAGTATTGATAATCCAGTGAAGATTTGGGTGTAGTGGAGGAATGTGAGTTCCTCCAGCCTGGGACACAACAGCTGTACTCAAGGTCCCAGATGAGTCCTTGCTATAACACCTTTGACATTAACAGAATTACATCAAAGACATAAATCCCATGGGGGAAAATCAAATTAAGTGCTGTGTGCTTATGAGGTGAGGGCTTTGCTGGCAATGAAGATGAAAGAAGGGTACCAAGGGAGAATTTGAGGACCATCTCAAGGACTGAGTCTTTCTAAAGTGGTACAGTGGTAGTTCAAGCAGTTACAGGGAAGAAAAGAAAGGAGATCATTCTGAGATAAAGCCTCCACTTGATTTTGGACTCTGGTTCACAATCCTCTTGTTTCTGGCTGTGAAAGTTCCAAACCCTGGCTGGAGGGGAGTGTTGTAAAATCCTCATTTACCAGAATAAGCAGATTTCCAATGCAGAAAATAGGTTTTCCATGCCATTAATCTTTCTATTTCATTAAAGCTTTTTAATACTGCTCAGATTTGTTGAATGTTCGAGCTTTCCTCCTGTGTCAGTAACTGCTTGGCTCTGCAAAAAAAAAAAAAATCCCGGACTCATAAGAGAACATAGTGTTCAGCTAGAGTAAAGCAGATGCAAGGAAGAAAAGCAATGTATTATGATGCTTGTATGGCTGAGTGTCTTAGAATTAAGAGTTGGTCATTCATAAGATGCAAATCTGCATGTCAACTACTGCTGGACATGTCTGCACTCTGCAGATTTCTCTGTGCTGTACTGATTAACATCCCAGTCCTACCATGGTGAAATACAGGGTGCAATCCTTACGGACCTGAGAGATGTAGGATCAGTGGTGGCTAAGAATGGAGAGGCAAAAGGCCTCTGTTTCCCTCCCTGTGGTGAAGATCATGAAGCAATTTAAATGCTGAAGTGGTGTTTAAGACACTTGCTTCTATGTAATTCTCTGTCCTCAGAGTCTGATAATGGTAAGGGCTTGGATGAAACACCTCCCACACTGGTGAATATTTCTGCTTCTCCATGCCTGGCATTATTATTTGTATCCCATTAGCTCCTAGGTGAGCTATCATAAGAAATAAAAAGATAACTGCCACAGATTCAGACCTAAATCCATGATCCTGCATACTGTCTCAGAGAGTGGAAGGAAAAGAAAGTTAGAAATAGAGTCTGTCTGAGTGATCTGTCCCTTGGGATCTCCTCCCAGCTGCCACAGTTGGTAGTTCAGAGATTTCCTGAGCTGCATCTTGCAGCTGGACTTGAGACACTGTTCATTACACCTCTTGTTTTCCACAGATATCTGTTCTGTCAGCCAGCAGAGTAACAAAGCACAGTCGTAAAAACATGGTGCATTCTTGGTCTGTGCTGTTTACCTGAGAATTCCAGTGCTACTGTCCTCAATCACAGGGAAATGCAGGGAATATCTGCCATTCGGGGAAACCCACCACTTCAGAACAGTTTCTTGGTGCTACTGAGGATTCCCGGAGCTTGCAGGGTTGTTAAGAGCTCAGCTGCTTCCCAGCAAGATGTTGATGAGACCAGAGCACAGGAGTGTTTTCACCAGCAAGTCTTCTGGCTGCTCAGAGGACTTTTGTTGAAGTAACTCCCAGGATGTTCTCAAGCAAGAAACATTGTCTCCTTCCCTGCCCCAGAAGTCACAGTTACAGTAGAGAAGACAGGCAAAAAATAGAGGAAAGATGAGTCCCTGGAAAGAGGAGGAACTTGCCTGGGGTTACACAGTATGTTGGGGTTAAAGTCAGGAGCAGGACCTTCATCAGTTGAGTTTGAACACTGTACCTTGTCCACTATTCCCCTCTGCTTCATCAAGTCAGCCTAGTGGCTGACTTAAGGCAAAAAGAGACAACAGTTTCCCTTTGAAAACCTTTCTGGTGAGTCATGTTTCATTTCAGCTGCTAACACCTTTCACTGCTTCTCTGTTTTATTTTTAAGATGTTTTATTATCACTACTCTTCCACCACTGTTTTCCTTTTTTTCCCTCTTTCCATGCTACCTTGCATGACTCCATTCACTGAGGTAGTCTCCAAACTTCTCCAACACCAGCACATAAAATCATTTCCCTTGTGAGGAATCTGGGAATGTTCAGTCATTCTAGTTAAAGAAAAAGCAGAGGGAACAGTGTAGATTTTTTTCTTTTTCTTCCTTTTGTTGTTTCCTTTCCCCTGGGGCTGGTTAGTTTTGTTGACATAAAATTCTTCAGTGCTTACTTTTTTAATGGAAAATGGGTTGGTTGCTCTTCACCAGCCTCCAACATTGGCTTGGAAGCCAGTCCTCTCGATGCCATGGGCGCTCAGTCATCACACCAACAGGTTTGTTGTGATGATACCTACAGCTTGCAGTTTAGTCTGGCGCCGGAGCTATGTAAGAGTCATTGGGAGACCGAAAATGTCATGATGGTTATTAAGCAAGGTTGTGCCAAGTTGAAGCAACAGGTGTTAGAAGATGTCCAGAAGAGAAAACAGCTAATTTCTTCGGTTAGGTTTGCCACCTCTTAGGAAAAGAGAAGAGTAAAGTCTAATCCAGACTTCTAACTGTTGCCTTACAAATGAGATATGCAAATCTTTACAAACTATTTTTCATCTTTAGAAGTCATTTGCGTTTCAGAGGGGAAGGGGGGATGTAAAATTTGCTGTTAGGCAAAGGATTGACATCTTGAATATAAGACACATTCTCTTCACATGCAAGGCACTGGCTCAGCTGTGTTTCACAGAGAATTTCTCTTAAGCTAATGGGAAGGGACTGCTCAGGCTCTGTAGCACATGTTATTTTTGGCTTCCATATTGGAACAGCCAGCTATCTTGGATCTTCAGAACTGGTGTACTTCAAGTTTTCTACCTGGTTTTCTGGATATGTCTTTACTGTCTGCCAACGGTGGCCTCAAGACCATGCTTGCCTCCTGCCCACATGCTAAGCCTTTGACCATGGCCTCTTGCATAGCTGGAGAGCATCCTTTCAGGCAGGTAGGACTCAGCATGGTCAAATCTGCCGGCTGGATAGAACAGGACTCAGCATGCCCACAGAGGCAGTCTGCAGGCAGGCTGGAGGTACCTATGAGGCAGCCCAGGGTACAAGATGTAGGTGGGACCCAGAGCAGAATAGGTACCATGTCTAGTTTCCCTCTTCAAGGGCTGAGAAGCCTGAGAAGGTGATGACTTTTCTCAGTGAAAAGTGGCATTAATGAAAAGTAAGTAACACTTGTAGATAGTTTCCTGACAGCAAATTTGCTTGTCAGTCCAGAGAAACGTAATGGCATTTATGAAATTGTGGTCCAGTCCTCAGACAGATAGATTGCTGTACTGAAGGAACCATCTTTAAAATATTAGCTTCACCATGAACTCAGGGGGGATGGAAAGACAGGTTCCTCTGTTTCTGGAAGTCTCACTCACCTTCAGCTTGTTCCTTGAGTGCAAGTGGGCTCATGCTCTTTTAGCTAGAAAACTCTCCTCGTGTCTTTCTTTTCAAGAGCACCTAAAGACAGAAATGACATATCAGTCCAAGCCACTGGTATCTGCTAGGGGCAAAGCACAGTGCTGTGAAGGTAGAGGACTGTTGGGCTTTTTCCATGCTCAGCTGAGATTAGCGATCTATTCCTTCAGGAAACCAGTGTCTGGTTGCAAATATTTTGTGTGTTAGAGGAAGACAAAAATCTTTGGGGTGAATTTTTTTTTTCCTAATATGAATGTACAACATTGAACCCAGTTCATGCCATATCTCAGAGACATTGTGAAATAGTAAGGGTGTAATTCTAGCAGCCTTGCCAAGATTTTTAGCATTCATACCTTGTCTATCACCTTCACTGCACTGTGAAATACACCCTTCATAAATTACTCAAAGAACTACATGTTCCTTTGTGCAACTCAAAATGGTCTCCTCTGGGCCTTCACTGTTCAAGATTTTAAAGTGAAAAATCCATCTGAGACATTGAAAATACCTCAGTCCATCTTTCAGAACTACCTTGTAATGTCTGTACCCATCTGATCATTTTTGACCATACACATTAGAAATTCCTAGATGAGGCTGTTCAGATCTTGTCAGATCTGTTAACCCAATAACACAATAAATTTAGAACAGGAGGTGAGAGTTGCCACTTCTTGTTCAGCAAAAAGTCAACATTTCTCCAGGACCCTGGGCCATGAACCTGCTGGTCCAAAGTGCTCAGTTCAATACAGAGGTAAAGAAACTTTCTTTATATGATAGTACAAAGGGACTGTTTAATTTAGGGAGGTTCAAGTGGGTGCCTCTTAGCCAGTTCCAGAGTGTAGATGATGACTCTATGCAGTGTTCCACCTTTGTATGGGGTGGGATGGGCAGTGGCTGTCGGGAAGCATTCAAAGTCCAACTGCCCAATGCCTCTCATCACCCATGGTCAGGGTCAACAGCCCCTGTGGCCAAAAAGAGTGAGGATAATTCATGAAGATCATGTCCACTGGTGGCTTCCAAGGGTGATGGCCTGATCAGAGCTTCCCACTGCTAATGGATGGATGTCCAGATATATCAGGGAAACACACTATGTTTCTTGTAGTCCTAAACTTAATATTTACCTTAGGCCTCTTGTAGGCAGGGTTCTGGGCTGACTGATGCAACCCTGTGATATTCTGCACCTAAACACAGTCTGGTCTTTGGAGCTGGGACATACTTCCACCTCTGGGTGCTCATGTATGAGAAAGGTTCCAAAACAGGTACTGATGTTCTGCCACTGAAACGCTTGGATTATCCAGAGTTAACTGAAAACAATGTCCAGCTTTTCTGTATTTCTTTATCTTTATATGTTGGAGTCTGTGCTTGGCCATATAAAAAAAAATGGTGGCTTTTTAAGAAATCCATGAAGACAGTAAAATCGTAAATCCTATTGTCATCGTGCCCATTCCCAATAAAGCAATATCCAAACATAATCCTCTTGTAGCTCATTCCCACCAATGCATTGTTCAATGTTTGCAGAACCAAATCCCTCTAAGGATGTTTGTACAGAGTGACTCGTGACAGTAATCCAGATTTATGCTGCTTAATTGCTTACAGCCAATAGGGCATGTGACCACATTTGCCATACTTGTTGAGATATCTCCAAACCTTGCCTTGGGCCAATCTATCCAAGGTTTATCTGGGGTTTTTTTCCTCCATCAGACCTCGCGCAGGCAATATTCCCAATGACTTCAAGACAGGAGCTTCCAATTGCTTCTGATTTTCATTAATCAAGCTAAAATCAGATACAGACCAAGGGGAGTTTGCCTGTTTATAGGAGTGAAAACTAAGTCAAGAGGCAAGAACTTCTATGTTATATTGTGCTATCACCTTCTTTTAGTTTATTTGCAATCACTACCTGTTAATTTCGATACTGAAATGGTCATCACAAAACATCACAGGGACTGGAACACATAGTTTTCTAGGTCCTTTTGAACATATGATCATCTCTTTCATAATCCCCCCCACCCTCTGAACATCCAGCCATACTTCAAAGCAAAATGTAAACACTGGGGCCAAGGCATTACACCAAAAATTGGGCAAAATTCAGAATTTTCATCCTGCAGCAAATCCTGACATTTCAATGTTTGTTTTTGTCCCACATTGGAACAAAGATTTGAAATGTCAAGACTTTTTTTCTGAGTGGAAATTTTGGGGAAAAAAAAAAACACAAACGCTTCTCTGGCAAAGACAAAACATTTTGCCTGACATTTTCAAGCAAAACAAAACATTTCAACATTTCTGAAATCAAAATGTTTTCTTGTGGTGTGTTAAAATGACCCCAAATTGCTCTGTTTCAAGTTACTTCAGTGTTCAAACTGTGCTTTCCCCTTGTGTTATAGCCTTCTGGGATATGTAGTTTGGAAGTTTGCTCTTTGCAGTATCCATGCCTGGATTGTGTGAGTCGTTTCATGCCTAAAGACTCTGAAAACACATATAGATAATGATCCTTGCACAAGGCAAAAAGAGAAACATCTGCACTGCATTATAGAATAACAAAGAGTGTCCCATCTACTAAAAAAATGTCCTGAACTGTAACCCTGCACTGTTACTGGAAAGTAATTCATTACTGAACTCATCTGACTCAAAATGTTTTGGAGCAATTCAGAAATAAAATATTCTGTCTCGGGTCAGTGATATTTCTTCTTTTTTTCTAGCGTATTTGAATTTTCCTCCAATTCCACTTACCATTTCAACAAAAGAGCAATATTTCTGCAGAGACTCGTTACTCTTTGAGTTTTGTGTTAAAATTGGCTCATTTGCTTATTTCCAGAAAGAATGGGAAGTTGGGAATCTCGGTATTTTCTTGGTGATCAGAACAGGAGGAAGGATTTAAGATCATTCCTGATTTTGGCATTTCCAATATGAAACTTAGGACAGTTCATTGGGGATCTAGTTTTTATTCTGCTCGAGCCCACCTGCTTTGAGATGGAACAAATCCCACTTGATGGCTGATACACCTAAAAACACGTGGATCTACTTCTAAGGAGCCTGCCCACCATCTCATGTGAAGGTTTTAATAGCAAAAGAAGTCCAATCCAGGCTTGCAAATTCTAGGCTTATCAGGGTTGTGTTGTTTTACTTTCTCTTTGTGACACCAGTCAAACACTCACTACTTTTTCTGCTCAGATCCACCTTCCTTGTTTTCTTAGTCTTCAATAAGAAGGCAACACTTGATTACTTTAATATGAAAGTAACAAGCAAAGTATCCTTGGTAGTCTCTCTCCTGAGATTTCATAAATTACTGCCTCGAGATTTGGAGCACTCACAACGCCTTCATTCTGACCATTGCCTGATGACAGCTCCCACCCTCTGTAAGTTCTTCACCTTATGGACTGATATAATCCCTCCAGAGAGTGCAGCAGAGCAGTGCAAACTAGTAAGGATTAAGCTCCTAGGGTAAGATGTCTTTGCTGCAGGGTAAGGCTATTAAATGGGCTGCTGCTGGGTTACAGATCTTAAAATTCAAGTAATCCTCCTGAGCGCGAGCTCTCCATTCTGCCTTGAACTTCTGCCTTAATACCCAGACTCATCCCACATAATTTTAAGCACTGAAAAACCTGTCCCTCTAATCTGCAAATAGAATCAGAGAATCATTTAGGTTGGAAAAGACCTTTAAGATCATTGAGTCCAACCATTAACCTAACACTGCCAAGTCCACCATCTACATGCCTTAAATACCTCTGGGGATGGTGACACAACCACTACCCTGGGCTGCCTGTTCCAGGGCTTGACAACCCTTTCAGTGAATGAATGTTTCCTAACATCCAGCCTAAACCTCCCCTGGTGCAACTCGAAGCCATTTGCTCTTGTCCTGTTTCTTGTTACTTGGGAGAAGAGACCGACACCCACGTCAATACCACCTCCTTTCAGGTAGAAAGTCAGAGATATCTCTCTTATCAGAAAGCAGTAAGGTCTCCCCTCAGCCTCCTTTTGTTCAGACTAAACAACCGTAGTTACCTCAGCTACTCCTCACAGGACTTGTTCTCTAGACCCTTCACCAGCTTCATTGCCCTTCTTTGGAGACGGTCCAGCATCTCAGTGTCTTTCTTGTAGTGAGGGGCCCAAAACTGGACATGGTATTCAAGGCATGGCCTCACCAGTGCTGGGTACAAGAGGACAATCTCTCCCCTAGTCCTGCTGGCCACTCTGTAAAGGCAAAGTCCCTCAGAGAGTGCTTCAGGTCTTAGCTGTGGTGAATTTTCCGCAGCTGACTATGGAGGGAGACTCAAAAGAGCCCCCTCAGTTTTGCACCTTTGTTAGGAGCCTGGAGATAGATGGGAGGAACTGAAGCATGTGTGCCTCCTCAAGAGTCCGCTTTGGGCGTAGAGGTGTCAGCTGAGCTGGCTGAGAGGCAGTGAAGTATAGCTGATGTGTATTTTCTCAGCAGTGTAATAAAACCCAAAAACCCATGGTAAAAAGCCAGTAATGTATTACATGTATCTTTAAACACTGAATCTGCATCAGACTTGTTCACATTGTATTTGTTAAATCATGACCACATGCATTTGTTGACAAGAGGGTAGGATTGCATATTCCCCCACGGAGAGCAAGACAGTAATGCCATAGCTTTCAGACAGACTCTCCTAACAGCTGCACCATAACTTTCTGAGGCAAAACCAAGGGAAAAATCCACAGTAGTTATTTAGGCAAATACCACGTTTGCACTGTATTGCTCTTTTCCACTCTTTGTACATTGCCAGACATGGAATATGAGCTTTTGACAAAGCTATGAGCGGGTCATATCTTTCCACAATGTGGAGATCACCTAACACACCCTGTGTACTAGCACAGTATAAATAACAAATACTAGAAACAGTCTAATACTTCCAGTAACTGGTGTTCCCATGGTACTCGGCAGCTTAACTAGTCCTTGTCTGACACCATAATCCTGCAGGATCTGTGTGAAGCCCTGTTTTGGAAGATGTTGTTTGCATGTCTGTGCTTTCATTTCATTTGTAGGTGACCTTTTATTTTATGACTTAGACATTAGTAAGCAAGAGGTTAAGGTACAGATGGTGGTGTGAGAAGTTTCAAGCAGATTTCTTTGGTATGGCAATGATTTTGCTGGAGGTGAGTTGTAGGGGACAGAGCAGGTAATGCAGCCAGACTGATGACATGTTCATAATAGCTAATGACCACAGAATAGAGATTTCCATGAGATCATAGTTAGTCTCACACATATTCATTACAAGGAAGAATTTGGGCAGGAGATCACTTTTTTTTTTTCTTTCTCCTCTGGCACAGTACAAAACATTGTGTGTGGCCACTGTGAACCTGGCACTGATTTCCAGAGGGTCCATGATATCATATCCTGCCGCTGCAAAGGGATTCATGCACACCTATCTAGCAGGAAACACCTTTCACTTCTGGAGATTCCTTTTTTTGATCAAATATGCAACAATTTTGGTAGGATCTCAGATCAGTTCCCAGTGAAATTAATAGACGATTACCTGTAAAGTCAACTTTAAACTCAACTGCTCCTGAATGCAGCATGGTCAAGACCTTAAAATGCCCAGAGCATTTGGAGTGAATGAATCTTCTTCATGAATCTTGTGGCTTTGTCAGATCTGTACTGCATGTGGAGCAAGTATTACACATACTTGAAAATGAAAAAACCCCTAAAAAATAAAAAAATAAAATAATAAAATAAAATAAAATAAAATAAAATAAAATAAAATATTGACTGTTTCCTGTCAAAAATATGTCCCTATCCTACAGATGTTATTGTCAGAACATACTCAACTGCCTAACTGGCTTTCACTGATTGTTCTATGTAGGACAGGCAGAAACCAAATTCATCACTGTAAAATAATATCAACTCCAAGGAAATCATAAAGTTGCTCTTCCAAGTTGATCTGTTACCCCAATTAGCAGGGCATTCTGATCCAAAACTCCAGGAAAAAGGAATGTCTTCTAACAACTGTCAAGATTTATTCCCACAGTAGCATGGCTGACGTTTCTTTCCCTAGAGGACAAGATCTGCCTTCATAAGCAAATCAGGTCTAGGTTTTTACCTAACGGAGGAGTGTTGTTCCTCTCTCCTGTAAGTGATACAGTTATATCCTGACACAGGAGAAAGGAAAATTTATAACTAGTGTCAAGCTGGAGGGAAAGTATTAGGATGTGTTCATAGATCCTCCTGGATTATCTCTACCACAGAGAAGAGAAATAATCTGAATACAGGAAGTATTACACAATGAACCCCCTTGTTTCTTCAGCCACAAGAGAGGCAGCAAGCCTTTGATGCAGAGCTGCCAAAAAGAATTTTTTTATGAAGTCAGAGATCACTTTTCTAACTAAACTCAGATTATGACCCTTTGACAACACATTTTTTTTTATGTCCATTTGCCATGTCATGAAGAACCTGACCTTCCTAAATGAACTCCGGAGCTACTGCATAACTAGTAGTTCTAATTATGCAGACCATAAGAATTTAATTAAAAAAATCCAGCTGCATTACTTGCCCCAAATAGTTTTCTTCAACCCAGAGGATGCAAATTCTCCAACCCATTGTTTTCCCCTCCCTAGCATCCATCAGCCAAGAGAAACTTTGGGGCCCTTACAGTGCCCTTACAGTGGCACTATGTTACCTGGGGTGGAGTTGGCTGGAGTCTCTTTATTTCCTAATAACCTTGTGGAAAATTGACAGAGAATATGCTCTAAGATTAATTCTTCCAGAGTTCCAAGGTGAAGTTTGTTGTCTTAACCTACCAATCTTCCATGACTAGCTCTTTCACCCATTTGACCCAGAAGACACTGGTTTGAGAGAAACTAGAAAAGAAAAAATGGAGGAGTAGGGAGCAAAAGGGTTTTCACATCAAGTTTATTATCTCTTTACCCAGTTGCTAACTTTTGTTCTTTTCACAGACAGTTGGTACAAACTGAGCTTCTCCAAAGGGCAACTAGCAACAGTGTTGTCATGTAGATGACCTTTTCTCTGCATTAAACTCAGAGGTACTTGATTATATCAGGTAGCCAAAGTTGGGTAGGTTGCCTACCATCACTGTCATCCCTTTCTCCAATGTGTACACACATTAGGAGAATTGTGTCTTTCTACAAGGGTATCCAACTTAATTCATTAGTCAGGAGACAGATATTAATGAAGGCAGAAATGTAAATGATATCCAGCCCAGGGCCTTTCTCACATGATATTTAGTGAAAACCAACAAGTTCCCCAATGACTTTCATTCTGCGGTTAAGAACAAGTGTGTGAGCTTCTCTGAGAAGGATTCTGGTGAAGTAGCCATCATTACTGAATTCTGATGATTGGAAGCTGACTGATGTTGTGGTCACTTTGGTATCACTTGAGGAATTGCTGTATGCAGAGATGAGTCATGTTATTGGTGGAGGAGAACCTGACCCTAGGGCCTGAAGCAGTGGGAAGAACAACCATTGCACCACCCTCTAATAACACACAGACCCAGGCAAGAACACTGGCCAGCCAAAATAAATTAATTGCATCATCTAGTGGATATTGTGTTATATCAAATCCTTATTCTCCCTTTAATAAGGGTAATAAAAATGTCCTCATCTATTGCTTTCACTTCAACTAACCAGTTTGTGCCTTTCAAGCCTGCTGAGGACAAGAGCTGGTGTAGGAGTTGTGCCATGCCAGAAGCACTAGCAGAATGAATTCCTTGCTCTTTGAAGTCACAGGAACTTTGTGTTTATCAGAGATGGCTAAAGCGTACCTGAGGTTTTCTAAGCTTTTAAGTGATTTGCTTGCTTTATCTCTGTCATTCTAACCTGCTGCTGCTCATTAGTAGAACTATGAGGCTATGATGGAGAATTAGACATGACAGAAGTCCCTCTCCCATTTCTAGGACTGAGAGTGCACAGCATCATTTGATCTCTCAAGGAGAGAAAAGAAACACAAAAAAGAAGGCCTTGGAATTTAGAGCATTTGTCCCTCAACCAGACAGATTTGAGCAAATGAGTAAGAGGGAGGAAGCCATCCTGGTATTGATAGGCGCACGCAGCAAGTCAAGTGGCTAGAAGGCTGGAAGCACAAGCAGGCAAAAAGCTGCAAAATAAAATGAAGACAGAGGTTCTGGCACAGGGACAAATGTAGAGCTCTCAAGAAATACTGAGGTAAAGGAACAGGGAAGACAAATTTCTGTTGGGAAATCTATCTCTTCCTCCACCCCAAAACCTTCAGAATATGGCTGAATCCCATCACTGCTCATGGTTTTCACCCTCCAAATTTTTTCTATGCCTTTCATAATCCTTGTTTGACCTTTGATCCACCCAGCAACTTTTTCCTCTTTGACTTCATCACCCCTTTCCCAGATGCTCTCCACCCTGCCCAGTCTACTGGCTTGTCTTGCAGTTTCCACACTTCCCTGTCCTTTTCTCTCAAGGTTCTGTGTCTGCCTTGAACTAAGATTCCTGAACCTTCCTTTCCAGTTCTGAGACCCAGCCTACTCTACTGACATATCTGTTGTCCGAAGTCAGAAGTACCCAAAATTTTGCTCTTAACAGAGATAAGAGTGTGACATGAACAAAGCTGAATTCACATTTAAGACAATATTTTTATATTCAGTAGGGATAGCCTATTGCTGAACATGTATAATGGTGCCGTAGGCAGAACTAGACAGCACATCTGAAATTCATACTGGACTGGGACTGGCACAGCAGGAGATCTGTAGTACCTATGACTTGAAGATCAGCTAATTCTGTCAGTGTTAGTAACAATTTTAAAAGCCCCTTGCTTTCGGAAAGGTGGGCCAAGAGACTGGGATACTTGCTTTCTGCTGAATCACTGTGATGTGTGTAGCTAAATTTCTCAATGTCTCCTCATATTGGTGTCCTCCTGCTAGATTAATTTCTCATTCTCTTTAGGTTCTGGTAAAATTTTCTCCTTTTTATTGTGCCAAATAAGGTCTTCCTGCAACTCCTTTCTGCAAGACCTTTCAGCAATTTGTTATTTTAGATCCCTGTACAATCTCACCTGGGATGCCTGTAGAGTGCAATAGGATGGACCAGGTGCATATGTTCTGTTTCCATTAACATAATGCCAGTAGCAAGTCTCTTCTTGCATAGTTCCAGTGGGAAACAGATGTAAGATGAACTGCAGAAGAATCCTACAGTGATGGAATCAGCTAGGCCAGACACCCAGGACAATACCATCTGCCTCGCTCAGTTGTGGGCATCAGCGTGTGAATCCCTGGGAGCACAAAAAAGCAGATGCTACAAACCCTTTGAGGTTGACCCATTGCTGAGCATCATTTCTAGTATTCGACTCTGCCTCAAGACAAACCTTGAGTTTCATGCATTTATAAGGGCAGAAGTCAGCTCTGATAGAATCAGAATGGGTCGCCTGAAATGAAAGCTCAGCATTGGGTGTGTAACAAAAAACACGCCAGATGTCCAACTGGGCAAAACATGAAAGAGGTGTGAGTTGGTAAGAGGCACGAAACAAGCCTTTCCTCATTGCTTGCTATGCAGCTGGTTGAAATGTGTCAATACAGGTATTTCAGGGATTTTGCAACTCTCTTCTTATCCTGATATGGGCCCTGAGTGTTGGGCACACAAGATTCCCATTCAGACATGTATGTGTTAACCCACATTGGAGCTGGATCCATATGGTGTGTAATAGAAATTAGATTGTCTCAAAACTTGGAAGAATACTTCTTGCTGCAGAAGCAAAGGGAAGGGACCCTTGATCATGGCTGTACATAGGCATAGGATTCATGGAAGACCCAAAGTTTCCCACTCACCTCTGTGATCAAGTTAAGAGTGAGCAGGCTTTTTGCAAGTAGAACATGATTGGTACAACATACTAGCATATATGGACAAGTAAATGAGGGTTTATATAACTGATTCCCATGCCTCAAGAAATGATAGTGTCATACCAAAGGGGTGAGACTCTTGCAAATGGAAGGTGTGCTCACAGAAGCTGGTGAAACCAGAGACTAAACCTGATACACAGACCTGGGCAGGGTATATTCAACAGGAGCTATTTTCCTTGTTTGTCTTCTCAGAGCAGTCAGATGGGGTTCAGCAGGACAGAGATGTTAAAATTGGACTGGAAGAACAGGCCCAACTATCCTCCTTCCCCCACACTCCCAAAAAGAAGCCATCCTCTCCATGATGCACTCATACACATGCACAGTCTTTCCCTCAAATGGACAGAGATTCCGTGACACCAGGATAAATGAATTGCATAATTTGATGGATTTTATCTTCAACTGAAGCGTGTCTCTTCCTTTAGCAGAAAAGTTGTAAAAATGTCTTGATTAAACATGGAAGCTCCAAGGTGATTCTTCTGTCTTGAGTGGTGGAATAGCTGGAAAGTGACCTCCAGGTTAACTCCTTTTAGATTCCTGGCCTTGAAGCTGATAAAAGAATCCCCCATGAGAGCAGAGCATTGTCTTTTGAAACCCAGTAAAAAAGAAGATAAACACAGATGCTTTCAGTTGTCAGGAGGAAGGTGACAGGTCAGATGGAGAGTGCATGCATGATTTTTTTGTGGGGGAAGGATTTACTCCTAGGCTTTTGGATTGGCATTTTCTTAATCAGCAAACAAAGGACATAAGAAATACAATCCAAGAGGGTTTTTCCCTAGGTGTTTTAGCAGTCAAACCACTGCCTTGGTTTACACACCACAACTGGTGCTGTTGATACAGCAGGCCTTGCCACATGTACTGAGCAGACTTTGCCTGGCAGGCTGGGTCAAACCCGAGCAGGTGAATGAACCCAGGAGAATAAACTCTGCCTATCTGACACTCATTTGAAGAATATTCAGGTGCTCCTTCTGCTTTGGAGAGGTCCCAGACCTCTGGCGTGCTTTAATGGGTCAGAGAGAAGAACCACGGTCACATCACAATCTCGTGGGCTTGTTCTGAGAGTAAGCAGGGAGGCTCATTCCCTAGGGCTGTGAGGTGAACAGTTTTAAAATTCATAAGAACATGCTGCATTTAGCAGAAACACTGTGGAACTCTTTGGTGAACTAGACTGGGCTCTGTTGGCCTCAGTAGCATAGCCAAGATAGAGAAGACTTCCCCCCAGGGTAGTGGATCTCAGGTACATACTATACTATACTATACATACTATGGGCCAACTATAGCTAGCAGAGCACATGGCGGCACAAAGTGCTCTACTGTACTGCCCAAGCTTGTCCGTCCTTTCTGTGCAGCCTTTGCTGGCACTGGAACTGCCTTGTCATCATCCAGCAGAAGCGTGGCCAACCAAGGGAGTTACCCAAGCTGAAAAAGTCACCACTCATCCTCCACACCCAGCTGACCATGCGAATACTCCTCGCTCGCCCTACTTGTAAAGCAGTCGCTCCAGTTGCCTTCCTGTGAGAGATGTGGGAAGCAGGCAGCCTCCAGACCAGCCAGCGGCCTACTGAAATGTCTGGGTAAACATTTGTGTTTGGCTTTTCTCCTCCTACCCTTTTGTCTGGCTTGTATCTGTAAACCATAACTCTTCAGTGTGGGAAGTCTCTCCTACTAAACACAGATCCCAACACAACAGAGCAGAGTGCAGCCCACAGGTATGACTCGAACGATAATGCTAATGGTAAAATCCCATTGACCCCTTTTGAAAAAGTCCAAATATTACATCTTTCATCCTAAATGAATTCCAGTCATGCAGTTATTACTTCAAATTACTCTGTAATTTCAGATGATGGCACTCTAAACCACGTGAGAACTATGTTGTCGGTTGGGTGACCCCCTCCTGCAGATGGACAGACAAATGACTAAAAGCAGCCCTATGTGGTTGAAAGGTTAGGTCCACCAACAGCTCTCCAGGGAGTGACGCAAGAAACATTGCATCCACACCTGTAGTCTTTACACCGCAGGGAGATCATCTTCTCTGGAGACCAGCCAGGCTGGAGATACAGATATAGATACTAACAGCGGTCACCTGCCACTGCAGAGGAGGCTCTAGTCTTGACAGCAGTATCTCTTTTGCGGTTTCAACCATAACTCTCCCTCATCAGGGAGATGAGACTTAACATGAAGCTTAATCCTGATGAAAAAACCCACAACTGCCCCACCGTAAAGAGAAAAACAGTAAGTTTGAGAAGGGTCTGCCCACGTGTTCACACTTTCCATACAGCGTACATCGTCTTTCCCATTTCCAGCAGCTGATGGGATGTGGCATTCTTCCTCTGGTAGCCCTAGATGACAGTATCCAGACAAAGAGACCTTGCTTCACTCCCCCTCTTCCTCAGTTAAGATGCAGCAACACTCTCTGACATAAAATGCTGGAAAGACAAAAGAAAGAAATAGCTGAATTCTGCCTCTCCCAGGCTGTGGTTGAGGGGGCGAGACAGGTAAAACGCATCAGGCCACAACATCTGTGAGATCAAATTCTGCTCTCATCTGTCTTGGAAGAGGTGACCCTGACAATTTCTCTCTGTGCTGTAGGTGTATTTTATTTGACCACACTTTGTTTTATTTTATTTTATTTTACTCTACTGTCCCCCCCTTGTTTGTGAATGTTCACAATTGGAAGACAGCTCTCCAGATCAGATTTACAGCTGTACAGAAAGCAAGATTGTTACTATTTATAGTCATCTCAAGTATGTTTCATCTGCCTACACAATCAATTAACTTCAGCTCCAACTAATTTTGCAATCAGCCCAAGAAAAATATCTCTGGCAGAATAGCTTGTTTTCTCCTTCTTCTCCCTGGAGCTATAAAAAACTCTGTTCCCCTTCCTTATCCAAGTACTATACCTGAGTACAGCACTGACTGGACTCATCCTCTATGTCTTTTGCCTCAGCAGCTTCTTCCTGGCTGACTTGACACAAGCACATTTACTTCGCACGATGGAGATCTTTTTTCCCCTCTCCAGTGGAGGTTTGGAAAGAATACTCTGCCGTTTATTTTTCCATCGGCTCATTGCAAATATTGAAAGCGTCTAGACAGGGGAAAAATAGCTTTATAAATCATCAGCAAAAGGAATTTCAATGTTATCTTAAATCCCACACAAACACTTTTTAAAAATGTTCAGTAAATATGTATTTGTATACAGAAAAATTATGCTAAGCTGGAACTCAGGTTGAGTGCACATCAGGAATTTAAATGTGCAGGGGAGGGAATCGCAGAACAAGGATGTTGTAGCCATCCAACAAACAAGCAATAAAACACAGTAGATTAAAACTGAAGGTGTAGTGAAAAGCAGTGCCGAAGATAGTCGTTTGGGGGAACTCTTCGGTTCCTCAGTACTGAAGTCTTGGACTTCAGCAAAGACTTGTCGATCTTGTCTGAGCTAGGCCAGGGATCTAAGACTAAAAGGGCAGTGTAAACTCACTCAAATCCCACTGCATCTATGAACTTAACATCAATCATACAGTAAAGAAAGGCAAAGGAAAGGAAGGACAGGGAACACTCCACACCCTTTCAAGTGGCCAGTGTTACAAACTGGTAGCTCACAAGAGGTGCAAGTGGTATAATCATTAGGAGTCTTTGAACAGCAACTGAAATCTGTGTTGATCCTCACATTAGAGGTCCTAGCAGAATCACAAAGCAAAGGGATGTCTCCTCAAGCCCCAGTGGTGACCAGACACTGTGAGGGCAAGCTTGCAATTCTACCTAGTACTTAATGACAATATAACCAGTAGGGCCCGGAATGTGTTTTTTAGACCATCCTCTCCCATATGGTGGGATCAGAAATATTTAAATCAGTCCTGACAGGTGCTCATAAATCTGTACTTTAAAACATCCAGCTGTGAATGTATTACTCCCTCTTCTTCTGAGTAACCACATACCCTATGCTTACAGATTTAAGTTGAGTTGTAAGATCATGACTTTGTACACTTACTTCTGCAAGTAAGCTTCCAGAGGGTCACGGACTGAAAGCATTGCCCTTTGGGAATCCAGTCTCAAAGGATCTTTCAGCCCAGACATAAGATTCCTGTGGTTTTCCAGTAATTCTAAAGCCCAAGACAACTTATTTACAGAAACAAAAATATTGTTTGTCCTTGCGGGATGAACTATACTCAGCTCCTTTAAAACTGTCACATATCTTTCAAAATGCTAGAGTTATGTTTTGGTTTGGTTATTATTTTTTTTTTTTTTTTAGTTTCTTGCTTATCAAAAGAGAGACCATCTTGAGGAGAAGTAAAGCCATCTTCACTCACTGAGGATGGAGGGAGAGGATTTTTCCCTTAGAGGGGCAACAGCCTCAGGATAGCCACTTTCCCCATGGGTTATTGCTCGAGTGCAGCAGAATTGAGGGTAAAATATGTAGCTCAGGACAGAGGAGAGGCTGTGAGAATATGGAGTACAGGGAACAGAAGAGGGATGTGCGTTAACAGCATACAAGAAGAGGTTTAAAAAAATGAAACCATTCACTGATGGTCTAAAAGAGTCCCCACTAATCCATTCACAATGCATCCCTACCTGTTTCAGCATCTTGTCTCTCCTTTCAGTTCCTGTCATCCTTGAACTGTGGTCCACACGTGGCTGAAGACACAAAAGGCCATTGTGAATGATACTTTTCCTTTAAGGTTTGATAAGGTACATCGTGGCCTGCAAATGTTTTAGAAATAGGTTAGTTTGTTTGTCTAAAATGTAATTGCCATTTTTTCCCTGGCAGCATTGCTCTGTTTCTTTATGGAACTGGGGATCTGTTCAGCTTCCCTGGAATCAGGATCGCATACTTGCCATAACCTGCAAAGCTCTGCCTTTACTAGGTACTAGTGCTAAATAATGCTGTAGGAATGATGATTTCTTTTTTTTCTTGGTAATGATAAGCAGGAGCAAACATATTTTATTCCACAACTCTGCAGGCTTCCAGGAGCAGCCATCACTCATCAGACATCCTCAACAGCTCTTCTTCCTGAAGGGATCTATTCCAAGTAGTGACGACTAAGCCTCAGCCCTTAAAACCTTTGAATTTCAGAGGAAGTTGATACTAAACTCCATACCTATAATGTGCCAGATGGGAGTTTCTGACCCTTGAGAAAAGACAGATTATTATGCAGATTATATTTGAAGACATGGCTGTAGCCCATCTTTTACTCTTGGGATATTTCCTGTCTGCATAGAGGAAGAAAGAGAGAGACATATGTTCTGAGATCTGAGGATCACTCCTATCACCAGCTTGTTCTCCTGCTAGATTTGAAAGTTAACTACATGAACTGAAGAAATCATCTAAGCTGAAGGAGGCAACAGGAGTCAGTTGGGACTTTGTCGCATTCTTGGCGGAGGACAAGAGGTGTTGGCTGCTCTTTCTCTGACAGTGAGCTGCTGGCCTCACTTCTGTGTCATTGTGTTTACAGAGGTTGCTATAGGAGTACTGCAAGTTCCTTGGAGCTACATTTGCTTCAGATCTGCTACTAAGAAATTAGAAAGGCTGTGGCAGATAGACTCTCTGGGTGACATCTGTGTAGGATGGAAATATTCAGAAACAGCATTTTCTGCTTTGCATCTCTAAGTTGTTTTCTAGCACCACTCCTCCAAAGCTGGGAGTCCCCCACTCCCTCACTCTCAGCTGTTCACTCCTCTCATCCTTCTCCATGATAGCAAAGAAATATGCCCTAAACAACAACACAAAGGGCTCAGAGCATGGACGTCAACAACAGTGGTGATATGACATGGACAGAGCAATGTCCTATGGTTCAGAGGCTGGAATTAGCAGCTGAGGCTGCATGGTGCCACAGGAACTCTTACAACTGAATCAGGTGAATCATCTTACAGGTGAATCCAACACCACCTGTCTTATCAAACTGCAGTCTTAGCTGCTAATAGCTTCTGAACCCCATTTCCCTTCTACCTCACACTTTATCTTGCCCTTTACTGTTGTATGAAGAGTATTAAAACTAGCTATAAAATTGGGGGGGGGGGGGGGGGGGGGGGCGGAGATGTAGAACTCATATTTCATTGTTCCAGAATAACTATCATGCTCAGAGCCACCACCGCTTTTCTTGTCCATTTATATGGCCATGGGTGTTATGAGACACAGCACACTTGGCATTGCTCTGTTGGCTTTAACCGAAAAACCAATCTGGTTACACATCTTCATAATCCCCAAGGCCAAATGAAGTTGTTGCTGGCCTGGTGGTAGAAGTTAATGAAAGGGGTCTCCATGACTGCATGCATAATTCTTGCTGGTTTTCATTAAAAATCTTTGATGTTGGTTTTCCTTGATCTTTCCCCAAGTTCAGTCCACCTCAGAAAAGCTTGCCATCTCTGGAACCCACCTTCTGAGACAACCCCAAATACTGGGTTTGGTAAGTTAGAAAACCTATGCAGCGCATTTGTGAGGCTGTATTATTTTAAAGCTGTTGTTTGACTTTCTACTGTCTAAACCAGACAGTCTCTTTATTTCAACAGGAAGAGGGAAAGACAGTCAGGTGAAGTGTTAACAACAGACAAAGTCTTCTTTGGCTGATGAGTCTTAACCGACTTTGGCTTGCGTATTGTCTAACAACCTTGTAGATTAAGCCAGTATGAGCCCGCTTAACTCTTGAATGAAAGACTTCTGAGAAGAACTACGCTTGCCATCTCTGTAGCACACTTAAAAATTTATTAGGAAACTAAAGCACACTTTTCACAAGGGCTGAAGTTGTGCTTCAAAGCCCTGGCTAGTTTGTTACCTTGGTAACTTCTATCTCCTTCAATTTCCCACATAGTTTGTTCTTGATACAACATTCTGCTTCACTTCCTGCTCTGGAGTAAGATGAGCATTTGTCTCTGCTGTACAAGAGCTGCTGTGTCCTACACTGAAGATAGCTGCATGATCCTTACAGATAGTATGTTTCAGGATGAAATGCAGCTACCTCCACAGGACTGCATATCTGCCTATCTTCATCCAAGTCCAGGATGCCTGAGACATGGAACAAAGTGGTTTGAAAGAGAATAAGAGTGCTTTGGTGGAAAAGTTGCACTGTTGCACTACTGCAGGCTTCTAATTTTGGATGTCTTGTAAAAACTCTGCTCTTGGGTGTGAGATACTGTCCCCCTCTAGCAGGATTTTGTTTCTGGCATTTCCTTGTTTCCCCTCATTTCGAATGTCACCACAATGTCCTTGAGACACCCATCTCATTAGAAATATTTCCATTGGAAGGCGATCCACGAGAGGAAGACAGCAGTCAGTCAGACCTCTCCCATGACACTCACCAAGGCAAGTGGATCTGCTTATTCATGTGCCTGAAGAAGACCATGTGACAGAATGTAAATAATAATAATAAAAATCTTAAAATCCACTGGCTACTACAGCCTGTGGCAGGGGGAAAGAACTTTACATAAAGGCCTCAAGGCCATCGGGGATTTAGTCAGCTCTACTACAACAGGCTGAGCAGGAAGGAGGGATAAAGAGCTCAGTTTTCCCAGGAGGGATTTGTTACATACCTCTATCATTTCTTTCAAAGCTTTCTTTTCTCTACCTGGTGCAGGCACTGGACACGGGCCAGGTGCCCTTTTTGCCCCTGGATGTGAATCAGCCAGGAGCTGGAGGAAGCCGAAACTGCAATACAAGCAGAGCTGCCAATGCTCTAAGCTGAGCTGCCAGTGTCAGCCCTGAGGAGTAAGGTTATTCTAGGGTTTGATGCCAACTGGCATAGTCTTTCTCTTCTTCCTTCACACAAGTGTTGCCTGCTTCTCCCTCCCCCTCCATGGTATTTTGCCTTTGAAGTCACTTCATCAAGAAATTCTTTCTCTGTCAGAATTAATCTTCCACCTGCCAGGCCATGAATAGCCACCTTTTTGTGCGTCTGAAGCACATTGCCAAAGAAAGGGAGCAGAAGGGAGTGGGTAAGCCTGGCAGAGGTATATGGTACAAAGGATCACCAAGAATCCTACCAATACCTTTAATCCTAAAGCAACACAAGGTACTTGCCTCTCCAAAGCCCAGTCCCACACAGGGTGTTCTCTAACCTGGTTAGATTTCAAAAAGGTCTCCAAGCCATAATCCTATGCAGCCAGATGCCTGCAGAGGAATTTTCCCCTGACTAAATCATGGTGCCGGCAAATACCCAGGTTCTTGACACTTAAAGGAACTTGAATACATATTTCCTAGAAATAGAAACATGCCTGAACCAGGACCTTGGGTGTTCCAGTGGATGTCTTAGTCCTTCACATGGAAGCTTATCTATGCTTCCCAGACATCTCTGATATTCATTGGGGTTCAGACTAGTGGTTATTGTCTTGGAAATCTGTTCCCATGATGCTAAGTTCTTTCCTATAAAGCTGAACCATCTGAATATGAGTTTTGAGGAAAATCTGGATCACCTGGGTAACTGATTGCCCTACAACCATGTAGGAGATATCTAAGAAACACTTTGCAGTCATAGGGCAGCCCAAGTCCTTAGCTGGAGACCTTGACAAACTCAGAGCAGACTGAGTTAAAATCCAATGATACGGGGCATCCCCTAGGACATGTGGATCCAAGCTGCTTCTTAAGAAGTGAGAGCTGAACTAATACTTTTGATTCTTTCAGTGACTATCCTAGAGAAATGACTCCTGATTTTTTTGCAAATAAGCTACCATGGCTCCTAGCACAAGGAGTCTTTCATGGCTGCGTATCCCAAGTAGGACAAGATATTTTCTTGGTAGCTGGTCAGATGCCAAACTTCCTCCAACAGGTCAGATCAAGTGGCTGTGTAAAACATTTCAAGGGTGAACTTGCCTAGAGGAAAGCAGGAATAGGATGCTCAGCAATCCTGAATCAGGCTTACTAAGGTGGACACATAAGAAATTTCAAGATCAATGTGCTTTTGCCCTACATGTGCTGCTGTCTTGACTCTTGATCTCTGTTAGGTGTAGACAGCAAGCAGTGAGGTGTATTTTACAAATCCGAAGGGGATTTCTAATTGCAAAGCAACACTCACTGGTGGTTGGAACTCTGGAATGGGATGCAGGGAAACTGGATCCTGTTCTTATTCAAACTGATAGTTTTGACTATAAAAATGAAAATTGCCTTTATTTTATTTCCCATTTTCACCCTTTGGCCTCCTCATCCTTTGAGACAGCTGGGAGAAGGACCTTGTACCTAGACCCTGTGACCACAGGACTAGGAGAACTGAACAATTTTTGGGTGGGGTTTGGTTTGTGGGTTTTTTTCAGAAGCCTCTCAAGGTTCTTTTAATATCAGTTTTGTCCCTTAGTAACCCTTACCTTTGAGGAGCAAGGAAAGCTCAAAGCACCCTCAAGCAGGGGAGATAATAAAGCATTAGACAGCAAAATGTCAGACTGAATCTCTTTCTCCCCTCTCTCTCTCACAACTCCTACTTGAAGCCAGAATGCTTCACAGGAAACACTGACCTGGAAATCTGCCTCCTGTTCCATTCTACATTTCTACAGCTCTAAATACGGCCAAACCAATTTCACTGTATTGTTAAAAAGGATTTAATTCTGATGCTGTTCTTCTGTGGTATAAACATGCCTCCAATTTTTTTTTTTTTTTTTTGAGACAGAAATAGGAAGTCTTTCTAATGGTGTTCTGGTGGTGCAAGATCAGGGTGGAGTCAAGGTTTGAATTACATCTGTGTGTACTCTTCAGGCTTCAGGCTGGAGGGGGGCAGGAGCTGAGGACTCATGGCAAGTTGAACTGAGAAGCAGGCTTTTATGGCTGAGTAATAAACTCATGAAAATTGGGGGTTTATTAACAAAAATGTTAACTTTAGTGGTGCTACTGGGCACCGCTATATGTAAAAAAGAAAGCTTTCAGCACTTAGAAAATTTATTAGCTGTAATTTTATTTTATTTTTCTGCTTTCCACATATAGCCTATGCGAGGGAAACAAGAACATTTAATGCCCTGTGAAACCAGAGCTTTTTTTTTTTTCTAGAGGATTTAAGGGTATTCTTTTTTAATACATTCTTTGTTTCTCAAGCTCTGGCATGTCTGAAAGTCTAACCCACTCCTGCAAAGTTCAGTGGGATTGTTGGCTAATTTCAGTGCAGCCCTACAGCCAGCCTGGAAAGTCACTTCATGATGAAAGGCAAACTCCAGAATGAGGGTCTCAGCCGGACGGGGAGAGCCTTGTTTCCTTCTCTTTGAAACACAGCTTACTCCATCCCTCCCATCAGCTTGTGCATTTTCCCAAATTAGATAAAATTCTGCCAGCAAAAATGACAGAGCAGATCGACTGAATTTTACTCAATTGCAAACCAAAAAGTTTGCCTCAGGGTCTCAGAAACAAGCTGTTCCTTAAGACCGACTCCCTAATCTTTCCTGCTGTTTCTGCAAACCCTCCTCGGCTCTCCCAGTGGCCTGTGACACTTGCCAGTGGTTTGGAGCAGAGACTGAGCTGCTCATTCCTGCCCCAGGAGGTAACACCACCCTCTCCAACAGCTTCCTCCTACAAACACGTGTCTACTTGGCTAATTACTCTGGAGTCTGAAGTTCCCTGAGTGTATTAACTCATCGTTTGGAGAGAGGCACCATCCTCTCCTCACTGCCCCCTCAACCTATCAGAAGCTGAGACCCAATGTCAGGTTTCGCTTGACAATTATGTTCTCTTTGTGGGGAAGAAAGAAAGCACGGAGAGGTGTTTCTGCATGCTAGCTGCTCACCAGCAGCTTCTTGGCCACTGTTGGTTGTAGCCAGCAAATGATAATGCCTGGGAAAACCAGTGCCATGCCTCTGAGATATCTCCTCTTGTACAAACCTGGCTTTGACTATGAAGGGGCTGACATATGCAGGGCAGCATGATCATGGTTGGGAAAGCCAACTTTGTCTCTGACCAGGGGTAACAAGCACCACTGGAGAGGAGAACAGCTCCCTTCACTATGAACAGGACCCCAAGCACGGTATTTTTACCCCTTCTCACCTTGAAACCTTTTGATTTGCAGGCATGAGCCCACAGCACAGACAGGAGGTCATCACCAGTTTGGTCATAGCAACTTCGTTCTTCAGACTCGAGGCTTGCAGGCTCACTCAAGTCACTGTACAGAACAAATCAGCTCAAAGTACCACAGGCCACATTGAAGGCTGCAAGTCATTACCCATAATGATTATTCAGAAAGGGAGCTGGCATCAAAACCCTCTCCCCTCTCCTCCAGTCTAAATCTCTCCCCCTCCCTTTTTCTTTCACTCCCTGGTGCCTTCAAGCAACAAAATATATCTGAGGATTGTTTCCCTCCTGTTGTGAGTCATCAGAAATCAGCTCAGGAGCAAGGCATGGTGAAGCCACAAGGAAAGACTAGCAGGAGGCAGGGAGCAGAGAGAGCTGGTCCCATTCAGCTGTGCCCTTCCTCCTCCTCATGGAAGCATTCACCTGGTTGAGATGGAAAAATATGGAGTCAAACACATGAGGACATAGGGACCGTGAAGCTGTCTCTATTCTGCCTTGCTGGCACAACCAAGAGGGAGGGTGAGCACTTTCAAGAGTAAAAACATTTCCCTTCACCCAGGAAAGCGATGGATGGTGTAATGTACAAGGTCTTGCAATTACTTTCTGGTTTGAGAACATCTTCGACCCCTCCCTCTCCTTTCCCCAGGCTGGAAATATTCGCTTGCTGACACCTGTCCCCCACCCCTCCCCAATCATTCCTTGCATTTGCAATAGCAAATATATTCCTTTTCTTCAGCATTAAAGCAGAAACATGGATGAATGGAAATCTTTACTTCTCCTATTGTAGTGCCATATACAAAAAATATGCAACAAAAAAAAGTAGCACAGAGCTTGGGGGAGCAGAAACTTTGGCTGGGGGTGATTCAGAGTACAGAAAAGCCTGCAGAAATGTTTGACTGTACCTTTGAATGAGAGAATGAAGAATTCTTCTCTGGGGCTTGTTACAACTGTAACTGTCTAATTTAGAAGAGCACGGTAGGATGAATATTTGATGAGGGTTTTTCCAGAGGGCTGTTAACATTTGGCAAACAAAAGATATCCATGATTCATTTTCCTCCTCACAGGGGGCAAACAAGTTAACAGATGCAATAAGTGAATTAAAAAGGGATGCTCCCAGCGCTGAGAACAGCTGTTGCATTTAACAGGTACTTGGAAAATTGTGAGCACTGAGGTTCATGTAGCACCTAGAGGATGAGGTGGGTCTAGGGTAGAGTTTGCAAACTGACTCAAAATTGTTTTCTGCTCCAGGGTCCTTGGATAAATGCAGATCCCAGTCCTAGGACTTAGATGTCTGAACACCTTTGACAATCTATGGCTGTGCTCCCTTTCTCTAAAAAGGTGAAGGAAATTTGTCATCCGTCTCCTGATCTAGTTAGATGGTAACTCCTGGGCTGTGGTCAGCATGGCCCAGCTAGTCATGACCTGACTCTGGGTACTTCTCCAGGGGCTCATCCTGCAGAGGAGGCATGAGGTTGTGTTTTAGGGAGAGCCCTGACCACACCAAGAAAGCGAGCAGACAGCCCTGTCCACAACAGCTGCCATCTCTCTGCAGGATTGTGAGGCAGGGGCTTAGCACAGTGGGGATGCAAAGAGGTGCTGTTTCTCCCGTCTCCTGCTGTGGTGAATTGGCCCCTTTGCAGTTCATCCCATCATCTCTGTGGTAGGTCAGTTGGGCAAAGAATGCTTCTTTTCCACAGGGAGGTGTGCTGCTCTGGAGCAGTCAGCCTTGGGCACCTTGCCCCATCCTGCCAACTCCACCAGCCTACGTAGGTGTCCTGAAATTAGCCCAAACCTTTGAATAGGTTGGTCCACCCTGGACCTGTGCCTTCTGCATTGTTAATGAGTGACTGAGCATGGCATGCTCTATCTTGCTCCTGACTGCTCAGCTGCCTTGACCACAGTCTGCAGACAGCCTACTTAGGCTTTTATCGTAATGTATGCTCCAGAGGATGCTCTCCACCAGCCTCTCTCTAGTGTCCAGCTTCAGTTTACAATGTACAGATTACAAAAAATCCAGCTAGATATACCCCTAGAGATTTTTTCTTTCACATACGTGCAAGCACCCTCCCTCTCACATGCACTTCTTATGTAGACACATAGATGTGCATGTAATAAAACACAGTGCCATAAATAATAACTAACACCCCAGGTGAGGCACATTGCCAGCATCATCACCAGACTGGTGACGAGCACTTCAAGCCTTGCCTTTGCTAAGCCATGTCATGCAAGGTCTGTCTCCAAGAGTACGTGCCCATCACTCTAGTTCCAGACATTAATAAAACTAAGTAGAAGCCAGATGCAGTAAAGAGCTCTAAGAAACTGAATGTTGCTTTTTCCCTAGTCCTTCCTTCACATTTTGCCTTCTTGTTCAGAAGTTCACATCAGCAGTTCACTGCAAAACCTGTTCTTGCAGTCTTCTCTAGAGAACCACATCAAAGCAGAACAGCAAGATGATGACCAGATATGCTGGTGCAACCCTAATCCTTCCAAATCTCTAGGCCTCCCCTCCTTCCTACTAAATCTGACCACAGCTTTCTGCTGTGGGGCCAATACTACTTAGCCCTATTTTAATCCTATTTTGGAAATCTATTACTACTGATTCTAAAACATAAATTGGGGACTAAACACATATGACAGGCAGGATGGAGCTTTTTGAATAGGTAGCAGGAAACAGACATGATACAGGGACCAGGTCTAAGGCAAGGCAAGTCCCTCTTCTGATTGCACTTTCTGTCCCTGGAGTGCACTTCATATTTCATCAGGGCTCACACACCTGTCTGTGCTGGCCTCTGCCTTGTTTTTCTCCTGGAGAAAGTGGAATATTCAGGCTTGATCCCTGTTCTGACATGATTCTCTGCAGTGATTTTTTTGCAGGCAGATTTCTTCTGATGAGGGAGGCCCAAGGCTGGGTTCCTTCCATGCCTGAGGGCCTACAATCACGGCAGAAGTGCCATCATATTATGTCATAACACCAGTGTCTGCTAACAGCCACCTGCTTTGACCAATCTCCCTGCTGCCTGTAGCTGAAAGCCACAATAATGCCAGCTTGTCAGATAACTGTCCTAAACTTGCTTGGAGCTCTTTTCCTTCTTTAGAGAGCAAAATTATCTCGGACTTCCTCTCACCTACAGCTACGTCCTTGTGACACTTTCTGTGTCCACCCTAGACACAGAAAAACTCAGCCCAGAAACAGCTTTCAGTTATGTTCTGGAGTATGATGGTGAAAGATCCCGGGCCCACATCGTTCCTTACGCTGATACCAACCATGCTTCTACCTATGCATGACCTCCTCTCCCCTCTTGCAACTTTAGGAAACAAAAAAGTGAGCTGGAAAGATTTCTTGGCTTCTCCCTAAGGGAATCTGATATCACCTGGGGAAGGCTTGAAGAGGATATGCAGGCAATGGACTGCCAGAAGCCACGTTGATGCTGATCTGCTCTCACAAAGCACAGATGAAGAGCATGCCATAGCTCAGCCGGCTGCCTGGCACACGCTCCTAGCCTCCAAGTCTTTGTGCTTGGATTGCACAAAGATTGCTTGGATTGGTGAAAACCATGCAGCCTGCTTTTGCATCCTGGGAAAGAAAAACACGGGAAAACACAAGTTTCAGGTTCAGACTCTCTTAAATATTTATTAGGCTAGAGATTGAGGGGCAAAGGGGAAGAGGACCCAATATGCACCACAGAAACACACAAAGTCTCTGGACAGTTGATCCATTTTGTGGCTTTGAATCAAATACAAATCTCTATTTTTCTTAGCTGACCCATCTGTGAAGGGGAAATAAAAATGCTGAGTTAAGACTGATGATTTTATTTAGTAGAAAAAACGACATGTGGCACGGGAAGGCAGCATTTGTAATAGCATTTACACTGATGTTTGTACTGATAGTTAAATGTATTGTTATGTACTAATTGCCAGGAAACTGGATGGCATGTGTTGGAATAAATTAGGAGACCTAGAAAGGAGTGTTTCAACAAGACGTAACAGAAAAGGGTAAATGACACACAATAGCAATGCACCAAAGACAAAGGCGGGTGAATCTCCCTTTGGGTTGGAATGCATTCAGCCTTTTCCAGGGGATATACCAAGAATGGAATTGCTACCATAATTCAGCTTCTGTTCCAGTCCTTTTCGCAGGGTGATATCCTTTTATTATTTGGCCTTGGATGTCATCATTATTGAAAACATTGTTGAGTGATGCTCTTGAAAAGGAGAGAGTGTCAAGATTTGTTAAGGATAGGACTAATGGAGCGCTGAGCACTTCTTCCTAAAGCCAGTTCTGCTGAAGCAACTCACTTCTGACTCACAAAATGTATCATACACCAGCGATAACTCACCCTTAGCTCCAGGTTTCTGTGTCATGATTTAGTGCTCTCCCTAATATTCTGCAGTTGAGTTTTCAAGGCCGCTGATGCATAAACTGCTTGTTGCAAGCTTCTTCAGCCCTGAACTTCCCTGGAGTACAGTCTGCTGTTTACCCAGATATACAAAGAGATATAGATATATATGTGTTTATATACACGTGTATGTGTATGTATAAATATGTATATATGCAGCACGTACTTTTCCAAAGCTCTCACATATTAGTTAATGAACTGTATGGCACAATTAATTAATTAATTGTTTGGAAATCCAAATAGCATTAGATGATTGATTCCAGCAGGAACTTAGCCAGACAGATGATTTCAGAAACTTCTCTCCATGGCTTTGTCATTCTGAGAAACAGGTTCTTCTGCAAAAAACTTTTACAGAACAGATGGTTCATGTGAAACACTTGAAATGCCACCAAATCAGAGCTGATAAAAACAGATAGCTTCACCGAACCTGGTGGGTGCTAGGTAACTTGCAGGGGATATAAATTATGTGTGAGGCTGACCCTGCTAGTGGTTATTGCTTTGGATTTTTGCTGTGTCCCCTCTTTGGACAATTTTCTTTTTAATTAAGCTTAGGCATTTGCACTATATTGCACCGTTCTGGATATAAGATAGAGCACATGAGTCTTTCTACTTCATTGCACTAACACAACCCTCACCAACCAACACGAGCTTTCTTACCCAT